>OV656841.1:11539805-13939805 GCA_927399475.2 Acleris emargana | reverse complement strand
GGAACGGATCCGTGCCTACGCAGTCATAGCAAAAAGTGTAAACAGCACACAGGCTGAAAAAAAGCAATGAATTTTATTAATACATTTAGAAAACTAAATGTATTTTTTCATTAAATAGGTATATAATTTTAAATATATTTGTTTTATTTTAATTAGAATACAATAATGTCTAAATATAGAATAGTCAATCTATTATTTATTTAAATATAGCAATCGGTTCACAAAAACCCGAAATGCGACGTTGCCAAACTTAATAGCACGGCGTGTAAGACAATAGAGACAGACGGTTATGGAAATATCAAAATCGTTCGGTTAATTAGACAGCAGCGCTTGTCAAATCTTGGGGATGCTGGGCGCCCGTGTGCCTGCGCCGGCGTCAAAGTGCGTGGACTTCTTGCCGGCGGCGCGACGTAGGCGCGTGGCGCGCACCAGCTCGGGCGTGGGCGGCCGCCGCACCGGCATCGTCGACGCCATGCGGAGATGCGTGTACAGCGGGATCTGAGGTGATGACAAAACTTAATACAGGAAAGATTCTTCACTCCACCTATTCGAAGAGTAGATATTGTAAAAGCCCGGAAATAAGGAACTGCCCAACCAAGAGGCCCGGCCTGCCTAAATTTTGATTTATTTAGTAAAGCAATCCCCGTTTCCGTCGAGGTATAATAATGTTTTTTTTTTAAATAATATAAAGACTTAATACAAACATTTCGTAGGTAAACTAGTTAAAATAATGAAATTATGCAAAATGTTTTTGACTGATTGAAGCGACCCAGCTATTTTATCACGTGCGAATGTCTATTGTGAATCCACCTTAACGAGTGGAAGTCGAAGGGGATAAAGAATAAGTACTCTGCATGCAAATTATATGCGCAATGCTGTTGAATATAATAATATGATTAGATTACAACATCGAAGCAAGATGAGTTAACACAACGTGAAAGATTGGTCATTAGCAGGGGTCGGACAAAAAGTGCGGATGACGTAAAATTTACGTAAGTACCTAATTTTGATGTAATGTAATGATGTTTGTATTTAAACTTCCGTGTGACATGCAGTACCTAACGAAGAAGTTTTAATGAAGTAACATAAAAATCGTAAATAAATCCATGGAATTAATAATAAATGTAGTGAATAAAATAAATTTCACGAAACTTATTACCATAAGGTACGATTATTTAAATTTAATTAGAACAAATCTCTGGGAACCTTAGATAAATAGGTTTAATACTCAAAGGTGGGAACAGTAGGTAAGATAAGTAAAATTAAAAAAAAGAAAATTTGATGTTATTATACTTATTATTTAATGAAATTATTCCTTTAGTCGCCTATTACGAAATCCACGAGAAGACATGGAGTGGCTGATAATTGATGATGAAAATCAAAAATACTATTTGAAATCATCCTGTAAGTGGTTTGACGTCATCCGCACTTTTTGTCCGACCCCTGGTCATTAGGTAAAAACAAAGACCTTCATAATAGACGAACAGTCTGTGGAAGCGAGAGCGCAGCCTCTTTATGCACGAATACGAGTGCGACAGTGACAGCGAAAGACGTTGACGTTGTAACCATTTTGAAAGCTAATGGTAGCCCACGGTAGCCCACTGGCGACAGCGTCTTTTAGTTTTTATTAAAATATTCTGGATAATTGTATAAACGTGGTGTCAAAACCGTTAAAAACAAGAATGGTGGGCTGTGCAGTACCTGATTGCGAAGTCAATCATAGGAATAATCCAAACAATGAGTCATTTCACAGGTAATTATGATCCACACATAGTCATTTTTGAACTCATATTTTCAAGGATTCCTAGGTCCAAGGAATACGGTTAGTGGTCTAATAAGTACGATATATCATGTAGTTTTGTGTTTTATGCATATTTTTAATTTTTATATGTAAAATGAAAAGATGTTGTGTCCGTGAAAATTTCCATTTTTTAGGTAGTGATTGAATGTTTGAATCACACTCATTTATCGATAAGTTATCAATATGTCGATATTTTTTCTTTCCTTCTCATAATTATTTAAACATTATTCCGAGCGATTATAAAACGCAGCTAGGTAAATTGATCGCAGTTTATTATTTATCATTAAATGCAGTGGTCCAGGCTACGAAAGAACTTCAAATTTTTTTTTTAATGTTTTTTGTGTATGTTTTAATTAAATCGTGTAGAAAATGCTAAAATAAGCATCTTCTCTTATTTAAGTTTTTTCTCTCAGGTTGATAATTACCGAGATATGGGGGGTCCAAAAGTTAGTAAATTCGGTACCTACTTACAAGGCGTTTGAGAAATTTCGATGGGGTGAAAATTATGTCTGTATAACATTCGGTTTTTATTTATGTATTGTGTAGATAGTACTAAAATAACCATCTTTTGTTGTATAAACTTTTACCTAAAAGTCCTAAAATCGGGCCCCCTTTGCCCCTATAACCCAACCAAATTATACTTACCAACCGTCACCTTTTGGCCACAGGTTTTCTAAAACTTTAGTACAGATCGATAACTTTCAAAATCTCTTAATCTCTAACATTTTAATAAATAAAAAACAAAAACAGTGAATCTCAATATTAATAATATCGCGTTTTTGTGATAAGGTACGGTTATATTAAGAATCATTTCGCGTTGGTATGTTGTACAAAAAAAGTCCAAGTTGTCTCCTACCTGGAGAAACCCAAACTTAATATGTTTAAAAATATTTCATGGTTTTTTAGAAAAAAGGGGGCCGAATGGTGGTGGTATAGTATATTTTGAGGACCGGCTCATGAAGTCCTTTCATTTGATACCACACATGATAGGTATCCGAAAAAAAATATAATTCCCATACAACAATAATATTATGTCATTAAGTACTGGCCCATATCAATATTTTGAAGAAATATTTTAACTTAAAGTACCCGTATACCAAAAGCCTACCCTGTACATCGATTTGCGGTTTTCAAGCAATATTTGCTTCGTACACCGTCCACTAAAAGTAAAGGTACATTTCAGATTTCCATCATGCCCATATTAAAAGCCTAGAATTTGTGTAAGACTGAAATTTATTAATTATTTACATTAAAAATTGATTGTATGATATGTGTGTGGTAATTACCATGAAAAGAGTATTATTATAGATAATGAAAGAATCTTGTGTTTTATTAGTGAAGAATGCTAGTTTTAAGTTCCACGCAAGATACAAACAAGTCTTATATAAGCGAGTCTTTTTCATCGATATTTTTTCGATATAACGTACGGACATCACTAAAATTACTCACACACTTGTAAAATCACGCACACGTTGACATTTCCGTTTTGGTAACGCGGGAAAAAGGGAGTCTGTTCGTCTATTACGTTAGTTATATAAAGGTCTTTGGGTAAAAAAGCAATTTAATGCTTGGCAAAATAGAACTACAATGTTGGCAGCCACCGCATTATTCATCAGATTTCGGATATAAATTGGATCATGTTGCCAATTACATTCCGAATAGCGCCCTCATTTTTTCCATTCCATTTTGTGCCAATATACTTACTGTAAATTCATTTGTTACGACATCGAACAACATGGAATAGTGCGTGCTTATAATGAATACTCGATTATTTTCCTCAAATGTAGGTAGTAAAGTATAAGTGTTACGGTCTGTAGCGAGTCGTCGAGTTCAATCCGGTCCTGGCGGTCGGGGCGGCGCGGCAGGTGGAAGTTGTTCCCAAGCAGGGGCTCCTCCACTGGCGCGCCGAACGTCTTCGTGACCAGCTCGAACTCCGTGATGTCGCGCAGGTGGTCGATTTCGACCTGCCCCGGCACGTAGCGCGACACGTAACCGCTGCGGAGTACCTGCCCGAGCCCGTACACGCTTGTACTTGTTAGAGGTACTTACAGCTTAAAATTACTTTTCTCAAACATGCTCGGAAAAAACGGTATTCCGATTGAAAGACAAGGACGGAAAGAGCCTCATTTTACTCCTAGGAGTAAAAAAACTATATGAAAACACTTTCCGTCCATGTCCATATATTTTTTAAAAATGCTGTCAATTTGCATACAAAATCAAAAGGACCAAGACAAAAATTCCAAACAGCCAAGGTAACTGCTCGCTTTTTTAGCACAGTGCGTGTGTTTCTTTTTGAATTTGCATTCCAATGTCTATGGTTAGTATTTAAAAACAATTGACAGTCGGTAACATTCGTTCATTCTGCATAATATAATTGTGAAACCGAATATTAAACTATTTGTTGTGTGAAATACTTACTATAAAAAATGAGCTCAAGCGACGAAAGCGACGAAATAGGTACCACACCGCCTATATTAAAATCTGAAGCTGCCTCGGTTAGGCAAAACCTGCTTCCCGCTAAATCTAAGTAAAAATATAACCGAACTTATGACCAATTTATGCTGTGGAGGGCAAACAAAAATGAAAATTAAATTACTTGCTTTTTAGAAATGTATTTGTATTATTTCCTCACATGTTTGAGAAAAGCATTATGTATGCCTCGGCGAAAACGAGGATTTCCTGACTCGTATTTTAGCACGCCTCGCTGTTGCTCGGCCTGCTAACCACCTCGTCAGGAAAACCCTTACTTTCCCCGCCTAGGCAACAATGTACTATTCTTTTATATGTATGTACCTACTAAATTAAATTTTGCAAAGCTTTTGTTAGAAGCCAACATTTTTATTTTTTATTTATTTATTATGACATGTTGACAAATTTTGTTTTAATACAATGTCCCACAAAACTGTTTTTACAGTTTGACTGTGGGATCCGTGAGTCTTGGTTTACATTATGTGGGTATATATCATAGAAATTAAATAATACTTAACTTAAAATTTTAAATAGAACTAAGATAATGTGTAAAAAGGACTTTCTTAAACCTATTTTTATTAGGCTCCAGTCTCACAGCCGCAGGCAAGCTGTTGAGAATGTACGGTAAGCGCTTCTCAATAAGCCTGTCCCCATAGTAATTGCTTACTCTGGGTACAGCATACTTACCCGCGGCTACCGACCTGGTGCCATGCTTTTGGTTCAATTGCGATAAGACGACATATTTTGGGGTGTGAGTGACACATTTGACGTGGGGTGTTACAAATTATTTTATTGTGTGACTTGACCAATTTGATATTGATGTACCTATCTTAAAAACCTCGTCTCGAAACGGGCTGTTTCACAACTTGTAAGTAAAGCAATGTTTGCCAATGATTCCGTTGATAGGACGCTTAAGACGATCGTACCTTTAGCGTGGTGGAGCTGGCGATCTTCTTGACGTCGGGTGGTATGCGCGCGACCTCCAGGGTCCAGGGCAGGAAGCTACCCAGCGTCTGCAGGTACTCGCCCGAGAGCCGCCACACACGCACGCTGTAGTCCGAGCTACCGCTAAAAAGAGTGACAGAATTCGTAAAGCGCAATGCCCGATTTCTTGCTTTATTTGACGCAGCAATCAGGAGGCATTTTTCGCTTTTTAGACTTAGTTGTGGGGATACGATCACCACTGGAAAGACTAGCATTATAGGCATTCTAAGTTGGTTCTAGAGATAGATTGGAAAAGTCTATGAACCTTAGGGCCTACTTACGATCAGGTGGCTTTTTTGCTCGTTTGCCTTCACCATGACATAAAATAAGAACAGTGTAACCAGCACCCGCAGGGCATCGAACTGGCGAACGGTCCAGCGTGACGTCACGGCTACACGCACCGCGCCGACGCCGCCCTCTCCCTCCCCTCTCGTTGCCACACGGCGGTGCTGTCGATCTCGCGCAGCGCTAGGCAGTTATCCAAACCCGTTACACTCCTGCTGACCTAGGGCGGCGGTGCGGTCGCGCAGCGCTAGGTAGCCTCCCATTAAGCACGATACATCTTATTCAATCTTAGGTTTACTAATTTAGATATTATTATAAGTTATACCTTCACAATAAACAGGCATAAAGTCACAGTATATTATTGATAACTTACGTTGTTGGTAATTCTGTAGCTCTGCCTACCCCACTCTGGGAATGAAAGCGTGAAGGTATGTATGTACGTTGTTCATATTTCAAGCCCTAGAACCCGTAGCAAGTGGAAAGAAGTGGTCTCTGCCTACCCCTCTGGGAAACGGGCGTGATTTAATGTATGTATGTATGTAGAACCCTGATCCTTCTGAGCTAACCTATATAAATATCTCCAGTCCCTCAGTTCAGTCACAAGGGTTCACACACATGTTAACGAGGGCCCCTAGTGCCCCGTTACATTTGGTTCTTTGCTCAGGATCAGGAATAGACAGGGTTTTAGTTAGTTTATTTTAATAAACTAAAATGAATCACCAATCACAATACCTAATGTATATAACGAGTCCAAACCGTGAACGAAAGACAGATGTTGATTAAAGTTTGGCCTCCAACCTACCTTAAGCGTCTTACCTATCCATATCACTCACCAATAGCATGCTTTGTCTTATTCTCAGATCACCTGGTTGTGTTAGACAGAGTATCAATGGTAGTACCTCAGAAGCAGCTTCTGCTCGTCGATGTAGGCGACGGTGGTGATGGAGCGCATGTGTGCGCGGTACGAGTTGAGCTGCAGCGGCAGGGGCTGGTCGCGCACGCAGCGCTTGGCGCGGCCCTCGACGCGGTCGCGCCACAGGAACGGGAACTGCAGCCGCAGCGCCGGCATACACACGTGCACCTGCGCATGCATTACAAGCGGTTCATGCTAAATTTCAGCTTTCTAGGACAATATCATAAGGTGGCGCATTAGGTTTGAAGTTTTGAAAATACTGCAACATACATACACGCCTTCACGCCTGTAATCCCAGAGTGGGGTAGGCAGTGCTACAGAATTACCTACAACTTTAAAAAAATGTTGATAATTCTGTAACCACATTTTGAACAAATAGGCTAATATGTTTACCAGTGTATTAGTGACAGGTTGCAAGCCCATCGCCTAATAGTACTACATGCCTTTATTCCCTTAGTCGCCTCTTTCGACATTCACGGTATGACATGGAGTGGCACTATTCTAACCCGGCAACCACACGGGGGGTGAAAATACTGCAATTATTGGATAAAATCTCATTTATTTTACAGTTTTCGAAATCCCCGTTGCTTTTATAACTCGGCCTTGAGGAGATGTAATATGTAATGTATGCAACCTGTCACTAATACACTGGTAAACATCTTCGCCTATTTGTGCTAAAAGTGGTTACTGAATTATCAGGTAATTCTGTAGCTCTGCCTACCCCTCTGGGATTACAAGCGTGAAACCTTAAAAATTACTTTCCTTATTTTTTCTGCTAACTGTTAGGTAGCTACTTGTCAGCGAAGTCATTTTTAATTACTTCGATTGGCGTTAATATTTAGTGAATTTCATTGTTACGAGTATTAAAACATTCTTAACAATTTATTATATAAATTAGGATGTTTAGTGGTCACTAAACGCCACGCAGGACTGATATCCGGAATGACCGTAACCATGTTAATAACAATGCTATAATGATTATTATAGAACTTTTATTACCATGGAAACGTTCATTATAGAATTGTTTTCACTCTGCGGTAACGCTATCTATAGCTAGAATTAGAAAAATAAGGATACTTTTCTAAGTTTGTCAATTTCAATTACCACCCGAAACAATGTTTATAGATATATTAATAAAATGACGTACTTGTAATGACGACATAAATAAAAAAATAAGCCAATAAATGCACTTTAAAAAAATCCGTACTCATAATGCGCGCCACCTTAATATATTACATAGAAAACTGAATTTTTACAAGAGCACGTCTAAGACTATAGATAATTGATTAATATAAAATCTCGCTTCACCTTTCCAAGCATTTTTTTTTGCCGAGTTGTTTTAAAATATAAAAGGCAATTTCAACTTACAACCTTAACAAGAGAAATCAAAAAAAGCTATTACACAAATATCTATCATAACGGGAATCGAATTTGTGATCGCTAGCTTCATAGTCATAAGCAACAGAAAAACAGGAAAATTGGAATCATGCTGGATAATGGGAGCGTCGCCGAGCCAACGACCTTGTGCTTAACCAAATGAAGCAGCGATTAGGCACCCGCTAGCCCCAGGTGGGCCTCCGCACCCATCATCATCACTGCTACTACCTAACGGCTACTAAAGACTAGGTGATGCCATTGTATAATTTGACGTATGTATGACCTCCTTATTCCTGATGTAGTTGGTCATAAGCCACACTTTGATGTAGCCGACAGTGGTCCCGCAAAAGAGGTAGTCGTTGTTGGTGTCGGTGGCCAGCGCCGATACGTAGTCGCCAGATCTGTGCACACTCTGGAACGCGCCCTGGAACCCGCCCGCCGAGTGGTCCGACCACGCCTGCACTTGTCCGTTCTCAAGCGACAACATCAATGATGCTGGAATCAACCAAAACGTATGTTTTAAACTACCTTACTGGTACCTTGGGAATATAGGCTTGCAACCTGTCACTAGTACCTACGCTGGTAAACATCTTAGCATATTATTTTGTGCAAATTGTGGTTACTGAATTGTTAACAACTTTTTGAAGTTGTAATTCTGAGCTCTGCCTAGCCCACTCTGGGATTACAGGCGTGAAGGTAGGTATGTATGTACCTTGCCTTACCTACTACAAGTATGACGTTCTTCGTCGTCGAAATACCTCTCTGACGTTCAATACGCTAGCTCGTACAACTGATAGCTCATTCAATTTACATGACATTTCACGGTAGTTGCGATGAATGTAAGAAATAAACCGAATGCCGTGCCGTTTTTTTTAACAGAGTTCCAATTTAAAACCATAAACGCTATCCATTCGATTAATTTGTAGTAGCTCTCGTGAAGTAGCTATACAACCCTGGCTGACTTCTGTGTGGATTTACTCGCTACACCGCTCCTCGGTGAACGAGACGTTGCTACTGCGTTGCTACTCGTTCTTTTAAATTCCCTTATATCATGATTGCCATCGGATCATAAGAGGATTGTAAAGCGACGCCTAAATCGCGTAACTGCCAAACATTTTCCATACAAATTTTGCTCCGGGCGATAACGTTTCGCACCCCCTAAAGTACGATTTCCACCATTTTGAACCGACTTAAAAAAGGAGGAGGTTATACGTTCCACTGTACGTATTTTTTTATGTATGTTCACCGATTTGTATGTTCAATGAATTGTAAACCGTTTTTTTTTTAGGTATGATACACACACACACATACACACACACACACACACACACACACACACACACACACACACACACACATCCACATACACACACACACACACACACACACACACTATCTCACACGCACGCACTCTCTCTCTCTGACTTGCAAATCAAACAGTGTAATTAGTCCAAACTGTAATTTTGGCCAGTAAATTAAATTGATTAATATAAAAATCATGTAACCTAAAGGAAGAGCGGCGCCACCTAACCTAACACAAGCTTATTTTGCTTACCGGGTGGCACCATCACCTTAGATTATAGAAAAAGTGTATATTATGAAATAAATAATTTTGAATATATTGAATATTTTAAATGAAGATTGAAGGTAGTCTCACTGTCACAAAACCTGAATCTGACGAGAGGATCAGTGAAGAATGGAGGGAACTCCTCAAATATTGCAAACATGTCGCGATTTTAGTATTTTTAGTAACAAGTCTAACATTTGCATTCATAAAGTATCATTTGGTGAAATGGAGGTGATGATGAAGACCACAGATGGCCAACGGAACTGCTCAACGGTACCTATTTCAAGGGTGGCGATAAGATATCTCGATTAAAATATTTGAGCGACTATAACGTAGAACATTTAATTGCTTAAATATGATTAGTTATTACTTTCTGCGGCGTTGCTTGTCGTAGCTATAAGCTTGGAATGTCTTGAATGTTTCATATCAACTAAGAAGTGGGACTATATAACAGCTCAATATGATCACTAAGCCTATACTTATAATTTTAAAAGAAGTTATTTTGTGCGTTTTTAAAGGCGATTTTTGTATTTTATTGAATACTAGCGGCCCGCCAGCGGCTTTGCCCCGCATGTCTGTACGACATAGTTTTTCATAATAATTATCCACAACAAACTCAAAAAAAATAAAAAATCGGACTTTGTTTAAGGGGAGAGAAACATCGCATTTTGTATAGCGATTTTCAGCCTCACAATCCTCTTAATTATTTACCCGTACCCACCCCGGACCCCGCCCTGCGCTGGACAATAATAATTGGAATCATGTATTGGGCCATGTCATATTTTGGGCCATTATTCTGTGGCATTTTAATTTTAATCATTAGCTACAAATACCTACCATGACTTCATTTGTGAGTTTGCGTCTGAATGGAACTGCTAAACTAAAAACAGAACTACTGCGGAGTTTTTCTTGCCTCTCCTGAAGGAGGCCTGTGGAACTGTAGATGTACAAGTAGAATGTGTATAAAATAAAATAGTAAAGGCCTTTCTAAATCGTATGGAACTATGAAGGTAGCTAACCAACGCTCTTGTCGCAAGGGCGGGTCTCGAGGAACACCATCGCGTGCACGGCGAGCTGGCGCATGTTCTGCGCGCGCGTCGGCAGGGACACCGTGGACAGCTTGCGTGCGCGCGCCTTCTTCACCGCCTCCGACGCGTCCAGTGACTGCCGCGCGCCCACGCTAACGCATATCTCATTAAGGTAGACTCACAATGTAGAGATGCTCGCGGAAAAACGCGCATGAGTCTATCTCGAGCTCGACATATCAGAAGCAGCTATCTAGTCCGCTACCTATGACTGCTGCTCCTGATTGTAAAAATATAAAATTATGCACGATATTCACGCTAATACATATACCTACATTATTAATTCTCCTTTAGACAATCCTAGGTACACATTAGGCTCGGACTATATGTATCCGGAATGTTGTCGGTTGGGAAAAAATCCCACTACTACATCAGGATATCTATGGATAAATCTAGATAAATCGGGAGAAATGGATGGAAATAACGAAATTTCGAACTTCGATTTTCAAAGTAGGGCTCCAGTTATAATAATATGGTCTGTGAAATCGAGTAAAACCTACAATTCGTGGTTTTTACTTTGACCTGGCTAGCGGTCGCGACCCCCCCCCCACCCCCCCCCCCCCCCTTGTAAGAACCCCAGTGGGTTACCGCAAGTATAAAACTAATTATCATACCCATATTTTGGAAAATACTAGGTACCTAGGTCGATGCACTGAGGACTGCCGGCGGCCGCCTGCGGCGGGGCTGGCTGTACGCGTGGCTTCGCGCTTATTGTAGTGCATTTTGATTCGCAGCATCGGCTCCGTGCACGAGAACCGCCTGCAACACGCAACCAAATTCACATTTACAATTCAACTCAGATGAACTCATGGATTGATGAGCGCAAGTATTTATTCTGAGTTGGATATTTTCTAAGTAAGTATTTCTCTATATACATAAGTATGTTTATCGTTTTTTAGTAGTATTACCCATAGTACAAGCCCTAGAGCTTAGTTTCTGGTGAGATTGCCCTCCTGATATTTATATTTATAGTTCTAGTAAGTTGTAAAGTAGCCCAATGCACTGTGTCTATATGGAAATAAAACGTATGATTCACCTGTAGGGCTGGCCGGTCTCCAGTTTCCACAGCAGGAGCTCTGAGTTGTAGGAGCTGGTGGCGAGCGAGAAAGGCGTGCGCACAGCCGCCGCGAGTACATCGTCAGTGTGCCGCGTCTCCCACGACTTGCCCGAGGACGACGTGCCCATATCATCGAATTCGGTCACGTGCCGGTTCCAGCCCACTGCTAATATCCTATCCACAACATAATTGTTATAGAATCAAGAATCTCCCGTATAACGGAATGTCAACCCACCACAAAATCGCAAGGCTTCCTATAAGAAGCGTAATGAAGAAATACAACGTGTCGGCCTACACTCTCATTGATAAACGCACGATAGCTAAAGTGTGCTTACAATATGATTTGAATTTGACAGAACAGGACAATGAACACTTAAGCAAACATAGGTTTACTGTGCGTTTATGAAAACGGAAGTTAGTCTATTCGGTTGAACGATGGCCATCATATACAATCACATTAATACAAAAACCATAATATGTATTTAGTTCAATCTAAAAAACTACAACCAGACTGGGGACTCGTATAACTTTAATATGCAGGTCCACATTCATAGACTATATACATTCACACACTGTTCAACTATTGCCCTTTTTTGTCTTGGCAAAGCCAGATAACAATAGTAAATTGCTGTGCTCCCCGTAAATGATTCCTTGGTTTTTTCAACTATACGCTTTTCTTACCGTCCTTCTACCCAGAAGCAGTTAGTGACTTCGCACATGTGCTCAATCATCAGGTTCCTCAAGCAGAGACCGGTGTTGAAATTCCAGACCTGAAGGTAATATGTATAATTCCATGTCAGTACTGGATAATAGATAATCAATATGCAGAATTACAATGAACCACCGCGTATGGAATCTTGACGAGCTTATTTTAGAAGAGTTCAGTTCATCTCTCTGGATCCTCGTTGGTTATTATTATTACGATTCGAGAGGGGGATAAAATGCGTGTCTACTTTTATGAAATGGTTATGAATGGCTAGATGCCACTCTCCTACGACACTACGATACTATATTTATGTAAAATATATATTTTATTTAATACAATACATTTAGTTACTAATAATCGTACGCCTTAAAGATGAAAAATCCAGTTATATAAACGCTAGCCACAATAACCTCGACAACCAGGATGGAGTCAGTGTTTTTACTACGATTAACACGGTTTAAGTGCTACAAACACTAGAATCTTGGCCTATTTGTCTAGCTGCGTGTGCTAGTGTTTTCACTGTCACACGGTGCCTACTATGCAAAGAAAGGTGGCTTAATGACGTCATTGACGGACCCAGGTCACTTTAGGTCGGCCAAGCTATAAGAGCTTATCTGGCAGCTGCAAGCTGAATAAAGCCATGCATGCATACTACAACAAGACATTGAGGCGAGATACGCCTGTGTAGCCACTAACCTAACCCAACACGTAAGTAATGAATGCCCGCAGCGACGCCGTTCTTTGTGTGCCGTTGCAAAGCCGCTGCCATGAGAGTTATAAATTATGATACAAAGCGAATAACGTCTACGTGCATTGCATACCAAGCCTGATCTTGCGCTGCTGAGAACGGAACTGATTATGGTTATGGCCGATGAGTATGGGATTGAGAGTGTAAAGTACCCTAAGAGTACCGTTCCTGGCGCCGGTGAGCAGCACCTGGAAGCCGGGGTCGAAGCAAGCGGCCGTTATCTCCACCGGGATCAGCTCGCCATGCAGTAGCCTCGTGTGCGCGTCGCGAACCATGGCGTTGCGCTTGCCTACCCTCATACAGAAAATTGAACTGAGTCTTGCAACTATTCTGCGTTGATTTGTACCAATTTAAACGTCGCTAGAGGGACTACGTAGTGTAAACTGCTCATCTATGTATTCAGGGATGTGGCGGATGCATGATGCGTGTGAATACCGAAATCAGCCGAAATAATTAGTGTAGCTTTGACATTTGGTAGAGTCATTCGTTGAGATGTTCTTTCTGATTAACATACTAAAAATCCACTAGGGTGAAGGGTTAACTGTGGGGGTTTATTTATTTATTTATTTGGAAAGCAAACAGAAATAAGTGAGCAGGAAATAAGGTTTCTGATTCATATTATAAACATTCACTTATTCCTTTAACAGCTCTCACTGAAACATACAAAGAAATTCATTATACTACACTTAACTTATTTATCTAAATAACAAGAATGACAAAGTGCAAAAAATAAGTACCTACGAGGGGTGATCCAAAAGTTTTGATAATCGGTATTAAAAATGGGAGATATGTAAATCGTTATATTTTAATTGAAATAAGCACACTTTCTATATTTCCAAACACTTATTAACGTCACTCAATTGTTTTATTTTACCACTATAAAAATAATTTTACTTTAGGAGGTCAAAATGGTCAAATTTTGTACGTTCACTAAATCATCATAAGCTCGTGATTTTTATGTAGCTGTTTTTTAACATTAGTGAATGAGAAGTAGTAGTCGAAAGTTAGGGCTTAATAACGGGGAGAGCGGTTCTCAGTTCTGATCTTTGGTCGATGAGCAGCACCCTTGTGAATTAGAAGCCTCTGAAGCACATTTCCTGCCACAAATTCGTTTTTTTTTTCTTGAGCTTGTTTTTAATATTTTCCCATAACTATGATAGAATAATGTTATATAACTCTCCTAGATTATTTAAACACAATTGCTAAAAACGAATGTCAAAGTATTTATTTGTAGGCCTCAATAATCCTGGGCGAGGCCGAAAAAACCACCCTAAGTTTTGGTGACAGAGCTGGAGATAAAAAATCCACTGCAATGATAACTTATTTATCATTTAAATCATAATGATAAATCAAGGTTTCATTTTCAAAAACAATATTTTTTATTAGTGTACCAGAAGTTTCTCCACACCGCTCCAAATTATTACAAAACTAACTCTTATTTTACCGTCTTGTAAAATTATTCATACAGATGTTTTTTGTTTAACTATCACAGAAAAACAAATGAACAATATAGTATTTTTTTTTCTCTAATTTAAGTTTGATTAGTGCCATGGTATATTCCACATTAAAAAAATATCATTATGTGCATGGTTCATACTGATTCTCAAAACTTATGGATCACCCCTCGTACTAGACTAGAAACACAGTCTAGTGAGTTGATATCGTCCATTGTAAATTGTATACATACCTATTATTAAACATTATTAGTAGCCAAATCCCGTATTTTCTTTTTAAATTGCTGTTTGGTGACATTAAATATGTCGACCGAAATCCAGAACTTGTTATATGCATCACAAATACGGTGTAAGGGTGCGCGAACCCCGGCGTGGGTGGAGGAGAGCGGCACGGCGAACGAGGCCCGGGACTGCAGGGAGCGCGCACTGCGAGTAGGGACTCTAAAGCGGAGTTGGCCAAGAAGTTCGGAGCTTTTATAGTTGCCTCTACAGATATCAAATAGGGTGGTTGCATCGGTCATTTTACGTCGATCTTCAAGAGAGGACAAATGGTACTTTTTGAGGAGATCGATGTATGATATATTTTTACCCGTTAATCTCCGATGCATAGACCTCAGGAACCTTTTTTGTACCATTTCAATGGCCTTGGTATATTTACTATACTTAGGGTTCCAAATCACCGAAGCATACTCAAGGATTGGTCTTACAAGAGCCTTATAGAGCAGTAAATATGACATAGCAGTTTTAAAAGGCTTTGCTGATCGTATTACGAATCCCAACATTCGCATAGCTTTGGAGATAATGTTATCAATATGGTCATTGAAATGCAACTTTTCATCAAATACGACTCCCAGATCACGACAGCTGTTGACCTTGTTTATAGTGCCGTTACCAATGCTATAATCATATTTGACAATATTTTTTCGGTTCTTAGTAAATGTTAGTTGCATACATTTGTCTACAGCAAGTTGCAGTTTGTTGAGTTGACAGTAATTATAAAACAAATCCAGATCTCGTTGAAACATATTGCAATCATCAACAGTTTTTATAGTTTTATAAATTTTGAGATCATCCGCATACATCACAAAATAACAGTTCGGAAAACAATGCTTGATATCATTAATAAAAATAATGTACAGCAGTGGACCCAATATTGAGCCCTGAATTACACCGGATGTGACCTCGGTTTCCGTAGACTTATGACCATTGACTACAATTATTTGGGTTCTGTTAGTTAAGTAAGAAATAAACCAACGAAGGAGGTTTCCACGAATACCATTGAACGCTAATTTCTTAAGTAGAAACAGGTGGTCCACCTTATCGAATGCCTTCCGGTAAAAATTACGTCTACTTGCTCCCTCGCATCCATAGACTCAAACAAATAATTAGTGTAAAGCAACAGATTAGTAACAGTGGACTTATTTTTCATAAATCCGTGCTGCTCCGGAGCAAGGTTTCCTTCAACGGACGGATAGACGATGTCATGTATGAGTCCCTCAAATATTTTTGGGATACATGATTGGACCGAAATGGGTCTATAATTTAACGTCTGTCCTTTAGAACCAGACTTATGAATGGGAGTTACATGGGACACTTTCCAGCGATGGGGAAAGACACCCGTAGACAGACATTTATTAAAAATTATATGAAGTGGAGTCAGTAGAGCTTCAGCCGTGTTTTTAATAAAATATGGATTAATTTTATCTGGTCCAGCACCTTTATTGACGTCAATGGCCTTGATTTTTTTGAGAATGACAGATTTACATAAAGTGATATCAGCCAGATTTGCAACTGTTTCAGTAGAAGTAAAATTTTCAAGGTCACTGTAATCAATTGTTTGGCGTGGTTCGAATACTGATACAAAAAAGTCAGAGAACATTTTTGGGGTGTAGGTAATTGGTAAAAAGATGAAGTAAGTACCTTTAGTTTTACTTTTCTCATTATGGTGGTTAGGGTAAGGTCTCAGATCCCACTTACCATATGGGCTGTGTGCTCGTTTACCTTCCCTATGCCAAAAAAAAACAGCCATCTAAACAAAAGCCGAACAATTTCGAGCGCGACCGCCCCGCGGAGTAACAGGTGTTAGTGGGGCGGGAAGTTTTATAAGAAAGGGAACCGCGTGCCTACGTTTTCCCAAAATCTGTTACGTGGGACAGTCGCGCCCGAGGCTCGAGTCGCTCGATAGTGACCTGTGACCGGGTCCCAGTTGATGATAATGCTGTCCATGCCGCAGGTGATGACGATTTTGAAGAGCGGATTGTAGAGCACGCGCGCAACGGCGCGGGAGTGCGTGAACCCGTCGGTGTGCTGCGCGTTGAGCTGCTCGTCCAGCACCAGCACGGCGATCTTGATGGCGGCCAGGATCAACTCACGCGTCGCCGTATTGTACACCGCTGAGATCGGTGTGCGCTCGCCGATTTGCGACGGGATGTCGATGAATGTCTGAGGACGTATCAGTTCGGCTAGAGCGCATTGACTACTGTAGGTTCGTACTATTTGTATTTTTTATAACCGACTTAAATAAAGGAGAAAGAATAAGAAAAAAATAAATGAATGAAATTAGAAATGGGTCAATTTTTTTATCAAAATCTAGCTCTGATGATCTATGAGAAATTTAGGGAAACCCTCAAATATTATAAGCATCACATAGCGATTTTGATATTTTCGTAGTAACAAGTCAAGCATTTGTTTATATTTATAAAAGTATCATTTACAAATGAAGAAATACTAATAATATTAATAATAAGCTTGCTCTTCAATATGGTCTTGTTGAGCAGACTCAACAAGAGCAGGCACTTCAGAAAGTGCCGTACTATAAGTACACACCGGCGTCAGTTCTCGAAAATGGTCGTGCTACGCTCTATTGGGATCGATCTGTTATCACGGACAGGACTATTGTCGCCAATAAACCTGACATTGTGTTGACAGATCGATCTCAACGCCGGGCAGTGCTCGTCGACGTCACCATCCATGATGAGAACCTCGTGAAGGCCGAGAAGGATAAGCTCAGCAAGTACCTTGACTTGGCTCACGAGGTGACCACCATGTGGGATGTTGACTCGACGATCATTGCCCCGATAGTTGTTTCGGCAAACGGTCTTATAGCGAAGAGACTCGACCAACACCTCAAGAGACTCTCGCTAGATGGCTGGATCAAGGGCGAGATACAGAAGGCAGTACTCCTCGACACGGCACGGATTGTGAGGAGGTTCCTCTCTCTGCAGCCCTAACCACCGGTAGCTTGAGCCCTGCCCCGCTGCCGGCGGCATCAGTAGGTTAGGTTTTTTATAATGTTTATATTTTTTATGGGTATTGTTATTTTAATTTTATACTTATTATAAAAAACCTAATTTGCAGAAAATTAAATAAATATACATACATACATACATACATACCTTCACGCCTTCATTCCCAGAGTGGGGTAGGCAGAGCTACAGAATTACCAACAACTCTAAAAACTTGTTGATAACTCTGTAACCACAATTTGCACAATTAGGCTAAGATGTTTAACAGTGTATATTAGTGACAGGTAGCATTAAAGCAAATATCTAAATAATAATAATAATAAGCATACGAATTGACCACTTTTTCTATGGACAATCGTAGATACAGCTAAATATGTCTTCGGACTTCGGGGCCTACCTGGACGCACGTCTGCCCCTGCACATCCCAGACCTTGATGACGCGGTCGCGCGCGAGCGAGTAGACAGTTTGGCCACCATTCTGCAGGACGATGGCGGTGACGCCGGCGTGGTGTCCGAGAAACACAACGTTGGGCGTGGCCGTCACGAAGGGGCTCCACACGCGCACTGTGCAGTCAGGCCCGCCCGTCACCAGCACGTGCGTCTCGTCATCAAACGCGAAGCACTGGATGCCCTGCAATCAAACCCTTACTACATTATCCGTACATTTTCTTTGAAAGTATACAAATACGTAAAAGTGTGTTGTTTTGCTCGATATGGCATCATGATTCAATGCCTCAACAGATCAATGTCAACTTTATTCATTTAATGTCAAATTTGGAACAAAAATAGTTTCAATCCTAGAGGGTACTTTTTACACGGGAAAATCGGGTAGTTCCCTAGGGAAAAACTGTTCTTTGAGTCACACACTCAACTGTCACACTATGACTCGTTGAGAATATTTTTGTTGAGTCGGTAGACGAGGTAACTTTTTACATTTGTTCCCAGCAACGAGTCAGAACCTCAACTCTCACACTGTGATTTAATATTATGGGAATACTTTATATAAGAAATTGAGTAACCATTTTTCTACTCGCGTACTAGGTATAAACCGCTAGTATTGGTACCGTTATCGATGTCAGAATACCACCTATAGCAAAACCGAAGCGTACTTAAATACAATTTAAGTATTTTATACTATAATAAAGTGTCACCATGGTAATATAATAATTATGATTGACCCAATTCGACTCGAAAATTCAAAGAGTACCTAACAGTGAGAGTCCATTGCTTACAATTCCCGTGGTGCGTTCCTATATTCCAAACCGCGCTAAAAGTTTTGACGTTTCGTTAAAATTTGACGCATTTTGTACGTAGCAAACGTCAAATTTTATCAACATCCACGGTTTTGAATATACGTATACGTATAATATATATATACGTATCAACTTATACGTAAAATTAAGTAATAGGGCGCGACTTCATGAATTAAGAACACTGAGTTTGTATAAAAACAAACCGTAGGTATCATAGAACCATGAATATCCAAAGAGCACAGGACTGTATTTATACCTTTTCAACCCTAAACATGTTGTGCGTCTTGGAGCCCTGCAGGTCGCACATGAGCAGGGCGTCGGGGCAGGTCGAGCAGGAGACCAGACAGTGCAGCGGCGCGTAGAACGCCACCTGACGCACCCAGTCGGTGTGCGCGCGGGCCCGCTCGATCAGCCGCATCTCCGACAGGAGGTGGGGCTGCATAAACATTTTACATTAAAATTTTATTCAAGTGGATTTGGATTTTGAATTTCGACTATAAAGTCTTCTATCAAAACATTGCCTTCGGAACTATGAAAGTTCGGAATTTTGATCAATTCAGAATTAATTCAATTTGAATGTTTAGCAGTTTGATATGATACGTAAAGTAGCCGTGCATTTCCCTACGTGACTGTGATTAAACTACTATTTAAATAGATTGTCAATATCAATATAACTTGGAATCAAAACATGTTCAAGCGGGTATTGGATGAAGCAGGTATTGGATCAAGCTGGTTTCCCATTGCCGAAACACTAAATTCGAATTCGACTCTAGGTGCGGCTGTAAGCAATTGAAAGCAGTGGCGGCTCTAGAATACCTATTGGTGGGGGAGGGAGGGAGGTCATTTTTTTGGAGCCATGTATGTTATGTATGTCTACATTGTACACTAGCCTTAAAGCTCGCAGAGAAAGGAGAAGGCAGAGCGCGTCGAACGTGTTCCCATACTAAATTAAATGTTAGGTCTCTTATTGGACCAATTTTCCTTTTCCCTATCTGGAGCCAGCCAACTAGGTCGAGGGCTCACGCGGCGCTGCAGGTCGATGTGTCGCAGCTGCACGAGCGCGCGGCCCGCCTGATTGCGGAAGGGCCCGCGCGCCACCGGCGAAAAGGTCAGCACCCGCACGAACCCGCCCACGTCGCCAAGGATCAGGATGCAGTTCTCGTTGATGTCCTTCTCGAAATGGTAGCTCATTGTGCATATCTGAAACAGGCACACGAGTTACTGCCAGTTCAAAGTTACAATAAAAATGTAATATTAAACGCTCGGTGGGAATAGCCCTCTAAATGACCTTTCAACCAGGTCTTTCTTTATTATGTCTATTCACCCTGTCTTCCAGTATGCGGTCGCCGTACTTCTTATATTTTCGAGTACTAAGTAGGGTAGGCCGGGGCTTGTTTAAGCGCAGGTAAGTATTAACAGGTAAATAGCTTACAAAATAGCGAAATCTAAATTACGATTTTTTAATCCTATCATGGATTATGATGCCTAACACTTTGTGGCCAATCAGATGTCAGCAGGACTTCAAATACAAAAGTCCGCGACGACTTTTCGCGTGTAAATGAACTTTTTAACCTTTGCAAATTTTTGAAGAACTCAATTCTTGCCATATTTAAATATTTTTTGGTATTGGATGAAGCTACTTTGACTAAGTAATGAATGATAATAATATTTTTTATTTTCAAGTTATTTCTTGTTTTTTTTAGGTTAATTTTATTTATACAATATAGGTACCTAATACAATTAAAAGTTAAAACTAAACTTATTTAAATTTAAATAAAACTAAGCTACTCAAATATATAAGCTAATACTATAAGATGTAAATAATAATCACCACTATAAAATGAACACCCCCTCTAGCAGGTCCGGTCGCGGTATGGTTTCTATGACACTGGCTGCATTACCTCTCTGGATAGCTAGGCCAATCCTTTGGGAGAGGTAAGCACCAGCTCTAGGATCTCCGGAGGGGTCTATGAGCCGGAATGGCATGGCGTTAATAACGCTTTTCATATCGGCTGACCAAGCAAGGTCCCATGGTCTGCACTGCAAGCGCCACAAATTCGTAATTATTTAATAATGATGAATATTTGCGGCGCTTGGATTTGATGGTTCAGGCATCAGCTGCTGCACCGGCCGATTACGGGTTGACTGGGCGTGGGAAAGGGTTAATGTGTGAACACACGTCGCGTATCACACCAGTGCCGTACAAAGTTTTTACGGCACCAAATTTTATTTCATTGCTTTCATTTTTAATCTATTTTTACACTTTTGCGAGTATCTCCGGGATTAGTATTAATAAACCAGGTGGTGCAAGTATTAACGAGTTTATTATACAGTCCCCGCCGCACTGTGGATCTGTTTAATCGTATAATTATAATGTCATAATTATTAGGTAGGTAAAATTCCTGAACGACAGACGGAATCGACATCTGCTGGAAGTGTTAGGACTTAAATGAGAATTATCATTAGGTACCTACTTAGTTAAAATTCAAACCATTTACGTAGGTACAATTTCTGAAACAGGAACTAAAGAGATACTCGCCATGTATTCCCAGCTAGTGATGATGATTTTAAGCGTGAAGGTCTTGGCGGTGGTGTCGTAGAAGCGCAGGTCGCGCTCCGTCGAGCTCGTCACCACGATGTTCACGTCGGGCATGCTCACGAGGTCCGTCACCCATGTCGTTCGGACCTTTAAGCAAGCTACGACGCCGTACAATGCAGATGAGTGGATAATGGAGATTCGACCCAAACGGACTAACTAAAGCCACTTTATTTTTCGCGTCATGGTACAATTTCAACAAATTAAAGAAATGCTATGGCATGAGTAAGGCAAATAGACTCACAAGCCACGCGAAATGGCTATTAAGCGCGCATTGAAACAAAATGTAAAAAAACTGTTTTGGGGCTTCGCGTTTCTCTGAAATTCGTATAGTACAAATCAGAACAAGCATCCGATCGATACTAGAACTCACGGCCCATTATATTCTGCAGTAACTTGGAGAATCTAAAGTAGGACGTAGAATTTTAGAGTAATACTAACGACTTGAGGAGAAAGCAGTGCGCAGCAGCGTCATATCAAGTGTCCACCAGTTGAGCTGGCCGTCTCGGCTCGCCGTCACATACGAGCCCTGCAGTGGGTTCGTACTGCGATCCTGCCACAACGTGCCATTAATTTATAATATTGTTTGCATCGTCCTATATCAGAGACGCGGCCCTATATCTATGTTTAGCTTAAAAATACCGACCAATTCATCAAATCTCAATACCTAGTAAGCAGGTGCATACCTAAATAATAAGCAAGGTTACACGTCTATAAGACTCATAAGCAGTGATCGGAATAGGCAGAGCTAATTTGCCTAAACTTGACGCATATTCATTCATGAGTGAGTGAAATAGGAACACATTTATGAATGAACATGCATCAAGTTTAGGCAAATTAGCTCTACCTATTCCGATCTCTGCTCATAAGGTGCTAGTTAGAAAAGGTCTGAAATTTTACCCAAGCAACAAACAATTTGATCTCGTAATTGTGTTGCGCTATCGGATTGATCACTAGGTATTACTTGTAGTTGACAAATTAGTGGGTACTTACTAATTTATTGTAGTTACCTACTACTAACCCTCGGCCCCGCAATGTCTATCGCCGCGCAGCATGGTCGCGTACGAACTTGTCAGACTATACGTACGTATACAGACAGAATAAACACAAAAAAACACTGAATAAACTTTCGACTTCACTTTGATGACATCGTCATGTCTCTTGGCAAGTCGTATTATTTGCTATTTCTGATGATCAAGGCGGTTATTATTTACTTTGTTACACTAGACTTTACCTTATCCGTAGGTATTTTATTCTTAACCTATTCAAAGACTAGCCCCCCGTTCCCACTATGCCGGACCGGCGAATTTGCCGGAAACCGCCACCCGGGACTGGGTGTTCACGTTACACCGGATCCGGCGGGAAAGCCGGAGACTTGGGTACTTAACCTCAGTCAAATTCAGACCACTGTGCACGATGGACGATGAAACTTTGGTGTTGTGGTGGTATATTAAAAAGCAAAATAGAAAAAAAAGAAGACACTGGGTACTGGGTCTTTATAATCCTCCTCAGTTTTATCCCACAGAACAGGTCTCTCTTGGACAAGCGTAATTAAAGTTTCTGTTTTTGACGACGCGCTGGCCTAGTTGGTAGTGACCCTGCCTACGAAGCTAGCGGTCCTGGGTTCAACTCCCAGTAAGGGCAGATATTTGTGTGATGAGCGCGAATATTTGTTCCGGAGTCATGTATGTTTACTATGCATTGAAGTATATATTTATCTATATAAGTATTTATATCGTTGTCTAGTACCCATAATACAAGCCTAGAGCTTAAATTGGGACTAGGTCAATTGGTGTGACATTGTCCCCTGATATATTATATTATATTATTATATTTCCATGCTGCACGTCTACATCATTCAGAATGCGATCGAAAACTACACGCGGGGAGCGGGTGGGGCAAGCGGGGGGCAGGGATACCGGAGCAAGCTCGTTCACATTTCTCCGGCCCGGGAGTTTTGCCGGCAGTCCGCAGTGACAAATGCTCCGGCAAAAATACCGAGTTCGGCATTTTTGCCGGATCCGGCATAATGTGAACAGCTTCATATAAATTGTACAGCCACTAAGTCTTTCCGGCAGTTTTACCGGTCCGGCAAATTCGCCGGTCCGGCATAGTGGGAACGGGGCCTTAGGCATTTTTGCCGGATCCGGCATAATGTGAACAGCTTCATATAAATTGTACAGCCACTAGCCTTTCCGGCAGTTTTACCGGTCCGGCAAATTCGCCGGTCCGGCATAGTGGGAACGGGGCCTTACGGATAAGTACATCCGTCACGGTTGACAGTTTATGTCGTGAGGTTATAATTTGATCTGCCATCGGCGTGTGAGTCGAGCGACGATATTCTTATTTGTCATGGCGTTGAAAAGTTTAAAAGTTGCTACACCTTGTCCACGTCAGGGCAGAAGCAGATCTTAGAGATGGGGTGGCGGTGCTGCGAGCGCATGACGGTGGGCCGGCCCATGATGGGCAGCTGCAGCGACGCGCGCTGGTTCTCCGGGTCGTTGGCGAAGTAGCCCAGCAACAGGTGCGAGACTAGCTCGTCCCACTCGATCTCGCCGTTCCGGTTTGTGTTTATCTTAAGCGACAGTAAACTAAAATTAAAATAGCATCAGCTTCGGATCGCACCCTGCTACTGGATGCGCGGAACTATTATATCGTCGGTGATACTGCAAAACCACGTAACTAACAAATTTATGATAGAGCAAAATTAACCTTACCCTCTTATTAAAAAGATGCATTTTGCTCCTGATTTAAAATGTTATTTACGCTATTTTGCAGTTTCACCGACGATATATGAGTGACTACGAGTACCTAACTAGCATAAGTACATTTTTACCCATCTGCCCAAGGAAGATCGTACCTACTAACTTTAAAACCGTTCGAGCATATTTCGAGTGTCCAATAAAAAAATTATAGTATGTGTAAAATAGTCATTAGGTACCTACCTATTCATTATTGCCTCTACGTTGCGATCGCATTGCAACGGTTGTAGTCACTAGAAAACTGAAGAAAGTTTTGAATGAAGTACCTATGTAAGTATAGGTAGGTATGTATGTAACAAAAAATGTACCTACTATTATTTATTCTGTAAAGAAACTAACGATTTTAAAGCAACAATCCCATAAAAACCCATGAGTGCAATCAAGTTCAAAAATATGTACCTATCGAAAGAATCCTTTCACAAATACGTTACGAAGTTGCATTGGGATTGTTGGGTTGCGTGGGTTGTCTCCCATATTATTACACTTGACTGTACCTATCTACCTGTTTAATTACATTGGTACCTTCATAAACAATATTTTGTATTCTTCGTCGTCATACTCGACGTTGAGCGAAGTCCGCAGCAGTTCCCTAAACTCGAAGGGAAGTAACTTGTGCAGGTAGGCATTATCAAAGGCCTCTTTAAGTTTAAGCATGTCGGTGGAGGAGCAACGCTCGTGCAAAGGCGCGTTGCGCCAGCGCGACCGCGTCACCGCCGTCGTGCTTACTTCCGACTTTGACGATAACGACATTAGCGACTTTATTTCGCTTTCGTTCGCCATTTTCAAGGACTAATAAAATAATTCAAAAAATTGTTTGGTTGTTTGTTTATTGACTTCTATTCGAAATTCTGTGTCGAAACTTCAGTTTGGCATTTATGAGGCATTATTTCAAATACCTACGCACTGAAACAGACTTAAGAAGCGATGATTGTGCGTTGATTTAAACCAGAGGCCCTACTTCGAAATTCGAAGTTACGTTAGCTCCATCCCTCCCTCCTCTCTTAAGTCTCGAGTGACGAGTGACAGAGATGGAACTAACATAACTTCGAACTTCGATTTTCAAAGTAGGGCCTCAGATAAGGGCTACACATCGGGCCGCATGTTTGTCGGTTGTCTGTGGGAGCCGTAAGTTAGCATAAAAACATAAGTGTTCATAGAAAAAAGAGCGGGAAACTTGATTTGAAGCGGTCGTGGTTTTTCTATCTAAAATTTTATAATTAAGTATCATTGAAAGGATTGGTGTTGTATAGTAGAATAATTGGTTTTTATTGTAGATTTAGTAGTATATTTTATTATTAGTGTATAGTTTTACTGTAAATATTGGGTAAGTTTATTTAATTTTTATTATGGGCGATCCGCCCGACCCCGGCGGGGGACCTGGTCCTCCAGCCACTAGCAGTAAAAATGTCGATGATGCTAAACAAGTAACACCTTTAGATGTTCTAATTAATGTCCTCGAATCATCTATGGACACGGACACTGATAACACGGATTAGACTTTGAAACGCAAACGCGCGGCTCCCCGCTCGGTTTGTGGTTCATGCAATAAGAGAAAGAAGGAGGATGGAAAAGGGCCTAAAGAAAAGGATTGCCATTGCAATATTTCATTGAAAGAAGTTCATGAATCCGTTTCGGCCCCCTCGTCTCACAAGACGCAGGTGCCGGTGCTTGTTAATGTTAGTCAAGGTTCTAACAATACTGAAATTACCCGCGTACCTGTAGGCCGAGCTCAATATCAGCCTTCAGATGCATCGCCATATGTTGTGCACATTCAAAAAGAAACATTAAGCACTAATGACGGTACAACTCTTCATCCAGTAACTTTTGGTAGATTTATGAAACGTAACGATATTAGGGGAATTGTGAATGGTAGCCTTAAACGTATTGGCCGCAATCGGCTTAGTTTAGCGTTTACGTATGTTCAAGATGCCAATGCATTTTTATCAAATTTTCATTTAAAAAAAGATAATTATAAAGCATTCATACCAACTTGTAATGTAACTCGTATGGGGGTTATTAAGGGGGTACCTACAGACTGGTCAGACGAAGAAGTCTTGGCCAGTATCAATGTTCCAATTGGTTGCGGGCCAATAATTAAAATCAGACGGTTGAAAAGAAAAGTATTTAATAACAATGCTGTTCAATTTGAAAATATAGGCACAATTGTTGTTACTTTCGATGGACAGGTATTACCTACACGCGTGTACATGTGTTATACGGCACTGCCGGTTGAATTGTACATTTTTCCTACTGTGCAATGTTATAACTGCTGCAGGTACGGACATGTAAAAAACCAATGTCGATCAACACCAAGGTGTTTCAAATGCGGTCAAGGCCATTCAGGTGATGGATGTAATGTCGAGGAGGAAGATTACTGGTGCATTTTATGCAAAGGCTGTCATCAGGCCAACAGTAAAAAATGTTTGGAGTTCGGTAGACAAAAGGCAGTAAAAGAGACCATGAGCAAAAGTTGCATTTCATATATGGAGGCAGTTAAATTACATCCACCTGTGTCAAGCTTGTCATACGCAGATGCCTTACTCCAAACACCACCATCCTCACAGTCGCACATTACAGCTACTCATGCCTCACAAACTACATATCCCACATCATCATTAAATACACCACCTCATTCATACAAGAAAACAGTGTTTTTAAAGCCCAAATCACCACCTAAGTTCTCTAAAGGGTATGATCGCTTTGCTCACTCCGAAATAGTAAAAGACCCTTCTTTGCCTTTAACAAAACCTAATACCCAAAGAATTTATAATACAGCTGAAAATGAAATTAAAATTGAAGACATTATCAAAGCTCTTATACAGTTATTATCACAGTCCAATACCATTTCACCGTCCAACGTTGCAGCAGTGATAGGTGCACTTTATCAAATTTCAAACAGTAGTAACAATGGCCAACAAAGCCAAAGCAATTCAATGGAATTGCCTCAGTATAAATAACAAAAAACATGAACTAATACATATTATAAACAAGAATGATCCTTTTCTCATCTGTCTCCAGGGCCCTATTTCACGAATCTACAAGTCTACGGATTTACTTGTTACCAGTCACCAGTGTTACAATTACAAGTTTTAGTAAATCCTGTTTCACTATTAAAATCTCCTCTCTTATCTCTTATTAGACATATGGAATCCTGTTTCTCAAAAGCTATCAGACTAGTATTACTATTCTATGGACTATTATTTTTCACTAGCTTGTAAGATTACGTTTCACAAATTACAATATTAATCTACCAGTTACTAGTCGCCAACTAGTAAATACTGGCTAATTTCACCATGGTAAACTGCTTTTTGTTTCACGAAAGTTAAAAATAATAAATGGGTGGATCAACTTTTTGTTGTTGTTATTCTGTCCCGTAAGCCAGGAGACAACAGTGATAGAGTTTCTTAGAAAAAATGTTATAATATATACTTCCAGCACACTCGGGAGAAAGGCCATAAAAAATAGGTGTGTAATTGCCAATAAAACAGTTTTTTAGTGGACTTATATCCTTTGAAATCATGGTTTTAAAGAGTGACCCAGGAGACGTCACCATGGCAACGAGCTACAAAGAAAAGTTGATTGACCCAAATACACTTGTTAATTACAAGCCTAAACCTACCAAGGTCGGAAGCTTTGTAAAAATTACAAGTTGAATTTACTCTTGTCAAAAATATCGATTTTATTGTGAAAATTGTTGTGTCTTGTCGATTTTAAGTGTATTGTGAAGTTTTTAAAGCAATGTGGACTGATTCCGACAGCAGCGATGAAGAAATCGTTATTATCCGTCGGCGTCGAGTATTTCTTCCAAGAAATCAGTTTAGTTTACCATTAAAATCGCAACAAGTTTTTACACGCTTAATAATTAATACGATACTAAACAATAATTAATTAACTTAATTAGATCCGGCACCTCAAAATAATGTGTGCTCGACTCTCACTTGACTGATTCTTTGAATAAAAAATTTAGGTAGGTACCTAATTCAGCCTTGATAATAGCGTAAACAGCCATTCGGTAACTAGTATTTTTAGTCTGTGCACCGCTACTAGCTACAAGTCTTGTAAAAAAAGTAATGAAACGTGATTTACCAAGACTTGTACATATTAACTAGTTACTACTAACTAGTAAAGCCGTATATTTGTAGATTCGAGACACGTACACTAGTAATCCTAGTATTTACAATTTTACAAAGAAGTAACTAGTAACTTACAATTGTAGCTTGTTGAAACCCACAATTGTAAACTTGTACAAAATATTAGTCCATGGACGGGTATTACTAGACTAGTACCTTTTGTGAAATAGGGCCCAGGAGACATGGTTGAGAAAGGAAACCATTTTTAAAATTCCTGGCTATACCTGTTTCAGGGAAGACAGGAATGATGGGTATGGTGGAGTTGCCATACTCATAAAAAATTCCTTCACATCAACTCCCCTGTCTCTTCCTCCTCACAGCAGTGAATTATCTGTCACTGCTGTGGTTGTAAATAAAATATGTTATGTCTCTGTATATTTTGCTCGTCCAAGTAATGATATTTTTAGAGAAATTGACCAAATTTTTGATTTTCTTCCAAAACCATATAT
Organism: Acleris emargana; assembly: GCA_927399475.2. Classification (NCBI taxonomy): domain Eukaryota; kingdom Metazoa; phylum Arthropoda; class Insecta; order Lepidoptera; family Tortricidae; genus Acleris; species Acleris emargana. The sequence goes on along the minus strand of OV656841.1, from coordinate 13,910,924 downwards.
TTGTTTAGGAGATTTTAATTCTCACCATCAGCTTTGGGGTTGTTGTAATACTACTTATTATGGTGAGCAATTACTAGAATTATTTAACAATCATAATTTATTTATTCTGAACAGTGGTATGCCAACACGCCTTGCACGAACACCTAGTGCTCCAGACTTGTCTGTTTGTACACCAGACCTTGCATCTTCTCTCTCTTGGAGTCCTATGAACTCTACGTATGGTAGCGACCATTTCCCTCTGCTTATCACTTTCCCTTTAAAACCTTTAAAACAGTTGAGGCAACCGCGTCTGAAATATAAATTAGCAAATGTCAATTGAAAGTGCAGGATTTGCCTAAGGTAACTGATGAAAATATATCAGAGTGTTGTGAATCACTAGCTCATATATTGATAGAAGTAGCAAATGAAATTTTTCCATTAAAAAACTGCGGCCCTGGGGTACTACCAACTTCGCCATGGTGGGATGAAGAATGCACTGTTGCCATAAAACAACGAAAACAGGCAGAGAAACAGTACTGTTCAAACATGTCAGATGACAACTTTGAAAATTATCTTCAAGTAGCTAAGTCCACAAAAGAGCTCCTCCGGAAAAAGAAATTTGAAGGATGGCGTAGTTTTTGTTTATCACTTTGTCCTAATGTTAATGCTTCCATCGTATGGGAAAATATAAGAAAGTTTAGATCTGCTTTTAACAATACTCAACAAAGTAAAATCACTGATGTTCTGGCAGAACAAATTATGGATCGTTTAGCCCCTCCATCCGCACCAGAAGAATTTATATTCAAATCTTTAGTTCTGGCACCTGAAATAAATGATAACCACTATGAAATGGACTTAAACTCACCGTTTACCATGTACGAGTTAAAAGGTGTACTTTTATCTGTTAAAGACTCTGCACCAGGTGAGGATGGCATTCCATATTCGTTTCTGTCAAAGCTTGATATTAATGGTCTTAATTATTACCTTTCTTTAATTAATAAAGTAATGTTCACGGGATATGTTCCTAGATTATGGAGAACACAAACTTTGATCTTGTTATTGAAACCTAATAAACTTAGCTCTGACCCTTCGTCTTATATACCAATAGCTTTAGCGTCGGTAATGTCTAAAATAGCTGAACATCTAGTTAAAAACCGTCTAGAATGGTACATAGAACATAATAATCTATTATCAAACACCCAGTTTGGTTTTCGTAAAGGTAAATGCACTTTTGACAGCCTTGCTCTCTTTACCACAGATATCCGATTGGCTTTTTCTAAAAATGAGTCTTTGGTAGCTGCCTTTTTAGACATTAACGCGGCATATGATAATGTTAATATTTTTATTCTCAACAAGAAATTGCAACAGCTTAAGGTCCCCAGTTTGTTGATTAATTTTATTGTAAATATTTTACGCGAACGATATATTAAATATACCCTAGAGCCTAGTGGTAACTCTTATATTTGTAGAACTGTCTGGAAAGGCTTGCCACAAGGCTCAGTCTTAAGCCCTCTTTTATACAATATATATACATATGATTTAGAACCTTTTGTAAATAGGGTAGGGGCACCAAAAGATGAACGCCACCCAAAAGCTGAACAGTCGATCGAAATAATCACATAATTAAATCGTCACTTGTGTTACGAAGTTCGGTTTTTTTTTGTCTTAAGCGGCAACTCTTTGTCTACGCCGTAATCCAAACTCACTGACAGTTACGCCACAGCCACGGCCGTGATCGGTCATCGTTGTGGAGCTTCCCGCCGAAAACGTCGATAGTATGGGAGAATAGATAAGGCCAGTGCACTCCAAATTTAAGCTTTTAATTACGTATAAAATTCAATAATTGACAGTCTTAGAAGGATTTGCTTAGTATGTATTCTTGATTAATCACTCTTTTATTGGAGTCATACATTGTTTAATTTTTTTTGTTAGTTAGCGAGTAATATGCCGTTCAAGTAATGGTTTCAAAAATGTATACCCAAGCCAATACTTGAACGGTGTTCAGCTACTAGGCAAGGCGTACTTTTTTTTAAAGCGTTTTTATAAATCGTCCTGAAATGACAGATGGAAACTTTATAACTTAAAGTGATCGTTCAATGCTCTTGTATATTTAAACCAAAAGATGAACATAACTTTCGATGTCTAATCAAAAGATTTCGGAGTTTCAATTACTATGAAAACTATCACTGTTCAATAATAAAATGTGTGCCTAATACTTGAACCAGTTAAATTTACTAGTTCATGTTTTGGATTCTATTCCAATGGGTGAACTCTTAATGGTTTTTGTTCGTTAATTTCACAAATTCTGTGTCCTAAAGTTAAACCAAGTAAATTCAGTCGTTCAACTTTTAGGCATCGTTTTGTAATATGAACACTACTAGTGTTTATAGAAACGTTTACTAATATTCTAAATGTGAAAGTAACTTTGTTTGTCTGTTTATCAGTTTGTCATGTTTTTACCGCTAGACACGAAACCCTGGCTAGAAACGGAACTGTATATGTATACATGTTTATTTGTCTCATTGTAAGATATATTTTTACCAAATATTAACCCTAAGACTCAATATTATGTCCTCTTGCGAAGAATAAGTAGGTAGGTATTTTGGCTCACCTAACTCCGATCACTGAATTTATCTGCATTGCATTTTATTTCTGAACCTTCCTTAAAATTATAATGTTTTAGGTTTTTTATTATGTTAGTTCAACTTTTGGGTCCAAACCGTTCAGAATTAGGGCACGCTGTTCATGTTTTGGGCAAATCGGCACATTTTTGGTTTCAACGATTTTTAGAAAAATACTGTGTTATAATAACAGGCTTTATAATAGTCATCTTCAATCTAGACTATGTACTGCACCATATAAAAAAAAATTTAGGGTGAAATTGGTTAATTTCACTGAGAATAAACGGTCTTAAGTTGGTGTAGTCGCTTAATCGTTCATCTTTTGGTGCCCCTACCCTACATATGCCTCTGTCCTTCAATATGCTGATGATTTACTCCTTTATGTCCCAGGGCAGTGCATAGATGACATTGCCGAGTCATTATCCACAGCAATGACAGCTCTTAAGACTTGGCTAGATAAAAATGGGCTTGATTTGTCACCATCAAAAAATTCTGTTGTTTTGTTTTCCAGAAAACGGAGTACGCCAACAGTTAATGTTATTTATAGTGATTCGGTTTTGCCAGTTCAAAATCAGGTCAAATTTCTGGGGGTGACATTGGATTCAAAACTTACTGGTCAACCTCATTTTGAATATGTTTTTTTAAGGTGTGAACGTAATTTAAATATTTTGAGGTGTATTTCTGGCGTCTGGTGGGGTGCTCATCCCTTCACAATGAGACTTCTTTATAATGCCCTGATAAGGAGTGTCATAGATTACGGGAGGTTCTTGTTATATCCGGGTAATGTAACTGCAGCCAAAAAGATTGATAGCATTCAGTCCAAAGCGCTCAGGCTCATTACTGGCGCGATGAAATCTAGTCCAATCAACTGTCTACAAGTAGAATGCTGTGAACCGCCTTTATTCTTAAGGCAACAGTATTTAAGTGACAGATTTTTTTTCCGGAATATACAGATAGCGGGAATTATGGGGATGTGAACCATGTTTTTCTCTCCTGTATATTGTATGATCATACTGAGTTTTTTGCCCAACTCCAATCCATTTCCATCCCTTTTCCTACTTCCATCCACTGTTTATTGCATTATAATTGTTATGATGTTTATAAAATACTAACAAATTTTATAGAGACATATGATATTAAAATATGATATTTGTAATTATGTATATAATATGTTTTTTATGTAGAATCCTAATCCTTTCTTTCCTATTCCAAATTCCGTAATTTTTAGTCTTAATTATGTTTCCCTAACTTTGTAATTGGCTAAAAGACATCAAAGCCATTGTGTTCATAGGACATCAAAGCTGTCAAGTAGTCTGTGCTGTCAAGTTTGACATGAGTCTATAACGTAACCTTAAATTTGAGTTTTCTTCCCATAAAATAACAATAATTACAAAATGTTCTTAACGTTGAAGTTATTAGGCAATAGGCACCCTTCGTTCATTGCTCGCACAGTGTTCGTTAAGAACAACAACGTGGATGATGCGTGCAGGCTGGTGAATCGCATACTGGGTAAAGAAGGTATCCTGGAACAGTTCAGGCTCACCCGATATTACGAGAAACCCTTCCAGGTAAGGGTCAAATGTACTGATAATCGGTGACCTCGGTGAACCTCGGTGTACCTTGGTGAATGCTAAATTAACTATCAGACTAAATCTCAGCCATGCCATTGAATTTGGTGTCGAAAATGAAAACCAAACTTAGGCTCTTGTTTATTTTTTTTTTTGTGTTACAGACTAGGCGGCGTGTTAACCACGAGAAATGTAAAGCTATATATAATGAGGACATGGAGAGGAAAATACAATTTGTACTTCGAAAGAACAGACATGAACCATTCCCAGGTTGTTATTGAATCTTGGTGATTTTGTATCATATTGCAGATGATTTTTCATAAATACCCATGAAAAATATTACAACTGGAATTCTTAGTGTAATTAGGTTTTTAGTTATAAATATATTAATAAAAGGCTAATTGAAAAAGACAGTCATTCATTTTTGCTTAAAAAGTACACAATCATGGCAAAATATTTGCAAGTATTGTCATATGTAGAGTAGTGAGGCTTTTATAAAAATATTTACTTAGAGCTATTACAGTATAAGCGACTAGATACATTTGGTATTGGTTGGCAGATGGCCAGGCGTGGTGTCACGTGTAGTTGTAGCAGGAATTGTGCCACTTAACATAGAAATGGTAGCGGTAGCAGCGGTGGCAAGTCTTTATGCCGCAGCGGTAGCTCAATCCTCCCTGGGGCTTGCCCTTGCAATACTTCAGGCCGCATGGGTACCAATTTACACAAACCTGCAGCAAATATTTATGTTTCAAGTATAATAAAAAAATAAATTCCTGCAGAAAGTATATTAATCAAGAATAACTTTCCTATTGAATTGAATTAATCAATCCATGCTCATTTAGGATATGTTTTTGTGTTTTCTTCTAGCTTTTTATTTGAATTATAACATAAAATGAAGAGACTAGAACTTGGTATTTTACCAGCTATGGGGTTAATAAAGATACAAAAAAGCAGGTTCCACCACTTTAATAAGACACTAGAAAAAAATAATTGGATAGTAACCTCTACGTGACAGATGCACTCCTTGGAGCGGTCAGTCTCAGTGACACACGGTGCAAGTGCGGCCCCATCAGCTGCGTCTGCCAATGCACGTGCCGGGAATGGAGTCACACCCGAACCATATGATGATTGGTCCAAGCCTGTAACACCTTTATTATGTTCAATAATTCTAAATCTGGCATGCTAGCGACCAAACCAACAACACAACTGTAGCCTGTAGCTACTTTCAGTATTATTTTTATAAAATAAAACTGCAACAGAAAAATTATGATTGTGCTATGAATTCCCTATCCCAATTCTCACATCCCTTATAATAGGGAATATTCATGACTTTTTTCTTTTGCACAGCTTCAATAAAAGCTTATTCATGCAACAAACAGTTGAGATAAAACATTTTTTGAATAGCCTCGAAAATAATCAAGGTATAAGCCAACATAGACTGGTTCCTATCTCATTCTAGAAAAACAAAATAAAACACGGAGTTTATATGGCTGACCTGTTCCATGTCACAGTGGAAGGACTAAAAAGTTGGCCATGCTAACTCACTCAGATCAATTTTCTATGAAACTTTTCTGTTATGACACGAAAGTTAGAAATGCAATTGACATTTTAAAATATTATTTATTTTTCGCTTTTGTAATAGCTGGTTAAAAATTAGACTACCCGTATTTCTCAGTTTTTCTTTATTTAACTTAAATTCGTCGTTAATAATTTATTAAAGAAATAGTCATTAAAAAGACCGTATATCCAAAGTTAGGAATACTGATGCCGTGATCTTAGCATGACATAAAATAAAAAAAATAACTATAAACAGATACAGAACTGACTGTCATGTCATGTCACTCACTTGTCAATCATTCGCTGCCATTCGTTCACAAATTTGTTATTTTGCATATTTTGTAGACGCCATTAAAAAAAAAAAACTATTTTGCGTTTACTGCTTTGCATCTGCTTTGAGTTTCATTCATCAGACAGATAAAAAATGAACATGACAGTAGTATATATTTTTTTTTAAATAAATGGACTAAGGGCACTATAAGTGTATTCCTAACATTCACAATCCAACTGTTTTTACTGTTTTTCCTAAATATAAAAAAAACTACGGAATAAAAAAGTCCAAAGATATTTTTACTGTAATCAGCAGTGTAAAATCTAGAAACGGTATTTTATTTTACTACCTTAGCACATAATGAATTGTTGTCAATAATTGTAGGGTTAATTTCCGTCGCACAATGGAACTATTTCGACTTCGTTGTTTGTTTTCTTAATTGCGCTTAATTGTGGTCCAACTTCTCTCTAATCTCTGTCTAATCGCGACCTAATTAGCAGTTTAAAATGCATGTATCATCAGTATTTCTAGGCCGATTATAATTTTACTTTCACTCTAGGTGATCTCTTTTACTGTATTTTCATAAGGTGAAAATATGATTTAAAAATCCATGCATCTATTTTTTTTTATCCCTGCCCTTACTTGTTAAATTGCCACCCAGGGCAGTTCAAATTATCTAATTTGACTGCCAGTCTAGTCTTCACAGAGTGTGAAAGGGGGTTTTGCGCATTCAAGGGATAAATTGTGAAAAGTCTTCCTTCTGGACACCACAACAGAACTCACCAGGTCGAGGGGCCCACCGCGCTAGGTCAGCGGCGCGCAGATAGACGCGGTCCCGCGCAGGCTCGCAGTGGCGCGCCGCCGCCGCCGACAGACGCTGCACCACCCGCGCGCCCCACGCTGTGGCTGTTGTCTGACGCCAGCCGCGAGCTTCTTCAGCGATGCGCACAGTTCCAGGGTTTTTCTGTATCAAGCAGTCAATGGTCAATGGTACACAACACACATTACTATTACACAGACCAGTTCTGGTTACTATTTTCATCATACATGTACATGCGCACAAATCTACCCACAAAAAGATCATCCTATTTTAAAAAAATAACAAAATGGGTTTGTATTTGACCTCAATCTCACCTAATGTTAAATGATGATGAGACCATACCACAATTTGCTTCTGCAACATTTACCTGTCTGAGTTTGGCCATTGCATCTGGAGTAATGAAATCAGCCTGTGCAGCATGTGTAAGGAAGCATAAGGTCTGAGACCCAGATTGCCCTAGTTCCTCTTCACCAGGTATTACAACCTTCATGGCCTCCACCTCCTGTTGAATGGGAATATTATCAATCTTATTATTGTTTGCTTTGTAAATTGACTCAAAAGTATGGCCAAACATTTATGGGTGAATCAACTTTTAAGGTACTCCTTTTCTTTTGCGGTATCAAAACTTTCCTGGTGACTTATCATTAATAATAATGTATGAATATTAATATCAGACCACCAAATTTACAGACCTTACACGTTAAACACCTGAAATATTATTTAATCTTCGAAAAAACCTGGTAACTCAGGGGAAAATGCAACATTTTCTATACAAAACCTAGGGACAACATCGTCCGCTGCGTTACCAACTATATTATTATTTCAAACTGTACTATTTTTAAATCAAATCATCTCAAATGCTAGCCCAATTGTCTGATTTAATAAGCGTGTAAGCTACGTCGTTGGCAAATATATAGTTTTTCTAAAAACATATAATTTGTGAAACATGTCGAAAAATGGGGAGTACCTTAGAAGTTGATTCACCCTTATGTGTCCCTAAGAAAAATACACTCCTAATTAAATTACAATTTATAATGTTACAAATCAAATAAACTATTATAAAAATTTACCCTTCATACACAGGGTAAAAATTTGGCACATAATTATCTGCCTCAGAGCGTACAAGGTGTAATTTAAATCAAGATATATAATGACGATAAGGGCTGTTGAAACAAAATTCATAATGTTGTAAGTTTAGGAAATGACCAAAACTGGTCACTAACTTTTATGCATGTGTTATATTTATGTAAACAAAACAGTTATTTAGATAATAATCATACCTTAAAGTTAAATTTGCGTAAAGGATTAATGATGATTTATACATAATATTAATATCAATCAATACAATCCTAAAAACTAAAATATAAGGTTATCACATTAAAAAAATACTTAAATTTAAGGTATTGTAAGCCTACATTAAATTTAGCTCAAGACTGTCATTCTGTAAATAATTCAAATATTGTAGTCTACTGTATAATATTTGAATCCAGTATTGGTGTAGGGTTTCATTTTAATTATTTTAACTAGTCATGTTTTTTAAGACATTGCATTATTTAATTAGGTTTATCTTCTATAATTAAAACTATTTTACTCTGGTCTTGTGCGCTTTGGTTACAGTGCCAACCTGTACAAGAGGTGCAAAATTGCAAAGAGCCACAATGCCATAAATCCTATGTAGGCCAACCAAAGAATGCTGAAACACAATCTTGCAATCATGCACTATCCTGATCAAGGTCAGAATAATGATCGGGGTTAGGGTTGGATATGAGTGGTTAAATACTAATTGAACATGACATGTCATCATTATGGCATTGGTACCTGTCAGTTTACTTTATCTTACTAACAAATTTTGGCTTACATTGGCAAAGTCCACGAGCTGTGAAACAAAGATACCGTCCAGCCGCAGGAACTCCAGTGTCACGGTATCTTCGGATACGTTCGCCGTGATAGTTTCCTGCATCACGTCGCCACCCTGCATCATATTCACATTAATAAGCCATATATTATTAAGACCCGATTTGAAAAAGTAATGATTAAACTCATAACTACGAACTAATAATAGGAAAGTTGTAAGTGTATGAAAACAAAAACCAATTATGTAGGTACCGACTAAACAAAATATTTCTTACATTGCTGAGTAAAACATTTACCTGATTTTTAACATTAATAAGGAGTTGTAAATTTGTAGGAGAAACCATGAAGTAGAGTAGAAAAATTAATTCGACGAGCCTCATTTTCTATTTACAAATTATCATATAAATAAATACATTTGTTTGTCATTTTTGACATTTTCCAGCATTTACAATTACAGGTTATAAAAAATATATACGGCCCATTCACTATCAATCCTGCGTTCCTGCGTAGAAGTCGTTGTGTTGGACTGCGAGTGAAAGAGATAGGCGGAGCTTGCAAGACTGTATTAGATTGGGACCGAGCGCGACGACAGCGCCACGTGACAGGCGGCCATTATGGACAATATTGTCACCGCTGTCAAACAAGAAGTAAGTAAATATTGTGAAAAATATTAATGAAATCTTGTGTTATTTTACTATATTACACAATCGGGACTGTAACATAGTAATTCACCATATTTTTATCTCAAAAACGATTAGAAAATGTTTACTGCAATATGGATTTGACAGCTCAAGTCAGCGACAAAAATGACAATTTTAGCCGTAGCGAGCGCTGTGATCGTTTAGGCTACCCCCTCCACCCGCTTTGCACTCTGCCAATACCCGAAGTCATGCAGGATGCAGACCACGAACCGCTAATTTTCAACTTCGAGTATTAGCCCCTGTCACTTGTCACTCAAGACTAAATCGAGAGAAAAAATGGGGCTAACGTACTTCGAACTTCGATTTTCAAATTATAGGTATTAGGTTGCTGCGACAATATTCGTAATCCTGTATTAAATGGCAGACGGCAAAATTGGTAAGTTTATTCAGAGTAACGCATATGTTCAAATAAAGTAAAAACGAAATAGGCGTGATTTAATGTATGTATGTATGTAAGTAAAAAAAAAAAAAAAAACACTAAGTTGGACAGTTTGATTGTGAAACTCAGTATGTGCCGCAAAGAGTATGTGCCGGCTGGATGTATAGTTTAACGCTGGTTATCCAGTGAATGAACCCCTTGGGCCCAGAAAGACATGCGAATATCGCACCTTGATAATCAAAACGTCACTAAGCAAAAAAGACCATTTTTGTTTAGGAAGGTTTGAAATTTGCAATCAGTAAATATGTTACAAACATATATTATTTTTATAAATTCGCATTTTTAACGACTGTTTTACAAACAACGTGACCCAGTTTATTATGTCGAGTACCCAATTGTTGCATTTATTCAAAAACGGCTTAATTATTAAGCTTTATATGTTCGCCGTCAATAGAACTTGCAAAATATGTAAACAAAACCAAAATGATTACTCATTATTACGTCAGCTGGAGGTCAAAAAAGTACCAAGTTCTAGTCTCTTTTGATTAAGATATAGTCCATAAAATTAGGCTTAAAAAAAATACAAAAAGATATTCAAATTTTGAGCACGGATCCGTGCCTAAGCCTACGATGGGTTAAAGATCAAGTCAGGTCTTTGCAACGATTTATACACTAAATCATAGTTTCCCAGGTAATGTTCACCGAGATAATTACAAAGTATTAATAAAATATATGGTTTTTTTTCAATATTATGCTGTTTAATTATATGTAAATATCTAAAGTAAATTAAAGGTTTTATTTTAAAATCGTCGATGAATTACATAAACATTTATTTTGAAAAACGCTTTTAAATTTTTCTTTATACGTTCCATTGCACGAAAGTCACTTTACACTAAAAATATTATTTTTGTAATAATCTAATAATAGAAGAATGCCAAGAAATATTGATATAAAATCTAGAATATTTCCTACTTTTTGTAATAAGGTAAATATTAAAATAGTGTACTATCTGCTTTACTAAAATATTTGAATGCTTCTATTTTTTTCTTAAAATCTAAACTTTGTCTTCTTCCCATTTGCTTTAGCTTTGTTTGTGGATTAGTGAAATGTTGTCTGAAAATAGCCATAGCCAGAGATATTATAAGGTTTCTTATAAAATTTGTGCATGTGCAACTAGAAATAGTATTGAAGCTTGCGCCATTTTTCTATGACATGATAATTATATTTTTGAGGTCATTACATTACGACACGATAGCGCCCGATGCGCGTCCGAACGCCTCTAACCAGACACGAACGTCGTTCGAAACGGAGAGAAGGGTGATGTTGTACTCATCGCAGAAAGACAGCTGTCGTTTCATTTTCAGCTGATTTTTGTGTACGCTCTGAAATCCGATAGCGATCCACGGATTTCCAAACGAACGCGGGTTCCTTGATCGTGATTTCATTCGTGCGTTGCAGACAAAGGGCATTTAGTGGGAACAATCGAGAAGCATAGTACGCCGTGACGAACAAAGGGAGATGGTCCATTGAGTGCGGGTGGTGCGTAGCGGTCTGTCGTGACGTCAGAGTGTAGGAGTCGCCGTCGCGGTGTCGGGCGGTCGACAACGCAAGCGGAGGCCGATGAGGCGCGCGCGCCAGTGAGCTCGGCGCTCGGGGCAGCGCGGCGCGCACGCTCCGCCAGCCTGGCCTCCACTGACTCGGGCGACGAGGGCGCTGGGCACCGGCCGCCGCGCAAGCGGTCCCGCAGGCTGTCGCCGCCCGCGCCGCCAGCGCCCGCCGGCGCCATGACCCAGCCCCACGCCAACGGCTCCGCGCCGCACCTTAACGGCGACGCGGACCGCAACGGCGCCCTGCCCGCGCCCGCCCTTGGCATGGCACAGACTGACCAGGAGATTGTGCGTCTAATTGGGCAGCACCTGCTCTCTATTGGTCTTGAGTGAGTATGTTTTAATTAATTGGAGCTATCCCGGCTTCCTGTTTCCTTTCACCCCTTCCTGATTACAATACAGTTAAATATAACTCCTCTCTAACTCCGGTTGAAACATTTGTTTGGTGAATTACCCTTCCCTGGATGTGAATGGATTGCGCATCCACTTCTGTTGAGGTATTCCATTCTTGTATGGAGTCTGAATGAAAGTTTTAATGAAGCAGGTACATTCTTTCGATTTTCTGAACACGCATGCCCCTGCCCTAGCATACAGTAGGTATTTTGTTCTTCATTATGCTGTTTAAATGGACCACATATAGACCACAACAGCTTGAACAGCTTGTAAACTTAGATGTTCATCAAAATTTGACTGTGACTCCACACAGGTACTCAATATACTTATATGATTTATCAATTTCACATGTGAAAATGTGTTTCCACATGAGGGGTTAGTTAGCTTCCAGTGAGAGTGGACATGTGAATAATAATTAATCTGGAATGGAATATTTGCAATGTTGCATATGAACATAACATACAGCAGAAAGCAAAGCAAAGGCCTTATTTAATATTTGTTTGGTGTTGTTTGGTTATTGAATACTAATACTAATAACATGAAAATTCAATTCAGTTAACATTTAATGAGCCACATCACTCATCACTGTATTGTTGTTATTGATGCTTATATTGCTTATAAATAATTATAATACCCAAATTCCATACACAATAAAGATTTATGATTTATGATATATATTTTTAGTCTACAAGAATAATGATTAGAGAAATTTCTATGTTTCCTTATAGATGACAACTGAAATTAGATAAATATGTGTGTTTGTTAATACTAATCTGAAGAAAATATGTAGATGCTGTCAGCTATATGATTTCCCGGTCTAAATGATGCATTTAAGACTGAATATGATAGCTGCCTGTATAAATAGGTTGTCTATTACTATCATTAACTGTTTATTCTACATTCTATCATAATGCTGTTAAACAAGCAATATTGGTATTAATAACATTCTTGAAAATGGCTCAACAATTTCAAGGAAAATTTGCAATATACAGGTTTTGACGGCCAAAAATTGATCTATCAGTTGCCATCTTCAGGAATATTCATAATCAAACCTAGGGACATTTGGCCTTCCATGTAAACTTTTATTATAAAGTTACTCAACAAATGTGCTGCATGTGATCTGAATAAGCATGTTAATCTAACTTATTAAAATGTTGAAAGTTATTAAATTGATGTGATATCCACATACAGCCCACGTCAAATCTTGATAGTTCAAAAAATAATCTTGTGTCAGTCAAGTTAAGTTTGAATTAATTTTGACATACCTATGTCCTACATATAGGCTGTAGTGCCTTACGAGGTTGTTACATCACACGGATAAAAAAGTATCAGTTTCCTAATTACAATTGCATTCTAACTGTTATCTAAATTTTACTATTAAGAAGTAGACTAAAGGTTTTATTTTAATGTGTCAATTAATATTTATCTATTAAAAAAAACCAGTAAATTGGCCACATGAGGGCTCTTTTACATACAGTGAATCTACCAGCGCTTCAGACAAATAAACTAAAAATATTGGCTATGAGAAAAACACAAATACGTCAAAAGCCACAACTGTTCACATTTTCAAGCCCTTGCAAATGTGAACAGACCGGACCCCATAAACAGCACCCGTTCACGAGTATGACGCGTCTCAGCCATCGCCTCTCTCAACCATGTGTTCGGGAAAGTGGCGACCCGATCAATGACGCCGCCGTAACCAAATACCTTTGAGTGAGCATGACATGCTCATGCTGCTGGACAACATAAAAGAAATATTGTGTGAAATAGCTGTCCAGTGAGAAACATCACATTGTGTTCTCATTTAAAAGAGTCTTGTACACTCAAGAACTAGTAAAGATAAAATACAAATAGTAAATAATGTTTCATTTAAATGAGGTACATCCAAGTTTTGAGGTTTTCTTCGTCCATGGCCCATTGATTATTTCCTCCCTGTAAACATTTTAACCTGGTCAGTGTTTAGTTCATCTCTTGAATTACTTATGTTTGGATTCGAGGGGTATGGCTACTACTTAGCAGGTACAGTTGTACTAAACAATCATACAAAATAGTTTTTGGTTGGAAAAAAACCAATTTGATATTGCTTTTTGAGTCAACCTACATACCGTCATGATCGTAGAACAACGGCGGTTTTGCAAAATTTCGACAATTTGATCGATTACGAAATTATGACATTAAATACTGTCTTAATTCTTTAAACTGCCGAACTGTAAAGTTGGCAATTTGCAGATCCGTCATTGTTCTACGATCATGACGATACATCAATGGGCTAATTGAGAAATCAAAACGAATGCTATGTATCTGACAAAACATTATGTTGATGATCATGCACTATACTTATGTAATGTGATTCTACCTTTAATGTAAATGAAACCAGATAATGTTATTTACTTACCACATACATCATATGGCTATTATGTTCCACACCACTGCTGATATTTATCATGTAATTTTTAATGTACAGTCAAGTTCATAAATATGTATACACTTTTACTTGTCTATTTAATGTCATGATCAAACTGCCATAATATATGAATTATCACAGCGATTAAAGTGACAAGGTACTAAAATCTACATACATCTTTATGAACTCGACTGTACAATAAGGGAATACTGAAAGAAGTACCCTTTTTGCTCTTGCCACAAAGCGAATAAGACATAAAAAGGTTAATCTGATAAGGTGGAAACTGTTAAAGTGTTTCACTGTGAAATCTGAACAAACATACACACTTTTGCATATGCAATAGTAGTATGAGTATATACAGGGTGGAAAAACCGAACCCCACACGGACGGCAACTGCTTTAAATATTGGAAATAGGAAATTCTACATAAAGGAGAGTTACTTGGATTTTTATTCATGTATTTTTTTCTGCCTTGAATGGGGATTAAACTGCCGTCAAATATGACAAAACAATAGAGTCGTGCTTTATGATACAAATCAAAAGGGTCATTGATAGTGATCATTTATATCTATTATACATACACGTACCATTAAACTAAAAAAAGACCGTAAAAAGAACACGACTTTATAGTCTTATCATATTTGAAAAATCCATAAATGCAGGATTTATTGTATTCAAAAATATAAGTAAGCCTCCTTTGCTTAGAATTTGCTATTTCCAATATTTAATATACAGGGTGACTGGAAATTCGTCGTATTCCTTGAAAGGGGTTATTCTACAGCTCATTTGGAACGAAAAATAAAAAATACTGGCCTTTCGACCTAAAACTAGTCATTGTGTAAAAACTTCCACATTTAGAAATAAAAAAAAGCATTTTTCAAATAGCCAATGAATTAATGATTACGAAAAATAATAAAACATGCAAAAGAAATGTAAACTTTTTCAAATAAAAGGATTTGAAGTTGAAAGTTCTAGTAATTATTTTCCAAATTTTGTAACATTTTAAAGCATAACTAAAAAAAAAGTATGACACTTCGCGTACAAATGACAGGAATAGTTTGCTCAATTCATTAGCTTTCTAAAAAGGTACAATTTATGACATTTAAAATTAATTTTCATTTAAAAATGTACAATTAATAATAATAGCAGAAATGTTCGCGATTAAGCTCCATCGTTTCAACCAAAAAACGCGGGATCGTTATCGTTTATAAATTCTGCTAATCGTGTTCTTTTAAATTTGTTTTTCAAAAACATAAAGTGCGTTCCATTTTTAACTGAAAAACGCGGGCAGTGTTGTAGTAAAATGAATAGAACATCGTTCTCCTTCTTAAATTCAGCTAATGGTGTACTATTTTTAAATAAATTTGCTTTTTAAAAACAAAATGCGTTCCATTTTGAAATTTCGAGCATCTCAAAACTCTGAGTGACCTACGTAATCAGTTACTTTCAACTTTCTTTCCATTTCGGACGACATTGATAACTAAGCTTCTTTCTCAAATGCCTGCGTGCCAATTCGAAGAATACGCAGATATCATTTATTGTTACGGATTCTGCGATGGAGACGCGGCTGCAGCTAGAAGGGAATACCAACGTCGTTACCCTAACCGCCGTTTACCTCATGCAAGCGTGTTTGGTTCATCGTACCGTCTTATTCGGGAAAGAGGATGGGTTCAACGCCGCCAAGCTGACGCTGGAAAACCTCGACATGATACTGCTCAAGATGAAGAAATCCTTCAGTGTTTCCGGACAGACGGCACTACTTCGACGAGATCCTTCTCGCTGGGTCTCCCTCTTCAATAGCGTGTACTGGAATGTAATGACACGGGTACTGCCAAGCGAGTTCAGTGTAAACCACGCCTTCCGCTGAGACATACCAAGCCGGTTAGCCACAATTCTCGTCGAAGTAGTGCCGTCTGTCCGGAAACACTGAAGGATTTCTTCATCTTGAGCAGTATCATGTCGAGGTCTTCCAGCGTCAGCTTGGCGGCGTTGAACCCATCCTCTTTCCCGAATAAGACGGTACGATGAACCAAACACGCTTGCGTGAGGTAAACGGCGGTTAGGGTAACGACGTTGGTATTCCCTTCTAGCTGCAGCCGCGTCTCCATCGCAGAATCCGTAACAATAAATGATATCTGCGTATTCTTCGAATTGGCACGCAGGCATTTGAGAAAGAAGCTTAGTTATCAATATCGTCCGAAATGGAAAGAAAGTTGAAAGTAACTGATTACGTGTAGGTCACTCAAAAAGTTTTGAGATGCTCGAAATTTCAAAATGGAACGCACTTTGTTTTTAAAAAGCAAATTTATTTAAAAATAGTACACCATTAGCTGAATTTAAAAAGGAGAACGATGTTCTATTCATTTTACTACAACACTTCCCGCGTTTTTCGGTTAAAAATGGAACGCACTTTATGATTTAAAAAAACAAATTTAAAAGAACACGATTAGCAGAATTTATAAACGATAACGATCCCGCGTTTTTTGGTTGAAACGATGGAGCTTAACCGCGAACATTCCTGCTATTATTATTAATTGTACATTTTTAAATGAAAATTAATTTTAAAATGTCATAAATTGTACCTTTTTAGAAAGCTAATGAATTGAGCAAACTATTCCTGTCATTTGTACGCGAACTGTCATACTTTTTTTTATAGTTATGCTTTAAAATGTTACAAAATTTGGAAAATAATTACTAGAACTTTCAACTTCAAATCCTTTTATTTGAAAAAGTTTACATTTCTTTTGCATGTTTTATTATTTTTCGTAATCAGTAATTCATTGACTATTTGAAAAATGCTTTTTTTCATTTCTAAATGTGGAAGTTTTTACACAATGACTAGTTTAAGGTCGAAAGGCGGGTATTTTTTAAAAATTCTAAAAACTTGAATAACTCGATAACTAATGAGTTTTGACCCCTGGTTGACTGGACTTAAATCGTTACAAATGAGCTGTAGAATAACCCCTTTCAAGGAATACGGCGAATTTCCAGTCACCTTGTAGTTGCCGTCAATGTGGCGTTCGTTTTTTCCATCCTGTATAACGTTTGGCCCTTAGTGAGAATAACATTAATTGTCATATTATTGAATCGTATGATTGACTCGGACTAACTAAATTTTATTGAACTTTTTAAATTAGAATAACGTTTAAAAGTATAACTTCTTTACATAGTATTAAACAAAGTGGCGTCGTCGGTCTGTCTGTCTGTATATCCGCTAACTCCTAATATTTTTACAGTATGATATTTTTTCACGAAAGGCCTTTATGTATAATAAAAGCCGGCAAGCCCGTAGGTAGTCATGTTTTTTATTTAAATAAAGATAGCATAAATACAGGTTGACATCAAATTGGTATTACAAAATCAATGTTTTACACTCATTTTCCCTAAACTAAACCCCTCTCTCTACTAAGTCTCGTGCTGCTAATTTACTGAAAAGTTTTTTTTATGTTTAGATTTATCCCATCCCAAAAACTTATGAAATAAACGAAATAAAACATGAAATTAATGAATTTCCCTGACATGAACATAGGGAAAATTACAAAAATTAGGATTAAAATGATCAGTATCTCCGAAACTATTAAAAATCACTGAACACATACATACAGATACATACATAGAGGTTAAATCGATAACTTTTCTGCTCTGTCAGCCCTAGGCGAATTGACGTCGGTTTCTGGGACACTCCGTATGCAAAGGTGGTCAAATAATTAGAAACGCTTGTGTTTTTTCCATACCTACCAAAAAGCTCTTAACCAATTTTATTGTTAGTTATACATCTGAATAAAGAATTATGAATTATTGTGAACGAATAAATGAAAGTTTAAAATAATGTACAATTACTATCTGTTGAATAAGAAGCTTTCATTTTGTAAGGATTACAAAAATAAAATCTTTGGCGTTCATAGATACAAAGTTTTATATTCCCATAAAAGTAAGGTTCATTGTAAAGTACACCAGATTACGATTTTAAACCTAAATATAATTAATGTAATGATCTAAAGTTAATTGTTAAACGTAACAAGCAGTTTGGTGTCCCTAATTTTTGATTGTTGTTCGAAATCGATAAGTGTTGTTGTAGGTAATTGTATGCAAAACGCGTGTTTCTAATTATGTGACCACCTTTTGCAAAAACAACGTGCACTTACGACTATTTCAAGGGGTTTATCGATATCAATTATCGCTCGTAATATCGATAGTAATTTAGCGAAAATACTATACCCGGTTCGACTCCCGGTCGCGTATGGCATTTAGGTTTTGGTTCTTTATTGTAAAACCGACAACGTGGTTCCAATTACCATATTATATTTCCCTGTTTTATCGTTTCGGAAATCCCTTCAGACCTACACTCAACGCCAAAAAAAACCCGCCCACCAGTCTTTTACTCATACAGGTGTTAAGCAGTTCATAGCGGTTTTCAAAAAAAGTGTACAAAGTTAGGACTAAAATTAAGAAACTGTAATTTTGGTCAGTTAAGGCACGAAAATTAACTATACCGTTATTAAACAAACTGTGGTATCTCAGACAAAACTCCTGTAGCAAGTGCGACCATATTACTTACGGGTGAGGATTGAATCTGCTTTGTTTATTGTATTTGAGATACACCTGACTAAAATTACGTTATCTTAATTTGAGTCCTTAACTGTGTACTTTTTTTGAAAACAACCCAATATACCTTTTTAAATCAGATAATAACGTCAAGAAAAATCAACCAAATTAACTTCAGCTTGTTTTGTTTTCCAGCTAAATAATCTAGGCAAAAGATGGCGTACCATAACAATTTCAATCTTAAAGAATGCAGTGCTTTTTAAAATGACACTCGAAAGTAGGGTTGATTGATTTAAATCAAATGATTTAAATCATGATTTAAATCAATGATTTAAATCAAGTGATTTTTTTATTTAAAAATAACAATATTTTAATAATCTCAACTTGTCAGTTTTTATTTATTCAAAAAATCATCATACAACATCATAGAACTTAAATAAACTAAATTATTTATTATAGTATTTGTACAAAAACACTAATTTTCCCGCCTTTTCATTTCCTAATCTATTGCGGAGTTTAGATTGGACAAGTCCAAATGTAGAAAAAACTCTTTCCACGGATGCTGATTGTCGTACGTTTGAGTGTTGCTAGTGTAAAAAAGGAAGTATTTTTAGAAATACGTTAAAATTATTGTTTTTGATAAATATAGGATAATAAATTCACGGCTCATTATTTAAAACAATCAATTAAAATCAAAAAAATCAAATAAATCATGTTTTTTTTTTTAAAAACCCAAAAAATCCGTCAGAAATAAAAAAATCATGATTTTTATCAAACCTGCTCGAAAGTCACTTGAAAGACATTGAACAAAACGCAATAATTTACTATGGATTGGTGTTTGGTGTATATTCTTTTATTCCTTTAGGAAGAGTCACGACGGTTAAGAAGAATATTTGTGCGCCATTTTGAACCTTGTTTATTTAGCTGAAAATAAAACAAGCTTAATCAAATTGGTTGAGAATTCTTGTCGTTATTGTCAAATTTATGAAGCAACATTTGTACCTATATTTTAAAATCTAGTTCGATTTCTCCAAATGAAATAATAACAATATTGGTGGCGAGCGACTTCCCTAAGGCTGTTTATTAGTCAATCAGTTTACAGCTGACTGTCGGCTAGCTGACTCAAAACAAAAGACATTTGAAACGTCTCAAACTGCGTGAAGTACGCGTTGTATAAACGGTCCATCTAACATATGTATGAAAGGATAAAGTAAGCTGCTTTAGTTTAAATACAATATTAGTGGTATGTTGAGCATTGTCTGAGTGTGTTGTGGTGGCAGGCGCAGCGCGGCGCTGCTCATGGAGGAGTCAGGGCTGCACCTGGAGCACCCGGCGGCGGCCACGTTTCGCGCGCACGTGCTGGCTGGCGATTGGGGCAAGGCCGACCACGAGCTGCGCGCGCTGCACGCTCTGCTGCAAGCCGACCAGGCGCTCGATCCGCACGCACTCGCCGTATGTCGCTATACTTTGTAACGAATTCTGATGGCCGTTCTACACGATGGCCTATCATGGGCCAGCGTAAGAGAAGCCTATACATAAATAGTATAAATACCTTAAAGCGAGCAACACATTCTTCCATGTCACTCCTACGCATCACTCCGTCCCTTTGCTGGCCCACGACGGGCCATCGTGTAGAGGCCATGAAAAACGAAACACTTGACGACTTTATTGTCTGTTTGTCCGAATGTCCATCCGTCTGTCGGTCCGTCTGTCCGTACAGACAGACCCTTTTTCTTTGAAACAGCTAAAGCCATCGAGCTGAAATTTGGAATCTTTATAGTATTTAGTGGTCCAAAAAAAGCCATTATTTTATTAGAAATTAGATTGTATTTTTGCAGCAAAACTGAAAAATTGCCTCACTATTTTTTTTCATTTCACCTGTTGTGTGATATTTATTATTTGAATACCTTGAAGTTACGGATGATAATCATATTTATCTGATTTTTATAATTAATCATTTTGAGATATCGTCGCTTAGATAACAAAACCGCGTAAGTCAACGATTGAATACGAATTAAGAGTTAATTTAATATAATACAAATAAAGTTCAAAACTCGATAACATTCGATTTTGACATGTGCGGTATTGTTAGCTAAGCGACGATATGTGAAATGTGAAGAAAAATTCTCTTTATCTCAAAAACTTGCCTAATACTATAGATAAAAATTACATAAACTATGAAATAATTTACTTTTTTAATCACAAGAAAGTAAAAGAATTGCTCTAAAACATGTTTTTTTTTTAAATAAGAAAATCTGTCTACAGACATCACTTACAGAATTTGACCACCATTCAAAACCAACTTTACCGATTTTACTACTTAGAATTTACTTTAGATCATTAACTAAGGTCTCAAGGGAAACTTATGTAAAATTAATCTCTTTTAAAAAGTGATCTTATATTTTATAAGGATTTAAATACAAAGTGCTGACGCATCCGCCCATTCAAAATTTTATAACTTTGTATGAATGCTAATAAATATATTTTTCAAATCTTAATGAAATTAAAGCTTCGTTCGTTTTCAACTGAGATAAATTGTACATAATTTTATCGGTATCTTGCCTTTTGGCAGAAATATGTTTGGCCGAATATGTCGTTTCCCTGCTGTTTCATTTGCCAACCCACTTTTTTTTCTGTAACTATTTCAAGATTTATTTCAGTACCATCGGTATCGTGTATCTATAGGTTAGGTTAGGTTAGTTCTATAAAAATCCTGAAATATTTACAGTTACAGTTATTTATTTATTATTATTTTATTTATTTATTTATTTAGTTATTTTTAGCTCATCTTACTTCTGTATCTCAATCATATTATGATCATATAATGTATTAATATATAGAGTAATTTTAAAGTAATATTAATGTATCCACTAAAAGTTTTCCTGAATGTCTTTAAATAAACAACCTAATTTGAACGAAAAGCAATTTTTGAACGCTTGTTTTCGAAGTTATTCGACGTGTCTCAGACGCCAGTCTTTTGTGGCTTGTGGCTAGGGCATGCGGTACCGGTACCATTCCCGGAACCGGGACTAAGATTTCCGGTACTGAGTCGGAACCGGGAATTCCCGGGATTTCGGTACTTTTCGGTACTGAATAAATTATTTGTATTTTTTTTTATTTAATGGTTTTAGACACCAGTTAAGTGATAATTATTAATTATTTAATCCAGAACATGAGTTTACCAAATCAGAACAGCTATCTTTCTGACTACCATACACCTGTCGGTCGGCCCGACCGGTTGGCCTTGGACTGGGTCGAGGCGTCGGGTCGAAGGGTGGGGCGACTGGGGTCTCATATCGCATCCGAATAAAACCGAGCTGGTGCGAATCGGCCGGGGGAAAGCGTCACCAGGCCACCACGTAGTTTTGAAAAGAGAAAATGACAATTAGTCTAGTCACAAACTCAGTACCGAAGGAACCGAAGAACCGGGATTTTTTTTCGCCAGTACCGGTACCAGTTGAAATGTTAATTCCCGGGATTTCCCGGTCCTTTTAGTACCGGGAATTCCCGGGAGCATGCCCTACTTGTGGCGTAAAGTAAGTAAAGTTTGACGCCAATTGCTGACGTTTAGCGTCAGTGCCACGAACTTCCGATAACGTTGGCTTTGGGGCTCAAACGGTTATTGTATGACGGTCCCCAGGAGATGAAGTTCGTGGTGCTGGAGCAGAAGTTCTTAGAGCACCTGGAGGCAGGGCGCGCGCTGGACGCGTTGCACGTACTGCGCAACGAGCTGACGCCGCTCGGGCACGACACGGCGCGCGTGCACCGGCTGAGTGCGCTCATGATGTGCTCGGACGCCGCGGAGCTGCAGTTGCGCGCGCGCTGGCCCGGCGCCGGCGCTGCCTCGCGCGCGCGCGTGCTGCAGCGCGTGCAGGCCGTGCTGCCGCCCGCGCTCATGATGCCGCCTGCGCGCCTGCGCGCCCTTCTTGCACAGGTACGCTCACCTATACAAATAAAACTATTAACACAAAAAAACATAATAAGACACGTTTATGCCTACTGTACTTCTCACCTAACAGTGATGATAAACTCGCTATTAAAAGACAAGTCAAACGAGTCCAAAGTGTCCAAACTCGATGGACCCTCATATTAGCCATCCAATTGCTTTGGCCACCGCCTCGGTAGAGCTCGTCTAAATATATAACTGAACACTTCTCCTCTAATCGATCTATGAAAAAGGCATCTGAGCCTGAGCAAAGATATGTGAGCGTAAACACATTCGAGGGGCGGTTTAAGAAAGTTATTTATTAATGTTATCGAAGTTATAGTCTTTACTATTTGAACTGAGCTGATCTTCTACACAAAGGCCATTGTTTGTAAACAATACCATTGTCTTTCTTTGTGTCCGTAACACCAAGCCGATTACATACAAAAAAGTTAGAACTACATTGAATGTACATTGAATTATCAACCCTACCCTCTTAGTCAGTAGGTTTAAAATGTAAAGTGTCAGGATACAGATATAAGTTTTGTGTAGATGATAGTATTGTGTAAAGAATAAGCACAGTTCAAATAATAAAGACTTATATCTGTATCCTGACACTTTACATTTTAAACCTACTGACTAAGAGAGAGTAGGGTTGATAATTCAATTTACATTCAATGTAGTTCTAACTTTTTTTTATGTAATCGGCTTGGTGTTACGGACACAAAGAAAGACAATGGTATTGTTTACAAACAATGGTCTTTGTGTAGAAGATCGGCTCAGTAGAAATAATAAAGACTATACATAAGTATGGAACATTTCCAGACGATCCAATTACTAAAAGTAGGCCAACCAACCAGTAGGTCAATCGAGTGTGGCTCATAATTTCTGTAAATCAAATTTTATTCGTTGCTGAATTTCCATTCCAGGTTTTTCCCGATCTTAATTTTTCACAGCTATGTTTTTTCACAGGCTCGTTTTTCCCTGACGCATTTTAACCAAAAATTTGAAATTTATTTTAAATTGTCGACGGAGCTCAGCTATCGCGGAGCTCCTATTTCTGCGCGGTTTGGCCTGCTGTTAAACTAACATAACCTAAACCTACCTTCCTTTTTTGAACTAATTATAAGTGGAAATTCAATGTACATTCAATGTAGTTCTAACTTTTTTGTATGTAATCGGCTTGCGGTTACGGACACAAAGAAAGATAATAGTATTGTACACAAACAATGGCCTTTGTGTAGAAGATCAGCTCAGTTCAAATAATAAAGACTATAACCCTTGGAAATACTGCGGGTAGGATTAGCATGAGAGTAGGGCAGCTTAGCTTGTAAGAATAAATAACTTAACTGTTGTATGTGTTCTTGCTTTTTTGAA
Organism: Acleris emargana; assembly: GCA_927399475.2. Taxonomy (NCBI): domain Eukaryota; kingdom Metazoa; phylum Arthropoda; class Insecta; order Lepidoptera; family Tortricidae; genus Acleris; species Acleris emargana. Next base: position 13,886,924 of record OV656841.1, on the reverse strand, counting down.
ACTGGTAATAGATGTTTCAGTGTGTAAGGTAAAAATAGTTGGTTTTTTGGTTACCACAAATAAGACTGATGAATAAAAAACATCTAAGAAAATTGGGATACAATGTAGATATAACTCTGACTATACTCATGACACGGTCATCGAACTAACTGATTGAGGCTAATTGACTGACAGGTCAAACCAACTAGTGGTGGAACAGCTAGTAATGGAAAGTGCATTATATTGCATAGCCAACATTGTGGAAAAAGTAAGATTAATCTCTCAAATTAATTATTTTTCTATCACTCACATTTTTTGCAAGATCTGGGCATATTATATAGGTACTAATGGTTACAGTGCACTAATGTATTCCATAATTTAACTAAATAAAGCAATAACTAAGTAAACTAAAATAATAATAAGCAATTAAAAGTAGCAAAAACTGTTTTTACTTCTTATTCTAGTAAAGTCGTCTCTTCATGCTGGTTGTAGGCTGCATAAAATCGCATTTTATGCACTAGTGCATAAAAGTGTTGTCGTAATCTAGACTAAGACAATAAAGTCCTACAGCTAGACAGACTGGTGACTGCATTAAATAAACTTGTTATTTTAATACATTTTTCTATAATTTATCAAACTTCTATGTTACATACATAATAAAAAAGAATATAGGAATCTTCTTTTATTCTTACAAACATTACAAAACTAACGTAAGACTCGCGTCCGATCCATGCTTATCTCATGCAGAAAATGAAAAAAAAAGTAAAGAAAGAAATACAGTGACCGAAAAGAAGCTTGTCTTGTTTTTGACTATCATTTAGTTGTTTTCTTTGGAAAACTTGTTGTGATACGGAATTCCGTGCAAAATAAGTGCAAGATTACCATCTGTATTTCAGAGTTAATTAATTTGGTCCCAAATGAGCACTTTCACAATGAAACTTCATCATGAAGAAATTACCAGTTTGGTAAATCCCCAGCCTTTGGATCTCATGCCCTTGAATTCAGAGCCATCTTCCTCTAACAATGTATTATCTAGATCGTTACAAATTCAAATAAATACTGTAAATGTGCCTGGAAAAACAATACTAGTAAATACACGATTTTTTCAAATTTAAATTAAAGTTTTTTACACTATCATTGTTATAATATTTCCTCGCAATCGAATTGAACAGCAGAGTCTATAACTCGGTCTTAGAACCCATTTTATCGTCGACTTAATTATTCACCCTCGCCTACTGCTCTTGTTGTTTTATGCCCTGGTTGTACAATCTACTAATTTATATTTAGTAAGACAATATTTCTCTTGAACTTTACTCCATCTCGATAATAAAGGATTTCAAATTCTAGGTATCCAATGCTTAAAAAACTTATTGTAAAATTAATCATGAGTCACCATCGTAATTATTTGCAGGCGGCGGCGTCACAGGTGGCGCGCTGCCGCTTCCACGCGGCGCCGCGGCCGCCGCCCGAGCACATCCCCTTCTCGCTGCTGGCCGACCACCACTGCTCGCCCGACACCTTCCCCATCCACCCGCTGCAGGTAACCGCTGCATTGGATGCCCATCGATTTGTTATGCTCGCATTCAGCGGGCCAATCATGGTCGCGTTTATCGCTGTGGATAAATTTGGCTCATATATTCGTCACTTCCTGACAAGTATGTAGGCGACAGAATAGTTACGATAGAGCTCTATCCGCATTTATTTACAGCGATGGTAAAACCGCCCAAAACAAAAAAAACTCGTGAACTTTATTTATGGCCATGGTACTTTTGTACCTATTATTTGCGCTAGGGCTCTTCATGATACAATGGGATAAGCAGTTTATATCTGAACCTAAATCATTTGTGGCAGAGTTTCCCAAAATATCTTACGCGTTACCCTAAGTTGCTGTGGAAAAGAAGTCATCGAAGAGTTATTCGTTCCTACGTCTACTAAAAATATAGTGTAATCGCAATCGGTTAATACGATATCGTGTAGTTAGTACGATTAACCTTGACGCAGAACATCAATTCTAAATCATCAAATTATGAGGTGTTTTTTCGTCACATGGCGCTGTCACATTATTGTGTGAAGTGTGACACAAGTAAGGCGTAGTAATTTAAAAAAGGACGCCGTTAAAAAGTTCGGGAACGTCTGGTTTATTTGAAGACTATATAAAGTGCGTTGTGATGAGGTGTGATCGTGCGCGCAGGTATTGAACGAGCACTGCGATGAGGTGTGGTATTGCCGCTGGTCGCCGGACGGCAGCAAGCTCGCCTCGGGTTCCAAGGACAACACCGTCATGATCTGGGACTACGACCCGCTGGCCCGCAGGCTCACCTTCAGGTAACGTACGATTATATACTTCCGACATATACCAACTGTCGAGCAAGAAGAGTCTAGTAAGTATCTCCATACTTATGTTATCTTCATTCAGAAAAGGGATCCTTTTGGATAGACTTCGATCCAGCAGTCAACGAAAACAACACATCAAATCAAAATCTATTTATTTTGGTCTACACAGGTTATATACAACATTTCCGCTGTTATGTGCCGGGATAATATACGAAAAATCAAAAATATGAATCCAACATTTCCCTTTTTTTAATTAGTTAAAAAAAGACGTATAATGTAAATTAACAGATAATGCACGCAAGCATGCTAATCTAATCATCGTCTAAATACTCTTTAATGCTATATAAACATTTGTTATTGAGCTAGTTGAACAGGTTATTTTGAAATTTAATAATGCGTTTTTATCAACTGTTGTCACTAAGTTACCGACGCTCCAATATCTTGCTACTGGACACTTAATGATTAACTTTATTCAAATGTTTTGTAGCTAAACGTGCTACATATTTCTATAATATGCCTTGGCTTGAAGAAGTTGTGTAATCTGAGGTGTGAGCAACGAGTACAAGTAGACTGCGCGTGTTGCAGGAAGTCGCTGGAAGGGCACTCGTACGGCGTGTCTTTCGTGGCGTGGAGCCCGGACGGGCGCTGGCTCATCGCCGCCGGGCCCGAGGACTGCCCCGACCTGTGGATATGGAATATGGAGGTGAGGCACTGACGAGTCACAGTTTACGGTTAATTCCTTAATATTGGTGACAAATGCCGAGGCTAGCTTTGGCTTGGGTCGATCGCACTCGTGGCTTACTCTTACAGCTTTTTAAGCTATTGCATAGCTTCTATCGCGGGCCTTGAGCGCGGGGACCGAATCCAGAAATTCCGTAACGAAAAAACCTCACGCTCCCCACTCCGACGGGCAAGGAGGTGTGGCTTGAAGGCCGTGCATCGTCTAACGTCGTTTCAGTTCGGCAGTCTTCGACACGGCGTTGTGTGCGTTTGTACGACATGCAATAGCTTTACCGCGGCAGTCCCCGAGTGCCACACGTCTTTTTTTAATACTGAAGGGATGTTACCTAACAAAGTTCCTATACGGGTCCAACTTTGTCTGAAATTGTACAAAAAAAAAACATGTTTTTTCACTTTAAAATCGGGTATACATATGTGTCCCTTAACATTTACGCTGTAAGATCGATTTCATGAAAAATAAAATGAAATTGCTTTAGTTTTAATAAATAAATATCAGTGGACAATGTCACACCAATTGACCTAGTCCCAATTTAAGCTCTAGGCTTGTATTATGGGTACTAGACAACGATATCAATACTTATATAGAGAAATATATACTTAAATACATAGTTAACATCCATGACTCAGAAACAAATATTCGCGCTCATCACACAAATATCTGCCCTTACCGGGATTTGAACCCAGGACCGCTAGCTTCGTAGGCAGGGTAAATAGTATAATAATCTAGAAAATCTAAAATGATCATAGAACCCGGGCCTTTTTTGCAAATTACGTCGTATGATAAGTCTCAGATGAGTAGTGTAAGTTTGTCGTGTTGTGCAGACGGAGACGCTAGCGACAAAGATGTCGCACTCGCAGGAGGACTCGCTGACAGCGGTGGCGTGGCACGCGGGCTCCGACAAATTCGTGTGCGGTGGCGCGCGCGGCCAGTTCTACCACTGCAGCCGCGAGGTAACTAAAGATGTCTTACTAAATATACCGTTCGGTTCGGCAATCTATTCATCATGATCGCCAGACTTGTAACCACTCCTAGCTTTACAATCTACTCTATCGATGTGGGTTATTTTATTAGACTCTAATTATTATTATATATTGTTAATGTGCGAAACCAAATAAGTCGATAGCCGGCATGCCAGTAGATACATTGGCAAGTCAATATTGATGTTAAATTAAAAACTGCTACACTTAACACTCCTAAATACTACTAGCAATCAACTAAGGTAAAAGAGCCACCAGACGGATCGCTTATTGGTTCGCCGTGGCTTCAGTGTGACGGTAGTTTTGTTGTGGATTGCAGGGTCAGATGCTGAACAGCTGGGACGGCGTGCGCGTGAACGCGCTGGCCACGCGCGCCGACGGGCGCGGCGTGCTGGCGGCCGACACGCACCACCGCGTGCGCCAGTACGACTTCACCGACCTCACCGACTCCAACCTGTCAGTGCCGCCACCCTACTGATGCATGCGCACGAGAGTGCGGAGGGTTCCTCGCGCTAATCTTTCGCGGGAACTTAGATTAGAATAAACGGCAGGCGAGAACCTTCTGCACGCTCGATATACGCCGGAACTTTGAATAATTCGTCTAAATTAAATCAATATTTCATTCAGTATCATTGCGAAGCGCCATCTATGACCTGAAATTTATCGTGGTATTTATTTTCTTATTTCATTACGTAATTGAAACCATGAATATTGCTCTGAGCGTTTTCTTTATGTTTCGTAAGTGAATCACACGTACTGTTTGAGTAAACTAGCGCTTTATCCCTTCGCAAAATTACGACGAATGTCACAACAGTGGTAACAGGTGAAATTACATTATTTTCAAGAACCAACGCAGTTATTGGGTAAACATTGAATCATGTTGACAACTCACTTCGAACAGCGATCCTTTTTTATGCATAGAAATAAAATATAAAAAAAATAAGTCACTAGTTTCGTGTAGAATTCGTCTAGTGGTCAAACACCTCAAATTTGACCAGACACAACCTGTCGTTTGTCGCTCGGCCCCTCTCTAAGTAACGTAGTTAGACAGAGAGAGAGACAGTAAAACGCGTGTGCGCAGGATCCAGGAGGAGCACGCGGTGATGGCGCTGGCGGTGGACGCGGCCGACTCTCTGCTGTTGCTCAACGTCGCCAACCAGGGCGTGCACCTTTGGGATATTCGTGAGTCTTGCTTGTGTAAAAAAAAACTTACCTCACGCATTCTCTTATGCTTATGCTAGTCTAAACGACTTTAACCCGAATCCGACAGACTTGAAGATCTCTTGAACTCTAGGTACATTGTTGCATTTTAGTTTGATTTGTGCCAAACTACACAACAATTTATTGGCACTTTAGCTTGGATTATGTTTTATGAGTCGTTAACTTAACACGTTCCCTGTCCGGGTGCCCCCAATGTGGGGTCATGAAGGGTGTACTGCCTTTTTGCCGAATTATGTTTCGTCAAATTTCATTTAGCAATCAACTTTGCGCCGAAGTTTTATTTGGCAAATCAATCCTTGGCATAATTTTACATCGTAATTTTTTAATTTCGCTTCATTTTTATATTGCAATATTTTATTACGTCAAATTTTACGTGGTAAATAATTGTGTAGCAAATGATTTGCTAGGGCAAATAACATATTTTCAAATTTTATGTGGTAAATAATTGTGTTGTCTGAAACAAATATAAATTGGATTAAAAACGAAACTGCTCCCAGAAATAGGTAGGTTAGGGTATTTTTTTTATGACCCTAAAAATGAAACTGCTCCCAGAGATAGGTAGGTTAGGGTTATTTTTTTTTATGAATCCAAGAACGAAACTGCTCTCAGATATAGATAGGTTATGGTTAATTTTTATGCCAATCAATACAATTGACGAAAACATAATTGACATCTTAAAAGAATCCCAGGTAATAATTTGTCTAACAATAATTTATCAAATCATTCGTTGGGAAATGATATCAGTGCGAAACGTTGAATTGGGAAATGAAAATTTGACCAAATGAAAATATGGGATACGTAGTTTGGGGAGTTAAGAATTTGCTAAATAATTTTCGGCGAAACAAGGGTAAACCGTCATGAAGTTTTTTTTCAGGAGTCCGTGGTTCCACTATGGGGTCACATCCCCATACTAAATGCACAGTTGGACGTGTGACATTGTCAGATCGTTTTGTATGGGGACAGTGAACGTGTTAACATAACATTGTGACCTATTATTCAATAGAGACGAAACCTATTCCTGGACCCCAATTCACCCAATTCAGGTTCCGAAGATAGATTTGGATATAGATATGCAAGCTAACAGCTTCAAAGCAATTGATTTGAAGCTGTTGAGACCCTGACCATTGAAGGGTTAAGAGTAAGCGGGTGCGGTGTTGCAGGCGCGCGCGCGCTGGTGCGGCGCTTCCGCGGCCTGTCGCAGGGGCACTTCACCATCCACGCCTGCTTCGGCGGCGCGCGCCAGGACTTCGTCGCCTCGGGCAGCGAGGACAACAAGGTACCAACAATCTTTATTCGTGGCATCGAGGCTCAAATTTACAAGTATTTTGCAGACTATTATACGTTTTACCCTTGAATCCCCGAAACTCATTTCATAGAATGTTTTACTTTGCTGAATTTTCATTTCATCGACAGGTATTTGCATGAGTTATAATTTTTTTGGTGGTCACAGGTCTAACCTAACATAACCTACGTAACCTATGCTTAAGATAACCTAAAATCAATAAGGTTTCGATGAAATTATATATTCGATCAAATGAGTGTCGATGTTTGAAGGGGATCATCTAATATACTTGTACGTAATATTATTAAACTATATTTAGGACCTGTAACTGGTTATTTCAAGACGGCGATGTGGGACGCACATTTCCACTATTAGCTAGACGAAAGTTTTTCGAAATTCGACGTCGCCTTCTTCAATAGGGATCCCATTGCCTGTGATTACAGGCCGCTTGTGGATATTGCGGATCTCACAAGCGACGGGACCGTCGACACTGTTCCGGTGTTCCCAAGGCGGGTTGGCGCTTACTTACTAGATTTCAAAAAAAAGACAACATTTCAAAAAAAAAAGCGTTATTGTTTTTTCGCTTTTATAATAGCTGGTTAAAAATTAGACTACCCGTATTTCTTGGTTTTTCTTTATTTAACTTAAATTCGTCGTTAATAATTTACGTATTTTGCGTAATTTAATTAATTACGTAATTTGTAGACCCTATTAAAATAAATAAACTATTTTGCATAGAATTGAAAGCGTGTCGTCAGAATCAAGTAATCCGTCAGACAGATAAACAATGAACATGACAGTTGTATATTTTTTTGAATTCCTTTGGTAATAAATAGACTAAGGGCACTATAAGTGTATTCCTAACATTCACAATCCAACTTTCTTTTACTGTTTTTCCTAAATATAAAAAAACTACTGCATAAAAAAAAACCAAAGATATTTTTACTGTAATCAGCAGTGTAAAATCTAGAAACGGTAGAACGGCTCGATTCGTGTAAAGTTCGTATGTACCCGTTTCGTCCTTGTGAGATGTATAATGTTTGGGCGCAGGTGTACATCTGGCACATCAGCGGCGAGGAGCCGGTGGCGGTGGTGGCGGGCCACTCGCGCTGCGTGAACGCCGTGGCCTGGAACCCCGTGCACCACGACGTGCTCGCCTCCGCCTCCGACGACTACTCGCTGCGCCTGTGGGGCCCGCGCTGCTAGTGCCGTCACGGTATGCCCCGACACCGACGGTTCTTAACTACCACTTCGGGGCCTGAAAGACCTCCATTCCTTTATTTCCAAAATCCTTAGAGCCACAACCGAGACAACAAAGTCCAAATATTTATCTTCTCTTAAAGTAAAGCATAGTATGTGTTATACACAGTAGCTTGTTGTGCTCTGAATATATAAAAAAAATATTTAACTACTAGCTTCTGCTCGCGATTTCGTCCGCGTGGATTTCGATTTTCACTATTCCCACGGGAACTTCAATTTCCCGGAGTAATCCAGTGTATAAGCTATCTCCATTCCAAATTTTATCCAAATCCGTCAAGCCGTTGCACCGTGAAGGAGTAACAAACTGACACATCGTCGGTGATACTGCAAAACCGCGTAACTAACAAATTTATGATAGAGCAAAATAAACCTTACCTTCTTATTAAAAAGGTGCATTTTGCTCATTATTAAAAATGTTACTTACGCGGTTTTGCAGTCTCACCGACGACATACGCACACACAAACTTTCGCATTTATAATATTAGGAGGATTTATTTTAATTCTCTTTTAACACTGACAATAATCAACACATCATTTGAGCATTGGTTAAATTTGGATTGATCTAAACTGACAATAGAATATGGGTCTGCCCGTATCGTGCAACGCTGACGTTGGCCTGGTGTCCGCAGCCGCGCGCCGCCCGCGCCGCCCGCCGGCCCGAGGCGCCGGCTCACGACTGGCTGCCAAATATTTATCATTCATTTATATTTTGATGAGTGATGACTTTACGTTACGTTTTTGGTAACATGCCCAATAAAGCAGTCTAAATTGCATCTTAAAATCTATACAGTAGTTAACATCTGAGTTTTATCAAGGAAAACTAGTCCTTCAAGATCCCCCAACTGAACCAGGTTTTGATAACCATTTTTGAGTCAGATACTGTTAAAATATGAATCGGGCATACGTACACAATAACAGTAAATATTTATTCGAAAACGACGAAAACATTACTTGCAACTCCTAAAGTAAGATTCAGTTTGCACTGCTAATTTGGCTGTCCAAAAAATACAAATTACCTAAAAAAGTCGCCGTGTTATAATCTACTTAATAAGTCGCTAATGTCATACCAATTTTCGCGTTATTATTCTACAGTTTTCAGGCGATTTTGTGCAATATGTGTGCCATTTTAGTGCAATAATATAATTGGGAAAATTGTTAGACAAGACCAATCGTTTACATTTAAGTAAATGATTGTAAATGGATTTTTCAGATTAGGTCAGGTATCACTATCACTCTGCACTGATCCTTAATACGAGTATCTCGGTCTGACAGCCAATGACAGCCCACTGGGTATGACGATTTAAGTCTTGTCTGGGTTTCTTTCAGCCTGGGAAATGCTCTGAATGCGATCGGCGCAAGAGAGTTAGTTTATGCGAACCTTTGGGGGCTATGTTCAGTAATGGGGGCCTATCAGGGTGATGATTGTTGATGACGACCCGTAATCAGCTATATTGGGCTCTTCAAGAACCAAAACAGTTTTTGGTTGACCAAGAATTTCTATAGTTATTTAATATGAGTGACCAGGGATTACAGATTAGACCAGTGTCATATTATACGCACCTCCCGTTTAATTTCACAGGGTTATGTGTAGGTTATCAGAATGCAGCAAGACGACATTGGTCGTTTTAAATTTTAAATGTAATTACAAAACCATACAAAGTAATTTGAGCGGCGGTGGATCGAAAACATTATTTATCAAAATTAACATATTTAGTTGAAACAAATGTTCGAATTTGGTTTATCCTTACTCTCTGCCAGTTACAAAACAAAGACACTTTCAAACAAAGCAAAGAATAACACATACACGAAAAACGCATAATATATGCGAATGAGAATGTGGGGCAAGTGAGTAACTTATAATTTGACACGTATGCGTCACTGTTGATCACTTGTGTTAGTTTAAAAGCGCGTTTTTATAGTTCTCGCATTATTAAAAGCGCGTTATCTTTACTAAAACCAAATTAATACATTAAATTACGTTTTACTGTGTCTTGTATCGTTCAGTTTGATGAGATATGACGTCATGCACGAGTGAGTTGCCAATATAGCCGCATCGTATAATCGGTTGATAGCCGCGGGGCCTCGCTGTAATACTCGCTCGCTAGGTGAGACTCGCACTTGTCGGGGATAGGAAACATTTCAAATGGGGCGATCCGATCCACCTAATGATTCTGGCCTCTTATAGATTTGATAAATATTTAACTTTTAAAATCCAATCTACACCATTACACTTTGGGGGTCAGTAGACGTGGGTAATAAACATTTAATTTCTATATTCCCCGTTATTTTACTTAAGATCACCGATCATAGAATAGATGACGTTGTCATCCTCATCGGAACAATAGACGTGGTTGTCGGCGACTTTTAAGAAACTAAGGATTATAAAGTTTAATGAAACCTAATACTTGTCAGTTTCATATTACTAAGGTTTAGGACCTATTCCTGTAGCTTTGACTAGGTGCATGTTTATGTAAGGCATGACGTAGGCGTAGGAACCAACCCGACTGATTTATCGATTAAACGACATCGACTGATCTTGAGTGAAGTGTGTATAACAATGACACTGTAATAATTTCGGAACTAATTGGAAATTATTCGAGTAATTTTATTATAGTTATTATTGTACTTATAAGATACAAACTAACACTGAAACTCATCATACGCGAGAGTGACTAAAATATCTATTTGACGTGAATTTTAATTTGATTCCGTTTGCAGTATATTTATTTTAGTACTTACTTCGATTGTATTGTTGAAAGTGGACTTAAATTGTTATATATCAGTAAATTAAGAACGGTATAGCGTAGGAATGTGCGCAGAGATGGGAACTAGGTCTGGCACGCGCCGCCGCTGTGGAGGGTGCTATCCTGCGCACGCAGCTCGTTGCGACCGAGCTGCGCTCGCGGCGCGAGTAATATATAAAGCCGCGCGGCTGACTTAAATTAAGACTTATTCATAGTGAGCAAAGGAACTATTTTGTAGGGGAGACCGGCTATCGGCTCTATTTTTGTACCGACCACAAACTCAGTCACAAAGCCCTTGTATGAGCTTCACTTTACCTCATACTTGTAAAGGATAACCTGCCGTGTTTTGTTGCGCTTTCCATGCAGAGTCGAGTGACACTTCAGAATTAGATTCAGCAGCAACTAAACACTGCAAGTTAGTCCAAGGGCTCTGCAAGTGTTCGACGAGTATTATAGAAAGGACGTCACTGAACGTCCTCAACTCTGTTGTTAATAAAATTATGATAGGTTACTTATCCCCAGCGGGAGCATGTTTCGGACTCCGGGATTCCGTTTTATTACTTATTTGCTAAATATCGAAATTATGTGTGAACGGTTGGTTTTCTACGGGCGTTTAATTTTTGATATTTTACTATATTTTTTTAAGTACTAATTGTAATTAGTTCGCACAATGCCCCTGCTCACAGCGCAGCACGTCGCCCTGCGCGGCCGCCCGCGTCCCGGGGTCCGCCCTGTACCAAATACCAGGCAATAATATGTGTGATGCCCGAATGTCGTAGGAAGTACAAAGGAGCGTTCGCTAACTTACTTTAACGAGTAACTATAGACTTTATATTAGACTATTATAGGGGAGCGCACTGAGCGAGTGAGGGCCCAAGCCCGTTTGAATTGTTATAAATAAATAATTATTATATCAATAAATTTTTTATTGTAAAAAATATGCTTTTTATTTCAATACTTTTACTCGGTGTTCGCATTCCTTAGTGGAAGATATGCATGCATTCCTTTAGAATAACAGCATAAATAACTAAAATAATAAATTTGAAATAAAGCTCCTCTTGTTAGGTGCCCTTACACGGTGATCTGGCCAGCCGATTTGTATCAACAATTCCTAACGATTACAATCGGGTGATTCGGGAGCTCACAATTTATATCTGGAGAAATCGCGAGCTCGCCTTAATACCACAGTTAACAGATTCCCCGTCTCCATGCAATAGTAATTTTTTTACCGTCGTAACTACGTCCAATGCTTATTTCTATGTAAATAAAGTTATATCCAATTTTGATTAATGACCGTATCAGACTAGAAAACAAAACTGCGTGAATGAATGAGATGTGGTTCATGGGACAGAAGATTCACAAGGGTTAAAAAAAACTTTTATATGTTGAAGTTAAAAGTTACAGCAACTCCAATCTCTTTCTATCGATTTAGTTACGAAATTCAAATTAAGGGGGTGGGGCATCCGTACCGAAGTTGGAGTTTTAATCTTTTTATTGGGGGTCATAAAACTGAGATTAATATTATGAAATTAGTAAAGTACGGCCATAGAGACGAGATAAAGAATGTAAACAGACTGGCCGTTACTAAGTTATATAAATAAATAAATAAATATTATGATAACGAGCGATTATTTTCTGTCCTTATTTCTCGTGCGCAATAATATCTTTGGTTGGTCAATGACGGCTGTCGTTGCGTGATTCGTGGTACAGGAAAGCTGTCAGTACAGAAGTTGTCAAAATAAGGGCCGCCATTTTGTGAAGTTCATTCCATTCGAAGTGACACAATTTCAAATAAAAACGTTTTGAACTCCTGAAATCTTGTTGACATTCTTTATCTCGATGGCCTTACTTTAGTGAGTGCCAAGTTTTATCTATTTTTTTTCGGTTGTTTAAAGTAACTTCCCAACCAGCAAAATAGTCCGTTAAGAAATCAGTTTATGACTAAAGAGTCCTATTAAAGCGTCATTAAGGTTTTTGTTATGACCCTGTGTTTTATAAAAGCGTCTTATATCACTTTTCAGCTGTATAATATTATACGGCACTTTAGTACTGTTAAAAAGTTATGTAAACGTTTACATTACATTCCTAAATCATGCTTTTAACGCTGCACTATAAGTGATTCTATTATATCACTAAAGAGCTTCCTTGTCCTATTAAAGCTATAGATGGTACCGTTTTAGGGCAAATTTGTGTTTATTGTCGCTTCCAAATGAGTATTATGGTGCAAGTGCTAAAATTGTAAAAAAATACTATTATAGGATAATAATGTACTATTGTTGATTTTTTCAACACTGATATGTGTCGGATTTGTGAAATAAACATTTCCAAATAGCTATTATAGGATATATACTATAGTTGCCCCGAGGATACTATTAAAACACTGAAAGGTCTTGAAATCAGTGTTTTGGTAACTGCTACGTCTCATAGTCGAGTTAAAGAGATTTAAATACTTTTAATGGGGTTTTCTGATACATAAAAGTGGCATTTGGCCACTAATAATCAGCCGAAATGTCCATTAGCAGAAATTTAAAAACTTTTTTAGAACAAGACAGACATTGGTGTAATTGTTATACTAGGCTCTATCACGCTGTTTATTAAAAAGTAAAAAAAAATGGATTTAAGAGACTGGAAAAGATTCAAGAGGAGTGGTGCATTCCGAAATAAGGTTAAGAAAAAATATCAACAATCGTCAGCTTTCACGCGTAATGTTACGTCCATTGACAACAACAACAGTAACCATCAAAGCGAAGTGAATGAAGCAAGGCTGGGTTCCGTACAAAATAATAATACGAATAACACCACTCCAGCAAATAATGTTTGTGGCCAAGATTTTGTAGGTATGAGTAGTGACTTTATAAATAGTGACGATAGTGATCAAAAATGCAGTGACTTTTTTGAAAGTGAAGACGACTTCACAGAAGATAATGACGAACAATTTCGTGACAATTTAAAGAAATGGGCAATTGAATCAAACATTCCTCATGAAACTGTAAGAAGTTTATCTCAGATAATAAATAAGCGTTTGCCAAACGTTTTGCCCAAGGATCCACGAACTCTGTTAAACACTTGTACAGACGTATCTATCATTCCTGATTCATTCATTCTTGATTCTATGAGCTGGCGTAGTTTAAAAAAAAATAAAAAAAAATCTGTTTATTTCTTACACAAAAAACAAATACATTATTAATTTATCTTAACTTATAATCTTAAATTAATCAAAGATTTTATCAGTTAAGAATATATATGAGTTCTACGTTGCATTACAAATACTTTTTTTTTAATATTAACATTATATTATTCCTTGTTTTTCTATTTTTTTATTATTAGTAGCAACGAAGCGGGGTGGGGGCGGGGACTCCCCGCACATAGGCCCAGTATTCCCAGTGGTATAGATAGGCAATTCGATAACAATAAAAAATTTAAACATAATTATTAAAATTGTCTTTCTAAAAATGACTAACTATTGCGTATTTAATGACTAAAATTACAAAGTATTAATAAAATAAGGACCTAGAAAGAATTTCTATAGAAAGTGGCCCATCTTTAGTGTAGGTATATTATTATTTATAAACTACGGTAACTAACGGTTAAAAACAATAATCACATTCATCGTGAATATAATGGTCATACACAGCCATACAACAACCTTTACACCAGAAAAAATTGAGCTTTATGATTATTTTTATATCTTTTTTATTTAAAGCAAAGTGATATGGCAAAAATGAATCAGTGTCACGCCCACAACCGTGACATTTTTCGGACAATATAAAATGTGTAAGTATCCAAGGCCAAGTATGCAAATAAAATTGGCGCATAAAATCATCTTTTCTTAGAAAGCAGTCGACATCCATTTTACTGCACGTACTGGAAAAAAGAAAAGTGACGCTGTAGCATAGCATACATTGCAAATTAGATGAGTAGGTACATGTACCACCAAATAATATCTTTATTTTTTGTAATTACGTGACGCCCTTCATTTGGTATAAGAAGTTTACTCACCCGACACCAATCAAAGAAATCACACATAAGTATGACATCAAAAGGTTTTTTATTCGGTTTAAGACGCGTTAAGGAACCCTAATTTTCGGCATGGCGGCATGACCGACCTGACAGATAGTTATATAGTAAGCCTATAGTAAGCACGTACACACTTTTTTACCAGCGGTCGAGTCATTTATATATTTTAATGATTTTAATTTCATAAATACTAATAATTAAGGGGGCGCATGAAAATTGTGTTTATAATACTGGTATACTTTGTACGTAAAACTTCAATCGCAAGTAAAAATGGCAGTCTAAGACAATACTTTACACCTTTATTTTACAAACAGTGAGCTTACTTACCAAGGAGTCTGTTTTTTAATGGTTCTTTATTATTTTTTATTCGGAGCAGTAGTACGCACCGTCACACAACTCACATCAACTTTCCGGATGAACTATAATAGCTCCGGAATCTCTAATATAGGACTGAAAAGTCCATTAACAGAACTCTGATTACTTTTTTGTAACTTTTTTGTGATGTAAATGGCACAACAATCACTGTTAAAACCTTAAAAAGTGTTACACGACCCCGTTTTATTATAACTATAGTTCTAAAGTGTGAATTATGGAGCCACAATAACACGGTTATGTCACAAAATTGCGATATAACTGTGCCAAAACCTGCCTGGGTAAACGTTTACATCAACCTTATAGGACATGTATGAAACACTAATTAGTGTTTCTGGAAACGTTCTATCGACTTGTATAGTACTTACTTTTGCTAGTTGGGTTATAAAAGTTATAAAACCCCTGTTTTTGTGTTGCGGGTTAAAAAATAGAAAATCTGAGGGCTTATATATTGCCTAACGCACTTGCGATCGCAATCGTTTTCATTTTGATAGTCCAAAGGCATATCTGCATACAAGATTAAAACAATTGTTCCACTTTGAAGCGGATTGCGAGTGTGTTACGCAATTGCGATGCTGGTCTGAATGCGGTTTTTATTAATTTGTACAAAAGTTGATGCAAGTTTTTAACAATAATATAATTCAGCAAACAACAGTTCATACCATGAATATTATACAATATTTCTTAACGAATTACACTAAAAAAAGATAAATGTGCACATTTGTTTTGTTTAAATTCTATTAATATTTGTATTGGGAAGTCAGCTGACAATGAACTTAAAATTGTTCAAAAGGTTAAATGTATTTAACCTATGTATTTGTAGGTAAGCCTATACTTTCTGAAGTTATTGTAATTATTGGCACTAAATGACAACATGTGGTTACAGAATTATCAACAAGGTTTTAGAGTTGCTGGTAATTCCGTAGCTCTGCCTACCCCACTTTGGGAATGAAGGCGTGAGTTTATGTATGTATGTAAATGACAACATGTTGGTTCAGAAAAGAAAGTTATAATATAATGAATAAATATTTATGTCATATAACTTTAACACGAATTCTAAACACTTAAATTGCATAGCAGTTAAATTTTTCCATTCAAATTTAGCACCCCGAAATTTAGACCGATTTCCACTATTTTTGAATATGTTGTAGTTCTTATTAAAAACTAGATTTGTACATTTCCCTATTTTTTTACTTAAAAATAAGAAACATACAGACTTAGTTTTTCATAATACACACATAACACATTCAAAAATCATAAAAAACCAACTAGATTTAAAGGAACAGAAACATTATCGCATTTTGTATGGACATTTTTAGCTTCACAATTAATCCAGTAACTTTGTTGCCTGAAAGTATGGGGCAGTATGTGTCAAATCCGGTAGTTGCAGACTTGTTTATGATGTTGGCCTGAATAATCCAAGTTTGTGACCTCGAGCGCCGAACGCAACTTTGTCAAAAATCAAAAAACCGCGAAAAAATGTATTTTTTTCAAATTTTTGCAATTATAACCCTAAAGGACTAGTTTTTCAAAGTTCGAAAAAAATTATAAACTTTGAAAGACTTAATCTCAGAAACTGCTGGGTCCACAGAGACAATTCTAGTATCATATTGTAGCAAATTAGGCCAACATCATAAACAAGTCTGCAAAAAATCAGAACTACCGGATTTGACGCATACTACCGAAGTATAAAGTTACTGGACTAAATCCTCTTGAGTGCCAAAAATCAAGAAGTTTATTCTATCCTATAGAGACAGGCACCTTATAGGTTGTGTGCTCCAGACTTCTCAACTAATTCAAGCAAGGTGTGCAGCGACGTGTCAAAAAGCTCGCAGCGGATGGGCATCTCCAGTGAGTAGAATGGATTTTTAAGAGCATAGTCTGAATACAGCTCGTAAACACGCCGGAGCAGGGCATCTCCACCCTGCATGCTCGGCTCAGTCACCGCTATAAACTTAACCCCTGTGGAACACAAATAAAATTATTTACAGCACTGTGAAAAGTCACTGCTAGAATTAATTTTATCAGAAATATTGCTTTATAAAGGGTCCTTTACGCGTCATTTCTAGTAAGAGCAACTATTATCATTTTATTCCTTGTGCATCATAAATAGTCTATGGCAACGTTTTAATTTTAGGCTATTTATTTAACTTTAAAATTAATGACCAGAAGAAACAATACCATCTCACACAGATCACAACTGTGTGTCAGTAACATAGCTAACCATAATTCATTGGATGTTGTAATTGGTAGCTGACTGTATTAAATCCTATGAATTTACCGGTAAGGGTCTGGAAACATGAGAGCTTGAATGTGTCAGCAGTAAGGGACTCTATCCCAGAGGACTTGGGCACTGGACTGAGCTGGCTGGCCAATGCAAACAGAGGGTAGAACATGCTGGCTAGCACTATCTTCTCATTCGTCGTGGCACGTGCGCGTCCAAATTTTAAACTTAGTGGGTAATTTTCCTGTAAATCCAGTTTGTGTTTTTGTAGCATAGGAAATTACAGCATAAATATGTCTTATATTATAAAGTATGTTAGCTTTAATACCTTAGCTTCTATGACGTCAAAGACATCTCTACCATCTTCTGTAGTCCTCCCTGATACTGGCGAGCCATTTACAGAGAGTAGGACATGACCAACTGCAACATACCATCAAAAACTAATTAATATAATATGCTTTGTTTGATTTGTATGACCTGTTTAATTATCCCAGAACGGATGGCATATATCACAATTACCGTGGGGCAACTCATACCGTTTATTCCGTCGCGTTGCCCAAAAACAACGACGACTTTCTTATTTTCATATTGGAGCTTGATGTCCAATGGAAAGCCGAAGGTTTTCTCAGTTTCCACTCTTGGAATATTGTGGTCATAGTTATATATGAGACCACCGGACTTACTGACAATGAATACTCCGTATATAACCATTATAAATTATATTTATTAGGCATTACTTAGTATTTGATTCACTAATATTCTATTCACTTCATCAATACACAAAACACAACCCCTAAAAATGCGTTCCGAAGTATTAACTGTTTGCATATGTCATACGTAAAAATGACATCACTGTAATTCATAAAAAAGTGAAGCAATTTAATTTAAACTTAATGATATACAGTAAACTTTGCATTATTTTCCATATTGGAGTTCAGAATTAAGCTACTTTTTTACTAAATACAACATTCGCATGTCAATGATAATAATTAACACTGTGTAGCTTGGTTTTTAAACATTACATTTTGACAAGTTGCAACTGTTGTTGCTAGCAGTAAAAAAAACAATAAAATTGCCAACGATAGAAATTCCGCTTGTAAATTCACCATTGCAGCAGCTGCGGTAAATGACGTCATAATGGCAATAGAGTTACAAACGTGCCAATATGTAGGTATATACCGTATATACAGTATTACAGAAAGTTCTTATTTATCAAAGTGGTAAATAAACTAAAAAAAGGCTGGTGCTCCAGTCGTTTATACCGCCTTTATAAATCAAGCAGCTACCTACGGCAAAGAGTACCTAAAGTAACTAGGTACCTAGGTATATATAATATATGCAGGTAGACAGGCAGGCAGGGGTCTGTGTTCCGTGACCGATTATGCCCGCCGGAAGCCCGGGGTCCCCGCGGTACACAGCAGGGGTAGCAAAAGTAAATAAGGCTCCGGTGTTTACCTACTTAGGTATGTTTTGTATATTTAGGTACCTACTTAGTTACCTACCTAAGGGGTCTCCACCTTGGAACTGGGTTTAACCTATAGGAAGAGAACATAAGTATTTTGGCCTTATTAAGGATTTATTTGAGACAAACTGCTCGAAATTTGGTGGCCCCTAGGATCATAGCCTCGGAACGGGCAACGTCGTCGGGGATCTTTGTAAATTGAAAACAAAAACTAACATCTAGTCAAGGTCATTCGTAGGGAGTAGGTATTGTAGCATTGTGTTGAAATTTTCATTAATAGGCCGGGATAATTAAACCGAAAAACAGGCCAGCCTTGCATGATTTAGAAACAGCATTTTTTTTTCATTAAATGTGTACAGTACAAACAGTGTATTAAGTTGTAGGTACCCTGTGAATATTTCATCCCCTTTTTTAAATTATATTAATCAAGTATCTCTATCAAGTTTACTTGATAGAAAAAATATTAACAGGCATACCTACTTGAAAGGAGTATTCGAGAATACATTAATTATTACCGGTAGGTCACTAAATTAAACATTTAGATACGTCCGCGCAACAACGTTTTTTTTTTTACTTGTATCTTCACTTTGTTGTACTTCAAGCAAAAATATTAACAAGACAAAAAATGCTTAGTGCATTTTATTTCATATATCTAACTAATATAAAGAAGATTAAACATATAATATAGGTTTTGCATTGCAGAGGTGTAAAAAAATCTCAAGTGGTTCTGGCAAAAATGTAAGAGATCTGATAGTTGTTAAACAATGGAAAACATTTAAGCCCAAACTGGAATTTCACAAGAGCTTAAAAAAACAGATAAGAGGTTGTTTAATAGTTTAATACCTATAGCAAAACAGACGATTTGCATTACTGCGTTTAATTTTCTTGTAAATAAGTTATAAGTATAAAGCCTATAAATGAAAGTTAAACTAAACTTAATTCTGTTACATTTTTGCCTGAACCGGTATTAGAAAAAAGTATTAGGTATCATTAATTTACGTTGATACAATTTGTTTAATTTAACCTGATAGCGTTTTAATATATTAATTTCAATAAGTGTATTTTCAAAAATCACTTAATTTTAACGTCAATATAATTAAAAAAAAACGTTTTTTTTTTCATTTTCTTGGAGGAAATTGTTTAATTCTGCAAAAATATATTGGTTCTACTAATTCTTTATATATATTAATTACAAATTGTCCTGTTAATTATTTATCCCCGAATTTTATTCACAAAAACTCGTTTTTGTATATTTTTACCTTGTTCCGGTCATGGAAAAGGGGTATTTTTTTTGTTATTATTTGGGAAGATAAGTTGAACAATGATACAAGATTCTAGAAAAAAAGCGCTGTTTAGATTTTTTGCAAGGGTCAAAGCTCAATAAGTATCAATCTCATCTGTTTATTGTAGTCACTGAAATCGTCTGCACAAAACTCATATTAAACCTAAACTAGTAAAAACACACGCACAGGTTTTTCATATTTTACCTCTTTGCCAACCGTAATAATGTGAACTACTCTATTTCGTATATAGCAAAGCCGTGCTCTAGAGTTAATGGAAAGGAGATAATGGTAGATGGGTTAGATGATAACGAAAAGACAAACATGATGCAAACATGCCAAGATATCAAGATATCAGAGCTTAGCGGCTAAACGTCAGGAAGAAAGTACCTAAGCCTTTATTTGACGCCGTCCGGAAACGCTATCAGCACTTCCTCTGCATCTCCGGAGATACCAGCCTGCGGGTGACTCACGCCATCTGCAATCACGAGCTACCTCTAATCAGCGCGAGTCATGTAAACAGTATCAGCAATTTGATAACTGCTTTTGGGCAGAGGAGCGTAATGAGGCAGAGGAGCGTAATGAGGCAGAGGAGCGTAATGAGTCAGACATGATGGTTTATCCGTCTGTAGTTCTGTGCCTGAGTAAGTATTTTATTGGAAACTAGTCCGTCTGCGTCGTAATCCCCTGGGGAGCCGCAAATTTTCAGTAACGAAAAGTAACCCAATCCTGAACATGTAGGTACACTCGAGTTCATAAATATGTATAAGTACACTTTAGTACCTTACCTTGTCACTTTAATCGCTGTGATAATAATTATTCGTCTATGGCAGTTTCAACATGGCATTGAATAGACAATGTCTAAAGAGTACCTATACATATTTATAAGGTATTTAGTGTTCCGAAATGTATATAATAAAACTATCCAAACACCGTTATCGTATCGTAGACTGTAGATTCTGCCTGTGAGTACTGCGACTTCATCCGCATACAAATAGTTTTAAATAATAACAATACCTAAATGCAAGAAAATTATATTTAGTTTAACTTATTTAATTAACACATCGATCTGATTTTGTAGGGAAACGATTAAGGAGCGATGAGTCAATAAGTAGATGGGTCACATTAGTGAATACAAAACTTACTTAGTTCAATCCACCAATGGCTGATGGTCTACTAAAAGTTTGAAATTAGTAGAATCAGCTTAACGTGAACTTGCAACATTCGAGTGTCCTGACTTTTAGCCGAAAGATGCCATGTTCCGGAGGTGCGGTTTCCGGAAAGTCTCCCATGATAGTTACTTTGAAGCATCGGATGCCCTGTCCCTTTCAGTTGTCAATCGAGACTAAAGTGGCAGGCAAGGATGGAGATAACGTACCTTCGCACTTCGATTTTCAAAGTGGGCCCCAGTAGCGTCCACGACGCTGACTTTGGCAAAACAGAGGCCCTACTTTGAAAATCGATGTTCGAAGTTATGTTAGCTCCATCCCTGTCACTCGTCATTTGAGACTAAATCGAGAGAAAGGCATGGAGCTAACGTAACTTCGAACTTCGCTTTCAAAGAAGGGCCTCAGGCAGAACCCAAGCGCCGACCGTGTCGCTCGTGGAGTCTGGCGGCTACAAAGTATTGATCGGAGATTTGCGTCAAAACATTTTTTCCGAACAGGTAGAGTGTAAAATAAATAACTTGACTTATTTGACGCCGTCCGGAAACACTATCAGCACTTCCTTTGCATCTCCGGAGATATCAGCCTGCGGGTGACTCACGCCATCTGCAATGACGAGCTACGAGTACTGATGTGCCAAAGGAAACTTTCCGAAATTGCGGAAAATTTCATGTAGGAAAATTTCGGAAACTTCTCACAATTTTGTATGGGGATTGAAACTTTCCGTTTCTTAAATTTAAATTTCCTATATTTCTTGTGAAAGTTTCCGGAAATTTCTCGCAACTTTTCCAACTTTTTGGAAACTTTCCGCAACTTGCACATCAGTAGCTACGAGTAGGTACCTCTAATCAGAGTCGTGTCAAACAGTACCAGCATTTTGATAACTGTATTCGGGCTGAAGAATGAAGTGAGTCATGGGGTGATGAGTTGATTTAAATAATCTCTACTCGACCCCGTAGAGCTCTACTTTTTGAAATATATTTTTTTCTAAATTGAAAAGTAACTACGTAGGTACACACCTATATTTGTTCATGCGTATTAAAACATTCATGGAGATGGCTAAACTTCGCTTTTTACCATCCAAAACGGAACAAAACAGAGTCGCCATTAAATATAATAGAGTAAAAGTGGTAAAGTGGACAAACCCTCGGTGCCGGAGCGCGTGCGTTCGCTTGTTTGTCCCACAGCCACAGCACGGGCGCGCGGGTGCGCGGCGGCGACACTTAATCTCAATTTTACTACTTATCACATCGTGTAAATATGAGTCAGATGCTCGAATAAGCCACCCATTGTGGTTTGTAAAACATTTGTTTACAGCCCGAAGCTCTTAATTACGCATTTTAGACAAAGTTAGTTCCAATAGGCCAATTATGAAAGTATGAACTAAGTCTTTAAAGCTGCCCGAGTTTCTAATATTTTAAAAATCAACTATATAGGCCGTACCAGTACTTGACTTAAACATTAAGGGGTAAAAACCCCTTCTATACCGGTCCAGAAAATCGTTTTAACTTTTTAATATGTTAATTTTTTTAGGTTTTATAAAAGTTTTAATGATACTGGTAACGAACGCTACCTGGCGATACACCATTACCTCCCTTTGCAAAAAGTAACTATAGTGGGTGATAACGTAGCAATGTACTGAATTACACCGTAATTCCCAACACATTCAAAATAAATATATACTTATATGGAAATGCAAAAATATATACATAGAAACTGTATACCTACATAGAAATATAACAGGTAGGTAGGTACCCTATTCATACTTCATATCATCAGTATGAGATGTTCATACAGAAATAATCTGTACGTTTTAAAGTGTAGTTCGTATACGTAGAGGTCAGGCGGCTATTCTGTATTTTCATAATATTGGAACTGCGTGCATAATAGTCATTATTAGTGCCTGATGATATATTATTCATTTTCTAGGAATTTAGGTATCATTTTTCATAACACATTTTTACTTACCGTGATTTTAGCTAAGAGGGTGGAACGTGTTAGACACTTCATGTTTCTGCTATTCAAGAAAATATATAGATATGCACATCTAGATAATTTCCGTGATAATATATTTCAATCAAACTTCAATTCAATTCAATTTTTGGGATATTATGGCCCCATCGATCGGTGCGATGATTCCGCCAATGTCCAGGTTGGATAACACACTGCCGGTCGACCCTTGGTCTTGTACGGTAGAGCAATCAAACTTCGATGTATAAATGTCTGTATGTCACAACTAGTCCAGTAACTTTGTCGCCTGAAAGTATGGGGCTAGTATGCGTCAAATCCGGTAGTTCTGAATTTTTGCAGTCTTGTTTAGGATGTTGGCCTAGTGAATAATCAAGTTTGTGACCTCGAGCGCCGAACGCAACTTTGTTAAAAATGGAAAAAACCGCGAAAAAATCGTTTCGTTTTAAAATTTTGGCGATTATAACCCTAAAGGACTAGTTTTTGAAAAAACTTTCTTTAGACGTTTCTAAGGTAGACTAAATATGCTACAATATGATACTAGAATTGTCTCCGTGGACCCAATAGTTTCCGAGATTAAGCCTTTCAAAGTTTATCATTTTTCTCGAACTTCGCAATTTGCTCATTGTCGTGTTACGTGATCTTCCGATGATTCGTAAGATCAGGTACCAGACGTTGAAACAAAAATGAGAGAAAGAGGGAGAGGTGGTTTGGAGAGAAAAAGACGAAAATAGTAAATCAGGGTCAGAGTATTTATTTAGCACTATGGCGTTCCTCACACAGAATAAAGAAAAATATACAAAAATTAAATTAAGGTCCCTAATATCACCAGGGTAAGATTAGAATTTTGGTGGTGAGGGTGATAGTAGTTCCCCCGGGACTTCCTTCCTGGAGACGTCAGACCGGGAACACGGAGCACGCACGCTGGCGCTGTGCTCCGGAGCGCTAGAGGCAGGCGCTAGAGGCAGCGGCCCCGGTGGTACACGGAGGCAGGTGGGCCTGAGGTGGGACCCGTAGGAGAGAGTAGCGGTCCCCGAAGATAGCTGGAGCCTCAACCCCAAAATGATGACCAGAGATGCAGCCCCACAACACCTCTTGCAGATGATTTCTTGCGGCTGCACGAAGGGTTGTGGGAACGCGTGCAGCTGCAAGAAGGCAGGATTAAAATGCTCATCAGTCTGCAGGCAGTGCAGCGGGGCCTCTTGTGACAATATACCTGATGTTTCGGTAGTAAATATCCCAGAAGGCGACGATCCGTCCGATGTCGAAATGGAGGGTGACTTGACGGAACAAGACGTCGACGATTCATTACCATCCCCTGCCACTGCCATCCCAATACGTCGATGCAAATGGGTCAATCAACTTTTCTTTGTAGCTCGTTGCCATGGTAACGTCTCCTGGGTCACTCTTTAAAACTATGATTTCAAAGGATATAAGTACACTAAAAAACTGTTTTATTGGCAATTACACACCTATTCTTTTGTGGCCTTTCTCCTGAGTGTGCTGGAAGTATATATTATAACAATTTTTCTAAGAAACTCTATCACTGTTGTCTCCTGGCTTACGGGACAGAATAACAACAACAAAAAGTTGATCCACCCAAATACGGACGAACCTCAACCGGGACCTTCTAAGAGGGCTAAATTAATTGAAATTGAGTAATATTCATTCAGAACGACAGAATTGCAAAAAATTACGGAAATATTAAGCTTAATCTCGGAAACTATTGGGTTTACGGAGACAATTTTAGCATCATATTGTAGCAAATTTAGTCTACTTTAAAAACGTGCCCAAAAAGTTTTTTCAAAAACTAGTCCTTTAGGGTTATAATTGCCAAAATTTGAAAACGAAACGATTTTTTCGCGGTTTTTTCGATTTTTGACAAAGTTGCGTTTGACGCTCGAGGTCACAAACTTGGATTATTCACTAGGCCAACATCCTAAACCAGTCTGCAAAAATTCAGAACTACCGGATTTGACGCATACTACGGATGTATAAAGTTACTGGGCTAAACAGGTTTTCTCAGCAACTACAAATGCTATCGACTTGAAATGGGGTGTCATATAAAAGGGCTCAATCTGTACATTTAACACCTTTTTTAATTTATAGCCAAAAATTTACAAAAATGGCCATACCCTTCCCTAGTGTCCTATTAAAATAGGTCCACGTAATTAACACAAGCTGAAAAGGGTTACACAGACTAACAGTCCTCGGGACGATATTGGCCTGTCAGTTCAACGTATCAGAACTCACACGGATCAGTTTCTCTTAAAGTTTCAAACATTTATTTACAGATTTATAAAAGTCCAACTAGATCTGCGCCACATTAGGCACTAGATCCACCGCTGGCGAGGAAGCGATTAGTTATCGACTGTTTTCTCGCTCACGAAACGAACAAAAGAGTTAGCATAACAAGAGGCCGGAAGAGAACCGCCAAGTATTAATCCTACCCACACAACCACATACAGATGTAGTGCATAATTGTTTTCCATCGTATTTTCACAGAAACGTACAAATTGCTATTTCAGTCGGTCACAGTACAAAAAGTACTACGGTTGACTTTTGACAAATACGAACGTTTCTGTGAAAATACGATGGAAAACAATTATTCACTACATCTGTACACCCTTGGCACTTACAAATGAATGTTAAAAAATACGTATAATGTGGCCATTGAGTACATGCATCACCAATTGAGAAAAAAATATATAATAAAAAGGAAACTAAGGATATCACCGAATAGGTACATTTTTTTATTCTAGTAGCGATTGCCTCGACACGGTCCCACTTGTATACAGCATGTTACAGCAGCACGCAATTAAGAGGGTTGTGAAGCTGACAATTTCCATAAAAAGTGCGATAACGTTTCTCTCCCCTTAAACAAAGTCCGAAGTTTTCGATTTTTGATTATGTTGTAGATAATATGAAAATCTATGTTTGTATGTTTACCTTTCCAAGAAAATATTTCTAAGAATAAACAAATTTCAAAAAAACCGGTCATGTGCGAGTCGTACTCGCGCACTGAGGGTTTCGTATTTAAAATAACATGCTTGGTAACCACAAAAAAAATACTCATTTTGTTATGGTCGTTATTTTATATGCTTTAAGGCCCTTTGAAGCCTAAATTATAAGTATAACACAGATTTTAAAAGATTTTTTATTATTTCTCAAAGACTGAATAATAAACCACATGCTATGCCAAATAACACGCGTCGTTTTATTGCTATAATTGATCGTGAAGTAACTAGTTTAAGTGCTAAAGAACACCCTGTATGTATTCTTTGCATCCTTACTATTAAGTATTGTCATCCCTAGAATGGAGCTCTTATTGAGGCCTAATGTTTGACCAGTACGAGTACCTACTTAAACTCATTGTTAAAAATCGTAACTAACAGTTAAATCTCATTTGATTCTTTTCTTTGAAATGTAATAGTTTGTAAACAACGGGCCCTAAATTTCAATTAACTGCGAATGAACGCAATAATTAAATTTAACCAATGTTTTTAGTGACACATGTTGGCAATTATTTTTTTAAATGCAAAAGTAAGGCACTCAAGAAATGATAATTGTGCTCAGCTCAGTCCTCATCTCTTCATGGAGTGTTTGTATGGAGTAAGTAACATAAATTAAACAAAA
The DNA here is from genome assembly GCA_927399475.2 of Acleris emargana. Lineage (NCBI taxonomy): Eukaryota > Metazoa > Arthropoda > Insecta > Lepidoptera > Tortricidae > Acleris > Acleris emargana. Next base: position 13,860,260 of record OV656841.1, on the reverse strand, counting down.
TACAACAGTTTTAAATACCTTTTTATTGTATTGTCTAAAAGGTACCGAAAAGTAATAATTAAATGTTTTAAAAACAATGATCCGACGCCATTGATCCCATGAGTAGACTGACATGAGTGTCAAAAAATAATAATGGGATCACCGGAAATTAAGTAACATTACTACCCAACACTAAAAAAACAAATGAATGAAGAATCTTCCTTTTTTGAAGTTGGTTGAAAAGGGTATTCAGCTGTACATAAATAGACGAAGATAAACGTGAATCATAACATAATAATATCTTATCTTCGTATGAAACGTATCAATGAATCTAAGAGGATTATTCTCAGTTTTATGCAATATGAAACATTATAATTACATTTATCATTTCACATTAGCCAAATTATTAAGGTGTTGTAAAATTTCTGGCTCATTTTTGGTTTAGTTCACTCCTAAACACATCTAACAGTTCTTAAAAGTAACATTTATTAAAACAACTATCCCGTAGATAGTTGTAAATTAATTAGGTCAAGGGGTGGTGTCCAGACTGTCCAGTGCTGTCCTACGCGGCGGGCGGTGCGACGCCGTCTTCCAAGAAAACGTTTTCCTCACACGCAGCTCTGACGTCACACATGACGCGGCGCGCCGCGCGCTCGTTTATATAGTGAAGTTGCGCCGGCGCGCCGGCCTAGTACGAGGCTGCAGCGCCCGGCGAATGGGGCTCCACTCCTAAAATCGGAGTTCAGTTTACCCCCTGCCCTGTTCGCGTAATAAACGTAGTGTCAAAGTGATAGAGATTCGGTTTTAAGTGCATCGAAGAAACTCCTGGCCGAGCTGGCGCCCCGCGATGCCTGCATGGAGCCTGAGCCCTCCGCATCCCCCTCACCCTCCGCGTCCTCCGGCGACGATGAAGTGCTTGTGCCTTCTGGTAATGACCAGCGACTAAGTGTAGCAGGTTGAGCTTGCGCCTTCTGAACAGAAGCCTGTGATGTAAGCCTTCTGGCAATCATCAGCTTGGGATAATGTGAATAAGATGACGTTGTCACATTAGCCACAACATAATTGTCGATAAATGTGCTAGTGAGTTCTGTTCTACTTAATCAGTAGCCTGTGATGAGGTCTGCCTTTGATGAGTGGCGTTGTCTAGTGTTGACCGCGGTCTAAGAGTGGCGAAGTGCGTCAGCAACTTGTGGTGATGCTATCTGGATACTGATTAGCCAGTGGGATTTAAGTTTGTATGTACGATGCAGGATTGCATTTTCGGTACATAGTTATTCGTAAGTAAATGATACGTAGACAGGTTTCAGGTTTGAATGATAGTAAGCTCAGTTATTAGGGCTTTATATATATTAATCACTAGATGGATCATGAAGTATTTACCAATGCCTGACCGATTAATATTTAGAATCATCCAACTCTTCCACCTAAATAATAATCATGATGATCTAAAAAATAAAAATGACATTGTGTTTAAAAATATTTGAAAATGGCTTAAAATAACCAAATTTAAATTTAGTTGAATAATGAAGTGTGCAATTAACTATCTTCTATAATATTAGTCAAATAATGTAATTGGTAAATAATAAATGTTATAGAGCGGCAAAAATGCATTCAGCGACGGCGCTGGAAGCGTCGTCAGCGCGGGCGCATTTAGGCCTACTGGGCCTAAATGCGCCCGAAGTCAAATCCTAAGATTTGACTTCGACATAGTCATGTCATCGATCACGATTTCACAAATGGGCAGGTTTTGTAAGTAGGAAAAAAAATGTTTTATTGCTTTCATTTTTTCTTTTTATCGTTATAGGTAGGGAGCAAGAATTGATCAAAAACTAATAACGTAGTTAGATAAATGTGTTAAGGATTTAATAAAATGATAAAAAAACACAATTAAATTAGAATACATTTTATGATATAAGACCGGCTATGAAAGTTATCAATAGTGAAATTTGCTAGGGTTAGGTCGTCGTCACAAGATTATTTTGTAATGACTAGTTAGGTAGGTACCTATTGTAACGAATTTAATGATTTATTGAAATTGGCTATAACAATTTTAGAAACCTGAGTGTTTGTCCTTCGATTTTTACGAGTAGATACGTCCGGGTCAGATCTTAGCTTATTTAATCAATCATAAAAATAAATTGTTAAACCGTAATAATAAACCATGGTTAAAGATGAAACTTCTAAACTGTGATTGATATGTAACATTTTTTAATAAATTTACTAAATATGTAAAAAAATCAAAAACGAATATAAAAATATAAATGCCCTATCTAATAATGATATTATACTAGGTTTTGCCTGTGACTTGTAGAAATAGTTAATCGTCGTTCAATGGAATGAATATGAACGAACATTGGTAGTTCCTATGTTTTTATACGTCTCTTAAGTTCTTTCCGGGGCTCAAAGAACCAATGTCCGTACAAAATTTCATCGAAATTGGTTTTGCCGTGAAGGCGTAAAAAACAGCAGGCAGAGAAATTCACTGTAATAATTTCTCGGATTAATTGTAGCGCAATCACTTGCGCTACGCTACTAAATTAAGTAACTTTAATAAATTGTTTTTATTTAATGATACTTTCACATTGTAACATTTTCTATAAATCGCAACGTACAAAAAATTTTTTTTTAGCTTAAACAAAAGCTCCTAGTGAAGGTAGAACGACCTTTGCAACAACAAACTGCACATGCACTTGGCGTTGCAGCCCGTTTGTTTTATTTTAGCCAGGGTTTTCCCAGCAGCTTCGCAAAAGCTGTTTATTACTTTGACAGACTTTTGTATTGAGTTGTCATTGGGTGTTTACACTAAAACTTTACTGAATAAGAAGTTATTTGTGTATTTAGGGCATGGGATGAGATCCGTGCGTATGTAAAATCCTGATTATACTGTAGGAAATTAAATATAAAAACTCAAAAAGTGATGAAAATATTTTATCAGTGCCGAGTATAATTAAAAACTAAAACTTAATTGACGATCGAACTAAATATAAAACGCTTTAAATAACATAACATAACTACGGTTTTATTTCTAAACTGATCGATTGATCGAAATTTCGAGATCCCGAATTTACGGGTATAAGTTATTCGGAGTAAACTTTGGTCATTACTTTTTTAATATTTGGTTACAGCAACTTTTTCTTTTTCCATTATACCTTCGTGAATCGTGCAGACAATAATAGACCTTGAGGTTATAAGAGTTAAAATGTAGACTTTGGCGACCACTGCTGCACTGGCAAGCTTCCTTTTTTGCCAAAAGACTGAGCCTCGCAGTGCGGCGGGGTACCGCTGAGTGTCCTCGGCACGATACCGCAAGTGGGAGCAAAAGAGGGCTTTATTTTATCTTTTAGTTTTATTAAATTTGTGTTTATAAGGATTAAATAAAGAATCAATCAACAAATATTTTTTTAAATAGAAACCCCTTGGCTTGGCATAATTAATGCGACCCCTACTTTCAGAGTTGATATCTAAACGAGGCTAACAACCGACCCCGAAAACTAAATTAAAATCAAGGAGTTTTTGGAGTTGTTGGTAATTCTGTAGCTCTGCCTACCCCACTCTGGGAATGAAGGCGTGAAGGTATGTATATATGTATGTAAATTAAAATCAGTTAAACGTATCTGTAATAGACTAATAGCCCCTTGTTGGGAGTTAGTTAGTGTGATAATGTAACTTCTAATCAGATAAAGTTGTTTTAAATCGGTTCAGTAGTTCCAAAGACTAATTCGAAAACGGCGAAATCAGTGTAGATGTCGCCGGAATTACAAGTGTTCATATTCAAATTTAAATTCAAATATTTGTTGTTCCAACATAGTTGCGGTAAGATTCCCGGGTCTCCTGGTGCACACACGTAGCTATCACTAGAGCTCTTTTTTGGGTGTTTAGTTCTGATTGTGGTGTTCCAGACCCATCGAAGTGGGAGCGCGGCGACGTGCGGCGCTGGGTGTCGTGGGCGGCGGGCGCGTTCAGAGTGCGCGCGCCGCGCCGCCACCTGCTGCCCGACTCCGGCGCAGCGCTGCTGGCGCTCTCCGAAGAACAGTGGCTGCAGGTTATCACAGCACTATTAGTATTCCTATTCATTTATTTCAGCACAACACAGAAGACAATTACACATTAACATATTATCAGCAACGATTCGCCAAGACTCCTTCAAATTCCCTTAACACTAACAAAACAAACTTGACAACACAGACTTATCCTAATTACCCCCAACCCTGCATTGTCGCTGGCTCAAACGTTCCCATTACACCGGCTGCATGGCCCCGCTGGATTGCAATGGGAACCTTCTGAACCAGCCACGACCCAGGATTCTGAACTCCGAGGTCCTGATTTATCCACCGTGACAGGGACCAAATCGTACATCGGCTCCAAGGCAGAGTACTTAGAGTGCTTATCTTCGCATTCGCTTCCTATTATGTGTAGCTTGACCGCCATTTGGAAAACTTTCTAGTGTCACTGAACTCGCTGACGACAGAACACTGACGATCTACGATTTTCTTAAAGAACTGGACAAGGTTCTCGTCTAATCTAATCTAATCTCGCAACTAATAATTTGAGCATGCTTAGAAAACTTAAGCTCGGCGCCGGTTAGTAATTTGTCGACAAAACATGGGCGTTTGTTTTAAACTTACAAACCATACAAGTATGACTATATGTAAGTCCCATGTCCCACCCAGGTCAGGTGCATTCCCTTTAGACCTAGGCTAATCCTACTTAAAGGTAAGGAGACCTGACTCGAGAGGGACTGTCATGTTGCCAGCAGTGGAGGTCGTGATGATGACTAATTATAGTTATTTGGGTGTCAGGTGTGCGAGGGAAGTGCGCAGGCAGCGCGGATGCTGCGCGTGCACTTGCAGCACGCGCGCTGCGCCGCCGCCGGGCTGCCGCCGCCGCCGCAGCTGCCCGACCACCAGGCGCCGTCCGCCGCGCCCGCGCCCTACGGTGAGTGCCATTATGTCATTACGCACATATTCGCAACCAATGAGGCTAACGTAAACAATTTTCGCACACTATAGTTAGGGAGGCGAGGTAGCTAAATGGCGTAATTCAACGGCGCCGTCGAGACCTATCAAAATTGAAAGATAAAATAATTTCGAAAAGAAAAGCTCGTATGGTAAAAACCATTTTAGCGGTGGGTTTGGCGTGTACGGTTTTTCAAAAATGTTAAAAAAAAAACAGTTACTTGGGCATTCTCGAGCGCGTCAGATATTCATACTACGTATGCCCCAAGTGCCTCTGATAACAACAGTATACTAATCTGCCGGTTTGCGTGGTGGGGGTAGGCATATGAAGTAGTCAAATATGCAAAAAAAAAAAAATTACTCGAGCGCGTCAGATTTTCGGAAGGGGTGTTAAGTAGGCCCCAAGGAAGCTCCCTTTAAAAAAACTGACGATTTCGGCGTGACGATAAGTTACGATGAATTTTTGAAAATGCAAAAAAAAAAAGTTTTTTTGAAATACTCGAGCGCGTCAGATTTTCATAGGGGAGGTTTATCTCGGTATCCTGAAAGCATATTTTCTTTATCTGACAAAAATGTTGGTGGGTTCTCTTAATCTGACCGAAAAAGGTTTTTTGGCTTCTTTTTTTTCCTTTCTTTCTCCTTGATAAAACGGGGAATTTAAGAATGACAATAAAGCGATAGATATTCCCTTTTTTGTTTATTTAAACTTTTTTTTTGTAAAATGTATCGTTCGCGACTTATATGCCGCAACGCGTTTTTCGGAAGACGAAATGACTTCTCCACACTTCCGGTCATGCGGAAACCGGCAGATTTTGTATTTTTAGTAAGTTTTAGATTATATTCTTCAAAATAAAAAAAATAAAAATCGCGCTCGAGAATGCCGGATTAACGTTTTTTTTTTACAAGTTCGCGACCCTATAACTCGGCGGCGTCAAGGACTTATCGTCAGATTAGTTAAATTTAGTCTTAAAACACTAAAATCAACCCCCAATATCTTAATCTGACGCGCTCGAGTATTTCAGACTATCGATTTTTTTTTACTAATCTGATCGTCTATCCTAGGCGCGCGTCACTATATATAGAGCTAAATACTTTACAAGGTTGTTCTATTAGGTCTAAGGTATCTCTCATATCTTAAACTGCCGCGCTCGAGTATTACCGAAAATTCCCCTATTCGCCTCCCTAACTACTAGCTGTTTAAAAAGCTACCTACCTATTTTTAACATCAACATCCCGAGACTTTACTTATTTGAAAGCTTTTTTAATTTAAAAATGGGTTATTAACAATATGTATAATACTTTGAACCTACATCAATTTCGCAATCGATAGTTTGTCATGTTATTGACTAACCCCGTTAACAAACCAAGGTAACTTCTCAAAGCAAAATATATTATACAATTAATAGGTGCAGTCGACGACAAAGAGATGTACCTATCTACTTTTGGACCTTACTACTATGCAATAAAGTGAAAAAGTGGATACACTACAAAGAGATGTGTAGTCGACTGTACATTTGAAACATGAGAACTGAAGTTAGCATATCATTCATAATCATAAATACAAAGATAGGCAGGTAAGGACCGTATCGTTAATTATGGAAACAAATAAAATGGTGTAATCTGAATAAATACTTATTATTACAAAAAAAACAACTTAAAACACGCGAATCTTAGATCTTCTAAGTGAATCATAAAAGCTTCTTTTAGTTATTTATTGACCCCCTTTGCCAGTTTTCTCACTTTGCTTTTGATGCTCTTCATTAGCCCTTGGACATCGACTGTTTTGAAAGTTTTTTGGGTACGGATCCAGTCTTTTTTGAATTGGTCGATGTTATCTGTTGGTTTAGCTTGTTTTCGTAGCCTTGCCTTCATCAGAGCTGAAAATTTCTCGATGGGCCTGATCTCAGGGCAATTCGGAGGATTTAATGATTTCGCGACAAATTCGACATTATTCTCTCGATACCAGTTCAACACATGGCGAGCATAGTGACACGCAGCTAAATCGGGCCAGAATAATGTACGACCCCTGTGCTTTCGAATCAGTGGTAGTACCCGCTTTTGAAGGCATTCCTTCTTGTACACATCCGAAGTTAAGTTTCCCGTTACAAAAAACGGAGATGTTTTCATGCCGCATTGACAAATAGCTTGCCAAACCATCACTTTTTTCCCAAATTTTTCGCAAAAAATGGATTTGTCCTCTTTAGAGACCTTCGTTCCTTTTATTACGGTGTAAAACTGCGGTCCGGGTAGGGTTTTATAGTCAAGTTTGACATAGGTTTCATCGTCCATTATAATACATTGTTCATTTTTAGTTAAGACTTGGTCGTACAACTTCCGAGCCCGAGTTTAGACAGAAGACTCCTGGGTTTTGCTGCGTTTAGGCTGTTTTTGCTTTTTGTACGTTACAACAAGCAAGTTACGCTCCTTGGCACGCTGAACCATTGCAATAGAAGTACGACATTTTTTCGCACAATCCCGAATCGATACCTCTTTTTTTTGGGAAAAATGTTCGCATATCTTTTTGTCTAAATTAGGACATGAAGGGCCTCGTTTTCTACCTCGACCAGGTAAATCTTTTAAAGTATTATTCATACCAAACCTTTTTATCGTATTGTAAACAGCTTTCAGGCTAACCCCTTCCTCTGAAGCAATCTTTCTCATAGTCATACCTGATTCTTTACAATATTTGGTCACAATTGAAAGTCGTTTTTTCTCTGAGAGACCCTTCATCTTGCAGTGTGTAGGAATTATACTATTTTTTATGATCAGTTTTAATATTTGACTATATGCTTAACAGATTGACATATGACAGACAAGATAAAATATTGTAACTTTTTTTTTAGAGCTATTCAAACTTGTTTCCATAATTAACGATACGGTCTTTACATAGCTAGATGTGTGAGATCTCATTGCGAAATGGCTTCATGATTATTTTGATTGTGTAAAAAGATGCTGATAGATATGAACATTTACGAAAGGATTCTTTAGAACGCTCATTTCGGCGATAATTCTAATTAAGATTCTAATGAATGTCCTCAAGTCGATCAGCACCGAATGTTTCACATTGTTTTAATGCGAGTCAAACCTACCTATTAATATTATAGGTAATCTATCGAAAGCTCTAATACCATATTTTTTCAGACAACGTTAAATTGAGTTGTTTTTAGCTTTCGATGGATTATATTGACAGATAAGTAGATAAGTATTAGTTTTGCGGTAAAAAAAGAAGATAAAAGATGTTTATTCAGATGTTAACTAAACGACATTTTAGACATTTTATCGCGAAGATTACTCTCGAATTTAAGTGTTACTAGCGCGATAAAGTGAGCGATGGGGTGTCACCAGTAAGTCGCGATCGAGACGAATACCTATTCGATATTCCATAGAAGTGACGCTCTCATTCTGTGCATCCAGGACCGAGATTTATACGATCGTGTAAGTCTTGGAACCAAGCACTTGTGACGAGGCTAGTAGATACAAATGGATGGAATAATTGTTTAATTGTACCTATTTACTTCCTATCAAATACCTAATTATTAGCTCATAATTTAGGTTAGCTATAGGTAGTTTTTTTAGAATTCAGTAGATGCCCACGGTCTGTACAACGGTCTGTACAACCTCATTCTAATGGTATTACTCAGTTCGTGTATCCGCCTATACGTCTGTCAGAGGTTAGCTACTCTGCCCAGTTAAATTACTTCGATAGCTGCAATTTCTTTACGAACCAGATAGGTATAGTAGGAATTTTAAGAAGTGACCCGTTTAGCAAAGATATGTGTTTAACAGAAAGGGCCAATTTAAAAAGTTCTTACCCAATCACACTACCGGTACTTAGTTACAGTTTTTATTGATCAGGCGGGACAAAATGGAACAACAAGTGACTGCTTATTGTAAAACATGACAAGTTGCACTATTATTGTTACATAAACTAAAAGTTCATTCGCAAAAAAATATGCTTCCAAGTTCCAAAACAATGTGAACGAACGCAAATAAACGTTGCTCCATACCGCCATCTGACGGAGAGTGGCGGTACCTCAAATTGATCTTATGAATGGAGCGCGATGAGTCATCCGCCATTGATCCCGCGCAGCGACGCCGCACCGCGTGTGACTTGTGAGTCAAAGCTTCTCGGAACACGCTGCGCAAGAGTCGCTCTGTAATTACCACTGGCCATGCGCGGAGGCCCTTGGAGCCTCGGCCAGATTAATAGATGCGATAAAAACGATATTGGGATGTTATTTAACGAGCGCATGATTGCTATTGCTTATTGATCACAACTACACAATACCATGGATAAATATTTTTCTATGACAATACTTTCTTACCCCGTACCTGTAACAAATGTTATAATATAACCGTTAAATAAATATTTAATGTTTGTTGTAGGTATTAACCGCACGTGAAAATTTTAGTATTTCTATTTTACCGGTAAATTAGCTGGCATGCCGTATATGTAAAGTGATATAATAAGTTTATTCTTAAGACGGAGCACTATGAACCTCAAATGCACATGATAAAGTATCTCCGGAACAGTTGCCCGGTGATCTTTGCTCCGCCACCGTCTTGAAAGGAAAGGCGGCGGCGGGTTTCCCCGCTGCGTCATGGAGTCATGGACACGGCGACGATGCAATTAGCTTGCCGCTGTAACGAATATTCTTTGAACAGCAAAAATAGAGCATTAGACTGACGCAACCGGACTAGTCAGATATCTAAGGTAAAACTGCAATCATTTTTTTTGGAAACTGATTTATTGATCAGTATTTAAATTATAATTACCACTCATATTTTCCAGTTTTTTTTCTTTAAGACAATGATAGAATAGTAGAGCGACAATCAGGTTTTCCGTTCTTCATCCTTGAGGAATTCTAAAGTCAACTTTGTTTTACATATTTAACCATTTAGTCAATTTTGAAATTTACCTTCGAAATTATTTACTTATCGAAAATTATATTTATAACATTATAGCGAGAAATCTTATCGACTAATTTGAGAACGTTTAACATTTTAGTATCTGCTGTTTGTTATTGTTTTAATCATAACATAAAACGCGATTCATAAACTTAATCGCAATTAATCATTTCATTAGTTATCAATGCCCATATCCAATTCAACACTCACATGCATCATTAAATTTAAAAGGGAAAGGAATGTATGCCACTCTATCGGAATCACAAAATAAAAGAAACGCACAATATATGCAGGATCTCGCGCCGGTCACTGCACCGCTCGCTAAGAAAATGTTGTTTTTTTGCGCAGCGTGCGTCTGCGCAGGGCTAGGTCGTTGTCGATACATTGTTTTTCCTTATGCCTAGAACTAGTCTTGACTCATTATTCATTAAGCACTTGCAAACTAAGTACAAGATATAAGAAAACATCTTTAACGGTATAATAAATCAGATAAGAAATCCACTGACCCCTCGGAAAGTGTCCCGGGGGAGCCTGGGAACGACGGGAGGGCACGAAAACGGGGTAATCGAAAATGGAATCGTCTCATTAACTCGTATTACCTTTTATCTATTTTTCGGTCCTGCATAGTTCGAGTGACCATTGTGTGATAGCAAATATTGAGAAGATATTGGCCGATAATGGCGATACCCACTAGAAGGGAACTTTAATAAAATATTCAGACGAACTATGATAATGATAATGACAAAGAAATGTCGATTTTCAGAGCCGACGCGAACTACTGTCAAATACTATATAAAATTATGTCTTTTGCCTAAATATCACTTTTTTTTAAACTAAATTACAATAACCACGCAAATGATGACGGCTGGACACAATATGGTTTACAAGCATCGACATTTTACAAGACACAAATTGGAACACAGGAACAATTACAGTAGAGTGTTTAACGCGAGACTAAGCAACCATAATCTGACACTCGAACCATATAGCTACTCTCGCTCGCTTGCTCGCTCGCGTGGCTAAACATCTCGTGCCATTATGGCTTGTTTTAGTCCCTTGCTGAACAATCTACTATTGTGGTGCCATTCCAAATAGGTACACTCTTTGCAAGTTTAGAAGGTTTAGAAAGAATCTTCAATTGTTTTTCCCATAAAAATAAAACGTGACTTCATTATCATGGCTCAGTTCAAATATTTCGAATTTTAAACGATGACTGTTTAAAGTGATTCTGCTGCCAAAAAACGTTAATTCGAACTGTAGCAGTACATATTGACATGAATCACGGGGCGCCGCGGGCCGCTCTGCCAACTACGCTTGGCATCCGCGGAACTCGGGCCGCGGACAACGGTAACTAAATTGTTGACTCGTTTGTCAGAGGATGTAAGAAAGCACGACCTTGTCTCCATAAATGTGAAAAATAGTTTTCATGTATAATACTCTGAAAGTAGGGCATTATTTATCTTAGAGTGGGTTGGAAGTGATGCATTTCCAACCCTAGTGAAGAAAAGTAATTTGAAAATAGAATTATGTCAAATACAGCTAACAGCTTCTCTGTAGTGAGTTTAAAATGACAGACGTAAAGAATTTGTTCTATGACGCAATAAAATTTGTACAAGCTAATCAATGGAAAAAATGCTGTGACCACGTCATTAAGGAAGAAAACACCATGTGTGAAGTTCAAAATAAACATTCTGTTGCTTGCTAGGCAACGAAATTAAACCTCATTGGATCGAAAAATCTCCTTGAGAATGAAAGACTCATTTAACGCTTTCTTTGACATTTTTTTTTAAGTATGTTGCACCAATTATATTGAATTGATTTTTCGCACGGTACTAGCTAATACTATTAGCAGTTTATGTGATTTTTTCCGTAGCTGTACCTTTACAAATACTTGTTGAAAAGTGCTGTCAAAAAATTATCTGACATTTTAATCATTATTTTTTCATGAAATTAGATATTTAAAAAAATCAGAGTTATACTCCTACCCATCCTTTGTAACTATGGTTTGGTTTGATTGCTCTACCTTATATAGTTCAGGAGAAAAACGACTTTGAAAAATGTGTCCATAAAATGACGTTTTTGACAGTATCTCGGTGACGGTTCAAGATAGGGGGCTGAAAGTTAGGGTGTTTCTATATTATGAGATAGCCAACAAATGGCATTATAAAAATCCGATATTCGTCATAGGGGCCACTTCTCCTTCCTTAGCTTGCTAAACCCTTTTACTTTAACAGATATGGCAAATTTTGCATATTACGAGACGTTTTATCTTGAATTTAGAGAAAAATAATCGCTAGAATAGAAAAAGATAGCTTGGACCCTGAGGAAGGGCATAGGGTACCCTAACCAGCGACTGCCCGCGAGTAGCTAACGGAGTTTTGGGCAACAGCGAGTAAATTATTATTTTGAAATGTATAAAAGCGATCATTGGTACCCGTGCTTAGTCCAAACACCCTAGAGCAACTGACTCTAAATAAATGTTCATATGTATAAGGCGACGGGTAGGTCAATCGCGTCTTTTCTTTCATACTATATTTGTGCAAGTTTTTCTTCAAGGATCTATTTATTATCTGTTTTATTAATAGTGTGTCTACCTGATATTCTAATTTTAACATATTTTTTAAATATTATTGCTACCTGACATTAATATACACTGACAAACACCTTAGCCTAATTGTGCAAATTGTGGTTACAGAGTTATCAACAAGTTTTTAGATTTGTGGGTAATTCTGTAGCTCTGCCTACCCCACTCTGGGAATGAAGGCGTGAAGGTATGTATGTAGGTATGTTTGATTAACAAAAAATAAAGATATCTGCGAAAAATATTGTTTACCGCTGCAATTGGGAAAACCCGTCGCCAGTGCCTAACTTGTATGAAAGGGGTGTGTTTTTGGACACAGTTTTTCTACAAGTTAAAGGTGATACGCGTTACATACTAAACACACTTGAAAAGTACTGCGCAAAAGTGTACTGTAAGTGTACTATCAGTCAGGTTGGCAGCCGAAAGGCTGTTACCTCTGCGTGCTACTGACTGCCATCTCGCGAGTACCATTGGATCGATGCGGAAGTGATTCAGCTACTCGGAACCGTGACTCAGGTTCCGGTGCGTTGACTCAATCTTATAGAACCCATCTGTAATGAGTAATAGTTTGTTACGGTTTGGCGGCGCCGGCGCGCGCGCCTCGTGGGAGAGTTACTCAGAATTCACAGTCCTAATGACATTAATATGGCACGCTATTAAAACGTAACACATTTTCTGATGTAATAAATACCGGTAAACAATTTAATTATAGAGACCGTTTAAAATACACACAGTGAGATACCATGTAGTTTTCATATTTTAACATATGGGGCTCGCAGCGTGGCTCTTTTTGTCGAACGGTCGATCAAATGAGCCCAGTCATACGAGCTCGCTCACTTGACGGGTAAATTGGGTAAGCTGTGTACGCCCGCCCTTAAATATGGTTTTACACTCTAATGGAACAACTTCGACTCGCCGGTTAATCTTTGGTGCGTCGAGTTCAAGAACGAGTTGTTTAAGAGATTCGCGATTTGCGATTAATGGTTAAATAAGCCTTAATGTTATTGAAGTCTTTCAGGAGCTCTATTCTAATCAAGCTAGACATATTATCTCTTATTTACTTGTTAAAAAAACAATACGATAACATGTCAAAAGCAATATTGCTTTACTGAGTAGAATATAACCCCTGGGTGTTTACCGATTGCCTACGTATTATGGTGAATTGCTTTATTTACGATACTTATGCTGTTATAGTAGTTTATGCAACAGTTGTATAAGAGAGGTCAAAAAAGACGTGTGGTGTGGGTCGTAAAGCAAGACGCCACGAGTATTTTTTGACTTAGTTATACACCGTTGCATACAATACTTTTTCTACGACTAGGTTTCAAATAAAATGCAAAATTAAATTAATATACCTAGGTTAGAATACGAACGAACGAAGCACAGAACAACAAACGAGCGAGAAACATTCGAAAACAACAAAATATGTGTCTATGGTTCACTTTGTTTTTAAATTGATGTGCACTTGCCAGGTTTCATATTTTTTTTAAAAGTTGCACAATCGATTTAACTTGTGAAATAGGGACTAAAAAACACCTAATGATTTGAGAAATGAATTCTTTTACCTGATTGGTCGATTTTAATATAGCTGCGTTCTGGTTGGTTGATACCAAATAAAATGTTTTTTTTAAAGAGTTAAATTAATAAAAGAGTTTACATACCAAAAAGAACCTAACGCTCCGATTGACAGTCAATGTGTATTGTGATTGGTGGTTTAATTTGGTGAAGTATTTTGATTGGTCAAATTAACCTAGGTGTAAGCTTTGGCAGCTAGGCATATCGTTTTGGCTCAAAAAAGCACATATTCTTATATTAGTGTTCAAGAAGTATTAATACTTGTTGGTAATTCTTTAGCTCTGCCTACCCCACTCTGGGAATGAAGGCGTGAGGTTATGTATGTATGTATGTATATTAGTGTTCGTGACTATATAAATGACAGATAAAAGTACAGGAGTAGGAAAAATAAATAAAAGCTTCAATAAGGAAGAAAAAAATTGGTGTTACGGTAAGGTTGCCATAGTTACAACAACGCTGACTGAAGTCCTGAAGTGAATCATAAGTGTTCAGATTATGTTTAGATGACATGGTAGCCCGAGCTGGGAAATTATATTAGATGACTCAGTTTAAGACGTTTAGCCAAACTGTGGACTAGGTACTGTGACTGTTTATTTTTGAAATTTTATTGAGATAATCTTTTTTTTGATCTGATAGTCTAATGTTGCGGGTTCGGGGAAGCTGCCCAGGCGCTTTAAAATAATTTAAGGCCGGCAACTTGAAACGTCGGCACGCCTCCGGAAAATTACATCGCGTCTAACAATTGGCCAATCTCGTTTGGAGCGTTTCTCGGGAGGTCTCGAATGTATAATTTAATCGAGATATTGACTCAAGATTTATCACAGTAAATAGTTTCCTTCCACGATGCTTATGCTTCCTTTTTATTTAGGGTTCCGTAGTCAAACTAGGAACCCTTATAGTTTCGCCATGTCCGTCCGTCCGTCCGTCCGCAGCCTAGCTCAGAGACTCTTTGTACTAGAAAGCTGTAATTTGGCATGAATACACATATTAGTCACGCCATAAAAGTGGTAAAATAAAACCTTGACAAAACAATTTTTTAGTGTACCTACCCTACACAGAACGTGGGGGTGTATTTTTTTTCTCGTCTATCCCATAGTGTGGGGTTTTGTTGGATAGGTCTTTTGTGAAAAAAAAATTTATTAAGGGCTCCGTTTATGAAATATGAAGCTTTAAAGCGCTAATTTTTGTTAGAGTCAAGTGTCCCTACAGCCAAAACTACAAATACGAAAAATTGCATATAACGAAAATATCACGGGTAAGTAGATATGATTGGTTAATGATATACAGCCGACTAAAGTATTTATACCTACTTAAACTGACTAAGACAGCACCAAATAACTAAATAAGTAGAGAATTAGTACATACTTCTTATTTTTGAGATGTTTGAATAGTAACTCCTTGGAACCCTACACTGAGCATGGTCAGACATGCTTTTGCCGGGTTTTCTTTCTTTTTTATGGCAAGGAGAAGGCACACGTGCACTCAGACCACCCGAAGGTAAGGGGATGTTGACTCTAACAAAAAATAGCGCTTTAAAGCTTAGATTCCACAAACCCGCAATATTTTTGAAAGACCTATCGAACGACACCCCACACTAAAGGGAAGACGAGAAAAAATAACTAATTCCCACGTGTAGGGCAAGTTACCGAAATATAATAATTGAAGATTTTATTTTACCACTTTGTTGGCGTGACTAATATGTATATTCATGCCAAATTACAGCTTTGTAGTACAAAGAGTCTCTGAACCAGGGATTGTAAAACCGGTGAAATTGAATACCTGTATATAAATTGTCAAACGACTACCGCTAAAATAATAATACCTATATTCGAGTTAGAGGTAATGTTGTCACTGAACTATATAGGCTGCGGACGGACGGATGGACGGACGGACATGGCGGAACTATAAGGGTTCCTAATTTGACTACGGAACCTAACCTAACCTAACCTAATCTAGCCCTAAAAAGTAGGACCCTTCATTTTATTGTGAGAATCATACCTGTTTTTTTTTAGTTTAGAACTTAGGCCTTCAGGATTTTAGTTTACAGGATTTTAGTTTTCTGAGTTGCAACACACCGCCTTCTTGATGTAATATAACCATTGCATTTGCACGAGGGTGGTTAGGTTAGACAAACGGCGCCGGCGCGCGCCGGCCGGCGGCCGGGTCACAAATGACAAATGTCTTCATTTCGAGGGGAGCGACTTCTTTTTCATATTCTCAGCGCATTATCATATTGCTTTTGTTAATGTTCCTCATTTAATTCTATATGAATTTAAATACTGTAATTAAATTTTTTGGATTTTTATAGTCGTGAATGGGTAAAATATACTACTTACTATTCCTATAAGTACCACTAAATTCGAAGTACGACAGTACAGACGGCCATGTAAGTGGCTGCACTTTAATCCTTATAACTAGAGGGCGGATTTGAAGTAGCGATTAGGAGTTTAATATGGATATGACTAGTGCTATTGGTTCGATAGAAAGATAGATTTATTTATTAGATATCATGTTGCTTATTGGTCTAACGGTTATCTTTTTACCTACTTACAGCCCGTTCACACAGTCTCCGTATTTACGGTACCCGTTTTATCGTATACGTTTTTTCATTGATGGCGTATGGAGTTGTATGAGCGACTTCACATATGACACAGTATTCAGTATACAGTAAAAAATGTCGGTCCGCTAAATTATGACATTCCGTTTTGTTATCGAATACTGGATGAACGGAATACGTATCCGTCATGTATCCGTACGTTTTTACAGCCCGTTCACACAGAGTCTCCGTATTTACGGTACCCGTTTTAACGGATACAACAAAAAATGATGCTTTGTTCACACATAGGCACCGTATAGCGTTCAACGTATCCGTCATTAACTGAGAGCCCGTTCACATATTCTCCGTAATTTGTTTGTCTAGCTGCACCGCTCCCCCCGCCCCGCAGTAAAAACGTACGGATACATGACGGATACGTATTCCGTTCATCCAGTATTCGATAACAAAACGGAATGTCATAATTTAGCGGAACGACATTTTTTACTGTATACTGAATACTGTGTCATATGTGAAGTCGCTCATACAACTCCATACGCCATCAATGAAAAAACGTATACGATAAAACGGGTACCGTAAATACGGAGGCTCTGTGTGAACGGGCTGTTACTTACTGACCGCAATGCAATCTTATAGATAATTAAATTCAATAAATGTTATTCTTGCAACGAACTATATGTAAAGAAACATATTTTATTCCAATTAAAGGAGTTTTATGCAGCGCAAACATTATAGATCCTATTTTTTACGCACCATTTTGATAGTTTGTTTGTTTTGATTGGATTATACTTGGATTTTATATAATACACGTCACAAATTTAAAAATGAAAGCGAATACAAATATTTCATTATCATTTTGTATCATCATAAATCCTTTGTGTCGACCCTTCTACAGTTGATATGAAAAATAAATACTTACGGATATAAAAAAAAACTTATTAAGATAAATTAAACCTACTTGTACTATAAGTCTTATCCATATTAAACTTGTAATCGCTACTTCAAATCCGCTCTATATTTATAAAGTTATAACTGTTACGACTTTGTCTAGTGCAGCAGCTCAATCAAACATGACGTTAAACTAATAAAATAAAGCAATAAAACGTGGAAGGCTGGCGGTACCAGCACCAGCAATGAAAAGTTGTACCAGTTGAAGACCCAGCTAGAATTAGTAAGGTTTAACCGAGAGCACTAACCCCGTAGCGATTTTGAAATTCCTTGCTCTAGCAGGTGAATTGATTAAGCGACCCGGGCCTACGATCACCACTTTACATTGACCTCTGTCCTCCTAGTCAATGTATTATAATAATTAAAAATAAAGGGCCAGGTATGACTAGCCATTCATCGTTATAGACATGAATCCAACATAGCAAGAGCCGTGTGTAGTAATGGTTCCTTCGTGTCAGAGGCCCAGTGTCTCCGGCACAGGTCTGGCCGGATTCCGCGCTTTCTCGGCTGAATCACAGCGGAATGCGGACCCGCGGCCGCGTGTTCCCACGCCGCCGCGACGTCAAGGCTGACTAAGAGTGGACAGTTTCGTGGTTTTCAGACCCTGCTTTCAGAAGTTATTTGGTAACAATAACTTGGCTATTAAATCCATTAAAACTCATGATGTCATGATAAACTGGTGAGATCTATTTTCAGAGCAGATATATCTCTTATACGATCCAACCGATTTTAATGAAATCTAAGGAAGAATAATTCCAATTGAACTCGTTGGTTTTTAGGATTCCGAAGTCCAAATAGGAATATAGTTTCGCCACAGTATTAAGAAAACCTTAATACTGTGCTTTTTAATCACCACTGTAATCATTGATATTACATGTAGAAGTTTGCGATTGCAAACTGTACATTTTCATTTTTACACATTGCCCCAAATAAAGTCGTTAACTTTCGCAGAATGCAACTTTTATGCTACTTTGTTTGTGCTCGTATCCCACTGCTGGGCAAAGGCCTCCCCTCAGTCCCCTCTGTCCTTCCACTCGTCCAAGTGGCGATCGTGGTCCCTCCAAACATTCGCAAAAGCGTCCAGGTTATCCCGCCATCTCCATTTGGGTACCTATACCTCTGATACGATATCTCGGGGATACCAAATTTTCTTTATATGTAGGACATGTAGGTATACATATAATGGTAACCAATCAATTTATTAATTTCACTCCGTCGATTGTATCATGTCATCGAGTTTAATTTCATTGAACGCTGTTTTCTGCTTAAACCATGATATTTTCGGTGTATCTTGAACATTAATTACATAGATTAGGTTAGGTTAGAGTAGTGACGACCAAAAATAGTTAACTCATGCGGCTACAAACCCCTTTCGATGAAATGAAAATCCTGCGTAATGATACGTTTGTTGATGGTTTGTTGATAAATAATAGGTAAGTACATATAATATATATTTGTACCTATTTATTTCCCGATGTATCATCGTTGTTTAGTAGGTACTAACAGTACTAGAACAGTAGTAGATTTTAGTTTAGGACTACGGCAATTCATAATTACCCTCTGATATTAATTTATTTAACCACTCAGCTCTATCGGTTGTTGGACAAACGACGAATAGTCCATTGATTTTAAGGGCGTTGTTTTTTTTCAAGAGCTATGTCTAAAAATATAGTACTAAAATGTCCTGTAGTACGTCACAAAGATCGTCATTTTTACACAAAATTATTGGACACAAGGAAATTACTTCATTATAGAGTAGTGTAGCGTAACTGTTACAAGCACTCTGTCTCATCTCATCTTAATATTAATCATTAAATTTAGCAGCCGATTTTAATATTAATTTGATAAGATTATCATTTGATGTCGTGTTTAATATAATATTATAGGTCTTAACATAAGTAATAGTACATTACTGCAGAGATCGGGAAAATGGCTGTAGCGCCATATATGAGTCCAGCACCCGCCCTGCCCGGCTGTGGCTAGTATAACTATAGTGCTTTTCTCCAACAATGCGAGAAAATTGAAAACAATTGTTAGTAATAAAGACTGTACACGATAAAATCCGGGCATGCATGCTCTGGTGTATTTTTTGAATGAATGCTAATTTTCAAGCAGCACTTTTTTGTAATAGTCAGTGGTTATGAAACGACATAATAAAAATACAATCATAATAAAATGTTAGAGCGTCTGTGACTTAGACCATTATATAATCCGCAGTACCAATATTTTTTTGTACACGGTCTTCTGACAGTCTTTACTAAATTCTCGTGTTAAAAACATTTTATTATTTTTAATTATACAAGCCAAATTATACCTTATTACATTATCTTTTCACAGTAGTTAAAACTTTTCTAATTGTATTGAGATTGAGATAGTTCTGATTTTTTTTAACTTTGTCGAATTTGACTTTTTGACAAATAAATGCCTCCCATACAAAAACAACCTTCAGTGCTTGAAGTAAAAAGTCTTCCTGACTACTACAAATAGAAATGAGTTAGAAAAAGTATTTTTTTGGTAAGACGACATTCTAATGTGAGTAAAACAGCTTGTAAAAATATA
Organism: Acleris emargana; assembly: GCA_927399475.2. Classification (NCBI taxonomy): domain Eukaryota; kingdom Metazoa; phylum Arthropoda; class Insecta; order Lepidoptera; family Tortricidae; genus Acleris; species Acleris emargana. The sequence continues at coordinate 13,840,201 of OV656841.1, read as the reverse complement.
AATACAGTTGTGACATTGTAGCAGGAAGCGAGTGAAGATTGTCAAAAATCGCTGGACAGAAGTGGAAAGGTATGATAGAATATATTCGACGAAAACTCACACATACCCATACATTATGTGATATGATTTTATTTTATTATATAGTAATATAACTAAAGTATAGTATAAAGTATAGTATAACTAAAGTATAGCATATAGTAATATAAGCTATGAAAAAAAAAACCGCTTGAAAATATGCATTCGTTGCAAAGATATACCAGAGCATGCATGCCCGGATTTTATCGCGTAGAGTCTTTACTTATACTGTCAACTGATTTTACAACAGTAGGTTAACATTTCCGAGCATGTGGGAAAAAAAGTTAATAAATATCTACCGAGATTGTCGTAATTTTTTTATCGATTCAAAGTAATAGGAACCTTTAAGAGGATTGTGAAGTGAAGCCGACCATACAAAGTGAGATAACGTTTTTCTCCCGTTATAGGTACCTAGTCCGTATTTAATGATTTTTTTATTTGTTCTAGATATTATGTTTTATTTAAATTAATCCCGTGTCAAAAAATAACATTAATGCAGCCAGTGTCATAGGGACCATGCCGCGAGCGGACCTGCTAGAGGGGGTGGTCTTTTTATATGTAGTGGTGATTATTATTTACAGCTTTAATGTTTGAGTAGCTTAGATTTATTTTAATTTTAATAAGTTTCGTTTTAACTTTTAATTGTTAATGTAATTTAATTATACATATTTTGTTTAAAAAGAAATAGGTCCCTCCATCCGCTCCCTCCATCTATCTAGAAGTAAAACAAATTAAACCTTACAAAGCGACCATCATATTGTATAATTCTGAGTGACTCAAAGCTAATCATTATCCAGGTTACACCATATACATCTATCTATCACTCGTAGAGTCGAGTGAGCGGTCATGTAAGTCGGATGCTGATTGGCCTCCTTTCTCTAAATGACGAATACTGGTTGAATATGAGGAAATGTCTCCGCATTGATGATGAATCTCCTGGGCAGGAGGACAAGGTCACTCCTCGTGAATCGGGAGATTAATGTTTTATTAGGTACTAGCGACCCGCCCTCGCTTCGCTTCGGTTTATGTGAGTTTTCTGCAATACCCGTGCATAAACTAGAATTAATTATTCATAAACACCTTACCCTTTAATTTCTCTATCTATTGACGAAGACCGCATTAAAATCCTTTGCTTAGTTTGAATATACGTATCTACATACCTACAGAGGGACAGACGGCGGGAAGCAACATACAGATGTATTGCATAATTGTTTTCCATCGTATTTTCTCGGAAACGTTCGTATTTGTCATGCTACTTCAGCCAACGTCAGTACTTTTTGTACTGTGTCCGACTGAAATAGCAAGACACGTTCGTACGTTTCCGTGAAAATACGATGGAAAACAATTATGCACTACATCTGTACAGATTAATATACTGAATCATCGGTCTTGATTTTTCTTTAAGCCATCATTTCCTAGTTTCTGTGAGTAGTTTGAGCTATTCAGTTTCATCTTCCAAGTTCTTGTAACTGTAACCTTAAATCTTACCTTGCATTTTGAGCTTGAATCGATCAGATTTCTCGTTCCTCTTTATGTTCAGCCACTTTTTTTTAACTAGTAGCCATTTAAACCCGACTATAAAGAAGAAAAGAAAATGCGTCAAATAACTATCAGAATCACAGTAACACTCAAATACTTATATTCATGTTACAAAATGTTTCATACTTTTCCGGGACCTGGTTGTCGTCTAACCTATCCTAAGTATTAACCTATTACCTTATCGTGGCTCTAAGCCCTCAAGGATGTCGAAGTGAGTGAAGAAGTGGCCCAGGGCCCTCGGAGGCGGCGGGCGGGGCGCGGTGGGAGGGCCCGGCCGCTCCGCCTGCCTCAAACTCCGCCTTCCGCGAACTCGCGAGAAAGGTTCAAGTTATAAACCGTCGCGAGATCTGAACAGGAACACGGTAAAACCGCATTGCTTTGGACGTGTTATGGTATTTACCTCGGTCGTCTTTACTGTCAAGTGCCAATAAGAGCTATCAAAACATTGACAATACAATGTCAAAGGCAATATGGTTTTGGTTTTTAGATCTAATTACGGTATAGTCAGCTCACACTTCACACACAGTCACGCTGTTGTACCTTACCTTAACACTTTGATGCCTTTGACAGCTTAAAGCAGCTTTTCAAACAAAGCACTAACTGCCGCACTCAGAGACGTCCATTAAAATTAATGCTTGATTGAAGTTGCTGCTGTCACTTTCTCTGCTATAGCAATAGAATAAGACAACACGTCACTAAACAAGCATTACATTTAATTGACGTCTCTGAGTGCGGCAGTACGTGTGCAGCTCTTTATGAGGCCGACCGTACACTGCTACGGGCATAACGTGGGATATGTAGTGCCACTACATTTCAGTGCGTTTGCGGCTTAGAAGTTACACGATTGCACTATTTAGTGGAAAATATAAACGTTTAACTGCTGTAGTGGGGTCAACCATACCACCAATTAAACTGATATATTTTGCACTGAATAGTGCAACCGTCTAACTTCAAAGCTGCAAACGCACTGAAAGCGGAGGCGGCGCGGTGCGACGCGTCGCCATACTAAACATGCTCGCACCTTGCCGACTCCGCTTTTTAGAAGGGTAAATACTGCCTAGGAACAACTGAACTGAAATGTAACTTTTCTGTTTGCAACGATTGCAAATCAGTCGTTCGTAAGACGACTTTACTTTTGTTAGGTTGGACAATTTTAATTGTATTGTTTTTTGTTTTGTCTTTACGCTAGGTATAATGTAATGACTTTTGCAATTTCGCTATGACTCAAAAAGGGAAAGTAAGATGGCCTCCGGTGGCCTTCCTGTCCGTCACGGACTTGATGCAACTACTTGTACCATTACACATCCTGTTGCGCAACGAGGAAGTAGGTATAGAACTACAGGGCATTGAGAAATAACCACAAACCCGTCGCTTTTCAAATTATTTATCAGTGGACATATACTAGATATACTAAATACCGAATAGCGTTGTATTTACCAATTTCAAGTAAAATTACAAAAAGATGTACCGTGCTACCATTTTCCCTATAGCTAACGGCAATCTTCGTTTTTCTATAGCACACGAGTGATAAATATACTGCAAGTGTGATGTCGATATGGCCGAAAGCTATTAGGAATACTGTACCTATCCCCCGCTCTGCTCTCCTAATTTGCACCCGTCGTCAGTAAAGCGTTCTAAGCCGTTTCTCGGAACGGCAGCCATATTTATAACACTGTGTCCGCTCTTTTAACTTATCTTCTTAAAACGTAATCTGTTCACTTTAGGTTTTTTTACCAAGCGTGCTTTTAATACTTAGGTGTCTTTTACACAGAATTCGGTGACTTTTTTGCGGTTAATAGAGAAATATTGTGCAGATTGAGACTGTCCCGCTGTGTTAGCTGGTGGGATGACTAACAAGACCAATAAGGTATCTGAAAATAGGAAAAGAAGCATTTCAAGGACAATACATATTTGTGTATCCTTTCTTATTAGATCATTGTAGTACCAGTTGAAGACGAATGCAAACAATCGTTTGCAACCCTGGACGCTTTGCAGAGGCTTTATTCTACTCGCTAAAACTATATTGCTTTGGAAATTATCGCATTTTCAACGTTATTATAGCTCTTATTTACTTGACAGTAATGATGGCCGAGTAAAACAATATGATAACATGTCAAACGCAATGTGATTTTACCGAAGTTGAATAGAGCCTACAGCTATTGTTAGGTAGTTTTAGAATACGTAATACGTTCCAAATGTATTTATTTATAAATTTTGACGATAACTATAAGCCCGTTGGAGTCAACAGTTCGCGGCATTTCCCCCGCCCTTTGAGCGGCACTAAGCCGGGTCGGCGATATTGCGCGCCCCGCGGCGCCATGCATTATGCAACACCAGCGCTATGAGATCATCTACAATTGATTATTCAAACATTTTCCCTCTATTATCTGTAAGTTGGTGATTGTGAAGTATTTAACAACTATCTATTCTTTTTACGGTTCCGTATCAATAGGTAAAAAAAGAACCCTTATGGTAAGACTATGTTGTCTGTCAGTCTGTCTGTCTGTCTATATGTCACAGCAACTACAAATGCTATCAACTTGAAATTTGGCATAGTTGTACAACTTTCTTGCCCTCATCTGTGTTTAGTTAAAAACATATAAAATAGAAAATAATTTTATAAATACCTACTTGAAAAGGGATGGGAAAGGGAATGGGGGGTTAAAAATTGAAAGTAGTTTTATTATAGTAAATAATATCATATGAATGAAAGGTCTTAAACTATTTTTGTTTAAATTTTCTACGATGTATTTTTAGATTTAAAGCCAAAAATTTATAAAAAATGAACGTTCCCCACATTATCTCCGAAGTTTATCAAACAAAAAATCTGACCGATAGAGGAAAAATAAAATGAGGTGTTCATATTTACCCAATTAAGGACTGATATTAAGGAACTTTAACTTTGTCAGTTTTGTGACGAAAATTAGCCATACATTGCGGCCGTCAATATATAGCTAATTTTCGTCACAAAACAGACAAAGTTAAAGTTCCTTAATTTCAGTCCTTAATTGGGTACACTTTTTAGTGAAAACGCCCGACTAGACTTTGTCTGTGTTTGTTCTAAAGGTTCTTGCTCAACTAATTAACCCCGTCAGGGTTATCAACTAAGTTTGCTTGTTTTGTTTGCCTTAAACTGAGTAGATGGATTAATCCATAGTATTAAGAGGTAGTTTAATTTCCAAACGGGTCGATTTTTAGCCCATATAAGTATGTTTTTTTATGTTTTTATCATTGTCATATTTTGTTAATTGTGTTATGGTTACTTGCGACTTTATAGTTCCTTTTTTAGCCTAGTACTTAGCCTGTTAAATGTGTTAGTGTGTTATTGAATGAGCCGCATCGGCAAAAATGCCATTGTTTTACGCAAGCTGAGTTTGCCTATAATTGGGTAAACACCCTGTCACTCTTCCCTATACATATAATATTAAAATCAAGTTAATGGTGTCATTATCTGTTGGCGAACCTAATAAATAAATAAACTAAAAAAGATGTATTTATTCTAGCTTGACGTGACATTGCTTGGAATTATCTCCAAACCTCAAATTAAATGCTTTACCAAGGAGCCAAGTCGGAGGGAAAATATAGGGTTAGTTGATAGATGTAATAGTCAACTGGGTTTGCAAGCGAGTAGGGCCAGCTCAGCGGGTGCAATCAAATAACACGGGATCACGCGCCGCGAGTACTTACCCGCCGCGCGCTCATACATAATGCAGCACTGGATTTGGTTTGACTTATTGTAGCTCTTTAATTAAGGGCTACCTTATAAACTTCATTTAATCGTGTTTTTATTAAAATATGATTGAGGGTAACCGATGGCACCGTAGTTGCCAGTTGCAACAACATAAGTAAATTAAATGATTATTATTTTTGCGAAAAGTAGTAATTTGGTAACCAGACTGACAAGGTTTTATGTGTATGTAGGTAATGTATGTTTGCATACTCTTTATTGTACAAGAATAAAAAACAAAAAAAGCAATATAACAAAAAATAACAAGTTCAGAGGCGAACTTATTCGATTAAGGGATTTCTTCCAATTTTTAAATTAATATACTTTGGAAATCCCAAATCACCCAATCACCGTGTTTGTGGATCATCGTCATTTTCAGTCATTGTGTATGGACAATTTTTAGGGCGTGAAAATAACCTTATATTAATATATATTACTATTTATATTGCTTAAGCATAACTTAAAAAAAATACCGCGGAACAAATTTGTTACAAACTTTGTTATAATAAATATTGTAATTTTGTATAGAACGTCGTTTTTTCCTCGCATTCAAAGTGAAAAGTAGGGTGTTTAACGCGAGACTAAACCACCATAATGACATTAATGACACTCGAACTATAGCCACCCTCGCTTAGCTCGCGTGGCTAAACATCTCGTGTCATTATGGCTTGTTTTAGTACTTTATTGAACAATCTACTATTGTTGAGCCCTCAGGTTAAGCCTTATCTGATAGTTGTATAATATAAAATCAATTACCACATGTACGAGTATGAAGGAGCATCACTTGAGAACGGTTTGATCGATTTCGCTGTTTTTATGCTGTGTTTGTAATTTCATGGCAAAAGTAGCATGCCCGGGACACCACCAGCTAGTTTGGAATGAAACTGATCAAGTATACTTTAACTAAGATAGGTTAATTATAGGTTTGTGTGTCAATAAGGTTTTTATTTTTAAGGCTCTAAAGGTCATAATTTGAGTACAAACGTTCCTTAAAAATATTTTTAAACCGTTTATTGGAATTGTCACGGAAGACATCAGTAGTTATAACTACAGATGAAAATTATTTATTTATTTCAACTTGAGCTAAACATGATAAAATAGTTTCTAATCTCATCATACTTTGATCTCAGTTGAGATCGAGATCAAGATCGCGGGGTCCGGGCCCGCGTTGAGGCCCCGGGGCTCATTACCACATGGAAGGGCGGGCGGCTTTTTATCAGCCATCAGGGCGGGCGGGCGCGTTCGCGTCACTCCGCGGCTTCCGGTCTCGACGGCCGCACATCCGGTCCCGAACTTGCGAATTTTTCAAAGAAGTGACTTGTCGTTTTATCTAAATAGGTATAGTTAATACTTTGTCAACAGTGTTTGTAGTAATTACTGATTGCTTTTTAAGTGATTTGTTTTAGCCATAATTTATCTGAAAGACGCGATGAATCGTAGTTAAAATTGAAACTAAAATGATGTGGATGTAACCTACATACCTACTACATTTAGTACGAGATAATATTTTTTGCTTGTCACGGAGAAAAAAATATAACGTATGAAATAACAATTTGAGTCGTGTCATTTTGAAAAAAAAAATTCTTTTTCAAACTTATTTTATAATCAAACAAAAGTTGTAAAAAAAATGTACTTATTAATTGAATGTAGTTAAGTAATAGTGTGAATAGTTAGTGTGAGTGGTAGCAGTTGGGGGTGCACGCGCGCGTGCGCGGGGCATGCGCGCGCGATGCTGTGGCTGAGCGCCGCCGACCGGCGCCTGCACCACTTATACCACGGTTCGTAGATACATTGAGCCCTAATTATACTTACGAAAACATGTGTGTGTGTAGACGGGAAATTTATCACGCAAACATTTTATTGCCTTATGAAAGAAGAAGGAAGAAAAAAGGAATTACTACAGGAGCCAATGTTCGCAACACTTAATCATGCAAACAATTAGATTGCATTTTTGCGGGCCTGCTGCCTGTGCAACGCTGGTGTGTGTGTGTGTGTCTGTGGCACCGTAGCTCTTAAACGGGCTTTTTACTTGAAAGCAGTTTTTTAACGATGGTTAGCTAAGCTTTATAAAAATCATTCAATCATGATATCGGTGTTTCGGGGGGTTTTTATCAATGTAATATTATAGTTGTAATTTTGTTCACTTTTGATCTTAAGTTTTAATATTATTATTCAAGTATTTTTTTATTCAAGGCATTTCCTAAATCAATTTAAAAAATAACTTTCTTACCTTCCCTTTCCTCAAGGCTCTTTCTTCTCGACCGCCGTTGACGCGTCCTGGGTAGTGATGGGCGATTTCTGAAATAGTACAAAACTTTACTTACCTAACTGCGAAAATTGCAGATTCTGAAAGTTACATAATTCGATGGAAATGATTCTGACACTAGTAAATTTTATTTAAATTTCATGAAAAGTTTCCGTTAATTACGTTACATAACAAAACTTTAGTAATTTTCAGAAATTAAACGATTTCACTTTGGTAACTTTCAGAATATTGCATGAAATTTTAGATGAAAGTTTCACGTTTGAAACTTGCAAGCCACCCATCACTAGTCCAGGGTCATTCATCATTGAAGAAACATTGCTTGTGTAGTTTTCTATATTACCTACTGTTAAGCACTACTTTTGCATTGTAAAACTAACTTGCCTTGATCTTAAGAAATTACCGTTTTGTTGCAGGAACCCAAAATTAATTGGTGGGTACATAACTATCTATATGGACGACCTTTCGTATTGTTGCAGACCCGTATGCGGCGCTGAGCTGCGCGCGGGCGGGCGCGGCGGCGGGGGGCGCGGGCGGCACGGGAGGGGGGCAGGTGCAGCTGTGGCAGTTCCTCCTGGATGAGCTGGCCAGCGGAGCACCCGGCATCTGCTGGGAGGTATGATACCAACATTATATTGAGCGAGCTGTTTAGTGCCTTGCCATCAACTTGAAGCTAGAACGATATAGTCGAAAACATTTTATTAGCGATTATCCAGCTTCTAAATTATCCATCATTAAATACACATGGATTTTAACAATTTTTTTTTAATTTACATGAACTTTACACTACTACAGTAGAATATTTAAAATGTTATAATATAATATATTCTGTAAAAAGACGACACTTTCCGATTTCATATAAAAAGATTACGACTAATCCTGATCCTAAAATAAATTATCATCTCATAATTTTTATGTGATCCTGTAGTGTGTGGTCAATATTAACATTGTCGTAGTCATACGTATATTGTTATATTGTGCTATTTCAATCCCCATACGGTGACTATTCAAATCTTTATTTCTAAATAACGATTTGTTAGTAAGTAACAAAAAGGGAATAAAAATATATCGTCTTAGTAGGTACCTTGAATTAGAATTTTGAATAATTAAGACGTTTTGCAAGTAAATTTGGACAGTGCGATGTTTATATCTTCTCTAAGCCTACTTCGGGCAAGATATCAAATATAATGTATTGACGAATCGAATAGAGTTCCTCCGACTTGGTTGTGTCTACGTCTTACACTACAGGTAAGCGTAGCCCTGCTACGCCGTAGCGCAGGGCATATAGCGGGCCTACAACCGCCCACACGCAAGGCCGCAATAAAATTGACAAGAGGAACTTTTTTAAAGATCTTCTTTGAAAAAACTTGCTTATGAAATTTTGTCTCAAAAGCTTGCTGTCGTTACCTTTTCTTTTCTACTACCAATCAAAACCAAAAGGCAGGATGAGCATATAAAGTTCGTATTGTAATACTGTCCTTTCACTTATTAGAACTATAAATTAAGACTCAATTTTGTAAAAAACATTCACTTTGACGCTTCGACTGTTACAATAGCCGTGATCACGAAGACCACCACGGTCACAACGGACCACGATCACGGCTTTGGCATCACAGTTGAAACGTCAATATAAATGTTTATTTATTACGCGATTAAGTCCCAATTCAAGTATAGTTTTTGTTTAGATTTTTTTATTAACTTTCCTATAAACCGATTTGTGAGTGAAAATGGTGTTAATTTAAAACAATGTTAGGCAAAGGTGCCACCGCACCGCTGCGTAACGGTGCGTATATTACGGTGCGCCAAAACGGCTTCATGTCGTTACTTTTGACCCCGTCTTTTGTTTACGCAACGACACCGTATTTTACGCAGCGGTGGGGTCGCACCTTAAGGTGGGGCAAGTGCGTCAAAGCAACAATATCTTCTAAAAAATATATGGTTTGAAGCACTTACCCCGTTGACGCGCATGCCCCACCTGACCTTACTGCGTCTTCATTCGCACAGCAGTATAAGTGCATGTATTGTGGATGCAGGGGTCCCCGGGCGACGGCGAGTTCCGGCTGAGCGACCCGGACGAGGTGGCGCGGCGCTGGGGCCGGCGCAAGCAGAAGCCCTCCATGAACTACGACAAGCTGTCGCGCGCGCTGCGCTACTACTACGACAAGAACATCATGACTAAGGTCAGTGGCGCAAGCGCATCATCATGGCAATGGGTCTATATTGGGTGGCATAAAGTTATCAGTCCTAAAATGTTTGTTTGCGGTAAAACCTTTTCGCCTAAAATAGTAGGGGGTCCAAATAGGAGACGACCTTCACCCAGATATTTCTTCGATTTGATATCAAATTTAATATGGTAAATAATATATGGCGAATAGATTGACTGAAAAATTTCAGTCCAGTACTTATTTAACATAAAAGAAAACAAAAACTTTTTGAAAAATTACTATTGCTTGTTTAATAGACAAATGACATACCAAACGAAAGTATGATTTCTATAGAATATACAAACGTTAGGTTGTCTTTATTTCCTATCATAACTATAGGGTAGGTAAGAAAGTCGGTACTAAAAATTCGTACTAAACCTACTGGCATTTTCAATATTCAAAAACTTCTTTATTGTGCATATGTCATCTTATCGGCCTAGTAAAAAGTCAGAAACAGTAAATATAGGCATCCCACGAAGGCTCGGCACAATTGATAACCTGTAATGATCCGCTCGTGTTCTTTATCAACGGATTACTACCTGAAGAACTTAATTTAGTCCGCGTGTCCGCAATCATTAGGTACAGTCATCGACTTAAATTTTGAGCCATTAGTAAACCTGTCGCCAAAAGTATAATTTTAACGTAAGTTATAATGATAAAGTGGCCGCTGACGATGAAACATACATCTGTATTCCCGGAATCATATAACCTTGGTGTTTTCAAGGCACGAGTGAATGGGCATTTTCTGGGTAAGGGTGTACCACCTTCGACCTCGTCGTCACTTAACATCAGATGAGACTGAGGTCAAACGCAAACACATTATGGATAAAAAAAAAAATGCAAACATTGATAGATTTAATTCGCAGATAAATTAGTCCCCGAAAGTATAAGATATTTTCCATCCTGTCCCGCTGTTCGGACCTTTGGGACCTGCTCTAGTCTATTGCAGACTGCCTCAAACTTATACAACCAATTCACAGCATCTAAGCCACTTCAACCATTATTGCAACAAAACTAAGTGACAACAAAAATATGGCGTAGGTATGTAAATTCACGAGTCATTTGAAAACGAATGTTAAAAATAAAACCACCTCGCTCCTCCGAGATAATGAATGAGTTTCTAAATGGCTTTAGAGTCTGCGAGAGCCCTCCCGGCAACTCTTCCGCCACGCCCCACTTGGTAATACCGCCCCCCTATTTTACACTGTTTGTGTCCCATTCATATTAACAAAAAGGTCGTCATGCCTAAGTATAGGACCGCCCGGCGCTTTAGCATATTTTTATTTTGACTGTAATTAAAGACGCATCCAAATGTCGGGCCATTGGATTCTTGGAAAATACTAACAGCAGCTATGACTAATGTATAGCTCTTAGTTAGTGTTAACATAATGTTGATTTAAAAAACAGAGCTTAATACTAGTTGAGCGCGATAGATGTATTACACTATGCGATGCATGATATTATTTAGATGATATGCTATATTTTGGGAATAAAGGGAATTTATTCGGAATTCTGTAATCGAACCAGAAAGTCATACTCTTTTGTTATTTTCACTTGTATAGTCGAACTCAAAAGTAATTTAACTGTAGGTACATTTTACTGCCTTGTAGCAGTAACGTCTTAAAGTAAGAGTGGTTGGAATTTATACATATACGTTCATTATTATTATTTATGCATTTATTTTCTATTATCTCGTGTTCGCTGCAAACTAGGTAGATAACCAATAGGGTTTGTACTATTACTTATTCTTTGGTTTGGCTGAAAACCAGCGCTGTGGCTCCAGCCGCAGCACATGCTGAGCTGAGTCCTTTTTGACCTACACGTCTCTAAATTCGCTACTTGTATATAAATGTTTTTATGTTCTTTTCTTTTACTTTTTGGATGTGAGTTTGAGCTTGAGTTCGAAGATATCAATAACCGCGACAAGGTTGTTACTTAAATACAACCACTTTTGAGTTCGACAGTACGTGCCAATTTGTTCTTCAACCTGAAACTTTCTTAAGGATACAGTCATAACTACGAAGTTAAAAACCTTAGTTGAGTCTGTCCCTCTGTCCCGCAGGTGCATGGTAAGCGGTACGCATACCGCTTCAGCTGGGCGGGGCTGGCGGCGGCGTGCCACGCGCAGGCGCCCGACGCGCCCTGGCCGTACCTAGCGCCGCACGCGCCGCACCCGCAGCATGCGCATGCCTCGCACGCACCGCCCAACCAGTAACTAAATGGTCACATTGCTATTCATGGAGGTGCCGCCATTTGTCTCGACGATGGATGGAGTGTAGGTATACAATATACAACTGGATGGGCGTAATACGAGTATTATGACCACATTCACGGAGCAGACTAATTTGAAAATGGCAGGCAAAGAACATATTCACGGCGACGCTATTTGGCTTGTCCCGAAGACGTGGCGTGTTCCAACATTAAATTTCGACATTTACGATAGTTCCTTTCGGATTGCGCGTTGGCGCGTCGCGCTGGTTTTCCGTCCATTCGGAACGGACCGCGCTAGTACTTTTAAACACTACAGTTTTGACATTCACGGATCGATTTTGGCGCAGCGCTGCTCTATTCGGCTTGTTGGAGCGGTCGTGAATGCCCGGCTTTAAACTCTCGCAATACTTTATATGTTGTTGAATATTTCCGGTTGAATGCGAATTTCACATTGTGTCTTTTTTTTAAAGTAGGAACGAGTGGAAAGCTCATTTGCGATATGTTGTGAAAATAAGAAAACCCCCGTTATTTTGCGATTTAAATATGTAGAACAGGGTTGATCGGGCAGGGGTTTTGATTGTCCATTAAAACTAGATTAGTTCCATTGTAAGAAATCATCTTGTCGGAGCTTATAAAAGTGGACGTGTATTTTGGTGCGGTCTAATTTATATTCAGTAGTTCTGTTCTCCAGCTTGATGGTTAAGAAAAAAGATAAGTTTTATGATTACGTGTTATAGAAAAGAGTTTTCAGAGCATTTCTCGAGTGCATTTTATGCTCTATGTAGCTTGAATCAAGAATTTTCAATCCTCCTCCCAGTTGCCAATGTTGCCCCCCAAAAAAAGTGTGCAAGGGTTGTCACTTTTTTACACACATAAATATCACAAATAAATACAAAACTATATTTTTGCCGTTTCCTTCTTTAGAGAAAAGACAGGAGGTTACTTTTTTAGTGGTATTTTTTTCTTCAAATACGTTTTACGTTTTATAAGAGATTTTTATTAACGACCGTATTATAATGTTAGCTGTACAGTAATTAAACTAAGTTTCTAAGTTTTCGTTTGTTTGCTCAATTAAATCAGTATGGAAGTCGGCACTGATGTGTAACTTTAATAAGTATAACTTTGTATAAAAGACCTTTGGACACAATGTAGGTACTAATTTTTATTAAGCTGCTAACCACAGCTGACAATTCAACAACTACAAACTTCATCACCATCTTATCCATCAACCTACCGCCAAGCAGCAGTGTTCGCATTGTTGTGTTCTGGTTTGGGGATAAGACTGCCGGTGAAATGACTTGCATGGAGGCATTTCAGAGGAAGTCCTCAGGGTTGGCAGTGCATTTGCAGCCTTGGGATTGCAGTCTTGTCAATTCGAATGTCTATGGGTCACAGTTTCAACTTACCATCAGGTGGCCTGTGTGGTCGTTTGCCTTATACATGCCATAAAAAACTGCATGTATGAAAACAAGTGTATATTGGCAGGTACATTTGCCCACTACTTGACGAATCCAGCATTAGTAAACATTGGATATTATGACAAGAATTCAAGGCCAACCTTGAATTTTTACTCATTCTTAAACAAGAACGCCATAAGAGCTATAATTAAGCAGATAATCGATATGGGCAAACAAACATGGACGCAAATGAAGGTAAGCTTGCCCGCTATGAAAATCATAAACTGCTTTGAATCTTATATAAATAAGACTGAAGTAAGTCGAAGGGCCCTTGAAATGAAAAAGCATAGCGGCACATTATTATTTTTAAAGAAAATCAAGATAATAGCAGAAAATCGGGCATTCCTGGACAGTTTCACGGTATGATAATCTTTTTCTACTCGCGTACTATAAACCGCTAATATTGATATCGTTAACGGTATCTAAATAACACCTATAGCGTAACCACAGCGGGAAAACAATTCTATAACGAGCGTTGCCATGGTAATAACAGTTCCATAATTATTAATATTAAATCCCAAAAAATAAAACACGAAACAGTCCATTTAATTTCATCGTACCGTCCTAGCTGTCATAGCGCGAGTAGCGCGACGTAGTAAATAATACATTTCCGATTAAGTTTCAGGAAAATTGAAATATTTTTATTATGTTTTGCGTAAGTACTACTATCATTAAAAATTGATTGAAAATCGTGGATTTACGTTGTGATAAGTCCTAACTATCCATAGCTATCATATGTAAATAACCGAATGATAATAAGGAAATGCAATTGTTAAGAGATTACCAGTTTTGTTGTTGTTAACCATTTGTTTAAAGTCCACCAGGGCTCGATGAATTGCATTGTATTAAAATTAATGTAGAACGTAATTGTATTAAACTTAAGTAAGTCAATTTCGGGGTTGTACTCTATATCTGCAGTTTAAGTTTATTCCATTTCTTTTTAGACTTTATTGGTTTTATCGTAACCATATCGTTGGTGTTATAGTAGATTTTACTGTCAATTAAATATGAGCACCATAGAGCGGTCTTTTTCGGCGCTTTCGTGCCGGCTACTTGACACCGCGAAAGTGTTTAGTACTTATATACTTATTAATTTTAAGCATATATTGTTATGTATGTCAGTCTGAAAGGTAGGTAATATTTGTCTTATTGCCTGTTATAAAGTTATTCTGTTCTATTCTATTCTATAACATCAACAATATGATTATGACAAAGAAGCAAACTAGGTTAAAACAAAGTGGAAAGCGTGCCCTGTGTATCTTACGTCAATTTCATATAAGGATGTTTTCGGACTAACTTGTTGAACTGTCTAGACTAGAGTTACGAATGCATTTGTTGTGGACTGCTCTCTTGAAAACTATGTATAATATAGGTATTAACTTTTAGCTTAGCATATTTTTAAGTATTTCCTGTTGTGTCCCGGTACAGTAAAGTCAGTCTTAATAGTACCTACTCGAATCGGCTGTATTTTGCTCTCACACTCTCTGTCAGTAGGAATATTTATGTTATGTTAAGTTTGTTGGTATAAAGTAATATTTTACATCACACATGTCACATTTATAATATACTTAAATAATACACAGTATTATTATTAATTTCTTAGTAGAATTTAATGTATTAATTAATTCTAATTTTAAGTCACATTTGTACATAAACAAGTAACATGTCTTAAATTTGACATTGAAATAATATTTATATTACAATATTATCATGCCAGAGAGACAGCAGAGTACAATTTTTACTCTAGTTTTACTGCAACTTACGTTAGACGTTATAATGTTAAATGTAAAGTGTTTATTTTAAGACGCCTTATCGGTGGTATAATGTTACTATTTTATTGGCCTAGATTTAATAGAGAAATTGTTTCGAGGTTCATGCACCGGCGGTTATTGCGCGTTCTCAAAAGACAAATGGACAAATGCCATAGGAAAATAATAATAAATAAATAGCGTATACTTTTGAGAAGTGGGTGCAAACTGGAGTACCTACAGAGTTTGACTAATTAAAGATGTGTCAAAAATGTTTAAAAAATGTTTTACTATAGGCGCCAATGCAAAATGTCAAAGCTGGCTTGTAAAAATTGTATATGTATATATGTAATCTGTGGCTCGTCGTAATCGTTATCTGCAAAATTTGCGTATCGTATACAGCTCCGAATCTACGATTTTTGCGAACCAGGGCAGAAGCTTTGTATTGGCGCTCCAGCTGTTTTTTAAATCAAACATATGAATTTGGCGCCACTTGAAATCTGTAAACGCCGCTCTATCATATGCTGTTGCCATGAACAATATTCAGTAATAAATTAGTTACTATTCTGTACATATAAAGTCGGTCAATTATACTAACCTACCTCATTTAGTTTCATATTTTCCAGTCTACACAGTGTTATCCTAGGTACATCTTTAGTATCCAGGGCCGAGATTCAACAGGGTAAAACGTTATTGCTTTTGATGTTGGTAGCTCTTATTTACTGGACAGTAACGAAGGCCGAGTTAGAAACAATACCCACGTCAAAGGCAATATGGTTACCCAATAGAAGCGATGCAGTGTATTTTATGTTGATTAAGGAATTTTTATTTAAGTTTATTAGTTATTCATTATTTGAGTTGTTGCTTTCCACTGTTGAACAGTGTTATTTTTTAAATAAAGACCAGTGCAATTTGTTTATTATGTTTTTTTATTTACTAAAACATGCTCATTCGTATCCATTGTCGTTTCATTTCAAACGTAAAGTGACCTTTGTCCGTTTATAACCTAAACTATATTGAAATTACGCTATGGTATGTAATGAATGAATCACCTTTTAAAATAAATTAATAAATATCCTATTTTGCGAAACAACTCTTATTCAGAACAGTTGACGCTACCTATTCTGCCCTCCTAAGCAAATAAGCAGTATCCCAAAATCAATAACCAAAGCAGTTTTAATTCTCTACTCTTAGTAATAAGGTTGATATTGCTACATGAATTTTATCTGACATACTGCGTATTAGCTTAAGAGAGCAGTATTGGTCAGTAGCGGAACTCGGTTGTTCATTACATTATGATTTGCCTCCGAATTCAGACTAAATAAATAGGAAGATTTTAAGTAAAAAATCTAACTTCATAAAATGTTTCTTTTACATTGCATCTTAGCAAGACTCATCAATCTCATCATTAAGTATATTGTAGAGGTAAGTTAATTATAGACCAATTGAGTCATAGTTAGTATAAACAACCACATACTTTCCTACACATAATAAATCTAATAATGAACAGTAGGTATTCCGTCACTAATTTGAAGTTGTTTTAATTTATTACAAAGACTTCAGACTTCACTATTCTTTTTTCTTTTAAACAATTTTGTCATAAACTGCTTTGAGGCCAACCGCGGGTCAACCGATAACAGTTAATACCTACAAACGACGCAAACTGGCGCCGTGCTTATGGTAGGAAACCAGGATATGCAGATTATTTTATTGTCCATTGCAGCCTAACCACTGCTTAACGATACGGTTATAGTACCAAATGCATTCACGCATAATGTAGGTGCACTTCCAGCATCGACGAACTTCCAGTTACAATCCTAGCTCTTTATTACAATTTTTATTTTTATTTTATCTTGGTATCAAATCGGAATTATATTTTTGACGATAAGGTAACTTGACCCGTGACGCAAAAGAGGGGTGTTATAAGTTTAACGTGTGTAATTGTGTAATTGTGTATCTGTGTGTGTGGTGTGTAACGCATCTCTCTCAGGCAGTAGGTCCCAAACAAGCCATTTTTTTAGGGTTCCGTACCTCAAAAGGAAAAAACGGAACCCTTATAGTCAATCACTTTGTTGTCCGTCCGTCCGTCTGTCTGTCAAGACCCTTTGTCTCGGAATCGCGTGGAGGTGTCGAGATGAAATTAAAACCATATACTCGGGTCTATAGTCCCATGAAGCTGTGAAAAAATCAAACTTCTAAGTTAACGTAGATATAAAAAGACACGGCGTGTATTTCGACACTCAAGGGAATCAAAATTTATCGGATATTTTGCCGTTAACCTAGAACTATGAGGCAAGTAATACTGTCTTATACTACGAATATAGGGAAAAATCGGAAAACTATACATTTTTAATTAAATCCCAAAAAAACAGGGTCTTTATGCGAGGAACGGCAGTGCAAATTTTGAATTGAGTTAAGAGTCATGTGGGGTATCGTATTGAAGGGGTTCATTGGCACAAGCTTAAACAGATTTTTAATTATTTCTATGATTATAAGTATGAGTTTTCGATTTATGACGAAGAATGAAAAAAACACATTTCCCTTTTTATAAGTAAGTTTGTATAGGTACAAATTTGTACGGTGGCCGAGTCCGAATCGCACTTGTCCGGTTTTTTTTAGCCATGTGAGGACGACTTCTCTGCGTACCTATTTGTACAAATTCTTTAGATGCGTGTCTAAAAACCGACGATTAGGGCCGGCGCTGACTGCCGGCATGGCACGGCGTGTCATGGCAAAGGATTTCGGTACTGATATAACCATTTTTAATCTTATTACCATGAGTATAGAATGCTGAATGGAATGCTTAGGCACGTTCTGTCCTACCGCGGCCTCCCTCGGCATCGTTGTGTCAAAATAAAGTAACATGAATTCTATACTCATGGTAATAAGATTAAAAATGGTTATATCAGTACCGAAATCCTTTGCCATGACACGCCGTGCCATGCCGGCAGTCAGCGCCGGCCCTAACGCGGTAACAAATGCCGGTGGCTATTTATTTATAGACAAATAATTCCGATGTTTTGATAACAAGTTTTTGTATTTTCACATATTTATTTTTGAACAACAACGATTTAAAATAGGCCCACTTGATAATTTAACTACGCTAGATTTTTTTTTTTTTTTTTTTTTTTTATTAAATTACAATTTACAAGGTACCTACTAATGTTAACAACTACCTAAAGTACGTGTATGGCACTGCAGTGGTTGAGGTGATTGTATATAATATATTTTAAATACACGAATAGTCGAATACGTAAAGCAAAGTGGAGTGTGACCATGTTATGGCCGCCGACCGATTCGTCGTTGCACGATGGTTGGATGATTTCGTCAATGTAGTATAATTTGCTCTTCGCTTGATCGCTTCTTCATAAATGGGAAACACTAAATATAAATCAACCATAGTTTTGTATAAAACGATATAATGTACCTATAAATGTTGAGTTTAGTTTGTTGCGGTGCTTCTTCTCAGTAGTGGTCTCCTCTCGGGGGCGGGTAGCTTTTCGACGTGTTTTTTAAAATCTTTTTAACCCCTTTTTTATCTTATTAACCGTTTAAGAGCAGTTTTACATTATCCAATATTCACATACGATGCATCATTTATTGTAAATGTAACTAAGGCGACAATGTTAGCGCGTCCTTGCCGCGGCGGAAGCCACGCGATAGCGCCCACGTACCAGTGCACGCGCAGCCCTCCGGCTGTTGCCAACCTTTTACGACGAGCTTAAAATCTTTAAAAAAAAAAATTAACTATGTACTTGCACTCTACAAAGGTTACGTTTTTAGATCTCAGTCCGATGCTTTTTGCCATTAAAACATACTTACATGATTTTTCAAGACACATGATTTATTTCAATTTTAATAAGGCATTAAATAAACCATCAAAATGATGAAAAGATGATAAAGAATTGTAGATCTTTAGAACTTAAGAACTTACTAGTTATGTAACAGCCCGTTCACACAGAGTCTCCGTATTTACGGTACCCGTTTTAACGGATACAACAAAAAATGATGCTTTGTTCACACATAGGCACCGTATAGCGTTCAACTTATCCGTCATTAACTGAGAGCCCGTTCACATATTCTCCGTACCGCACCCCACACACAGTTTATATCCAGTAAAAACGTACGGATACATGACGGACACGTATTCCGTTCATCCAGTATTCGATAACAAAACGGAATGTCATAATTTAGCGGACCGACATTTTTTACTGTATACTGAATACTGTGTCATATGTGAAGTCGCTCATACAACTCCATACGCCATCAATGAAAAAACGTATACGATAAAACGGGTACCGTAAATACGGAGACTCTGTGTGAACGGGCTGTAAGCATTTAAATTGAATGCCTGACAGAAGTATACTATAAAATATATACAAGGCGAAACAACCACGAAATACCAAATGCGTGTCGGACTCGTGCACCCAGGGTTCCGCACTGACGTCTTATTTTTATGAAATATTATAAATCCAATGAATTCCTGCTGCTGCTTGCTGTCCTAGAATTCAGAAGCTGCACCGTACGGAACATATCGATCACTCTCAGCCCGATAGCTTTAGCCATTTCAGAGAAAAAGGGTCTTGACGGAAAGATGGACGTACGGACAGACAGACAGGTCGATAGATGGTCAAAGTAAAAGGTGCCTTGGTTTTTACTGTAAGCCTTAATAAATAAAGTTATCTTATAAGGGTTCCTTTTTCTCAGTATTTGGTACCTCAAACGCTGTACGTTTTAATGCGTTCCGTAGGTTTTAATTGAAAAGGTGGTAGACCTAAATAAAATAAAAAATCTTTGAAAAGAGGTCATATTTAGTAGTACTTGACTGACAGAGGGGTTATTTAGGTGTGAGCATTTACTGATTTTCGTAAAGTTTTCTTTTATGTACCTTGGTTGACGACCACTGGTGCGCTCGAAAGCTGCCGGCTGGTGCCGCGTCGTACCAGTCAAGATGGCGTCGCCAGCTGCCCTGCTGCTGCTCCTGACTGCCGTGCACGGTAATCTAGCTCTTTCACACACTCTAGTGTCACTTAGTGTTTTACCTTTTTTGTTTGACGCTAGGAAATGCATTTACGCATACCAGGACACAAGATGGTTGTGTAGGACTCGCCGGCCAAAAAGTGATGTGCCTGCCCAACAAAGTGCTACCTTACATAGAGTTAAGAAACAACATCTCATTTTAGTGACGTGCAAGTTAACAATCGTGCGGCCGCTTTTTGTTTACTCTACATACATATATTGTGGAAAAATGACAAAGTTCTTTGTGGGGTGTTACAACACCCCTTGTTAGGTATTATAAGTTTAATTAACGTGTGTATTTGTGCCTGTCTGTGGCATCGTGCTACAATATCGAAGGATCTATACGGACCCGGTTTCTTTTTTTAGAAAGCTTTTTTAATGTATATGTATAGTTAGTCTAGACGGACGTACGGTGACCAAACTCGCGATATACTGAATAAGGGCCAAAAGAAAAGAAACCGAAACCAAGACGTACGCGCATGAAGAGATTGATGAATGTAGAGGAAGCGAAAGTTATATGTTTAGACCGGTGCACCTGGCGTTCCATCTTATCTTATCTTATCTTACAGATGGGCCCTTTCGGATACACTTCGACCCTTTAGGATCTTTTGTGCGATTACCCTCTTACACACAGCTGTTCGAATGTGCAGGTTTCCTCACGATGTTTTTCCTTCACCGCACCGTAAGAGCGACGGGTAATGCACTTAAGTTAGAAAAACTGTCCATTACGATCACGAGTCGACCCCGTAAGCCACTAGGCCACCGACGACGCTCTAAAGTCGTCTTCGCGTTCGATAGTCGCGTTCCATAGTCTCTGGCTTCCCCATTGGGAGACAGTCGTGAAGGAATGTATGTGCATGTATGTGCGTATAGTCAACATACATGCATGCTTTATTGTACATAAACAATTACAAGTATTACCTAATAAGTATTTAAAAGTACATTACATTATAATAAAGTGATAAATATTAATTATTACAACTAGCACGTAATAAAATTATAACAAATGTAAAAGTCAATAACATTAAATAAAGAAAAATGACTAGAAAAAAAACAAACGACGACAAGACGAGGTCTCTTTTCTTATGAATTATTTTAGTAAGGGCTGATATTTTAATCTCCAGGAGGATAATTATGACATAACTATAAAGTTAATTTTATGGCAAGTGTAAAGGACAGAGCTATAGATGCTACATAACTCTGTCCCTTTCTCTCAGCGTAAACTGAACTGCATAGCTATGTCATAATAACCCCCCAGGTATCACATCTGTCTGATATTTTGTATCTTTGTCGAAGGAACAATTAATAGAAGTATTTCATGTGGCACAGTAAGGGAAGCGATAACTTTAAATGTTAAACAATGTTATCTGTGGATTGAAAAAGTGGTCGGCCCTAACACAATCATTTTTGATAAAGTTATCCTGCAACTCATTGTCAGCAAAGCGAGATAAAATACATGTCATGTTTGTTAGCAAAACAAGTGATAAATCTAACTCCGACCTATTATAATATTTCTAATTAGATTTCTCGTACTATATATTCCTTTATCTACTCTCATATCGTAAAGTTCGAATTATAAAATTCAAAACGAATTTATATTGGCATACTTTATAAACACAATGCCGAAAAAAAATTAAAAAATTACTTTATAACATTATTTCTCTAACAAAATAATGTTATAAAGTAATTTTTTTACCATTACAATACAAGTTAATCCAAAAAGTTAATGTCACCAACGAGGTTCCATATTTTTTATTTTTTTATAATGGAACGCACATGCGGTTCTCGTCATTTTTACAGAATTACAAAAAGTTTTCATTCCAATTTTTACTTGTCTGTGACAGCGCCCGCTTTAACGCATGCGCGGTGATGTGCTAGGTTTTGGCGCCATTCATTGAATACGTTTTGCTGTAGTTACTTTATTAACTTTGATCTTTTATTTATTAGGTTGAATCGCAATGTATGAGAGTAGATAAAGTAGTGTATGAAACTGCACATAACCAGGTATTAAAACACTCGTGAGAAACTATTAAAAACCTCGCCTAGCGGCTCGGTTCTTAAACACACACTCGTGTTTTAATACCCCTCTTTATGCAACAATTTCATAAACTACTATTATGTATCTGGATAGTATTCCTTTATGTATCTGGAGTGCAATAATCAAAAAGTTCGCTCGATGTCGATCGATTGTTAGACAGGAAGCCGTTTCGAAACCAATCGCGTCACTGGTAGGGTAGATAACTTGACATTTAGAATCACATCACCTTGACGCGATTGGTTTAAAAAGAAAACGAATTGAAGAACAGGTGCGTCTTTTAGCTTGGTGAACGGTGGAGAGTAAAGAAGAAGTCCTTATGATTTTAACAAAATTTAATGCATTATATTTTAAGAAACATGAATGCGGGTGTCTAAGCCGAGAGCAGGTAAGAATGTGTGGAGGGGTCGCCGCTACGTCATCCGAGGTCCGTTGCTGGCTCGCTGCGTGTGCATGTGTGTGCGTGTCACACATATGCCGTGCGTTAACATGTTGGCCCCCCAGGGCTGCAGTCCTGGTGTTCGACTGGGAGTGGACATAATCTGTTGAAGGCACGTCGGACGGTTCCTGACGTGGTGAGTACGTCGGCGACGCGGGTCACGCCGTCGGAGCCGGGGTAGAGGCGAGTCACGCGCCCCAGCATCCATTGGTTGGGAGGCAGCCGGTCATCCTTCACAAGCACCATTTCGCCTAAGTTGAGTTGTCCTCCATCCTTGTTCCACTTCTGACGAGTTTGGAGTTCTGCAACGTACTCTGTGTAGAACCTTTTCCAAAAATGTTTTTTTAGTTGCTGCGTTCTCATGTATCGTGAGAGTGTATGGGGAGCAGCTGTTTCTTTGACCTGAGGAGATGGGAGTGTTGCTACCGTTCGTCCAATTAGGAAGTGAGAAGGAGTCAGAGCTGCAAGATCCAAAGGATCTGAAGATAAGGGAGTGAGAGGTCTTGAGTTAAAGATTCCTTCAATCTGTACCAAAACCGTATTTAGCTCTTCGTAAGTTAAGTTAGCAGAGGCTACAGTACGCTTAAGATGATGTTTGACGGATCTTACTGCACTCTCTGCCAAACCGTTGAAATGAGGACTGTAAGCTGGCGAAAAGTGAAAGTTTATTGACATGTTTGAGGCATGTTCACTAATGTTATTAGAATTTAGTTTTAAAAAATTTGAAAGGTCGTTGCACGCGCCTAAAAAGCACCTCCCGTTATCCGAGAAAATGTTGGCGGGCTTTCCCCTGCGGGCGGTAAATCTGTGTAATGCAGATATAAAGGTGTCACTACTCAGATCGGTCACAAGCTCGATGTGTACAGCCTTAACGGCCATACAAACAAATATACAGAGGTAGGATTTCATCAATTTACTACCTCTACCCTTTCGGTTCAATATCATCACTGGGCCGGCATAGTCAACAGCTGTACTTGAGAAAGGGAAATCAGTATGAAGTCGTTGTTTGGGCAAGTTACCCATTATCGGTTGAGTAACCTTTCCCGAGAAACGGCAACATTTGATACACTTGTGTACCGTTTTTCTGGACAGGCTCCTGCCACCAACAACCCAAAACTTATGACGCGAAGAATCGAGAAGCAATTGCGGTCCAGCATGCATGAGTAGAATATGATATTGTCTGAACAAGAGCATAGCAATGTGATGTGATGAATGGAGCAGTATGGGGTGCTTTGTATCGTAATCATAGTACGAGTTTGATAGTCTCGCCCCTACTCGTATTAAGGCGTCTCTAGTGTTAAAAAATGGATTTAGTTTATTAAGTTGATTTTTAACAGGCAAAGTGTTTCTTGATTTTAAGATTTTGTACTCTGTTAAAAACGTTTCGCGTTGAGCAAACCTACATAGCGAAATCAGTGCTGAATTTAATTCATTAATGCGTAAGTACCCAGTACGCTTGTTATTTGGGTAGAAATAATTATGTAAAAAGCGTAAGACATAAGCCAAAATACGTTGTAATTTATTCCAATCGGAATATCGTTTTATGAAATCTGAAATATAAGTAAAGTGGTCTGTTTGGTTTGTACTTAAATTACATTGAACTTTAAATTCTGGCAGTTCGGTATCATTAGGACAGTTAGGTGGTTTGGGCCATGTTTCTTCATCCTGTAACAAGTATGGAGGACCCGTCCACCATAACGAACAATTGTCTAAGCTTGCGGCACTAGCACCGCTTGAGCCTATGTCGGCTGGGTTTAAGGCAGTGAGCACGTAGCGCCAAGTAGCTGGATCGGACATTTCTAGGATTTTCTGATGATATGATAGCATGGTTGCAGTGGACTGTAGTTGGGTAAGTATTTGTTTGAACTAGGCCGGAAATTAACCAGCCTAATTTGGTTTTGCTTAAAGTTGGCATATTGTTACCTAATGAAATATTATAGGAACCTAACACGCTCCAGAAAATATCTGCTCCGAGGAGCATGTCTACCTCAGACGGAACGTTAAAGGTTGGATCGGCTAGGGCAATGTTAGGTGGAATGTTAAGTAACGCGTAATCTATGCGCACCGAAGGTAACGGCTGCGTGATGCGCGGAACAACAAAGCACGTCGCATTAGCTTCGTAAGGATCTATAAGCGATGATAAAGTGACACCGCATTGCTTGGTAAAGCGGGAAGTTTGGGAGTTTAACCCTTCGACTAATGACGAGGTCGGCGAGTAAGGTAAGTTAAGTTTATTAAATGTTTTTTCAGTTATAAAGCAAGACGTACTTCCGTTATCCAGTAAGGCGCGTACTGTGTGCTTTTGTCCTTTGTGATCTTGTACTTGAATTAACGCTGTAGACAAGAGCACGCAGTTACTATGAACAGCTGATAAAACTACGTTAGGTTGTGATGTACTCTCTGAAGGAGATTTTGTTTCAGATGCTGCATGGGGTTCTAACGGCAAAGGGGGCACCGCGCAGAGTGCCACGCTGGTGCGCGTTGCAGGCGGCGCCGCGTCAGCGGACGTGTCGTGGGAATGTAGGAGACTGTTCAGCAATTGGTTGCATAAACGACACGGTCCAATTCGACAAGCATTAGCATGATGACCTTGACGCAAGCAGTTTAAGCATAACTTTAACGATTTAGCCTTTTGCATTCTAGCATCTAACATGTAGGATCTGAATTTCATGCAACGATAAATAGCATGGTTATTTTTGCACAACGGACAAACAAATTGTTTGTCTGCGGGGGGAGAATAAGAGTTGACGACTAGCGATTTATGGTGACTGTGCGTGACGTCACTATGGCGGCGTTTTATGCGAATATCCTCCATAGTTTCTAAGAGATCAGAACGGTTTTTTATGAAGTTTAAAAATATTTCTAATGTAGGTAAATCCTGTAGCGAGTTACGATGAGTCTCCCATTCACAAATAGTCGTTGAATCCAATTTACTTGATACAATGTATATGATAAGAATATCCCAGTGCTCAGTGGGCAGCTTAAGAGTTTTTAAAGCACGTAAGTTTCTATTTATAGTGTCTATGATGTTGCGCAACGACTTTGACGACTCTTTAGGTAACGATTCTATGTTAAAAATAGCCTGTAAGTGATTGTTGACCAGAAGCCTTTTATTGTTGAACCTGTCACAAAGCAGCTCCCAAGCAATGTCATAATTTTCAGCCGAGAAGTCAAGCGAGCGCACTATCAAAGCGGCACTATCCCTTAACGCTGCGCGCAAGTAGTGAAACTTGTTTATTTTTGGTATAGACTCGTCTAAATGAATCAACGAGCTAAAGGTGTCATGAAATTCTAGCCAGTTATGATATTGACCCGAAAAGCTAGGTAAGTGTATAGTAGGAAGCTTTAAGTTTGGCCTACCTTGGTGCACACAAGAGCCTGAGACCGACCTGAAGTCCACGTCGGCTGCGCCGGCGCCCTCAGGGAGCTGGCTCCGCGCCAGCACGTCCCGCGCGAGCGCGATCGCGCCGAAGTACCGGGACTCGAAATCCTTTCGGTCTTGGAACTGATCCTCTGGAATTTCACAAATACTTTCTAAGTCACTTTGCACGGTATCGTAATCTGAATACATCTCTTCGATTTTTATTAAGCGAATATTAAGCTCACTGGACTGTAAATTACCTAAACGCGGACAACTATTCAACGTATCTAAATAACTTTCGAAGAGTGTCATTTTAGTTTTAAAGGTTGCGCGTTGTTTACTAAGATTTTTGAAATCCATTTTGTATTACGTAATTTATGTATGTACTCACTCACAAATAATTAAGCTGTAAATATAATGATTTGTTAAACCAATAATGTAGTTATTAAAATAAGAAAGGTAAGGCAATAAATACTTAAATTTATTTTGCGGGTCGCAGCGAGAATGCAGTAAGATAAGGTCCAAGGTCAGCAGCGCTGAGCCTAGCCGGCCGGCCACCGGTCGCCAAGCGAGGAAGCGCCCAAGGTCACGGTCACGCGACTAAGCGCATACAATGCAATCAGCTGTAATATGCACCGAACACTTAATAAATACGTTAAGGCACAGAATGTTGGACCGTGAACTTCAAACTTTAGAAGAATAAGCACTAGAAATTTAGAAAGTACTAGGATATAAGCGGGACTTTGCTACTAGAAGATAAGAAATGTATTTAAGATTAAGTATATTCACTTTTAAAGTGTGAAATAGGGATCGGAAAGACAGAAATTATGTATAACAGGTAAGTTTGTTCGCTTTTAAAGTGCGAAAATAAATAAGTTCGATTTTTTATAGGAATATGGGGTTAAGCTTAACAGATAGGTAATTGGAACGAACTCACGATAACGCTACTCTCTCAGGTACTCATCACAATAAATTCCAGTCGAAGTAGGCGTGATTCTTGACTTCCAAAGTGTTATTACGTCGGCAATCGGGATGACTTGTAGCTTCTCTTCTATCATCCACATAACGGTCCGCCGTGCTTGCGCTTTCCTTTGTTCGTGGCAGGTTCGTTGGTATCCAAAAATGTAAAATCCGGTCGTAGGAACAAAATGAAGAACAGGTGCGTCTTTTAGCTTGGTGAACGGTGGAGAGTAAAGAAGAAGTCCTTATGATTTTAACAAAATTTAATGCATTATATTTTAAGAAACATGAATGCGGGTGTCTAAGCCGAGAGCAGGTAAGAATGTGTGGAGGGGTCGCCGCTACGTCATCCGAGGTCCGTTGCTGGCTCGCTGCGTGTGCATGTGTGTGCGTGTCACACATATGCCGTGCGTTAACACGAATAGAAACGTTAGATAGCGTAAAGCACCTTAGCAAGGCCCTCTGTGCCTTTTTTTCAGGGTAAAGCCATATTGCTTTTGACCTAGGCTCTTTTCTACTTGGTGAAAATCATATCGCCTTTGGTGTGATCGTATTGTCAACGTTTTGATAGCTCTCATTCACTTGACAGTAATGTCGGCCGCGTTAAAAACAATACCATAACATGTTAAAAGCGATATGGTTTTACCGTGTTGAATAGAAGTCGGGCCCATATTATAGCCGCCTTTATCGCGGTGGATAAAGCCTCCCTTGCATTTACATACTAGTCCAGAATACTACACCATAACTGCAATTTAGTCCTCAGGGTTGGCAATGAATTTGGACCTCAGAACACCTGTCACCAGGGCCTGTGTTTGATATTTCTCAAGTGTGATAAAATGTCTCGTTTCAGTGTCGGGCGTGTGGTCGGCGTGCAGCAACGCGTCGTTCGTGTCGGCGGGGCTGGAGGCGCTGCTGGCGGAGTACGACCGCGGCGAGGCGCCGGACGCACCCGCGACGATCAGCGCGGCGCTCGACGTTCGCCACGCCGCCGTCGCCGAGCGCGCCTCAACGCTGCGCCTACTCGCAGATTTGCACTTAGTACGTATAGGTGAAAAACTTCAGTAAATGACCCTTATAGGTTAAGGTTATAGGTTACAACGGGCTGTTTTCCGCAACTCGACGACTCAATAAATGCGCCTTTTTTGCGTGCTGGGTTGCTGACGCTACTCTTGCCAACCCAGTTCTACCAGGAAGCCTAGCAGACCCTTGATGTTGCTGATGGCTTCTGGTAGCGACCTCGGTGTTCCGAGGTGACGTGCCCGGTATGTTGCCACCTCAGGGCATTCTATGATGACGTGGGCTGCGGATTCCTCCGCCGTCATACAGGCTCTGTACAGGGGGCTGCCTGTAACACCTAATGTGAACAAGTGTTCGTTAAACAAGGCATGGCCAGTTAGTAATCGGAGTTGGGCCCTTTTGAGATTTTGTAGTTTACGCGACAATCCAGGATTGATCATCGGAAGGGCCTCCTTACTTTGCCTGCAGGTGTTTAGGTTGCTCCAGTAGTGTTGGTGCTTTACCTTGGTGATTCGGCGCAGTTTGTTAAATAACCCTTGCATGTAGTTGTGTACAAAACTAGTATGGAATTAACGTCAAAATTTAAATATAGAATGTCAAACGGTCTATACAGATGGGTTACAACTACATGCAAGAGGTCATTTACTTAAGTTTTTCACCTATACCGGGGTTTATCTGAAACTCTACAGGGGCCCTAGACAAGATGCATTACGCCGAGTCGCTTTTCTGTTCGTTTCGTTTTTAAACCAATCGCGTCACTGCTAGATCACGTGACTTTTCGTATTACGTGATCTAGCAGTGACGCGATTGGTTTAAAAACGAAACGAACAGAAAAGCGACACGGCGTAATGCATCTTGTCTAGGGCCCCTGGGCTTCTATTCTAGGCGGTAAAAGCCATATTGTCTTTGACATGCGGGCCTAGTACTTAGATATGGTTGCGTTTATCGCGTGACAAAATATGGATACATAAAGCACCCATGACACTAGCACTTATAACGTGTCAGAAAATAACGAATGTTTTATCCACATTTTGTCACGTGAAAAACGCAGCCATATTAGGTCCCCGTGATGGTATTGATTAAAAAAGAGCTATCAAAACGTTGACAATACGAACAGGTCAAAGTCGATATGGTTTTTACCGCCTTGAATCTCTGCCCAGCTTCTTTACAGTGTGGAAAAAAAACAACTCCAAAAATAATCGATCTGCGATTATGAGAATATGCGGGCGGCGTTTAATCCATGCAAACGGATTGCCCTTGTTTCCTCTCTGGAATAATCCAGAGAGGGAACAAGTGAGTAACTAATAATAGTAACTCATTCTGAATGACTATCAGTGCCTTTTGTCCATACAATCAACATCTGTCTCTGCCTATTGTTTTCTTTTTTGATTTCATCTGAATTCTACGTGGCCGAAATTATCGGCAAAATCTAGGACTAGTAAGTTTAAGGGGACAGAGACGTTACCGTTTTTCGTATATTTTTGTTAGCCTCACAATCCTTTTGCATATTTTCCAACAGAAAGTAAGCTTTATTTGGGACAGTCTGAATCACAACAATTACACACGATTTAATTGCAGCGTTGGCAAGACAAACGAATCTCCTGGAACGCAACAGAGTGGGAGTGCGATTCGGTGCTGGTGCCGGCCGAGCGGCTGTGGCTGCCTGATGTGGAGCTACTGAACGGCGCTGCAAACGCAGGCGGCTCGGACGGCTCGCTGCGCGCGCGTCTGGGCGCTGACTCCTCCATCACGTGGATCTCGCGCATCGACGTCGCGGTCCCTCTAGCGATCGACCTGCGTGACTGGCCCAGTGACAAGCAGAGTGCAGTCTTCAAGTTCGGCTCCCGGGAACACACTATCGATGAGCTGGAGTTGGAGGTCAATGATTTTGCCGTAAGTTTATATGGATTTTAACAGAGGAAACCAAAAACTTAACATTGAATGGCGATAAGGCTTTTACGGCTCAATTACATCGTAGCGGGTCTCTTTTCTATTTTTGTTTCTATTTTTTTTCTATCCGTTTTATTTACTCGAAATAAGATGTGCGGCTATAAAAACTGAAACTTCCGCTAATGTAAGTAGAATATCATATCAATTAAAATACTCGTATCTTAAAATAAAACGGAGGGGTTTTCTTCTGGGATAACTTCGATAATCCCTGAAGAAAACCCCTCCGTTTTATTATCACAGGCTGTTGCAACATTTATTAAAAAGCAGTATCAAATAGATGTGAACCATAAACAGAAAACTTAGTGTTTTAATATTTAAAACTTTCAGTATGCGACTGTGTGGGAGGCGGGTAACTGGGAGATCATATCTGTCCGCGGCAGCGACGAGACGCTGGCCGGAGGCGTGGGCACGCGGCGCGCGGCGACGTGGAGCCTGGTGCTGCGCCGGCGCGCCGCGGCGCACGCGCTGGCGCTCGCGGCCGTGCTCGCCGCCGCCGCGCTGCTGTTAGTCGCTGCCGCAGTGTTACCGGCGCCCGCGCGCCCGCCGCTTTGTGCCTGCGCCGCGTTTACCGCCGCGCTATGGTAAGGTATCACGTAAACTAACGACATGCGTACGAAATACTCAAGCTACAGACAACAACATTACAGTTCACATGTGTTAGTAATTATCAGTCATATGAAAATATTTAATTTACTTTATTTGTACGTACAAAATGAAAGTTTTCACACTAGGTACGAGTATCTCTGAGTCACATCCACAAACAAATTAAGGGGACAGTGTGCTACAGAATTCTAAGACCTTTTTTATAAGACCATTATTTGTCGTCAATTGGTAAGTTTATTACATACCTTGATTCTATTTTATTGACGATTCGTCAACCTGAAGAAACTTATCAACCTGATGTTTACTACTTAGGTATATAAATCTGGTTTGAACTACAGCTTACAGGAAATTGATAAAACCATGATCCTGTTTTGGGATTCGAGGTCATGGGTACGGTTCGGCGGCGTTATCTTTTCCCAATACACTTTTACCGAAACGGATTGTTTCCAGGATGATATCGGCTCTGCTGCGGTTGCCGGGGTCGGCAACGTATCCGCACGCGATGTCCGTGATGGCAGGCGTGTGCGCGCTAGCGGGCGTGTGGTGCGCGTGCTCCGCGGGCGTGGCGCGCCTGGCGCGGTGCGCGGCGCCCGCGCCCCCGTCGCTGCGCGCGCTGCTGGCCGCCGCGCCTGCGTGGAGCGTCGCAACCTCGCCTGAGTCACAGGTACGACACCAGACGATGTTCTCAAACTACTAGTATATTTAGTCGTATCTTACAAGTACCCAAGAACCTATTCTTAAGTTATCCACTTCTTAGGTCGGGGACCGGAACCGCTCTTACCATTTTCGATAGGGTAAATGATTAACGGTTTATACAAAACCTAACGATGCGGTTAGCATATCATCGACTTACCCCAATAAAAAGCTATCCAAAACGAAATAATTAATTCGACTAAGCACTTACCAATTCCTTAAAACCCACGCTAGCCTTCCCCTATGATGTGTTTATTGAAAGGCTTCAAGCTATTTTAATCTCTACTCGCAACGCAATCCATGCAACATATTTCTGTAATACTTGGCAATTGATTAGCTATGAACATATTTTCTACCAACGCATCTGCCTGACAGAGTCGACGGAGAATGAGAATCGATAGGTTAACTAACACTAATTTCTAATTTTTATTTTTAATAGTTTTTCTCTATTATCTAGTTGTTCCTAAAACTAATTCTATTGCCATAGACAAAGAATTGTTCAAGATGATATTTGTACCTCTTTTGATATTCTTGATTTTTATTTGTTTCATTTTTTCAATCTTTTATAATTGTCAAAATGACGCCGAAACAAGAAGCTCTGCGAAAACGCGTTGTACATTTTTATAATAAAAATATAAACATGGGGAAAAAGTACACAGTAGATCATTTTACCAAAGAAAATGTAACAGTTTCTACTATATATAGAATTCTTGCATCCTTGACGACAACTCGCAAACGTGGTAGCGGCCGACCAGCTAAAATAATGACCAAGGGAAGTCTGAAGACACTCCATATCACTTTCAATGATAGTGATTCCATGAGCCAATGAGATGCCCCGAAAATATTTAAATGTTTTCAACCGTACATTTGCCGTTCTTTAAAAAAGGTGGGTTTGGAGTGCCGCAAGAAGATAAGGGCACCGTAATACACCGATCAGCAAAAATGTAACATTATGTCACAATGCCGCTGGATGGTTACAAATTACAAAGAAAAATCGTTTATTTTGGATGATGAAAGTTATTTCCCTTTGAGCAAAACCCATATACCTGGAAATTATCGGTACTATACCAGCAACATTTCAACATCCCCAGACAATATAAAACACAAGTATAAGCAGAAAGTTATGCTTTACGTGGCTTTTTCCGATAAAGGTGTGTCAAAACTGTGGTTCAAACCTAGTGGTTTAGCAGTTAATCCTAAACTCTCATAGAGTGAATGCTTGAAATAAATACTTATACCATTTAATCGCCAACATCGCCCTGATGGAGAATATGTGTTTTGGCCAGATAAGATATCGTCGCATTACGCCAAAAAAACATTGCAATTCCTAGACTCCCATAATGTGCCATTTGTACCGAAAATCCGAAATCCCAATAACCTTCCACAATGTCGGCCGATCGAAGATTTTTCTGGTTTTTTGAGCAGTTTGGTTTACAAAATTAATTGGGAAGCAGAAAATTGTGCCTAACTGATAAAAAGAATCAAAACCTGTGTGCGAAAATGGACAAATAGGTCTTGTTCGGGCATTATGTCAAAACTGCGTCGAACAGCTGATTACGGGCCCTATCGTAACGTGCATTAATAATTTTGTAAATAGTTAAATGTGTATTATAACCCTTACTATAAAAAAAATATAAAATGTTAAGTACACAATTATTTTTGTACACCCTTGCAAATAATTCTCATTTTTTTGTTATCACCCGTTATAAGAGCAGGGTCTCCTGGCACAGGTATATTTTTACTTAAAAGGAGACTTCAGCCATGGATGTGATAATTATGTAAGCAAAAACAAATAAAGATATTTCTATTTCTATTTCAACTATATTAAAAATATAATATCTCGGCCCTGCGTCTCTATTCAGGCGGTGAAACCGTATTTGACCTATTATATTTACATGGTATTGTTTTTAACTCGGCCGCCATTACTGTCAAGTAGTACCTAAATAAGAGCTATCAAAACGTTGACAATTCGATAAAAGGTCAAAAAAGAAATGGTTTTACCGTATTTGACCAGGCCCGGTATTCTAGGCGGTAAAATCCATTTATGGTCTTTGATCTGCTTTCGTATTGTCAACATTTCGATAGCTCTTATTTAGGTACTACTTAATTTAGGTATTGTTTTTAACTAGGCCGCCATTACTGCCACAGGTCAAAGACATTACGGTTTTTAACGTCTAAAATAGAGGCCCGGTTATTTTCTTCTTTTTAACCGTTAAATTTATAAAATAAGAAAATATTAAACTAAACACCTATTACAAAAATGGGTAGAAAATCCAGCAGCGCAGTGTCTATTGAAGCATATAACATATGTCATGCGCAGGAACATCCGGAGAGCGCGAGCGCCGCGTGGGCGGCGGCGGCGCAGCTGCTGGACAACCTCCTGCGCGCCGCGCTGGCGCTGGTCCTGCTGGTGCTGGTCTGCCTCACTCTATAACCCACCGAGGCCAGGTCCCAGACCGCTGGGCTGCCTCTGCCAACCGCGAAGCTTATGGTAACCAAGCTTATAGCTACACGATCCACGTTGGCCGCCGAGATTGTTATAGATTGTTATAGATTAAGCTGACAGTAAACAAAAGATGAGAAAGCGTTAACAAATTTTAATGTAACATCCAAGCCCCAAGCATGGCGCTTATTTTGAGCTAGACCCATGAACTCACGTGGAATAAGCACAACATTTTTGTACGACAAACTGGAGGATCGCTTTGAGCTATCCACCACCAACGACAATGATCGCGAAGGTGTAGTTTTACTTGTAGTGATATGTTTAAAAGTTCTAAAACAATAAGTAATTACTTAATGTAATATAAGTAAATGGAGATATGTGGAGAAGAAAATAAAGCAATTGTGAAAATAACATCCTATATCGTTTCAACTAAGTCTCGTTGCGTCGTATGGTCTTGCTCCCCCAAGACAGCACCGCGACCAGCTACTTTCCGGCAGCAGAGCCGCCGCCGGCAGCGGCGCGCGTTGCACTCGCCAGCCAACAGCAGTACTGATAACGCCATGCCGTATACAAGGACCTGTATATAATAATGTTAAAATAAAGTGTGCCTGCGACTTCATCTGCGTAAAACTCGTTTAACGTTATTCCATCGGGAACTCTCAATTTTCCCGGAAATTCGTCAAATTAGGAATCTTTATAGTTTCGCCACATCTGTCCATCCGTCCGCAGCTTAGCTTAGAGACTCTTAGTTCAATCGTGTCGAGAAAAGCGGTAAAATAAAATCTTGAATATAAAATCTTGTCTACCCCGTGGTGTAGGTTGTCGTTGGATAGGTTTTTCAGAAATATTGCGGGTCTGTGAAATCAATTTTTAGATTTAGAAATCCGTTTGTGAAATATTATAATTTAAAGTGCTATTATTTGGTCAAGTGTTGATGATTCTTTTTTTATTTGAAAGCTGGTGCTTTTCGTTTGGTCCAATTTTTATCAAAATGAAGATTTGATGATGGAATCCTTGAGGAATCCACGGAACAGGCGATAAACCTATAGCGATTTTGGTATTTTTCATAGAAACTCGTGTATACATTTGCCATTTGATGAAGATGGCCACCGGAACATATTACCAGTATATATTTCAAGGACGGTGACAGATATTTCGATTAAGATAGTTGAGCAACTATGTTCTATAGTTTCTTATTAGTTGAGAAGTGGGATTACATAAAAGCATAGTACAAAATAAAAAAAATGTTTAAAATAACAAAAACCCGACTTCAAAAAGCAAAATTACTTCTGTTTTAGACTGACCTACCATTTAGTTTAGTTTTTTTTTGCTATTTCAAGGCGGGTTTTTGTTTTGTTTTATACCATAAAATCTATATCAAGTTATGGGATGTACGAACATATATGTAGGTATACGTTGTCAAGGAAGGTTTTCAAAAATACGTTTTACGAAAATACCGTTATTTTGCGATCGGGATCACATGCCCCGCCCCTTAAACCTTTTAACGTGGAAGCTTTTAACTTATAAGTGGTTCGTAAAGCGGGCATCACACCTGTAAAGCGGGGAACACGTCGATGAGGCCGACGCTGACGAACCCGCCGGAGGCGGCGTCGCAGCGCGGGCGCGCCGCCAGCCACGTGCGGCGCGAGCGGTCCATCAGCCCCGTCTCGCGCTGCCAGCGCAACCTGACAACACAATAACTAGGACAAAACATTCCAAGAACCGACAGAGTTAGGTTTTTCAGTGTGATTACGAAAAAGTAAGTCTTTTCACAGACTCCATTTTCTAATGCAGAATACAAGGTTGGTACTCAATGCGTAGGTATATACTAATTCGGAAACGCTCTAATGTGTTCGACAATGTCCCTATATTACGTTATTTAGTATTTTACAAATATTAGTGTAAAATTGCACACTAATATTTGTAAAATACACCATTTGGTGCCTTTATACCAACGCAGGGAAATAGCCGACATTACTATATTCTACATTTTACTAGCGGCCTTGTGACAGTCCTCAGTTTCTATCTTACGTTTCGTTTAGTATTCACACTCGATCTAAAAGGAATGACTATACCTATCACTTAGATATGCTTCCTCTAGATACAGATAAAACAGTTTCTTGGCGCGTGTTGGTAAAGGCTTTAATAATTGGGTGAATAAGCTGGATATCGATAAATTAATTTGTAAAATCCCTTTCCGTGAGGCGAAGTTTGACAGCGAAATGTGTTGTTTGAGCATGTTTTATTTGCTATAGGAAAGATGACCTTTTGGAGTTCTACCTCTGGCTGGTATTTAGCAGTAGTTTTAATTTTAGCTTTTATTTCCCCAAGTGTTTTTGTGTTAGTGCCTGTACCTTTGAAGTTTGTACTAGGGCTCCTGGTCTGGTCGTGTCCGTGTTTCGTGTACCCGTAGCCGAATCTCCGTTACCGAGTAACACGGCAACGGAGATCCGGCCCGTTCGACACGTGAAATTCGGCTACGTGTAATTAAGATACGTAGCTCCGTGTTACACGGAGATACGTTTCTTATTTACACGTAGATCCGATCCGCCCGTGACCGTGACGTTTAATTTTAAGCTTTCATTCAATAACCGCGCGGAGCGGAGCCGGAGCCGAGATCCGCAGATACGTAGCCGAACGCAGACACGGATACGTATCTTGGCGTGACCGTGTAGTTCGGGAACTTAGCACCGCCGGTGCTAAGATCACGGAGCTACGGTTCCGCGTGTAACACGGATATCAGGACCACTAGTTTGTACTACATAAACTTTAAAGCTACTCAGACACTACATGTGAAATCCTTTATTGCTTTTGCGTTTCCTATTCTTGTTTCATATGTTGTATTTGTAATTGTTGGATTTCCTACCAATAAATAAATAAATAAATAATTTAGTCGAGATCAGACATTTTTATGTATCTTATATTTGTGATATATTCGATGACGACACTTTACTGTAGATACGCCCTTGTTCTATTGTTTACTGATCACTAGTCTTGTCTTGCCTCGTGGCGAACAGCTCCTTGTACCCGGAGTGGCGGCCGATGGGAACGGCCACCATGGGCAGCTTGAACGCTTGGATCTGCTTCAAGCCGCATTTCTCGCGCTCCGTGAACGTCTTACTGATTATGTCGTAACCCGAACTTTCTTCTACCTGAGAGAAAACCACAAAATCGGGGTTAAATAGGTACACAAGCGAAACCATAATCAATGACGACGTGGTCCAATAGTTACTTTGGTACAAGTGCGGAAAATAGTTGAATCATCTGTTATGGCAACAGTATCAAAGAAAAAACTTCAATGTATTTTGCATTATAAAGCAGAATTCACGAAAAATATAGGTGATTGATTTCATAACGAATTTCCATTTATACCTCATATTTTCGTCATCCAACCAGCAAGGCGGATGCTGCGTGGATTAATGCGTGTTTTGGGGCAGTTGGTGGGCTAGGGATGTAGTAAGCTATGGTGTGGTGTGTGGTACAGTCAAGTGTGTGCACCTGGAAGGCGAAGAGCCCGGTGCGCAGGCGCTCGACGCCGTCCACCACGCTGAGGTAGGCGCGCTCGCGCAGCGGCAGCAGCTTGCGCTGGTACAGGCGCTGCGTCGCCGGCTGCGTGCTCTCCTGTACAACATCATACCAATCAAAAGCGTCACATTTAAGTGCAACACACTGGAACGATATCAGCCCTTTTTATGCTCTTAAACAAACTTGTCGGTCAAAATCAACAGCAGTCATTGCAGTCTTGTAACCAGCGAAGAGGAATGACTAGTGTAACTTGACCCGCCCCGCCAGTGCCCTGTCGTATTTCAACGTAGCTCAACCAAGGTCGTAGAAGTTACGTACCATGGTAAAATGTCTGGGGTAAAGTTATAATTGCTAGGCAAAATCAGGGGAGCAGTAAGCGACGATGTTTTCTAAAAGAATACCTACACAGCGGGCCTATTTTCGAGTAGGTGTTTAAGGAATCGTGGAAACTTGTACTATCAAAAATCTTAACTTGGTTTTGCCCCAATATCCTTCAATCAGGTCTGCCTCTTTGTATATTATATCAATATCAAGAAGTAAGGAACTAATTTTCACGGTGCCACACCTACACCAAAATGCTTAAGATGTCTTACATTATATGGTGGCGTTTATTGCAGTAGAAAAATAGATGTAGATAAATCACCCGTCAGTTTCTGAGAAATTGTTATTGCGAGACTGACGTATGCTTCACCCACATTTATCCACCCACAGCGATAAACGCAACCATATTAATATCCCGCATTAATACAAATTTCAAGTTCTACAAAATAGTCGTACTTTACCGCGAAGTAAACCTTCTTGTACGTGGTCTCCTGCACGCCCATGGTCATGGGCGAGTGCGTCAAGTCGTCAATGGAGCGGATGGCGTCGCTGGGCGTCTGCAGGATGGCCACGATCTTCGCGGAGTAGGACGTGAACGCGAACAGCGCCGTGAGCAGCGCGCAGAACATCACCACTCGCGCCGACGCCAGCTCCGGAACTAGGTGGAACCCTACAGTACAACACTGAGTTATATCAGGCTTAATAATTTGGTTCAATGGTGATAAAAGGTCTACTAACACACATATCTAAGTGACAAATGTCATGCCATTCATCCCACATGCATGGCATGCTTCAGACTTTACTATACATTTTTTGTTGATGTTTAGGTTTTGTAAATTCATTACCAGTCTTACTCCAGCCTCCTTCTACCCACCCCCTCATTTAATTACCTTGTTGGCACGCAGTTCCTACGGTGAACATGACAGTTTCCCCGACTGACAGCTGCTACAGCGTTCGGTCGACGGCGCGCAGCCGGCGCGCGCGGCTGAGCACGGCCAGCAGGGCCGCGGCCACTGCCAGCACTGCCACCGTCGCCAACCACACGCCACGGCTGAACGGCAACAGGAACACGTTGGACACCGACGATTTGGACGGCTGCCGGAAAATGAAGGCTCCCCTAGAAAGCACTAACTCATCAAAATAAAGTTATTCTACTAGCAAATGTACATGACCGACCTGTAGGAAACCATGACGTTAGCCTTAAATGGATTCGCCATCAGTAATGAATAGGACTTTTTATTAAGTAGGCTTATTGTGTTTTTTTGGCTTAACTCGTTTGAGTTTCACTTCTAAACAAAAAATATTCCGAGTACCTGAGCTCGACGGTCTCGGAACAGAAGTGTAGCACGCGGATGCGGTCGGCGCGCATGAACATAGAGGTGATGCCAACCTCGATCTCGCGCCGCTGCAGCTGCCCCGCTAGGCCGTCGAACGAGCCGTTGTGCTCCACGCCATACAAGTCTACTTGCTTAAGGTTGTATCTGTACACACAAAACACAATCAACTGTTTCTAATTGACGATCTTGCTACGCATAGTGGAATAAAGTTTCGGTACTACCGCGAGGAAAAAGACGGGTTACAATTGGCGGACCCCGGACTTGGGCTGTTATTGCAGTGAAAGACGTCACGCAATACAGAATTCGCCTTCTTCAAAACAGTCGCAGACTCCGGCTGTAAAAGCCCTTGGGCCTCGCCTATTCCCCAAGGGTACATGACTACCACCAGAGATGTTTTTTTTTACCGATATATTTAAATACCATTCAATGTACTTGTAAAGTTTTATCGGATAGGGGTTATGGGTGAATTTCAACAAGCGTCAAATTATCCTAATTTAGGTGGTATTTTTTATTTTGTCAGTAGGGTTCACAATTTTAAGTGTAAGGGACGTCATTAGTCATAATTAAAACAGTGTTAAAATGGCCCTTCATTAAACCAAGTCGTTTTAAGATATATCGAATTTACTAATTATATACCACCAAAATTGCTATTATCCACCAAAATTACTTTTCTAAGAAAAACACACGATCAATAATGACATATCGGGATAGTTAAAATAATAATCGTTAGGGAATCATTCTTGTTATTTTTTAAAACCAACAACGTATTTTTTTAAATATAATAAATAGTTATTGTTTGGTGTTTATATAATTTTGGTGGAACAAGGAATCACCAAAATTAGAACTTGTACTTTTTTATTTTATTTAACGTGAATATTTTAGTTTTATACAAATGTAACTTCATATAGTTAAAAAAACACCATTAACATACTCAAAATAATTTAAACACAATTGTTTTTTTTGCAAAATAACAAGTTATCTAAGTTATCACAATTATAAAAATGTATTTTGTACCACCAAAATTTGATTCTTATGTACTTAGAGGGAAGATACAGCAAGACGGTATAAATCTTTCACCATCTAATCTATCGCTGGAACTGAACGAACGACTGACGCCATATTTGTTTGTTTAATCACTTTTCGTTCGATCATAATATCAATTTTAATATTCACCACCAAAATTGACTATTTCGCAAGGACAGTTTTATTTACACTGTTCCCAGTTTCTTTTTATTTGCAAATGCAATAGTTGTAATATTTTATAATTCCTTAACTAATAGGGAATAGAGGTAACTAAAATATCAATCTAGTTGAGGCTTAATAACTTTGTACCACGGTATATCAGTGTATGCGACAAGTACTGGACACGACACCAAAATTGATTTTGGACAGTTTTTTTTTTTTACGATAAACATGATAAGTTATTAACAATTTTAACTTTGGCTCAACATGGTACTTTGTGTAAGATTTTCTAGAAAATAAATAGTTTTCCAATAAATGTACTTTACACCCCAATTATCACGACCGCCGCTAAAAAATGTGGTTGGGATAATTACCCTTATATTATAATTTTAAAGATACGTAATCAAAATTAGCCCCCATACCTGAAGTTGAGATCTTCGGCGAGGAGCAGCATGAGCGGGTAGGTGAGCTTGGGGAAGGTGTCTATGTGCCTCATCGTCAGGTCCGCCCAGCCCTTGAAGTATTGCGGCTGGGTTATCTTCAAAATAACACGAAACTTCCTGTAAATTTATCGGTATAATGCATCATTTAGTGTATGCAGCTAATTGATTTCAAAGAAAAGTTAAACTGAGGCCGTTTTCCAAAATTATACTCACAAATAAAAAAAAACTAGATAAAAGTATACTTATTATATAGAATCATGACGTAATGGCAGTCATAGTTGCCGTCAGGAGACCACTCTTTTTTGGGTAGCAACTATCGCTGCCGTCGGGAACTCGGGACACAAGGTGTTAGATCAGATCACTAAGGCGGGGGCCACATCGTGACTTAAATCATGATGTAAAATTTCAATCCTCGCGGTCGTGCGGTTGGCGCCTCCGCGCGCCGTGTGGCTACCATATTGCAATGCACTTATCAAAATTATCAAATTGGTCTGTATTGAAGACCAACAGGATACGCAGAACATGGTTTTGTTTACATTAAAATAATGTTTAAGGGTATTCTTACAATGGTAGAAGCCTTCAGATACTCGTGGTTCAGGTCTCTTCGCCTGGTCGGCGTCGCAGGGAGAGCGCTCAAAAGAGTCTCCAAATCCACCTTCACCGTGCTAGCACCCAGCGGCATCATTATCAGCGTCGTCACCGTCGACGGCTGATCCGCTTTGATCCGGTACACATCCACTAGCACGTCTGAGGCCGCCCAAACCACGTCAGCGTCGGGCAGAATAAGTGACGAAGACAGTGAGGACTCCACCAGGGAAGAATTGTATGAGTCGTTGTGTAGCAGCAGCCAGGAGTGGCGTAAGTTGAAGGCGCGGGTTGAAGATGCCTGCGACCAGTTATTACGAGTAGTTATTGTTATTAAAACAATACAGTACTCCCAGCTTCTTAGTAGTGGCTATCCCTTTCACGTTTGCAATCGCAACTGACACTTTAGTCTAAGATACGGTATGAAAAATAAGACGGTGTGGGTAAAATTCATTTTCATGATACATCAACTACTTTAGTTGCAAAGTTTGTGGGCTGCCTATATTAAACACGCAATGGAAATATAACGATCGCTCTTTAGCTTGTGTCGCTCAGCTTCTTGGTAGGGGTTCTATTTATCATTAAATATTTACCATCATCAGGACCTAATTTAGCTCCGCAACCTATTTGTGATATATCAAACTATATGTCATCTAGAATATTTTGTTTATCGCGAATAAATAACAGATGAGGGTATATATTTCTAATACCGTATCTCTTACTGTATATTTTGTCGCTCGTGTTTCATAGAAAAACAAAAATTGCTAACAAAAAACAATTAACTCGCCAAGCTGACGCTGAACTGATTGTTCCCCAACAATATCTCCCCAGGTGGAGCGGAAACTTGAATGTTTTGCTAATTTATGTCTTAATACTTATATTAATTATATTCTCACTTAAATAAAAGAAATAGCTGGTAAGGAAACTAATTGAAGAATTTGTCAATCTTTCCTAATCCTTTCAATGTATTTTTCAAAAAGTTTTTGCTGATTTCTCTTATCCAAATTACCTTGTACTTATATATATTTTTGAGACTGGGATCACAAACGTGCTCATACCGTAAAAACCAGCAAAGATGTGCTAGGTCGTTGACTATCTCATTTCACGTTTTGGTTCGGCTACAAATTGATCTAGTTCAGAAGTGGTTTGGGAGTTGTGCACTAGGGTTAGGGACACACCACGGTCCCGCCCAGCGTCAACAACACAGTCAACATAATACGCCGATAAACTGATAAGTTGTTCTTAGTTAGTACCTCGGAGATTTCGTAACGCCATTGTTTTATGTGTCAGTTGAGTCAAATAGCCAAACGTATTAGATTGCAATGGCGACGTTAACAGCGCTCCTACTTACTAGTCAACAAGCCTTGTGTAAACCTGACTTACTTTATCTAACACGAGTTCTACGCCTGGGCAGCTCATATCCAGCAGCACGCCCTCGCGGTGGTCGGCGTAGGGCGGCAGCGCCGGCAGCTGCGTCCACTCCGTGTGCATGCTCACACGCATACCGCTGCGCGCCGCCTCGCGGTATAGCGTCGACAGTTCATCTACATAAACGACATATTTAAAGATTTAAAAAGACTGCAGTAGGAATTCAAAGCTCATAACTTTTATAGGTACCGGCTGATATCCATCAAACCTGGTAGATAAAATTTTATATCAGGTACTGCATGGCAATTCGTCCACTTTATTCGTTCCGGCGCGCAGCAAGGCCTCAGACACATACACTGACAGAACAGAGACCGGAATGGAATACTTAAACTTATGTTTAAAGATGTTACAAAGTTAGGTACAGAGGTAAGTTGTAACACTATAGGTAAATTTTTAATGACAAAAATAATGATTAAATGTTTAAGTATGCTACCATCAAAGGTTAACTGGAAGGAACCCTTATAGGGATAAGTTCGCCTTTGTACATACCTTTTTTGTTTCTGTTTATTTTTTATTTGTTATTTTCTGTTTGTACAATAAAGAGTTTACATACATACATACATACATTATAAAAAACCTGTAGACCTTAATTCCTACATATTTGCAGACTTATAATATTTTTAACCAAGCATTATCAGCAGCGGGGCAAATATTTTTATTATTAGACCAATTTTACATTTGACATCACCGCAAAATAAATCGAATTTACTTTTAAGAGAAACGAAAAAAAAAGAAAATATGGAGAAGAAAATGTCGCAAGCTGACAAAAAAGCAAACAAACAGGTAAGCAAAAAAAACTCTCGTATAAATAGGCAGACACAAGGCAAAGAAAACGTGACAATAAAATAAAAAAACAAAGCAACTCTAAAGTTAAAAGTAAAGGGTACTAGTTCATCTAGAGATTGGCATTGCATTTATTGTTTAGAAAAGTTTGTAAATCCACCGGTAGAGGATTGGATCCAATCTCATACTTGTGAGGAATGGTGCCATGAGAACTGTGCTGACCGGGGTGGTGTCAAAGGACTCTACAAATGTGAACTTTGTAAAACCAATGAAAATTGATCTCATTAATAGGACACTCAAGGACACTACATAGATTATATAGTGCTATACTTTATTTGATTTAAAGCTTATCTTTACTTAATATTATAAGAAAACATACATTTATTACTAGATACGATTTGTCTCCGCAAATGGGGCGAATCGGATATTTGTTATCTTTGCAATTTATATTAACCAAAGTTGATTTTATTTTAAACTTTAACTTTAGTTTTAACAATATTATTTTATTATTTAGAGGCTGTTAATATTCACAAAATTTATTGTTTAGAAAAGTGCAGTATTATAACGCTGATTTTATCGTTTTATATTTTAACTATTATTCTTCGTTAATGTTGCTACCGAGGAGGTATCATAATAGGATACAAATTCAACTTTTGTTACACCAATGATAGTCGATCTCATTAATATGGCTTAGTTTGTTTCAAATAATATTTTTGGGTTTGTTATTCATACAAATACTATATTTTAAAACATGTTTTTGTTTGATCCGATTCCCCTCGAAAAATGGGGCGAATCGGATTTTTATAATGATTTTGTTTTTATTTTTAATCATTTGATTTTAATTTTAAATTTTTATGTTAAACCTTTGGATTTCGTTAATCGATAACTGATGTATCCAGTAAAATATAAATAAACAATGTAACTGTTTACTAAGTTGTATTTACTTAACTCCAAGCAAAAATTGATCCTATTCGCCTCGGTCTACCCTATGTCTCACAATTATATCTCCTTAAATTCGTATTCTATTTTAATTAATATAGGACCTGGTTGCCAGCAGAGAAAGGCTGTGAGCAGCGACAATTTCTTCGCTGCAAAGTACGCCAGGGCGAACGAGACCAGCTCCATGTTTCGTATTGGCCTTTCTAAACACGACGACCAGTATGCCAGTCAGTAGCCACAATAATTCAACGTTGTTAAGGCGCAGTGTCTCCGGAACCGCCGGACCCGAGGTTAGCCTTTAATAAGTAGAGAACA
Source organism: Acleris emargana (assembly GCA_927399475.2). Taxonomy (NCBI): domain Eukaryota; kingdom Metazoa; phylum Arthropoda; class Insecta; order Lepidoptera; family Tortricidae; genus Acleris; species Acleris emargana. The sequence continues at coordinate 13,795,599 of OV656841.1, read as the reverse complement.
AATTTCCTACATTCACTTATATCATTTCTTACCACTCGCCCATATTGAATGGGTATTCCTGCTCAACTACGCATGAATATATTATTTTCTTGTTTTATGTAGATTCGTTGTTTTTATATAATGCTAGGTTAAGTTTATTATTGTATAAGCAATATTTATAAAAACACCTGACTGTTGAGTTTCTTGCAGCGTTTCTTCTCAGCAGTGGTCTCTTGCGAAGCACTGGTAGATTTTTGACGTGTAAAAATGCCCGTGCGGCCTGCTTACTGAATAAACATCTTTTATCTTTATTTATTTGTGCAGAATGTGGTCACAGAATTATCAACAAGTTTTTGAAGTTGTAGGTAATTCTGTAACTCTGCCTACCCCACTCTGGGATTACAGGCGTGAGGATATGTATGTATGTATGTATCTTTATCTTTATGTACGCAATAAGTTGAAGGCGCTTTCGTGAGTAGAAAAAACCGGGTTGGTGTGTGCGTGTGCGTGTGCGTTTGCGTGTGTGTGTGCATGTGTGTGTGTGTACGATGTAGGTGAAAAAAACAATACGTAGGTATGAACTAATTCTCTATTTAGCCCTACCCCTATCCGACGTCACCCCAAACCGTAAACCGTAAACGGGTAGACGAGAAAAAAAACAACCCCTCGTTTCGTGTAGGGGAGGTAAGGTCGGCCAAGAAAGTGGTCTACCAGTTTTGACAAGTTTCTGTGAGATTCAATTATCGCTAAGGTTGACACTTGTCGCTGTCTTATACATATAATATTATTGCCCGGCAAATTTAACTTGTTATATCATGACGTGGAAATGAACTTTAAAACACATTTTTGCCGGACCGTACCATTAAAAAAATGTTACCAAGATTTTATTTTACTTTTTGGTCGGCGTGACTAAGTCTCTGAGCTAAGCTGCGGACGGCCAGACATTGCATGGTGAAACTGTAAGGGTTCCAAGTTTGAATACGGAAACCTAAAAAGTGGTTCACTAATGTTTCACCGAAATACGTTTGGCCGAATGAGTCGTTTGGCAACTGTTTCATTTCCTAACCCGCTTATATTGCTGTAACTGTAAATATTTCAGATTTTTTAAAAAAAAGCTAACCTAACCTAACCTATAGTCTACACGATGGTACAAAAATAAATCCTGAAATATTCACAGTTACAGAAATATATGCGGGTTGGGAAATGAAACAGTTGCCAAACGACTCATTCGGCCAAACGTATTTCGGTCAAATGAACGGACCCCCTAAAAAGTACATAGGTATACGTTGAGTAATTAACCTACATAGTTCGCCCCATTGTATTAACAACGTATTCACAAGGTAAAAAACTCAAGTAAGCCCCTCTTATATAATGTAGTTGTGTACAAAATTAATATGGAATTTACGTTAAACATTAAACGTAGAATGTCAAACGGTCTATACAAATGTGCTCTTTCTTACAACTACATGCAAGAGGGGTTTTACTTAAGGTTTTTTCTCGTAACTATATCTACCTACTTACTCCCAACCAATTCGGGCTGGTATGTTAGTGAATGTAGGGCATTCTGAAACCGAAGGTCTCTAAATCACATCGATCGTTGCTCCCGGGTTAACACGTTCACGTGTGATGGGTTCAGGGCAAGTGGTGTTGAAAAGACTTTCGGGTTGCAGTCGGTTAGAACATAAGAGCGTATGAGAGCGAGTGAGAGAGTAAAATCCCCAAGCCAGCCCGATACTCCTGCTTAACCTCAACAGACGTCATCGCTCTCCTGAAACAATTAATTAAAAAAAACATTTAAAAAACATTTCTTAACGAGATTTTGTTTTTAATTTAATATAGAAGATCTTCCTCTTTAAACACTTAAATGTAGGTACATCATAGGCGGTCGTTACAAATTGAACCTAATCTTCCGTAATGATAATACGGTATATTAAATGCGCCTGCCGTGTTTGAGAAGCAATTTCCGTGCCTCGCTACGTGCAGCTCTATCATAATCATGTAGGCTCTGAAATAAATCAACCGTAGAGGGCATCAAGCACTTATTCAAACTATTCTTAACCGATTTCGTACTGATTAAAATTCTTCTTTTATAGTAGGTACTTATTTCCTTTTTAGGAACGAGTCCTCTTCAATACTTAATTTATCATCATTCATCAAACAAACATAAATACAGACGATCGTCAACTTTGGCTCTTGCCCCGAACCGAAACTGAGATGTCCCAAACTTAGTCCCAAACATACGAATGCCATCTCTCTCAGGTTGACTCTAACACCTCACTCTATTCGGTCGAATAGATACCTAGACGCATAATTATACCTTTTTATGCAGCTATGACAACAGCCAAACAAAAATAACAACAAACTGACAAGCGGAAATTCTTCTTCTTCTTTAAATTAATGGCGGTCCAGCAAGTGCTTTTGCCAGTGTCAGTGAGAGAGTATAATCAGTAAATAGAACGGAAATTATTTAGGTAAATTAGGGATGACGCAGGTAGTTTTTTTTCTACCTAGTAACTAAAAATCCGCGAGCAAGCACCGAACACTAAAGATAAGATAATTTGATTAAAGATTACTTCATTTAAGTGACGAGTCATTCATTAATTAGGTATATACCTATGTGCATTCAGTACAACCTTCGAAAAGTCGTAAGAAGTATTGTTTAATGTTGTGTACAAGTATTGTTATTTGCTCATTCTATCGTCTTACTAACATTTACGCCGTTAACCTAAGAAGTTTAGAGTTGATGATAATGGTGATACACCCTTGTTAGGTACACCAACTTGGAATTTTGGATGTCGGGATCTCGGCTAGAGTGGGCGTAGGCGTAGCCACCTACACTTAAACTGTAAGTCAGTGATTTTAAATTACATTACAATTTTCATTATTTTGTATAGGTTTATTTATTTGATTTCTGTAGTTTTGTTTTTTACAATAAATATTCTAATATAAAAGCAAAATAATAATACCTACTAACGCAAAAAACCTTACTTACAGGCGCACTCAGAGGCAGAGCAGGGTTTATTACAATTTTTATTAATTATTACATATTTACTGAATTTCACCTCATCGTGTTGACTAACCTCAATGGTTGTGACGATTTGATCTATATACAAACAAAGGGAATTAACCTCAGCAGGGCAATAGCTTGTAAATCTTAATATTCTAGTATCAAACATAAGTTACAGTACAACCATTTTCGATCGGTAATCCTCGTTTTTCTATGACACACGAAATTTTTCGCTTTTTTTTTTTATTAATTCTTAAAATCAAACTGTCCTTATATCCCGACGTAATATCGTACTGTTACCCTACGTAAAACAGTAGGTAAATGTTGAATCATGAATATTTTTTTGCTATATGTCGGAACAAACAGCCATGCACACTTAACTGCCCATTAAAGACAAGTGAGAAAATGTAGAAAGAGATAAATATAGATTTTACATAAGAATCTATATACAGGGTGGAAAAAATCTATGGGCCCTGGAGGGGAACTACCTTAAATCCTGTAGTTAGCTCATTTTACTGAAAGGAAACATTCGTTTATTTTTAAAAAGAAACAAAACTGCATATAACGATTTTTCTCTGTTTCCGGACAGACGGCACTACTTCGATGAGAATTGTGGCTAACCCGCTCGGTATGTCTCAGTGGAAGGCGTGGTTTACACTGCACTCAGCTCGGCAGTAACCGTGTCATTACACTCCAGTACACGCTATTGAAGAGGAAGACCCAGCGAGAAGGATCTCGTCGAAGTCTGCCCGGAAACACTGAAGGATTTCTTCATCTTGAGCAGTATCATGTCGAGGTCTTCCAGCGTCAGCTTGGCGGCGTTGAACTGATCCTCTTTCCCGAATAAGACGGTAGGTACGATGAACCAAACACGCTTGCGAGAGGTAAACGGCGGTTAGGGTAACGACGTTGGTAGGTATTCCCTTCTAGCTGCAGCCGCGTCTCCATCGCAGAATCCGTAACAATAAATGATATCTGCGTATTCTTAGAATTGGCAAGCAGGCATTTAAGAAAGAAGCTTAGTTATCAATATCGTCCGAAATGGAAAGAAAGTTGAAAGTAACTGATTACGTAGGTCACTCAAAAAGTTTTGAGATGCTCGAAATTTCAAAATGGACCGCAGTTTGTTTTTAAAAAGCAAATTTATTTAAAAATAGAACACCATTTAGCTGAATTTAAAAAGGAGAACGACGTTCTATTCATTTTAATACAACACTTCCCGCGTTTTTCGGTTAAAAATGGAACGCACTTTATGTTTTCAAAAAGCAAAATTTAAAAGAACACGATTAGCTGAATTTAAAAATGATAACGATCCCGCGTTTTTTGGTTGAAACGATGGAGCTTAAGGCCGCGAACATTTCTGCTATCATTATTAACTGTGCATTTTTAAATGAAAATTAATATTAAAATGTCATAAATTGTACCTTTGTAGAAAGCTTATGAAAAACTATTCCTGTCATTTGTACGCGAAGTGTCGTACTTTTTTTTTTAGTTATGCTTTAAAATGTTCCAAAATTTGGAAAATAATTACTAGAACTTTCAACTTCAAATCCTTTTATTTGCAAAAGTTTGCACTTCTTTGGCATTTTTTATTATTTTTCGTAATCAGTAATTCATTGGCTATTTGAAAAATGCATTTTTTTATTTCTAAATGACGAAGTTTTTACACAATGACTAGTTTTTGGTCGAAAGGCGGGTATTTTTTTTAAATTAACAAAACGTGAATAACTCTATAACCAATGAGTTTTGACCCCTGGTTGACTGGACTTAAATCGTTACAAATGAGCTGTAGAATAACCCCTTTCAAGGAATACGGCGAATTCCCAGTCACCCTGTATATCGCTTCTTAGGTCTACTGGTAAGTAAAGTAATGTCATCAAGGCAGGTGATATACATTGCGTTTACGATAGGTACTTTAAGTTAAGTGCTACCTCAAATAAATCGCAGCAATGTATTTTGTGTCATTTTCGTCTCCGGGCTTAGCCGATAGCAGCCGATAAAAGTCAAATCGGTAACTGATTTTAATCGTACTGTAAGTTGGCGGCATCTTGACTCAAATATTCAGAATCAAAACAAGAATGGACCTGAATACTCCAGAGCTCCTTAACCTTTCTTACGGAGATATATTTAAAAAACAAAACTGTCAATACTGTCATATTGACAGATGGTTAGCACTGTGGGTTTTGGTTGACAGCCAGCTGATCCGTCATCCTTGACCCGTGTACTTTATATAGGAGAAGTTTCTCAAATAACGCTGTCTCTGTTTCTTACACGTATTTTGCATCACTCGTCTCTTATTGTCGAAAACTGTCGGTAACGTGTCGTACACACAATCGTCAATCAGAATATTCAGAATTGGTTATCTTACTTACGTTTTCGTTATCTTTTAGGATCATAATAATGTTTATATCGGGGATTTCTCAGCAAAATTGACTTACTTTATACAACTTGTATATTTGTCTTAACATAGCGTTTCTAAAGTTAAATTTCCTCATCACATAATTGTGGAAAAATAATTGAGACCACTGCAGTGATGCAATGAAAACAAAGTTCTAAGTGCTGAAACTATTTGAATCCTGTCTTGTCCTGAATAAAGAACATTTGTCATAAAGAGAAACTCATTGAAAGCAGGAAAACGTTAAGTGATGTTATGTAAATGAACGAAGTCGTAATGTAAGTGAAGCGAGGCGCGACGAGAGCACAGTGTTTGGAGGCCGCTGCGTTGATCGGCTGCACGCTCGGGGCCCGGGCCGTATGAGGCATCACACTGCCAAGCCCATGCCGAGACATGACTGATCCCATAGGGTGAGCTACTCAATAATGCTTTCATCGTCTAGGAAAGGGTTAAAGAGTTGACAGAAATAAATAAAAAGGCACATTGTCAAAGCACACTATAACATGCCATACATTTTGATTACTATGTAAATTTCTTAGTCAGCCCTCTAGCTTTTTGTCAGACTGTAACTCTAATTGTTTGGTCCTTTTTTTTGCACCACATCCATCATACTAAAATCTAATTTGCATATTTTAATTAAAATATATTATGATATATTTAGTTAAAATTTAATAATACATTAAGTCTGTTCTAGAAATAATGTAAGTTGTAAGTAAATTTAAGATGGATCTACCAATATACGCCTGCATTTAGTCTTCACTTCTTTCAAATTATTCAACATCATAATGGTATGAATTAATTTATTATGATATAACTGTGCGTTCAGTCATATTTTGTATTATCATATACATGATTACATCCAGTATCACCAGCTACCTAATATTAACACATATTCTGGAACATTCTTTACAAAATTAGCATTTCTGCAGCTGGATGTTATATTGATGGCTATGCACATTACAGATTTAACATGGCCTTCACTGCAACCTGAGTGGATTCGACTCTACCCGCACTTGCGCACTAGGTAGCTATCCTTCTTGTGGATGTTTACCGTCTTTCACTTGTTTAAACACAATGTTGTGTCAACTCTCATGCCTGATTGGCTTCCAATTGTTTGCTACTTCAAACAATAAAGCATTGAATTTTCACAACTAACTTGTTTCAGCAAGATTTGTTCATTTAGTCAGAACTATATCTATATAGTTCTGTGAATTTAGTTTCTGGTTGTTTAATTGTCTAACTGGGTTACATGGTGTTTGTTTTGTTTTGTAACATCTTGACTGATAACGTTGCAACCTTATCGTTTGGCTAGATAACCTACAAACACTTCATATTTAAACGTGCAATTGAATTAACAGTTAACTTCATAGATAATAATTAGGTAAATAATTAATTTATTATAGGTAAATGCCCTCATCTATCTTTTTGAACTTCGAGAAAGTCAAAGTAAAAGTAATTATTTGATCTAAAATAATATTGTTCAACCGATAGTACGATCTTATCTTGAATTACTATCACAAAGTCGGTTAAAAAAAGTATTGTTCTTAAGAGAATGCAAAGTAATTTTATATGAACTTAGGAAACCAATAAGAACATTTTTGGACATGATTTCTTTTATATTTACTAATCATTTCATCAATCATTCCCATTGCATCATATAAATTTACTAATCATTTCATCATTCATTCCTGTTGCATCCTATAAATTTACTAATCATTTCATCAATAATTAACCAGGGTATCTAACATTATTTGCTAACAAAACAGTAAAACGAATGCTCATTTTACTAAATGAATTATAAGGAATTCGTAAAATGCTTTTTAATTTGTGCCTAATTACCTAATGGCTTTTTGATTTGATTGTATCTTGATTGTTGAGTTGTGTGTATAGTAGTGTAGGTAAGTGGTGTGGTTGCTAGCGAGGATGGCGGGCCGCGCGTGCGCCGCGGAGCCGGCGGAGGCCCCTGTCGCCGCGCTGTGTCAAGCATTGTCGCACGCAGTAGATCGGTAGGTGCATCTCATTTACACTTCATTCATTTCCAAAACATGTGGGTCGATTAAGCAATGATTAGTCAACATCAAGAGTAGAGTAGTAGAGTATCTAGAGTGGACGGCATAGGCGTATATAGTGTCCCGTTTTTTTTACTAAAGTGAATACTCATTAGTAGGTAAATCGGTTTTCTTAGGTACCTAGCTTTCATTTCGATATTTTGTAATTCTAACTTCCTTCCTGTTGTCTATCATTCATTTGACACTTAGGTAAAAATGAGTAATTAATTGTACCTATACGTTTATGTCGATTTGGGTCATTCTGGTCCATAGGTAGTTCGGAGATTTACTTAGAATATTTAATCATTCTTGATTGAAGTTTATATTTAAGAGATAGTTATAAAATCGTGCATTATTATTATTACTTCTCTTTGAAATATTAATTTGTCATTTTGCTTCTGCGTCCCTGTGTTATTATGTTTTTTTTTTAAATTAAATATTCAGTTGAAAATTACACTTTGGTTTAATCTGTTATATCTGGGCTGGGGCTTCATGCTACAACACGTTTTGAAAAGTTCATTTTGATGACTTACTTTTTATGTTGACTGTACTGTGCTACGCGTATGAGATGCTTTGCGGGTACTTTACCGTAGGTACGGCAACGAAAATGTCAAGCACTAGTGCATTTTCGTCATAATCCTCAATCCGAACATCAAACGACTCACAACCACAATGTCAAGTCCCTATGATCAACATTTTTATTGAGTGACTGTTCCTACCTACTTATGGGATTTTATATATGTGCCTAGCTTCACGATCGGCCAGGCTTCAATTGAACTCAATTTATTTCCACTTATCGGTTGGGTGATTTGGCCGACAGGCAGGTCTTTCTGGTCTTTCATAAACAGAATTTTCGTGGACGATTATTGCAGTTTGGACGAACTGCCGATCGCTGAATGGCGGTGCTTGTGTTATGAACGTTTATCATGCTATTAATTAGGGATTACGATATGAAATATTTGTTGTAGTTAATTGATAACATTTTTGAAAGGACCAATTCATTGAAGTTAGAGTATCAATGCTGTTAACAATGTCTCATTCAAGTAAAAAGATAAAAGATGTTTATTCAGTAAGTAGGTAGGCCTCACGGGCACTTTTACACGTCAAAAATCTACCAGCGCTTCACAAGAGACCACTCCTGAGAAGAAACGCCGCAAGAAACTCAACAGTCAGTCGTTTTTTTAAAAATTGCTTATATAATAAACTTAACCTAGCATTATATAAAACAATGAATCTCACATAAAACAAAAAAGAAATACATTCATGCGCAGTTGAGCAGGGAAATGTGTCAAAACTCACAAGAACTAATAAGTAGTAGTATTAAAAAATCTAAAAATATAGAAATTTTAGGAATTACAGTCACCTATGACGGTGCAAGACAACCCACATAAAAAGTCTCGACACATTCTCCCAGAGAAACCGTGACCCCCAGACAATAAACAATGTTTTCATATTTTTTATGACTAAGTTATTATTAAGCTATTTAGGTGTTTAGTTTAGGCCAAGCATTTTTATCTGATAGATAGTCCTCGACCCTATAGTAAGCTTTAGACATCAACGACTTTTTCAAGTAGGTAGTAGTATAGTGCTGTTGCTTAATAAAATGTTTTTAATGGGATCAGTTAGGTACAATGTCTTTCAAAATGAAGTTTTAGATCGTCGTAATAGTAACCAAGGCATTTACTTAATAATAGGTAAACAAAAAATATACCGTACATAAACCTTCCGTGAAATATCATCTGATCGGAATGATGGTGAAAACCGCATTAAAATCCGTTGTGTACGTAGTTTGAAAGATCTAAGCGCTCGTGCAGAGCAACTTAAAGAGATTTAATATTCAAGATTTACATACATACATACCTTCACGCCTGTAATCCCAGAGTGGGGTAGGCAGAGCTACAGAATTATATTCAAGATTTAATAATAATATTATAGTACATTACTACAGACGCCGGGAAGTAGGTGGTTGCAGGCCGAGTTCATATAGACGGCCGAGCGAAGCGAGGTCGGATAGTTACGAGGCTGGCAACCCCTTTTCACGGCGAGGTATGTATAGTGCTTTTCTCAAACATATGCAATGAAATAAAAAAAAAACATCACTCACAAAACATTTGTGTAATAGGCATTAACGCGGATATTTTTGGTCCGAACCACACAGATACAAAAAAAAAACGATTTTCAGCTATTCAGCCTGTTCATAAAACCAGCACTCATGGCCATATTAAAATTAAAAAAAAATTACTTCCCGGCCTAGGCCTTCAATTTTGTATGAAATTCCTTTACAGTTCTCTCGAGTTGTTCCGTCGGGAACGTGGCACTTTGAAGCCTAAAATAACTAACATAACGCCGACATTACATAGCATGTTTGAGAAAAGTACATTTACGGCCCGTTTCACAATCGACGAGTAAAGGACAATGGGCAAAATGTCCCCACCCACCAACAGAAACGAAACATATCTCATTTGATAGATCTTGGCAACCTGATGATTTTTTACTATGACGACGATCGTCCTATGTATGGGGTTTTCTTGGAAAACCATTATCATATCGTATGGAATTGGTTTAAAAATGAACACATTCTTGCATTGCATGACTCTTGAAAGGTTTTTTTCATAGAAAAAATCCCATCGATTTAGCTACTAAAATAGGTATTTTGTCTTGTTTTGGGTCCTAACGAACATATAAACATGCATCCCGTGACTGTTGGAGGGTGGGGACGGGGTCCATACAAAATTGCCCATCACCCTTTATCTGCCATTTAAAGTTGACTCTCTCCTTGTCTATTTTCAAGTGTAACAAGGAGAAAGGGCTACATATATCTGTCAAATATGCTTTACTTGTCGATTGTGAAACAGGCTGTTAATGTCTTTGGTACAGACGGACAGAAGGCGGCAAGCGGCTTTGTTATATACCATACCATGTAGAGATGTAGAGAAGGAACTTCACAAAAGAACAGCACGGTATGAGGTTCTGCGGGTGGTGGATTTGAGAATTAAGTGACATGCCATTTCAATAGTCAAAGTCATTACAGATTGTTTCAAATTAAACTGATTATTTAAAATAGCAATACCTAGTCAGTATGACTACCAAACTATTATATGTATCTCAAGACGGGTTTTTAGGACTTCATGACCTCTCAAGACCACCTCAGAATAGGTACTAGTCAGACGTTTGGTTAATGCCGTATATTCGTTAGACAAACACGACTAAGTATAACATCACTCATTGCCGTCAAGGGCCGAAAAAAGGTCCTAACTTAATCTTGACTTTTTGGCAATATTTTCATTACTTAAATCGTCTTTTAGGGTTCCGTACCTCAAAAGAAAAAACGGAACCCTTATAGGATCACTTTGCTGTCCGTCTGTCTGTCCTTCGTCTGTCTGTCAAGACCCTTTATCTCGGGACCGCGTAGAGGTATCGAGTTGAAATTAAAACCATATACTCAAGTCGAGATGTGGTGAAGGAACCACAAAAGAACGGCAAGGCATGAGGTTCTGCGGGCGTCGGACCTTATGCGCTCGTTTCGTATCGCTACCACTATCGAAATTCTAAACCATTTTATTTGCTTAACGGCGTCTTCGCACTGTTGTGTTCCGCTGTTGGGGTAACGCAGCCTGTAAAATTACTTGCATAAATGTCCCTAAGCCCTTCGTTCTTAAAGTTGCCCACGCATTGCATAAGTTTCAGTCCCAGATCTCAAAGCCCTTTATGATAAGGTTTGTTTATTGTGTGTTCGTTTGCCTACTCCGTGCCTTAATGAACGAAAACATTTAGCGCTCTCCAGATGCAATAACTAATTCGCTGTCTCGCTCGTTTATATGTACTCGTGCGGGACAGCATCATCCGTCTACTACATAGCGTATCATAGTGTGAACCAGGCCTAAGTTTACGGCAGCGCAGACGCAGTGCCTCGAGCAAAGCCTTCGCACCCGCCCGGTCGCGAGTCTCGGGCCTCGGGCCATAACACTCATTGTAATTGTATTAACATTACCTAAATGTTGATTTTCCTGTACCGCGGTAACCTCGGTCTAAGTAACTTTCCTGCATTAATCATTCGTGTGTTTAATTTCTTATAAACGCTAACGTTCTCGCGATGAGTAACGGGTAAGTCCATTTTATAATTAAAATTTCAATTATGTAGTTACCGGGCTTGCTCAAAGCAATGTTTCTTTTTACTGTGAGTTTAGGGAATATAAACCTCGCAATATTGAGGAAAAAAAGTAAACTACCTTTTACAATGCAACTTAAGTAAAACAGATGCTTAACCTACTTCATAAAAAGGAGGGGGTTCTTAATTCGACTGTTTTTTACGCGAAAAATGAAATGATGTTGTCTACTTTGACAGTTTTGGGAAAAATATCAAAAAACTTTAAAAATCTGTATTAAAGTACGAGATATTTTGAATTTTCCAACCATATTAATCTTAAATATGGAACCCTCGGTGCGCCAGTCCGGCTCGCACTTGACCGGTTTTTTTATTTGTCTTACCTTACGTAGCTAATCCTAACTAAAGTAATTATCATTGTCAATTATTTATAATAATTTATTATTATACTATGCATTTTTTTTTTACTCCTGATCATTACTCCCGGCCGGTTCCGGCCAGGGCGACTGCGTTCAACTCCGACTGTGTGCTCGCATGAGACCAGCATAGCCAATCGTTTTGCAGAAAGATCTATAACACTGCGGACATGTGAGCACACCATTCGCATAATTGTAAAATATAGCCACAGGAGGTTTTAGTTGATTTTTGCGGGTTTTGCTGGTCAATACACCGTTGGTATTCAATATCACGAACTTTGCGATTTACCAACGCTCTCCATTCTGACCTCTTGGACGCCTGGTGTTAAGGCTTTTATATAGCACCGTTTCATGTTTCGCTACTATAGGTACTATCCATAGTTATAATAAAAACATGAAAGTAACTGAGTCTGTTTGTTACGATTTCATGGTTAAACCGATTTGATGAAATTTGGTATATCCTGGAGAATAACATAGGACACTTGATATCCCGGAAAATAGAACAATACTAGTACCCGAAAGCGATAAAGAATATCTACGTGGGCGGAGTCGCGGGCAAAAGCTAACTAAAAAGTTTATTCATAAATGTTATACCTACTATATAATAAATCATTTTAAAAAACGCATCTTTATTTCAAACATCATTAAATTCCATTTAAGGATAAAAAAGTATGACGAGTTTATCTTGTCAGTAATAAATTAAACTGCCTCTTATCTTAAAAAAAAACGCAGGAATTCTATCAATGGACATAATTGAAGTGCCACTTAAGGTGAATCCATTTATTCAAATTCAAATGTTGCATCAAGGGTACAAAATGGTGTAAGTAACATAAATATAAGACGGTTTAAAAAGATAAAAAAAGATAAAAGATGTTTATTCAGTAAGTAGGCCGCACGGGCACTTTTACACGTCAAAAATCTACCAGCGCTTCGCAAGAGACCACTGCTGAGAAGAAAACCGCAAGAAACTCAACAGTTTTTTAAATATTGCTTATGATTATGATATTAATCATTAAGTAATTGACAGGCACTTTGACTTAACTGATTGAACATATTACATTGGATTCTAATGCGAATATTAAAACAACGTTAGAGGCCATTTGCAACGTTAAAAGATGGCGGACGTGTAATTTGTTTTAGACTTTAATTTTTGGGTAATTAGGTGTTCAAAGTTCTTTTCTGATAGTGATTTGTACTTTTTATGCCTTTGTGTCGCACAGTGATTGAAGACTTGGACTTATTTCGTGTATCTGGCATCTTTCTTCTCGTTTCAAGTGGACTCGCAGTGGTGCAGAGGTTAAAACTATCTTGACCTCTGACCTACAAATCACCGTACAACGTTGCCCCCAATCTTCCTAGAGAAGATTGGATTGTTTTATTGCTATATTGATTTATACTCATATAAACCTTGACACTGGCGAAATCACTTCACGTGGAAACGCCATAATATCCCTGCGGTAGTAGCTGTTCAAGTCGCCGCGGGGGCAAAAAAAAAAAAAAAAAAAAACATCGTTAGCGGTGACATTAGTATAATTTATTGTCTATTTGTAGATTAGTTTATTGTTTCGAAATTCAAAGTAAACTTAATTATAGCATTTGTATAGCGACTTGAAATAAGGAGCAATTCAACGAACATGCATTACTTAATTACTTTTATGAACGTCACCGGGAGTTTGGAACACAACACATCTACGCTTAATAACATTGTGCTCGGAACACAAAGCGCGACGAGGACAGTTTTTATGCTTACTATTTATAGGTTACCGAACTATAGCATAGCTGGCTGCATCGGCGGCGGCGTGAGCGCAAGGGCGCGACTCGGTGCGATTGACACTTTAGGGTACCTTTAGTTAAAATCGAATCGCAACTTGACATTAGTGATATCTGCACTATACCACTACACTATAGTAACACTTGTACATGAACCGGTGACAATGCAACTGCACTGCCAACCACGTGAGTTCCACTAATTCCAACTGTCTTATCAGCGGACGTGGATTTGGAATTGATTAGGTAGATACCTGAGACGGCGCGACCGCAGTGGCGCCCGCACCGAGGTAGGCGCAGGACACACTTGCGCACGCGCCTTATTAATTAAACAATTATATCGTGATAATTTTCCATTGCGTCGGCGCAGCTGTGATCGATCAGTTCTTTTAAATTGCGGACCTGCTTTCAAACGTACTTACATTAGCACTTGTCCGCAGGTTAAACGAAGATAAGGAGTGCGCCCCGTGCTTGGGGGTTGTTGAGAGCAAGCGCGGCACCATGTGGGGCGCGCAGCGGCGCGTCGCGCTGGACGTGCTCATGGCGTGCTGGGGCCTGGGCACGTGGCTTGGCGTCAACGGGCTGTACGTACAGCTCCCGCTGCTAGTGGACCGCCTGCCCGAAGGCTGGGCGCTACCGTCGTCCATGGTGCTGGCCATTCAGCTCGCCAACGTGGGATTGCTCCTGTACGCCGTGCTCCGCCGCCTGCGCCCCACCGCTTCTGACTCGCCCTACATCTACACTCTCCTCGCAGTGGGCACGCTGGCGCTGGCCCTCAACGCCTTTCTCTACGAGCGGACGGCGCATATCGGCGGCTCGGAGCGCTCCGTCGCTTTCCTGACGCTCACGTTTTTCGCGGCGCTCGTGGGCTGCACGAGCTCGGTGCTGTTCTACCCGTACCTGCGGCACTTCCGTGACGTCTACCTTGTTACGTATCTGGTGGGAGAGGGGCTGAGCGGTTTCCTGCCCGGCATCCTTGCGCTTATCCAAGGTGTCGGTGGACAGCCAGAATGCGTGTTGGGCGAGGATGGCACGCTACAGCCGGTGCTCCTACTGGCGCGGTTCGGATCGACCGTGTTCCTGTTGATACTGGCAGGGCTGTCAGCACTCAGCCTGGTCAGCTTTATGGTCGTGGACCGCTACGGCGGGTTTCAATCCGAGCGCGTAGAGCCCGCGGCTGCTGCCAAGGATGACGAAGCGACATCGGAGCCGGTGGCGTTGCTGAGTAGCCGCTGGCTTACGGTGTTGGTCCTGATGGCTGTGCTCAATGCACTCAGTAACGGCGTGCTGCCCTCGATCCAGTCTTACTCGTGTATGCCATACGGGAACCTGGCGTACCACTTGGCGGTGTCGTTCGGCGCGATGGCCAACCCGGCTGCGTGCCTGGCGGGCGTGTGGTTGAAGCCGATGCCGGCGCGCGCGCTGGCCGGCATGCTGGCCGCTGCGGTACTGCCGCTCGCCTACATCCTGACCACGGCCCTGCTCAGCCCCTCACCGCCTCTCGTCAACCACGCCGGCGGAGCTACTTTAGTGGTGAGCTACTTTATTTACATTTGTCCATATTTTTCGTATCTGAATCTTCTCCGCGACTGGCTGACAATGAAAAGAAATTGAATAGTTAGTATTGTCTATTAAAGTGACATACCTATTTAATGTGGTAATTTTACCTCTTTCATATAGGAAAGCTACCAAGGGAAGATTAAATTAATTCCAAATGTAACAAATATTTATCAATATTTGATATTTATTGCCCGAGATTTCTTTGTCTCGCAGATTTTATTTCCTCTAACTGGAACAAACAAAAGAGACGCGCGTGTTGACATACGTGTGTGTAATCCGCAGATAATTTCATGGACGCTGGTGTCTGGCGGGGTGTCGTACGCGCGCATGTGGGTGTACGGCTGGGCGCGGCGCGGCGGTGCGCGCGGCATGCGAGCCTGCGGCGCGAGCACGCAAGCCGGGTCGGCACTCGGCTCGGCGCTGCTGTTCCTACTCGTCAACTACACCAGTGTCTTCACACAGCCGGCTGCCTGCCCGCCGATCAGCTAGCCAGGCTACCAAACCAAAATACACGAGCTTGTAGGTCAGTGGGTGACCGCAGTCGGTCCCATATAGTCAATGTGTGTCATACAGCACAGCAGCGATTATCATGCTAAAATGAAGCAAGGGTGCTCATTCTTTCAGGTGTAGAACCAGAGGCTTGAAATCGGCGAAAATGCCCACCGCTTTGAGAAGTGTTGATAAGACAATAATTACGTACACCTGCATGAGCCTGAATCGGCCTTTGATTTTAGAACTTATACAAATTCGGCATTTGATGTTACTTAACAGGTTTGCGTACTAAGAGGTATCGAAAGATTAATCTGCTTCTGTGGGTTAATGATAATAAAATATTTAAGACTTGAGGTGGTTACCAGTAGGTACTTTCGGTTGACATTGCGGGTTTACTTAGAGGCTGAGATAAGGTGATAACGCTCTTTTCAAATATTTTAAATGGCTGTCAATTAAATTAACACCATACTTCAGGACAACTCAACGAGGCGTTTTACCACCATAATTCACCATATCCTCCCCACCCTGCACTGTAGATACCGATAACGTAAGATAGACAAATGAACTGTATCATTTAGTATTTATATTAATAACGTAATTAAGAATAAATGATTATAAATTATAATGATGTTGACTTACGTTGTAGTTTTATTTGGGCTGGTTTTAAAGACTGACCTGATTTTTGTTGCTCGCATACGAGTACGTTTTCAAATCTTACATTGTTACTTAATGGTGAATAGAATACTTGTTTACCTATTTCAAGGATCAAACAAACCAGAAAACTGCTATCTTAGAAATTGACCTGAGATTTGTTCTTTTACTCGATCGATGATTATTATGATTAATGATTAACACAAACGGGAACCATAACTTTAGCCGTGCGCCGTCAGCATAACGCGTTTGTAGGTGTCCACAAACACTTGGATACATTAGGCTAGGCTAGAATCAAATGAACCAAGATTAAGGGTAAACTCAAAATCTCTCAACCAAGTACCTATGTAAAGTCAATGGTTATAGTTTATAACCAGGGATCGGAAATTCGAATCGATATTTACCTAAAGTTGGCAAAATCCCGGAAAAAGATAGGCAATCATGGCGTCGGCTTCTTAAAAATATTATTTTAATAATATAAGTTCCGGGATTCTGGGATTCTACAAAACGTTAATATAATCATTACTTTACATGTAGGATAAAACATTCCGTTTTGTTCCTATAAATTCGTTAGGTTAATGACTATTAATGAGTTACAGGTAAATTAAATAATATTTGGTAAAACTATACATGAAAAATAACTTCAAATAGTTAAAGTTAAATAAATAATTAATTATGAATTAATGCCGGTGTAATTTATTTGTTTTGAAATCCCAGAAATTTTATTAATGAATTTTATGATTGAGTCCGCCTTCATATAACTGAACAACAAAGCCGGTGTGAAAGTATAGGTAAATATCGATCAGAATTTCCGATCCCTGTTTATAACACGTACCTACCTATATCGACTAACAAGTACTAACTACCTACTACCTACATATAGATGTAGTGAATAATCCTTTCCCATCGTTTTTTATCGGATAAGTTCGTATTTAGCTTGCTTTCTCAATTACCTTCACTATCCATCAATAAGCCAACTGCACAAGTTACCTAATTTAATTTATTAATTCCCCTTATTACGAAATACTGACCACAATGGCCGAATTCCTCCGAATTCTTTTTGACGCAGTAACGTCGAATACAAAATACCAATGTCACTCACACGACAAACATGTTTGCTATGCTATGCAAATACATAAATACACCCTATTGATACGAAACAAAGTCTCTTAATCTCGAACTTGTGACGGCTATAGCGATGGGGTCAGCTGCACGACACGTTTAGTGGACGGCCAGAGCCGACTGTGACGTTCAAAGGATTAACGCGAGCGAGTCAAGTTAGGCTAATCTGTGTCTATCGACGACATGTTCCTCTAGAAAATAGTAGATAAAGACCACCCCCTGCCACCACCAGCTAGAGCAGCCAATAACCCTTCTTCTCCAGCAGCGGATAACGAGGCATAGGATAGGCAGCGGATAACCGTGGCAACTTTGCCGTCGAAATAACTCTCGATAATCAATTGATAAATTATTTGATGTATGTAACAGTCAACCGTGTGGTTGCCGGGTTAGAATAGTGCCACTCCATGTCTTCCCGTGGATGTCGTAAGAGGCGAATAAGGGAATATAGGCTTGTAGTACTGTTAGGCGATGGGCTTGCAACCTGTCACTAATATGCTGGTAAACAACTTAGCTTATTTGTGCAAATTGTGGTTACTGAATTATCAACAACTTTCTAAAGTCTCTGCCTAGCCCACTATGGGATTACAGGCGAGAAGATATGTATGTATGTATGCATGTATGAAACAGTCAAAGTCCTAAATACAGGACGACTGCGGGATCATGTAGCAACAAAGTAAACTAAAACTTACTACACCATGACGAACATAATGTAATAGATTTAAAAGCGTTAAGACTGTTTTTTATTCAAATAAACATTAAATGTAATCTTTTTATTCAGGATCATGACCAGCCGTTACACACTTAATCTCTTACTCGTCTGATCGGTCTAATTTCAAATCCATCATCCTGTATCCTGCATATGTAAAACGAAGACGTCCAAAAAATCTACACGCCCCTAATGCTACTGATATAAGGTCTATGCACACATCTTTTTGGCGCAATGGCCTTGTAGATATTAGTTACTGCTTTCGACTGTGCCTACGAGTATAATGCCTATGAGTATGAAAAGAAAAATGAAACTTAGCTACATCGATTTATTGCCCACGAAAAATCCCCTGCATACATAATTTCATTAAAATCGACGGAGCCATTTCCGAGTTTCAGATTACAAAGGTACTCGTAGGTATAAATATACAAGAATTGCTCGTTTAAACGTATTAGATCGATAGATAGATAACGTAACTTCGTACCTCTTTGACTTCTTAAGTAGGACTCCAGAGGCTAACTTCTTATCCTGAATCGTAATGCGCGAAATAGACTAGCAATAAAAATTGCCGAAGTTGATCGCTGTCCTATAGAACAAGAAGCACAAATTTGCTGTCTTTTTCTCAATTTAAAGTTAGAGTAAGACGGCAGTCAAGTTCTGCATTTTTTATGCTACTCTAAACCTCACTTAAGAAAATCACTTATAGGATTGCCATATAGTGATAGTACCTAAGTATTGACGAGGAGTATTGCTTGTACAGTCAGCTGCAGAGAAAAGGATACCCCCCCTCTTGGTAAGATTCGATTTTTTTCAAAAACCCGGGGGTAAATTTATATGATTTTTCGGTGAATTGAAGATTTTACTATTGTCTACACATAAACTCAAAATCATTGAAATCTAACTACAGGTTTTCGAAAAAAAACAATGCTTACCAGGAGGGGGGGTATCTTTTTCTCTGCAGCTGACTGTACCTACATTTAATTCGTTAGCACCTCGCACTATTTATTCAGCTGGGTCAACGAGTATAATTAACTTTACCTAGTAATTAGCACGATATTTTAAATTAAGGTTCGGTAATAAAATGTAGTCGGTACTCGCTACTCAGAGGCCCCTGCCGCAGACGCACTACGCTAACTATCGTTTCTAATCGTTTGAAACCAATCGCGTCACTGGTAGATCACGTAACTTTTCGTATCACGTCATCTACCAGAGGTGGTCGTTGACTATGACATTTCAAGATAAGGCCTAAGGTTGCCGACGTTCAATGGAGAGATTCACAGTTCCTTACAGTGATTACATTGGTTTTACCAAGGTATTGAATAAAGGATGAAGAATGATAACATCGCTGATACAGTTACTTACGAGGGGAGGTCCAAAAGTTCGCGGAATGGAGGGCTAAATAATTAAATAAAAAGACGTTACTATTTTTCCTTTTCAATATAATCTCCCTTGGTTAATACATTTGTTAGATCGTGATATTAATTTTTCTAAACCCACATAAAAATAATTTTCTTCTTTGCTGTCAAAATGAGCCAAAATTGCGTCCTTTACTTCATCATCGGTGTGAAATTTTCTTCCCCGCAACTCTTTCTTCAAATTTGGGAATAAATAATAATCACTGGGGGCCAGGTTCGGGCTGTAGGGGGGATGAACCAATTCTTCGAAGCCACATTTGTTCAGGGCAGCCATCGCAATACGACTCTTGTGAACTGGAGCATTATCCTGAAGTAACAGCACACCCTTAGCCAGCTTTCCTCGCCTTTTTTCTTTGATAGCTTCCCGCAACTGCTCCAGTAGCCTAGAGTAGTACTCTCCAGTAATTGTGACATCTTTGCTTTTGTAATCGATCATCAAAATTCCTTGGCAGTCCCAGAAAATCGTAGCCATCAACTTTCCGGCCGATTCTGACACCTTAAATTTCTTAGGTGGGGGGGTACCCTTCTTGTGCCATTGCATCGACTCCTGTTTAGAGTCAGGTTCAAAATGATGAACCCAAGTTTCATCTCCGGTAACAATCCGCTTCAAAATCGACGTACTTTCTTCTCCACACCGTTCTAAAAGACTGCTACACGCGTCGATTCGCTGCTCCCATCTTGCACTCACTTTAATCATGCCGAGGTGTTCATGTAGAATCCGCAAAATAGTGGTTTCAGATACTCCAACTAATGCAGAAATCTGTTTCTTCTTCAGGCGAGCATCTTCTAATACTAATTTATCAACTTTTCCGTCGGTATCTGATGTGGTGACCTCGACAGGCCGTCCTGGGCGAGGGTCGTCTTCAATGGACTCTCTGCCAATTTTAAAAAGACCGTGCCATTTGTAAATCATTGTTTTTCCAGGGCAATGATCACAGTAAACTACTGACATCTCACTCATGATGGTCTGAGGAGTTTTTCCTTGCTTAGTCAGGAACTTGATGATGGCTCGATACTCAATTTGCTCCATACTTCCAGGATTTTTCCAGATTGACTTGCTTGCTCGACGATATTTTGTAAAGTAATGAGCTCTTCAGGCTGAAAGTTGGTATATATACTCTTAATGAGTTGGCCATTAGTACTATACTAAAAAATATAGTCATCCCCACCCCCATCCCCTCCATTCCGCGAACTTTTGGACCTCCCCTCGTACCCGATCACTAGATGATGAGATGGGTTGTCATGATTAGGTAACAGATTGAACTTTTTAACGCCTCAGTCGACTTTTCGTGTCGCCGCTCCTAATGTTCAAACCGCGGAAAGATTTGGTTACCTACCTATCTACTTCGAGTCAAAATTTGAAGTTTAGATGCTACGTATGAAATTAGATTAAAAAAATTAAGTCCTAATGTATCCGCGGTTTGAATATAGGGAACTGACATTCATCTATGATATAGTTAATTTATAAATGTTTATTCCCATTATTCGAACAACGGATAGATTAGGGTAGCGAATTGACGTTTGCCTCGTACAAAATGTATCAAAGCCTAACCCGAACTAAGGGGTACAGTTGAGTTCATAAATATGTGTACACTTTAGTACCTTGTCTATTTAATGTCATGTTTAACCTGCCATATATACCTAAATTGACACAGCGATTAAAGTGACAAGGTACTAAAATGTACACATTTATGAACTCTACTGTAAGTACATACACCTATCAAATCTATTCATTGTTTGAATATTGGGACAGTCATAAATCATTCTTGTCATCATTGACCCGGAAAAAACTTTATACTTATTTGTAAACATGTGTCCGTTCTCAATATTAACCTTGAATACTACCTAATCATTTGACATTTAATTCCTCTCCACTACTGGAGGTTAGCAGTCAGCTCTGCATTCAAATTCCTATCTCTCGCTTAACGGAACAGCTCTCAACCGCGGCGACGCGTCTAGTCCAGGTCTAATTATCTTTTAACCTATTAATCTATTAACCTGAAGGATCCCTATCTATCCGCGGTTTGAATATTAAAAATGAACATAGGTCTAAACAAGATAGATGACAACGCAGCTGCAGCATCGATATACTTGGAGCTGCTCCACCAAAGCCATAGGTAGGTCGGTACCTACCTAAGTCTGCACAATGAGCGGGTGTTATGACTTTCGTGCAAAGAAATTTAATATCATAGGTACTACTAAATAGATTATATGTCTTTGCTTTCGTGCGAGATTAGAAGCGAAGTGAGAAACAAGGCTTCTACATTTTAATGTTTAAAAACAACTAAATATTTTATCCGCCATTTGAAGTTGGCTGTCTTCTTGTCTATTTTCAAGTGTAAGAAAGAGAAAGGGCTAAATTAATCTGTCAAATATGCTTTACTTGTCGATTGTGAAACAAGCGAAGACTAATAAGTGGGTATGGAAGAGTAAAGCTCAGCAAAAATGTCATTGAAAGGTCTACCATCTCCCAGGCACTCTGGAGCTATCTTATCGGGTATTATTTTTCGAGTTGTTTTATACTCATATCTAACTCAATAATCATTACGTTTTGCTCAAGTCTTTTATAAAATTATAACAAATTACATAACGCAAAATATAATACAAAATAGGCATGTACAAAGGTGAACTCGTCTCTTCAAGGGATCTCTCTTCCGGCTAACCTACATTATATAAGTAAATATTTTATCTTGGTAAATTAATTTGGACGTGTATGGTTCCTTAAACATTAATACATATTAAACTACGTCCGTGAAACATTTTAAGTTAATTAATTTCGTTTGTTACATATCGACCATTTGACGCGTCAACTAATAGGAAGCCGATTTTGGATATACATATCCGTCTCCCTTGCATTGGTGAAGAAAGTATACATAAAATAAAACGATCAACTGGTTCGACAGTTATTTTAATTTAAAATTTCAAAAAGCAAATACAATAATCTCCGCATGACTCGTCTCATAAAGCTTTACACGTAATGTAATTATCTTTATTTAATAGTACAATAATAAATATAACAAAGAGTGAAGTACTCCGGCGCTAATGAAAGATCTGTCTGTGGCAGCCTGCACACTCGCGCGCTGCGTGTACGCACGTACACACGCACACTCACCCCCCTACCCGCGCTTTCGCGCTTTACTTGTCCTTCTCGCTCTCGGCCTTCCTGCCGATCGGGACGGCTGCTCGCACTCTGCAATAGAACATAAGGACTCATTATAGATAGTGATGGCTTATTTTTCCACTGTCTAATGGCTAGGCCGTGGAAGGATTGGCATAAGGCCGTGTTAATTAGTCAAATTTACATACCTAATGACCATTTGAAATGAAATAATTGACGGGCTAAAAACATATTTAGTTATTTTTTTGCCTATGAGAAGTAATGAGCATCCCACCGATTAATTAATTATATCCAAATTGTTAAGATAATATTGCTTGCAATCATCAGCTTGTCAACAGTCTCCATTAGGCAGAAAAGAATATAACATACCTAAAATGGCACAATTAGGTATTTTAATACTTGAATCCAAGAAATAACACTTTTGACCGACTTCAAAAAAAGGAGGAGGTTTTCAATTCGATTGTTCATTTTAAATGTTTTTTACCTCAGATCTCCAACGTTTATGAACCCATTCGAAAACTTTATTTTTATTTCGAATGATTATACTTTCA
This sequence comes from Acleris emargana, assembly GCA_927399475.2. Classification (NCBI taxonomy): domain Eukaryota; kingdom Metazoa; phylum Arthropoda; class Insecta; order Lepidoptera; family Tortricidae; genus Acleris; species Acleris emargana. The sequence continues at coordinate 13,772,267 of OV656841.1, read as the reverse complement.
GATTGGTCCCTTTTTTTCAGAATACCGTACGACATGACACTATGGAAATAACTATAATAAACTAAGCGAGCTGTCTCAACATTGGTTAGTTGTCTAATTTTCCTAACGGCGTAAGCTGCCGAACTTAGTTTACCTGCCAGTACAGCTATATGGGGACTCATTGCAATTTTTTATCTATTGTTATGCCTAGGAAAACTATATCACCTTTGTACATACATCTCGTACGATTACCTACAAATGTGACACGTAGTTTAAAAAAGTTTAGTATTTAAAAAACCATTGCTGACGTGTTCATACAAATCTCGTAAATTTAGTATGAGCGCGACGGAAATGGTTTTTTAAATACTAAACTTTTTTAAACTACGATATGTGCAAACATTTATTATAAATCATTTTGAACCTTAATAAATCAGCTAACGAATTGAATAATAGCAATACAATTGGTCAACTAGTTCTTGATTGGTTGTCAATTTTGGCAAGTAATATTTGTAGGTAATCGTATGAGGTGTAAGTACAAAGGCGATATATTATTTGCCTATATAGGGGCTATTGCCCAATGCACTCGCAATCGTAATCGACTTCATAGCGGCAAAATTGCTTTCATTTTGTATACAGACAAGCCCTCGATCTTCAAAATGAAAACGATTGCGATTGCGTTAGACAATAGCCCCTCAGGTCGATAACATGAGTAAATTTCCTACTCACATAATACATGCGAAAGTTTGTGTTACGTTTGTAACTCCTTCACGCTGAAACGGCTGCACGGAATTGGGATGAAGTTCGAAATAGAGATAGCTTATACCCCGGAAAATACACATAGGCTACTTCTCTAGAGGGAATACCCACAATCGAAATCTACGCGGACGAAGTCGCGGGGAGAAGCTAGTATTAAAATAAGAGTATTAGTTATTCTAATACTTTGACTCAATGTCATGTCATGACACTCATGACTCAATATGACTCATGATATGAGTTAACATACTATTGGCTCTTAATTTGAATTTAATATTAACTATGACACGGGCCCCAGGTAGTGACTAGTCACTCCGCCTTATAGGGGGCCGACCCACGCAGCGCGTCTTCCGGTACGTGGTCGCCATCCGAGAACTGACGTCTGACTGGTGCTAAGACCAATTCGTAAAATGATACCTTGGTAGGTCTCAAAGAGCCTTTTGATCGTTGATAGTAACGGAAGCAAGACGCGTCAGCAATTTTCTTAGTAACATAGGAATTCATATTACCTAAACTATATAAGTAAAATATTTTCCCATTACATCAACATCAAAAAAAAAAACTACTTAATGTATCGAATTCTTAGCGTTATTGTCTATGCGGCGTGACCATTGAAATATCTTCATAAAACACTGCCAAATTGCACTTAGGTTGGGCGAGCCGTATCCCGAGCGTCATATTTTTAAAGGAATAAAACAATTTTCTCTCCTTTTTATAGAAATCTAAGTAATTAAACTAATATAAATAGTTTTAGACGTGTTCCCATGAAGAAAGTAAAAGACGCATTTACTCCTCAATCGGAATAGCACCGCCTGAACTTACCTATTTAGTCATCACCCTGCAACCAAAAATCTCGAAGTTTTTCTCGCGACTTCACGCTGTCATCATGAGTCGTGACTGTGCAGTAGCAGCGATGGCAGCTGTCTGCATGGAGGCTTAACAATAAAAGTTGTTGGCCGTACGATAACGTGGAGTGATGTAGTACTCACTTGGCGGAGATTTCGTTGATCTTAGCGCGCGCGAGCTCGAGGTTGGCGTCCACCTGAGCCTTGTTCATCTCGTACGCCTTAGGCAGCGAGAATAGCGCTATCCAGCCTGCAACAACGCGCAAACACGTTTAGTGTTCCGTTTAAACTAATATAAACCTTATAGCAATTCAAAAACGGTCAATAGGTAAACAACAATATTGTCCTGGCCCCTGGGCCTCTATTCTTCTGGGTAAAGGTGGAAACCCTAATGGGTTAGGTTAGGTTAGGTTAGGTTACCATATCATGCTATGACCGTGCTATGAACGTGTCAGACAAAAAAATGTTCTTTGTATTACAAAGTATGAGGCTATGCAAACTAGCCCGTTCCGTCACCGATCATAGTGGGCATAGCCATCCGTACACGTTCATAGCACGGTCATAGCATGATATGGTGTAATGGGTTTCCACCTTTAAACCACATTGCCTTTGACATGTTATCGTGTTATGTTTAACCCGGCCGCCATTACTGTCAAATAAATAAGAGCTATCGTAACGTACGACGACGTGTCAAAGGCCCAATGGTTTCATCCATTAGAAGTCCTGTATACCTACTAGTAACGGTGATAAAAAATAAACGGGCATTTTTTATAGGGTAGGATAAACACATCTGTTTATATCAATTTATTTAAGTAGCATTAAAAAATCTCTCGGGCCTCTATAGTAACCGTAGTGGCTTACCAATAGAATGTTTAGATTTACGTAGGTATTTATTTGCATGTGCCTATGTTATAAATGTATTGTCGATGCTATCGTTCATACAATATTGCCCCGCCTACAAAAAAAACCTGATTTGCTCAAAGGTCAACTGGTAGAGAATGCCATTAGGCACTAAATTCACCTTGTATACACTAATTTGTATTTTTGTGCATTAAAGATAAAATAAATAAATAAACAAAAATATTTTTACTCTACAAAGGCCTAGAAGTCCTTAAGTGAAACCTTTCAAAAAAGGGAGCACTTTATAAGAGTAAACTATGTGCGCGGAAAATATAGACCTTCTATCCACTTACGGCCGAACCCTATATTCAAACCGAGGATAGATAAGGCTTACCTCGGGTTAAAATTTGACATTGGCCCATACAAAATGTGTCAAATTTTAATCCGAAGTAAGCCTATCTGTCCGCGGATTGAATATAGGGTTTGGCCGTTAATGGTTATTATAGACTAGATAGGGATAACGGAGCGCTTCGCGCAAACAAGTCGGGCAAGTAATGTAAGCCTTCTTTTATGTTGGTAGTTTGTCGCTCAGTGCTTTTCTTTTTCCACGGACTAGGTACTTGAAAGAATAAAGAGTTGTGCTAACGTGTGAAAGAGGCAAACAATAATTAAGCTGCGCGTCCACTGGGTCGGAATCATATCGTACGGGGCGGACGGATTTGTTACTTTGTATCGATTTCTATTATACTGATATGCTGATCCAGAGCACCCTGTACCATATAAATCAATACAAAGCATCAAATCCGTTCGTTCGATTCCGACCCAGTGGACGCTCAGCTTTAGGGATGAATTAACTTAATTAGAAAGACAGTTAGATGCTGCTACTTCTAGGCACAATAAGCAGAGTGAAATGAAATAAAACCAACTAGGAAAAACAACACCCTGTTTTATGTTTACCTACATTGCAATGATTATTATTTATGTTTACTGAATCAGCTGACAAGAATATTCAGAACAGCCGTTAGCCTACCAGTGTCGTAAGTAGATTTGTTTAATTTTTAAATATATCTAATTCTTGACAGTTGAGTCATGTAAAATGACCTTGTAAGTAAAAAGGAACCTTACATTTACCGTTTACGCTTATTGTTGGGGTGCTATTTGCATAATAGCCATATTGAGAGCAATACAAATGCTCGCTGCTGTAAGCTCCCTTATGTATTGAACGGACACTGTATCTTACTAAACTGAATAATCTGTTTAGATCGTTAGGCAACTAATTTTCCTGTTAATTTTTGTCAATTACTTATGATACCGACTGTTGAGGCTTCGGGGAATTTCATTGTTTTTTTTTTTTTAAAGTATGCAACCCCTACTTATTGTATTATAATTTTGAAGACTGGTCTTTTAGATGATAAGTAGGATCAAGAATTCGAGCAAGGTCATTAAAAATTGCAAGTGTGACAAATTAAACACCCTTATATTGTCCTTACACAAATTAACTTACTTAGGCTAAGCAGCGTCTTAAATACAAAGAAAACACCCAATACCCTGCAACAAATACCTATTCGTGTTGACCACACGAATATTTACCCTTACATGAGAGCAATAATCCTAACCGGGTCATAAAAATTTGAGTAATTTGAATTTGTGTTGGAAAGAGTGTGGTACTAACCGAGGATGATGAGCGTGATGCCGTTGAAGCAGGCGCCCACGTACGTGAGGCACCACAGCAGCACGCCGAACTTCAGCGAATCGACCAGGTCCTCAACCAGGAACAGCCTGCGGCACAACAGACACTGCATATTAACAACCTTAAACTCGAGATTAAGGAAAAAACCAGCTACAGCTGCTCTGCAAAGCCTGCGACAGTGTCAATGCGGGTTATCCTCATTTGTTACTACCCAGCTTTCTTTTGTTGTAAAAACGAATATTATCTTTACTTATTTTTCGCGCGGCGTGCGCGGCGCGGCGTTATCCTTTATTTGATGCAGACCAATATAAAATATACATAATAATCAGATACTTTAAAATAACGTAAAGTATACACTCCGTGTCCACTATTTCGTATTGCACAAGTTGCACATAAAGTCACACGATACCTTCGAGATACCAAATATGGTCTAATGCATGTGCTTAAAGTATATGGGACGGTAAGTAAAAATGCACAATTGTACAATTAAGTACTAATACAGTATCAGCTCTACGTTCCAAGTTGTGCTTGCAAGTCCAAGTATATACTACGGCGGTACAGTCACCGGTCATTATTAATCTATACATATAAAATGTTTAGTTTTCTCTTTTATTGTCACGGGATCTATATCTTTTGTTCGTTTCTTGAGCGAGAAAATAGTCGATAGCTAATCGCTTCTTCGCCCTTGGTGGGACCAGTGCCTAAGGGTTAATATTGGGCTTAAAACTATCTGACTAGTTCCTTTTACTGGAAGTACAAAAGCGTGTCAAATATTGTTGAGCCCAATGTTAGACATTACATTACATAATTGTATTTCTGGCCTGGCCACTATACACATATTAAACTCTATCTTAGCGCGTATCTATGCAGTATTCATTTCTGTGTCCTTTGGACGACTATTGCCGTGTTACTGACACACAAATCAAATCTGCATAAAGATGGGGAAAAACAAGTTTGGTAAAAATTAGGGCGTTTGTCGGCGTCATCATGATCAAGTTTTTTGCCAAAATCTGATGCTTCAATTGATATTGATACCACTTAAGATTACCTGTGTTCGCGTCAAACTCTTTTCTGATATTTATACAGTTGCAAGGGGTTACCTGCGCAGTTCGCTGAGGGCCGCGTTCAGGTGCGCGGTGGCAGCGGCAGCGAGCGCCTGCGCACGGTCCGCGGGCACGCTAATGTCCTGCTCCAGGAGGAATCTGAAAACACCAAACCTTCACTCAACAAATGCAGAAAAACTTCTTCACGTTTCCCGACAGCCAACATGCTCATCTCATCATAATCAGGTTTTGGACATAATTCTAGCCAGTGGTCCTTTGAGCAATTACCCCTAGTTCGACTCCAGGGACATCACAGGTACATAAATAAGTCTTCCGTTATTCCCTTCATTCATACGGTCTCTTAGAGCTAGCATAACATATTCTTTAGCTTGGGAGGGAATTCGTAACTTTCGGTTTACGGATCATCGCACCTCAAACCATTTTTTATCATAAAACCATTATGCCGATTCTTAGGAACCCTAAATGCTATCCAAGTAACGTTTCTATAACTAACGGCAAATAGTTCAACTCTAACATGTCCCTAAATTTAAACGATGAATAAACAATGACAACCACTAGAAAAAAGTCTACTTAGGCACAAAACTTCTTCCCGTCTTCTTCTTTCCTTGTGCACCATTCGATCTCCCTATTATACGAGTATATTCCTTTCAATTGAATTAGGTTTTGTGAATTGTTCAACATGTTTGATGTTCACCATCTAGGCTACCGCGTTTTATTGACTGAAGGATAAAAATACTACAATTCAAGTGAAGTGTAAAAACTCGTTATTAAAGTAAACAGTCAAATGGCTGAATAAACTTTTTCGATCCACATGACCCGATAAAAATTGTTTCCATACTTACTAAATTATGAACTTTCAGGCCTTTATAAACAGGGACTATACTGCCCTGCAGAGCCTAAACCGCAGTAAGTGCAAAAAGTTCATTTCGAGAAAACGTACCTTTCTAATGTTTTTTGATTTAATGATTGACTTTCAATCATTAACACAAGAAACATTAGATAGGTAGAAAAATTACTTTTCATAGACATTTTTTACGTTTTCTCGAAATGAACTTTTTGCACTTACTGCGGTTTAGGCTCTGCAGGGCAGTATAGGTACTCAGGTTTTTCTAAGATGATGCTTGTGACAGCCGTATTTCGTAATTTCAATCACTTACTTTACTCACAACTCACAACTCACAAGCAAAGTGATTCAAACTAGGCAATTAATTATTTAAATTCCTGAACGGCATTGCTAGGTTTGTAGCGATGTAGAATTTATTGTAAAGTTAAAGTTATAAGTAGGGTTAGGACTTTTGGTGGCATATCGTGGTTCTAGAATCCATGGAGTCGCTATTTCCTGATTATTATAAAACATGGCACTTTGATTTTGACCTTCAGTATGGTCATATTTCAAAATGAACTAAATATATTTTAAGTTTAGTTAATCCATATCTACTAATATTTGCTTGTTTGTAACGCTTAAACAAAGCATAGATATCCTCCGTACCAAAATTCATTTAAATTGGCTCAGCGGTTTAATGAAATAATGAATTTTGAAATATTAAAATACCGAAGGTCAAAATCAAAGTGGTATATATTATAATAAATAGGAAATAGCGACGCCATGGATTCTAGAACCACGATATGCCACCAAAAGTCCTAACCCTAGTCATAAGTGTAAAAAAATATTGATTTGAGCTGTCGGAGGCACGATCTCAGAAAACTCAGAGTATGAGCCTGTTAAATGCTATTCTGATTTGGAAGAGTTCATCAAAAATGAGTTTTCCAACAACCTTACTTTAATAAAATAAGGCATGAACGGGTTTCCGAGCACTTATCACTGCAACAAACGATAACGCGACACTGAATTTCTCATTGCCAAGGACCTGCCGCTTCACTGTTTACCTTAGCCGGTTTTAAATGGTTTACGATGTCAGTTTCGTTTTGGCACCTAAAAAGGCACTTATAAAGAAAGTCTAAATGATATTTAAAACTTTCTTTTATACTATTACGTTATGTAAAGAAAAAAAAGAAAAGAAGAAGAAGAAAATTAAATAGTAACTTCGCTGGTTGGTATCATTTTCACCATGAGAGCCAAGCTTGTACAGGTTTTTAAAATATATTATCAAAAGTATTAGCCTTGACTGTTGAATCAATTCCAAAATTAATCAACACTAAGGCTCGGGCTACTACTTCTCATAAAACCAATACATTTGAATTTACAGCGTTACGCAGATGCACCTGTTCAAACATTTGCGGTCGGCTAAGAACTTCTTCAGGTATTCTGTAAGATTTAAAATAAAAGAAACGGTCTGACAGTCGAATTACTTAATTATCCACATCATCATGTCATAGTCGTACTTATACGTCATTTTAGTTTGGAAAAGTTAACGGTTATGATGATATTAATATTAAGTTTAGAGAATTAGAGAGTTGTTAAGATAGCTACTGATAACCAGTGATAACGTACTAAAGTGGTCGTTATGTATCAAGCTAGCGCTACCGACTTGAAGTTTACCTATTCACAGCGATCTAGTGTTACCGAAAAATCATATAGGTAATATGATTTTTCTCTAAACCAAAAATGACTATATCAAGTTTTGTAATGGGATACTCTCGTTTCTTTTTCACGCATGTGAGCGTCAGGCGACTGCGATGCGACTGGCTGCGTGCATCCCAGATCAATCGCCGTTCTCTCCACATCGCCTATTCGTTTAATATTCGGAATAAATGAGATCGTATCGTGAACATTATTCAAACCAAAGGTGAAAGCGTCAACGCCATTCTTTATGTTATCAACCATACAAAGACACCTAGGATTATAAAAAAAAACTTATAGAAAGATTGAAAAGCGGGTTTATTGCACACGTAACGCATGCCTTCTTTCCATAAAAGCAGGATTATTATTATTATTATACTAGGGCTTTAATCAATATATTAATTACTTGAAAGGGTGTCCCTCATTGGTCTTCTGTACGGCCTGGAGCACATTCTTGTATATGCGGAAGCCGACGGCGGCTGAAAGTGCCAGCAGCGATACGTAGGCCGTGACGGAGACCACTGAGCAGCAGGCCAGAGCCACCAGCAGCGCCAGGCCCGCGCCCAGAGCTGCGCCCGATCGCGCCGCGCAGCGCCAGTAGATAAGCGACTCCACTGAAACACCAACACACTCCTTACACCAACTACACTCAACTACTTATAGCCCTACAGCCGAACCTCGAGTCTACGTTTCTATTACTCGAAATCAAGTTATAAACTAGTCACGACACTGTCACCAAAATACCAACCAACACAGTATATTTCGTGTTTCGGAGCTATATCGCCAATAAAGTAGTCAGTGACGTCAATAAGCGTGGAGAACTAAGTATGAGGCACTTTTCGGTTCAGTTGAGAGGCAATTCAAAGATATTAAACTTAATACTTTGCAAGCTTTCGATGAAGTTCAATTTAGTAGTCATAAAATAAATAAATTTGGTTTTGCTTTTTAAATCTCTCAAATAACATTCAAATCGTTATCACAGCTGCGTCTGATTCAAAGTTTAAAAGAGAATGTTTTGCGCAACACACATTCACTGGGTCAAAAACCAAAATGTCTGTACCTATATCATGTAAGATGCGCCGGCGCAGGGCGCGACACGGTTGAATAACCCCGGGACCGGTCCCAGGAGGGGCAGCGGGACCTCTCCCGGCACACATTCACAACTTTACAAACACAATACGTGATCCAAATATGTAATGAGCAACGCAACGTATGATTCAAGTAAGCTAGTGCAACATTCCGTGGCTACTTATAGAATCTAACTTACATATAAAGCTCACCATAAAGGCCGTATAAAAGTTATAAAACGAAAAAAAGACAACCGGTTTGTATTTTTAGTCTACTAGAGATCATCAGAAAAACTTAAACTATCCAATACGTGTACGAAGTCTGACTAAGTCGACATAAGTTTTAAAATAATAACTACAATTATCACCATCAAAAACCCAAGTATGATAAAACTACCACAAAATGATAAACACCTTTTCACTCTTGTCAGCATCTCACAATGATAAGATAAAAGTATCTCGTGGCGTTTTTCGTCGTTTCGGAGCGCCAGCTTTGTAAACGTAAGAGTAGTTAAGTTCCCAGCCCACGTTGGCAGCGCCCAGGGTCGAAACCGGAGGCGCAGGAACTGCGTCCCACGGGAGCGTGTCAGTAGAGGGGTATAAGACGGGTGTTAAGTTATGGTAGCGGGTGTATTGTACCTGGGCCGCGGGGCGGGAGGTCGTCGGATTGGTTGGCGTGGCGGGACGACTGCTTGGAGCGCACCATGGCGGCGGAGTGAGCGAGCGCACGTGTGCCCGCGCCCGCGCAGCGCCGCCGCCACGCGGCACACGTCACCGTCCGCTACTGACACCACCAACACGACACTCCGCGCGACGCCACCGAGCTCAGATAAGGCTGGGCCGGTACCACAATACTCATTCATCATCGAATTAATTCAACCACCTCAACTACTTAACCCGATCAAATTTGAAGAGCAGAGAATACTACTTGACATTATTATTGCATTATCCGTATCGATAAAGCCACGCAGACGTCTGTTCGATCGGTTCAAATGTTAGAACCGGTGACTCATGCGTCTAAAACGGTCTCGAATCTTGATCGACGGTCAACGACTCGGATTAAATTAAGTTAATGTATGGTACCTTAGGTATTTTAAAATAATGCTTAAGTAAACATTAGTTGATGTTTACAAACGCTTTAAATAGACAAAGCATCAGCACAAAAAAAAAACGACATTAACTACCAATCGTAGTTGATGCTATTGTAATCTTTACTAACATGGGAATCCTTATTAGGTAGGTATGTTCAGGTCCCATTATGGTCACCCTACGCTAAAACATGAATATCGTGATTAATTTACTTTCGTTGCGACACGTATGATCGTAAACCGGTAAAATGCATCGTTGTCAATACCGTTAACTAGGGTATACGATAGTATATGCAGGCGGGCTAAATCTCCACAACAATACGTTATAGGTAACATTTATCAAGCAGTGATCTCGAAACTTTTGGCGAAGAGAAAGTAAGAGTAGAACATAGCTATTGTGAACACTCGGTGAAAGGTTCCAGGTTCCACGATCGACAGGCCCACCGAAGGCGGTCTACCATTTCGTTTTTTAACAGGTAGGTATTTATTAATGTGTATTTATCATTTAAGATTGTTATTCTAGGCATTGGAAAAAAATCTCCACGACGAATCCTGCCTCAGTTCAATAAGTAGATGTATTTAGTCAACCTCTTGAACAGTCTGGATAAATTTAAACGACCGACGACCGAAATAGAACCGGAAAAAACAAGTCATTCATTATTTTCAGATATTATCGGATTTATCGATTTAATAAATTCGAGGTAGACCGTGAGACTGACAGACGTCAATAGCAACCTGCGTGCTTCTATGATTGCCAAATGAAATGAGTAGGCGTTCAAAATTATAGAAAATCGCAAGTCTTGGTTCAACGTCAAGTTTTATGTGTTATTGAAAACAGGGCAAAACTTTTCCATATGGAAATAACCCATTGTACTGAAACGTTGTTGTAGAATATCAAACGCACATATGATTTAGAATCAATCTTAATTTAAATGTGTAAATACCTACTGTGTTACTGTTGTTTATTAAACGCCGTTATTTAATATTCTTTCTCGATTTTTTTTTATTTCAAAGTACGTGAAAATAGGCTATACCAAGTTTTATTGCAATTGAATAAACTTTACTAGTCGTCCATACTTTTAACATCGTTTCATATAAAAATGTATAGAGCTTCACACATATAATAAAGATATCTAAACTAAACACGGACTTTATATTTGACGGTACGGTATATCACTTTGAAACGCATACATGTGTGTGTCCTAAATAACCCTAATATATTATATTAAATATTCCTAATGTATTGTTTGGTTTAAAATCCTTTGGTGTTATATCCTTTTATATATAATTTAATTAACATCTATTGTGCAGATTAGTTAGGTTAGGTTATTTTTTATAATAGTTAAAAAAACGTTTCAATTGTAAAACTTTTCGGCCAAACATTACACAAGGACAAACAAATGGTTATACGCCGCCACTCGATATAGACCTATATTCGTCATTTTTCTTTCTTAGAAACATTTTCAATAAATTGCTCTTAAATAAATTCAGTTAAGACGTATCTTTCGGCTATTACGTTAGACATGCAGTTAGATAATTAATCTAAATATAAACAATCATTACATTATCACTTCTTAAGTTGATAAAGCAGAGTTCATTGCCTGGTCGTTATCGACTATCCCTTTGTTAATAAGTTAAAGTCGTTTCCACATTACGTACAACGCTATTTTTAAATAAGACTGCTAAAAGGATGGTTGTTTTTGACCTACGTGTTGTGTTATGTGTATGGTTCCTTGTTTCCTTAGAGAGGTTGAACAGATGGACCGATTTCGACAGTGGCGTCCCACAGTGGGCTGAAAATCGGCTCCCATAGACATAGGAATTGAAGTTTACAACTGGAGGTGTTTTTGCTTGAAATGGCCTTTACTACCTATTGTCATGCTAATATATGATTTTGAGAGAATATGGCATAGAAACAGTCCACCTAACAACGAGAGTTATGTGCTACGATGACAAAGTTATAGTCTCTGTTCTCGTATGATGAATTAACAGACCAAAATCGGCCGGCAGATTTTTAATGTGTTGCCCTTATCTAATGCATCGCGAGTGTCATTAAAGAAAAAGCCAAGCTTTTTATAAAATAAAGCCTAAATTGTGGATTTCAATACACGAAAAAATATCAAAACATGAGCCCTTTGAAAGCATATTGGTCTCTCTCTAGTTAAATATTAGTATAATTATTAACGTTGTTTTGACATTTAACGATACATTATAGCAGGAAAACTGCATGGAATGAGTATTGTTGAGGTTAGTCGTCAGTAGTTTCCTGAAACTTATCGTGCAGACGCATTATTTATAATTATACGCTACAAGAAATATATGGCTTGCAAACCCCTTTTTAATACTGTTAAGTATTTTTCATTTTGGACTAGTATATAAAAGAATAACTTACTATATAGGTACTTTACCGCCCCCAAAATAAATCTTTACATATAAAACATCAATGCAAGGAGCATTGCTATATTTGCTATCTTAACATTACATAACGTGCATCTTACTCTTACTAATATTATTGATGTGAAATTTTGGATGTTACGCCAGAACAACTGAACGTTTCAGCACATAGGCTACTTTTTATCACGGAAAATTAGACGGATCCCTAAGGAAAGGCGATAAACTACGTCTACTCGGACGGAGTAGCGCAAAAGCTAGTTATCAATACATTCTGTAACAAAGTCGATAGAAATAATGTCATTTCGAACGCTGCCGCTGCTGAGTGCTATGGTAGACTTTACAACGGGTACCTACCGACGAGTACATATGTATGTGTATACGGTATACTGTATACCACTGGACTATTAACATGTTGAAAGGTGGACTCAAATTGCAAAAATACTTTGGAAGATGTTTTAGTTAAAATATAACGAGTGCTTTGAGAATGTTTAATTTATGAGTCAGAAATTTAAAAGTGACGAGGAAACTTCGATGTTTCAGTATCAACACCATCGACATGCATGACTAACATTCTATCAAGTTTATACTGTCTAAAACCGTTAAGAAGTTCAGATTACATAAAGTTATAATAAAATATTCATCATAACTTTACTAAATACAGGTAAATTTATACTTTTCGTATCCAAAGCCGTAAACTTTTTTAAACATTGATACGAACAACACTACTACGTACTTTGGCAACAGCTGCCCAATGCGTCGAGTTGTCAATCTGATTCGTCTGAATAAAAAATCTACTACAGGCCTGCAACTGTCTGTCTGTGAGCAGATTTTATTTTCATGCTTGTGCTTGTTACTCAATCCCATAGGCTTAACGAGAAAAAGAAAAGTAAGTAATGAAAATAAAACAAGTACAGTAGGTATTCACTTTTTGCCAAAGGATGACGCCACTGAAACCAGTTCAGTCCTTAGGCACTGACCTAACGCAAGGAAACCAGTCTACCGCGTAACAAACTTGCTCGATACCCAGTGTCATCTATATGCATTGGTACGCTGGGCTAGAGCCATGGTCTGTTTCTCATTACCGATACACCTTTGGAGCTAAATAATTCCAAACGTGATTTTTCAATTGAAGATTATATTTTCTACTTCTAGTAGAAACCTAACCTTATGATGTTACCCCCTAAGAAGTATTGTAACAAAGAGAGATGTGTTTTTCCCCCAACCAAACGTAAATCATAATCAAAAAGTATCAATGTATCAATCTCAGGGTAGTGTATTGGGGCCCCTTTTATTTTTAATCTACATAAATGAACTTCCTTTAGTTGTGGATGAACTCTGTGTTTTGTTTGCAGATGATGCCACAATACTTTTTTCTGGGGAGAGGTCTAACATTTTTAATATAGAGAGGAACATTAATAACACCCTGAAAAAAGTAGTTGATTGGCTAAAAACAATTAACCTTAAAGTAAATTTAAACAAAACCAAATTTATCCAGTTCAGAAACTATAAAACAGCTCCTGTGCACTTGGCTGTGGAGGAATCTGGGACTTCACTACAAGAAGTCGACAATATACGCTTTCTGGGAGTAACTATAGACACCTTCCTTAACTGGAAAGCGCATATCGTTACAATAAATAAAATTATTTCTAGTCAGTGTTACGCCTTATCAATTCTTTCTGGAACATGCTCTGAAAATGTTGCTAGAAATTCCTACTTTGGGAATGTGTTTCCACTACTCACCTACGGCATCATTTATTGGGGGAGTTCCGTAAATGTTCAAACCACATTTGTCCTTCAGAAAAGATGTTTACGGACAGTATATCGCATGCGTAATGATCATTCTCTTCGTAATGTGTTTAAGGATAAGGGTTTCCTAACGCTAACTGGGATTTATATTTTGGAACTCTGTCTTTTTGTTAAGAACAACACTGATTACTTCACTAAAAAGTCCTCTCTAAAAAATAATTTGAGGGAAAAGTACAAATATAATTTATTGTGTCCAAAAGCCAACAACTTAATGTACTATAAAAGCACGTTCGTTACGGCGATACGCGTTTTTAATGCGCTGCCCAATGATTTAAAAATGTTAGAGGGCAATTATTTTAAGTTAAAAAAATGGCTAATCCATAATGTATTTTATGATCTTAACGAATTCTTTGGCCATGATACATGTATAAATTATTAAATTCATGCGTTTTTTTAGATATAAGTCACAAAAATTGTATGCTCGCAATGGGCAACTGTTGATGCTATTGTCATTTTATTTTACATCTTTTGTACACAGTTTACAATGAATAAATACTATACTACTATACTATACTATACTATACAATCACTTTCACTCCAGCTAAGTCCCCAGGTCCAAAAGCCAAAGGCACGTCATAATATGGCATGTAAAAGTAACACGGTCGATTGGTTCAGTTAAAATCCGATAGCCATATTTACTTTCTTTTGTTTTTACTGACTATTGCAACGAGTGTGCGGGTGGCGGAACCGCGGAACACACAGCTCTACATAATATGGTGTGGACGCTACCGGCCGGCCCGCGTAAACGAAAGCGTATTGTGTATATTTCACCTTACAAATTGTAAAGAAAGAAAGCGAATTACAGACAAGCTGCTGTTGAATGCCCTTTGTTCGGAAAGCGCTGTGTTTGTGAAACGACATCGCTAAACAGCATTTTACATGAGGGGACTGGAAACATTTTAATTTTTCAGACACAAAGTAGGTACATATAACAAGTATATAAACAAGTTATTTTAATTGAAACTTCGCGTGACGTTGGATTTCAATATATTAGTAAAAACTTTTTCACCAAAATAGTATAGTAGTATACGAGGCCAGGGTGATAACTAGCCTTACAATTAAATACTGCAGTTAGCGTATTATTATTTTTGAATTCTTCTACAGAATCTTCATTAAGCTCTTCGCACTTAGTCCAACTTCGCTCCAACGCTGTTATACCCTCCATAAACTGGCTTTTCTTAAGGCCTGCAAAATACTACTCTACAGCAGCTATCTATCCTCTCCATTCGTTTTATTTTTTTTAAATGAGGTCTTATTTTTTTTTATTAAACCTTTATAAATTGTGTAGGCTAGTTACTTATCACCCTGCCCTCGTAGATAGTGTATAATGGGTATCTTATATTTTATCGAAACACCTATCAATAAACGTATCATTACGCAGAATTTTCATTTCATCGAAAGGCATGTCGCGCTGCATGAGTAACTTTTTTTGGTAGTCACCAGTCGACCTAACCTAACCTAAGCTACTTAATTCATGTTTAAGATATTCTGAAAACATCGTGGTTTCAGCAGAAACTAGCATTCGACATCGATGAAGTTAAATTCGATAAAATTATGGGTTACCCTAAATTCTTAAAGCTGCAATTTGAAATAGGGAAAGTTCATTCAAATAAACATTAGAAGAAGATTCGCGATAACGAATAGATAATATTTGCGGGCAGGTGTGCCAGGCCGGTGACGTCGGGACGCCGCCGGTTACCAGCCAGCAGCCAGCGTGCTAGTTTTAAAACTTAAATGAATTCCCAAATAGTTGGAATAGTAACACAATAGCACAGGGCGGTCCTATCTTCGTGTCGCGCGGTATTTATACCGAACGCTTCCGCGAGACATGCGCCTGCTAAACCCAAATAATAAACGTAATAACGTGGAGTAACTGTGGAGTATCTAACAATTAAGCCATGCTTTGTCCTGTCGAATTCAAAAGTCGCAATAACAGAACAGTGAGGCTAGGCAAGTTGCTTAACGCTAAAGTAAACGATTGTCGAAAACTGTCAAAATGTATGGAATTTACCAAAGCGATCGACGCAACCGTCTGGCAGCTTACGTCAATCCTATACATTTTCGATAACGATAACGTTCTCGCAATGGATCTTGTCTAGGGCCACACGATAAAGCACGGCTCCACATTATTTCATATTCATATTAATAAGGGCAAAAGGGACTTTCTTGTGTAATGTGAATTAAAGCCACTGTTTGGTGAGGGCCAGAATGCTGCACTAAACTAGCGCACTGCTAATCGGATAGGTAACGTAATGTAGCTGTAAGCAATTTTGTTAAGGAGCCCTAATGACGAGATGGTAAAAAGAAAGATCAAATATAATGTAGCAAAAGTATCCATCTTGCAATAGCAAAGCACGCGTTGAAAAAGTGTGGAATATCAAACGTTTCTACAAGGATATTATGTGGATTCTGGAAGTTCCATTTCTCTCAATCCATAGCATGCCTTTTAAGTTAAAAAAAATCGAAATAAAAGGGTCTTGACTCTTGTTACCAGAAAAAAAAACCTGAATAAGATGAGTAAGAATTATAAACAAACTGATAGCCTAAGCGAACCTCAGAAGTTCAGAACTCTTGTCATTAAACAAATAGGTACGTGAATATAATGTTGTTTTTAGTTTCCCGTACAAACAATGAAAAACGGAACCCTTATAAGATCACTCGTGCGTCTGTGCGTGTGTGGTAGGATGGTGTAATCCTATGACACAATCACAGATATACAAAGTATTTTTTTTTTAATAAGGGTCATTTTTGGGGCACAAATTAGGAAATTAAAAAAAAGTTTTGCAAATATTACTGTGTCATATATCAAATGAAAGGGCTCGTTTTGAGGATCTTAAATATATTTTTGTTATTATTGTAAAATAAATAGTTTTGATTTTATTTATTAAAGAAGCCCATAGTTCGCGATATTTTTTCTTTTTGTAGGTAGAATAGACATCATCTTGATTTTCTGATGGTGTTATCTGTAATATTTTGTGCTTATCCTCATTTTTGTTATATTATGTATTTATGTAAGTATTTATATTTATTTTAATATATTGGTATGTAGGTATATATTATTACGTATAAACAACATATATGTTGCACCGCCACCACAATCTCTGCTTTGCCCAAAGGTTAACTGGTAGAGAATGCCTCCCGGCATTAAGTTCGCCTTTTGTATATAAAGTGTATTCTTTTGTGCAATAAAGATTAAATAAATAAATAATTGACAATTCCCCATTTGAAAAAATACAAAATATAGATCATTGCTTGCAGATTACAGAAAAACTAATAAGAATCCTATCCAAAAAAAAGGGAAAAAAATACGTATTTACGGAACCCTCTCCTAGCGAGTTCAACTACTTAGCCGGTTTCTTTTTTTTATTGCTCCAATTTCTACTAATGCGACAAATTAATTTGAAGCCTGAAGTGTGCTTACGAACAGTTATCGTACTGGTCCATAAAAATTCTACTTACACCGAGAATACCGAGACTCAATAGTTAATGTTTATTCAAAGTGTTTTATTGGTATGTTTATTGTACCGTTTGTTCCCGAATAAATTAAAATAAAATAACTGGGGACGTTAGTATTGTTAGCTAATCTCATGGCATGGCATCTTGATAGGTAACTCAATACATATGTATTCAAGTTATCTATTCTAAAATCGTCCAAGCTTTTCGTTATGAGTTAGCTTAATGATACAATTTACATGTAAAGATGATGGAAGTGACATAGTGTCTTTAAAAATGTTGACGTCGATAAAGCTATTTAGCTAATTGTTATTTCAATAAAAATCGTCATTTAAAGTATTAATTCGTTTTGACAACTGCGAAATATTAAATTATCCCTCATTTTGTAAATTTCACGTTTGTTCTCATTTGTCATCTCATTAAGAATTCTCAATAACAGCAAGGTAGGCTTCTCAAGAAAATGCTTATATAGGAATATTTCTAAGTATTGAACTAATCCTTTCAACCCCACTATGATGTCGAGATTAGGTACTGGATTATGAAATTAAGCCTGACTTATCCCACGACACTGGAATTAAGGTTACCAAATAGTTTCGTCAAACACTTGAATATATCGGAGAATCGGGCACATTATCAGTGTGTCGACATTCCTAGCTGATAAGTTCATCGAGACGGGAAGCGAACCATCTGCTCGCCATCGACACATCGCCGGCGGTTACTCAAAACAACCTCAACCTGTGTCAAAAGACAGGCGTTATCTCAACCAGAACGTACTTTCCAGATTAGCTGCTACTGTCGAAAACCACAGCTTAACTTTAGTATGAATTTGAGTAAATATCACCACTGCATCACGAGGTTCGCTTCCACGTGTTGGACTAATGCTCGTACAATTCAAAACGGTTACAGTAGGCTTTAGCAGAGTAGTACAATGCTAGTTATAAATAGGGCTAAAGATGAGAAGAGTATAAAACAAGCGATAGCAGCGGCCTCCCTGAACAGATCAAGTTTCTTAATGCAGGTAAAACGCGGAAACTATACAACGTGCAATGTTGCAATTAGGCTCTTGTAACCGCGTGCTAAAATACACTTTTGTTAGCACGCCGCCGTGTTACGTCCGTGGCCGACATGACATCAGAGAACATTCGTTTCTAATTTAATTAGACCCCACTACGATACGCAAGTGTCGGATATTAAAGAGAATCGTACAGATACAATAACCTAAATCCGAGCAAACCCTGGCACCTTGCGATGCGGACTATAGTAGTTAATTATGTATAATCGACCAATTAACTCCTCTTCGACTCTATTCCGTAGGATCTTATGCCTAAATGTGGTAAAGGAATTGCTTGGTCGACTATACATCACTACCAAGTACCTACCACTATAGTACTATGAATCGAGTGATATTAACATGCATGTCATGCTAATTAGACATTTAATTTAAACCCAGACAGTCATGCAAATTGTATTGTTTGGACAACATACAATTAACAAAGCCTAACCCGATTTGCGAAAACTGCCGTTCCCTAAAGGACGCACGCAATCGCAATTTAACCACACCACACCAAAGGTATTTTTAAGTGGTCTTCAGCTTTAAATGCCAGATCAATCGAGCGAGACAGTTTATATTGTTTAGGCATCAATGTCAGTCCAAAATTAGTCTAATTTGATCTTGGCAGAGCTGTAGTCGAATGTCGCAAACCGCGCATGCGCGAAACTCATTGGCCAATATTTAGAAACAAACATGATCAGGGGATGTGATAAAGAGTTCATCATTAATGATGGACCTGGGATGAGTCGAGGCGACTTAGCGGGTGTTCCTTGGAGAAGTTCCGCATTGCAGAGACACCGTCGGCGTCCTTTGCTCGTTTCGGAAGATATAAATACACAACAGAGGTTGTTGCGCCCGTCTCAGGGAATACCGTATAATGAGGTTTTAAGCGCCAAATTGCTTAAGTTTAATGATCTTAGGAAACGTACCCGTCCCGGTTTTACAATGTCGAATCGAACCCGATAGAGATTCCAAAACTTCCATAGTATACTTTTGTACCAACATCAAGTAAAGCTCGCATTTTGAAACTCATTTTGCTTTTTAGCAAGGTGCAAGCGTTTGGTTTTCGTTGTGCTCATCACCGGTGACGAGCAGAGCAGTGAATGATAATCGCAAGTGTTCGAAACGAGGTCGAGCACGTCAAAGTGACATGCGAGGTTATAATGGTCAGTGTGGCGGCGTGGAACGCGTGTGATGAATGGGACGATTGAACGGGTCGCGCCGCGGCTCTCCCGGCGAGGGCCGCGGGACAGTACCACACGATCCAAGGAAAGTCGGCCTCACACAGGACAGGGCAATAGACGAGGGCGCTGTCAACGTCAACACTGGGCTCACAACACTAGCACCGACACGGCGGTCACTGGGTCACAGTGAAGGGCCGCGGGCGGGCGAGGCGCGCTTCGAGCCGTTGCCCGGGCGCGCAGCGGCCCATTTGGCGGCGCGCCGACCTAAGCGTATTTCGGCCGTCCACCCTGGTCGACTCACCTTCGGGGTGCAGCCTCTGCGGGTCGAACCAAGCATCTGCAATAGAAGTGTGCGCGTTAGCGGGTTAGTCGCGACAGAGAGGGAAGCGGGCTAAGCGAAGCCGGGGCGGGGCGCGGCCACTTACAAGGGTTGAGCACGCTGCACAGGGTGGGCCCAGAATCCGCCATGGTCGCACTTTACGTAACGCGAACGATATATGGCGGCAACGGACACACGCCGCGCCCGACTCTCGCGTCGATACTGGCGCGCCGCGCGCCGCGCCGCCCCCTCCCGGCGGGCGCATGCGCTCCCCGCGCCGACACCCTCGGAGCCCTAGCACCGAGCATGCTCGCGCACCACCAGCACCGGGCTTGCATGCGCTTGCAGTAACAGGTGTTAGTTATGAAACTTTGTTAGTTAAAATGCGTGCGGTTAGAATAGTCTCGAAAATTCGGTAATAGGATGTACCTAACAAACGTTCTTTTAAAATTCTATATACCTATAAAGATAAGAAAAGACAGATAATACAACACGTAACGTAATAAATAAGTTCATAACAATTGTCCAATTGCAACAAGGATAGAGTTGAATGCTCGGCGGCACTCTCGCCGGCAGAGGGTCAGGTCGCGGACCTTCTACGATAAATGATTATGATAACAATTCTATGTCCACTCGTGTTTTGTTCAGGTTTTCCTGCTATATTTCTGTGAACACCGGTAACATAAGTTGCAATAAGGTACCTATCTAAAGTAGTAAGTATCTTCCATATATACATATGTATATACCATGTTTGACATGTCTGGGATAGTTTACGATGGAATCCCTGCGGGACGTGCATCTCGGGACGACCTTGCTGCTATCTACCTACGAGACGTCGCGCCGTGCCGCCGATGACTAAGATGCAGATGACGTGATCCTCATCGTAAACAGTGCTCGGAAGCGCTTTACTTACGAAATTACACCTTACTTGAGGTGTGAGAATTACAATGCATTTCGCTACAGTTCGATCCTATGTGAGAATATCTATCCAAGATTTTTTTCTGGGAATAAGATCATGTTCACACCGCGTACAATACCAATGTGACATAATTATACATATAATAAAGGTAGGTAGGTACCTACTTACCTAAATATATCTTAATTAAAGCAACCTTTGTTGCAGACACGTGCTCCGCAAGTTCCGCAACCAATCGAATCCCTACTTAAAACAATGAAGCTATTGTGTTCAACAGTAAACAGTTATCATCAACTGGTTTTAAATAAGCAATGTAAACAATCTTGCCCCATGGTTAACAACAAAGTGAATTCCGGAGCGAAACCACTATGACCGTGGTTTGGTCATCTGACCTTGGCGCGTCAAATTATCGGGGAATGATACAATGATTGAACGTACTTTACTTCAAGGTTATGTTAGAGGAGGTAATCGGAAAAATTTGGATACACCTCCTATACTTAATGGAAAAAGTAGATACGAGTACGCTACACTTCGATTAACTCGATCGAATTAGGTATTGGTACCTACTTACGTCTGCTCATTAATAACGCCGAGTAACGTAACATTCACCGATTTGCTAATCTACGACTTCCTTCTTATATTGAATCTATACCAATGAACCAATAAATTAAATCAAAGTGTCTTTCTGTGATTTCAGAAATTGACAGAGTTTAAGTAAACACTATTCATAAATACAATCCCACAAAAACGACGGTTTTCAGTTTTCAAGTTCTAAAGACAGAAAGACAGTCTTAAAGTTTGTCTTGAATAGGCTCCTGACCGAAACTACTCCACAGAATTCAATGAAACTTTCACAGATTAAAACAAGAAACAAACCAACTGATGTTTTGTATGTTCCATTTCGATATTTAGCAGGGTTCAGTTCAGGAGATATTTACTGCCGTACAAGCGAAGCAACGGTGAGTCGCTAATGTAATGTAGTGTATAATATAATATACATACGATACGAGATTACACTACAAGTAATCATTTACCTAAGTATTTATGTAAATAAACGGGAACGAGGCAAAGAATGCACCTAAGTTTGGTAAAAACATCATCTAAACGAATGGTAACTTTGTCTTGTAAGATACAAATAAGCATCATCATTATCATCAATCATCAACTTGGTGTATATTGCTTTGATCATAATCATAATTAAAATAAACAATACTTTTACAGACAATTAATTATGTACAGTCGACTACAAAGAGATGTATCCACTTTTGGACCTTATTACAATGCCATAAGGTGAAAAAGTGGATACATCTCTTTGTAGTCGACTCACGAGTCTCACGACTGTACCTAGCATTCAGCCTAATAAATATTATGAAGTAGTTACAGTGGTGCTGGTGGTCACATAATTCGAAACGCTTGCGTTTTTGTCAAAATTTAAAAGTCATATTTGTAGGCTATTGTATGGGCAATTGTAACTGTTGGTTAACCTGCTTAAAACCCAGACTGGCAAGGATGGATGACAGTCCGAGGAGAGTTTAAAGGTTAAAAATTACTCATGAAGTCTCAGAAGTCTCTCACAAGTAAATTGTCTATAGTCAATAAGGGTTCATAGACAAATATTGTTCCATGCCCTGCGGCTCGCTAGTTATGTATGATTTCTTATTTATATACCTTCTTATTCCTTACACACACAACCTTGTAACTTGTGAGCCTTGTCGTTTTTTGGCTTCTATTCTTCGCGCGCGGCTGTGTATGTGTGTGACTTTGGTTTTTGTGGTCAGCAGCAGCTATGTTATGTTATGAGTTATGAGACTTATGAGTCAACTCGCGTGTACACGCACGTACCTACTTTACTTCCCCTCGGCAACCGCATAGTGATTCATAAATACACCTACATAATTATCATTATAAATATATGTGTGTGATTCAAAGGGGTGGCTAGTTTTAGGGTTTTAACAACTTTTTAGCAGGCATACACCTATCTTAGCTAAAATTATTTTTCCCCGCTCAACTAATCTTCCTGGACAATGTTAAAGTAAGTAATTTTTAAACAAGGTAGGTACCTATTAAGTTTACACCGGTTATGACAAGTTATATTTAAATTATCTTTACAACAAAGTCGTTCCCGCCTGTCTGTGCACTTAGATGTTTTAAACTAGCTATAGGTATACGCAACGGATTTTAATGCAGTTTTCAGCAATAGATAAAGTGAAGGTTTTATGTAAGTATGATAAATTCTGGATTATGTACGGGTGTTATAGAAAACTCATACAACCGGAAGCGAAGCTGGGCGGGTCGCTAGTTAACCGATAAACCGAAAACTAAACATGCATAAATAAGCATAAACTCGTGCCTTCATTGCCAGAGTGGGGTAGGCAGAGCTACAGAATTACGAACAACAAAAAATTTGTAGATAATTCTGTTCCTACCACATTTTGTACAATTAGGCTAAGACTTTACCAGTGTATTAGTGACAGGGTGCAAGCCCATCGCCTAACAGTAGGTACTTCTTCATTGCACAAAAGAAATGCTTAAGGGCAATTTATGGCATTACTTCCCAAGAGTCATGTAAACCAATTTTTGAAAATCATGCAATTTTAACGTTACCGTGTATGTATATTTTTGAGGCAGCTTTATTTGTTAAAAAACATCCTGAGCTGTTCAATAAAGCTATAGACGTATACCCAAGGTGCACAAGAAATCCGAACAGACTTGTATTAGACTTTGCCCCAAAAAGTGCTCTCTTCATGAAAAATAGTTATAACATGTGCATAAGAATTTTTAATGCAATTCCAGACAACTTTAAGCCTTTGCCTTTAAACTTATACAAAAGACAACTTTTTCGATGGCTCAAAGAGCGGATGTTTTATTCGACAAATGCCCTCTTTAACATGAACTCAACGTAATGTACTTATATAATATTTATTATGTGGCCTAAAATGTTGGTATCTGTGGGCGTAATCTAACAATACATATTATAGTTTTAAGATTATTTTGCATGCTAGTATATAGCTAAATATGTCTTTGCACCGAAATTGTTTCAAACTTTACCAGCTTTTGTACCATATTTATGCAAATAAAGGAACTTTGACTTTGACTTTGACTTCAAGTCTTTATTCTCTTAGTCGCGTAACTAAACTGAAAACAAAATGTTTAAAAAAAAAACCGCCTTCAAAAACGCAAACGGTATAGGTCAGTCCAACTGAAGCCGTCTTATGGTTGAAAATGTTGCGAGTCGCCGATTTCCTATACCTTCCTACTATTTTATTTTTCGCATTTTTGAAGGATGTTTTTTGTTTTTTAAAACATTTATTTAATTTTATACTTTTTAGTGATCATAATAAGCTGTTATGTAGTCCCACTTCTGAGTTGATATGAAACTTTAAGACATTTCAAGCTCGCCGCAAGCAACGCCGCAGGAAAATCAGTCATATTTAACAATTGAATGTTCTTCGTTCTAGTCTCTCAGCTATCTTAATCGAGATATCTTATCGCCACCCCGGAAATAGGTACCCTGAGGAATTCAGAAGACCATCTGAGGTCTTCATATTCACTTCTTCATCAAATGATACTTTCAGAATGCAAATGCTGGACTTGTTACTAAAAATACTAAAATCGCTATATGTATGCCTATAATATTTGAGAAGTTCCTTCAATTCCTCACGGATCTCCTCATCAGATTCAGATTTGGTGACAATGGGACCAAACCGTAAAATTATGTGTAAAATCGGTTTATAATGATTGCCGGAGAACTCGATGAACATACATAAAAAAACGTACAGCGGATCATAGAATCTCTTCCTTTTTTGAAATCGGTTAAAAGTATACCTAATTCTTATAAATTGATACATTTAAATGCAAGATAAGTTAATAAGTAAGTCTTTAGAAAATTATGACAATACACCAACTTCATTAACGTATGGACCAACTTCAGCCTGCGCTTATAACTAGTTTCGTCATGTCCGTCTGTCCGCAGTTTTACTCAGAGACTCTTGCCACAAAGCTGTAATGTGGCAATTTTAGCATTGATACGCGTTTAAATTACGCCGAGAAAGTTGTAAAATAATGTTTTGGAGTAACTGCCATGCCATACATGTAAAGCAAAGGTATTTTTATAGGGTTCCGTAGTCAAACTAAGGAAGCCTTATAGTTTCGCCATGTCCGTCCGTCCGTCCGTCCGCAGTCTAGCTCAGAGACTCTTAGTACTAGAAAGCTGTAATTTGGCGTGAATATACATACATATTAGGCACGCCAACAAAGTGGTAAAATAAAATCTTGAAAAAAAAAATTTTAGTGTACCTCCCTTACACCTAACGATACGTATAGTAACGATAAGTATTCCAAATGTATACTTTACCACGATTCATATTTTATAACAATGATTTTTTTGAGAAGTAGGTAAGTACAGAGATTCCATAACGTGAAAATAATATCATTTGTCAAATAGGTATGATATTAATATTTTTTATAAAACAAATGTCACAACATTTACCAAGAAAAGAGTTCAAATATGTAGGGTGATTTCGCCGATCCTCCGTCCGGTTCCAATTTTGGTCCAGCAGACTAGGCTGTTTAGAACAAAAGCTTGGAATAGTAAAATAAAAACAGCTAAGTACATCAACATCTTATTATTCGCGCAGGTTTGGTCTCGTTGGGGCCCTTAGTAGCAAACCATTCATTTCACAAACATGAATATTATATTATTTAACTAGTTGAGACTAATAAAACTGGGCAAGAGCATACATACATATACATGTCTGACCATGCTCAGTGTAGGGTTTCGAAGCAGTTACTTCACAAAAACTATCTTAAACAACAACAAGTATGTACTAATTCTCTATTCAAAGTTATTTGTGTGTTGTTAGCTGTCTTATGGTGCGTTCCTATATTCAAAACCGTTGGTAGAGTTGTGACGTCTCGTTAAAATTTGACACATCTTGTACGTAGCAAATGTCATAACGCTACTGGCCGTAAGGAAAACGATTCGTTTCTTGAATATAGGAACCGGGCATTAGGCAATTTTAGTAGGTATAAACAATTTAGTCGCCTGTATTTCAGGAACCAACCATGTCTACTTAGCAGAGATAGTTATGCAAGTTTATGCCAAATTACAGCTTTCTATTACTAAGAGTCTCCGTGTCTTATCTAGGCTGCCGGCGGACGGTCGGACGGACGGACGGCCAAGGCGCAACTATAAGTGATCCTAGTTTGACTACGGAACCCTAAAAATGACGGTAGTTGGTCTTTCATTTTCGTGTTACGAAATTGTCGTCGCGGTCGTTGAAACTTAGTGATACGAGCAGATTTCACCTATGCCAATTTATATGTATGTTTGAAATATATTCCATTTTAGTCCATCCAATTGTCATTGCTGCACGAGTAAAATCAATATAAATATGTGGACGAAAACCAAAAATAGCTAAAATATGTAATTACGTTTCGTCCTTTTGCTTTGGAGTGGACGAAAACTAAAATTTACATCTCAGTTTTCGGACAGCGGATTAACTAAAATTTATTTGTTTTTGTTCAAAATAATACTTATGATGTTTGGTTATATGAAAGAAAACTTACATTAAGTACTACCAATAAAAGATATTGTTAGCCAAGCAGTTTTTTTACTATTCTTAGCTCTTAGGTCATCTACATAATGGTCGAAAACCAAAATTTGCGGACGAAAACTAGTAAAATCGATACTTTTATCATTATAACTGAATGCCTAATCAAACCTAAAAAAGCATATTTGCACTAGTTTTTTTTTTTCTATATACATTTTATTACTTGAACATATCATTTTGGTCCTCCAATGCTGGCAACTCAGCTAACTGGCCGTTTAGATATATGGTAAAGCTTACTTTTGTAAATCTTTCCTCTATAAGTATATGCATTTAAAGACGATTGACGATTACTTATTATTATATCTAACAATTATAGTATGAAGATTACTTATTATTATATCTATCAATTATAAGTGCTGTTGTTCTAACGGTACTTTAAACCTTTTTAAATTTTGTTAGTCTATAATACAAATATAGGTACCTATTACCTTGTATTAACACATTGACAGACGTTCCGATAACTACGTGCACAATGTCAATCAGAAGGTTATGTAAGTTATTTAGGTACCTATCTATTTATATTCACTATGAGTTTATTGGATAATTGGAGTCTTCAATATTGAATATAGGTATGATGTAGTTATCAAATGTATGATAGAGCAAAATAAACGTTACTGTCTTATTAAAAAGGTGCATTTTTCTCCTTATTTAAAATGTTAATTACGCGGTTTTGCAGTTTCACCGACGATATGTTTTCACGGTCCTAGCGGATCTTGCATGACATTATGATTCATAGCGACAAATAGGTACCCGGTGCCGATGCCGGTATTGTTCCATGACAATGATGGCAAGTCAAGTAGCAGAGTGCGACGGGTATAAATAGGCGACGCGTCGCGACGACGACGTCTCACTGCACCGCACCGCACCTGACAGCGATCGAAACAATCCGTCAGTCAACAGGTACCTACGTCGGTACTACTCTAATATAATAAGGT
The DNA here is from genome assembly GCA_927399475.2 of Acleris emargana. Lineage (NCBI taxonomy): Eukaryota > Metazoa > Arthropoda > Insecta > Lepidoptera > Tortricidae > Acleris > Acleris emargana. The sequence goes on along the minus strand of OV656841.1, from coordinate 13,744,750 downwards.
TTTAGTGATCATGTTATGATGTTATGTAGTTCAACGTCTCAATTAATAAAAAAACTATAGGATATTTAGCTCGCCATAAGCAACACCGCAGGAAAGTCGTAGTGTCTACTAGTCATCCTAATCGAGATATCTTATCGCCACCCTTGAAATCTATGGTTCCTGTAGCTATCAGAGGTCTTTATCATCAGTTTCACTTTACCAAATGATACTTTCTGGATGCAAATCCGGGACTTGGTACTTACTGAAAATACCAAAGTTGCTACGTGTTTGACTATAATATTTGAGGTGTTCCCTCAATTCCTTACGGATCCCCTCATCACATACTGACTTGGTGACAATTGGTCTACTTTGGGACTATTACCCTATCAAACGAAAATTTAAAACCGGTCCACAGTTGACGGAGTAATCGCGAATAAAAAATAAAACTGACGAATTGAGATCCTCCTTCTTATTTTGAAGTCGGTTGAAAATAAGATAATTTAATGAAGATGAACATAGTTAATATAACTTGGACCACGAGGAGAGTATTTAAACCCGCATCCAGATGTCAAAAAACTGGGTGATATAACTAATAAAGTACCGAAGCCACGACCTCAAATTCATCAATTTTCACGGTAGCAAATGCACAGGATGACCTGACCCCGATGCGCAGTTTATCGATTTGTTAAACTAGGACGCGAAACATCTCCATCTCTACATAATATATGTGATTATATGATGCGAAAGATACTGCGCCATATTAAAATACTAGGATTAGAAAACACCGTAGGTAAAACATAATTGAAAGAGCACCGAAAATCTATTTAGAGGTGGCGACACGGTTGTTCAATCAAGCGAAATTTGCGGTTCTTTCAGGTCCAAACTTTCTCCGCGGGACAATGCAACCGAAGAATAAAGAAATGTCAGAATTGTTCACAAATGCGAAATAGAAAGGCAAACCTCGCACGCAAAACCAAAGTCTTACAAACTGTTTTATTTTATACTAGAAGTATACTGAGTATCGTCTAACTTAATTCGTTTGACTAACAAGGAGACTGTATTTTGTCAGCAAGTGAAATCCGTTGGTAAAAGTAGTTGTGCGTCGGCCGCACGTCCGCTATCGATCCAGACTTCCACTCCCGCCACGCCCTCCCCGGGCGGGCGCCTCATTACAGTCGTCTAGGCTTCCGGAAAACCCAAGTTTATAAACGGTGCAGTGGGGTTTATTATTAAAAACATTGTCAATGTTATTGATTTTATAACACTTTTAGGGGTGAGCCTCATTTACAAAGAAAACATGTAAACATGAAATATTCCGCTTAAATTACCCTTTACATCCTAGAAATTTGATTTGACCACCTAAGCCGCTGCCATCAATGTATGTTATTTGACTAATTTGAACACGCAGTCGGGTTTTTTCTTATTAGAATTAAAAATATTTACTATGCACACATTTTCGCTTTAAACAAGGTAAAAAAAAAACCTTCTTTAGTTATGTTATGTTATTTATTAATAACAAGAAATAGAATATTTAAATTCTTAAATGTTCTTGGTATTGCCGCTTGGAATTATTATCTTCTTTATTCTAACCATGCAAAAAAAGACGTACCAAGGTATAAATGATAGCATGTCAGTGGTGCTAGCTAAACACGTTAGGGAATTCCAGAATTGTTCAGAACGTGAACTTAATAAGGCTAATTAACTCCTTATTTTCCAAACACACAAACATGAAACAGTCTGTTTGACCGTGTTGTTGTGCCGTAGTAAAACGGTGCCACTCGGGCGGCGGCGGGGGCATAAGGGTTCGGCTGTTGCGTCGCATTTTTGAAGGGCCCAAAATTAGGTCACCAGTGTTTAGAGATTTGCTGACGTAGTGAGCGGGAGCTTCTTTCGGTAGCTACACGGATACAGGGAGAAGAATTTTTATTCGCGTACAGTGCATATAATGCGGGACATAAATAGATCGACGGCGACTAAACACAGCCAGTTGTTGAGGATGCGCCGAGACGCGCGATGGCACACGATCAATGACAAAATAATGCCGATAATAGTGCCCTTGATAGCCAAATGAAGATTGGAGCTTAACCATGTTCAATTGAAAATATACAGAAAAATCGAAAGGGCCTCGTTTTAAAATATATATTATAAGCGATAATAACCGTAATTGTAATAATTTTGGAAAAGTAAAGAAATAAATTCGACACATATTTGAGACTCTAAACTATAAACGTGACTGAATAGATTCCAGAGCAGCCGGAAGAGAATGAAGGATAGGACGTCACAAACATGTGCTACCGTATATTATTACCCCAACGGAACTAATTAACAAACGAAACAAAAATTCAACCTCAAAACATCCACCAACCGATACTGTTAATTTACTAACTATTTACATACAATTTGAAATATCAGAAAAGCATAGAATAGAGCCCAATCCACCAGAAAAATCTGTAATAAAAACTGGATACTTACAAGTGATACTGTCACCGCTGGATACCATTTTGATTAAGTCACAATTAAATCACAAAAGGCAATGGTCCTTGTAGGTAGAGTGAGTCACTTAGAGGTGCGCGGGTCAGCGAGGCCACACGGGGCCGGTGAGTGTGCAGCGGGCGCCAGCAGCTCTTAACGCGAGTGCGGCTGCGAGGGGAGTGCGTTCGTGAGCAGCGCTTCGCGACTGCTGCTAAAAATAGCAATGGTGGCGTCAGCCCGTGCCCGCACTCCCTACCGGCATCACCACCAATCCTCTCTCGAGTGTCTTGGATCTCAATGGTCTAGCAATACGTCCATGAATCAGTTGTACTGATCATGGTTATACGGATAACACGCAATGGATGAATATTTTTGTGATTTTGTTTGTCTAGATTCTAGACATAGACTTTAGAACGTTCGATTTTATAAACTAAAGAGCAGTGCATCTAAAATATTACTTAATAAGTTTCGTTCGTAGACCGCGAACAAACATCGACACTTTCACATTGTTTGCACTCATAACAAAATCGTTCATATCAGATAAGATAATGCATTTATCTCCCTCTTCTCGCAAATTGCTGATAGCGGAAATATCCACATAAAGCGTCTTTTTCAGAATCCGAATTGAGACACGTCAGCCGCAGAAATGTGCATTATTAGTATTATTACTTATCCTAGCCTGACTACTGACGAAATCATTGGAAATTATGTTATCGTAACAATTTAAATGCGCCAGTGAGTCATGCCGGCAAGCGCGACACGCGCACATGTATATTCATGGGTAACAGGCGCATCGATTTTTTCGACACCAAGTGCTGTACGAATGAATAAATTCGTATACATACGGATTTACAACGCCGTACCTGGGCTGATTTTTTTACGCGAGTGGAAATGCCATTTAATGGTAAACGTAGGTATTTCCAGAAGCTTAGTAAAGGAAATCTAGTGCCAATCGCCCGTTGTATGCTACCGGATGTCGGACGTCCTTTCTTTCCGCCTGCAAAGAGTGGCGTGGGTTTCAGCGGGTGCCGTTACAAGCGGCGGCGCTGCAACGCGGTCATCGCTCTTGCCGCTCCGCCACCTCTGCAGACCCCCGCCCTGTCCCTGCCGACCCTCCCGCACCTCCTTACACATCCAAAGAAAGATAAAGTTAAACGCAGTTTTTGCAGATGAAAAAACTAATGGACCATGATTCATCGCGCGTCTACAATAGAGCTGTAGATATTTGACGGCGAAGACCTGCTTAACTGCTGACACGTGCTAGGTACCTAGTTCTTTTGATACCCTATTGCCAAGACCTTGAGGAAAGCTTGCTCGTCTAAACTAGTACGGCAGGTTTTAATTAACATAATACACACTCTGTTGAAAACTAAACTGATGTATTATTCGGCTGAAGTTACGGCGTTACACGAATCTTGCTGCCACGCCGCTGCGACACTGCAAGAGCGGAACTGTCCAAAACTGGACGATGAACATAATATATCGATGCAAATAAAGCTCAGCTCGCGTAACACCTAATGAATGCTAGGAAAGAACCATCACGGATAGTTTTAAAACGTGTGACTAGTCAGAAAAATTCAAGTTTACTTATGATGTCAAAAAAAATTGCTACCTATTTAATTAACAAGAAAAATGTCTTACCAAGTCCCATTTGGCAGAAGATGACTTCAGCTTCAATGACATGAGCGATCGGCGTACGCGACGTTTCAGGAGCGGGCTTCGATGGCGCACTAGGTGGCGGCTGTGAAACTACCACTGGCTCGGGTTTCGGAGCTTCCACTGGCTTCGCCTTCGGGAGTTCCACCGGTTCGGGTTCGTTTTTGGGCACCGGTTCCGGAATCGGCTTAGCAATCGGAGCCGGCGCCGGGGTGTGCGCCAGCACCGGCATCAGATCGGGCACCAGCGATGCTGGGGGCAGGGGCGCGGGCACGCTAGGCCGCGGCGGCTCTGGGCGGTGCATCGGCGACTCACCAGCGGTACCCTCGGACTCACTGTCGGTGAACTTGTCGGCCAGCTGGTCGCCTAGCTTGTCGGAAAACTTATCAGTGACGGAGGGTGCGCGCGGAGTGTCTACGAACTCGTCGCGTTCCATGTCAAGGAAGTTCTGTGTAACAAGGCGTGAGGCAGGAGCAGCGTGAAACTTTGATTCGCCCGCCTCCTCACGCTTGCCCTCGCGCTCCAGGTGCTCAAAGTCGTCCGTCGAATCCTGGTCTCGTTTCAGCGGGGGCAAGGGCGAAGTTCCCGCGATATCACCGCTTGCTAACCCTCCAAGAAGATCGTCAGTGCTATCCATGATACTATTCTAAGTCTATTCTATTAAGTAATTATTTCGTCACAAGGGGTGCGCGCGGTAGGAAACTGTTACGTGTTCGTATGTTCTAGCAGATGTAAAACAGAGCTGGCGTGTAGTGCCTCGCTCCGACTGAAGCTAGCTCGCGCGCGAACGGCGTATGGAGCGCGGGTGCTTGCACGACTTCACTCTGCACGACGAGCGGTATTACTCATAGCCGACCCCACCGAAGAGCCGCGCCCGCCCTTGTTAGCCGGTATTACCGCGCTTCAGAAAATATTATATTAGTACAAAACTGCCAGAAATCTTTTACAATTTTTAGAAATATTTTTTGGTTGCTTCTATTTAATTTTGAACGAGAGCTGTGTGAATCTTTTAACGTTGGCGAACTCAATGCAGGAAAATGCAAAATTATCGACTTCCAGTTCCAGTGCAGTGCCTCTGTTTTACCGACCGCAGTGTTGCCAGTGGCATATCGTCAAATGTAACACAAGTCAGGTCAAAAAGTAACATTTTCACGAGAAAAATAACATTTAGTATGTACCTTATTCTTAGTAATGTGGAAAACGACACTAATACTAAATTATGGCACTTTATTTACACAAAAACTAAAAAAAAGTATTCTGTCCCGTTTCTTTCTTTCTTCGAAAAAAAATGTTGATCGAATAATTTACTAGTGATACTGAAAAAAAAATTATTTTATAAATATTTATTTAAATATTTTATACTGACCTAAAAGTAACGTAAAAGTAACATTTTAATTCCTGTAACATAGGGGTAACATGAGAGGGTCAAAAGTAACGTAAAATGTTACAAAAGTAACATTCTGGCAACGCTGACCGACCGAGCAACTTACTTGACAGCTCAAGATTGATCAAAGTTCGTTCAGAACACAATCACTTTTTAGTTATTTGTAACGTAAAAACTTAGTAAACTAGTGAATAAACTATACGTAATAATTGGAATTTAAATTTCGCCTTAATAACGAAATCATTGTAATTTCTCATTTTATTGATTTAGTCAAAAAATACTTCATGGACTTCCAACTTCTTGTGTGCACAACCTTGACAGCTGACAACTGTCAAAGTGTCGGTGGCTCAGTCGATGAAGCAGAAATAGTAGTTAAAGCTTATTCAGCGAAAGCAGCGCTTATGTTTAGTTAGATCAGGGGTCTATGAAAACATCTCAAGCGCTGTTATAATGTTGAAATTTCGCTGTGAGCTATTAGTTATTTGATTTGAAGTGTAGTTTAGGTGTAGGTAGTGTGTGTCCACCTGTCCGTCCACAAGGATGGCGGTAACGAAAGTAAATGGTTGTATCGGGCCGAATACAACAGAAATATTAAATAAACCACAAAAATGCAATGAAAAGGAATCAAATATCAATGGGAATGTAAACAATCACAAAAATGGATACACAAAGTCTGCAAATCCAACTAAGGGGGTCAATGTGAGTATAAACATAAAATCAGTAATTTAACCTCTTTAAAAAATATTTGAACTTCCTATGGTACGTAATTTCTGGAGCCGTGTCGGCAGCGCCGGACACAGTGTGCCACGGTCTTCGAGAGTTGAGGAATCATAATTAAGCCATATTTTTCTATGACTGGCCCAATACCGCGCGTGATTACTACTTTGCCCCACTGACGCTCTTAACAACCACTCGAGTATGAAGCATTCCTGTACTGATACACTTGTCTTAATTATTAATTCGCTACTTGGTTTGAATTTTTAAGCTATATATAACTCAAAGGGTTTATATTTTTTAATCATTATTATGTGAGAATAGAATTGCTACCAACCATTTCCTTACTTACTAATATTATAGGTACACATGAAATTGTGTAACTTGATTTTGTCCTTCCATCACACTGTCATGGAGATCTTTAGCAACCACTTTGGTTTCTGATCTGCTAACAAAAACAAAGGTTTATTGCAAAAAAAGTAGAGTTCAAAGTAGTTGGGTGAATATTCAAGCGTTTCAAGAGCCATCATTGTTGTCTTCAATATATTAATGAAAATAATGATAACTTCTAATAAGTTTTGATGTCAAAAATGCAGCCCAGGTGGTAGTATCATATCATATCATATCATATTATGGGGACACAGCCCCGTTATCGATAAAATCTTCATCCTGCAAAAGAAATGTATTAGAATACTAGCTAATATAGATCAACTTGAATCTTGTCGGCCCCATTTTATTAAGCATGAAATGCTCACCCTAACTTCAATGTACATATTTGAATCAAGCAAGTTTATAAGAAAACACTCGCATCTATACACGCCGATAACAGAAATAAGAAGAAATGACAGGAATCTTAATAAACTAAAATTACCCTTTTCTAGACTAAAAATAGTTACATCCAGCCCTCATCACAACATGATTAAAATATACAATCACCTGCCAAATTATATAAAAAACCTAGACAGGCCAAATATGTTTAGTAAACAATTAAAATTATTCTTATAATTAAATATAAATTAAATATAATTCTTATAATAACTATTATTTTCTCAGGAAATGTACAAAAGATATACCTAGATCCTGTGTTAATAAAACAGACATATGCATATTAATAGTTGATCGCAGGCTGTTCAAACTGCTGGTGAGAACTCTTTCCTCTAGTTTGTTGAAACCAAAAATATAGACCATGTGTCAATAAAAGAGACACAAATATTAATAGTTCATTGCTAGCTGTACTTGCTTCCCGCTCATCGTCGGCGGTGGTACCAGTGCTACAAGGTTGTTAGTAAGTGGTTAGTAGTAGGTATTTGGTACCCTGTCAGGGCACTGCAATGTCTTATTAACTATATCATAGATAAATGTCGGAAAAATAATATTAATTATTTAATATTAATTGAATCAATTTTCATATGCTTTATATAATTTAAGAAAGGTTGTAAATGAGTCGGTGATTTTAACAGCTTATCATGCCTATGTAACATCAACACTTAGATATGGTATCATATTCTGGGCAAATTCGACGTACAGAGAAATGGTATTTAAAGCGCAGAAAAAATGTATAAGAGCCTTATGTGGCATTCATTACATGGATTCCTGTAAACCATATTTACAAGAATTACGCATACTAATTACTAACTCTTCCTAGCTTATATATTTACGAAGTAGTAATTTTTGTGAAAAGTAATCTGACCTTATTTAATAATTTTAAGAGTACGCATCTCAGGAATAAAATGAGAGCGATGTTTTCTAAGACTGCCCTTTTTAGAAAAAGTATACTTGGAATGACCCCAAAAATATATAATAAAATACCAGCAGATATTGTAAGTAAAGAAAATATGTCAGATTTAAAAAAACAGCTATACCATTTTCTAGTACAAAAATGTTACTATAGCATAAATGAATTTTTATATCACTGAAATAATGTAAACTGTAAATGCATGCAGCATGCCATTGACTGTCTACAATTTGTATGCCTTGCGGCACAGCGCAGTGAAACAACCGTACAATAAGACCTGTATATATTATGTACCCACCTGTGTTGAACAAATAAAAATACTATTGACTATGACTATGAAAAAAATTTAGAAATTAAAAGTTGAAAGTTTGAATTTATACAATAAAGTCATGTTCCTCATGTCTGACAACAATGAGCTTCCCACCCAAGCTCATCTGGCTTACGTCTGGCCACATGACTGAAATATTCGATATTTGTTGCAAGCCGATAGTTGATTAGGTAGGTCTTTAAATAATAATAATAATCACACTTAATCAGAGTTCAGGGAAATAAGATATAGGGTACCAGAAGAGAGCATACCGGGGCCACTTTTGTTTCTTATTTATATTAATGACGTAATTCTTAGTTTATATTTTTAATGGTCTTAAAAGGAATTAAGATGTATTTCACCATTGTCGAGTTATACCTATGGCCTTATTAGCTTACATACATACATACATACATACATACATACCTTCACGCCTTCATTCCCAGAGTGGGGTAGGCAGAGCTACAGAATTACCAAAAACTCTAAAAACTTGTTGATAACTCTGTAACCACAATTTGCACAATTAGGCTAAGATGTTTAACAGTGTATATTAGTGACAGGTAGCAAGCCCATCGCCTAACAGTACTACAAGCCTTAATTCCCTTAGTCGCCTCTTACGACTTCCACGGGAAGACATGGAGTGGCACAGCCGGCAACCACACGGCACGGCTTATTAGCAGTGATCCGAATAAGTAGAGTATATTTAAGTAAAGTCTAATTCTATGGAACTTGCTAACTATGTAAACAAACCGCCATAATGAAATTGTCTCTGAATGATGAATTTACTAGTGATGGGAAATACTCCTTTACTTATGTCAAACCATTTCGAATAGTAAAATAACGAAAGTAAAAAACAAGTAGTTACTTATTTCAAATTTGTTTAATCACGATCTGAAGAAAAATCGGTACTTGAAAATGATAGATCACCAGTATTTATTACAAAAGGTACCGTTATATCATCTGTGAGTGTGATCAGCGTGAGTTAGGTAATGTGTAGGGGCCTTAATATTATCGCCAACTTTAGCCAGAACACTCCCCATCATAGACAATTGTAGAATTTAAAAGAAACAAAAACGTCATTCCATCAGGTCCTAATAACCTAACCTATGAAACCATTTAAACTTTTAATGAAATATTTTTATATATATATTTATATATTTTTTATTTATATTTGGTGATTTAGTATTTTACAGTAACGACCGATTCAATAGTTTATGGTTTCAATGGTGTTTGATGAGGTGGTGTGAAAATTCAAGGAGAAACAGTGACAAAACAAAGTTAAGTCTTTTGTTTACATAGTTAGCAAGTTCCATAGAAATACACTATACCTATAGTTTGCAAAAGGAAATAATATACAACCGGGTGAAATAATAAATGCTAAGTGCTTAAATATTAAACTACCGAAACCTTCATGAACTGGTAAGCTCTATGGAAGCGGTTAACTAATTCAAAGGGGTTCCACATCGATTGGATAACTAAATAACAGGGTTGCCCTATCATCAGGGTTAATCAAATGAAGGGGTTTTCCAGTCCTTGCATAATGCATTATAGGGTGAAAATGTGATGCGTAACCAACCACCCTGTAGGTAGGTATATATAATTCATTTATTTTAGGATGAGAAAAAAAAAAGAAAAAGAACCAGTAGTCGTCAACTCTAATACTCGCTGGCAGAATCAAAGCACTCAATATATTGTATCTGTGCATGTGTCATTAATGTTTTTGTGTTGGACAAAACATTGGGTCTCGATATTATATAAAAAAAATACTATAAAACTATTTGAATATGTATATATTGGTTTCTAACTGCTATACTTAATTGATTTACCTAATTTAAGACTGACTGTTCCGGATGAAGTGTCATCGTTTCTCCGCTAAAGAGTGCGGTAGTAGGGTAGAGATTAAAGATGTAGACTAAACGAGCAGCTGCCAACTTTAACAAGGAAATTAACAACAAACAACTCACAACAAAAACAACTATGGAACAATATCAACGCTCACGCTCTCGAACTCGAGAGAAAATGACATAACATAACATGGGACATATCACATAAGGGCGTAGTGACGTTCAATCTGTCAAAAAATGCAAACTGCGGCGTTATTAATGATCAATTTAAAATTCACTAGTTTCGCTATATTTGACAGGTGACAGGATAGTATTTGATTTAGTCGAGTTATATGCTCAGACGTTTCGTTATTTTGTTAACACAGGTTTGTAACCCCTGCTTCTTTAGGTCTTTTATAGACCACGTTTCTAATTGAAGTAAATTTAATCAACACAAATAAAAAATGCAATGTAAATATTAACGAATATGACTTAAAGTACTACTGCAATAGATTATAACGTTCATTTAATATTTACTGTCAAATAATAGCAGTCAAAAAAGACGTTTTGGAGCAATATTTTTGTATAATTATTATGTTGCGTGTAACGTGCCCAATAAAATACCTTTATTTCTTTCTGTATCATGCTAAAATAAATGAACTATAGATAGCATCATTAAGGTTTGAACCTGCATTCTGATTACCGGTTAGAAATGCGGTATTACTGGTTATGATTGCATTTTACTAATTATATTGCTGAACACTTTACTACCGGTTTTATTTGACTGCTTATTCAAAAATCACAGCAGTTAAAATACTCGTAATATCTGGCCATGTTAAACTGGTCAACACCGAGCCGCAGTAGCATGTTAAGATCTTTAGCTCTCATTAGTGGTTAATTTCCTTACAATTCTTCTTGCGGCTTTGGTAAGTTTGGGAAGTGGAATAAAAATAAAGTACCTAACTACCTATTTATAATGCAGACACCAATTGGTTACAATGTGTATCACGCCACGCGTTATCAGTGCGCGCCGCGCTGTATAACTTTATTAAAAAATACGGCATTATGCAGCACATCAGCTTCAATATCGCGGTGGTTTGTACTATAATTTTCGAGAAAATATAACTACACTAGCTTCTGCCTGTGGCTTCGTCCGAGTTGACCATCCCGCAGAAACAGTGTTTTTTTTTTCGGTATTTATATCGGGGTACCCACCCTATGAGTTATTTTATGATAGAAGCTATCTTTATTTCAAAATTCATCCAAATCCGTGTAGCGGTTTTAGCGCAAATGAGGAACAAACATTTGCACACTAATGCGTGATAGAAGCGATTATGTAGGTAGATTACGTACATTAAGTCTCACACCTGGTAACACAAAACTTAACACCACTTACCTTATTTTAAAGTAAATTAAAATTGTTTACATCTTACAACTAGTATAAAAAATTAACAACCAAAGCCATACTGAAATAGCATTTCAGCGCTCGTGCAAATGGTATGGACCTTATTTATAAGGAAGATTAGTTGAACAAAATGTACTTTTGTACTACATTTGTTTCATTAGCGATATCGCTGTACCTACCTATGAATCATACATAATACCTAAGCCGAAGTACCTAAACCGTAAACAAGTATGCCTCCAATCAGTAGGGTAAAAAATTGTTTTTAAATATTTCTCGACTGACTGACAGCAGAAACCGCTGAACCTAGGGACTTAAAAGGCTCAGTTTAATTGAGCGATAGCCCGCGTGCTTTTTGTGATTCATCGCGTCGCTGCAATAGCTCTCTGCTCTGCTCAAAAATGTTAAAACAACGCGTTAATGGATTGCTACAAGTATACGGGCTATCACACAATGAAACTGAGCCTTAAAGGTATAGTCAATTTCAAATACGAAGGCCCAATGCTCTTGAAACTTAACAATAGGGCTCATAATGTTTGCCTTTTGTTATCTAATTAGGAGCACAAAAGATAACAAAAGGCAAATATTATGAGCCCTATTGTTAAGTTTCAAGTGCATTGGGCCTTCGTATTTGAAATGGACTATAGCCAAGGATGGAAGTAAGGAACACTTGTAAGGTGCGCGTCCACTGGGTTGGAATCGGAGCGAACGGATTTGTTGCTTTGATTGATTTCTATGGTACAGCTTGCATCAGATCGGCATATCTATATCATTTATAGAGTAAACGTAGTTATCCTTTCGATCGTCACAATCGACAGCAATTCGTCATCACTCAGTCATATGCCGACATAAAATGTTTAGGAGCATGTAACAACTCCCTGACACTTGGCGTCTACGGCACAAAACTCTCAACCGTGTTTTGCCGACTGGCGCTTTAAAAGAGTTGTAAAACTTAATCGTTGTCTCCAGGTTGAAAAGACGCGGTCGCCGCCGATCCCGCCAATCGACTGGGCGGCGTTCGGAGCCCCCGAAGAGGTGTTCGAGAAGTGCTCGCTGCTGACGGCGGCGCTCACCCAGCTCGGGTTCTACCTGCTGATCGTACTCAGCTACCTCAACCAGCTGCTGTTCCCTCCTAAGGTCGCCACTGAGCGTAACAGAGAGGTACGTAAAGGTATAACAAACTAAGAAGGGTTATTTAAATAATTCTTCTTAGCTTCTTCTAACTTAAAACATAACAGATGAAGCATAAGGGCTTTTAGTATCTCTATCTCTTCTATCACTACGTTGTCCAATATCGTGCTATTGACATTTAGGAAGTTACACAGCAAAACTTATATGTAAACAACCTCGCTATCATGTAATGTTCATCTAGTAGGTCTAAGCGTGCAACTGATATTATATACGATGCAATCAACTAGTTTGCGACCACAACACAATGGGTCTGTTGTGCGGCTGGCGATAACCGCTACATTTAAAGTAAGGCCAACGAGACGAGATAAATAATGTAAACAAGCTTTCAGGAGTTCAAAACATTTTTATTATAAATCGTGTCTCTTCGTACCCAATCCAAACAGGAATGAACTTCACAAAATGGCGTCCATAATGTTGACAACATCTGTATTGACAGCTTTCCTGTACAGTCACCAGCAATAATATATTATCCAACATTGAGCGCACAAATATCTGACACGTCTTTATTACTAGAAGTATAAGAGTGTGTTAGATATTTTTCACTTTCATGCTCTTAAAATGTTACTTTAGTCTCTGCGTATATCGGGACTAAAGCTCCTTATTAATCTTTAGGGATTAAAGTATGTTTTTTAGTTAGTTAGTTATCCTAAAAAACCCTGCACAAAGACGTACTACCCCAAAAGGTGACGACAAATTCTTGCTATGGCGTGCCGTCATTGTGTGCTGGATGCTTCAATCTCTGAATCAGTACGCAAATGTTTATGATAAGTGTGTCAAGATTCAAGAGATAAAGATCAAAAGGTGTTGTAGTAAGATGAGATGTAGAAGATCAGATCAGACGTCTTTACAAAGTTTGTTGTGTATGTTATTTATAATATGAAAGTTATTTAGAATCTCTCTTATCGTCCCTTTAATTTTTGATAAAAAAAGAGGGAGAGCGAGGGAGGGGGAACATGTGTGTCTGCGGTCTCTCTGTGGGTTTTATGAAATTCGGTTCGGGTCGCCATTATATCGGAGGATTTTATCTATTAAATAGATATTATTTATCACATGGTGTTAATTTAAACGGTCTTCGTTGCGTAATATGTTTTTATTTACATTGACATTTCGACTGTCGAAACCGAGGTCACTAGAAGATTGAAGTGGAAGCTATTTTGTGGTGATTTGGTGATCTTAAGAATTATTCCTGATTGTTACTTCTTCGTGCTCACTAAAGCATCCATGATAGAAAACTCAACCTATCACACTCGATACTACGTTTGTTTTGTTATTTTCTGCCCTTAGAAACTTCTTGAGTTTTGCATGTGAGCATGGGATATTTGTGGTTTACATACAAATATCCAAAACAAAGATACTTACTTACTTACTTAAAGATACCTTGTGCTGATTATGTAACCAATAGCGGTGATGATCAGTTTTCGTGACAACTTTATTCAGATAATCACCTACTGTAGAGCAAAATGCTCTTTAAAACGTCCTGTTCGCCTGTCCTGTTTTCGCGACTGCGGTCACGTTTTAAACATTACACTTACAGATATTGCGGTTGGTAAGTAGGTAGGTATTTGTACGGTATTTTGCCCAAATACTTGCTTTGTTGAAAACTAATTGCCCAGATTTATGACCGATGATCCATCGTTGCCTCGTACTCATACTCATAGAAAAAGCCTTGATTTTATTTTGGATTGTTTGTGTAGGTCATTTCATAAGTGTGAGGTCGGCCCCGATATTTACTTATTTTTTCTAGTATAGTAACTACATATACCAATCTATTTTTGTTCTTAATTTATGGGATTATTAACATATAAATAGAAATGGAAACTATTTAATTAATGCTCACACAAAACAAATACAACTGACAAGCAAAATAGGTAAAATAAAAAACATGGCTGCGGCTAACCATGGCGTTGGTTTTCAGACCCGGTCATAAAGACTAACTTAAACCTTGAATTAAAAGATGTGAAGGTGCGTCTCTGAATCGGACTGATCTCTTATCGCGATCCCTCCATGTTTAACAACTTGCTATCAGTTTAGGCTTCGCATAGCTAGAAGCTGTAATCGCATTTAACATTTTGATCAACTACTAATTAAGATTAATTCATTCATTCAAGATGATCGGTGGCTTAGGGGGTCAACTCATGATCATGATGGTAAGGTACCGGGATCGAACCCCCGCGGTCACCATGTGCCAATGAGTTTTTCTAACTCAAGTAATTACTCGATGCTCTTACGGTGCATGAAAAACATCGCAAGGAAACCTGCACGTTCGATCAGCTGAGTGGTGTAATAGAGTATTTGCACTAAAGGGGTTGAAGTGTATCCGAAAGGGCATCTGTAAAGATATGATAAGATGATAATTCAATAAGTCACTCGTGAATTACCCGGTTTGGTATGCATATTCAGGTAAAATTATACGTAACCCTACTACAGAGATAATCCAATGTACTACAAACCGCAATGGTTTCGATTTCAATCTCGTTAGCGGTAGATCGCTTTTTGTAGTTTTACCGTTTATGTGTTTTTATGAACCAAGGCTACGAAATCGTTCGTCGATTATTGTGTTATTTTATTTATTGTGCCTGTGATCTCAATTTGATGGCGAAACCCGGCAGCGCACGTGTAGGTAATTGCGTGTAAAGAGACGCTCACATCCAATTAACTAGTCGCTAACACACTCCGCCTACCCTTGTCCTGCTTACACAATTGGTTCTCCACAGCTCCTCTGGTATACATAAGCCTCTTCGGCTCGCACCGGTCATCAGTAGGTGTTCAGTAGCAACACTAGAAAGATATGGTTAGATTGTTCAATCTCAAATCAAAGGCAGCTCTGTGTACGATCATTTAGTACGGCTATAAACAAACGAGTTCTAACAATTATGTTGTTTCCTGGTACACTCGTACCGCTATCACAAAGCTCACCTCAATCTTGGCTCAAAATCTTTGGCAGCATACACGAATATTGATCCTCGCTCGCTAGGTTTCGAAGTTACAGTCATTCTTACATTACGATAACGTTTTATTACTTGAAATAGTTTCATATCGATTTTATTGTGGGGCTGGACGGCATGCCCGCAGATGTTAGGCCACGTCTTTAATTTATGTCGGTCCCATCGTCGACGTTCGTATAGTTCTACCGGTTCCTTAATACTGGGGACCTATTGAAAAGGGTATAACTCTCCTGAAGATCAAGTGAAAAATCTAGTATGCTCTGTTTATGTATATACCCTTTTTTAGTACGAGTTAAGTCGACTTATACCCTTTTTCACTAGGACTCCAGATTAGTTATCGGTAATCTTGGTTTTTCAATGACACGCGAGTGACAAATATACTGTCAGTTGCGAGTGCAAGTGTGATAGCGATAACCAGCCATTAAGAATCTGGGAGTAGGTACTGTACAGTCGTTTACAAAGAGATTTATACACTTATTCACCTTAAGGCATTGTAATAAGGTCCAAAAGGGGATACATTTCTTTGTAGTCGACTGTAAATCGTTGTAGTAGTTTGGGGAATGTAGGTTACGGGACGTCAAGGGTGCGGGCACCGCAGTCTGACGTCACGCCGCAGGACCGCACGGTCATTTGTGAATGTAACATGATCTACCTGAGGCAGTATTATGAGCTCGTAAAACCTGAATTGAATGAATGAATGAAAGAGACAGAGTTATAGCAATCATAAGCTCTATCCTTTTTGCTGCCTGGACTTGGCTCGATTTAACAGTTCATTATTCCGCCCCTAATCTTCTGTCGTCAACTTTTCTTCTCAATTTAGAATAGTTTATAAATAAATACCTAGTATTAAGCGACCAGATCGCTTGACTGAAATTACATATTTCGATATCGCAATTTGTTTAATAATCTAAAAATGTTAAAGCTCCCTAAATGCTAGCTAAGTGTTAAACCCTGAATGAGTCACAAGATTTGCATCAGTCTATGGCTGGTCTGTTAAACGCTATTGTTCTACTGTTTGGAAAGTGCTTGCAGTATTTAGACCGTAACTTAGAGAAACTGAAACTGTACCTATGTTTATGCAGATAAAATTATTATTTCTATTTCTAAACAAAACTACTGATTAAAACCTTAAGATTATCATCGTTTATCAAAACCCAGGAGTAAGACGCAGTTGTTCTCACCTGACATAATTATTTTGTTTATTTTTGATTTGATGTCATCGATCGTAGGTATTTTTGATTTGATGTCATAATAACTTCCTTATCTGCTTACAGATCTGATTACAATTAAATTGCTGATCAAGTTTGATACTCGGTACAATTTTACTACCTTACTAATCTAACTATAGATAGCATTTCGACGGTGACTATCATAGACAGCTATTCCCAACATTGCTTTGCTTATTGATATCGGTTGCCGCTATTGGCCTCGATAAGGTACGTGAATCACGTTCTAAATAGTGTGACGTCGCGCGCATTGGGTAGGAACTCATCGCGTTTACATTGTTTATACATATTTTCCTTTTTCATCGCTTCTATAGCAAAGTATTTTTTTGTTTATCTTAAGGGTTAGCTGGTCTCCTAAGATCATTTTCGCATGGCGGCAAGAGTTCCAATAGCTTAGGATTTTATCCCCGCTCACCGATCCGCATCCTCTCACAGCTCAATGGATACTCACTCTTACTAACCGGTCTCAACATTCCACCATTTCCACCCTCTATAATCAAAAACTTCCGATAAATACCGAATTGAATCCAAATACAAACCATGTAATTTATAGAAGAAATACCTTCGAGTAGATAGTAGTTTTCCCACTGAAATTCAAGTTTTAGCACTGGAGGGCCGTAGGATTTAGAAGTCGACGACGAGATCTAACTGAGCGCTATGTATTAAGATTGGTCTTTACTAATAGCGTGTGTGGTTGTTTCCAGGGTTACGCTCCACTGTATAATCCATTCGACCAGTTCTTCTCGCGCTACGTGTACCGGCGCGTGCGCCACTGCTTCAACAGGCCTGTCTGCTCTTCACCCGAAGCCGAGATCACGCTCAAGGAGCGAGCCACCGACGACTATAATTGGACGTTTAGGTATACTTAACTGCCTATAAATCATGTCGTGTACAGTCCTCCCACGGAGTGATAGACGTTGGCAAGTCGAGGCTTTAGGTTTTAGTGGGAACTGTGTAGTGGGGAAGGGAAGCGAGTGCATCTGTGCGCATTAGCTTACATTATATGCAATAAACCAGTTGAATATCTTCGATTAATACTTTTCTGTTTCATTTAGTTTGCCACTCTGGGACGATCACGGACGATTTTTGGACTATGTTAGTCTATAACTCCTCATTTTGTAAAAGTTCACCTGATCATCTCGACATACACGCAAAGACTGTCTCACGACACGACTCTTCATCTCTTATTTGATCCTTTTACTTACGACGAATACAAAACTGGATGTGATGCGTTTTGCAGGTACACAGGTCGCACCCTGCGGTGCGTAAACCTGGGCTCGTACAACTACTTGGGATACAAAGGCGGCGCGTCGGCAGTGGAGGCGTCGTCGCGGCGCTATGGGCTCACGCCAGCGTCCGCGCGCGCCGAACTTGGCCACTCGGAGCTCCACGCGCGGCTCGAGACCGAAATCGCCGAATTCCTCGGCGTCGAGGTGGGTCCACAGTCCGCCAGTTAAAAGTGTTGGTGTATAGTTAGAACCTTTTCATTTCGTCACTCATATAAACAAATAAATTTACCATTATTACTCCATATTCGCGTACTTTTGAAGGTTGAGCATGGTCATATTATATATTTATATACTTAATTATTTTCTCTATGTTTATTTTGAGGTATAGTAATCATATAGCTCTATCCCTTTTGCTGCCTGGACTTGGCTCGATTTAACAGTTCATTATTCCGCCCCTAATCTTCTGTCGTCAACTTTTCTTCTCTATTGTTGAGCATGGTCATATTATATATTTATATACTTAATTATTTTCTTTATGTTTATTTTGAGGTAGTAATCTCTATTTAATGTTGTATTTTTTATGAAAAGCACTTTCGGTGAAAATACCATGACACTGACCGACGCTTGTCATGTAAATTTTGTTTTTTCGAAACATATTTGACATGAAAATGTAGAGATGTTTTGATACATTTGATTGATAAGAGAGATTTTCGTCGCGACAGAGACCCAGCATAATAATACGGTGATGATGAAGAATATTTATTTAACCTTCTTAATGAACTAATTAGAGGCAGCATTATTGTCATCACTATTTCATCATCTATCTAAAGACAATTACTTTGAGGTATACTTGTCGCACCTTTGCGACAAAACTGTGACATCTCCAAAGTTGTGATTTACCCAGATGTCACAGTTTGTCGCAAAGGTGCGTTGTATTGTCATTGGCAGTCTGAATAGGAAGGAACAGACTTTATCTTATCTTATCTTATCGGTGGGGTCCTTACGGATACACTTCAACCCTATGGGTTCTTTTGTGTAATTACTAATTACCTATCTTTTAGCGCTTAATCCAATGCAGCCCCTTCCAGAAAGCGGATAGTGGAGTACAATGGCAGTGCCTTGAATTCGCTTGGTTCTGGGTAGCCACAACCGAGGATTTTCATTCTAACTCCGGCGAGGGCATCACATTCACACAATAAGTGTTTCACTGTTTCCACCTCTTCGCCGCACATTCTACAATCTGTATTGTCATAAAGGCCCATCTTTGCTAGGAGATGTTTAACCCCGAAGTGCCCGGTCGTATCGGAGTTGTCTTCTGCTGAGTTTCCAATTTTTTTGGCAGCTCTGGTCAAATCTTTCTATGAAAAGGAACAGACATTATACTCGAAACTGTAATTAGATTCCAAAATCCTAACCTCAACCGACGCACATTCGCTGTGATTACTGCATTTTGGTTTAAGTGTAGGTATTTTTATCAATTAAACTGACCCTAATATTACTGGTTACACGAGTTCTCATTGATATGTTTATGAAATAATATTTTAATAAAGAAATAATCAAGATGGGAACTGTCAGATTTTGGAATCTAATTAGATTTTCGAGTATAGTCACAGATTATGTACAAGTGACTACGTAACAGATACACCAGTTGTATGGACGAAGGGCGTTCCCACCGCTATCGTTGCCTAACGCTCCTATTGGACGCGGGTGACGCAACGTCATTGGAATGTGCGCTATGGTTGTCTCCGTTATCTAGATACATACATACATACATTAAATCACGCCTGTTTCCCGGAGCGGTAGGCAGAGACCACTTCTTTCCACTTGCTACGATCTTGACAAATTTCTTTCGCTTCTTCAACATTCATACATCGAGTCATGCACGCACGTCGGTATCTAGATAAACGATAGTTTTTTGTCGCGCCTTCGCTCGTTTGGTATTTTAGGTATTCAGGGGGCAATGTGATTCCAAAAACAAACAACTGATTGAATTATTAAATAGAAATATATTTATTTAAAAAAATCTAAGTCGGACTTGCGGCAAACAAGGAAAGCCAATTTTTCATTGGTTTTTTGACTGGTACATGCACCGCGCAATACGTCTGACATTTCGTTTTTTTGACATTACACGGGATGCACTCACTGCGTGCGATGCGAGAGTCGTTTGCACGGGCAACGTTAATTATAAGCTGAGCCGTTCGTGCGCAGCGAGGCGTGGCGTTTGTGTCCTCTAGGAGACACTTAGAGATCGGCATTTATCGCGCGGCTTTGAACGCGTGGGGATAGCCTGCTGTAGTTGCTTAGGATTTCGACTCGTAAAGTACCTAGTTCGAAACCCTGCGACTGCTATGTACCAATGAGTTTTTCTAACATGTCATAACATAACATTAGGTACTCGATGCACTTCCGGTAAACTAAAAGGTTGACCAGTCCGGCGAGCGGCAGCATATAAATGTAGAAAGATGTATGAACATGTCACGAGTTACCAGGGCAGCGATAAGGCGGATACTCGGCATTTGTTTCCGCCGTGCGTCGCTTATCGCCGTCGCATTCACCGTCTCGCAATCATGGCCAGGACATTGTGTCCTGTCCACTGCCACATATGCTTCTATATCCTGTTTACCCTAAGTCAACTGCCGTCTTTTTTCCTCGGTTAACTTTCTTAATACCCCGTTTTTACGCCTTGGTTGACTTCGACGGTAGGTGACTTGGGGCGGTATAGAAGCTTTAGGTCTACATCTCGTTAGGACTAGGTAGCAAATACGACCAGGGGCCCGATTTATACATTATTCCTACATTTATAACCAGTCAAGAATTTGTAAAATAAGCGTAAAAAAATCTTATTCGCACTGAAATATTAAATTGCTTGTTATGATTTCATCTTTTGTTAGCTTCACACTTTTATTCGCAATTAAAATATTAATAAAAAACCGGTTTAACATCGACTTTCTGCGTTAAATTAAACAAGTTCCAACTTAACAATACTATTTAGTCAATCCCTCAGTTTCGAGTGAAATTTTCAAAAACATGGAATTTGGGACCATTCGAAAATAAATCGGGAAAAATTTTCGCATACGAATTTTTTCTACCGCTCGGTTTTGAAATCGAACACGCGAATGTCAAAAATCGGTCCCCAGATGGCTTTGCGACTACATAGGTATCAAAAAGCCTGAGTTGCAAAATCACCACTTCGTTTGCTTTATTAGATAGATTAGGTTCGTTAGGTAACTTCAAATGCCCGAAGAGCACATTGCCCAGGATTAGGAGCCTCGCCATAAGGAGCTCCGTCGACATTGCTAAGACAGAATTAAAATTTAAAAAAAAAACAAAGTGGTTATTTAGCGACTCGGACTTTTTGAGATGTTGTCGTAAAGCGATCTGGTCCTAATGCGATCTAGGCACAAAGCGATGTAGTCAGATCGAGATGAAATCCTAAAGCGATCTGGTCATATTAGCTACCTAGTTCTAACGAGCTATGGACAGAAAGTTTCTATCCCTTGTAGTGTAGGGGGACTAGGGGGACGAAACCAAATTTAGGCACTCTAGGAGTATACGACTCCATTTACTTAATGCCTGAAACAGTGCTTTTTACGAATACTAATTAGGAAACATAACAAAAAAAAAACGTAAATTTTCGTTTTCGTTTCGTTACCCATATATACCTTTAAATCAAGTTACCATGTTTAATCCGTACTGAAGTACTTTTAAAATTTGAGCACGGTAAGATACATTTATTTAGACACTTAATCATTGTCTTAAGGTTTATTTTGAGGTTAGTAATCGCTCTTGAATGTTGTCTTTTTTTGATGAAAAGCACTTTCGGTGAAAATACTATGACCTGACAAATGGCCGTCATAATATTTTACTTTTCGACGACGACTCCTCTACGTGGTTTACAAACTTTGTATGTAGGTATCTTCTGATGATGAAAAAGTAATAATAAATAACTAGGTTTATAAGCTTTATTACAACGAGCCGAATCGCCGCGCGCATGGTCCTTCTGTCGACTAATACGTCGAAAAGTGCCTTCAAAAAGACCATTCGGATATAATAATATGATCATTTCACGTGTAAGCTTTGGTTTTGTAGAACTTTTAATACTTATGATTGTTTTTGTTATTAAATAACTATTCACTTATTATAGAAGAGCGAGGCCTTCTGTCACAGGTATTACTATACTTACTAGGAGGTCTCAACCCTTTCAAGTTTTGTAACCGTAATTTTTAACAAAAATAAACATTTTTTCATTTTTCATTTTTCATTTTCATTATGAAGATATACGTATATTATACCTTTTTAAATAGGTAAAATTATTCTCATTTCTTTATGCCGTGTGGTTGCCGGCTTAGAATTGTGCCACTCCATGTCTTCCCGTGGAAGTCGTAAGAGGCGACTAAGGGAATAAAGGCTTGTAGTACTGTTAGGCGATGGGCTTGCTACCTGTCACTAATATACACTGTAAAACATCTTAGCCTAATTGTGCAAATTGTGGTTACAGAGTTATCAACAAGTTTTTGAAGTTGTTGGTAATTCTGTAGCTCTGCCTACCCCACTCTGGGAATGAAGGCGTGAAGGTATGTACGTATGTAAATTATTATTATTATTATTTATTATTATTATTATTATTAAATTATTCTCATGCCTACCCCTCTGGGAAACAGGCGTGATTTAATGTAATGTATTTTAATCGTCTAAAAGACAATTACAGTCGAGTATACTTGTTATTACCATTAACAGTCCGAATAGGACCCTACTGCATATGCAAACAGGCTGCCAAAAATATTGTTGGCCTGTTTCATATACAAATTGTAATGTTTGGTAACCACGACTCAGGCCGTGTTTTAGAATATTTCCAAGCAATGTTGTGAAAAACGTTAAACGTCCGTGTTGCAGGCGGCAATCGTGTTCGGCATGGGGTTCGCGACCAACTCGCTGGTGCTGCCAGGGCTGCTGGGCCCCGGCGCGCTGGTGCTGAGTGACGAGAACAACCACTCCAGCCTCATCCTGGGGCTGCGGCTGGCGCGCGTCACCGTGCGCGTGTTCCGGCACAACGACATGCGGCACCTCGAGCAGCAGGCGCGGGCCGCACGCGCCGAGGGCCGCTGGGACAAGATCGTTATCGTGAGTCGTTAACGTTATTTATATCTACCTACCTACCTATGTGTAGGTACCTACTTATAGGCCGATAAATAAAATAAATAAAGGGCCTCATCACATGGCGGTACAAATATACAAGTGAATACCACCGATCATTAGACTAATGGAGGAAGATAAAATTTTTACAAAAAAATAAAGGATTCTGCCGTTGCCGTTGCCATTGTAACACATAAATGCATTAAATGATATGACTATGACTAAAGAACACAATTACCATCAGCCCCAATGTAAAAAAGGATATCTGTGATTGATTAGCCAACACGAATTCAAGACCTAATTTCTACTTTTTTTGGTTTGAACTGTGCATTGAATTATTTATTAAAAAAACAATATGATATATCTGTACCTAACACACATAAGATCACATAAGCGATACAATTTATTTTCAAAGGAAAGGAAACCAGATAACCTTTTTCGTATGACGGCTGAATTTGAACTCTTTGCTTAGTGTTCACGCGAGTTGTTGTACAGGTGATGGAGGGCGTGTACAGTATGGAAGGCTCGGTCGGAGCGCTTTCGGCCGCCGTGGCACTCAAGAAGCAGTTGGGACTGCATCTATACCTCGACGAGGCTCATTCAGTTGGAGCCATGGGCAAGCGCGGGCGCGGGATCTGCGACCTGGTTGATGTGGATCCGCGGGACGTGGACGTGCTTATGGGCACGTTCACCAAGAGCTTCCGGTCGTCCGGCGGGTACATCGCGGGCTCGGCGCGCCTCGTGGGCTGGATCCGGCAGCATGGGCACGCGCACGCCTACGCGCATGCCATGGCCACGCCCATGGCGCAGCAGGTATGGAGCAGAATAAACTACGGTCAATATAACAATTACAAGAGCAGTTTCCCATTATAAATAAGTCTAGTAGGGTAAAACACCTGGTTATCGGCATCCAAAATACCATAGTTATTGATATGACTGAGATTAATTATACAATGATCGGTATGGTGCCAACAATAGGAATGTTTACGTATTTTTTTTAATTCGAAAATGTGCCAGTTTTTAGGATGGGTTAACATTGCATTTTTTTCAGGTGCTAAACGCGCTCGAAGATTTGCGGTCACCTTCCGGCCTCGCGCGTGTAGACTGCCTGCGTCGTAACACCCGCTATTTCCGCGACCGGTTAGTCTATTCTCTCCCGCTTTCTTGACCTTGGCCCCATCACTTATAGTCAAGCTAACGTGACGCCTTCGTCTGCAGGCTATCGGCGATGGGACTGGTGACATACGGACACCCGGCATCGCCCGTAGTTCCGATGATGGTGTATTCGTTCAGCAAAATGGCGGCGTGCGTCGAACGGCTGACGGCGCATGGTGTCGCCGCTGTGGGCGTTGGCTTCCCCGCTACGCCTCTCAACAAGGGCCGAATCAGGTCAGTTGCGACTAATATGCGCGTGATTGAGTAAGAAAATTATTTTTGTGATTTTATCATTCGAACCATTGATTTTACCAAACTGGAATAAGGCTTCCTCCGAGATTAGTCTATACAAATTCGGCGTTTACTCTAGGTATAAGACCTTATTCTCGTTTGGTCGAATCCGTCCTTGAATCGGAAAGGTTTTATTCCTTGAAATATGCTGTTTTGTCTTCTTCTTTAACAAAGTAACAGTGCAAGTATAATTTATTTTTACTTTATATATCTAATCATATTCGTAAAAAATGATGGTGCCTAAAGCCTCCCCTCCCTGGCTATATTTCAGGTTCTGCCTGTCGGCGGCGCACACGCGCGCGCAGCTGGACCACAGCCTGGCCGCCATCGAGGCCGTGGCGGACGAGCTGGGGCTGCGCTACTCGCGCCAGCCGCGCCCGCCCGCGCCGCCCGCCAGCTCATAGCGCCCCTCCGCGCCTACACTCTCTACCTCTGGACTAATTATGCTAATGTTATGTTACTTACTTATGTATGCGAGCTTTACTCAATAAATTATTTTCTCAAGCTTGTTTTTAAGTTTCGTTGTTGTGTAAACCAAAATTGCCAAGTTGATGGCAATCTCCTCCCGTGCGAAAAATTAAGGTTGGAATGGAATTACATTATTTTTAACTCTTTACAAATATTTTTTTTGTAATTAATACAATTTTAACATCGTTTTTAGGGTATTGTGCCGAAAGGGCGCCCTATTACTGAGCTTCCGCTGTCCGTCTGTCAGTTTGTTTGTCAGCGGGCTGAATGTGTTTTTCAACAACAACTAAAAAAATGAGGTGCCCCCCGATACAAAAAACATTTGTTATGGAGTTTTATGCTTGACCTTAATAATCGCAGTACCTTTTGAAATGTAATAGGTAGATGCATGAAATTTACAAAGTGAGAAAACCACAACCTCTTCAATAATTATGTAGTATATGTAGTTTTTTTTTCTCACATTTTTATTTAGATTAACGGCTAGACGGAACTGACTGTATGGTCGTTAACAGGTTCAAAAAGGTGAATTTTCAAATTCAATAAACATTATCCCTTACGTATAAAAACACAAACGTAACTTAATTGACAACAATTCATTTTGTGCTAAGGTAGTAAAATAAAATACCGTTTCTAGATTTTACACTGCTGATTACAGTAAAAATATCTTTGGATTTTTTTATGCAGTAGTTTTTTTTATATTTAGGAAAAACAGTAAAAAAAGTTGGATTGTGAATGTTAGGAATACACTTATAGTGCCCTTAGTCCATTTATTACCAAAGGAATTCAAAAAAATATCCAACTGTCATGTTCATTTTTTATCTGTCTGACGGATTACTTGATTCTAACGACACGCTTTCGATTCTACACAAAATAGTTTATTTATTTTTATGGCGTCTACAAATTACGTAATTAATTAAATTACGCAAAATCAATTTGTACAGTGTGGAGAGTTTTGAAACGGGAAGGGTTACATCCGTATCACTTTAAAAGAGTTCAGGACATCATCGAGCCGGATTATGCTTCCCGATCAGTGTTTTGTTCCTGGATCGTTAGAGAGACACGAAGTAATGTTTTTTTATTGAAAAGAATAATGTGGACAGGTGAAGCCACTTTCACTCGATCTGGATTCACAAACCACCGAAATCAACATCTGTGGCAGCAAGAAAATCCACATGTCGTGAGGCCAAACACATTTCAACACCAGTTTTCTGTAAACGTTTGGGCAGGTATGATCGACGATATTTTAATTGGTCCGATCATTTTACCTGGAACAATGAATGGCCCAAGATTTTTGGAATTTCTGGAAACTCAATTTCTGGACGAATTGATGTCGATACCCTTATCATACAGAGTCAGAATGATATTGCAATTAGATGGTGCTCCGCCTCACTTTGCAATAATAGTGAGAAATCACTTGAATGCCTGCTATTCGCCGTGGATTGGACGTGGAGGAAACATCGCTTGGCCTCCCCGTTCACCGGACTTAACGCCTCTCGATTTTTTTTTGTGGGGTACTATGAAGCAAAAGGTTTACGTGGAGATACCGGAATCAAGAGAACAGCTGGTTGAAAAGATTCTTCAAGTTGGAGATCAAATAAGGGAAGACCACGCCATGATACGACGTGCTACGCAGCATCTTGGGATAAGAGCGACCGCTTGTCTGCAAAATCGTGGAGGACATTTCGAGCAAATGTTGTAAATTTGTCAACAACTGTTGTAATTTTTTTTATATCAAATAAATCAATCGTAAATTGTACGTTGTTCTAATTTTTGAACTACTACTGAAAAAGCGTTAGTAAAGGTATGTTAAAAGAGGTTATGTTTGAGCTTTTGTAATTCTCGACTTACTTTAGGTAGAGCTACAATTCTTATGAAAAATAAAAAAAAACCAGGTTAACGACCTAGATTTCTCAGAAAATAAGGATAACTAATAATTAACCACTGTTTTTTCCCCATTTCTTGTTTTGATGATTTTTTTTTACCATGTAATTCCCATATTGCTGCACAATTATTAACGCATAGTTATTGCTCATAGGTTTAGCTATCAAAAACCATTTTTTTCGGGTTTGTCAGAGAGTTTCCTGGTCAGGTGTGGCCGTATTTAGGTAAATTTAACATAAAAATTGCTGCCATTCGATACTGGTTCGAAAAAAAAAAAAAAGGTTAATTTGTCGATAAAATTGTTTGTACTACACACCCCTAAAATCTCCGACACCGATGACGAAACACACTGTATACGGTCTTTTTAATGACTATTACTTTAATAAATTATTAACGACGAATTTAAGTTAAATAAAGCAAAACCAAGCAATACGGGTAGTCTAATTTTTAACCAGCTATTATAAACGCGAAAAAACAATAATGCTTTTTTTTGTTGAAATGTTGTCAATTGAGAATTCCTCCGTTTTTGTTTATTTCTTTGAAGTCCGTTAAAAATTATACACATACATGCATTACGTACATAGATACGTACATATTTATTTAGGGACAATTAATGCGATCAAATGAAATACCTCGTATAAAATAATATTTTAATATTCCTTTTGATAATATTTTTGATACCATTTGTCATACATAGTTTGTACAATTAACAATTAAAGCATTATTGTAAGTTCATTAATATAATAATGATTTATTAGGACATTTAAACAGTCATTTGAGTTTCGCAAACCTTGATCCAAACCACGTTGCTCAAATGCTCTATCGTATGCTCATAAACTGAAGACCTAGTATACTAGAGTAACATTACTTGTAAGGTAAAGTGTAAATAAACATGCTTTTTATATATTAAAAGTTAATAAATTAAACGAAAATAAAATAGATAAGCTAATAAACTGAACCAGTGATGTTAAATATAGTAAGAAAGAGAAATTAAATCTGAGATAAGGAAAGTACGTTATGGAAGATTTCATTAAGCTACTTAATAATCAATTCTTAAATTTTCAGTCAAATACTAAATTAAATATTCATTATACACACGGACGGACCAGAAACATTAAAAAAGTTAAACTATATTACAAATATAATTCAGTTACTAAAAAAAACGTGAATTCGTTAATACATTCCCTAACGCATTGTCATTGCACATACCTATTACGTTGAACGTAGAACACTCACCAGCAGTAATATCTTACCTAAGACTGCGCTCAAAACTGTTAGACGTCTGTGGCAACGGCGGCGTCCTTGCCACATGTTTTATACTAAATGTATTGTAATTAAATAATAAATGCCAATTGAAACGTGCCAGATATTCAAGAGCTCAGTGTTCACAAAGACATTACTGCTGGGAACTGTAATACTTCCTAACAACTAATATTTCCTTAATAATTATTTAGTTTAATTGACATTTAAACTTAATTTATCTAACAATAAGGCATACGTGTTTTGTATCACAAAATACAGAATCCAACTAAATGATACAATACTTTTTATATGGACATTTCATAAATTGAGATCGTGCACTTCTGGTATTCATATTTAGGGATTTGCTCTAATACTAACATTATAATAAATACAAAGCGTGTATAGAATATAGGTAGAAAATACATAAGGCACTACTTCTGAAAGTTTCCCATAATAATATAAAATATTCTAAATGCAGCAAACATTTAAATCAACCAAGACATTTAATTCAGTCTTTTCATTGCTACTTATTTAAATACATATATAATATACCATCGTTCCTTTTGTCTTTCTGGAGCTTAAAAAATATGCAAACAGCTTACTATAAGCTATATCTACATACATATATCTCATCTTAATTTCTTAAAGGGCAGTGATCTATAGTAATCTGTTTATTTATTTAACACAGATTACTCAAATACTTAACGAAAAAGCAACAGTATATTGTTGTCAATAGATGAAACTATCTCGCTGGTAAAATTGTTTTAACTACATAGCAGTCTCTAACGGCTGACTATACGTCCGACTTGCCTCGGTAATCGGCAGCGAACTAGATTCAGTGTCATCGAATTCGAAATTCGTTTCTAATAGCGCTTCGGATTTGGACCTCCCGCCTAAACCCGGCGTCGGGGAGGCATCAAACTCACGCGACGAGTGCTGAGGGCTGGAGTCGTAGCTCGGAATATTGTCCGAGTAGTCGGGCGAGTAGACCGGCGGGTGCGGCGGGCTCGGCAGGTTGTCTTCATAATATTGCTGTTCATCTGTAATTTTAAAAAATAGGACTTGTTATCTACAGTGCAACCATTTTCTTAATAGCGATCGGCAATCATCGTTTCTCTATGACACACGAGTGACAAACATACTGTCAGTTGGGAGTGCAAGCGTGATAGCGATAGCCAGCCGAACTCTATTAAGAAGCTGGGAATACTGTATATGACAATAACAAACGTTTCAGAGCTGAATTAAAGGAGAATCACCGTCAGAATATACTTTTAAATCATAAAAACATTAATATCGCGACACCCGTTCAAACCCTAGGCGATGAAAGACAGACAGGCATGCTCAACATCGACACGACATCACATCATACACATAACACTCTTCTTTTTAAATCAGAGGTAAATAAATAAAAATTACCAGCTATGTTCTTTCTCTGCCCGAACGTTGACGTCGGTACTGCCCCTGGTTGGGGTTGCTCCGGCATTTTCGACCTCAACTCCATTAGGAATGACAGTTTCGGTTGAGTACCGAAATTTGGGGCACCATACGGACTGTAGCCTTGTCCTTCCTTCTCTAAATGGCTCTTCAGATCGAACGTGTCTCTTTTGTCCCCTCGCAGAGGTAAGGTGTCCGACGTAAAGTATTGAGAATCACTCGTAGGCGACAACGTATCATCGTCTTGGGGTGACTGCAAACCTCCTGGATGGTGGATTATGGGTATTTCTTCCGTTGTTACCGTGTTCATCGACGGAGCGCCACTGGTAGCGTTCGAATTATCCTTGTAACCTTCGTTTTTGTACGCCAAATTGTACGGTCGATTGTTATTTTGCGGAACCGAATATTCAGGTGAGGCTGGCTTCTTCATGAATGTACTATGCTTCAGTTGCATAATGTTGGGGTTGGGGTTGTGAGCCTCGTATATGTCAAAGCTTTGGTTGTCTTCCATTGAGGAATTAAATTGGCTTTTTTCCATCGATTCCATCGAATTCGTCGATGCCAGCATCTTTCGGTAGTCCGAACCTTTAGTTAACGTCTCAGTTGATCTAGTACTCTAAAATGTAAACAAGCAGGCAGGCGTACAATAAAATTGAAAACCAATATATCTTTATAACTGAATAAATAAAATAACATATTTCATACCATTTGCGCCAATTTCCTTCTATAGGCAGTATCAGGGAATCCTCCGTTAATGCTGCCGATGGATCTTACGGAGTGCAGTGACTGTCTAATAGAGTTCCGACGCTCAAGTCTTTGGACGTGTCTGTAAAATACAATATAAACTTAAAAACTTCAATTACATATACACTTAGCGTGTCATTATTTAATGCAAGTTTCGATAAAAATTTGGTAGTTTTTACTTTTTTGATAATATACGAGTATGTATACCTGTGTTTTGATTTGTTGTACCAGCAGATCAAGGCAATAATGACTAGAAGTATAGCTCCGGCCAAAACTCCAATAAACGCCATAGCGAGCGTGTCTCCTTTCCATGACAGGGGGTCAATTGAGATCTTTGGATCTAAATAAAAAACAATTGAAGTTCAAGAATATTGGAAATTTCATGAATAGTTAAAATTTTAAATTAACATAAACGAAAGCGCACATACCAATCTCACATATAAATGCATTTTTATGGTTGCAATTTGTGCTTTCGACATTGGAGAAAGCGAAGGACGAGCATTGCTTGAGATAATCGATGTGCTTCACCCAAACGGGATCGCCAAATTGAGACCACTGATTCTGGCTTTGTAGGTAGTTGTACAGCACATCATAGTTGCCAGTTACATAAGGAAGAGATGCATTATCCGACTGCAAGTTGAAATGATGTTAGTGTAAAATTTACTACATTTAAATTAAATAAGTAGCAGGAATGATTGATCAAAAACTCACCAAACAGAAATCGTTTGCATCTGCATAAGTCATAGGCGCACCGATGTACATGTAACAAGTTCCTGCGATGTAGTCCCAGCCCGGGGGGCACTTCCCGCCTCCGAGGACTGTCATGTTATTCATGTAATAGGGCCTATAGTCCACCTCTAAAAGCAGAGGGTTATCAGACTGATCTCGAACTCGGCCGGCGACTGCCAGCGTCTCATTGTAACTCCAGTAGTTGTGTTTAGCATCGATACGTGTTCGCCAGAGCTCAAGAGCGCTGTGGAATGAGGAACGTTATTTTAGGTACAATACTCGTACAGCAGGTTATAAATAATAAAAATGAAAGTCTTTAGTACCATTGAAAACACAAAATTGTTCTTGCGTTTTCAATGCACGAAGACGATCAGGCGAGGTGGAATACTCTATAGATTGAAATATTATGCAAGCGATGTCAAATAATTGATCACGATACTGTATAATTATTTCGGAAGAGCTATAAAATGAAACTCAAATTTTATCATTTGATTCGTCGGGCAAATGGGAAATAATACCCTCACTTTTTAACCTATTTAGTGTCACTCAAATTAATAAGGAGTGCAGCATTATTTTATGAATCTCTCACTTAGATTATGGGAACCTAAAAAGTTAAAAACCTGAAATTCTAAAGAATCCGGGCGATTGTTTTTGCTAACATATGACATGTATAGTAAGCAAATATACAATGAGTTAAATGTTTAAGAAGCGTTAAGTATGTTAGCTTACGAAGTTGTATTATGAAAATGAACTGCAGCGTTTAGGCATCATGCATAATTAATTAGATGTATAGAGTTGCAACATTCGGATGTATAATTGGTGCAGTCACATCACGCTTACACGTCCACCTGTAACGCTTCGTCGAAATTAGGTTAAAGACAAAAACATGTTAGCAGCCTAAGTTTCAAACTTATGTTTACACGGTGAATGGAAAGAGGAAGGAAAGAAAGTCCGCTACCATAATTATTTTGATATTGACTGTATGTACACTTGACTTATGCAGTGTTCTATAGTGCGTTATTTATGTCCGAGTTATTGTACCTACCTATGTATGTAGTTAAATCCGAACCATGAACTTAGAGGAAAATGCGGAAATGGGAATGAGGGAAAAGGCACACGAAATAGATGGCAGCGATGATTTTGTACCCATGTTACCGGTGAAAAAGAAATTGAGTTAATAAAACGCAACACAATATAAAAATCTGAGCGCGAAAGGCAGTAAACGAAAAGATTGATAAGTACATACTGGTACCCAGAGTTTGTTAAACGAGCCACAACCCAACCAGTGAAAATTATAAACGGTACGAAGCTTTAATTATTTAAAAAACTTACCTTATCGCATTTGGATTATAGTCAACAAAGCTATTGTCCGGGGCAGCCATGCAACAGAAACATGCCAATCAGATATAATAATTATTAACATGTATAAGGGTAGTAGGCTAGTAGGTAAAGTTATTTAGTATATTTATAATATTCATGCAATCGGGAACATGTATCTACCTAGTCGTAGGCAAGTATAAGTAACGATTATTTTTTTAACCCAAATAGTAATTCGTTCTTTGATTCAAATAAACGAATTATAGTCCAGCGGGGCCTCTATTCTACTGGGTAAAACCATATTGCCGCTGACATGTTATTGTATTTTTAAAAGTTACGATAGCTCTTAATATTTAGATACAGTCGCCATCATATATATGGTAGCGGTCAAGGTACTCAAATATTTCGGAGCAGCATTAAATTTCAATATATTAATTACGCTAGATAAGGTCTATAATATCGGCCCATATAATTCGTCATAAATTTAGGAGCAGTGACTTTTCAATAAATTCGTAACATACAATTAGGTAAAGATATCGGAACTTACAGAAGTCAAAAATATCGAAGCAGCCAGGATGATCATAAAGATCGGAACATTTATGGAAAATATACCTTAAGTCTGTGTCACATAGTTCATATTTGAATTCGTTACTACACTCATAGAGCAAATTAGCGGAACATGTCACAATAAACCACTCTGTTCTTAATTCAAATTGTTGACAACATAATATTAATCATGCGAGTCTGAAACCTTATTTTAATGGGTCCATCGTAAAGTATTTTGAACTATGAGACACAGACTTAAGGTATATTTTCCATAAATGTTCCGATCTTTATGATCATCCTGGCTGCTTCGATATTTATGACTTCTGTAAGTTCCGATATCTTTACCTAATTGTATGTTACGAATTTATTGAAAAGTCGCTGCTCCTAAATTTATGACCAATTATATGGGCCGATATTATAGACCTTATCTAGCGTAATTAATATATTGAAATTTAATGCTGCTCCGAAATATTTGAGTACCTTGACCGCTACCATATAACTGATGGCGACTGTACCTACCGGTAATGGCGTCCGAGTGAAAAACAATACGATAATACGATAATATGTCAAATGTAGCATGATTAAACACAATTAAAAATAAGGCCCTGCTCATGCTTCAAAAATATTAAAGAGTATTGTTTATATAAGAAATAACCAAGAAAAATAACAGTTAACTGACGTAGTACAATACCTAAAAGATACCGTATATCACCAATTTGAAAAAATATACCTGTTATAAATACACACATACACGTTCTGTATTATACATGTAGTTTAACTTACATCGATCTATTAACTGTGATCATCTCATAATCGTTATCTGGGTTAAAGAAGATATTATCCACGTAGTGTTGCCCCGCCGTTCCTGCTACTATTGTAGCTCGCCCTTCACGATCTAGAGCGTAATTTCTGAAAACAATTAGATTTCAATAAAAAAAGAAGTAAAATCGGCATCATAGCTCAGCCCATTTTGTTTCCAACTTCGAAACTTTCTGGCTCAATGATTTGTGCAACTTACTTGTAAAACCCATTATGCGACGTAGTCTGGTAAATAGGTAGTCTCACTTTGTCAAATCCTGACACCTCCAGTATTCTCTGACCGGTGTTTCTATGAACGTAGTTGTACGTGAAATTAGACACAACTTGTCGCAATACAATCACGTCTTTAAATTGAACCCTATTTCGAGTAAAGTAATTTCGATATATAGTCACTTCTTGGTAGGGTGAAGATTGCCGACCTGTAATAGTAAAAATAATATATTATAAATAATTAAATAAAATGTCTGATGACTCCGACGGTATTTATTTTAAATATTTACCTTCCACTTTAAGGCATGGTAAATCATGATTTAAAAAGAAGAGATTGTTGTGAATCCAGCCACGCAATGAAGTGGCCGAACCCCTGGAATCAGCTCTTATGGCCAAGCCACCAACGTTGCCACGAATTATATTATTCTGAAAAACAATTATGTAAATAAGATTATGTTAAAAGTGGATTAAGAATTTAGACAATATCTTAGGTAAAAATATTTTTACACACCCTAAAGACAAAGGTTTGCGTATTTTGCACATCGAGTTTGACAGCGGCTTGGCACGAGGTGAAGTTGCCGTAAAGCTTGAGGCAATTTTCATTAAATTCGTTTCTAGCGATAGCGACGAGAGGATTTACTTCACCCACTGATAAGTAAGTAATAGCACCGTCTCTGTTTTTTGTGAATATGCTACTAGAAATATTGTGTTGTACGTCACGACCTGAAATAAAAGTAAATTGTAAAAATCATAAGCATTAAATAAACTGAAAAGTCAAGGCAAATAAACAAATACTCAAATACTCACTGACACCAATAGAAGATATGGGTAGGGTGACAATTTCTGCAATAAACCCATGAATGGAAGATGCACCATTGGCAAATAACTTTATGCTTAAACTGGCTCCTGTGGTCTTGAACAGTTTTTTCTCATCGGGAGACCCATTTTCTAAGTATCCAACTTGTGGTGCTGTTATGTTGTAAATATCTCCGTCATATAAACTTAGAGAATCTCTTTTTCCGTAGTTTAATGAATGGTTGAATAAATTAAACTGTAGTAACCTGAACCCAAAAGGTTTTACTCTGTACATACTTTTAAAGATCTTTACACAATTCACAGGATTATTATCATATTTGTAGTAAATCAGAACCCTTTCTTCGACTGTTATTACTTTGCTGCTATCGCAAATGTCAACCAGGGAAAATAGATGATAAGGAAGATTAAGGTCTTTCAACGGTGTGAAGCTAGATTCATCAGATTCTCTGCCTTCTCCAGTCAAAGATATAGCATTAATACCTTCGCCTAGTACGTCATTTACAGTATTAAACATCATGTCGATGGTGTCAGTGGGAGATACAATATTTATGCCATGATAAGCACATTGGCTTATGTTTACGTTCCGTATTCTGGGATTCTTGAAAATACTTTGAATGGCAGGGGACTTTTCATTGTGCAATATCCCCGCTCCTGAAATGTGTAGATGTTCTAGGGCGCTTTCAACTTTCCTCATGGTGTCATGAGTGTGGTGGTCATGAATTCTGTGCTCGTAAAGGGAATACTCGAACTCTGGGTTGACAAATCGTAAACCACCCCAGTAGTCCAAATTTTCATCTAAATTTCTTGTTCCACAATGAATGAATACGTATTCGGAATCCCATTTACATGCATGCCGATGGCCGTAGAGTTGCCCATTTAATCTTATTGGGCAATCTTCGTAACGATTTTCAGTACCTACGCACTGTAATGGTTCTGGCCATGACCAAATCCGAGATAAAGAGTTGCTATGATACTCAACTCGTCTATCGTGTGCAAAAAATACGTTAATCGGATCAAAACCTAGTTCTCTGCAAACTACTTGAGCATTTCTTTCAGTAAAACGGTTATCACACATCGGTACCCACTGCAGAGTAGTTCTGTTGTAATATTCCAGAAAACCTTCATTCTTTTTCTCCATTACATTATCATTTATTGAGCAGTTGCGTCCTGTGCACAGTCTAATAGAATCGTGCACCATAAGAGATTCCAATTGCCTTTTGCGTTTGTGGTTATAGGAGGAATACTGGTTGATGTCTCTCTTTTCAATTTTGTTATTCTCAACATTCTGCAATTTGTTAATTGGTCTCATAAATATTGGCATCTGAGGATGACCTATGGCCCTAAGAGTTCCCATGACTAAGATACCAACATCGGGTGGAAATTCTAATATGACGCCTGGGTTGATAACAAGAGTTACATCCGGCATTACGGTTATGTCAGATTTTACTATGTAAGGTGCATTACGAGCGTCTATTGTAAGATCTTGTGTAAGACGACCTCCAAGTTCATTTACATCAACAGAAGTCTGAGAACCAAATGAAACAGACAAACTGGAATCAAAGCTATCTTCTATCAAATAAGGTAAGTAAGTTGCAATAGCATGATTATTCCAATCATCAAAATCGAATATTTGTCTCTTAATTTCTTGTTCCTCGGCACTTCCCCACCAATTTTCTGTTACATCCAGTAAGTTATTGGTTTTAGCGGTTTTAATACCAGCCAGAAGACTATATTGCAAATCATTATTTCCAAACAAGTTTCTGCTGACTTTGACTTTTTGTATTCCTTTGAAACCGAGAACGTAAGTGGGATCGACACTTCTTATCAGAGATCCCCGATTGACTAGAAGCATATATCTATTATTTTTCACTTGATTATAAACAAACACTGCATAAACGATTCCCATAATTTCACTCTGGCTGTCCATATAGAATTGTATCATGAACTGCCCATTGTTTCGTTCTAGTAAATTTCCGTCGACTCTTAATTTCTTTTCCATTCCTCTAATAGCCAATAAACCTGTCTTGCAATTGTTGTCAGTAAAAATATTTTTGGTAACATTAACTTCAGCGAAATGGCCATCAATAACAAGTCCAAAATTTTGATTACTACGCCACGTATTATTGTGCATATAAACAGAATGAGTGAAATTTTCGTTGTATTGCCATACATACGGTAAGCTAATGTCAAAGCCTCCGCGATGATTTCTCTCCAATGTGTTATCCTGGAGAACATAGTGATACAAATTGTTTGAACTTCTTAAATCTCGTGCAAAATGATAAATACCTCTGCCATTGTCAGTTATCAAACTGTTATTTATCATTATAGTTATCTCGGTTATATTGCTATCATGAATGTCCCAAAATGGTGTATTTATATATACAGCTTCCTCTCTATTATGAGCTATTTCACAGTTGATGAGTTTAATAGTTTCGTTGGACTTTCGAAGAAAATGATCGCCAAGCTCATTTAAATATCGATTGTAAAAAAAGGCTTTAATCCCTTTGGTGTTTCCTTTAATTTTACTATTAGCAATTTGAAGAGTTGGAACCGGGCCTTTAACAATTCTGTTTCGAAGGTTCTGTACAGGAGCAATGATAGTACTGACGACTAGCACGACGCCACCCAAAGCAGTCCTACCGCTTTCGTATGTCAATACAACTCCAAAACTGTTACTTGTTGTTGGAAATGTAGATAAGTCCCGGTCGAGACACCATTTAGTGCTTGCTTCGTTTATGTTCTGGGAATCATAAATGCATATGTTTTCAGTAGAAAAGTTGTGGATTGGATTTAAAAGTTGAAGTCCAAGAACGTAACCAGGGTTGCATTTGATATTGTAAGTCTTCACTATATTTTCATTGTAATGTTTAGTAAATACAATATGTCGTGTTTCTCCGTTAACCAAGCTTATATCTGTTTCAAATTCAGGTAGCATAATAGGATGGTAATTTGATTCGTCCATATTAAACCCGGGATCTATATTAAACCATCCAGCAATTTCTCTTTGTTGTAGGCCAGGTATATGTGGGTTGTGAGCTATACCAGCAATGTTATTATTCTCTATAACTGAACTATAAACTTTCAAGCCAAGTTGTTTAAAGCTTATACCACTACCTCTATTATTACTGAATTCAGAATTTCGTACTGTATTAATAGCATCTGCTCCGTATAAATCGGAATATATGATACCTAAACCATCATGATAATTGTTGGTTATTTTCACACTTTCCAGTCCATGCCTGGCGAAATCCAATTGAAGGGCAGGTTTAAAAACATTTGATGAATAATCCAGAAGCCCGGCTTTTTCAATGCTAACGAACTGTAAATCTGATCTTTCAGCAATAACACTAAACCTTATTCCAGCCCAACTAGTTTCATAGCATCGTATGCCAACATCATTTTCGTGAGAACAAGAATTTTCAAAGCTTTCGATAGTTTCTGCTTTACATTTCGTGATATCAACATCCAATTCCGTACATTCCACATTGGAAAGTATAACATCCTCTGTCATGCCGGCTGATGGAATTTCACTTGGTTCTAAGAACCAATCATCAGGATTTAAAGCAAGTCCAAGCTGATGACAAACCAAAGCGGCGTTTATTACGTTCCATCTATAATTACAAACAGTGCCCCATCTGTCATTAACCCTTACTTGTAGTCTTCCTTCGTGTTGTGTTCTGCCACCCAAAAGCCTAATAGGAACTATAGGTTCAACGTACCCAGGTGTTGTGGGTTCAGTTTCTGCATCCGTTTCATACACACTGTCGTTCGTCATCGTTATTTCTTCTTTAAGCGTAAAAGTGATGTCGCTAGGTCGTTTTCCTCTTGCCTCGAGTTTTCCGCCTACCATCATACCAATTGCTGGAGGGAATTTCAATGTTACTCCAGGCTGAATAACCAGTTTTCCACCAGGTCGAATATTAATATCTTGGTTGACATCATATTCTCCTTGTCGTAATATTTCTATACCTTCAACTTCCCCTCCGACTACAAAAGTTCCAGGAATATTAAATTGTGGTACAAATAATTGATTATAATTAATTTGAGTAGCACCAGGATTACTGCTGTGCAATAAATATGGCAAAAACACAATTTTTGCTAGATTGTATCTGTCCTTTCTGTGAAATAGTCTATTATATACTTTTTCTTCTTCTCCGAAGCCAAGCCAGTTGTATGTACAGTTCAAAACTTTGCTTTGGTCTTCAACATGTGATCCAATTTCATACTGAGCCTCTGGGTTATTAATAATATTTCTAAACACATCAATATTACTTGAAGCCAATACAATAGTTGCAGCTACTCGACTTCTTGGGGTCAAACGGGAAGACACTCCTTCCAAGGGTTCGAACGGTTCTCTTACCTTATTATCTCTTAGATAGTTCCTGGAGAATAAAATATATTGAAGATCACTGTACGGTGAGAGACCTAGGTTGACAACAAAAGGCCCCTTATTACCGAAGAAATAGTTGTGTTGAATATTAAATCTAGCAGGTAATATTTCAAATTCTTCTAGGTATTTTCCATCTATACGATTCAATATAACAATTGCACCAAAGTCACCATGCTCAAAATAATTGTATTCTATTTTACCATCTACATTCAAAGCTGGTTGTATCTTTATAGGCACCTTCTGACTTTGATAGAAGCGATTATGACCAACTTGTAAGTGTAGCAATTCTGACTTCGTATTACTCTTCCAACACGTAGATATATCGACTGTGCTCTCCATACTCATATTAAACCAATTTCCTGTGATGTTAACCCAACTGTCTCCACAAAAGTTTCCATGTAGAATACCTACGTCCAAGTTTTTAAATATCTCTGAATATTCCACAATTGTAGTCTGATTAATTGGTATGTATTCCGTTTCGTGAGTGTTATTAATCCACACTGCCACGCCAAAACCTTGATTAGAACTTATTGTGCTACGTGATACATTTCGGTTACCGCCTGTGACAGTAATGTTTATACCATCTCCCTGATTAAAAGATATTCTACTTTCAGTGACGTTAACATCTCCAGCTCCATTTACAACATGCAATCCTGCTACGTGATTATTATTAGATATTGATGTTCGGTGTATATGGATTTGTGATCTCAAATTTTCAATAGCGACACCTCTACCATTGTTATCGGAAATTATTGTGTCAGTAACATTCAAATCATATACTTTACTTACTCCAGATGTCAATCTGAGAAAACCAACTATATCTGTTCTAGTGTTAGCTCTAAATCTGACGTACAATCGGTTTCTTGTCGAAGTAACACTTTGTGGTCTTGAGTGGTTTCTTAAAGTGAATGACAATAAAAGCTTGTCGTTAAGAGTCAAGCCATCGTAGATAAAAATCTCTCCGGTATTGTTTCGATTCGTCACAATTTTTAGAAAACTTAATGTCAGTACGTGGTCAGGCCTCGTATAAAACTTTTGCTCGCAATCCCGTTCCATGTTAGAATATCTCGACTGCTCTACGGACATCTGTATAGGAAAAGTCTGGCTAGGAGTGGAAGCCATTGTGCAAAGGTCAAAAACCTCACTCCTATCTAACTTTTCGTCGATATTCATTTCGTGAACAACGTATTTTACTCCATCTCCACCGTTATCGTGAATCAAGCAATTTTCAATCTTAGTCATGCCGTAAGTAGAATTCACATAGACGCCGTAACCTCTATTGTTTTGTATAGTGCAGTTGTTAATTACTATAGGCGCATTTGGTGACGTCACGTTAATTGCGTTAAAAGCTGAGTTGGAAATTTCAATATCTTCCATTACTGGTGGTACTCCTATTATGTCTAAAGCACTAGTTGCATTGTTATCTCGTCCTAGCCCAGCGTTAGTTATCATTATATGCTCGAGTCTGGACATCGATGTAGGTACATATAAAGTGTTGGCAGCGGTAAGAATTCTTTCGTACGCGGCGTTTTCAAATCGTAAGCCTCTCCAATGTATCCCAGAATTTCTAAGCTCATTATCATCGTGATGGGGAGAGCATTGAATGGCAAGATCCGGATGATAATCGCAAACACCTGAACCTAATTGCCGCGAGCTCCAATCACACTGGAACAAGTCGTACTCTGTCCCTCTACACTTGGGTTCTTCAAATAATAGACGGGCGCGACGTCCGGGTTGCCGATCCATCCAGTTGTAAAATGTACCGCCCATAAAGCCTAGCTGCCTGCATGCTGTTTCCATATCGTTTATGGTCCAACTGGAAAATAAGATTTTTTCTTTTAGTCTCTATTGCTTAATGATTCTTATTTTTGTCAAGCGGACTATAAAATGATACTTACTTTCGTGAATTTGTACATACAGATCTCCATTGACCTCGATGTAGTAATTGGACTCTTCCCGCTAAAATTGAAGGCCCATCTACCAGCCGAATGTCAGGAATAGGTTTGCTTGATTTGGATGGCTCTTCGGTGCTTGTAAATTTGATACTGTTTTGATGTGCGCCCTGTAATATAAGAGAATACGGTGATTACAACTTGCTCTAGCTTGGTTCTATAGTAGCAGCACGTTCGTAATCAAGCTAACGGGCCAACTGATAAGTGGTTAAGTTACCATGAACGAGGCTATCCTGCTACGCCGTACATACCTACTCAAGGTTGTATTTGGGATGTATTACACTTTTAAACTTAGTGTTAAGGGAAGTTATATTGCCCAAAAGGATTTCTTATACAAACACAATTGTATTGTTGAATGTTTCTTAATATTTCCATTCAATGAAATTACCCAAGCGACACGGAGGGGTGCCATTGACTATAATAATAGACGGACGTGCAAATCGGTCAACGGATTTGGGCAACCTCCTTTGATACTTTTTGTTGCTCCGAAAATAAATTTACGATGTAGGTTGTTGCCTTTGGTAATTTAGCGTTTTCGTCACTTTCACTTGGACGAGACAAGACTCTTTTTAGAAGTTCCTTGAAATATTATTCATAAGTACGTTTTGGCAATACATAGGTAATCGTACGTTACGATTGCAAGCGAGTTGTATTAAGTAATGAAAATTGCTTATTGTCATACGTGCTTGGGGTTGGAATAATAGGCGGTTAAAATAATTACTACTTCATTTAGGCATCAGAATGACTAGAATACATTTATCCAAAATCAGGGTCGATTACGGAGGTTGTTAGCTGCATGACATCATACCTGCCGGTATCCGGCAGCCCACGTAGTCACCGGTTATCACCATGTATGAATGAGCGACGCACGCGCCGATGCGCCCTTGCACTTTA
The DNA here is from genome assembly GCA_927399475.2 of Acleris emargana. Lineage (NCBI taxonomy): Eukaryota > Metazoa > Arthropoda > Insecta > Lepidoptera > Tortricidae > Acleris > Acleris emargana. The sequence continues at coordinate 13,702,666 of OV656841.1, read as the reverse complement.
TGTTAGATACGGCTTCCTGCCTTTTCAAGCATCCCTATTCATTTCGTCACGATCTACTGGCTACCAACTGTTTCAATGCGAAATTATGGAATGTGGCTTGGGACGACATATACGTATAGGTTTAACAACTTTTAAAATAGTCAAATAGTAATGGTAACTATATAAGTATATGTTAGTAAAATTACACGACATACATTGATGACTAATTGTTGACTATGCTGAGACTAACTGAGCTCAACACTCGAAATGCTCATTTTAACATGTATACAAATAACGCTGTGTATTTTCACTCGAAACTTTGACTCTGTGACTCTTACACATCAATACATAAGTTGATAAGTCCATAATTCCAATAAGTAAGCGTTTACAGACTACCCTAATGTCCCATTAACATTCAGTTCACGCTAACCATCCGAATTTTAAGGCAGGTCGCCAGACGTCCGTTAAGTATTTACGCGTGGTTAGCCACTAACGGCAAACTGCATAAAAAACCCCACAGTCCGAGCGCGCTGGGTTAAAGGACGGAGCAAGGACGGCACAGAAAGACGTCGAGATATAATGACCAGGGATCGGAAATTCGGATCGATATTTACCTAAAGTTGGCAAAATCCCGGAAAAAGAAAGGCAAACATGGCGTCGGCTTCTTAAAAATATTATTGTAATAATATAAGTTCCGGGATTCTGGGTTCAACAAAATGTTAATATAATAGTTACTTTACATGTAGGATAAAACATTCATTTTTGCTCCTATAAATTCGTTAGGTTAATGAGTAACAGGTAAATTAAATAATATTTGGTAAATCTATACATGAAAAATAACTTCAAACAGTTAATAGAAATAATTGATTATGAATTAATGCCGGTGCAATTTATTATTTTGAAATCCCAGAAATTTTAGTAATGAATTCTACGATTGAGTCCGCCTCCATACAACTGAACAACAAAGCCGGTGCGAAAGTATAGGTAAATATCGATCCGAATTTCCGATCCCTGATAATGACTCACAAAAAATGTTGGGTAACATCAAACATGTTTCTGTTCTGACTCGCACCCCTGTTCACTTTCTAGTAAGAATTAAGAATGTTAAATTCCTATATTGCGATATTGATATTCTCATATTTTTGCGACATTTATTGCAAGTTTTTGTTATGCGTTATTTTTAAAGATTGGCTTTGCACTGAACAGTAACCTATATTCGGTTTCATAGATAAAACAAAATCCAAATAAATAACATTTTAGACGGCGATGTATATTACAAGAACCTAATTAAAACATTTCGTAATAAAATAAGGTTTTTTCTAATGAGGTTCCGATATTTTTCTACTCACTCGAAGTCTTATAAACGTCCAAACTAATAAGAATTCACTATCTTATCTGATCTGACAGAATAGCTACAAATATGATTGACTACAGCTCGTGGATAAAAATAAAAAGCAAGTCATAAGTTTGTATATAATGCGCTACGATCTTCAGACAAGTTTTTGTGTTCATTACCTCACGTTACGAGCTGATGACCTGACGACGAGACGGATATGATTTATGACCACGACCACATATCGTACTGGTAATTGTGATGTTCGTTTGATAATTTCAGCGGTGATAGAACTTCAAACTTACACTTTGTAAATCAAGATTCAATAAAACAATGAAACCGTCTAAAAAATTATAAGACTGTACCTACCTACTTTCTAGACAGCAAATAAAAATAAAACATTATTTTCATGTTGAACGACAAATTGTAACACAGCGACAGTATCTACTACCTATAATCCCAACTCTATTTGTTGTTGAGATTCGAGGAATTTATACACGTTTATCCGTTGGCGTGTGTAAAAAAGTATTAGTTACGGATTAATAAAATTAAGTATCAAATTATATGAAAAAACGGCTGTATTCATTCGACGGTAAGTAGATAAACGTTTAGTAGCAACACGTTCGTTGGCGACAGATTCCAGTTTACGCTTCAGACTTCCTGCATACAAAGAACATGTGATTCCTTGCACGGTGCGTGGAATTTTAACTAAGTACTTCAACATAGAGTAGCGTAGCGAACGTGTGACCGTTGAGGACAATAAGGTATTATAAACTCAACCACCACCGTTGAAAACTAGTAAACATAATCATAGCCTTTAACGGCCGTCAAGGAATGATTTTTAAGAATCTCAATAGGCAAAAAAGGCGCATACATTGAGTCGTCGAGTTGCGTTACTTATAACCTCAATAGGCAAGTCGAAAAAAGTGAAGGTATTATAAATAAATAAATAAATAAAGATATTTGAGAAACCACCAGGGTTGTCGTCTAAAATAACCACAAATTTACCGTTCATTACAAAAAGAAGCTGGCAAATGTACAATTACTACTTATGGTATGAGCGGAAGAAAATCATCAAAATACTAAATTAAATAAATATAATTATTCATCTTAAGATTTATTGATGTTAACAATTAAAAGTTAAAACTAATCTTATTTATATTAAAATAAAACTAAGCTACTCAAATATTAAAGATGTAAATAATAATCACCACTATAAAAAGAACACCCCCTCTAGCAGGTCCGCTCGCGGCATGGTCCCTATGACACTGGCTGCATTACCTCTCTGGATGGATAGCTAGCCCAATCCTTTGGGAGAGGTAAGCACCAGTGTCTATGAGACAAAAAAAATTTTTTTTTTTTTTAATTCCTTTTGCCAAAGTTGGAACAATGAGGGCCTGCTTCCGTCGACTTTTTCTACAGTATGGTAATAGTTATACCTACTCGTAGCTTATGGGTATGTAATTGGCTATGAAATATTTTCTTGGAAAGGAAAACGTTCAGAACTAGTTTTTCATTTAATATCTACAACATATTCAAAATCGTAAAAAACGGACTAGGTTTAAGGGGATAGAAACGATTCCGTATTTTGTATATTATATTCCGTGATTCAGGCCACACAATTTTCTCAAGAGACAGTTAAAATTAAAATGACTACTTATGAAAAGAATGCACAAGTGTATAAATCGTTAGTAGGAACACTATTTACAAAAGTACGTAATTAAAATTGAAATTTCTCATATCAACGTCATAAAAAGGAAGCCAAACCTAAACTTTGCCAAAAAGATCATTATTTTGTTCGAACTTTACGATTCGGTTCTAGTTACCTATAGTTGGTTCAGATTGAAATAGTACAAGTCGGTAAGCTTTTGTTATTTATTCCGAGGGTATAAGTCTACTTTATGTTTAGGGTCACGATATCACGATCCTTCCTGTCAGGCCGCCGCGGCATCACGGCGGTGTCGTGCAGCTGTACAATGTGGCTAGGTTGTTAACCCAGGACAGGAGTTATTAGTAGGTACGTAATAGGTACTGTACCAGTTTTATGTTACCAACACTGCTGTTTAATATTGATGTTGACTCAAGCATTGAAGTCATCAAACCAGAAAGTAAACCCGTAAATTACTGCCCGAAGACAACTTGCAATCAAGTAGAAGACAGTGATTTTTATAAAATTTTCAAGAATGATTTCGTTAGGCAACAAATATTCCTTTTCTGCTACTTGCATTCACCATCTTCCAATTAAGTACTAATACAAAAATATCTGACAAACCTGCTAAAACTGTTGCATGCGAATTTCATAACGTATTTTTGAGTCATTGTGGATAATGTTAATCCATGAAACACGAACTCTGTGCAAGTGAACATTTAGTACGGGATCAGATAGAACCGTCGCGCTCTGCTTCGGCTCGTGAAAAGCGTGACAAAACGAGTCACTTTATTCCGACGAGCGAAAAAAGTAAGCCACAAACGTTGACAATAAGTCGAGAGAGTCCGATATCGACTTTTCTCGGGTATTGTTTTGTGTTGTAGCTGCATAGAATTCCGTTGATTGAAAGCAACAGTTGCGTTAATAGAATAAATTATCTGTTTGAGGCTAATTGATTGATGACTATCACGTGAAACCCACCGCTGTAAGTACGATTACGATTTACGAGTCAGTACGTACCTATCTAAAAGATATAAATACAAAAAAATGCCAATTTATCAAGGTTGAACCAATTACGATAGATTGGATATCACCTTACATCCAGAGTCTACATTAGAAGAATTCAAAGTCAGTCAGACAATAATTACTTTAATAACACGAGAACACGACAAGATGGCCGATGAGGACAAAGCAGGTGGACGGAGAAATCGTAAACACAACGGCATTGTCCTGGGTGATTATCCCTAGAGCTTAAGACGAGTATTAACATACGACTTTCATTAACCATTCGTAGTAGCTAGGCATTTAAAATTCAAATTGGTATGAGGCTCAATCTGTTAATGATATAATATGCCTCGTTTATGTGGTATCCATTGTTTTTTTTTAGCCCGGTAAATGTATTATGACAGTATAATGCATTATAATAATTCGTTTTGTATGGTTTTCTGTATTTTGATGGCATGCAAGGCGATTCTGGCGTGTTGGTAGGTTGGTATACGTACGCAAACTCTTGCGCAACAAGCCTCGTCTGCATACTGCACTCAGTAACTGTACATTTGGCTTACAATTGCACTCTCTGAACTTTAAAAGCGGCATTGCATTCATTGAATTGCTTAAGGAAGTTATTAAAACTATTTCTGTCTTATGCTAATGCTACAGATATTTCAAAAATGTATTCGTATTATATGTTTTTATTCTCGATTAGAAAAAATTGGCCGACACGATATTCTGAAAGAAGAAAGTAACTAACTATTTGATAAAAGATACAAAATAATGCGATTCAATTACGACTGAATAACAGTTACACCATTACCTACTCCAAAATATTAACCACTTTTCAGCATTATCGGTTTCATGCGGTTTATACTCAAATTTAAATGCATTACAACCGTTAAGAAAGTTGCAAAAATGTAATAAATATGTGTATATGTCATAAATATGTTCAATTTATTACCGTAGTTGTTTGCGATTGACTAATGTCGGGTTCCTATATTCAATCCGAGGATAGATAAGGCTTACCTCGGGTTAAAATTTGACATTTGCCCATACAAAATGTGTCAAATTTTAATCCGAAGTAAGCCTATCTGTCCGCGGATTGAATATAGGAACCGGACGTAAGCTTACGAGTATGCGTATGGTATGGATAGATAGACTGCTTGTTATAGTTAAATTACTGGTTTTAATTCCACGGATTATACTAACAATGCACGGGTCCGATCCGGTATATCTTTAAACGATCGCTTTCTTCCTTCTCTTCGATGCCCTCGGTCTAGGCGACGACCGCGGCAGGCAACGAGCGAGACGAGCAAGGTATACATACCTTACCTACAAAATAGCAGACCGCGTGACGAGATCGCTGCGATATCTTCAGACATTGAACTCTACTCCCACCGAGTCGGGCTGCAGATTGCAGGCCGCGTACTGAACTACTGACGGACGAACTAGGGACTTTGTAAAAAATGTTTATTCATTTTTATGGGCATTTGAAATATTTAAAATTACTTCTCGATTGGAGCATACTATGATCAGACGCCTTTTTCCCGACTGCCGAAAGAGGAGGGTAATGGTTTTGACTTGTACGTATGTTTGTTTTCTGTGGTTCTATTGTTCCCTTGTAAAGGCCCTATTTTGACAAGCTAAGGGTCGTTAGATTCGTCTAGCGTCGCGGGTGTCACTGGGTATCTAAATTTTTTTTTTCAATGTGCGAAATAAAACATACGTACATGATAACATTGATAACTAACAATACATTGACGACAATATTAAAACACAGTTTGGGTTTTTTAAAGCTTACGTTTTGTTAGACTTGTTAGGGAAGGTATCTATTAGATGAATTAGCCAATTTGGGAATTGATTCGCAAGGTTAGCAACAGCAATTTATCAATGATCAATACAGTTAAACACGTTTCTCGCACACTAGCGCGGTGACCGCTGGCTTACCTAGATATTACAAAGCATTAGTTAGACTTTTACTTTAGTACCGCAAGCTAGCATGTGACGTGACTAACTGAAATTATGTAACCGTCTGTAGTCCAAGCACAACCGCAATGTAGGTACTGCGAGGGTCAGTACCGCACTGTCTTCAAAAAATATAAATACGTAATACAGTCAGCGTCAAAAGAAACTGATCACTTAAATACCTTGTCGCTTTACTGTCACATAAGCAATGTCAAACAAGATTGTCTAATGTATTAATGCGATAAAGTACAAAAGTAGCTTGAAGTGACCAGTTACTTTTGACGCTGACTGTACTTTGCTGTCAGCGTCCTACCTACCTACTTACCACGCATTACTTCTTTTTATTCACATTCTTAAGATAAAACTAAGGAAGCTATTCTTCCTGCTAAATCGCTTACTTCATAGAACACATGGGCTTGCCTCACATTTCAGACGATTCCATGAGTTGGAAGTGTTGCAACAGTAGCTGATAAGACTATGAACAATAAAGGAAGTAACACTAGACTTTGAATGAATCAGTTATCACATAACACGTCAACAGATTATAGCTACGAGAAAATTGTGAATCACACTATACCAGAAAGGTTTAGGTACTTTACTAAATGTAAACAAACCAAACCACGTGACTCTGTTAAACAGCCAATCACAACTATTTTGTCGAGCTTCAACGTGTCAGTGCTCTGCTGCTATTGGCTGACGAACTAAATCACGTGGCTTTTTTGTTTACATTTAGTTAAGTACCTAAACCTTTCTGGTATAGGAGAAGCATATAGGACTTGAGTAGTTTGTTAACGACGGTTGTTATTTTATTAAATTATTATTTATAAACGGCGCAAGACCATGCATGTATGAGACTAGAGGTATCCGAATAAAAACGGCTTCAAAGTCCTTAACTTTTAAGCAGGAATCTTTTGCACGGTCCCAATGAGGGCGATACGAACATCTAGGTCACAGGACATATCGCCTAAATCTAAGACACGCGAGACCTGTGTCCTACATAACTAGAAGGTTAGGCATTAGACTGCGGATAGTACATGTACAGTCGAGTTCATAAATATGTATACACTTTAGTACCTTGTCACGTTAATCGGTGTGACAATTCGTGTATGGCAGTTTAAACATGACATTAAATAGACAAGGTACTAAAGTGTATACGTATTTATGAACTTGACTGTACGTACAGTCAAACCAAGTGAATGTTGATCCCCTAGGTAAAGTATACTATAAGTAAATTAACAACTTACGACGTCAATTCTGAATTGCGACTTCTTATCTTTGTGGCAATATTCAGTTGGCGTGGCCGTACAGTCAAACAGATGTATTTCTAGACCACTATGAAACCGCGTTGGAGTCAAACTGACGCAGTAAGCCAAATCATAAAAAGTTACTTTGACATAGTTCCATAGAGGCCTTGAAATCTATATGTTTTACTGTACGTAGGTCGTTGATGAGAAGCAGTTTGATTAAAATTAAATATTAATGTGAAGAAATATATTGTTTTGCGTACAGACACACAATCGTTCAACGTCAGAATAAGTGATGGGTATGCCTTTTTCTATGGAAACTCCTTAGATACTATACAGGATGTACATGGAAGTGTGGATCAAATCGAACAGTGACATATAGGGCGGTCATTTCCAATCATTAACAGATAGGTGCTGATTCGATTCTCGACGGTTTTTTTAAAATCTGTTATACCCTATCGGTTTATTTTATTTTCAAATAGGTTTTGGGATAGTGTAACTCTTCTAACATGGTACTTTCAGCTGAAAAAATGTTCACTGAGTCAGAAAAGTAAATGGTTACCTAGAAAGACTTCTGTCTAACCAAATCTTCTAAACCTGGAAATCTGGAAAAATCTGGAAATGACCGCCTTTATGTCCCTGTTTGATTTGATCCACACTCAAGTATACCCTGTAACTAATTTAATTCCTAATCTACATGGAATCCGAAAAACTTTATAAAATTTTATTTTGTTGTTTCTTAGACATCCATCCATGGTGGTCTAAGGAAATAACTTTCCTGGTTGTAGATTATACCTACGTACATTGTTCGTCACGGGATTTATCATTACCACAGGGACAACAAGTTGACTCAACGGACTATACGGTAAAGTCCAGTAAAGATATTTTCTATTATTGTTTATTAATGTGGTTTGGTTACAGAATTATCAACAAGTTTTGTAGAGTTGTTGATAATTCTGTAGATCTGCGTACCATAGTCTGGGAATGAGTGTAACCCTACTTTAGCATCGCGATCCTAAAACATAAACGTAGGGTTACGTACCTACATAACTTTTTACTTGTACGAAGTCTTTGGCTAGAGCTGAGCTAATAAGATATTTAGTCTAGATAAGTACAGACGGCATACGATATAATTAAGTGCAGCTCCGGTCGATGATTCAGACTCGGCGCCATTAGGTATTTACATCCAAGGTTACTACGGAGCCAAGTCGTAGGACTACGGGATCAGTCACCGCTACCGTTAACTGCTAAAATAACTGTTATATTAACCAGCCGCGCAGTCGTATCACCTAATTTATCGATAACGACGACGCACTTCTCTGTAAATTCGACAAAAGGCATTTCTTTGGCTGTGCGTATCTGACACACTTTCACAGTATCCTTATGCGACAAACAGGTTGGTGTTTTAGTTTTCTGTTATAGAGTCTTATATGTATGCAGAGGAGTGCTTTCAAAAGCGTAGTGTTTCGTTTTGTACCAGTACCTCGGTTTGATGAACCTTATCTGTTTACAGATCTTGATACAATTTTGATAGGAACAGTCCTAGTTATACAAGCGGTTTTTACGATAAGGTTTCGTCGACTCTGTATGCGTTCTGTAGTTTTTCTTACAGATTACATACGGTTTATTGACAAAAACCTTCCTAACCAAAGCTATATCCAAATAACCTTAACCAGAAAAACGATTCCTTCAAAAACATTAGTGAAAGTTGTCACGGTTAACCGCTCATTTTGGTTAAGACATTTTCTTTAACGACTATGTTACAATACCTGCTCAAGAATGTAGTGGGTACATAAACATCTTTTTTAGCCCTAAAGTTCTATGTAGGTATATAACAGCGGCGGCGTCAGTGGTAAATTCAACTCAGTAACGGTACAATTTTATGAGAAGATCTTTATAAGCTATTGTTGCTTCAAACCTCTTGGCTATTCCATAACAACGATTTAATCAAAGAGGAGGCGCACATTTTTCACCAAGTAAATGAATCACTCTATTTACACAGTTTCATCCAAGATGAGTCCTGTGAACGCTGATATAAACACGTAGGTACATATTACACTTGTTTCTTTAACTTTACATAAATACTACATTGGTAGACATCTATCGACGCAGTACAGTAAGTAAAATAATTAATCGCCTATTTTTAAGTACCTCGCATGTGAGCATAGTAAGTGATTGAAATTATGAAATACGGCTGTCACAGGATTCATCTTAGATGGAATAGACAGTATTAGGTAGTAGGCATCACGTGGACGAAACTCGGAGCTAGGAAACATACATACACACATACATACAAATATACATACATACCTTCACGCCTGTAACCCCAGATCGGGGTAGGCAGAGCCACATAATTACCTACAACTTCAAAAAGTAGTTGATAATTCAGCAACCACAGTTTGCACAAATAGGCCAAGATGTTTACCAGCGTATTAGTGACAGGTTGCAAGCCCATCGCCTATATAACACTACTACCAGCCTATATTCCCTTAGTCACCTCTTACGACATCCACGGGAAGACATGGAGTGGCACTATTTTAACCCGGCAACCACACGGTTAAAACTAGGACACATATTTGGATTAATAGTTTGTCTTTCGGCTGAACAAGCAACTGGGTTCCTATTTCATTTCCACTATTCACTGAGAAATCAAGATTACATGCTGAAATGGAATCCGACATGGATAATTCAGTCAGCCATTTCCAGTTTATGGTCATTTTCTATAATGACACGAGAAATTACTTACAAAAAGGTGAGAGGTGAGATTGGTATGAAAGTAAGAAACAACGATCTCACCTAATGCGCGGTTTTATAAATGCAACTACCAACCTATTAACTGTTGACCAATTACAGTACCTTAACACTTAAGTTACTTGTTTGTCAATGGGTTTAAAGGAAGTTTTAGGGGTTCCTAGCCTTGTCAGTAAAGAGATTTGTCGTGCTGATTGAATTAGCGCGAGGATGTCGTTCGCTCAGGTCAACTTGGGTTACCCCGCGGCGCCGTTTGACGCATCAGCTGCTTTCATTAACATATGCTGCTAATTTAGTAACTAGTAGCGATGATTCACGTCTGACGTATCATTTACAAATGGACGTAGGTAGGTAATTTGGAAGAAAATAAAGGTCTGATGCTTTGAAAAGCAGAACCATGATGATTTAATTAGGTGTCCCTTAAATACATAGTAATATTATAAATGAGTAACTCTGTATGTGTGTCTGTCAGTTACGCTTTCACGGCTAAACCTCTGAACTGCTTTCTTGAGTATGGACATAGCCTAATGAAATGAAATGAAATGAAATGTATTTAGGTATTTGCGTTAGACATAGTATACATATTATGTTGATCTTAAAACTAAAAATTAGGACCATACATCTATATAGACTTAAATAAGTCATGCAAATATTTAATATGAAAGTGTTAATTATACTGATATCACTAAACTATACTAAACTATATAACATCATCATTTATAAACCTGTGTTGTTTCAAGAAAATCTTTAATACTGTAGAAGCATCTTTCTACCAGCCAAGTAAAGTTTGATTTTAAATTTATTTAGGGGTAATTGCTTTAGTTGCTCTGGCAGATGGTTAAATATTTTAATACACATGGCAAAACAAGCCATGAAGCCCCGAGGAAGGAAATAATTAAGTACTTTTTCGACTTCTATGCGGACGGAGTTAGATATAAATTCCCCTAAACTGGTCGCGGCACACAAAGAAAAAATGTAGGTCGCCAAGCTAGGGACGTATTATTAAAAATCGGCTTATGGTCAGACATTCTGCTTCATTGGCTTCAACCACGCACACGTGTTCTCTCCCCTTGCCCTTTGTTTAGCTTCGTCCCGAGGCGGAAGTTTTCTGAGCTCTCGCCAGGTGCCCAGGTGACACAAGAGGGGCGACCGGTAAACTACTTAAAGGACTAGCAGTATTTTAAACGTGCACAGAATAGGTATATACCTAATTTAAAAACTACTCATACGTGTTTTTTGTGTACCTAACAATAATATCGTCTATGTAAAATCAGAGGGAAACCAAGTGGACAAATGCTAAGTCTTAATCTTTATTTCGTCATTTCAGTTATTTAAATATCAATCCAATAGTTGATGCAGATTCCATCGACATCGTAGGTAGGTAGGTACCTATTTCTTTCATAAATGCGTCACAAAAGCGATGGATTTAATAGTACATTGTGTATTAAGGTCGGTAAGTAAGGAATTACGATCGAGGCTCTAGTAGAAGCCCGAAGTCGAAGACTGAGGGCTTTCTGAGTCGAGGTTCGTAATTCCCGTACCGCCCGTGAAACATACAATGTTTTTCATCACATTTGCGAGTAAATAAATACACAAGTCAGCACAACTATTATTACGAATTTCTTGAACTTTTTTTAAGCGGATGGCGGGCGGACTCCACAGATTATACAAATGTTTCGTTCAGAAACGTTAAGGGCAAATACTTACGTAGTTATACATACAGCCCTGAAGGAGTGTAAAAAAAAAACGACGTTTTGATACAGAAAACTATTAAAATCGGTTATTAAGAACATTAATTGAGTATTTAAGTACCATGTAGCGAGATTGCAATGAAATTCCTGTTTAAATAACATTTTAAGACAATTTTTCAATTGCGTGTAAACTCTTTGCTTGAACTTGCATGACTATTGTGCTGTGGTATAAATTAAAAAAAAATTACTTACCGACCTTGGGTTTCATGGTAAAAGGAAAGGTCGAGGGTTTTATATGGGGCATTGCGGCCAAGTTAACCTGTATGTTTAGATACTGTTTACGTGCAAGTGTGATGAAATAGTACATTGTGTATTAAGGTCGGTAAGTAAGGAATTACGATCGAGGCTCTATTAGAAGCCCGAAGTCGAAGACTGAGGGCTTTCTGAGCCGAGGTTCGTAATTCCCGTACCGCCCGTGAAACATACAATGTTTTTCATCACATTTGCGAGTAAATTAATAAAGATTTTCAATAATTGTTTTTGCTGCATGGATAATATCTGGCGGTGTTGCATTTAAATTACACTCATCGGACGATGACGACGACATTTTTTATAACTTTTTTACTTGTCTTCAAATATAAAATGTAAATAACTATGAATTATAGCTTTAATACACAAGTCAGCACAACTATTATTACGAATTACTTGAACTTTTTTTAAGTGGATGGCGGGCGGACTCCACAGATTATACAAATGTTTCGTTCAGAAACGTTAAGGGCAAATACTTACGTAGGTATACATACCTACAGCCCTGAAGGAGTGTAAAAAAAAACGACGATTTTATACAGAAAACTATTAAAATCGATTATTAAGAACATTAATTGAGTATTTAAGTAACATGTAGCGAGATTGCAATGAAATTCCTGTTTAAATAACATTTTAAGACAATTTTTCAATTGCGTGTAAACTCTTTGCTTGAACTTGCATGACCTGTGTGCTGTGCTATAAAAAAAAAAAATACTTACCGACCTTGGGCTTCATGGTAAAAAGAAAGGTCGAGGGTTTTATATGGGGCATTGCGGCCAAGTTAACCTGTATGTTTAGATACTGTTTACGTGCAAGTGTGATGAAAATGTTGATTTAATTGTTAGGTGGACAAGGTTAACAAAGTTGAAATGTTTGCATCAAATGTTTGCACGAGGTACACAAACCGGTGAGCAGCTCATACAGGTGAATGGGCGTTATGCGAATGCCCTTATCACCGCGGTACGTGCCGTAATCAGGACATAGTGAAATTTATCAAGTGCTTGTGTTATCGAGCGTAGGAGCCACGATGACGATCAATATAGGTACCTAACCTAATTGTACCTGTTTTTTTCGTGAAATGCTTTATTTGGCCAGTAAGTATATGTATGTAGCTACAGGTATAAGGGTAATCACGGACATAATCCAGTGCGTACAATTGAGGGTAGAGGTCTAGTTATACTTTTATATTTTCATTTACCCAGAAAGATAATTTTGTTTTGACACTTAAAGCATTTCGTGTTAGACTTTAGTCTGATTAGCTGACTAAGCCAATTAAACAAATAATCTAACCAGAATCTGACCAGACACTGCATTGCACAGATTGAAATAAAATAAGTAACCGGGTTGGTAATAATAAGGTCTAGCAAAATTTTAATATCACAATAAATATTAGAAGCAATTAGCAAAATAAGCTTAATCTACTTCTTCTTTTATATATATAATTCTTGTGTCCGTGTGTTGACAGTGAACTCCTCCTAAACGGCTGAACCGATTTGAATGTTTTTTTTTGTGTTTTTTGTTAAGTGGATTCGAGGATGGTTTAGATTCACAAATAAACCCGGCAGATGGCGTTGTCCTGCGTGGCAGATATCATGCAGGACAACCTCTGTCGGGTCCGCTAGTATATTATATAATAAGATAATGACTACCTACAGTGGGAGCAACGAGGTATTTTATTTACCTATACCCTGATACCTGGTAGGCAGTATTAAAAAAAACATTGGTACCTGCCAGACACGACCAATTTTTTTTAAATAGGTATTTACCTTCTTAGTACATGCAAATACCAAATAGGTCTGTATCTATCATATGATCAATCAAATTATGATGCTTTTTAAGATCAGCCGGTAAGTACTAAACATGATACCTACCTACATGCAGATTATAAGCTGGCATTGTGCCACAACGCTACAGCCTAGTTACTAAGTACGCTATCTTAGCTTAGAAGCATTGATTTAAAATAGAAATAGAACCTATCTGGTTGTTGTTTTCGTGTACCAATAACTTACCACGGCTATCAGTCTTCCTCGCACTGTGATACCAATCATTGGCGCAAACCGCACCTCGACGCCCGGCTCAACGACCAGCTCCGCTTCTCTCTCCACAAGAAGGTCATCCCTCAGCAGATACGGGCTCCCTTCGCTCCTCCACACCGTCCGTCCACCCGCTACGACACCACCGGCTAGCTCCGTCAACCCCAAAGACTTGTTCAACAGATAAGGATCCGTGTCACTATACCCCAATTCTTGTCCACACACACATCCCCAACACAACGCTACCAACACCGCAGTCCTCCACTTGTATTTTGTATCACTAAACTGACTATGTTTCTTCTGGACCCCCATATCTTTACCACACTCCATTATTAACTAAACACAATAATCATTTCACTTTTACTGACGCTCCTCACCTGCCTGCAACTTATTTCCACACCTATCTAAACATTGTACAGGTAATTCTTCTAGTTTTAACCCAAATCATATTTGATAAGGAACGGTATAAGTAATAAGTTGTTATCGTTTCTATAGTAAAAACCGTATCAAAACAATTCGTGCCGAAACAAAGGTGGGGTGGACCACAAGCACGTCAAAGAAAAACAGCGAAAACCCGCGCCGCCACCGAGCGACCGTTGAACAAGTCGTTTGGCCGGTTTTGAGTAGTTACGTTCCTCCCGCCGCCCTTCCTCTTCCCTCTCATACGAAGCCTCCTCCCTACTACCGTCGCGTCAAAGCGCACCTCGACCAGTCGCAGAGTCGCTCACTCACAGTACCCACACTTACAAAAGCATCACACATACAAACTGTGTACGCAGTGTACGTACATACACGCGCACCTTTCACTGCTCCACTCATTTCATTCATTCGTTTATGAGTGTACACCGTAGAAGTAGGTATAAATTATATTATATTAAATAATAAAAACGGATAGAGTGATTACTTGTAAGAGTAGGGTTAAATTCATTTTTTTGTATATTCTGTTGTAATGTAATGCGTTATAGGACCTTAATAGTACATTATTGCCTAGGCAGGGAAGCAGGCAATTGCGGGGCGAGAATTGGTTTAAACGGACGAGCTTGCGAGACAAGGAGAAACGCAAGCTTTTTTTAGAAAAAAAAACTAAAGCTATTCCAGACACAGATAAAAAAGTTACGTTTTGAATAAAATATGGATGTATAAGACTTGTGCCCTCATTTTATTATGGCCGTTTTCACTTTTAAAAAAGTTACAAACTAGATAACAATGAAATTTGTATGCAACATTGCGGGCTTGTGTAGCAAGCACGCAATGTAATTTTTTTTTTAATTTGGGAACTGTCTGTAAACTCTGTACTTCGCGTCTCAGTATGGAGTTAGTAATGTCAACTTTTCCGGTCATTTTTGAGAAAACTAACTTAACTACGTATAGGTCTACCAGAATCTGATGACAAATTTAAAAGTAAAAAGAAAATGATTTTGATATGGCAATGTTGTCTTACACTTATCAATTCAAATGTGGCCTCGGCCTCTCAATGTTTGTTTATTTTTAATGAAATAAATCATTTAGGAGAGAGGAATATAATTACACTACTCTTTGGGAATATAATTAAAAACACTACAATCGCATGCAAGAACTATTTTTTACCATGTGTACAGTAAAATATGCGAGGAAGAAAGTGTAAATGAAACAATCTGTGATGTTGAATCGTGTTTTTCGATTTATTAGTTAGTACAGCCAAATAGTATTGATACTTTAATTTACGGTGATAGGCGATGATATTTGGATGGAGTTATATTCGAGTTCCTAAGAAACGAAAGGGGGGACTATCCTGAAGATCGAAGCTACACCTAACCAAGCTACAACTCCCTTCTTCTATAAATATATTCTTATGGCATTTAAGCCTGTTTTATTTTCATTAAAACTGCACTGAGCATACACCATCGTCCAGTTATTGTGTTAACTTAAAATGTTTTCTTAATTTCAAGAGTGTAATTCAGTCACGGTAAATCTTGCAAAAAATAATAAATATACAGTTATGTTCTATAACTTATAATAATTGTTGTATTTATTCTTGTTGGTAGTCTTAAAATACTAACAAAGACAGATACCTATACTATACGTGTACCATTTATTTTGAGCCCAGAAAATTGGTTAGTTCCCGAGAAAATAGCAATAAACAACTTTTACGCGAATGTAAATTGAGGCGAGAACTAGTATTTCATACTTTTATTAAATTGGGGAGAATTCAAGTATCAACTCCTTTGAAACCTATTACCCCAGAGTTGCTTGCAACAAATTTCGATTTCCCTTTTTGTCTTGACATTCTGGTAGACCTATACTACAAAGCATTAAATTCGTATACCCCATCCCTGCCACTCATAATTTAAGACTAAATTGGGAAAAAGAGAGGGAATAAGCGTAACTTCGATATTTAATATTTTTACGGAATCTTGGTAGAATTAATTCTAGATGTAGCTTAGCAAAAAAGAATTATAGGTGGAACTATGATTATTGATTACCTATTATTTGGAGGCATTCACCAAGCAATGGAGTACAAACTGGATCATACAGCTAATTTCAATTCAAGGTCGAACAGCCCCAGTATTTACATGATTGCCCAAAAAATGGAGTGAAATATTTTCGGGGTTCATGTATGTATGTATGCAAGATTTATTTATTCCACCATAACTTCTTAACGCCTGAGCCGATAGTCATAGTCATAGTCATTTATTCAGTAACAATAAACATTGCATTTGAAATATTAATTTAAGACACACAAATTAATTTAAGACACATCATTAGTCCATAAAAGAATACATAATATTTGAACATACATTTAACAATATTATATACGTATCAAAATTAATCAATTAGGTACACGAGTCACAGAAATCCTCAACTGAATAAAAACACTTCCCCAGCAAAAAAACTTTTAGCTTATTTTTAAACATATTTATATTTGAAAGCAACTTCATTTCCACAGGCAACTTATTAAAAATAACAATTGCCTGGTAACTCGCCGAGTGCTTTAATACTTTAAGCCTAGTTTTGGTGGACTGTGGGAGATTTTTCCTCCGTGTCGCAAGTCGCTTTTTTCGCTCTTGGGGTGATTCTATATTTGTTATATTCTTTATAAGGTCAGAGAGAACTATATGGATGTATAGGCAAGGAACAGTGAGAATTTCAAAATCCAAGAAATATTTCCTACAAGATGTACTCTGAGGTATTCTCGCCATAATCCTGATAGCCCTCTTTTGGGCAACAAAAGCCGTGTTAACATTATACTTAAAGCTATGTCCCCAGAACTTAATACTGTATCGCAATCTCGATTCTACCAGTGCATAGTATACCATTTTGATTTGGGACATGTTTACCTCCTCTCTTAGGCTTCTTAGTGCGTAGCAGGATGAATTAACGGAATTTGCGATCGCTGACAATTCGGTTTTCCAGTTTAAGCTGGAGTCGATAAGAACACCGAGGAATTTGACTGAATTCACTTGGTGGATAGGAGCATCATTTAAATGGATCTGTAGTACATCCTTGTTTCTCGCAGTGGTTTTAAAAAGCAAAGCATTGGTTTTACTGCAGTTCAGTCTAAGATTGTTATTTTCGAACCAGATGTGAAAGGCTTTCAGAGCGTTGTTTACCTTCTCATTTAATTCCGAAATACTTTCTGCAGATATGATGGCATTTGTGTCGTCAGCAAAAACAACGAGTTTAGTATCCTGAAGAGATCCTTCCATATAACTTAACAGGTCGTTTGAAAAAATTATAAACAAGATAGGACCTAATATTGAACCCTGGGGAACACCTCTTGCCAAACTGGCAATTTTCGAGTTATGCACTGATTCGTTGTTATCCTGTATCCATTTTATTTCCACAAATTGTTTTCTGTTTGTTAGATAAGAACGAAAAAGTGCCAACATTTTTCCCCTAATCCCATAGTATTCCAGTTTTTCGAGCAAGATCTTATGATCCACTGTGTCAAAAGCCGAACTCAGATCTAGAAACAAGCCTGCAACCTTTTTTTTGTTATTCAGTTGATGAACTATGTCCTCAATAAGTGTTAAAATAAAATCAAAAAACATTTTAGAGGTTTACTCGACATTTTATTTCGACATATATATTATTCAAGTTACCATCTATCTAACTTTTCATAAACCATATAACTAAAGAGTTCATATTCTAACATCTTCTCTTTATGATAAGTTAGTCTTTTCCTAGGCCCATTTTATTACAAAGCATGATAAGCCTTGGTTTGAATAGTGGCTTGGTCATCATATCCGCCAGCTGGAACTCTGTTGCCACTTTATTGATCAGCAACGCACCTTCTGATACTGCTTCTCTAACAAAGAAGTTTCGTATCCTTATGTGTTTAGTCCTCTGGTGGAACTCAAACGGTGGGTTGTGTGCCAGTTTTATCGCTGATTCGTTGTCAACGTGCAGCACTGGTACCTCAATAGCTCCTTCAATGCTATCTAGCAGTCTTTTCAACCAAATAATTTCTCTTGTAGTTTCACTGGCTGCAACTACTTCTGCCTCAGTGCTAGAAATTGATACCGAAGCCTGTCTTTGGCTTTTCCATGATATTAGCCCACCAGCATATATGCAAATCATTCCTGTTGTAGAGCGTCCTGTTTCCAAATCTCCACCATGATCCGCATCGCTGTAGCAGGACAATATTTTTTCATACTTTCTCTCATAGATTATGCCCCAGTCCAAGGTACCTTGAAGATATCGTAAAATACGTTTCACCTTAACAACATCTTCATTGCAAGGGTTCTCTAGTTTTCTAGAAGCAACACCTACAGCAAAAGCGATGTCGGGTCTTGTCCCTACCATCAGATATGCTAATGCTCCCACCACTTGCCTGTACGGATATTTGTGGGACACATTTTCATCTTTTATGTCAGTGCATTCTGTGCTATCTTTTAGTATCGGAGTGCCCACAGATTTGCATCCTTCCATACCAAACTTTTCTAGCAGTTTCTTGGTATATGCGGCTTGATTAAGCTTTATTGAACCATTTTCTCTTCTTTCTATCTCTAATCCTAGAAAGTAACTGGCTGGCTTTGTCTTAATCTTGAATCGCCCCTTTAACTCTTTCAGGAAACATTCTGATTCTTCTTCATGAGTGGAAGCCAATAAGCCATCATCTACATAAAGACATAGAATAAGCCTTCTCTCCCCCCTCTGTCTTATGAAGAGACATGGATCAGCTTCATTTTCTGTAAATCCAACCTTTAGAAGAAACTCTTTCATACAGTTGTTCCAACACCTTGGAGCCTGTTTAAGTCCATATAAGCTTCTTTTTAATTTGCAGACCAAACTTGGATTTTCATTGTACCCTTCAGGTGGTATCATGTAAATCTCCTCATTCAGGTTTCCATAGAGAAAAGCTGTAGATACGTCAAACTGTGTTAGTATCATGTCATCTCGTGCAGCAATGCTCAATACGGCTCGAATTGTGCTCATTTTAGCTACTGGACTGAAAGTTTCATAAAAGTCTACTCCTTCTTTTTGAGAGTAACCTTTGATGACTAGTCGAGCCTTAAATCGCTCGACACTTCCATCTGGATTAGTCTTCACTTTAAAAATCCATTTGCATGGTATGGCTCTTCTTTTTTCCGGTAAAGGCACCATTTCCCATGTCTGGTTTTCTTTCAATGATTTGATCTCATCATCCATGGCAAGTTTCCATTTATCACTCTCTTGACATTGGATTGCTTCTTTGAATGACTGAGGTTCCTTAATTTCATTCAACTCAGCTACTGTACTCATCACAAAATCATCAAACCTTTGAGGAGGATTAAGAGCGGAACGATCTCTTAGTGTCATTCTTTGCTCAATTTCTAGTTCCTCTGATTGTTCAGGTTCTTCTCTACTATCTGACCTTTGTTCTACTACTTCGTCACTGCAGTCTTCGAATTGATCATCCTCTATGCAAGTCGGATTTTCTTCCGGAAGTGGAATTTCTATTATATTTGGTGTAGAAGAGTCTCCAGAAGAACTTGGAATAACAGCAAAAGGTATTTTTATTTCTTTCTCTTTGTTATTTTGCAATGTCTTCTCTTCAAATATAACGTCTCTGGACCGAATTAATTTGTTCTTCTCTAACGACCAAATTCTATAGCCTTCATCGTTGTCGTAGCCTACTAGGACGCCTTTTATTGCCTTTTTGTCCAATTTCTTCCTAGTTATCTTTGGAACGTGTGCATAGCAAGTGCAACCAATTATCCGCAAGTGCTTTATTCTTTGCTTCTTATCATACCAGATCTCATATGGTGACTTGTCCAAAGGAGTTGGGCCTGTTCTGTTTAAAACATATACTGTAGCACCAACCAATTCTGCCCAAAGAGCCTGTGGTAGATCATTTGCATGTATAATTGTTCTCATGGCTTCAACTACTGTCCGGTTGTCTCTTTCAACGCATCCGTTTTGCATTGGTGTATGTGGCATAGTCAATCTTTGCCTAATTCCGTTCTTTTGTAAAGTTCTTCGTACGACTTCATTATCAAATTCTCCGCCGTTATCACTTAAAAGCTCTTTTACTGTATACCCTGATGCTCTTACTTCAGCAAGCATAAGTTCAAGCTTATTGTGAACTTCCGATTTCCTCTGTAAAAAGTAAACGAAGCGGAATTTGCTGAAATCATCCTTGAAGAGTAGGAAGTACTTGTTTCTTCCAAAAGAATCTGTGAACGGCCCACATACGTCGGCATGTATGAGTTCTGCAGGTTCAGTCGCTCTTTTTCGCGTACCAAATTTCAGTCGATGTGCTTTGCCATATATACAACCTTCACATGTTTCATCATCTGACTTCAGTTTTATACCAAGTTCTCTATCAACTACTTTCTTCACATGAGCTTTATTCTGGTGTGCCAGTCTTTCATGGTATAACTGAAGCAAATTCTCATCTGAAATGCAATTTATTTCAATTGGCGTTACAGGCTTTACATTTATTAGTCTAAGTTTGTAAAGACCTCCATGTTTCTGTCTGTCTCGAATAAGTATTACATCTCCATCTTTTATGAGTTTGCATTCTGTTGTTGTTGACATGAAGAGACTGTTTGATAGTCGGTCCTGAGCAGATAATACTGAAAATAGATTTTTATTTATGGTAGGTACATACCATACATCTGCCAACAATGTCTGAACCTTTTTTTTATTTATAATAGCCTCTATAAGAATAGTTCCCTTACCGACAGCCTTGATTACCTCACCATTTGCTGTGGTTACAGTGTGTGGCGCCTTAAAATTTTCGAATGACTGGAAAAAATCCTCTCTATTTGTCACGTGGCTTGTAGCTCCGTTATCGACAAACCAATTGTTTCTCTCCTCTGCATCATACGTATTTTGTACGGCCAAAACATTCATGTTATTCACACTGGTTGTAGGTTTTTCTTTAGGTGGTCTTCCGTTAGATATCCACTTAGAACATTGTTTAATCCTGTGCCCAATTATTCCACAGTAGTGGCATCTATCTGACTTCTTCTTTGTCTTTAATTTAGAATTAGAGCTCTCCTTTACCACGAGTGCTTCTACTTTTTCCCCAGTTCTATTGCTCAAGGCTCTTTCATATGAGCATAACTGACTCGTAATATTTTCCACAGTTCTTTCATTTTTAGCCATTAGTAACCAGCTAGACTTGAATGAGAAATATTCTTCTGGCAATGTTTCTAAAATCTTACAAATAAGAAATAGCTCGGGCAAATCACTCTTAGAGTGTTCCTTTTGAAGTTCTCTTGTTAATTCTACCCATATATTCTTTAATTTGCTGAGATGAGTTGCCATATTGTCACCAGCTTGCATGCTATAGCTGAAGAATTTCATACAAAGGTCGTAGGCTTTGTCTTCTGAAACACCATCAAATAAGCGATGCAGTTCTAGCCATACCTCTCTTGCAGTGGAAAATCTTATTACTTTTTCTAAATTGTCTTCAGATAGATTAGTGGTAATGACAAGAAGGGCAGTACTGTCAGCAGTCGAGTAACTGTTCAACGCAGTCTTGTACTGTGAAAGCTGCTCTTTAGTTGCGTCTAGAGGAGGTTGGTCAGGATCTTTGATCTTGCCTTCAACTATATCCAAAACTCTTAAACCTTTCAAAGCGATTATAATTTTATACTTCCATGTAATCCAATTTGAGTCCGTTAACATTCCAAGTTGCATTTTTGAAGCATCCAAAATACACTTCTCCATCTTGGCAAAATATGACTTAAAATCCTTTACGTGAAGTTATTAATTATATCTCGCGGAACCACGCTCTGCTACCATGTTAAAATAAAATCAAAAAACATTTTAGAGGTTTACTCGACATTTTATTTCGACATATATATTATTCAAGTTACCATCTATCTAACTTTTCATAAACCATATAACTAAAGAGTTCATATTCTAACAATAAGAGCAGTAATTGCCTCATTTGTTCCCCTACTCTTTTGATAACCGTACTGTCTCTCGCTTAATACCTTATATTTGTATTCGATTCAGATACGACAATATTAAAAATGCAGTCAGGTTTTTCAAAGCTTGCTTTTCATTAAGTTATTTTTCAAACTCAACGTCGCTGGTTGATTTAGATATTATATAATAATAATAATTAAATTAAAGGTTATAGGTGAGGTAAGAACCACATTATCGGGCGATGTGTAGTGTAGGGCTAAGTATGGCGCTTGGTCGTTGACAGAGTATTAACAAGACAGGACACGAAAAAGTAGATAATACAACGAGTAAATGAGAAGCATTTATACGGAAAGACATATTTATAATAATGAAAACGAAATTTTTACTTTCTATCTCACTTCGCGTATACGTTTTTTCAAGGCTGATTTTATTTGTCACCCAGAACTCTGTATTGTATTGGTATGTGTGTAGTATAGTATTGTACTTTATTGTGTTTTTTGTGTCTTTTTGTGTTTTCTTAAGCCGCATCACATGCTTAGTGTTTGAAACGAACACTGCAGCACGCAAACGTTACAAATGAGATAGAAATACATCGTGCTCACTTTGACATAATATAGTCAGTCCCGCAGTGTGTGTGGCAAACACCAAGCATGCCGATGCGGCATTAGGTTTCGTAGACAACTGAAAAGCCACAGTGGTCGAAAAGATGAAAACATAACCTTTCACCGCTAATAATTTCTCATGATAAACCGCCTTAATACGGTGGGCACTTAATGACAGAAGCTTTGTCTGCTACAGGTAATATGTGTATTGCAACATCAAATGATACCTAGGGTAGGGTAGGGTAGGGTAGGGTAGGGGATACTTACGTGAGCAGCTTGTCTAGTCCTTTCGTTTCGGCAGTTGCTCATAAAATCTACCCTGAATGCCAGGTTCAGTGAAATGATATCTGATCCTCAGTCGGCGAGTGAACTCGCTAACAGAAATTATGCTCTTAAGCCCCAGATAGATGAGCGAGTAAGTACGCGTACTTAAACGCTCGACTACCTTTTTCGCCCGTGTTTACCTTTAGAAGTTCGCGTACTTAGGGTGACACACGGGCTAGTAAGGTCGCCGAGTCATAAGTACCGCGTACTTACTCGCACGTCTATATGGGCCTTAAGGAGGCATTGGGATTAAGTATCCTTCAAATTCGTTTGATGCCGCGAAACAAGATAGTAAATGTCTTCAATCAAAGTAACTTCGGCACGGTGGTTGACATATCGTATTGTTGAAAAGTGACATAAATGCCCGCCCAATGTGGCTGCCTCTACCGCAATACGTACAAACGAACATACCTTCGTATAAATATTGCTAATATTGCACTGGGTGACGTATTGTCATCTCTTTTCATTTAGGAAGATACTTACAGCTAAATTAAAAAGAGATAGAGAGATAGGACTTGACAGAAGCGCTTGGAGCTAACCCCATGTTCTTCTGTTTAGTCCACCAGAGTCTGTTTAACCGAACAATTTGTCCTCGTGCGCGTGTGATGTATACACATGGACTTGTTTTTTTAATATAGTACGCGAACTTCTAAAGGTACACAAGGCCGAAAAAGTTCGTCGAGCTTTAATTACGCGTATAGAATCTACACGCCTGTCTATCTGGGGCTGTAGTGTAGTTTAATAAAATAAGATGTGGCTTAAGAAAAAACTAAAATCTGAAAAGTTCAACATTGACAAATAGCTCAGTTTTGCCATCATTAGGAGGTTTAGATAGATAGATAGAGAGATAGACAAAAACTTTATTCATCTATAAAAAAACAAAAACAAAGTGGCTCTTAAGATTAAATTTAGCACAAAGAGAAACCAAGAAAATACCAAAAACAGAAAAAATACAGAAATATAAATACCAAAATAAATAATATAAAATATATTATAAGCCATGTGTCGCGGGATGAAAAGGCGCTGACTCAGCATAATGCTGAAGGGACTGCAGCGCTGGTATTCTGCAAAAACCATTAGAGTCCGGTCTGTGGCGCTCGCAGGCGCAGAGGTCCCACTTTGAAAATCGAAGTTCGAAGTTACGTTAGCTCCATCCTTTTCTCTCGATTTAGTCTCGAATAACGAGAGACAGAGATGGAGCTTACTGTGAACACAATTATGAACACTGCGAATGTAGAGCCTATTGTACTTACTTCTAATGATTAATAATTGTGTTTTTACGGAATGTTATTTATTAATTTTATTATTTATTGAATTATAATTTGTATGTTTTTATTTGTAATTAATAATTGAATTTTAGATTTATATTATTATTATTTTTTTAGACTAACTATCAATATTTGCACGCTTGCATGCAGGCTGAACGCAATGGATTTTTTATTCTTGAACATCTGCTTTATGTAATACTGTGTTCTGGCAAATAAATATGATTTGATTTGATTTGATTTGATTTAGAAGAGTTCACGCGCAATTGCGCGTGAATGTAGAGAGTCCAATACACAGTACCAGAGGCCCTACTTTGAAAATCGAAGTTCGAAGTTACGTTAGCTCCATCCCTTTCTCTCGATTTAGTCTCGAATGACGAGTGACAAGCATGAAGCTAACGTAACTTCACGGCACTTGTGCACGGGTAGCACAAGTTGTATTTTCATTTTTCTCGCTGGTCGCTCTGTGCATCTCTATCGTTACAGACTAGAAAGAAGGGAGTATCCGAGCGACAAACAAGTCGCGGACAACCATTATGCTAGCCGTGCAGTATGTACATTAAAAAAGTAAAACTTAAAATAAAAACTGGCGACAGTGAATAACCATTATTAATTAAAATAAAATCATAATATTAGGGCCCCGGCATAACTACAAGGAAGTGCATTTTTTGTTAGTTTTATCCCCTTTTTTGCGCCTTCCTGCACATATAAAATCGTTTGTAATCGGGTGTTGCAAAATGACAAACTTAAAACAAAAACTTAATGGTTACCACGAATCACTAAATTCGAAACATTGCGTGGTAAGTCCCTGTCACTCGTCACTCGAGACTAAATCGAGAGAAAGGAATGGAGCTAACGCAACTTCAAACTTCGATTATCAAAGTAAGGCGTACTCTTTTCCCTTTTTTTGATTTATTATTTATCGACGTTACGTACTTACTACACGACTAGGGTTACCAGATGAAAAAATTAAAAAGTCCGGAGAAAAGGCCTGATTTAATTGGAAAAGTCCTGAGATTTTATACAGTTTGAGATTTTAACTGCAATTATTACCAAAGGAAGATTATGTTCAGTTTGTTTAACGTGGATAAATAAGTATGTATTTTAACTGCAATTAATACCAAAGGAAGATTATTTTTAGTTTGTTTCTTTGAATTAAAGAGATGTTTGAAATGTAAGCTGTGATTTATTGAAAATCCTGAGATTTCATGAGATTTGCGAAATCCGGCCGCAATCCTGAGAAAAGTCGAAAAATCCTGATATCTCAGGACAAATCCTGAGATATGGTAACCCTATACACGACCGTTTCCTCCATGCCCCAGATGGTACCTATGCCCCTAATCTGTGGATATTTACCTAGCGGGACATTATCGCCCGATATCAAAGATAATATAATCACTGAATACCTAACTACATCGCCATTTAATGTGACGCATCATAAACCCGTTTAACATGCGTCTAACGCTAGGGCACAGAATAAGTAATAGTACAAGGCTAGGGTCACATCGGCAGACTCAACAAAGATGCGTTTTGGCATCCCTTTCTTTAACATAGAGATTGAAAGAGATGCCTAAAGTGTTGTTTTAAATTTTAATTCGATTAAAAGTGATATTTTAAACAAATAAATCTTTAACGTGAAATAAATTTCATTCCTGAATTAAAATAAACAAATGTTCACATTGAGATTACACTAACAAAGTCTAAATGTCTTTTTGGCTTAAAGAAGAGTATCCAGGCCTAAAACGTAAAAGCAGATTTTGCGTCCTTCCTGCTGAACGAAAAACATCTACCGCCGTTCATTTCATTCACTCATTCACTCGGTCGACATCAATCAATTTCATTGATCCATTTTTGTCCCTCACCACCGTTAAAAATTACAAAACAAATTAAATACTAAGTATTTATAGTGTAGTTTAATCTACTTTCATTCATTAATCACAGATACACGTAAGTAATCAATTTATACCTCTTGGAAATGTGTAATATAAGTGTAAAAACAAAATACTCGTTGGCGTGGCATTAACGGGGTGACGACATTTTGTTTTAACCAATGCATTGTATTTATCTATTTAGTAATCATTTTGGCGATTGGAAAATAGTAAGAAGTTGCCGCAAGTGTGACTTTTTTAAAATAAGTATCTTTATATTCTAGATTTCCAAAAATAACATGAGTTCCGGTGGCACTAGAGTGTACGTCGGCGGCCTTATAGAAGGCATCAAGAAGGAGGACTTAGAGCGGGAGTTTGACAAATATGGCAAACTAAACTCTGTCTGGGTAGCACTTAATCCCCCCGGTTTTGCTTTCATAGAATTTGAAAACTTGCAGGAGGCTGAAGATGCGTGTAGCGCGATGAACGGTATTGAGATGTTAGGCACGACTTTGAAGGTAGAGCTGTCGAGAAAGCGAGACGGACCTCGGAGAAACGGAGGGGGTGGCGGCGGCGGTGGCGGCTTCCGAGGTGGTCGTGGAGGCGGTAGCTTTAGAGGTGGTCGCTCTTTCGGCGGGCCCCCCGGTGGCGGCAACAGACCCTTCAACCCATACGGAGGGGGTGGCGGCGGTGGCGGCGGTGGCGGTGGCGGCCGATCGTTCAACCGCAATGGTGGAAGCCAAGGCAGTGGTGGATATGGCTCAGGCGGAGGCGGTGGCAACTTCAGATCTAGATCACCTTTGTCTCGGTTTTAATTTAGCTTTAGAACTTAATTAGGTATTAGTGTTATGATTATCTGAAGCCTTCCAAGTGTTTAAATTCTATGTCTGGTAATTCCGGGGGTTGGATACTAGGAAGAGTTCTGTTGGTGTTAAGTCTCAAGGAATTAGAGGTATGAATATTTTGTTATTTTAATTTACCTGCTCATAAAACAGTTTGTAGATTAACATGCATCTATACTGATGTCTTTTACTGACATACAGTATGTTTGCCTTTATATGTATTGAAAATACTGCAATAGAGAAATGAGGTCAAATCAGGTATGTATTTTGTGAAGCAGGTTGTTGTACCTGCTCTTTCACTGCTGTTGTACTCAACATTAAGTCCTTTTTTTTTTGATAGTGGAAGTCAGGTATTCTTTATAATTACATGCAGGCTACTGCACAGCTAACTATTGAACTACGTACTAAACTTGAAATTGTTGTGGGCATTTGTTAGTTTTATTTCGTAATAGTGTAAAATAATTTCTTTGCTATACAGCTATTAAGTGATAAAAACACTTTTAAATACTGTAAATTCATTGAATGCATTCTAAATGGTATTTTGTGCCTCAATTAATGATTGTCGTTATAAATTTGCAACTTGTTTTGTGTGGTTTTTCCCTATCAATTGTTATGAGTCCAATTTAGCTTAACTTTTCAGGTTATATTAATGTATCTTGAAGTTTTACTGATGTTTTAAAAGTAACTTTAATAGATGCTGTTGCCCTAGACTGTTGCAAATAAAATAGTTTTCTTAAACCTCAAAAAGTCCTATACATAATGTTTTTTGAACATTATAGTTTTGTTCTGGGACAGATTGACTGAATGACTGATTTCGGTTTATATTTCAATAGTGGGTACTTAATCTAGTGAGACCACATGTCAGTAACCTCAAAAGACATTTAAAGCGCTGTCAATTTTCTATCCCTATCACTTATAAAGTTATGCATTTGTAATAAAATGCAATAATCAGTCAGTGTGCCTACATTACCATAAAACCATTTATTTTAACTTATTGGTCTTAGGATAATAAGTTCTCATGCCTCACCTGTTTAGTGAGTTTGCATGTCAACTTTAAGTAATAGGTGTATTACAGTATAAGAAGTATCAATGGCAATTAATTTTGGAGCTCACTCTGCATAGAAGTTTTTTATCAAAGGTATAAAGTACAGGGTTATAGTATCTCCATACAAAATATAATTTAAAGTGTCACACAGTTACGTTAACACAGGTACGTTTATTTAATGCAATTTCATCGGTTATTAACCGTCTTTTGTATGAAAATAACCGGTTTGAACCCCTTATAACTGGTTATTTGCATTTCCTAACTAGTATGGAGGCATAACATGAATAGTATGCATAGTGTTCTTCAGAAGTAACTGTTGACAACTGGTAATCTGAATGACTTAGGTAAAAAATTATTTTATACATGCAATTATTGAAATTTTTGTAACTGCTGGTTTGAAGTGCAGTGAGTAAAATACTGTAACTGGACTAAAATTGATATGAGAACCTTTTAAAGGCCATGTTAAATTCAGTCTTGACTTTGATACACGACATTTTGTGTTGTCAACCTCGATGGTGAACCTGTCATCTGAATAAATGTCAGTAGCATTGAATATGATATAATAATTATGTATATAATACCTACATAAAATCATCAACACAAACACTCCTCTCTAAAAGCAATTACAAAGCAAATGAAGAAATTTTTATAATATTTTAATTCATTATTTGCAAAAAAAAAAATTAAAGACTGGGAAAGAGATTTCTTAACCAGTTATAGGAATTTGATGCTCGGGTAACGTTTTACCTCTCTCCTGAAGAGGTAATGTTATTGATTTATGTATGGTATCTTCGTAGAGGTTTAACGGATGGCCCAATTTCAACCAATGGTTAATATATTTAAGTAGATGGCAGTATCTAAACAACCGGTCAAGCTTAGCTTATATTGAAGTGATGTAAAATTTAGTGTTGCTAATTTTAGTCTTTAAATATGTGCACTTTTTTTCAAAAATGTTCACTCAGTGCCTTGAACACGTATACGCGTTCTTGTGTGCCACTTTTGTACGAAACAAAATGCTCGAGTAAATGCTCAAGTCTATCAGCACCTAGAGCTGATTATTTTGAGCTATAGGCATACGCCTTGAGAATATAATTTTGTAATTTGTTTTTTTTTTTTTCGCAGTTCCTTGGAGTAACTTGATCTCGATCTCCTAATTCGTCGAGAGGTAATGCAAGAACAATCTTCAGTGAATATTTAACATACTACCTAAGCACTCTAATGTTAAGTCCCCTTATAAATAAATAAAAAAAATATAATTACTTCAATTAAATGTTTTATTTTTCACAATTTCACTTTTTTATAAATAGTTTAATATAACTTATAAACTATTACAAATAAAAAGATAATGTTAAGATGGGCTACTTAGACAAGCCATTAATAGTTCCATTTTGTTCAAAAAGTTTTTGCCTTCCATTTTATCTAATTTTATTTCCTTGAAAGCTCCACCAAGGTTTTCCCATTTCTTGTCTTGCACCAGTTCGCTGGAGAAAAAGTCCTTCCTTGGAGACTGAGCAATAAATACTTGCATGCCCACAGATGGCTCGCACCTTATGGCTATCATCCTATCTCCTGGAACAAGAGTTATAATCAAACAATGAAATTAATTAGATATTTTGGAAGAGTTGATGATTGCCAACAGTCAGAGGTTCTTGGGGGAAGGCCTATGCCCAGCAGAGGCCATCTTTAGGCTGATATAATGATTGATGAGGAAATCTGCTAGACAAATTTTACTTTAAGAGGAATTGCTTCGGCTGGAGCACTCCAGCAGAAAATAACAAGTAACAGGGTAAGTATCTCAAGCCACACGTGTCTCACTTCAGTCTGGGGATTAGTAGTATGATTTTCCGAAGGTTTTTTTATACAACATACCATTAGGTGAAGCAAGCAGGCACGAAGAAGCATTTCCCAAAGGCTCTACTGGGCCAGAGCCCATATGAGCGCTGCTAGCTAGCAGTTGCCACCCCATGCAGCGCCCTACTGCCTGCACTGCCGTCATTTGGTGCTGGTATATCTATTTGGAAATAATGAAATCTAGGTAATTTGTACGCAACAACTTGTGCCATATACAGAATAAGGTTCAGCACAATCATTATTAGTTCCTATTAGTTACAATGTTACACAGTTGAATTATATAATTGAATTACAGGCCAAGGAACTTGGAACTTGGCTTCCAACATCAGGATGATATTTAAAACAAAATTTTCTAAATACCGGCCAATAAAGGAGTTGTTGACTTCTAATTTAATTATACAAACAATGCACTAGCATTGTTAGATATTTTATATTGGTGTTTTTGCATGACGCATATTATCATAAATCTATAAAAATGGCGCATAAAGAGACATAATATACCTCAGAGCGAGCAACATTGCACTAAGAATTTAACACGTTCGACGCCGGCAGCGTTTCACAGAGTCCTTAAGCTATGCCGGGCGAAATTATCGTAGTCACGTATTTGTGTCACTGGCATAGGAGTACGAATAACATGGTCACAAATACGTGTCAACTGGCATAGTTCATAGATAAATTAGTAAAATGCGTTTTTTTTTATTTTGCGCCGTCAGTTGTCTCTCTGACATGTAGTGGAATAGTGCTAGTGCTCGAAAAAATACTGCCAAATATTTGAAAACTCACAAAATGGAAGAAAATCGTAAGTTAATTATTACTTTTTTACTCAGTGTTTCTCAAACTTTAGTGCTAATGAACTGAAAATAAATTATTATGTAGGTGACATAGGCCATTGGTAGCGGAGATCAAACCCATGACCACCAAATTTCGCGACTAGTTTATGGATGGTGAAAAAATACACCAAATTAAAAAAAAACCGGCACCTCGAATAAAATTACTAACAAAAAACAGTCTGATTGAATTTGAAAGATTGTACCCTTAAAAATACTAAATACAACGTGTTACAAAATACCCCGTAAAAAATATAATAAATTATCAAAGCCAAAAATATTGTCAACCCTAGTAAGCTGTCATGTCAGTGAACTGGAGTTAGCATAGATTATTTAACAGAGAGGCCTACCTACCAATTTTAATAATTGTCATAAAGTTCGTTGTAAAGGTTCAATACTATGATATAATTATGCTTAAAGTACTGGCTTCAAAAAACGTCAAGACGGGAAAAAAAAATATGTTGTCAATTTCAAATCTTATCGATATTCTACAATTGTTCCGTGTTTTTCCATATATTTTTCCAAAATGACGATGTTTTCTAACTCAGAATATTACGATTTATGATATTATGCGTAGGCCATGAAGATAGCAATTTAAATAGTGCTCGCGAACTGTATCGGAGGTTGTGCATTGAGCAAGGCGGAGCTCACTTTGAGCCGTTCCTATAAATTTGACGTTCATTACGAAAAAGTAAGTGTTAGTTTAGGTTTCTTCGTTTAAATCTACCAAAACTCGACTTGTAATATGTTTCGCGAATTAGGTAAAAATGTACATAAACATTCTGCGTAATTTACTCTTTAATTTTACTGAAATAGGATTTGCACATCAATGAAAAAAATAATGGTTTTTTTTTTGGCGGTAAGTCATACAGTGATAGTACGGTTCTCAAATATTGTAAATCGACTAGTTATAAGGCATCATTTAACCCCCTTTCGGCTTTACGGGTATTTTTGTAACACCCTGTTTATAAAATATGCTATTTGGCGTCTTAGCTTCACAGGGTATAACAACGAATTAACTGTTAACTAATTTCCAATAAAGCAGTGAAATGTATAGTAAGTTCTAATGAAAACTTTAAAACCGCTGAAATGTGTGGAAAAAATGACACAGATTTGTGTCATCGGCACTGTATAAGGGTAACTTTTAATAAATTTCAAAAATTCTCAGATTTTGGTACCAACGCATAATTCGATTTAATATTTAAATAACATAAGAGTACATTCAATCTAAAAAAATTAAATTGGAAATTTATTGAGAAAAAGGCGTAATAATAAAATCACACATATGTGTCACAGGCATAGGAGTAAGAATTTTTTGATCACAGATATGTGTCACCGGCGCCGAACGTGTCTGTTAACTAATTTCCAATAAAGCAGTGAAATGTATAGTAAGTTCTAATGAAAACTTTGAGAACCGCTGAACTGTGTGGAAATAATGACACAGATTTGTGTCATCGGCACTGTATAAGGGTAACTTTTAATAAATTTCAAAAACTCAGATTTTGGTACCAACGCATAATTCGATTTAATATTTAAATAACATAACAGTACATTCAACCTAATTTTTTTAAATTGGAAATTTAATGAGAAAAAGGCGTAATAATAAAATCACACATATGTGTCACTGGCATAGGAGTAAGAATTTTTTGATAACAGATATGTGTCACCGGCGCCGAACGTGTTAACACTGGGTTAAGACACAAACTCGAGTTAGATTCGTTTCTTGAATATAGGAACCGGACATAAAACCATAAAAATTAACCCCGGTTAGACAATGCATAATATATATTATTATAAGAAAAATACTTTTGAGTACTGTTCCAAAGGACTCGAGCCTTTTAGCTCTTTTTTTTTAAGCCTGGCTTCGATTTTAACGCCTAGAGGGCTAAAAGCCTATAAAGCTCTTTAGTCCACAAGCCTTGTTATATTCGGCAGCCTTGACTCTCGGAGCTCGTAACCTTAATAAAATGCTATATATTTTTAGACTTAAAGTCCTTGTCAAAATATTGAAACTTTAAAATATTTTGGCCTCCAAGCTTCTTTAGGCTCGGAGGCTAAAATATTTTTGAGTTTTTAAAAATATTTAATTGTTTTTTTGAGTTTAATCAATTGCTGTATAGCGACAACAGAAATACACAACTGATTTTTACGAATATGATCCGAACTGCGACTGCATAAATAAAAGTTAAACATTTTATAAGGCTCAGCCCGGCTCAGGTCAGCGGCTACAACCTTAAAAAAAGGCTTAAGCCCTTTTTAAGACTACAGCCTTATTAAAATCACTAGCTCTTTGGAACACATTCCTTTAAGACAGCTCTAAAAAGCCCTCCGAAGCTTTACAATTCGGGCTTAAAAGGCTCGAGTCCTATGGAACACTACTTTTGAGTCTCGAATTAGAGAGTATCCCTTTCTACAGGAAAACTGCCCAGTTGTAAAGAAAGTTGAAGCTTTTCCACACTTGTGTAGTTATGAATGTTATAATACTTGTAATATGTTAAATAAAGATTTTGGCTAAGTAAAAAATAATTGTAAACTCAACACAAATTTTGAAATAAACAGATTTTATTATTATTATTTATTATTATTATTAAATGAATATTTTTTTGTGAACAAAATGTAACTACTGTTTCTTTTTGTATAGGTCTTATTCAAAGCGCATTTTTACTGAAGTAGACTAAAATAAACGTACTTGACAATATATAAGATCCCTCAGTTCCTGCAGCTCGTAAGACAAATGCCGCACTTTCCCGTCGCGACAAATGCACTTGAGAGTCTTCTCTCCGACGTGCACCACTAGCGACGTGCGGCATACCGCGTCGTAACTGTAACAAATACGCAGCGTAAAAAAAAGTTCAGTTCTAGAACTTGCTTCAACTATAATTAATACCAGGCTGTTGTATAAATATCATGTAGATACTAATATTAATACGCAAAATTAAAACTTATTTTCTACGCAATAAGGTCAATTTTTACTACCCTCAATTTTAATACAGATTTTCAAAGTTTTTTAGTAATTTCTCAAAAACTGTATGTAATGGTTTTGAAATGTGCAGATTGAGCTCTTTCATATGACACCCTATATTTGCTAGAATCAAACCACTTTCATTTTCAACCCCCCATTCTAGACCATTTTTCAATTTTATAGCATTTGTAGTTGCTGCGAAAACTTGCTGTGACACAGACAGACGGACTCACCATAAGGATTTCTTTTTTACCATTTTGGTAGAGAATCCTAAAAAGGACAGTCGGCAACTCGGCAGCAGCACATTGTCCCAATTTTTATTCGGTCAGATATGTAATTATTTGTTATTTGTAAGTAAATAAGGTACACTGAGGTGTTCTTATATGGTGTAGATTTGCCAATAGAATGGTTGCCATGTACTTTACAACGCTTACCCTGAAGCCATTATGTTGATCTTGACACACGACTGCGTGGGACTGTTGAGCGCGTTCCAATGTGACACAATAAGTGGGTCCTTTACCTGCAAAGACGATACATATTTAAACTCTACTATTATTTAACATTAGAAGTCTTTTAGGAGGCTTGATGAGCACAAAGCTCAATCGAATTCAAATGCAGGGCATTTTAATATAAACTTGACACTGATCTTTCCGGAAACAGGCGGTTAGTTAATCTTGGTCACAACTTACCTCTTTCGCGATTGTATCCAGGACGTATTCACTGCGGCGCCGCATGAAGAAATGTTGTGCCTGTTGTATAATTTGCTCTAGAAGGGATTGCTCCTTGCTCATGTCTAAAAGCTCGTACCGGTCTGCTGCCATAGGGCCTGAGATAGAATTACAAAATTATAATATAGGTAGTGGTTAAAATTACAAAACAATAAAAATGCTAAGTGGAATAATTTTGATGAGCCGGACAGATAAGGTGCTGGCTGGTTAG
Source organism: Acleris emargana (assembly GCA_927399475.2). NCBI lineage: Eukaryota > Metazoa > Arthropoda > Insecta > Lepidoptera > Tortricidae > Acleris > Acleris emargana. The sequence continues at coordinate 13,667,852 of OV656841.1, read as the reverse complement.
AGCCCTTTGATCTGGCTCTAGTCTAGACCAAGTAAAGTCTGCGTTTCAAGTGTAAGAGACAACGCTCGAGATTTTTTTTTACACAGGAGTCTTCCAAAGCCTAATATTTAGAATAAAGTATTGTTTATTGATGGTCCTTTGGGAATTAGCGAGTGACAATGACAAGCCAAGGTTTCGGACTATCCAATCCAGCGGTTACTTGCAGGGAAATGGCATTTGCAGCTCGTTTCGTGGTCAGGCACGGCGAGTATAGTTACCGGCGAGGCAGCGGCGCTTGGAGGGCCCGAGCGGGCCGGTGGCGGGGTGCGGGAAGGGGTGGTGCGTGTTGGCGTGGTGCACGGCGCGCAGCAGCTGGTGCAGCGAGTGCTCCAGCACGTGGTCATGCTCCGATTTGCCCGCGCCGCCCTCCGGCTGGATACACCAATTATTTGCAAGGAATGGTTAATTACAGAAAACAGATGATGTATTTCTGTTGCCGCAATTGCAATAAATACTAAAAACAGAATAATATATTAAGGGGGGGGGGGGGGAGCATTAACAAACGTGATTTATTGAACCCGTCGTGCGCGAGTCCGACTCGAACTTGCCGGTTTTTTTCTACCAAGTCTTGCATGTATCAAGACCAAAGTAATGAGTCCCAATCCCAACACGGTGTGTCTACGTTAAGTATAGAGTAGCTCCTGTCGCCTCTTTCCAACTACGTCATCAGATCATCGGGTTTCGGTATTATGAGGTCCAAATTTCAGCCCGTTCCATTAATGGGAAGTACTTAGTTCAAACTTTACTTGCAAATTTTGAAGCGGGCAACTTACATTCTTACATGTCTACCTACATACGAACAGAGCAATTAAAATAAAAGCTTGTAATAATATTATTGAATGTACGAGCATACGCAAGTACGAGCCCAAATATATTTCGTTTGTTTTAGCATTAGAAATTCGGTAAACAAAGAAGCAGGGGTCGTTAACCTTTTACTTCAGAAGATAATAATGTAATAATACGATAATAACAATAACAACAAACTTTAACGGAAAATTAAACTCAACAACCCAAAACCCTAAGAACGTGTCGCACTCGCAAGATAGGTAGGTATACAATATTCAAATTCAAATTAAATTTATTTCAATTTAATAACATGATAGTGATGTTTAAAGATATAGATGAAAAAACCGGGCAAGAGCATGTCTGACCATGCCATGCTGAAATTAGACCTCGCGACAAACTTAACTTTGCCGTTGGAAAACTGTTATCCCCATACATCGACATAATAAATAAATTTGATTTGAATTTAGGTCGCGGTCAGTTTACCAACACCGCACATAAGTTTTCGGTAGGTAAAAACATTTAAACCGTTTGTAACTCAAGATCCACTGAAGTCTACTTACGGCCGAACCCTATATTCAATCCGAGGATAATTAGTTGTGATAGTTTTCCTATTAAATTCATTATATGTGCTTTCATCTTTCAGTTTTTTTGTATTTGTAGTTTTAGCTGTAGGTGGGGGACACTAACAAAAATTAGCGCTTTAAAGCTTAATATTTTATAAACGGATACCTTAATCGAGAAATTGTTTGCATAAACTCGCAATATTTCCGAAAGACCTATCAAACAACACCCCACGCTATGGGGTAGACGAGAGAAAAAAATACATTCCCAAGTTAAAAGATATCGGGCAGTGCACCAAAACTTTAATTTTGCGGAGTGCGACTTCGTTTTGTTGATGGTTCCTTGGGCTTGTGTGGTTTTTTGGCGTAATTAATCAATTGAGTTAAACTCGCATTTGTAAACCACTTCCTTTTAAAATCCCCTGATATAAAAATCTGTCCGATGTAGGTCTGGGGACCTTGGGGGCCCACCCCGACCTATCCAACGCTGTGGAAATTCTTGATCAAGGTATTGTCTCAAAGTTCGAGCAAAATAACATAGTGCTTCATCAAACTGAAAGTACATTTGCCTGCGTGTTACCAAATTTACATCATCTAGCATGGTTGTCTTGTAAAAAGGTATAAAAATTGTTCTCATCCATTCGACTTGGCAACTCATAAGGTCTCATCGGCTGTCGGTCTATACTCCTCTCCATAAGTTAACTAAATTGGTGCTGGAAACTGTGATGGCTAAATGAGGATTCTCGTAAGCCCAAGAATGGTAAAAATGCCTGATCTAGTAAAACTTGCCTCGTCTGTCCACATTACACTGCCAAAAAAATCGGGATCAGCCTCACATCTGTTCAACATGTCTTGATAAAAAGCAATTCTTCGTGCATAATCAGCCCGCAATAAATCTTGCACCTTTTTGAAGTGATAGGGATGCATGACCTCTGAATTTAGAATTTTATGGACAGTCACATGCGAAAGACCTACGATGACATATTACCCTCGTGCTTGTCGACGAATCGTGTTGCACTTCTTCTAATATGTTAGGTATTTGATCCGGGTGTCGTTCAGTGGCGTGCCTAGGGTTTCAGAATAGGGCAAGCCGAGAGATATGTTTTGTAGTTTTTACGGTTATTATGGATAAATTTATCTTGTTACCACATTACTGATCAATCTTCACTTCACTCTGCAGTTGTAGGTATAGGCATTTGCTTACGTGGACGAGCTCACCAAAGCACCCTGAAGGCATGTTACCACTAGATATAATTTTACAGACATATCAGCAATTGCATACTTTCGGTGGCCTTGAAAAAAGCCGCTTGGTTTGTATGAGAGAATAAAATAAAGGTTCAACTTCTTATTTTAACTTTGCTTGCCTAGGGAGAAAGCAATAAGTACTTACTTTTATTTCAAATACCTATCTAAAAATTACATACATATTACACAACATAGTTAAATTAAATTATTATTTGTATACATCGAATGTGTTTTTCTAAAACGCCATCGTACCTATTTTGAAAGTAGCGACACAAGCTCTAAAAAATTACCCTTATTCAATGAAGTTTTAGACTCATCGTGACCTCTGAAGTTCTTGTTGTGCTAAATGACAAACAACATCGACTAATCTTTGAAAAACGCTACTATTGTTATCAACACGCATGTTGTTTTGTAATTTCCTTTGATAATTGGCGCGATAAAGATGTCTCAATTCGCTGTTTACCAAAATCACTAAAAGAAATTACCGCGTTCATGTGTTTTCGAGAATTCATGTGTCTTTTAATGGCGCCAGCTAAATTATTTAAATCGTCATAACCAGACCAGATGTATTCCACACGTTTTTGTCGTTAGAAAAGAAAATACAACACCAGCAATGTAACTTATTAGAGTGCGAACAACCAACAATCCAATGAGTTTTGTAACCTGACCTGTTAAACTGTCTTTTGTGCGATTTACTACTCTGAGAAATACACAAGTCAGGCGTAGGTTTTGCCGAAGAAATAAGTACCTTTTTCTCTGCAAAGTCCAAACATTTTACCTTTCCCTCGACAAGCAAAGTTTGTGCACACTTTAAAATATCAGTCACACAGGACTTCCTCCATTGTCAATCTAATTGAATCACAACTCACAACACCACAAAAAAAAACTTATTATTGCACTGACCGCGCCGCGCCGCTCAACGCCTAAACAAACTATTCAACACGTGAATAAAAGCATTAGTCAACAAATAGAAATGAAGTGAAGTTGGGCGCTAACGCGGCTCAACGCGCGCTCCGCGCCTGCGCGAAGCGAATTTCGCATTTACTATGGACTCGTGTACAACTTCATACGCAATCAGGGCTTTTTACTCTCATACTATTTGCCATATTAATACACGACCAGTCGTGTTTGGGCATATGCCGTTTCGGTGGGTAAGACAGAGAATATGAAAGCCCGATTGCAAGCCAATACGTGCGAGCGAGATACGAGCTAGCCGCGTCATGAATAGTTCGACTGGTTGCCGCACAGCGCTGAGCGCTGTGCTGCGTAGGTGGCGGCCGGCGGTGCGCGGTAAAATTTAGTAGGTACTACTGTTGCATGTAATTTGATTTGAAGAATTTAGTGAGAGCGCGCGGCGCGCGAAGGTGAAATACCTATCTAATACATTACGTGCATTTAATGAATAGTTATTTTTGTAAGGCAAGGCAAGCCCGGCTTTTGGGCTTATATGGCAGTACCGCCACTGGTGTCGTTGGCACTCCTTCAGTTTGAGCAGTTCCGGGTATACGCCCTTGTAGATACGCATTATGGACGCGTATGAAGACGCGATAGACTGGATAAGGACCGGTCTGCTCTCCTCTTACAGTAAGCTGTTCCCGGAACATCCTCGCAGCCGCACGAGCGTTTCATAATGCATTTTTGCATATTCTATAACTCATTACCCTTTAAACCTTATCACTTGTAAACGTAAAGACAATTAATGATATTGGTTATTTAAACAAGACAACAGATCCACTTCCGGTTGACACCCTGTATATACTAACATATTCATGTATTGTGAAGACTTACCTTCACTGCATCAGAATTATTGTTATTCTGTCCGTTGTTATGGCAGAGCCCTATCAGCAATTGAATTCCTGGTAGCACCTGTGATACAAAACAATATTACTGTTAAACATAAGACTTCTTAGTATCAAGAAATATTCCTGTAATAGTAAGTATAACCACTAATATGTTGTATTATTTTCCATGTTCCATTTTGTGTTGCATAGAATGGATGATATTATCAATAAATCAATCATCAGTAACATATCTGCACATAGCAATAAAAGTTCTTGACACACCTATCTAGGTTACAGAGTGGTAGCGGCGTTATCGCTTTAATGTTATATTTCATAAGCTAAAATAAAAACTCACAGTGGCCATAATCTGGTTCCCAACAACCATATGTGGTATCGAAGCATCGAGCTGCACGGCTTCAGCGGCGAGACGCGCGAATAGTTCCTTACAGAATAGGACGTTTTGGGCTGCTTCTAGCTTTTGCTGCCAGTGCAGCTCTGCTCCTTCCCCAGGCAGCGTGCCTGGACAGTTCAGGGCTGACGAAGACAGCGTAGCAGTCACTACGTCTTCTTGTTCTAGAATCAAACATAGTAATGACGTAAAACTAACTATTGACATAATAATATGCGTTTTTTTATCTGTGGACCAATCACAGAGAGAGTCAGCATACTTCCATACAAGTTAAGGACAGTCTATGAAGTAGAGAGTTAGACATAGGATAACTGCGTGACATTATAGCTCGACTACAATAAGGCAAGCACTTACATAGTCTGACACAAAACGCGCCTGACCCATGAGTCAATGTGCTGTCGCTCTACAGAGCTACTCTTCATACAGAGGATGCACCGTGGCACATGTAAAGTATGTATAGAGTGAAGTATACCTTTCTGACAGAGAACAGAGATGAAGGCAACTCCCTGCAACTCAGGGGGCACAGTCACGCGCAGCGCGGAAGGCGCTGGGCCCGCTGCGTTGAGACTCATTGCTTGCGCGATCTGCTCCTCTGGGGCTTTGGTCACCTGCAGAACAGATATTACACTTATTCACAAGTAATGTAATCAACACAACGTAAACATCCCAAGCAGCAAAGTAGTCCTATAATTTTATGCTTATATGATTTGAGATCTTTTAAGAGTTCGATAACCACAAATTACATGATTCAAGATCTTTAAAAAGTCGGATAACCGCAACTTATATAATGCTATCGTATAACAATCTTATAAAAGCGATTCTATTCCAATTAATCATATTATAGTGTTTTATCCGATCTTTAAACGACAGAATCATTAAGGCATGTAGAGAAGTCGAGTAGACGTTTACACGGTTGTTTTACATAACGATCTAGTCATATAAGGGATAGTGACATAACTGCATTTTTAATGCTTTTGAATGACACATGGGGCATGTAAAATCCTTTTATATGGCCTTTATTCGCCAATCAAAAAAAATCAAATAAAAGTGTTATAGGTTGCTATTACAGGACTATGAGGTTGTAAAAACAACACTTATACAAATAGAACAAATTACTCAGCAATAATTGGCAATATTTTTGGTCATTTAAAAACACTACTAAACGTCAACTCAAATCCTTATATTATATGTATAGCGACTTTATTTATTAAACATTGCCTATATAAGAAACTCTTATACAAATCTTAGTCGATTTATTGGTAGTGTAAAATTCTTTTACTAAACTTTTATACGGCAGGTCGAGTAACGGTGTTGTAGTTCTTGTTAATCGAACATTAATATCTATTAATCGCAATTATATGACTGAAATTTCATATAACTGTGGCCATCATTACTTTTAGTCAACGTTTTTCCTTAACTGCATGAAGCAAATCATAAAATTTATTAATAAAAATGGAATGGGAAAAGTGGTTAAAGTTTAAAAGAAGCGGTGGTTATAGGAGGAAAGTGACAAAAAAGCATAGAAGTACAATATCTAAGGTCGAGACCATCGAATCTGCTCGTTTTGGTTCGGAAAGTCAAGTGACAAATGATATTGTGACAGAAAGTGGTTCAGTAGAAAATATTTTTTTTAATGAATTACAATACACAAGTGTAGAAGATAACGCTACTTCAAATTCTGTTACCACATCACTAGATACTAATTCAGAGCATAGTGATGATTTTAATGAACATATCTGCAACTTAGAATGCTGCACTGAATTTACGAAATGGGCTTTGGATAACAATATTTCACATAGCGCGCTAAAAGAACTTAGCGGCATATTAAATAAAAGAATTCCACATATAATACCTTCTGACCCCAGAACTAGCATTGTACCGAAAAGTTACTTCTCAAATTGTGAAAGTTTCATATGAGAAATTCTCGGAAATTTCTAAGAATATTCTTAAATTTTGTATGGAAAGAGAACATTCTCAACGCTCTCGAATGTTTCCGATAATATTCTCAGTAATTTCTTGAGAAAATGTCTTTACTTCTTTTGTAGTATTTTAGTTTTTTTTTTAAATAAACGTGCAATCTTAGAAAGGAACATAACAATAAATACTTTACTTCTAAGAATGTTCTGCAACTTATACGCTACCCAGAACACTCCTCTGTACAAACAGTGAAAAAATATGCGTAACTCCTGTAGATACTGGAAATTATTGGCACAATGGTCTTATAAACCAAATAAAGGAAATTTTACAAAACTCTATACGCATAGGTTTAATTTACTACACTTACGCGTCACGTTGCGCATATGCCGATTCGGCATGCCTACTAAATGCACGCGAACTCGAAAATAATACTACCTAAGTAATTTGATGAATGTCATGTACCTTTACATAGCCTTTACTGTTAGGTTCTTATACTTATAATAAATTCAAAATAAGTTTATTGTTAGAAAGTAAGTTAGAAATGAGTTTTGAGCTAGCTTTAGAGAACCCTAAAACAAACAATAATGGCGTCAGGTTAGCTGAATGAGTAACTATTACTCAACAATTTAGATGAATAGTTGTAATGAACGCAACTTATGTGTCGAATAACAAACAATTAATTGTTACCACATATTTTTTATAAATAAATAATATTTAAATTGAGCAAATAGAAGGGGGGCATTAAAATTAAACATAACATTAGTAAAACTTAGTCGATAAACTGGTAACCGTTTATGAATATGACTATACTTCACGTTTATATGCTCTTAACATTAATTACCAAAATAGTAGTAGAAAACATGAAACTTAAATACTTACCAGCAATTTTTCCTCCGAATAACAGTTAAATATATATTTCCCCACCGCATTTCCCAATTAAATATATAATCTGCTCTAATATGATCCATAGATCATTTAACAGTCATGAAAATTGCAACTAAGGGACTAACTAGTCATATTAAAAGCTTCCATAGTGATATAAATCGCTGTTATGCGGCTTAATGGTCATATTATTTGCGGTTATTCAATTCAGTAGACATGTAAATAATCATATAACATGCTTTAATTGAACAATCGAGTGTTATAGAAGTCAGCGTTACCCCTTCTATATGACATATTGGATAGTTATATGATAATTATGCGATGTGTATACGACCAGTAAGTCGAGTAAAGTGCGCCCAAATCGCGTTATATAAACGTGTATATGATGTTTATATGACAATATTTAATCCGATAAGACTGAATAAGAAACGTTGTTTCGATCATTAAAGAACATATTTTGCTGCTTGGGATACTAAGTTGTTCACCTCAAAGTTGGACATGATTTAGTTAGGGGGTGAGAAACGTTATTGCCCAGAGCCAAAACTGTATGGTACATTTTTGATAGCTACACGATAGCTGCCCTACTTTAACCTGTATCATGGCGGAGGATGTCTTAAATTACTCTATAATACGTATTTTAGTTGTAGTTCTAATACCTAGATTGATGGGGCCTGCTTAACAGTTAAGTATAGTGTGTATTACAATATAGGGTCAGGTGGGGTAAATATAAGACACGGGTAAAAATAAGACTAAGTTTTTAACACTCAAAAACTTACTCTACTTCATTCCTATTCCATTTAAAAAGAAGCATTAACACACAATACTTCCTTTTAAATGGAATAGGAATGAAGTAGAGTAAGTTTTTGAGTGTTAAAAACTTAGTCTTATTTTTATCAGTGTCTTATATTTACCCCACCTGACCCTAGGCATATTGTACTTTTTTCTTATAAATAATAATATTCTCATTCATACTTGTAGATATAATTTGAAGTGAAACACACAAATGCTGCGTGGAGTGGGAGGATCTGAATATGCCTTTACTTTGCTTGCATTGTATGTTTTAAGTTTATTACATACATAGAAGAATTTAATTTTAAAAATGAATTTAATTTCAACTGCCATCTTACCCAGTACTAAAGATAATATGCCTTACTTGTTGTATGTGGTGATCAACCCTACATTACTACATCCTTAACATGGATTTATTTATTCATTACCTCAAACACTCCAGTCTGACTAAACTTAGATCCTGCAGTCCTGTAGCTCAAATCCCCAACTATGGTATTAGAGATTTTCTTCAATCTCCAGTTTTGCCGCAGCCGTAGCAAATCAATGTGAAAGTCTGGCATGTTACGACTCATTCTCATAGTTTCACTGGCTCGAAGACGTTCCACTCCCGCTAGTAGAACAGCTGCAGCTGCTCCTAGGGCCTTCTTACGTCCATACACTTGGAGCATAGGGCGAGTGTCTTGTTGCTCAGCTTGAATAGGATCTAAAATCTATAAATGGTAGGCATTACCATCTCATTCCTACGTAAAAAAGAAGTGTATAACTTTTTGTTTCCAACTAGCTATGTTTGTGTCTGGCATCACCTGTGTTTTTTTTTTTCATACCAATCTTGTTGTTACAATTAAGAACACCACAAAAAAAAAAAACAAATCAGGTGAGCAAGATAATGCATGGTAATTGATATTTCTATGCAGAGGTTCAAGTAAGTATGTAAAACTAATAGATAAGTGTGAAAATATAATAACTTTGGTTTTCAATAGGTAAGTTATTTTGAATTCAAAGAAAATTAAAGTTAACTTAAAAACTTACCATGTATCTTTTTTCTTTAGCAATGCTCAACACATCTGCCAAGACACACACCTGTGTCAGCGCATCTCTAAGCTTGTTTCTGACTGAATCCCATGGCCACTGACTGGACTGATAACCTGGCTCTTTACTGTCATCATCGGACTTGGCCTCCACCTCAGGCTCTTTCTTGATAATACAAAAATCATCATCTGATTTTGAAAAGTCAATCTTTTGAGCCAAACGTGCGAGATTCTCAGACATAGACAGCGGTCTGAAATAAAATATTTGAAAGTTAATTCGGCTTAGAAATAACTTCATAAGCAAATGTAAGTATTTTATTAATACGTACGCTTGGTAAATTTCTTGTCCATCGTAGGTTATTTCTTGAATCTGGTTTTCAATGGGAGCCTCAATTGATATATTTACCGAATTAGCCATAGTGATTGGCTAGAGAAAAATGTGAGATAACATACACATACGTTACTGCGATATACTTTTAATTAATTTACTTTGCAACGGTATAAACACTATAAATAATAATTACCTACGTTTATTTGCATATTTTTGCATAATTCAAGCAACAATCAATCGTCAGTCAATGAATGATATGATCAGTCTGTTTTCATACTAACGTCAGAAAAGGGAGTTGCCATATATATAACGCAATACAGCAGAGGCCCTACTTTGAAGATCGAAGTTCGAAGTTACGTGAGCTTCATCCCTGTCACTCGTCATTTGAGACTAAAACGAAAGAAAGAGATGGAGCTAACGTAACTTCAAACTTCGTTTTTCAGGGACCTATGTTATGCACTCTACCTTCACGGGTACGCGCAACTCGTACCCGCGAATTGCGGTGCACATTGGCAGTGTTCACAAGTAAAGTTCGCGCGCTCGACGATGTAACTAGGTAACTACATCAAACGTAAAAAACAAATTTAAAAAAAATGGAAGAAACGAAGATGGTGAATGACGAGTATTCATCGTAATTAGAAAAATGTTTTGTTTTGTAATATTTTGTCCAGTATAGGTATAATATAACACGCGGGCTAAAATACCGACAACAAGGCGTTTACAAGGCGCGAACCATGCGCGAATCCGCGAACGCCCTCCACATTCACACTTTCACGCGTTCGCGTATTGAGATCGCGCGTTCGCGCACGAAGTTGGAGCGCATTAAACTTGCTCTTTTAATCTGTGGTTTCGTCTGACCGAAACCCCAACTAATGGTTGTCATGTTAACTGTTATCATCGACCTTTTACTAAAAATACAATATCTGAACTAGATTCGTTTAATGTTTAAACAATGAATGAAACTATAAGAGATTATTGAGCTAAAATAATCTATCGTTGCATGTGAGCTTTGGGCTTCTATTCGCTATGTCGGACCGTTCTATAGCGGTAAGTAGAGGGTTATCGATGGTCTACAGTGAAATCGCTACATTTTAAAGTGAGAACTCTACAGTAGTTTGAAACAAAGTTTTCTAATTATTATTATACATTTTTGTTAATATGAGATGTTCGAATTATTTAAAAGCTGCTTCTTTCTAGTTTACAGAAACGAAAGGGAACCTTGGCTGTTTTATCTTTGTAGTGTTTCGCTAAGGCAGGTCAGTCAGAAAGTAAATAATATGAAACATTTCTGTATTTTCCAGTCTCGTCCGAGTCTCGAGCAGGTGGTGGCCATTGTTGACTTTATGGAGAAACATGAAGCACTAGCGCTCGGTCTGCTACGAGGACTAGAAGGGCGCGAAGAGAGCAAAAAATTGTGGTTTAAACTCACCAGAATTGTCAATGGCCTTACGGGCCCTACTCGACCTATGAAATCTTGGATTAAAGTAAGTAGCTAAGTTCCGGAATAAAATCACTAGTTTTGCAGAATAACTTCAAGCATCAAACTCAATGTGGACGTGCCCTCTGCTAAAACTACACTGCTACTGCTCTTCACTTCCTAAAGTATTTTCATCTCAACTAGTTTGTAATTTATATTAATTTAATTTCAGTATTGGGCAGACAAAAAATCTACTGTTAGAAACAAAGTAATTTCTGGTGGTGAAGATCCTAACCATCTGTGTTCCAACATTGAAAAGAAAATTTGGGATCTCTTTTTAGCAAATGACACAGGGAGTAAGTTATATTAGTATTTAAAAAAAAAAGTTGTCTAGTAGGGTTAATGCTCATTTAATATCACCACATCAATATCTAGCCACTAAATAACAATATGTTTAAAGCAGGGAATCTGTTGTTGAAACAATGCAATTAAACAACCTACTTACTTCCAGAACTTATAGCATCAGGGTATGATCCCATACAACCTGACTGCCCATAAAGGATGGTAATATTTTTGGTTGCATGTATGTATCCATGTTTATTTGTTACCTCTTGTAGGCTAAAGTGTGGGGTATGGTTGGGTAGGTGTTCCAAGAAGTGGCAAGAATAAAACATCAAGCCTGATGCTAGGGGTAGTTACGGTTGCAAAGCTTGTTTTTAGTTAGACATATTTCACTAAAATGTCAATGGATTAATATAATATTTTTTTTGATGGCTAGTAACTAAATGACATCTTCTGAAGTGCCCAGTTGTCGAGCATTTACCCCGCTTAAAAGTTTACAATGAAATTACTTTTTCATTTTATTTTTTTGTTTCTACTCTGATTATTTTAAGATCTAAGATCAAATTTTTCTGATCATATGACAGCTCATATAAACAGTTATTACACTTATTTCTTTAAATTTACATAAATACTACATCGATACAAACCTAGCAATGCTATTCTGGAATTTAAATAATTGAAATTGCTTAATGCGGCTGTCACAGGCATCATTTTAGAATAATCAGAGTATAGTACAGTTTTGAATTAAATAATTTCTATGTTGTCCAATTACAGAAACTAGGAGCGCTGTGAAACAAGAAACAAGATTTACGGAGGATAACTTTTACATTGAGGATAGCATGGACCAGAATCATGTGGAGTCTGAACCAGTGCTGGCTTTTGAGGAGCCCATGCTAGACTTTGAAGAGCGGCAGACAGCTGTAATGGAAAAATTGGTTTGTGAAGTCTAGTGATTTAAATAGCTTTCTGTTTTCCCTTAAAGTATAAATAATCATTCAGGACTTATTTAGCAAGGCATGGCACTAATCCTTAATATTCTGGTCATGATTGAAATGTGTTAAAAAATTGTGGAGGTAATTAGTGGCGGTGAGTTTCAGTAGGAATGGAGCATCTTGGCTTGGTTACAAGCCAAGCCAAGGTACTAGCTTCAAGATATGTATACAATTTACTAGCATAATTTAATGGAGTAATATAGTAGTACATATTTATGACCACAAATGTATACTTTCTTTATCAGAACATTGGTGTAAAGTAGTGTTCATAATCCATGATGATCCGCCCCACAATGAACTTTGTGTTACACAACTGTAAATGAACATAAAATTAAGCATTGAAATGCGCCTTGGTTGATTAAAATACTAAATCAATAATATTGTACCTTTATTATAATTTGATTTGACATAATTGTAATGATAGAATAATTAAAAAAAAAGGTTGACTTGATTTCATTACAGTGCTTCTCAACATTAGGACTCCTCTTAGCAAGCGCTTTTGCGTCTTTCTCTCCTCTTTATTTTTACCTCCCCATTCTCCGAAATCTTGCACCAGATCGATATAAGCATGCATAATATAGTAGATTGTACAACAAGTGCATAAAACGTACCATTTTACCCGAGACGTGCATATAGCCCCCCGAGCCGGTACGGCGAGGGTGGATGGTCACGTCGAGGGTAAAATGGGTTTTATATGCTCGAGTTTTACACTCTGCTTTTCACTTCGATTGCAAGGAAATAAAACAACGATTAAGCATATACAAGAAATTTTAATTAATTTTTATAATGTTTTTAATATGTTCTATCACGCATAAAATGTAATTTCTTCGACAGTTCGTCAAAATAGCTTAAAAAACACACTCCGCAAACGTGTTTACGTTTTTTTTGGTTCCTCCAAATCATAGAACTTTCGTATGTGCTGAGATAGATTTTCTTCGATTTAGGCGGCAATATCTGCTCAATTACATTTTTCGCACTTCTGTCCATTAAAGTCTCAGGCGAAATCATTTTTTGATCGTCACTATCACCTTGAAGACATTGTTCAATTACTTACGAATAATTTATTGAATTTTCAACCGCAACACAACAAATTTAGTTAGTTTTTAATTTTGTTTGACGAATAATTAGCTTCCCGCTAAGTACCTACACAATTTTTCTTAATTTTTTTTTTAATTTTTAACTATGTGACGTTTGACTATGGACTCTAGGTTTGAGCCTTAATTTTTTACTTACATGCACGCCGTATTAATCTTAAAGTATTTAGATAGTATTACATATGTCGTAATTAAAATAAGATATAACCTATATCTCATAAAAATATATAAAAATTAAGGTGTATTTGTGTATGTGGCTGTAAGGCCTTATTGCCTTAGTCTTAAAAGAAGAAATTACTTTATGCACTAGAGCATAAAATGCGATTTTATGCAGCCTATACCCAGCATAAAGAAGGACTTTACGAGCATGAGAAGTGAAAAAATATTTGTTATGTTGGTTTTAGGTGAAAGTAATGAGCTCCCAAGCCACTGCCATGACTCAGATGGCGCATGCTTGCCACTCCAACGCCCAGGCCATGGAGCGGCTAGCTGAGTCCTCACACATTCAGGTGATACCATATTTTAAGTACTTACTGTCATACACTCGCCGGCAAAAATAATCCGGCCTCCCTTTTTTTGTTCATACATTCGTTAGCAAGTATAAATTCTTAAATAGGAGTGTCACTTGGAAAAAGTGAACGAATTCTGATGTGGCGTGTAGTGTTTTGTTGCTTATTAACCTAACCTAGGTCCAAAATGGCTCACAAACATATTTTTTAAACGTTTTAAATTTGAACGTTATATAATTTAAATTAAATAATAGAAACAGAATTTTAATCTTTTTGGTTCCTTTGGAAAGACCTGCAACCTTTAAAAAGAATATTTGCAAACAAAGTTAATTAGCAAACAATATACAGTTTACAAGAAAAGTGTTTTTATAGTTACTCTCTGGTTTAACAAGTTATATTTTGAAACAGTAGTACAAAGAAAAGACGGGTGGGTGATTATTTTTGCTCGTGAGTGTTTATGCCATTTATTCATTGACAAAAATAATAGCATTGGTGACCATTTTTTTATTAACTTGATCATATTAATATCTTCCGCAGGCCAGAGCTTTAGACCGTTTAGCGACTACCTTTGAAACCATATCTACTTCAACGCACGACATTGGGAGCTCTATCGTCGATATAGATACCACTATGAAAAGGTTTTATTCCACGTCACCCACTTAACACTTCATTTTAGCAATGTTATAATGTGTCCGTAAACTCCTAAAAACATATTACAATCAGATAAGGTGAACTCTAGTCATAATACAGTTGCCAAAAATTGGCTATAAAAGTATAAATAGTGCCCGTGTCATATAAAATAAGTCTTCCAGACAGTTGCATACATTCCAACACTACTAAACTGAACACTAAAGTTCAAGTAGCCAGCGGTCAATTTGTTGTTCATAATTTACTAGTGTATGAAATATTGTATTTTATATTCATGAGCAGAATTGATTTGTCTCAATTTGCTTCAACAACTAAATCGCTTAAGAGGATTGTGAAAGTACGCTTAAACGGCGTAACTGACAAAAATAAAAAATAATACTTAGGCTAACTCAGACTTCGGGTGGGTGGTATAAAGCGATGTAGTAATGGGGGAAACATTAGACAAATTAACCTGAGGGGCTAGTGTCTAACGCACTCGCAATCGCAAACGGCTTCAAAGTAGAGCAAAGCAAAAAAACAATTTGCAAAATTTAAACGATTGCGATTAGACAATAAGCCCTCGGTTTCGCATATTCGGATCATTATAGGTCATTCAACGTAACGGATAACGTTTATGGGTTGCGGTGACTGATTACCATCAGGTGGTCCTGCTCGTTTACATTCAAAATTAAAAAAAAACTTGAATATAATGTTTTCAATTCTATTCTATATAAATTCCTCAGTATTTCTTTATCTGTATTTTTTTTTTTTATAAGGTATCCCGAAATCCATATTAGATCATGAAAGTATGCAGCATGAGGGAAGAATGGAGATGTCATTCACCCCACACTGCACGATAAGGACGTTTTATAGTTTTTGGAGGAATCAAGTGAAGTTGTTTTTCCAGTTGATTTTCTCCTTTGTAAATCAATCTTTTGATTAAACGCAACAAAGCAGGTAAAAGGAGAGCCAATACAAGACTAACAATCACAAATGATCCTAAATGGATTGCCCATACAGGAACCTGGGACCAACAATCCTTAGGAGGATCAGGCAATGAGTTTGATGTTTTATATCTCTGAAATTCTGAGTCAGATCCGTATAATTCAGAATTGCTGTACAGATTTTTTAGGGACACTGCTTCCGACTGTTCAATCACTGCAAGATGATTCACGGTGGTCTCAGGAAAAACAATTTTCCCAGTAGGAGTGATTGCTGTATCATTCATTCCGGGGATCCAATTGGCACTCATTGAAAAATGTGTTTTGACAGGATCTTTGAATAAGATTCCAGTCACAGGCTCAACCCAGAATATTGAATTGTCACTGCTTAACTTGACCTGGATCATTCCTTCTCTTGTAACAACAGGATATTGGACCATGGAGGTGTCTAAAGCTCTCTCAGTATGCTGAACAGCATATCCTCCGTAATGGGAAGTACCGACAACATGTAAAACCCCTGCAATATATTGAGCAACTTTGTTGGCCAAATTGGGTGGACTAAGAGTTAACCATTTTTGATATTGGAGATCACTAATGGTCTTCTGAAGCAAATAGAAGTTCTTATTTATTTGACGTATTACAAAACTTTGTTCGAATCTCAACCTTGCATAATCAAGAGATGTTTTTAGACCCTCTGAGAATTCCCAATTCTGAACAAACCTCTTGGATCTTTTGTTGCCACTGCATACAAAACTGTGAAAGCGTTCGGTCGTGACATCAGGTTCTTCCTTTGGAGATCTCTTTTTTCTTCCTGTGTGTTGTTGTGAATCTCTCCAATTTCGGCAATCTAAATCCACAGAAACCAGATAACCTCATATGCTTTGGGTTATCTCATAAGTTTTTGAATCCAAAATTGCAATTGTATGTTTCTCCTTTTGGATTTAAAGAGAACTGAAGCAGTGGCGTGCCTAGGGTTTCAGAATAGGGCAAGCCGAGAGATATGTTTTGTAGTTTTTACGGTTATTATGGATAAATTTATCTTGTTACCACATTACTGATCAATCTTCACTTCACTCTGCAGTTGTATTATTATTTATTTATTTATTAAAAACAAACAACACAGTACAATAATATTATACGCCCTGCAAAACTGTTACGGCATTTGTTTACGTGGACGAGCTCACCAAAGCACCCTGAAGGCATGTTACCACTAGATATAATTTTACAGACATATCAGCAATTGCATACTTTCGGTGGCCTTGAAAAAAGCCGCTTGGTTTGTATGAGAGAATAAAATAAAGGTTCAACTTCTTATTTTAACTTTGCTTGCCTAGGGAGAAAGCAATAAGTACTTACTTTTATTTCAATTACCTATCTAAAAATTACATACATATTACACAACATAGTTAAATTAAATTATTATTTGTATACATCGAATGTGTTTTTCTAAAACGCCATCGTACCTATTTTGAAAGTAGCGACACAAGCTCTAAAAAATTACCCTTATTCAATGAAGTTTTAGACTCATCGTGACCTCTGAAGTTCTTGTTGTGCTAAATGACAAACAACATCGACTAATCTTTGAAAAACGCTACTATTGTTATCAACACGCATGTTGTTTTGTAATTTCCTTTGATAATTGGCGCGATAAAGATGTCTCAATTCGCTGTTTACCAAAATCACTAAAAGAAATTACCGCGTTCATGTGTTTTCGAGAATTCATGTGTCTTTTAATGGCGCCAGCTAAATTATTTAAATCGTCATAACCAGACCAGATGTATTCCACACGTTTTTTTCGTTAGAAAAGAAAATACAACACCAGCAATGTAACTTATTAGAGTGCGAACAACCAACAATCCAATGAGTTTTGTACACTGACCTGTTAAACTGTCTTTTGTGCGATTTACTACTCTGAGAAATACACAAGTCAGGCGTAGGTTTTGCCGAAGAAATAAGTACCTTTTTCTCTGCAAAGTCCAAACATTTTACCTTTCCCTCGACAAGCAAAGTTTGTGCACACTTTAAAATATCACAGTCACACAGGACTTCCTCCATTGTCAATCTAATTGAATCACAACTCACAACACCACAAAAAAAAACTTATTATTGCACTGACCGCGCCGCGCCGCTCAACGCCTAAACAAACTATTCAACACGTGAATAAAAGCATTAGTCAACAAATAGAAATGAAGTGAAGTTGGCCGCTAACGCGGCTCAACGCGCGCTCCGCGCCTGCGCGAAGCGAATTTCGCATTTACTATGGACTCGTGTACAACTTCATACGCAATCAGGGCTTTTTACTCTCATACTATTTGCCATATTAATACACGACCAGTCGTGTTTGGGCATATGCCGTTTCGGTGGGTAAGACAGAGAATATGAAAGCCCGATTGCAAGCCAATACGTGCGAGCGAGATACGAGCTAGCCGCGTCATGAATAGTTCGACTGGTTGCCGCACAGCGCTGAGCGCTGTGCTGCGTAGGTGGCGGCCGGCGGTGCGCGGTAATATTTAGTAGGTACTACAAATTTAGTAGGTATTACATGCAACAGCATGTAATTTGATTTGAAGAATTTAGTGAGAGCGCGCGGCGCGCGAAGGTGAAATACCTATCTAATACATTACGTGCATTTAATGAATAGTTATTTTTGTAAGGCAAGGCAAGCCCGGCTTTTGGGCTTATATGGCAGTACCGCCACTGAACTGAAGGTGATGGTGGTGAACCACGGGAATCGAGATTATTGCATTTCCCTGTCCTGAATAAGAAAGAACACCAGCTCGAATATCGTACACCTTAAAAGGACAAGTTGTCTCATTCCCCAATACTTCTACATAAAGGACTCGTGCTTCATCCTTCATAAACCCAGGCTTCATCATATTCCAGTTACCAGCTGGGGTTCTAATGCCACCATCCGCATGTCTAACTATTCTCACTTTCTTTACATAGGTCATCACATATGTACCCGGATATAATATGGCCGATTGAAAAATGCCCGCTCTTACTTTTGTTAATTTTGATTTACTGGTCTATTTACTCATTGTACTCTCTCACTGACACTGACGAAATCACTTGGTGGACCGCCATTCATTGAAAGAAGAAGAAATAATAAATTACAAAGACCATTAATTGCGTTTACGTTACTGTGAGATGATTATTACTTATTCTGAAGCAAGAGGAAAAGTAAGCCGAGGTTTAAACCGTAAACGATATCATACCACGGGCATCATCATCCATCAGCTACTAGCCGAGTCATTGTAAATACCTGTTAAGTTGTGTCTTTTATGATTAATAAAAGTATTTAAACATTACTTATCAGTTTATTAATCAGATACGATCAGGCGGCCATAACAAGAGAGAGCTGCACGTGACAGTGTGTCTGCTATGTATAGTTAGCGACCTGGCTTTTATATTACATTCAGATCATATGGTTGTAGGCGTAACATTATTCTCTGTAATCTAGCAGGAATGTCGTACAATGCTTTTTTGAACAAAGTTATGAGTGGTTTATGATCTGTCTCTACTGTAATATTTCTACCATAGATGAATTGGTGGAATTTAGTACAACCAAATAGAATGGACATCAGCTTTTTCTATTTGTGAGTAATTTTGCTGACATTTTGTTAATGATGCAGATGCATACGCTATTGGTTGTTTATCATGCATTATTACAGATCCAACTGCATCCTTAGAGGTATCTACTGACATGACAATATCTTTGTTAGGGTCATAATAAGTGAGTACCTACTGGGGCACTACATATAAGCTTTTTGATTTTATTAAATTCAGCCTCATTTTGCCCTGACCATGACCACTCATTTTGCTTAGACAAAAGTGTTCTAATAAGACTATTTTGTTTTGACACATTTGGGATAAAAGGACTTAAGTAATTGACCATACCATGAATCTTTGAAGGTCGTTTACACACCTTGGGCTTGGCATATCACAAATAGCTTGCACTTCAGATTGATCAACTTGAACTCCATTTTGATTGAATATATGACTTAGGTATTTGACCTGTGAGGCACATATGACAGACTTTTCATTGTTGAATTTCAAATTAATTTCACGGGCTCTGTCTAGAACTTTCTTGAGAGTCTGGTTGTGCTCTTCGAGGGTCCCATTCGGTTGGTTCTTCAACTTTGCAAATGACTCCAGACTTTTCTAGGTCATTCAGCTCCGACCTCAGTGCTTTTTTCAATCGTAATGGGACTGCGACAAGCATCTATGGAAGGTTTTGCGTATGGTTTGAGTGTCAAGCTGCACTCAAAATCCTTTAAGCAGCCTAGCCCTTGAAATTAATCCCTGTAGGAGGACAATATAATCATGACATTCATTATTAGGAATTGAATTAACTTTGTTAACTCTCTTGATGAGATTTAAGGTTTTACATGTATCCCTCTGCCTAGGATGTTCTGAGTGTTGTTCAGGTCAACCACATGAAAGTTTACATTATAATTTTTATTATTGTGACTTAGGTACTAGTAGGTTACATATACCTATTGTGGGTATGACCTGTCCACTGTATGTTGATAATGTGTGTGAGCTTTTGGATGTGACACCTGGTGAACATTTTAACTCATTGAATGTATTGATGGAGATTACATTTGTATCAGCACCGGTGTCTAATATGAAGTCTACATTTACATTGTTTATTGTCAGGTTTGCTTTCCAAGCATCACAATTGACACTGTTGATATGAATCATGCCTAGCATGAAAGAGCTTTCCGATGAATCCTGGGAATCATCATTGACCTGTGAATTATTTTGTCTGACCTGGACCTGGTTGCGGCATACCGACGCGAAGTGGTTATACTTGCCACAATTCTTGCACTTGACCCCTTTCGCGGACATCTAAATCGATACACTTGTCCACACCTGTTACAAGTAATGTCTTCTTTATCTTGACGGATAGCATGGATTTTTTTCTGGACTGGTCGGAACTCTGAGGGACTGGGCTGACTCGACGTGGAGAGACTGGAGCGAGAGTTGGGTTGACTGGACCTGACCTGTCCAACAAATGCAGTTTCTTCTAATGTCTTGGCCTGGTTTTTTGTGGTTTCTATAGATCTTGCTAGTTCTATGGCTTCATCTAAGGTTTTCGGCTTCTTTATCAAGATACTCTCCTTGATGTAATGATTATTTTGGTTAAGATTTAGACTAAAGATGTCTCTGAGTAAACTATCTTCAAGCTTGTCGAATTCGCACTGTCTTCCTATGTTTTTTAGATCCGTGGCGTAGTCGTCGATTGACTCGTCCGCTCCTTGTTTCCTATGGAAGAGTGTTTGACGCTCCATGGTAATATTTTTTTTCGGTATAAAGTATACACTAAATTTTTCTACGAGCTCGTCAAATGATACCGTGTCGATGTCGAAGTTGAAGGAATAGAAGATATTGAGTGCTTCGGTACCTATAACAATATGGCTACCTTTCGGCCGTTTGCTTCTCCTTCCAGGCCATTTGCACGCAGGTAGATTTTCAGCTGCGTGATCCAGTTCTTCCAAGTTACTGGCATATTCGTGCTCCGTAGATCTAGCGGCCCAATTCCTGACCCGATGGATAACTGACCTGGAGTTGAGACACGTGGTTGCGGCGACATTTTTGACTGAGTTGGCGACTTCTTGCCATCTTCGTCTTCCACTTCTGACACCATGTTAGGTTGTGTCTTTTATGATCAATAAAAGTATTTAAACATTACTGTACATTGTGTACTTACAAAAGCGTGGTCGTAGTCTCTATTATAGACAGAACAGAGCATTTTCTAACTCCCGGCAACAGCAGAGCTGTTTGGCGTTTATCATGGAAACTGTAGGGACAAGAACTGAAAGAACATACGCATCTCCAAAAAAGTATAGCCATGCTACCCAGATATTACCAGTGTCATTTAAATAATTGTGCTTATTCTTTGGACTTAGTTGATCCTTTTCGTGTTGTTAATAATTTTATTTACGTCGTTTACGTTTTTAAAAGTGTTTTTTTAAACGTTGACATAAACGTGCGTTTATTGAAGTGTTTCATAATTTAATTCTTATCATCGTCAAGTACCTACTATGTATTAGGTGTAATTACCGTAATGTAATCTTTGAGGAACATAAACGTCTCCTTTTATTGACGTGTGTGTGACAAATGTTCCCGTTCGTGACACGTTCAACGAAGTATTCAGACTAGTGATTTAATGGTGGCCGTGAGGTGTTTATCTACATCGCTGGTGCAATTATGTTTTGTTAGAGAATAACGACTTTCTTTTATTAAATTAACTGAAACCACTTGGACACGTTTACTGATAAGTTAAAAGACCTAGGTTTTAATTTATTGTTCCTGTTACAGGACACACCATATTGTATACCTAACTTAATATTATATTTACCTAAATAATTGTACATATATACTTTAAAACTGTAGGTAATTATATAATTGGTAATTAAATAGGATCAAAATAAAAAAATATTTATTTTTACGTTTGCTTTTATTGTTCTCCATATTTTACAAAGTTATATTTCTTAAGTTTAGAAACAATTAATACTCACTTTCCACATTTTACAATTCTGCCCTCATATCATAAGGCAATGGTCCCGCCAAAGGCGAGGAGGGATTCCCTATCGATTATTTTCTCGCTCAAGAAACGAACATAAGATATATTATTATAGATCCGGTGTCAATAAAAGAGACACGTATATTACTAGTTGATCGCTGGCTGTTCACACTGCCGGCGAGAACTCTTTCCACTAGTTTGTCTAAACATAAAATATAGATCGCGTGTCAATAAAAGAGACACAAATATTAATAGTTTATCGTTGGCTGTACTCGCTTCCCGCTCATCGTCGGCTGTGGGACCGGTGCCTAAGGTATCTCAATTAAATAGCCAAAGCAGATTGAATCCTCTTCTGTTAGTAACAAGGTTGCAGGGCAGAATTGTATAGTCTATCAAGAAATTACTTTATCACTTTTGGACCATAACGCGTTCTACAAAGCCCACAAATGAAGTGGAAAAGAGAAGTAATTTCGTGATCGACTATATACCTACGTCTTATTTTAAATAAATTGTTTTCATAAACGAAACGCTGTAGTTAAATACTTAAACTAGATAGTTAAAGACGTAGATTTCTTAAAAAAAAATGCACTACACATACCTATATCGTTATAACCTCCTAAGGCCCACCATACAACGAAATTCGTCAATGGAATATGAATCTATTGTGAATGAAGTAAAGTCAATTTTCTAATTTGACCATTTGTCATAAAAACAAAAGAAATTCCAATGACCGTATTATGTTCTATTTTTAGTACAAGGAACCTCAGGAGGTTTGAATAGAATGCAACTTGCCTAGGTCTACACGAAAACTCCAATACTTGAATCTAAGTGCAATGACTACCCACCCACTAAACGAGTGTTGGGTCTTATCTCTATCATATCATAAAATCATAATACTTAAGACTCATAGTAATTTCACTCATGAAAATACTTGTCTCATATAATAATACAAAGTCCTTCGCGAATTTCCAACTACCCTGGCGAGGTATCACCTGAGGTACTTTAATAGCCTAGTTAAGGTTGAACTTCGTCGCCTTCTGGTTTGGTTGTCGTCGGGGATCAGCCCTCGCATGCCCATGCTGTAGGGCGACTTGGTTGTTGTCGTCAGGAAAAAGTCTCCTTGAGCCCTGGAAAATACAGTGCTCCAATGGGAGATTAACTACTTACAGAAAGAGATGGATAATACATTACGCATATACATTCAGGTAGGTATTTGGATTTAAGTAGGTACATACCAGCGTCGCCAGATATATTTTTTGCTAAGTAGGTTTTTGAAACTTTTTGAGTGAAATAAGCGGGATTCTTTCGTCGAAAGCGGGACAAAGTATAAAACGTATATGTATAATCAGAACTTTTTAAATTTTATCTTTTTATTTAGGTTTTAAATTACGTTTACGTGACAATTGACTGCAAAAATAGCCATAGAAAATGTATTTTAATTTTTCCACACTTGTCTCTGCCGCCCGGCCGCGCTTCCTCAGCACGCTGCAGGCACGGCCGAGTTATTCCCAAAAATCGGGACTGAGCCTGTCCATTTAATTTTGATTAAAAATAGGGACGTCTGGCAATGCTGGTACAAACATACATTCTCACAATTTTGTTAAATACTTAAGACATTTATCGATATCTATTTATTTACATACATAAGTACATAAACTCACGCCTTCATTCCCAGAGTGGGGTAGGCAGAGCTACAGAATTACCAACAACTGTAAGAATAAATACAACAGACTGGAAATGAGAGTTCTAGAACGTTCTTATCATATACCTATCTACCTACTTAATAACCTGTGGCTTTCCTAAGATTATGCCTGACCGGCTGTGGCTGTTGCTTGGTATTTTCAATAGAGAATATGCATGAATTTTGTAAATCGCATTCCTCAACAAAATATGAAAATACCGTAAAAAGATCACCAGAAGTGAAATTAAAATTAAAATCGGCCAAGAAATACGGACGACACAAGCATTTTAAACTGCTGAATTAGACAGAGAGATCCTACACGCCGCCGTGTGACATGTCACACGTAGGCCGTATTAAGATTTAAATTTTAACCTTACATGTTAAATTCTGTTTTGCTGGAAAGAGATAGAAGTAAAACTTTGTTGGCATATATCTTGGTTATTTTTATAGCTATTCAAAAAACTATTTTTGTCAACTTTTTAGTTCCATGAATCAGCTTTTATTGAAGCTGTGAAAAAAAGCCATGAATTATTTATTACTTTATCGCACAAAAATTAAAGTACTGTACAAAAGGCGAACTTAATGCTACAAGCATTCTCTACCAGTCAACCTTAAGGTGAAACAGAAAACACGTGCATAACTACACAGACAGACACTTACAAACGATATACCAGCCCAGCTAGATTCACCGAGCTCCATAATACCCTACCTATTCAACATCTTCTGGACTGGTCCGCGTCACAGGCCGCTTACCTACGTATATTTATCCACCTACATGGTTACTCTAAAGTATCTTCATGAAAATTTCCTCATTAGTCACTATTTTCGAAGAAATCTGTGAAAATTCCTAGTTTAAAAATCGAAGTTTGAAGTGACGTTAGCTCCATCCCTGTCACTCATCATTTGAGACTAAATCGAGAAAAAGGGATGGAGTTAACGTAACTTCGAACTTCAATTTTCAAAGTAGGACCTCTGTTTCTTACCGAACGTTGGTCAAGTCGCCCATGTAGATCGTTTGGAGGGAGCGACCGGGGCGCTGCACCCAGGTCTCGTAGTCGTCCGCGCGCGCTGCGGGGAAAGCCGTCGGCGAGACTATCGACTCCACGAAGTACCGCCACGAGCGGTCGTGACTACACAGGTCTGCAACCGAGAGAATGCTATACTTACATACAAATATAACGTTCACAGATACGATCTTTGTTGTGCCTCAGCACATTTCAAAATCTATATTAGTCGGCTTAAAGATATAGCATAGGCACTAGGCAGTAGGTACAGCTCCCCGCTTGCAAACCGTTAGCTAATTGAACTACCCACCCGATTATTATCTAAACCTGGATGGAAATAAAAGCTGGTGTAAGATTAAGTTGTAAGTGTTAATGACGACTATGGCAAAATCTGTCCAACAAATATGGCCTTGCTCTTGCGCTTTGTAAACTCGCCCAATGGTAGCGTAATAGTAGGTACATTCGGCACACTATATGAAAATTGGTAACGTTTCGAAGGATTTGACTCGCCCCGGCCTTACGGGCACAAAATTCGATGTGGAAAATGAAAATTGGAGTACCATTTGCGTAAGTTCTGACAGAGTTTTCCCTAAAATTTTATCAATAACAAATAAATGGGTCACGTATTTTAATGTCGACGAAGTCGTCAATATAGTGGTGACACAAAAAAGGCGGCAAATTCATAATATTACTTACTGGTAACACGAAATACATAGCGACTGGATGGATAGGTACTGACTCATTATGTATAATGTTCATTGGTAAAATTATTGCCATATGAAGAATTTGAGAAAATTGCTTGTGTCACCACTCGCTGGTCGGACTCTAGCGCTGG
This sequence comes from Acleris emargana, assembly GCA_927399475.2. NCBI lineage: Eukaryota > Metazoa > Arthropoda > Insecta > Lepidoptera > Tortricidae > Acleris > Acleris emargana. Next base: position 13,642,114 of record OV656841.1, on the reverse strand, counting down.
CGGACCATCAAAAAGGCTTTAGAACCATAGTTCCCTTCCACACAAAAAGGCAGGGAGCCCATCTAAGCGATTCTGCAATGAGCAGCAGTCGCATATCGCATAGTGTCGATCCACTAGGTTTAAAACCGTATCACGTGGCGACTTTTTGAAGATACATAGATGCGGGAAGTGGAGACGTGTGACTTTGCGTTGAGGTCATTCTAAAATCCTGACATACAATGAGAGACGAGATAAACGTAAACTTGACATTAGATGCGTCAACCGCCGGTCGCTTGCAACTCGCCCAGAATACTTAACACGTTCGACCTTAAGTTATTTTAGGTCGAGATTACATCTCTATAACTTCCTTAGGACAAATTGCTTTTATTACTATTAAACTTTAAAATCTTGCGCAAACCGGTAAGCCCCGGCGATCTGATTAAAGACTGGCATTCCTTGTTTCCTATATTTTGTAATACGTGATTGTTCACGCCTCCGTATCGTGTCTTTAATACTTTTATGCTCCTACCTTATAAATTGTTCTTTGATTTTACTTTCCTAATCTATGAATCGTAGTTTTTTTATAATCTATTAAATAATTATTTGTTTTTAAAGTAGAGAAAGAGGATAAATGGGTGGGGAGACATACTAATAGGGGTAATTATTTGATCATGCTTATTTAGTTAAATTCAAACCAGTGAAATCTTACCCTTCCTTACTTGTAACCGATGCTCTCAGAATCTCACAAAATATTTTAGATTCAAAGACATTAAATTTTGTTTAAGTATAATCAACTGTCACCGACCGAGGTTAATATATTAAGCTGAAACTTTTCACTGTTTCTTGCTTTTGCCAAGATAGAAAGCAAATGCTTAACATGTCTCCGATTAACCAATTTGCAATTTTAGTCAGCACCTTTTTTTGAAGCCCTTTTCGTTTAAGCTTAATCGCCCCTACTTATAAGCAAAGCATTAGGCGGTCGTGACTGCTTCACAGTAAAGTAAACTCACTCCGTTTGGTGGCCAACTGTATCTTTTCAAACCTCGTCATGTTCTGAATTAGTTCGTAATCCACATAGTATTCGGCAAACTCAGACTCAGATATCGCACTATTCAATTCTGAAAATTCAATTGTAAAAAAATATTTAAAAGTTTATATAACCCCCATTGCAATAATGGCAGATTTTCAGATCTTCATCGGCCAGAAAGTAATATCGTCAGAGTTACTCTTAGCGATGTCATATTTTTTTTTGTTGTTGTATGGAATGTATTAAATACTTACCTATATTTAAAAAAGTTAATGACTGCCTTATGGACATGCTCAGAAGCAGAAGTTGCACAAGTTCCAGTCAAAGTGCTATAAATTATCTCAATTATTAATAATTCAAACTGAATAAATTATTATATCAGCCATGGTATTAAAATTGAGAGTGGCGTAGGTACACATTTCTGCATTATATGGGTACTTATCTCTATGTCGTGAGTGTCACTGCGAGTTTTATTATTGCTAATTTTCTTCTTTCATCATTCATCACTTTGTAGTATGAATAATTACTACTTTATTGTTTGATCGTGATCAATATCATCGGTCATTTTAAAATATCCTAACTTATGCAATTTACCTTCAGTTATGGTTGCTTCTTAATGTGGAAAACACGTTCATCAAGACACAAAAAATGATTTCAGAGCCACTGTTTTACTCAGATCGTCGGTAACCCTGCCTGATATTATAATCAAGAACTGAAACAGTTTGCCAGGTTCCGTTCCTACGCAAACCCACTTTTTTTTAAGTTTTTTTTTTTTTTTTCTGTTCAAAATGTGTTTCGTTGGGTGCGGTTTAGGTAGGGCTACAGACAGAGCCCTCTATTTATTTTATTTGGTTTTTTAAATACTGTCTGTAAGAGATAACATTTGCCTTAACATACAATTAACATTGATACCTTCTGGGCTGAACATGTCAAAGTCTCCGTTCGGGCAGCCAGGCTGGGTGCCCCCGCTGCCCGCGTAGTTGGGCCAAAAGTCCACGGTCCCGGCGGGAGAGCTGGTGCCGTAGCCGCCAGGGTCGCTGTGAATGATGTCCACGAAACTAGCGCACTTGCGATCCAGCCCCGAACGGCTAAAAGATCCCTCGAAGAGCGCCCGCGCTGGGTCCAGGCCTGTGATGCTGAGGATAGAGTAGGGTTCAAATGGGTCCGTGAGCACTTACAAAAACATTCGGTTTGTACTGGTCTCTCACTCGCTCTCATACGCTCTTATTAAGAGCGAGTCAGAAAGAAGTACAAACCGAATGGTATTCTAAGTCCTCACGGGCTGTACATGAGTGCAAAAGTCATCAATAGAGCTCCTTAAACGGGATGGCAATACTCGAAACATTTTACGTGGTTAATTTAGTTAATGGTGCAAAATAGAACCTACGGAAAAAAACAAAACAACGTCACATTAACCTAAATATACTCAAAACTTTGTTAGTAATATTGAGAAAACAGAACAACCATTACAAAAAGGAAACTGTAGATATGCTATAATAACAGACTATTGTTTTCTCGAGTGTTCAAATTAACATCCATTTGGAATTATAATGAGGTAGTTTTTGTTTTCCAAGACGTTGCAGTTCGTACTATTTTATATTTTTATGGCACGTTGAAGGTAAACGAACACGGGCCTTTTGATAGTAAATGAGCTCCGATGCGTATGGAGATTTTCAATTTTAAGTAAACGTATGAAAATGCGTTGCCAACCCTGATACTCTATGCTAGCAAATTTACTACTAAGCTTTTGCCATCCGCTTATTCCTTATAACTGTGGTATTTACCGAGCCACCACATGTCCGCTCTCCCTGGCGCGTCTGCCGGCGTGTGCCATGACGTGGGCACCAAGCGAGTGACCCAGAAGGTGCACCTGGCTCATGTTCATGCCAGACCGCGACAATTGTACCAATGCTTCTCCCAAATCGTCGCCAATCTACAACGCACAAGCAATACCATTGCACTTACAATAGTTAGTAGTGATTGCAATACTAGTAGCGTGCGCTAAAAGTGTTGCAAATATTATTGTTTCGAAATACAGTGCAAGTAATGCAACAAGCGTTAAAAAACTTTCGGTTTAGGTTAAAATCAGTGAGACTCTCACAAGAGCATATGACAGAGAAAGAGAAGTACAAAAGAGTCATAACGACGATGATGCTAATAATGATGGCGATGACTGCAACTTCAGGTATCGATATTGTAATCGATTAAGAATGATTCAATTTCAAAAGATGTGGTAATTTGGACAGGTAATGTCAACATAATAAATATTTAACGTTATCGCTGCTTAAATCTTACTTTTTTAGCACTCGGGACAGCAGAAAATATATATCCCATTGGTATACCGAGGACCCCACTCCTGGCTTCCTCCTCCCAGTCTAGGAGGAGTACGTTTCTCTTCTTCGTGGCCAGGTATGCCGAAAGGACGGCTGTGGTGGCGGGGCCGGCAACCTTGCCCCGGTATCCGAACGTGTACACGATGGTCGGGAAGGCGTGGTTGATGCAGGTTGAGTTGAACAGCAGCTGTGGCTTATCCAGTGGTATTACTTGCATATCGTCTAGCTTTCTGTGTACAAAAACGGATATAGGTAACTGATCTATTTTAATGTTATTTATGCATATGAGTTAGGTAGTTTTAATTATCTGATTCATCGTTTGATAAACCTTTTGAACGCCACCGACGGTTCTAAACCTCCGTCAACTGAAAGTCGTGCCACTGACGCTACGACGGCTATAGCCATCACACGTTCAAGATTAAAAGAGACTTTGTTTCGATTAGTGTAATTTTATACCGAAAAATTATACGGTTATGGAGATGCGAGTCGCGGGCAACAGTTAGTTTTCTGTAATAACTGCGTGTCTGACTTCTTGAGTAGGTAGTAAGAATCAGTTTAGATATATAAAATTATTTTTTTTAGGTACGAAAATATCAGTACAACGATGGCACATGCCCATGGCTTTGTGCTTTACTTGAGTACCTAATAAAATGCTTTTAATCCACTGAGGCACATATGCGTAAAGTAAAGCTGTGGGGGGGACTTCGTAGATTGAAACACTAAACTGTTTATAAATTTAATATCTTGTATTTATTTTATTGCAAGTCAATAGACATTAGTCGCGGCGCAATACGTACAAGACAATACATTTCCAAATTTAATGTTGACTTTTTTCTGTTTACTAAAAATCATGGGTTGGAGAGGTGATGTCTTTTTAGGATTCCGAAGTCAAACGGAACCCTTATAGTCTCGCCTTGTCCGTCTGTCCGTCTGTCCGCCGTCTAACTCAGAGACTCTTGGTACAACAAACCTGCCATTTGGTAACAAACTGATTTCACAATTATGCCGACAAAGTTGTCATTTTTTTTTACTTATGTAAAATCACAGGTATAATCACACACCAAGTGAGGTATCACTGGATAGCACTTAAAAACATCATGTACGTGTAAATGTTTACATTTGGGGAGCCGATTAGGAAATTAGAACTCTAACCCCCTTACTTATAAACATGGAATAAGGTTGGAATAGTTTATGCCATGCTTCATTATCATCTGGTCCGACGGGTTCGCTGACATACATGTGTGATAAGTAAGTGGAGTTTTGCGTTGTTACACAATACTGTTAGCGATGCGATGGCCCAGATAACGTAGTATTTATAACAAATCGCTACGTTTTTTATTCCGTTCCTAAACTATGCAGAAATTTAAATTTATATCTAAATTGGCATTCAATGCACAAGGTATTCGGATCAATACCATTAGATGTGGGATTATTAATGACAATGGGGGTATATTTTCAAGTGCCTTTTAGGGTTCTGAGTTTTATGCCTGCGACAAAGTTAAAATTATGAAAGAAATCATAATTGCGAATTTATCAAAATTCAGAATTTTCAAAATTTCAGAATTTTGATAGAAGTTTTTATTTTTTGAGATCGCTTTTAAACCAAACCTAACATAACCTACCTAGAGCAATTGAATCACCAGCTCCAGTGACACGGTATTTGAAAAAAATATGGATCGGATAAATGAACATTCGGAACAAAACAGAATTTTAAGGTGTTCACTAAAAAAATACTTTTTGCTGCTACTGACCCTATGTAAAACTTGGGATTGTAGGGATAAAAAAGTTTTACTAGCGGAATCGAATAAGCTATCATTAAATATACAGGGTGTTTGGTAGAGCGTTGTCAAAAAAAAACAGGCGAATAGAAGAGGCCATTAGCTATCCATTCCAGGTTTAACTCTTAACTTTAACCCTTTATTTGTCTAGGGGCTATTTAATACCGATTTATTTTTTATTTTATTAAAAATTACCAAAATTCGACCTTGAAACCCCGAAAAAAAAGGAACTGTTCGGTGTATCCACAAAATTATCATTTTGGCAGAAAGTTAAATGTTGTGGTGTTCGAATAAAAGTGTTATTAGAAGAGTATAGCAACATTTTAAAAAATGGGGCCTCTCAAAGTTTCAGAAATCAGTAAAGAAATTTTTCAAGATTAACTTCACAGTGAAATTAAAAAAAAACAAACGTGATTACAACTCTTCAAATTTCCTAAAAACATCTCCAGTTCATGTTAATTCTAATGGTGTGCCACATGCATTACAAAACTCTTAATAATTTGAGTTATTCGCTAATAGCTTCCGCCCGGCCGTGAAGGTGGCGATTTTTGGGAGAATTAACTTCTCTACTCAGTTACCACGTCTTACGCAGTTGTTTTCTCGTTGTAATTCACATATCCAAGATGAGAATTAATTCATTAGAATTTTATAAGTTTAGTTATTTTAACATTTTAGACAACGCTCTACCAAACACCCTGTATAATTGAAAGCGTAACAAAGATGCAGAGGACACAGTTAAGTCCAAAATATTTTATTTTTGGTATGGATGGACTAAAGTCATATTTTATTTGTTTACTTACACGTTTATAGTCGTTTATTAGCGCTAATGGGTCACTTTGTATTGAGGTTATTGGGTAGTTGTTAGTAGGGTACTATGGCGATGGACGCGGTGACGCAAGTTTGACCGCAGTCTACTTTAAACGTCGAACTAATGGTCGCTGTCTTATGTAACGCAATCACTGTCGCGCCATTTTTCTTTTTACCCAACTGCGAGGCAGCCCAAAAGGGTTATGTGTTTGAACTCAACGGCTTAACCGATTGTGATAAATGATACGTCATCAGATTCGTCTTGTTGGCGCAAGTGTTACTAAGTACGTAAGCTCCTAAAATAACAAAATGGCGGATTTGATGAGCTTTAATGTTTTTAACATACATTGACGACGATATAAAAAAAAACAGTCGGGTTGTTAAAGTAAAATAGTACTTCGCGCAATTAAATAACTCGTGGAATACGAACTGCATTTAGGAGGTGAGAAACGTTCAAAATCTAAATCGAATAAAAATAAAAATTTCTACTCGCGTACTACCTACTCGTAGAACCGCTAATGTTGATATCATATTGTTTATTTTTGTCATTATCATTTTAAGCTTGTAGAAAAACTTATGTATGCAACGGTTCATAATTGGTTCTTAAGGTAGTCGTGCCAGTCATTAGAGCTCTCGCATGTTCGCGCTCTATCCTCTGCACTCGTACCTTAAGACGCTTCATTGTGTACCAGTTACATAAATAAATATTATTTGCCACAATACGGTTATCGCCTGGAGCTATGTAATAAAACCTGAGAAAACCTGTATATTCTGGTTACTGAATGTGTAGAATTTGTATGCACAAAGATCTGCCATCTGAATGAGACAAGGTTATCCAATTCATTCCAAATATAAAGATCGCGAAGTGTTTTTTTTTATAAAACACTAGTTTGTTGACTTTACGCTTTGTTACCTCCGAGCGTCCGACCTTAACTAAGCAGTGTAGAAGTACGCTAGTCGAGATATGTATATTTACTTTTTACGCTTATTACTAACTAGCCCCGCAATGCGGCCGCCTAGAAGTCGTTTATTAGCTCCCTCGGAAACTGTCTAATTTTCCGGGATAGAAACTAATGTCCTATTTCAAGACTTAACCTATGTGTGCCGAGTTTAATCCCACGCGGTTCAGTGGTTGAAGTGTGATTGAGTAACAAACATCCCAACATCCAAAATTTCTCATTTATTATATTACTAAGATCACTTGGCCTCCATGTCATAAATCAGGCCAGTCTGGTAAAGGTTGATATTGTTCAAATTATCATATTGTTTTTTACCCAGTAAAATAGAGGCCCTGAACAGTTTGTTTTAATTCTTGAGACCGCCGCTTGTGCCAAATAACTCTAAGGGCGTACTCAGAGTCAGTCAGTGAAGATTAAGTTGTTCCTTAGATTATATATATACGTATTTAGACGATTGTGCATACCTACATAAGTTGGCAAAGACCGAGCAAAATCATGTCAGACCAAGCTCGGTGTAGGGTTCCGACGCCGTGAATACAGACAAAACAAAACAAAAACCCGCCTTGGAAAATGCAATAAATAACTTCATATAAAATGGTAGGTAGGTCAACTGATGTTGACGTCCCTTCTTGGACTGACCTGAAGGCGGGTTTTTGTTTCTTTAAACATTTATTTTATTTTATATTTGTTAGTGATCCTATTTATGCTGTTATGTAATCCTATTTCTCAATTAATGAGACACTATAGAACATTTCAAGCTAGCCCACAGGGAACGCCACAGGAATGTCATAGGCATATCTAAACCTAAATGTGCTTCGTCATAGACGCTCAACTACCTGAATCGAGCTATCTTATCGCCCTCCTTGAAATAGGTGCCGTTAAGGAGTTCCGGTGGCCATCATGTGTTCTTCATCGTCAGTTCCACTTCATCATTATAGTGCTTTTCAGTTCCCTTGATTTCTCCAAGATCCCATCATCAGATATTGACGTGTTGACAATGGGATCAACTAGAAAGTATATCCATTGAAAAAAAGAATAATAATTTCAAATCGTTCCAGTGGTCTTCGAGTAATTATTATGTATGTTCCCCACATACATCAAAAATATTTCCCGAAGAATTGGAACCTCCTTTTTTGAAGTCGGTTAAAAATAATATCCTAGCATTATATGTACGGGAGGTAGCCTAGTTTATTTTACTTTTTTCGCCATTGATCTATCTATAGAGCTGTGTACAAAATTGCAGTTTTGTATCTTTTATAGTTTCTGAGGAAAAGTGAGTGTGATATACAGATAGACATGGTGAAACTATAAGGGTTCCTAGTTTGACTTTGGAACCCTAAAAAGGCTCGAGTTAACTAGTGTCTCTAAAACATCCGAGTACGGCGGCGGTAAGTAAGTTAATAACACGCCACGCCGATGTCATTGACATTCAAAATGCGTTACGCTTTGTTTATTGCACGCTCTTGTACAATAAGATTTTGAAAGCACTAGTGATTATGCATTCGTCCAGTCGGCCAATTTCTTACAAAAAACGTGTTGTAATCCTGTCACGCGTGGTATTCGAAAAGGATCGCGATTAAAACAATATTGAGTTACTCAACGAGTCAAAGTTTAATCTTGCAGGCGAGCGGTTGCCAACGACTCGTCGTACCTGTTTGGGATACGCCCTTTGTCCTACGCTGGTTAGATAGTAGTATTTTGACCAAGTTAGTTAGGTATTTTATGAAAACAACTCTGAAGGGGATAGGTACGGAAACATCTAAATAATTTTCTTACTTAAAGTGACATAACTTGCATATATTACGTTATATAAAAGGATTCTTTTTTTGCCAAGTAACAATGCTAAAATAATAATACCGTCCGTCAGCTAGACAATGGGCATTTAATTAACAATTTGGTTATCGTATGCTAATATTATTGAAAAATTTTACATTTTGAGAGGTGGTCGTATCGAAAAATAGCAATATGATTTCTAAACAAGATGTGTTAAAAAACTAGTTCAAACTCGGTGTTTCCGACCTACTGCCGCTTTCATCATCAGATCAGCTGTGAGACATTACATTACATAATTTCATTGTCCTTAAGATTACATAATGAAATTCAGGGCATTCCAATAACGGGGTCTTCTGAGTTAAAAAAAACATGTGATGTTAAATCAATTCGTGTGTAAATAAGGACACAATAACGGCACCTTTCGCGGTGTCCCACATAGGAGATGGGACTCATACTATATTGGATTGCTTTGCTTCGAAGAAGATAAACGAACAATACTTTTCGAAATTACTTTTTGAATGACAATTCTGTTCAAAACAGAAACAATTATAAAACAAATGTGTTATTTTGGCAAATCTCGTTAGTTCGTCTTCGAACAAAGGTATGTAACGAGGCACGCATGTGTGCGTGGCTCGACTGTACGCACCGCGAACCACCACAAGCAAACTCAACAGGACGGACCGAGCAAGGTCGGGTCAGTCAGGGCTGCGCCGTCGCTGCGAATGCTTGCGTCCATGTCAATTATCAGGCAGGCGACGCGTATTGAATAAAAAAGGTCGTCACGTAAATCTTCGAGTAGGTAGGTATATAAAATGATAATCTGACGGACTGATCGATCAACGCACAACCAAAACCGCTGGACCTCGTGACTTGAGATTTGGAGGGAGTATTCCTTGGGTACCCTAGGGCTGAACAAGAAAATATTTTCTGAGGATTGACCCCCAACAGGAAGAAATAGGGGGAGTAGCGGGAAACGAATTCTACGAGTAGGTACGAATTCGCAGGCGTCCTCTAGTGTATCGACAACCCTAGCACCCGAGCGGTAACGGGTAGGTAAGTACTATAAACGCCAACGGCCTACTTTTCTATTTATACTATGACCCGGTCGAACTTACTACCAAGGGGTCAATTTTTACCAAAAATCTAAAGCTCACCAAAATAGCAAATTTTCACTGATGATTTCCAAAAGTTCGTATTCTTGAAACTCACCGGTGACTAAAATTTTCATACCGATGATATCGAATACGAGTGCCCCCACCCACCCACTCGTAAACGAAATCACCCGTGACTATTTCAATAACTACTTGCCGCAGACAGCTGGCAGTTTTAATAACAAACCATAGATTAATAACCAGTAACATGACATTGATATATACATTTCGTTCTACGGTCAACTTCATGTATACCAAGAAACAAAAAATGCATATGACAAAAAGACCAGTAATTTGAAAAAAAAACTGTGTAGGACGGGGCTCAACTAGACGCATGTCTATGACAAAAACGGCAGGTTAGCTGCATGTTGGTAGACAAGGCATGGAGATTCCGGTATACTTCAGGGAGGGAAAATAGCCGATTGAAAAATGCCGAGCTTTTATTTTTTTAATTTTGATTTACTGTGTTACTTGCTGATTATACTCTCTCATTGACATTGGCCGAATCACTTGGTGGACCGCCCTTAATTTAAAGAAGAAGACAAGTAAAGACTTTTGTAAATAAAATAGCGAATTCAATATCATCGCTGAGAATATTAGACTACCTAGTGATTTCAAGATCATTAGTGAGATTCAAAAATCGACCCCCTGCTGCTCAAGACGCGCGTGCCCGAACTGGGTACTAATCTAACTGTTCATTGCTACAGAAGTAATGAACAACAACAACTAGAAAATGTGTTCCATGAAACCTCATTAGCACTCGCCTTGGACTGTTGTTGGCTCGTTTGTTCTTGCAAGACCTGTTATTGCACTGATTGCACTTCCGCTAAGGGTAATTGATTCGTGCGTGATTGATAAACCATCATATGAACTATGTTACAAACACTTAGTAAATCTTACCTGCGTGCCCGTACCTTACTTGACGCAGTATCTAGTAATTATAGATTATTAAATATTTTACAAAAAAAAACAAGACTAACGATGTTACTTATAAACGTGGAGTAACCTATTTACTATGTTAATGTGACATGCAATAAAAAAATTGAATTTGAATTTGAACCGTGGAGTAGCTAAATGCTTTGTCTTTTCTATTCAAATTTTAATTAATGGCTTTCTCTCATGTTAAGGTGTATTTCGCCAATGTCAAGTTATTTATAGACATCCCCATGGACTTATTAGAGCAATAAGTCCATGGATATGAGATATCACACGCGAAGACAATTGCTCGGTAAAGGAGATTTTTTTCTAATGGTCTAACATGGGGTTAGCTTCACGCTCTTCTGTCAAGTCCATGCTTTGTCCTTATTTGTCAAATTCAAATGTCACAATGACAGATAAAGACAAAGCATGGTTTAGCTACTCCACCGTTACTCCACGTTTATAAGTAACACCATAAGTAAATTCTAAATGGTAACGTATAAAAATATTAATATCTTAACACCACAAAAGTACTGTAGGAATGAATTGAAATGCAGCGATGAGTAATACAATGTATATTTCATTACTGTAAGTCTAATCGAACTTGGCCGGACACTGCCGTGCGTCTCGATTAGGTAGGTACTTTCTTATGAAAGTCAGCACTGGTGTTCTTTTCCTATCCATAATATGTAAAAAAAGTTACCTTTCATTTACACACACACATACACTTCTAAATAACTGCAATTTACTCGACATATTATTTACAAAAATCAACATGGATCCCCAATTAAAAGTGGACGTATTTAAATAAAAAGAACACTTAGCTACTCAAATATTGAAAGATATAAATAATAGTCACCACTATAAAAAGAACACCCCCTCTAGCAGGTACGCTCGCGGCATGGCTCTATGACACGGGCTACATTACCTCTCTGAATAGCTAGCCCAAACCTTTGGGAGAGGTAAGCACCAGCTCTAGGATCTCCGGAGCCGGGGTGATAGGGCCATAATAAAGCTATAATAACTTTCTGATTCTCTTAAGCCGAAAGTGTTTAGACACCTTAAACACCGACTATAAGAATAGCATTGATTGATTATTTATCATTGATCATACATAACCGAACCGGTTTTTGGAAGACTGGTTCGTAGTTAACGATCATGCAAAGAAAGCGGCCGTAATCGATTACGCGAGAGTTATCCTCGGTTGTATAATGCAGGGCGGCCTTATGGCCTACAACTCCAGTTCGGGCCACCTTCGCCGACCTTGACAACAGTTATGAAATAATGACTAAAACTAATAACAAATATTAGTACCACTCTCGTTAAATTTAAATTACGCCACACTTTGGGTTCTTGCAGTGTGTTGTACATTTATAAGCATACAATTAGAAAATACATACCGTCGGTGAAACTGTAAAACCGCGTAAGTAACATTTTAAATGAGGAGCAAAATGCACCTTTTTCATAAGGCGGTAAGGTTTATTTTGCTCTATCATAAATTTGTTAGTTACTCGGTTTTGCAGTATCACCGACGGTACCTTTTAGGTCGCTATTCATTTTGCGAAAAAGCAAGGCTACTAAACTAAACCCCTGACACTGAGCCAAGTACCTAATTACTGTTTACAATACATACGTATAGTCAGTGTCTGATCAACTTTTTTGACAGATTTAGTTATTACGTCATGTTTACAACAATAATGCATTTATTTGGAACACAAATAGTCATTAGCACATATCCTATTAGTGTATAATGATTTGAAATGATAAAAAATATAACACGTACCACGTATGCAGCTCCTTAGAATGATGGTTATAGATGATGTTTTTCATTCGTCGTCATATGGACTACCGCGGTACTCAGGTAGATATTTTTGGTTATTGGCTAGTTCGCTTAGTTACGAGATTTTTGATTGGTTACTTTTAGTAAATAATAATTAAAATAGCACGGGACTGTTCTGTATCGGAAACTTAATCTATATTTTTTTAAAGTTAGCTGGCTGTCATATTGACACAAGGCTTTGGAGGGTTTTGATAGAAGCGTTCCCGCATTTGCTGTAATAGACATAAATATAAGATAAAAACTATACTGGAGTTGTTTTAATAATATTTGGTGGATACTTAAAAGGGTCATTTACACAAATCGTCTAGCTAGCTAAACAGCACTAAACCAAACTAGCATGCAGGCTCGTGCCGCGGCACTGACTGCTGCCTGCAGGTAACGATGAACATACTTATTAATTTATATAGTCTTTATTGCACATAAATAAGTACAAATGGCGGACCTAATGCCTACTCGCATTCTCTACCAGATAAACAAACCTACGAGTATAATATCTGCATGGAAAATATTCAGGATTTACAAGTATCCGCTGGGTCCCTATTAACTAGGCTAGCCTCGTCGGTTTATTGATCAATGCACAAGCTTATATGGATGTATTTATGCAATAATGTTCCAACCCACAGCGACCTAATTTTGAGAAATGCAACTGTAGGTTTCAGTGGAAGAATGGTTTTGCTGTAACCAGTATATACGTATATAGTGTGTGTTTTTTGTACATACACGTATGTACTGGTTACAGCAAAAAAGTCTACCACTGAAACCTAAAGTTGCATTTCTCAAAATGATATCGCTGTGGGCTGGAACATTATTGCATAACTACGTCCATATATACATACGTCATCACGTCATCACGTTTTTTTTTTATAATAAGACTAGCTTCTGCCAGCGACTTAATTCGCGTAGATTTCAATTGTCGTTGTTCCCTCGAGAACTTTTAAATTTTCCGGGATAACATGAAGCCTATGTGTCAATCCAGGGTATAAGCTATCTACATTTCAACTGTCATCTAGATCCGCCGAGCCGTTGCAGCGTAAAGAACCAACAAACACACACACAAAACTTCGCACCCATCCAGGTGGCTAAAAGACTGCAATTTCTGTGGAAGTGGCAGGAGCAAAATATAATAAAAAAATAGACACTTACAATGCCAGGGGCGATCACTAGTATATGGGAGAAGCATCGATAATTCCTAGCTGTGCTATAATTTTGCCCCGTATATTTCTTGGACTGGTCATCAGCTTACGCCAATTCTATACATTTCGTTGATTTTCGAGAATTGCTAACTTAACTTTTTATTTCTTGACTAGTTCCTTAGCAGTCTCTGCTCAAGAGATATAACAGCTGAGCCACCGCCGTTGTTACTGCCCGGCCGCTACCTGTGGTAACTGTTATAAACCCACAGAGGCATAAATTAAACATTTACGTCACCTAACGCGGCCAAAAGTGATTCATGAATAAAAAATCCGTTATTACCACTTACGATTTTGACATAAGCCGAATTTTTCATTTTGTTATTTAGTTTAGTAAATTTTGATTGGCAAATTTTCTACGTTAACAAATTAGTTTTTTAATAAAATTAATTAGAATTCAAGAAGCAAAAACAATGAAGGGGCGGCGTGTGTAAAATATGTGTATAGATGTGGCAATATGTACAGCACCGGCAAATAATACATCACCTTTGTACTTATACTAAATTTGCGAGATGTGTATGAACACGTCAGAAATGTTTTTTTAAATACTAAACTTTTTTAAACTTACGATACTTTTTAACATTTGTTATATACCATTTTTAACCTTATTTAATAAGCTAACAAATCGAATAATAACAATACAATTGGTCAATTAGTTCTCGATTGGTTGTCTATTTTGGTGAGTCATATTTGTAGGTAATCGTATGAGATGTAAGTACTAAGGTGATACATTATTTGCCGGTACTGTATGTAAAATAATGAAATTCCTAGAGTTTGAGGAAAACGCCAAATCTAAATTTTTCATTAGAAACTTCAATACTCCATAATTTTGTTAATCCATAATTTTTTAACATGGACGGATATTGGCTATATATTTATATTTAAACAGTTTACCAAAAAAATGTTCCTTCCTAAGTACTCGTATCTACTTAAGTATAATGCCTAAGGCGATGTATAACAGCCCTAAATGAAATGTCAACTTTTGGATATTTTCCTGACATTACGTCATAACACTAAGATAATTTCCTTTAATTCTGTCACAAAGGTTTAGTCAAATAAAACTAACTTCTATTTATTTTTTAATTTCAAAAATATGTAAAATATAGAACATTAATTAATGTACATTTTTAGGAACGAATTATTTGTAGTAACTATTCCACATAGCCGCCGCAATTTTCGATACGAATTTCTAACGCCATCTTCCAATCCATCTTAAAATACGCACGAGTTTTCTGAAAATTTCACTTTTTGAAAACGCTTTAAAGGTTAGTCTAATGTTAACTAAGAAACTTTTTTGTTTAATATAGTGAAGCTTCTCATCTCTGGGTGAGCTTAGAGAACCGCATCGTTTTCTTAACGACACTCAAAAACCAGCTTATGAAATTTGGTGTTTTCCTATTGCTGCAAATTGATGTGAAATCGTAAAATCGATTTAATGAGATATGAAGATTGACCGGATCTTTAGTTGCTTGGTTACATTTGTATCAGAATTGAAAGATACAAGTCTGGTCAATATGTCGCGCAAATTTCGACATAATACGACAACTCTTACAAAAGTTGACCCATGCTTTCCTGCCCCGAATGGAATGCTTAAAGCTCGTTCATCAAATTATTGCAAGACAAATTACGCTTCCTTTCATTCTATATAAAATAAAGTCGATTGATATACTACAAGTTTATGGAACCCATTTATTTATTGTGTTAGTACAGTTACAGAACTTATGGACCTACCAGGTAAAATAATAAAGAGGAAATATTTGTATTTTTGTATCTTTGTTAAGAATAAACACAAAAGTACTGGACCGAATACAAAAGTTCTTTCACCAGTTACATTATCCCTGAGTAACTTTGCTTTGGCTACTTTTTATCCCTGAAAATGAATGGTTCCCTCGAGACGACCAAAACACGAATTCTACGCGGAAGAAGTCGTTGGCTGCAGAAGCTTACATTTCAAAATAGACCTTTTTAAATAAAATCAGTTCATCCAATAACTTTTTTTTTAATATTTTAAACGTGCCCGTTGATGTCTTTTGGTTCACAAACCTTAAAGGTCAAACATGGTGTGTCAAACTAACACGTATCATGTCGTTAACATATATTGAGCACCTTGTATAGTATACATAGATCGGCGAAGATCCCAGGATCGGTAAGAAATGCTCATAATTTTAACACGGCCTCAATTCAACTCGGTAAAAACAATATCGTCTTTGATCTGTTATCGTATAGTCAACGTTTTGATAGCTCTTATTTACTTGACAGTAATGGCGGGTGACGTCACAACAATACCATAACAGGTCTAATACGATATCGTTATAACCACCAGGAATAGAGTGTATACATATACGAAGGTCTCAGCCGTCGTGTTGCGCCTTCATTATTATTATTGTTTTCTAATTTTATAAAATGTGTTGTCGTGTTGTTGTTGTTGTAATTGTATTGTGCACTTGAAAAAATGTAAGCCAACCTGTGAGGTTTTCTCTTAGTTGACATAAAATGAATACAGTATTTATGATATTAGTTACTCGTATAACAAACAAAACTGCTTGTAATAACAACAAGTTCTTTAGCGATTCAACTAACATCCTAGTTGATACGTCTAATGTCTTGTCAGCCTCGTGTGAAGTCAACACGCCTATGTACAACAATCACAATATTGTTAGAAGCGACCAATATTTTTTTTCAGTGTGGCATTGTATCTGTACAAAAAATCGTATTTATTTAAGCTTTTATTTATACTTACCTGAAATTGGAATAAATACTCGTACTCTTTGAAGGCCTACGTCTACTTAACGTACAGTCCCCATGTGTAAAAAAGTAATGTGTCGTTCGTTTTTTTTTTTATTACAGTATGTGATTTCTTTTCACAGCAATTCAAATGATGATTGCAAATGATCTCCCCCATACATAACCCTTAGAGGGGAATAGGTCGACTTACCAATAACCCTGTGTATATAAGATTTAGTTTTTGGGCGACGGTAAAACCCTATCACTGTAAAATTTCCATTTATTTTTGTGACAAGGTTCTAAGATGGTGGCTCAACAATAAAATTAGTTATGGTTGTACACGCACAGACAACAGGGCCGATATTTCATTTAGTCTTAACTTAACTTTATGGTAAATTTTACTGTCATACTAGTAACTAGTAACAATAATGATACTTACTTAAAATAAAATATATATACCTATGTTAAAAACAAGTAAAATAGAAGTACGAAAGTATTTCATAAAGTAATTGCAATAATTTATCGTAGGTTAAAAAATACGCACCCTTTGTAACATCGCAACCACGCTGAAAGTGCGCTGTGAAATATACCTGCAAATTAACATAACTCCTGTATATTCTGCAGCTGAGACCTTATTAATATAAGGGATGGGACCAGATCTCTTTAATACAGGGCAACTGCGGGGTCGTGTAGCCACAAAGTAAACTAAAACTCGAAAAACTATTAGGAACATAACGTAATAAATTTAAAAGCGTTAAGACAATTCATTTGTTTTTTATTTTAATAAACATTTAATGAAATATTTTTACTCAGGATCATGGCCACCCTACAAACTCAATATCTTACTTGTCAGATTGGTTGATTTTCAAATAGTTTTTAACATGAAAATGTTAGGTGACCATAATCATACATACATACCTTCACGTCTTCATTCCCAGAGTGGGGTAGGCAGAGCTACAGAATTACCAACAACTCCAAAAACTTGTGGATAACTCTGTAACCACAATTTGCACCATAATTTTAGTATTAATTAGGTAAACATAATATTATTTTAGTGAAATTGTAAAATTTTATTGTTTCTCAAACCACTATACTAATAGAATCTCGATCATTTACTGAGTTGGGAAAATTAAGTTAGGATCACGACCCCGCAGTCACCCTGTATATGACTGTACCATTTACGGAATGTTATCTCTATTTTTACACTACAGATTAGACTTCTCTATTTACTAACCAAATGTTCTGTACTTTGGTTGATTGATATAGGTGGACGATCTTGATATCATCACTGGACATTGTATTGGGCAGACCATTTTTAAAAAGGTTTTTTAATCCTAATTTTAACCAATCGCAATAAACTTCAAAGTGGATCAATAAAATTGTTTTCATTTCGTATGCAGACAAGGTTTCGATTTTCAAAATGAAAACGATTGCAATGCGAGTGCGTTAGACAATAACCCCTTCTGGACGGTATTTTATCTTTTAACTACATATTTAGTTTTTTTATGTACTGTACATATAGATAATTTTGCACCTTGAGGCGTAAATTTCATTATTTGTCAAGCGAAGTGACAACCTGACAGTTCATGGTTGGTGGATAAAATATATTATAAGTATTCGAATGTTTTCTTTAAAATCGTCAATAGTAGTGGTTACTGAATTATCAACAACTTTTTAAGTTGTAATTCTGTAGCTCTGCCTAGCCCACTCTGGGATTACAGGCGTGAAGGTATGTATGTATGTATAAATATTACGGGACAGTATCATACAGATTGACATAGTCCTAAGCTAAACTCTTGGCTTGTACTATAGGTACTAGACTACGATCAACTACTCAGGAACAAATAATTGCGCTCGTCACAAAAATATCTGGCCTTACCGGGAGTGGAACCCGAGACCGCAGCAACTAGGCTAACGGCCATCACTTCGTCTGATATTGTAACAAAATCAAACAAAAACTGGATTTTCGAAATAGTTTCACAATCAACGAAGATATCCAATTACACACAAAAACTACGAAACCCCAATTTTGTTTTGGTTCACTCAATGAGTTAAAAATTGTTGAATCGACGCTGATTTTTCGAGATCAAAATTCAACAGCATAATTATATTTTTAGAAAGAGTCAGTAACATAAGTTAGAGTAAATGTATTAAAAAAATCGAGAAACTATTTTAAATTGGCGAGCATGTAAATAAAAAAACTATTTTTTTAAATAATTTTGAAAATTAGGTAAACTTTGCCAATTAAAATTTTTACTTGAATAGATTCCTGTAACTAAGAACAACTAAAATATTTAACGAACCTAATAACACAAAGATTATTTTCCAACTGAAGTTTTCACTCCACATTTTTATTATTCACACTATATTATAGGCACAAAGTTCCCGCACTCGACTCCCGCGCACGTTTGGTTGCGTCCGCGCACCTTACTCATATGCCGAACGATAAGTGTTGAAAGTTTATTTGATTAACATTTTTGTTTACTAAGCTTTGGCATTTTTCTAATAGTTGTTCAGATTTTAGTTATAATTTCCATTGGCCTAGGCTATCATAGAGACTGAGCTATTCAAGTGACACACCTATAGATCTAGAGGCTGAATTCGACATTTGATTAGAGAAGACTGACCGTTAGTACGATGCGACCCCCTTTTTTTTAGAATTCGAACATTCAATTGAAATGCCGGATAAAAATACAACTTTGCTTAATTTTAATAATTTCAAATTTTCTTGCATATAAGTCAGAACGGTTTCCACTAATCATAATAAAAGAGTTGCTCAGGGAAAACTTAATTGAACACAAGCAATAAAATAAAAAAAGTACAATTGATTGCTACAATCGCCAATGACTGCAAAAAATAATAATAAGCAAAAATAATTTTCTCAGACTGCAGAGAGAGATTGATTTAGCCGCATATCAAACTCCGATGTTGATAGACTAAAAAATCGGAAGAACTCCTGATTTAATGATAATTCTCCCCGTCCAGTCAACCCGTAATCGGGCCAGTGCAGCAGCTGATCAGGCCCCAACCATCAAGCGCCGCAAATATTCATCATTATTAAATAATTATGAATTTGTGGCACTTGCAGTGGAGACCATGGGTCCTTGGTCAGCTGACATGAAAAGTTTTATGAAGGCTCTGTCATCCCGGCTAATAGACACCTCCGGAGATCCTAGAGCTGGTGCTTACCTCTCCCAAAGGATTGGGTTAGCTATCCAGAGAGGTAATGCAGCCAGTGTCATAGGGACTATGCCGCGAGCGGACCTGTTAGAGAGGGTGTTCTTTTTATAGTGGGGATTATTATTTACATCTTTAATATTTGAGTAGCTTAGTTTTATTTTAATTTGAGTAGCTTGGTTTAATTTTAATTTCAGTAAGTTTAGTTTTAACTATTAATTGTACTATAATAGCTATCCAGAGAGGTAATGCAGCCAGTGTCATAGGGACTATGCCGCGAGCGGACCTGTTAGAGAGGGTGTTCTTTTTATAGTGGGGATTATTATTTACATCTTTAATATTTGAGTAGCTTAGTTTTATTTTAATTTGAGTAGCTTAGTTTAATTTTAATTTCAGTAAGTTTAGTTTTAACTATTAATTTGCCCGTGTGGTTACCGGGATAGAATAGTGCCACTCCATTTCTTCCCGTGGATGTCGTAAGAGGCGACTAAGGGAATATAGGCTTGTAGTACTGTTAGACGATGGGCTTGCAACCTGTCACTAATACACTGGTAAACATCTTAGCCTGATTTTGCAAAATGTGATTACAGAATTATCAACAAGTTATTAGAGTTGTTGGTAATTCTGTAGCTCTGCCTACCCCACTCTGGGAATTAAGGCGTGAGTTTATGTATGTATGTATGTACTATAATACAAATATATTTCATTTTTATTATAATTATTTATATTTTACGCGAAAATTAAAATGATGTTTTCAAACTTTACAGTTTTGGAAAAAATATCAAAAAACTTAAAAAGGACCTTATTCGACAGACAATAAAGTTCATAACAAAATGAGTATTTTCTTTTGCGTTTTCCAACCATATTATCTTAAATACGGAACCCTCGGTGTGCTAGTCCGACTCGCACTTGACCGTTTTTTTATCTAAATCAGTGATCATCAAGCTCATTTACACAACGATTACATAGGCATTTAAACTAAGTCGTTTAGAGAAGGGCCAAATTGTAAGATAGGTATGAGTAGGTCGGTTTTTTGTTTTGTTGTTTTTGTGTCAGTTAACAAACTACAGCCAGATGTCACTCGGAAGTCGTCGATTTTGACAGCGACATCTCGCTGGGTTGGAATACCATTATGTTAATCGATTTCTTTTATTCATTACTTAATAATGATATGTTGTTAATGTGTAACTGAGCGCAGTATGAAGGTATTAAGTATTCTCTCGGAGGCCATTTGCAACGTTAAAAGATGGCGGACGTGTAATTTGTTTTAGACTTTAATTTTTGGGTAATTAGGTGTTCAAAGTTCTTTTCTGATAGTGATTTGTACTTTTTATGCCATTGTGTCGCACAGTGATTGAAGACTTGGACTTATTTCGTGTATCTGGCATCTTTCTTCTCGTTTCAAGTGGACTCGCAGTGGTGCAGAGGTTAAAACCAAAGACCTTCATAATAGACGAACAGTCTGTGGAAGCGAGAGCGCAGCCTCTTTATGCACGAATACGAGTGCGACAGTGACAGCGAAAGACGTTGACGTTGTAACCATTTTGAAAGCTAATGGTAGCCCACGGTAGCCCACTGGCGACAGCGTCTTTTAGTTTTTATTAAAATATTCAGGATAATTGTATAAACGTGGTGTCAAAACCGTTAAAAACAACAATGGTGGGCTGTGCAGTACCTGATTGCGAAGTCAATCATAGCAATAATCCAAACAATGAGTCATTTCACAGGTAATTATGATCCACACATAGTCATTTTTGAACTCATATTTTCAAGGATTCCTAGGTCCAAGGAATACGGTTAGTGGTCTAATAAGTACGATATATCATGTAGTTTTGTGTTTTATGCATATTTTTAATTTTTATATGTAAAATGAAAAGATGTTGTGTCCGTGAAAATTTCCATTTTTTAGGTAGTGATTGAATGTTTGAATCACACTCATCTATCGATAAGTTATCATATATGTCGATATTTTTTCATTCCTTCTCATAATTATTTAAACATTATTCCGAGCGATTATAAAAAACAGCTAGGTAAATTGATCGCAGTTTATTATTTATCATGAAATGCAGTGGTCCAGGCTACGACAGGACATCAAATATTTTTTTTTTTGTTTTTTGTGTATGTTTTAATTAAATCGTGTAGAAAATGCTAAAATAAGCATCTTCTCTTATTTAAGTTTTTTCTCTCAGGTTGATAATTACCGAGATATGGGGGGTCCAAAAGTTAGTAAATTCGGTACCTACAAGGCGTTTGAGAAATTTCGATGGGGTGAAAATTATGTCTGTATAACATTCGGTTTTTATTTATGTATTGTGTAGATAGTACTAAAATAACCATCTTTTGCTGTGTAAACTTTTACCTAAAAGTCCTAAAATCGGGCCCCCTTTGCCCCTATAACCCAACCAAATATACTTACCAACCGTCACCTTTTGGTCACAGGTTTTCTAAAACTTTAGTACAGATCGATAACTTTCAAAATCTCTTAATCTCTAACATTTTAATAAATAAAAAACAAAAACAGTGAATCTCAATATTAATAATATCGCGTTTTTGTGATAAGGTACGGTTATATTAAGAATCATTTCGCGTTGGTATGTTGTACAAAAAAAGTCCAAGTTGTCTCCTACCTGGAGAAACCCAAACTTAATATGTTTAAAAATATTACATGGTTTTTTAGAAAAAAGGGGGCCGAAAGGTGGTGGTATAGTATATTTTGAGGACCGGCTCATGAAGTCCTTTCATTTGATACCACACGAAAAAAAATATAATTCCCATACAACAATAATATTATGTCATTAAGTACTGGCCCATATCAATATTTTGAAGAAATATTTTAACTTAAAGTACCCGTATACCAAAAGGCTACCCTGTACATCGATTTGCGGTTTTCAAGCAATATTTGCTTCGTACACCGTCCACTAAAAGTAAAGGTGCATTTCAGATTTCCATCATGCCCATATTAAAAGCCTAGAATTTGTGTAAGACTGAAATTTATTAATTATTTACATTAAAAATTGATTGTATGATATGTGTGTGGTAATTACCATGAAAAGAGTATTATTATAGATAATGAAAGAATCTTGTGTTTTATTAGTGAAGAATGCTAGTTTTAAGTTCCACGCAAGATACAAACAAGCGAGTCTTTTTCATCGATATTTTTTCGATATAACGTACGGACATCACTAAAATTACTCACACACTTGTAAAATTACGCACACGTTGACATTTCCGTTTTGGTAACGCGGGAAAAAGGGAGTCTGTTCGTCTATTACGTTAGTTATATAAAGGTCTTTGGTTAAAACTATCTTGACCTCTGACCTACAAATCACCGTACAACGTTGCCCCCAATCTTCCTAGAGAAGATTGGATTGTGTTTTATTGCTGTATTGATTTATACTTAACCCTACCTTAAACCTTGACACTGGCGAAATCACTTCACGTGGAAACGCCATATCCCCGCGGTAGTAGCTGTTCAAGTCGCCGCGGGGGCAAAGAAAAAAAAAAAAAAAGAAAGTATTCTCTCACTTAAACTGATCCCTGTGCGCGCTAGGCTAGATCACGCGGCCATCCGTGTCTATGACCTTGGCCCGGTCTAGATTTGGGCGCAGTCGGGCGGGTCATTATCATTAACATACTTACATCGATATCGTACATAACATACATACATACACAAATAACTCGCCACTCTGAACAAACTTAATTAGATAACTTACGTATTTTTTGCTGGATGACGCTACTCATACGGCAAACTGACGTTTTTGTAGAACCTCACGTTGACGATGAAGCAAAAATTTGATAACTAAGCATGACTTGACTTCTTAATTAAGGAGTCGGAGGTAATTTGTAACTTTGTATCATTAGATTATGTCTATAGCTAATAAGAAACTTGACTTTTAAACAGATCCGGGCTTTTGAAGATAGAGTAAAAAATATACTAAGTACCAATAAGTACTTAATAAGGTATTCGGATAGTTTTTTGATGAATCTCACAAACAAATTACGTTTCCTTTCGTGGCACGGATCGGGGCTTCTAAGTAGATAATTTTGAAGGAAATAATCTAGAACAATTTGAACGGCTCGTACCTACCTATGTGGTTTAATTATGCGTGGAAGAGCAGTATGTGCAGCTAGCGAAAGTGTTTACCCGGCCGCCGGGGAACCTTGCCTGAGTGACCCAATACATGAATAAACGTTGAATTACTTGAAAAGACAAAGTTCGCAGGCGCCCGGGCCTTTGAATGAATTAAAATGACTACTTATTTAGGGTTGCATCCACAAAGGGTGCCAACGGGACCCTATCTGTCCGTCTGTATAGATAGACATTTGAAATTCTTAGAGTGTGTATATCTTTTGCCGCAACAAAGTAATAAAAATAAAATATGACTAATAATTAAAGGGTTCGGAACCCTTCGTGCGTCCGACTCGCACTTGGCTAGTTTATTAGTAATTCGGTGCATAAGTTTTTTTATAATCCGTGTAATGTTATGGATTATTATTTATTATGGTACACCTGTATTTTATTTAGATGTTACGTGATAAAGCAAACAACAATGTGTCTTAATCTGCATTGGTTTTACTTTAAACAATACAAGTACACAAATACACAACATGTTATTTACAAAAATATCATTAAGTTTCTAATATTATTAAAAAGTTTTGTTATCGGCTTAGGTTAATTAATTGTCATAAATTACAATACTTACTGGAAAAATATTATTTACACTATCACAAACATTTTTATCTTACGGGTAGGTACCTATGTTTTTATATTCAGAAGGCAAGTCACTGCATTCTTAAAGTTAATAAAATAATTTCAACATTAATTCTAATCGATACCAAAACTGACTTCTTAACGTAATTTATACCTTATTCAATCATTATTTTACTATCCTAATAATTACATACATTATATTCGATATTTTATAAAAAGACGTCTATATTTCTTGCTATAATAACTAATAATTTCATTTTCTTCCGTTTATCAATTTTATCATCACCACAATAAGAAAACTGCGGTCTGCGCTTGTTTATATTTCTTTGAGTTAAGTAGGTATGTGGTTTACTCATCAACTTTCTAAAATGTATTGAAAATAATTCTGATACGAATTTATTTTCAATTAAAATCATAAATATACGTTCCCAGTTCATATTTGACGCGATGGCTGTATAGATATATTAATGCCTTTGACTGTAGTACCTACTGTACTCTGCGATAAAATGGGTTAGTGGATGTGGATTGATTGAAAACAATCCACAAAGACGCGACTTAATTTAATGCTGCTAAATTACGCAAAGGTAACATTTAGATATACCTACACTTCATTTCTTTAGGTACTTACAAATATTTGAATTGATTTAATTAAGTACCTAAATAAATGTTTTGTGCACTCGGTCCGTTGATCTGGGTCTTTCAAATAAGTAAACATAACCTAGAAAATGTAAATGTTAGCAACATGAATAATTAACTCCAAACCAACAAATGCAATTAATGTTTGTCGAGATCACACAGCTCGATTTAGTTATTCTTATTAGGCAACTTTTTAATTCTAGTTATCAAAGATTATGTAATAATTAAGTACAAATATTACACATTTATTTACAATGCTCACTGTTCATCCTATCGATATATCTTTCCAAACCTCTGTATAATTGTTACTTAATACATCTGAGAAGCACGTCCACAGATTTAACATGATTCCTTACAAAGTTAAGACACTGTCCAGCCACTGTTGTCGTAACCCTGCTTAAGCTTTTCAAAGCTTTTGTACTTTTTATTGTAAGTACGTAATAAGTGTAATAACAACTATTTCCTCATTTGTTTTGCTTCCTTCACGGCGGGGCTCCTACGTTATTGGGTACTATTTCTGAGGTATTATCGGTTGCTTCTTCGTCTTCAGCACCCTTGGTGACCGGCTCCTCGGTTTCGTCCCTCATCAGCGCTCGGTACTTCTTGGCTATGATCTCCCAGTCCACCACGTTCTCTATCCTCGTCATGTTGTTGAAACTCAATTGAGATCCGAGCGGGCTCAAGTGGACCACCGAGAGGCGTGTTGACTCTAGAAACGGAGTAAGTGTGTTAGGCTCTTTTCTGATTTTGAAATAGGTAAACATCAAACAGGTTCAGAATCAGGTTCAGCAGACATCAAAGGTCAGCAGGCATCAAGTAAGTAAAATTACAACAGCAGATATTTGACTTTGTGTAGTTCCGGACTTCTATTCGTAATCATACTGTTGACATTGTGTAGCTTTGAGTTGCTCACTTAAAAGTAAGAGCTAATCCGTATGGGCTAATATGAGCGGAATAAAATACCACTAAGACACACGTATTGATAGTGAGCGTGATTACGATATGAAGTCGACTTAGTTGAATAAGATTGTTTAGATAAATATACTGACATTGATGTAAACTCAACACCTTTTTGACCTCTACTCTATAAATATTATTGAAAAATATGTAAACATCTGGTAAATAAGGATTACCTTTGGGCACGACCTGTCCTCTCTTGACTTTAGACAGCCACTTGGCCCCGGCCTTCGTCCGAGCGCTCATCTGGTCCTGCCTCTGCAATCCAATCATATGCACCAGGCTAGGACGCTTCTTCTTAGTTATGCGATCCTGCGTGCAATGATATTATTGAGGCATCACTAAATGAAGTGCAAGTGCGTATTGCTCAGTTAAATTTGGTAACAATAATTTTTTAAACAAAACGTTCCCGAGTAGCGGGACATTGGCACTGAATGTGTGTAATTCATATCCTGATTAAGGGAACTTCATTTCTTTGCTTATACTATGTTGTCACTTTCTAAAATTTTAACGTTGCGTTTCAACTGAATAATAATGTTGACATTTTCGGAAGTATGTCCAGTGTAACGTAAGGTCCTACAGATCTCATGTACAGTGTTTCTTTTGTGTTATCGGTAAGCTACTAGAAGATCTTTGGGACCTTAAATCCTTTAAGGACTATATGATTTTGATAAATGACTTGGCATCTGATAAAATAGGCAATGGGTAGGTGCCATGTATCATGAAGTGGAGATTGATTTCATACTACGGTAATTGCTGTTTAAAAAAAATCGTGTCGTGTCGTCATTTGTTTTTCAATAGTTATGTATGTTAAATTCGCCTATTGAACTCTAGCTATATTTGTTACATTTTTCCAATTTTAAGGGGCCAATAAAAAAGGTGTTTTGTACCTCGTGAGAATAGCTGTGATAATGTTAATGTCGAGTGACGGATGTGGAATTAAAATGATCCGTAAGGGATCACCTGAAATGCTTAGTTCAGATAAATGTTAATGCGGTAAAGCAATAAGCAATACCTCTTCGCAGACTTATACTGACTTTGCATCTGTGGATGATCCACATCAGCCAGGTGGTGACCAGGTTGAGCGGCGACGGCGCCGTGGTGGTGCGGTGCATGTTGCGGATCAATTTTGACAATCCATACTTCCACTCTATGTCGGATTGTGCCTGAAACAGCAAACTATGTTACACAACTGAAATTAAATCAAATGAAAAATGTTTATTATATAAAAAAGTATAAATCGAATCAGCGGCTCTGGGAACTGAGCTAGGATACCCTGCGTTACAGGCCCCAACTGACCCACTGGTCTGTTAATATAACTTACAAAGTGATACATCCGCTTGTAGTCGGTGTTTGACAACTTGTTCTTTGGTAATTTAGGGTTCAAGTAAGAAGATTGATGAGGCCACTTACACAATAAGATAAATTAATTTATAGTCATATGTTCAGTTCCATTGTGATAAAATCTATAAAACTGTCAGTCTTACAGAATAAACCTAGATTTTAGACTTAAATTAAACTTATCTTTTTTTGCAAGTAGCCCTTAAAGAAGTGTATTTTATTCAGGTTAGCTTTAGTATAATTAAGATATTTTTTTAATAAACATTTTAACGGTTACTGTGTAAGTAAAGATACAGTGCAGAATATGTAAATACGAGTGTAATAATATTTTAATCGACCTCAAGGTTTTAATGCAGGTATTCTACTTGTTTTGTGTCAATCGCGACCTCAGCTTTAATAAAAATATGTTCGTTATGTTTGACAAAAAAATCATGTCAGCTGAAAGACGTCCACTGCTGGACATAGGCCTCCCCCAAGACAAAAAAATAAGACTATTTAAATCCTCCACAAATGGATTCCAGTAATGAAAAAAATCCGCATTGTTAACTAAAATTAAATATATGAATAGGAAGTAACTATGTAGGTACACCTACTAAGTAAGTAGATGTAGTAAGTCACTTAGTTTTATAGGTCTTTACTTTATACGTAAACAGACATATTTAATTATTGTTTCCAAAAAAGTCCAATACAAGTGTAAATAATAATCGGCGTGGCCGTATTTATGTTCAATAATTTAAGAATTTCAGAAAAAAATAGTCAATATAAGTTGAGTTAGGACCTCAAATTAGAGTAAGTATAAATAAATAATAAAAATAAAATTTACCATTTGGTAACCAAATGAAAAATATATGGGAAGCATTCTTGTGGCAGAAAAGAGGTTTAAATACCGTCATACTACGTGAATACAATAACTTAAGTAATTTATTTAAATTCTTTAATTTATTTCACCGCAGCTTTAGTCATGTCCTTTGTTAGACGGTGGCGTGTGGATTTGAAATGCGAATAGCGTACGTAGGTGGTGCGCGGCGGGCGTTACCTGGATGCGCTGGTACGTATCTGACATCATGGCGATGAGCAGGTTGATAAGCACCACCACGGACACGAGCATGTAGATCCCGAACACTATCTTGAAGAGGTAGTTGGTCCAAGCGGGCTGCGTGTTGCTGTCGTTGCGGTGCACGCGCGTCTGCTCCGTGGTCGTCTGCCCGAACACCGCGAAGAACAGCAGCTCGAACGAGAATATCGGATTCATGGTCACTGCGAACAAATGTACACGCGAGGTGACACACGCAGTTACCTGGATGCGCTGGTAAGTGTCCGACATCATCGCAATGAGGAGCGTGATCAACACCACTACCGACATCAGCAAGTAGCCGCCGAACACGAACTTGAAGAGGTTCGACGTCCACTGAGGCCGCAGCGCCGAGACGTAGTTCAGGTCCGACAACGTAATCTGGCCGAAAAGGGCGAAGAACAATTTCTCGAACGCCTCGATCGCCGACAATGTCGCTAGAAGACAATACTCAAATGGACCACGTTTCTTTCAGTTCTACTCAAACATCAAGTCACAAATGGGTTTAGGTTGATGCAACGCTTGGTGTACATTATGCTCTGTGTCCGTTCCTTGTGTTAAAAATATAACAAATGAAATAAAAGAATTGCACAAATGAAAATTTACATTAGGTAAGTTTGCATTGATTGGTCAATAAATATAGTTGTGAAAGATTTTCGATAAAATAATAATGGAATGATTGTGTGTCAGGAAGGATAGGGTAGACTGATTAATATCTGTTTCAAACATAAATATGTGCAAAGTTTGTAAGTTTAAATAAATGTTTAGATAAATTAAGTAGGTAGTTCTTATTAAGTATGGGTTCAACGAAGTTTGAAGTGAGCAAAGGACACGAGAGCTTTAGCAGTTCGAGTGTATATGAACAGAGCCGATGCATCAATCTACCCCATCCTGCTACGTCAACTACGTGTCACAGACATGGACAGCGTGGGCGCGCAGCGCCACATCGAGGACAATCAGCCAAACATATCCGAAACATAAAGGCGCCTCGAGAGTCGAGACACTGGTGTAACGAAAACGCAGGACATAAAGCCAGCCACGGCATGCGCAAATAAACTTGCTCCATCAAATGCGTGAGGTCGGCCACTCATTCCACTAAAACTATACTTGTGACACGCATTGCATGTTCTGTATCACCAGCCAAATCAGAAACATACCAATAAAGCGCGCGCATTGGTTTCGGTGAAGCAGAATATGTATTGCGGTTTAACAATATGACATCTATCTGCTTTCGCTAACATAACTCGTGACTTCGATAGTTCAAGTTATAGTCAGCGGCTATTTGTATATTACAACTTCCTAACACATTCCACATTGAGTGTTGCATGTGAGCACAATCATCTAACTAATATAATAATATGTAACATCTATTTCAATCAACGATGATAACATTCTCGATGTGACAGTAAACGTTCAAGCTATCAAGCGGATGCATGGGACATTAGAAAATAAAGAAAAGAAAATAAGCACATCGAGATAATATGCGATCATCGTATGAGAGTAGAACATGTTGACTTCTGTTCTCTAACTCGGACTTACGTCCCGTCGGCGTCCCTTGTTTTCTCCTGTAGGATTCCCCATTTAAGGGACTTGTCCATTGCACGTCATTTGTTTGTCGTTTCGTTCGAAGATTAGAATCTAACAGGCAATGAGTATTAATAATGGCACATTGGTAAATCTTGAATCATACATTATCACATGCCCAATTTAATTAATATTGTACCAACATAACAGTTCGTTCAAAGTCTACATAATGAATAATGGTTAATTACTTGTTCAAATTGCCACTCACCGTCGGAGAAGAGTTTTCTCCTGGCTGTCCTTGCATACTTTGCGTCTTCTGGTTTCGCAATGTTCCTGAACGGCTGGTTCAGTGCAACGATGTGCATCGAGAATCCAAACACGAATATAGCTAAAACGGCAAGAAACCTGCCCAAGTCTTTCATGAGATCACCGATAATAATGGCCCACGGGCCGAAGAGATGGTGGAAGGATAAGAAGTCCAAAATTTGGACACAAGCGAGTAAAAATGATAAGGCGAAACACTGATTTCTACAGTACATTAGAGTTGGCCAATATTTTTTTTCTACAAATATCCAGCCGACGACATGCGAGGCCACCCCGATCATGCCCAACATTAATACTGCTATCTTAATCCACCCCAAACCCGACTTGTCGCTGGGATTGGTGAGCTCAAAGAGAAGCAGACCACTCAGCCAGACGAGCAACATCCACTCGTACCACCGCGGCACTAAGCTCTCCCTAAATATAGAATTATAAATAGGCGTTATTGCCACTAAAGCTAATAATATCATGAGGTAAATGTGAGAAGTCAAATACGACATGAACTTAATAATTGGAACCTTATTGTATTTTAGAATTGGAAGAGAAAACACCATCCAAACCGGTGGACAGATTATAAATGCGATAAAAAGGAAAATAATTTTGATGCCAGTCCATTTGAGGCTCCCTCTCCAGAGTTCCTGAAACAATTCAAGGTAAAAATAGTATTTGAATAATTACTTTATTGCACTATTATAATATTTTTCGTGACCTAGAAAAAGTTACCTATTTTTTACCTGAAGATATCTCTGAACAACCGTGTGGGCGATGACCTCTTTCTGCTCGTTCTCTATGAGGACGTCCAAGAACTCGATGTTCCGGTTGTCGGTGGCGGTGAGGATGTGACCGGCGGAGTCGGCTCCCGCCGCCAGCGCCAACAGCTCGGTCGCCATCGCCTCGCACTGCTTCCCCGCGGCGATCAGGTCTTTGGCACGTTCCTTTTCCTGTTAAGGGCACAACATAACGCTCATTGAATACCTAATGCTATCGACACATAACTAACTTGACTATGTCAAGGTACAATGACATTACCTTAGTAGATAAAATAATATAGATATTGGATAACTTGGCGGCTGTGTCAACAGGTGCGGGTGAAACTAACACGAATTCTTCTATAGGTATATTGTTATGGTTTTTTGAGCACACCATGAGATTGTAAACAAATCGTTTGTCATCCATGAGAGATTGTGTGTCGTGTTCTTTATGTAGTAGGTATCCAAGGACGTCGTTGTGGTTTTCTGACGCGGCAAACCAAATAGGCGCACAATTTAGGTTTGTCTCGGTTTTAGGTGACGCTCCGGATTCACAAAGTAACTTAACGACGTTAAGGTGTCCAGCTTTTGCGGCGCAATGTAATGGGGTCCACCCGTTCTTGTCGGTTGCATTGATTTCTGCGCCTTGACCGAGCAGGACCTCTACCATTTGGTAATGTCCATGAGTAGAAGCAATATGTAAACCCGTTTTTCCATGTCGGTCTGTGCTTTGAAGTAATTCCGCTGATCTGCTAAGTAAGAGACCCACAATCGACATATGTCCACCAAAACATGCAAGGTGTAGTGGATTAAAACCCTGTCAAGAAAAAAAAAAAATGTAATACTTATTTGTTATTGCAATTATTTAGGAAAATTGAATTGTTTGATTCATACTCACATTTTCTGTACTAGCAGCATCGACTTGTACTCCTGCGGAATTGAGAAGTAGGCGCACGACGTTCTCATTGCCGTTGTAGGCTGCCAGGTGAAGAGGAGTCAAACCGGACTCTGAGCCTAGCACTGGCACGAGTGATACTCCAGTTGGAGCTTCTGACTTTACCGTACCTGGTACAGCGGATAAGAGCTCTCGGACAGTCTCTGAAAGAAAAACCGAGATATTAAGTACAAAAAAGTATAAAATTACATTACCATTTTAGCATTAGCATTTAATCATTTTACCAGCTTGTCCGTAGTAGGCTGCTATGTGTAACGGCGTGAGACCAAGTTTTTTACTGGATATCCTCAAAGTGTTTGTCGATCTCATTACATCTAACACATTAGTATGTCCATGTTCTGCTGCTAAATGCACTGCGGTAAGGCCAGCTTTGTTCTCGTCAGTACATGAGGCTCCAGCTCTCACGAGCACTTTTACGACGTCCGCGTGACCGCCTTCTGCCGCCAACTGTAGCGGTGTAGAATCGTTCAGCTTATTGCGAGCAGAAATAACACCGGTCCGGTCAAATTTCATTAGTTCTTCAATTACTTTCACAGAACCTTGAATAGCTGCTATGTGAGCACACGTATTACCATCTCTTGTAGTTGCCATAACTAAATTTGGATGTTGCTGTAAAAATAGTTGCACCACCTCCGAATAATTGTTCTGTGCGGCTGCATGAATGGGTTTTTGTCCCAATTCATCTGTAGCGTCAATGTTAGCGCCAAGTTCGAGTAATAGTTTACAGACTTCTATTTGTCCGCTTGCAGCAGCTAAATGTAAAGGCGTCTGTTTCTTCAGTGTTAATACGTCGATCATAGCATTATGGTCCCTAATTAAAAACTTTACCAAGTGCGTGTAGCCATTCATAGCCGCTAAATGTAGAGCTGTCCTGCCGTTCCTAGCTTTAGAATTAATAAATGCTTTATTGGTTAGTAGGGCATCACAAACTTGTAGATAGCCGTGCTCTGCTGCAAGGTGTAAGGCTGATCTTCCTTCTACGTCGAACACGTCCACCCTGGCGTGATTGGACAACAACGTGCTGACAAGTTCCATGTGCCCTCGGTGGCAAGCGATGAGTAGAGGCGTCCAACCT
Organism: Acleris emargana; assembly: GCA_927399475.2. Taxonomy (NCBI): domain Eukaryota; kingdom Metazoa; phylum Arthropoda; class Insecta; order Lepidoptera; family Tortricidae; genus Acleris; species Acleris emargana. The sequence goes on along the minus strand of OV656841.1, from coordinate 13,609,117 downwards.
ATAGAGTTTTGTTTATTTAGAGCCCTACCAACGTCAGCGGCTGTCATATGTGTTATCATTTCTGTCATGACGTCATTATTGCCAGCAATGGCACAAAAATGGAATGCCGTTTCATGATTATGTTTCGTTATTAAAGTTACATCGGCTCCGTTTTCAATTAGGCATTTTACAACTTCTCTATCAGCCGAGGGAATCTTAACTTCTTCTTTTCTGATCTTGCAGGCATAGTGTAGAGCGCTAGCTCCGTCATCGTCTACCAAGTCGAGGTAAGACGTGGCCACGTTCTCGCCTTTGGTTTCCTTTACGAACTCTATGAGATGGCGCACGACATCGGGCTTACAACTGCGACATGCCATGTGAAGCGGCGTTTCACCAGTCTGAAAGGTCCCAAATAAGTTATTAGTACAAATATTAAAATCAGAACGAGTTTGACTGAGAGTTCTTAGGTACTCGATTTGATAAAACATATACATAGAATTAAGTGTTACCTTGGTTTTCTTCAAAGGATCTCCTCCATCTTCTAACAAGAGTAATAATGTAGCCTCATTTCCATATTTAGCTGCGACGTGTACCGGCGTCATTCCATCTTCCGTCGCTTTATTTGGTCCAGCACCTGACTTCAACAGCATAAGTGCACATTTGTCACCTGCAAAGGTAATAGATGCATTAAGTTAATCAGTTTTAAGGGAAGTTTATGTACAAAAAATGTCAATGTAGTTTTTAGTCTTAAGGATACTTTAGTTGTGTAAAACTGTCAGCCCAAAATTGAGATTAATCACTGGTATTCGTTTATCTTTTTCTTCCAAGTGGCCCTAAGCGGAAAAGCTGTAAATATTTTGGTGATAAGAAACAAAATGTACCCTCAGGTATTCTGGCGGCAATATGAAGTGGTGTTTCTCTTTGCTTGCCTCCTCGTATGTGGACGTCAGCCCCGTATCCCAGTAAGGTCTCTACTACAGCTGGTTTGCAAGACTCTACTGCTATATGGAGAGCTGTATAATTATCCTGTTGACAAATTCGTGTGATTATTACCTTCAAGGGGTTTATTATTTAATTATCACTATTTTAGGTCTTACGTTCGTAGTAACATCGACGCTTTCGCCTTTCTGTAAAAGCGTGTTGATGATGCCAACGTGACCATACCGCGCTGCTGTGTGTATGCTGCGTGCTCCATCCTGTGTAATAAATACAAGAAACCATTTTTATTCAACAAATTAATGTCTACTTAATTGGCCAAAGACGTACACGCAGATAAACCAAACCGTGACTTCTCCTTCATAAACTAAGAGGAGCAAAAATAAGTTACTATTAAGACCAGTCAAATGATCTTCTATGAGCCATTGAGGAGTTCCTTTGACCACATTCCGTCTCCAGCTCGACAGTAGGTATAATATTATTGTATTTTCATCGTAATTGAATAAGTATACAAAATCTCAAGTCGATCCGACAATTATAAGAACGTTAAAATATACTTCCAAGGTTTTATAACATGCATTGTAACATTATAAGTATGTTAAAAAGTAACCTTATTGGGCATATGCAGGTAAACTCCTTTCTTGAAAAGCATCATGGCGCAGTCAGCATGCCCATTAAGAGAAGCGATGTGCATCAGCGTGCTGCCATCCTTGGTCCGCTCGAAGATGGACGCCTTGAACTTGTCCGCCAGTAGCTCGATGATGGCTGCGTGGCCGTTCTCTGCGGCCAAGTGCATCGGTGTGCGATCTGGAATGAGAACATTGGGTAAAGTAATTACAGTTATTTAAAGGTCTTATTTAAAATTGGATCACAGTTTAAATTAGTAATACACGATAAGCGCAAACAAATCGATCAAGTTTAAGATATAAAGAGCGCCGAATATAATAAAAGCCGGTCAAGGTCAATCAACTTTGGAGATTTCAGCCTTTTTAATAATACACTCAATTTTATTTGAAACCTCATTTTTCAATAGGTACCCATACAAGTGTTTATGTTAAAAAAATATACTGGCAACCAAATTATACAACTATGCAAAAGTTCAAGTTAATAGCTTTTGTAGTTACTGAGAGAAACAACGGTGACAGACAGACATACACAGAAGTCTCACCATGTTACAATTTTAGTACAGAACCCTAAAAAGTGTTCAGTGATATAACTTACTCATCGAGCATATATTCTGGAGATGTCCGAGTACTGTTAAAGATGGCCTCACCTTCATTATCAGCAATTGCCGCACTGGCCCTAACGCCATAGAAATACTTGACGAGAGGCTCGTCGCCCTCGGCGGCGGATATGTGCAGGGCGGTCATGCCAGCCGCGTTTGTAGCGTCGATAGCGGCGCCGTAGTCTACCAGGATTCTGGCCATGTCCACGTCGCGTCTCCTTGCGGCGAGGTGCAGGGCCGTGTCGCCAGCCGGCGTGGACGCCTGACGCAAACATGCAACAGTATTTACTTGGACCAACAAATTACCAACAGTATATTACTGAAGCTAACAAATAACTCCGGGAAAGCGATATTCTATGTACAATCAGCGAAATGGTACCCTGAACTACCATTGAACTGTGTCACAGTGACGTCATAAATGAAATCGTCAGCACCGTCAACCACAATGTCACTATGACACAGTTGTACTGTGTTTGATTGTACTTTAGTTACCTACTTATTTAGGGATTTAGAGGGAATATTAATAAAGTTTAGATCAAAGTGGAGCGAGGAGATCTAAGATTAAATAGTAAATTTGTATAAACTAATTTCAGAATAAACAAACAAGAGTGTTGAGTGTTGATTTTAATGAAGTATTCATGGCCTTTTTGTGTTAAAATATCTGAATGAAACAATACAATATTTGATTTTAGCTCCGAGTTACTCGAAGTTCTATGTTGGTTTTGTATCTCGATTATGGTGTTGCCGGTATAATAGCGCTATTAGTCATAGTCATAGTCAAATATTTTATTGCCTTATGTTGTAGTTACAAAGATCTTAAATACTATTATATGAATCAACATAAACCCTGTAAGGGCACTACAATTACTTTGCCTGGTAGCTCTTAATAAATGAGCAAGAGCTACCATAACGTCAACATATGATTGCGATATTAATGCAAGATAAACAATAACCCTCTGTTGTCTCATGCAGTCGGGTAAAATACAGTGGAATAGAGGCCCTGCGTAAGTTGCGAGGAAACAACAACAAATTTATTCATCGTGAAGCACAATTTGTAATTAGCATTTCGTTACAATAACGACTGCAAAATTAACATATAAGATAGAGTGGCCATTTACTACTTAGTCGTCATTTTACATTTACTTGCAGTAGGTACATATTTAATCATAAATTTGATTGATTTTTATAAACCATTACATGTACCTACATATTTAGAGGTTAGCGTTGAATAGACTTGTAAAAAAAGCATATGTGAGGTGAGTCATAGAATTTTCAGAATGTGTAAGGGTGCGCAAGAATGAATACCTACATTCAGTAAGACCGCTATTATAACTAAACATTGCACATATGACCTTAACAGAGATTAGTGGCTGAAATATATTTTACATAAAATATATATTTGAAACACAGGCCCAAAACATAGGTAGGTACTCGATCTTACTCAAAGTGCAAAATAATCGATCGTAGCTTAAATATGTACGGTGGTCATCAGTAGACACGTCATTATCTGCCTCAATAAATACAACTTTTATATATTTGCAAGCAAAATTAAATAACTGTATGATAATTTATAAAACTTATAACTTTCCTTAAACTTATGACCAAAAGTTTAAATGTGCGGCGGCAGTAGCGCCTACCAAATATGCTAGCGTTTTATTAAACTTATTGCACTATGCATAATGCCAGGCGCCAGTTGAGATGCATCGCACCGTAACTCAGGCGGCATTTCTGAACAGTTATTTTCGATTACATTATATGGTGCAATTAGGAAGATACAGTACCTTGAGCTGTTCGGCGGTCTGCGCGCTGAGCAGCTCGCGCACCATGCTCTGGTTGCCCGCCTCCACCGCCAGCAGGAGCGGAATCTTGCCCCTCTGGAACACCAGGTCTCGAATTAGCTTTTTCCATTCCCTTTGTCGGGCTCTCTCCTTGTTCAACTCAACGAAACTCAGCTCGAGCTTCTGCAGATCTTTGGACTGCAGCCCCGCGGAGCCGGTCGGGCTGCGGGTGCCGCCGCGCAGCAGATTCGCGCTCCGAGGGGGGTCCGACCCGCCGTCAGACATTATCGCCGCGCCAAACCCGCACTGAGGTGAATGCAGTCTCCATACGGCGAGCCACCCGCCGGAGCCGGCGGATCGCGGCACGAACCGGCCGCTAACTGTCACACCACAGACAATACTTCCAAACTTATGTGCAATCTTCGTACACGGGAATGCAAAATCGATCGCCTACCGTGCTGCTCATTCGATTACGGTGCATGCAAAATTGGAAACAATCGTGGTCCTTAACGTCAGATCGCTGACGGGAGGAATACGTACGTGCTCCTCCATGGCGCCGGTCTACGGGCGCCCGGGCCCGCAGGGCAGTGCGCAGAGGTCTCGTCCTACTCACGCCCAGGGACTGACTGAGTATAATTCTATTAAAATTACTAATTTTGAAATTCAGTCCTGACGTTATAACTAATATTCCGCGCTTAATTTGCATTGTAAATTCGCGTGGTGACGTTTGCTCGTAGGCTAAAGCTCGCCGGATAATTAGCTAGTTTCCATTCGCAGGGAGGGAGGTACGTTTTACTACGGCGGCGTGTCCTCGCAGCCTTGAGTACTCTGCTGCTTTCGTCGGTAAAAGCCAGGGTAATTAACTTTCGTTAGACTAGTGCGTGTTGTAACAGGGAACACGGCTGATGTAAAAGTTTTATTAGTTTTTACTCATTTACAACGCGGATCAGTTTCGGCTGCGCTGTGAGGATGGGTTGTTTACAGTGGAGGGCGTTTCGGGGGTAGTTCCTGCTCGCGGATGGCGGTGCCAGGCGACGGCGCTGCACGCGATCCCGCGACTAACGATGCACCACCACCCGTCTCCCCGCAGCTCTAGCCCACCTAACAACTCTATTCCCTTGACGTACAACTCATAATCCTATACGACAATACTACTTCAAGTGCCCTCGTAGCGCGTCGTTCATTCGTTCAATTTGGAATCTGCATACATCAGTCTATGATTTCAGGTTTATTCCCCAGACACATGATAGATTGCTTTGCATATAATTTTCCAAATTATTCAATGAGTTTTAAACTGTACATAAATTTTCAAGAAAATAAATGCAAACTATTTGAACGTTTGGTCTTATTTATGTGGAAGACAATGAATACTTTAGTTGCGGAATTCTCGGGTCAGTGAACTGTAGAAGTCGTATTTTCCCTTATGAATAATTACTGGTTGACCGTGTTCCCTTCTGAAACTGTAAATTTTTACAGGATGATAACCATCCATCCCTGTCATCACCGGTCAAAATTAATCTACAAAGTGACTATTAGGGTAAGTAATACGAGATATAAGAACTGATAATATAACACTCATAATATATACGCTCACTTTGTATAAACACGTTTAGTATAACGTTCACTGGATATAATGAACGGAAGATATAATTTCAAAATATCTATTTCCATAAAGTATAACGTTATTAATATATAATATCAATTTATATAACTATTAAAAAGTATAACGTTCATAACAACTAAGATTTAAAATATATATTAATCAAATTATCTAACATCAAAAAACATAATACACGTATAATATAAAAACATGCATATGTTATTTTAAATTAAATTCTATTTTCAGTATTAAGTGGCCTTCTTAATTAACAATCAACCTTACCTTACTAACTTTACTGGCAGCAGTCTGAATTATCTGGGCAGAAAAAAAAATAACCTCGAAGGCCTAGGCGGGAGCTTTGCTCCCGCCTAGGCCTTCTAACCTAACCTAACCGAGTCGGTTCTGCCCAGAGAAGTCTTGCTCGCTCGCTTCGCTCGCTCACATTTATATCATACGATATTATATCTTGTAACACTTATACTAAAAGATAATATGTATTATGATCGCTATATGTCATGTATGTTATACGAACTGAAATTAGTCATTGTGAGTGTTATATTAAAAAATATTATATAAAATGAATATTATATGACTTGACCGTTATTCCTTATAAAAATATTGATTTTGTTATTATAGCTAACGTTCATTATATCTCGTAAACGTTAGTAACATGAAAATAGTTATTATGTAGTTATATCTCGTGGGACGCACCCGACTATTAAGTTACATTATAGATGCTAGATGAATAGCCAGTAATGTTGGGCAACCTCTCAGAAACGGACCGTCAGATAGCCGATGTCTTTCTTCATTTGGTGGTGGTTTGTTGGAAATGTTTTTAGACTAGATTATTTTAAATCTGGGGCTTAAACATAGATTACTGAAAGAAGCTAAAGAATTGACTGGCTTGATCGAGCAAGCTTTCACTCATCGGACTGAAGTGCAAGTAATCTTTCCGTGTCTTTGGTTTATTAAGATCGCTAAATGCCCAGATTCCCCCCAATGCGCAATGGTTCCTTTGCAACCTTCGCTACCTAATTCCTCACAAGCCGTAGCACTTTAGTAAAATGAATAATTACTGGTATTGTGCGCTTTAACAATGCTGGGTTTAATCTTACTATCATACCATAGGGATGTTTGAACGACAGTTTTTTTATTGACAGTTTGGGAACGATGTGGACACGGGGTCATGATACCCCCCTTATGTGGCTTACAGAGCCACAAAGTTCAGAGTTCTGTTATATTCATCTCTTTCCACCTAATTAGTCTCAAATCTCAAATGAGTAAATACCTATAGGATGGGGAATTTGAAGTTTTGAATTTAGTACTTCATAGTAACAATCCTGGGCCATTCATGGTAAAGATCGTTAAGGAAATCCCATGTGCAGAAATGATCTGATCAGTTAACAAGTTGACAATGAGAAGGCGGCCGATGTCGAGATCGACAAGAATGCCATAATGATGATGATGTAAAAGAAGGTCGTCACTCACCCCGTCAGCACGCAGTCTAATGTCTTTCCCAGCCGCCGTTAGCAGCGCTCGCAGGATGCTAGTGGCGGTGCCGGTCTGTCGGCTGGCCACCAGATGAACCGCGGTCTGCTGCCGGCTCTGCGCGGGTGGAGGAGGGTTAAGGACAGAAATAAATGACAGACTCTAACTAACAGAATTTAAAAAAAGAAAACCAGCATAATTAAGGTTTTGGCGGGTTTGATCCATCTTTGTGACTAGGCCAAACCTATGTATCTATTCAACAATCAATATCTAAAATGATAAATATAAGGAATTCTATTACAACCTCCAAACTTCTTACGTGAATTGATTGGAAAAATGGTAAAAATTTAAACTAGCAGCCTTCTAGCCTTCCTTCCTTTTTTTGTAGTTCTGTTTTTGAGTTAACGCTGGTTTGTTATTCTGTTGTTGTACGCCTCAATATAGACTTTTACAATGTTCTTTTTTTAGGGTTTTTTACGTCAATAAGAAAAAAGGCTCAAGGCCCTTTTTCTCAGAAACGCGTATTAACTTGAATTTTTTATCAAATACTCAAATCTGCAAGCTCTTGTAGCAGTGAAAAAATCACATTTCCAAGACAACGCAATTAAAAGATACGACCGTTTATGCCGCATATTATGACACTCGCGAGGGAATGAAAACCTCTTCCCGTTGACCTAGGATCATTAAATTTGGCAAGAAGTAATGTCTTATAGCAAATCTAAAGGGGAAATTCCGAAAACTGTAAATTTCTGTACGGAACGGTGTTTTTTGGTGATGATGTTTCTGAACTTAGGCCGAAAGAACTTACCCCTCCAGTAGCAAACGGGTCGACGCCCCGCTTAGTGAGCAGCAGTTTGACAATGTCCTCTCGGGAGTACATCGCCGAGATGTGCAGCACATTGTAGTTATCCTGTTAGACAAACATTGCTAGATTTAGATTTATTTATTTCATAATATAAGATACAGTTATATTGCACACGTCAATTATACAGAATTCATATTATGATCGTCAAAGAAGTAAAAAACAAAAAAAGTAATGTAGCAAAAACACTTACAGAGTAAAATGCATTATCTAACAAAAGGTTTTTCAATCGTTAGAAAGAAGAATGTATTTTTGGATAGGAAGTGATAGGGAGCATGCAAAATAATCTTGATGTTTCTTAAGATATCAATGATTAAAATCAATGGTAATATGGAAAACAACATTATAATTACTCATCATTATTAATTCATTAAATACCCATAGACCCGGCATTATCAACGTTCACCTTGAACTACATTCTTCAAAATAGGATAAATAGGTAGGTAAAATGTATTACGCGGATCAGCTAGCGATGCACGGTAAATTAATTTTATTGTATACTATTTATTTATTTATTGGGCTAGCTATCCAGAGAGGTAATGCAGCCAGTGTTATAGGGACCATGTCGTTAGCGGACCTGCTAGAGGGGGTGTTCTTTTTACAGTGGTGATTATTATTTACATCTTTAATATTTGAGTAGCCTAGGTAGTTTAATTTTAATTTAGATAAGTTTAGTTTTAACTTTTAATTTAACTGGTATTTTTATTATAATATAGGTACTACAATTCAAAGTTAAAACTAAACTTATTTAAATTAAAATAAAACTAAGCTACTCAAATTAAAATAAAACTAAGCTAACTAAAAAAAAAAATTGGAAAAAAAATTGTTAAGTAAAGAAATTAAAGTGAAGTGAGAATTAGCGAGTTAGTAGCCAGCAACTGTAACATGTTAGAATAGCACAGATAAGTAATACGAACACAACACATAAACTCTCCCCCTAAACAAGAAAATCCGTTACCAAGCAACCTACTCGTATTGCTCGCGACATGTAGGTAGCTTGGTCTTTCGAAATCTGCAGAATTCTCAGGGTAATTCTAATAAAAGTGGCACAGACAGGCTAAAGTTTCTCCAAAAAAAAAGTAGTGGTTTTTTACCTTCTTTGCTTAGAATAAGCTTTTTGGTGTTCCAATTGTTACATATTTATAAAAGGGAACGGAATATTCATGAAAATAAAAGAATTATGGCTTGTTGAAATATGGAGATGCAGGTGAAAGTGTTATTAGACAGGTTAGAAGAGAAAAGGTTCCAGGTTAAAGAGAGTTATATTAAAATACAAATTACTATAAAAAAGAAATTCCCTACATTTACTTTGGTAGAGCACAGTTAATGGGTACTGCTTCATAAAGCATCTGTACAGTTTTTCAGGGAAATTATATGTAAGTTATTAAATTTAAAATATTTAAAATATTCATTCACTTTAGCTTGCCAATAGTCACATTAACCTGCACAATGTCTCTTTAACCTGTCAAGAGTTACATTAACCTGTGCCTAACCTTATCTAACCAAGTTACAGGTAAAAGTTACACAGGTTAGAGTTAAAAGTATATTTACAAGACATTTACTCTTAAACCGACGAAAATATGAATGTTCCACTCTTAGTAATATAAGTAGATACATCAGAATACCACGTTCAAATGATTATTTAATTATGTCCCATACCGTTAACATTAAATAATCGAGACAAGATAAAGTTAACATACCCGTTACAAACTCCAGATTACCGCATTTGATCACTAATTTCCACAAAACTATGACAGATAGTCTCCAACCGTTTCGTATAGTGGAGAGCCAAACACAGGCCGAATGTTTACCGAGAAATATAGTGTGCCTATTATTTTTCGTATGTGAGTGAGAGATACAATATCACCGACACACAGGTTACAGTTAAAATATCACTGGACAAACTGTCGTGTGTTAAAATTGATGTATATGCATATATTTTTAAAACCATATCATAACTATTGAATGTCATAATATTCTTCTTGAAATATATTATAAAACATATATAATAAAATATACACAAATAGTTCAAAGACCTTAAAAACTGGAAGCAATTCGCATTTGGACAAGACAGGTTATAGTAAAAAATGGTGCCTACCATTTTTTTTTAACAAATTTAATGATTTTTTTTTTAAAAAGTGCCTTGGCCTCGATTTAAATGGTCGGTGTTTATCTATGAACGTTTTTAGTTTTTCTGAAAAACAAACATTTAACACACTTTGTATTCAAAAACTCATTGACAGGTTACGGTGCCACTTTTTTTAGGACGACCCCTCAATTCACGATGTCCTGCCTGCCCCACACTCATTGACCACGCAACGTAAATTAGATCGAAAACACGACGTTAGTAACGTTTTCAATGCTCTTGGAAACTTCATCAAAGTTATACTTCGATGGGTACCAGGGCACTGCAGCATTGATGGAAACGAAATAGCAGCTGAACTGGCTAGGAACATTGCTTACAACCTCCTGATCAGCCCGGAGCCGTTTTATGGCCTATGTCTAGGGCGATCGTTAATCTAGAGCGATCGAGCTGTAGAGATCCGCCGAAGGACAATGATCATGGTCATGATCATCTCGAAAATGGTCGTGCTACGCTCTATTTGGATCCATCTGTCATCATGGACGGGGGCCTATTGTCGCCAATACCGCGCCACCATGGTGGCAGACGAGGCCTTTGATGTTTCTTAGGGTATAATTATCGCTACAAATAGCGTCTGCCACGTGTGCTGATTATTGAAATTTTGCTCGCCAGCTCCCTTACTATTACGCGAATACGGAAATCTTAATTGATTTAATGGCATTAGGTAGCTAGCCCATTGCTTTTGGGGTCCGTTTAGTTAACTTTAATCTAATAGGGGCAGGAGTGATAATATTTAAACAAATTTTGGTTACCCTCGGGTTGTAATTTGCTCTTACTTTGCTGAGGTTTGGCCTAACGTACATTATAATTTCAAATATACACATTGAAAACGCAACGCAATTGCAACTCCAGGCAGTGCTCGTCGACGTCACCATCCCGCATGACAAGAACCTTGTGAAGGCTGAGAAGGACAAGGTCAGTAAGTACCTTGACTTGGCTCACGAGGTGACCACCATGTGGGATGTTGATTCGACGATCATTGTCCCGATAGTTGTTTCGGCAAAAGGTCTCATAGCGAAGTCTCGCTCGAGCAACACCTCAAGAGACTCTCGCTAGATGGCTGGATCTAGGGTCAGAAACAGATTTTCCTCTCTCTGAAACTCTAACCATCGGTAGCTTGAGCCCTGCCCCGCTGCCGGCAGCACTCGTAGGTTAGGCTTTTTTACTTAATGTTTACTTTTTGTATTAGTATTGTTAATTTATTAAAAGTAAAGTTTGAATTTTTATTATAAAAAACGTAATGTAGAGTAAATTTCATAAATATCTGAATAACAGGAGGCTTTTAAAAAAAGGTATGCCATAATCTACAAAAGTGTTAAGGATCTAATGTCGTTAACAACATTTTTTTACGAAATGGTTAGCTAAATTGCACGGATGTGGTACGTGTAATTTAAGATTGGCGTGCACGACAACTCGCCTTCTCACCTTCAATTATGATGATGTCATTTGTATTTGACGGGGTCCAAGAACTCGTGATTCACCGGTGAGTCGAAATTTGACATTGATTATTTAGGGTTTTTGAACTAAAGAGTGATTGTACCATTTCATTTAAGCAAGTTAGTCAACCAGTTACTTAGTTTAACAATAGAGTTCGTGAACAGACCGTGATATTTCAGTTTGTATTTATAATAAGGCAGGTCATAGAGGCTACGAATGTGAAGTAATTGCTTACAGCAGACTGTACTAACAGATTGGTAGGCGGTCTTTTAGATCCAGAGGCCAACGTCGGTAACCCTACTTGATCGAGTAGCAGCAGATCACAGTTACGGTGGGAAAAAGGTGAAAAAAAAAACGCGTAAAATCTCTCTAATCTGTGCAAACTACGTTCTTTTTTATTTTTTTGTATGTCATTTGTAAAGAGATCAATAAATATAATTATTTTATAATTAATTTTAATTATGAAAAGTTACTTAGAAATCTTAAAATACTTTAACATAGGTATACCAGCGTTGCACTGCTAAACATGGTCTGTTGCGCTCTGACTCAGCAGTTTAGTCTGTCTGATTGATTTTAGGGTCCCATCCGGAAGCCGTCGTATGTCATCAAGTATCAGCAACACCAGCCTAGTCATAAATATACAATTGACCAACTCATTAAGTAAGAGATTCTCTGGTCTACCAGACGAAACCTTGCCACGCTGACGTTTTTCTCTGTGAATGTTTTTTTTTGTGAAATAACGTCGTCAATGTATACAAAATTAGAATCGGATGGCTTTAAAAAACTAGCAGGGTATGGACCGGCAGACTAATGGGTTTAATTTTATCCATTACCTCGATGAGATATATATCGACTAGAAATAGGACTCTAAAATTTTACAAAAATAATACATACATACATACATACCTTCACGCCTTCATTCCCAGAGTGGGGTAGGCAGAGCTACAGAATTACCAACAACTCTAAAAACTTGTCGATAACTGTGTAACCACAATTTGCACAATTAGGCTAAGATGTTAAACAGTGTATATTAGTGACAGGTAGCAAGCCCATCGCCTAACAGTGGAAGTCGTAAGAGGCGACTAAGGGAATAAAGGCTTGTAGTACAAAAATAATAATGTCGAACAATATCCGTAATATGGATATATGACTACAATTGATTTAAAAAGAGAACATCACTGCAAAAAAAGTTATAAAATTTTATTGTTGATGTAAATAATTATATATTTGTCTTTACTAAGTATTTTCAGTATTTTCCTTTTATAGTTCGCTATCTATTTATATAGGGAAAATTAACTCTCCACATCTACCGACGTAAGAGGGGCGTTTTCGTAAAGTGATATTTCAGTACTTTCTTGATATACAAATTATGTACTGCTTTATAACAAAAACGGCATATATTTTTACACATAATTAGTACTCGAAATTTAATAATAGTCTTATACATCTTGTGCTTTCATCACCATATTGCATCCGTCGTCCGCCATTATTTATAAGGTAATACGGTGCGCCCTGGGTGTAGGTTTTTTCCACAGTTCTAATAAATACGTACTCACCGTATTTTTAGGAAAAAAAAAATTATCGACAATTTATTCTTAATATTAATGTTGGCATTTGTTTTAGCTTTAGGTTTGTTTTTTAATTAGAAAAGACCTCAAAGTTTCCGAACTTTGCGGAAAACCTCCATCTTCATCTTATCCATTAACCTACCGCCAAGCAGCAGTGTTCGCATTGTTGTGTTCCGGTTTGGGGATAAGACAGCCGGTGAAATGACTAGCATAGAGGCATTCCATCTTCGGCCTCAGGGTTGGCAACGCATTTGCAGTCTTAGGATTGCGGTCTTATGAATGCGAATGTCTATGGGTCACAGTTTCCACTTACCATCAGGTGGCCTGTGTGCTCGTTTGCCTTCCTATGATATAAAAAAAAAAAAAAAAAAAATTAGTAAAATGCGAAGTGAATGAAATTAGTTTTTGAAAATAATAATAAGTTACTCTATTTTTAAATACACAGTACGAGTTATTATTTTAATTTCACCGTAACTATGACAAACCTATTTCGAACCCAATTATAAAATCAGTTGGACCAGAGTAAAAAAAATGAATTTTAAAAAGTGTTTGTGACTGGCGGTTGTCACCAGGGATAAGAGTGACCAAGGAAGCGAGCGCAATATCTATCCCTACTACTCCAGAATTGCCTAAGCTTTTAGCACTGATTATTTTATTTCATAGTATTAATATTAACAAAGTAAATGTACGCTGGCAGCATTATTGCCTGCCAGTATTAATTAAACCTTAAGTTCAAGTTTCACGTGGTTTCCATTCATTTCTCGACAAGGCGTGGCCTCGCCGGCCGCGCTTGTGGGCATAAATTGCCCCTCGCGATAACTATCTGTGACGTAGCCACAGCTAATAGGTAGAACAGAAGCACTGAAATGGGTCAAGTCTAGGGTGTAGTTAAGTATGGCCTATTCCTATGGCCTGTGCTCAGGGCTTGAATTGTGGACATTGTTAAAGTAAGAAACCGTGCTACCCGATGATATAAATCATAAAATAATCATTTTGTTTTGTAGTCGTCTGGTTTAAAACTCGTCACTTTTATTTAGACAACAGCCCAAGTTATGTGCCAAGTCAATCATATAATACAGGGTGTATTGCAAGTCGTGTGCCAAATGAATAGGGTGGGTAGCTAAGGTCACTTGCAACACGTTTTGGGCCAATTAACACTTATCCTACCCACGGTGTTTTTTTAATATTTTTTTTGAAAAAATCTCGGAATCTTCCAAAAGTTAACCATTTTGTTCACCTATCTTTTTTTTTAAATGTGACAGCACAAAAGTACTTATAGTTTTTTTATCTTTAATGTTTGCGCATTCGAATGAAATGTTATTTTTATTCATATAGTAAACAAATAAAAAAATATTAGCCAACAAAGTGTGAAGGACAGAAAAATAAAATCTTCACGGTCAACTTTACGGCACAATAAAAAAAAAAGTAGAAGCTCCTCGAATCTTCCAACATCATAAAAACTTCTCCAGTTCCTGACAATTCTTACGGTATACCACATGTTTAGAATCACGTTCAGTTTTTCGTCAAAATATGGTTTCAATCTAAAATGGTGGTTTTATTCGGTCAGTAGATCCAGCCAGTTAAATGGGCTAAATGCACAATACAAAACGCAATATGGTTAAAAATCATCTTTATTTTAATAATTACTTCAAGTTTTATTCAAATTGTCTTCCTCCACAATTGATACATTCGCGACACCTTTTTCGTATTTCTACAGTAGTTGTTGTAACAGTAGTTGTTGTACGAAGTGTAATTTCTTGCCGCATTATTGCGAACGCGTCATTAATTTTTGCGATCAGATGCTCTCTGCTCTCTACCTGTGTTGCGTACTCTAGCTCTTTGGCCCTTCCCCAGACGTAAAAGTCAAAGACACTTTTCACAACTACTGAGAGGAAATAAAATAAAAATTCATATTCAATACTCAAATTTTAATTCATGTTAATGTGAATAGTGTTAGTCAAATGGTGTCGGTTTTTCAAAAGTAGAATAGAAGCTGTATGTATTATCGCCAATTTTACCATAGATAACTTTTTTTAATCTGGACCCCTATTCTCGTGGCTTTCGAGATTAATAAACTAACATTCGAGATGAATATGTCAACTCCATATAAAATTGTATTTGTTTCGCCTTATCTTCCATGTAATTTTATCTCTAGTGGTTCGAGATTAGGGGCCAAGTTTGAATTACATAAAAAAAAGCAGTGACATAGTTTTCAGTCTGTGTATCTTTTAGCAAAAATACACCTAATATTTTACGAAACAAAATGGTGTGTTATGATTGGTCGATTCCAATTTTTCATTTTAAGGAGCTATGACACAAAAATTGATTGATTGATTTTCATTGGTTATTAAAGTTGGACAACAATGTTCTCGACCAATCAGCAAATGCCGACAAAAACATTCTTGGTCTGTCCTTATAAGTGACGTTTTGTGACCCCAAACAAGAGCATCTATGGCCATATTTCCGAGCAGTGTTGTGAAAAAGATGATTTTTAACCATATTGCGTTTTGTATTGTGCATTTAGCCCATTTAACTGGCTGGATCTACTGACCGAATAAAACCATTATTTTAGATTGAAACCATATTTTGACGAAAAACTGAACGTGATTCTAGACATGTGGTATACCGTAAGAATTGTCAGGAACTGGAGAAGTTTTTATGATGTTGGAAGATCCGAGGAGCTTCTACTTTTTTTTTATTGTGCCGTAAAGTTGACCGTGAAGATTTTATTTTTCTGTCCTTCACACTTTGTTGGCTAATATTTTTTTATTTGTTTACTATATGAATAAAAATAACATTTCATTCGAATGCGCAAACATTAAAGATAAAAAAACTATAAGTACTTTTGTGCTGTCACATTTAAAAAAAAAGATAGGTGAACAAAATGGTTAACTTTTGGAAGATTCCGAGATTTTTTCAAAAAAAATATTAAAAAAACACCGTGGGTAGGATAAGTGTTAATTGGCCCAAAACGTGTTGCAAGTGACCTTAGCTACCCACCCTATTCATTTGGCACACGACTTGCAATACACCCTGTATATTTATTGTATGTATTGGTTGTATTTTGAGTCCACCCTATGTACAGTAAAGGAAACTGAAAGACGTACCTTATTATGTCTTATTCACATTGTGACAAGAGGTGAAAAAGTACGTCTTTCGATTTCCTTGACTCAACTTGCTCAAGCTGGAACCCTGGGCCACCATAGAACTGTGTCAAAGCAACGTTATAAGTCACATCGGAAGAAATATCAATCAAGAAGTCTGTCTCACAGATAGTAGTTAAAAATGCTTTGTTTGCTTAATATTTGATTTTAAAGTGCTTAATCGTACCTATTATATTATAAACATGTGAAGGAAATTGTCTTCAGGGGATTTCATCATCAAGCCCAAGAAGGTACTGACATCAGTTTCTACTAAGCTTTATGAAACTATCTTAAGCACGAAAATACTTTTAAAACTTTTTCTTTGTTGAGCCAGTAAGGTCACCCGACGTCGTGATTCGTTATGTCATGGAATATAACCACTAAATGTGATGCTATTGTGTATTTATACTGGTTTAGGGGTTGCCGAGTTGACCTTAGAAAGTATAAGTCTTTGACTTTTAAGTAACTAGCGACAGCCCACGCTTCGCTTCAGTTTCTGTGAGTTTTCTGTAACACGCGTATTATAAATAAGATATATATAATCCATTTAAACATTCCGTGAAAAGTAACGTAAGTGATGGTAGAAGCCACATTAAAATCGGTTGCCTACTTTGAAAGATCTAAGCGTGCATACAGGGGGACAGACGGCTTGAAGCGACTTCGTTTTATAGTATCTAGAGATACCAACCAGCTTCTGTCCGCGACTTCGCGTTATCGTTATTCCCTTGTGTATTTTTACATTTTCCGGGATTAAAAGTAGCTAATCCATAAGTAAAATTTTGCTCTGGGCGATAACATTTCTCACCCCTAAATCTGAAATGGAAATTTCCAGCTTCACAAATCCTCTTAGTATTGAAAGTTTGTGTGTGCGTAACATGTTTGTGTAAACTAGTAATGTTTGTTACTCCTTCACGCTACAATGGCCGGACGAAATCGACTTCTTTTGCGGACTGGATCTTGTAAGTATCGTATCGATAAGTGAAGATAAACGACGGTTATAATAACCGTAATGATATGTTATCTGGTCGTCTACAATGTCTACATATTATATTGTATAAACTACATTTGAGTTTTAGGTAAACTTGGTTGGTGCACGGCGCGCAAACTGCTTGATTGTTCCACTTCGGCAAGACGTGGGGCCGTAATGACCCGTGTGCTCTAAATTACAAGTACTGTAACGTTAGGTTGGCAATCGATATTGTACCTACTTTTTCATAACATGCAAAATTATGGGCGCTACTTTCGAGTAACCCAATTGCAGTATTTATGGATATGTTAGCGGTAGGCGTGTTAACTGTTATGTTATTTTTTCCAAAACTTGCGGATGGTGCGTCGTCGTTTTTCATTTTTAAACACCTACGCAAAAACACGCCTGTGTGTGTGTGTGTGTGTGTGTGTGTGTGTGTGTGTGTGTGTGTGTGTGTGTGTGTGTGTGTGTGTGTGTGTGTGTGTGTGTGTGTGTGTGTGTGTGTGTGTGTGTGTGTGTGTGTGTGTGTGTGTGTGTGTGTGTGTGTGTGTGTGTGTGTGTGTGTGTGTGTGTGTGTGTGTGTGAGTGTATGTGTGTGTATGTGCGTGTGTCGTCGTCGTCGTCGGTCGTCTATATATCGGGTTCTATCTATTTTTTTTTTTTTTTATGGCATGGGAAGGCAAACGAGCACACAGGCCACCTGATGGTAAGCGGATACTGTGACCCATAGACATTCGCATTCACAAGACTGCAAATGCGTTGCCTACCCTGAGGACTAAGATGGAATGCCTCTATGCTAGTCATTTCACCGGCTGTCTTATCCCCAAACCGGAACACAACGATGCGAACACTGCTGCTTGGCGGTAGGTTAATGGATAAGATGGTGGTACCAACCCGGACGGACCCTGCACAAGGTCCTCCCACAAGTATTTAATAATTATTTCCTGTTTATTTTATATTTTTACCCGACAGTCCAAGAAAGGGGTAACCCCCTTACTTGGGTACCTATTACCTTATTTCGGTGAATGTCAAAAAAAAAAAACGTAGGTAAGGCCTTAATTAATTAAAACTATTTTTCTTCCATTATCTGACGAAAGTTAAGCATATTTTTTTATTAATTTATTACGTATACCAACATAATACAGCTGACATAATAAGAGAATTATTGTAAACCATGTGATTGATTCATTGATTATTATGGTTATTATGATAAATTTTCGTCACACAATGGAAGCAATGAATGTTGTCTCAATGAAGGCCTTAACTACGTATTTTTTTGATGATCATTCATTTAGTGTATTTATGTATGTATTAATGTGGGTATGTTTGTATGTAAAAGTGTCTGTTGATATATATGTAGTACTGCTGTAGGCTAAACGGCGCGGCTTTTAAAATGCAAATGTTATCCTTGGATTGGTTGGATAAAAATAGATTAATGGAGTTTCATAGGCTTTATTTTTAAACTTTGATCCTTCCATTTCGGATAATCGATCCATTTCAGAACGGAGCTATTGGTTTAAATGGCCTGAGTTTAGATACAGTTCAAAGTGGAGTTTAATTTAAGTCGTTAAAATTAATTGTCATATAAAATGGTTAAAACTCACGATTATGTCTCCGATATCTGATCAATCTAATTACATATTACGTTATTTTAAATATTACTACGCCGTTAAAATATATATACATATTTAATTAACTAAACTATATTATAGTAGAGAGAAAAAATGCGGTGCCCTTGGACTCTCTTAGCGTGCACTACCTGAAAACCCCTGCTTGCCTCCCACCAACTAGTTTCTTATCATGACTTCTTTAAGACAAAGACAGATAAATAAATAAATAACTAAATATCAAGGGAATAATCTCACACTACTTAAGAGTGCCACACTATGTTCTAATTTGTACTATTTTGGTACGTCTATATAAACATACATAGAGAAATAATGTCCGACTCAGGAACGAATACTCTTGCTCATCCTACAAATAACTATTTGCCCATACGTGGGATTGAACCCTGGACCGGGAGATAAGATGAAGATAATGTGTCCTTGCATCCAGGGGCTCTAGTAAAGATGGGTAGGTAGGTACACTACACGATTCCGAGTCTATTCCGAATTGATATAAATCCCAAATGAAATGTTTCATTTTTTGTTCGGAAAAAAATATGTATATCGGAATTTTAAGGTGATCCAAGTCCGCGCTCGCAGCATAAATGCTGAGTCTGCGCCTTTTGTCACACCTTTTTTCGTTATAAAATTTTGTTGGTATTTTACTGGTTTTGGGTGACAATAAATACTTCCTATTCTTATTCTTAAGATGCAAACCTCTAAGTTAGCGATTTTCGAAAGTATTGACGTGGCTGCTGACAGCTTATGTGAAACATTGAATTCGATAGAAAACAGAAACGGAAGCAGCATTTCTATTTTGGTTAGGCCTACTGGGGGCCTAGTGAAGATGCATAACGCCAAGTTAGAGATTTTCGAAAATTTATAAATTTTGTATGATTGACATAGGTAAGCTGATTAGATTTCAAGCCGAATAAAAAATAGAAGCGTTTGCATCTTGGCTAAAGGATCAGTTTATTTGCGCGATAGCCCGCATGATTTCGTGATACATCGCGTCGCTGCAATAGCTGTCGGCTCATATGTAATGTTAAAACAATCCGTCAATGGATAGCTACAAGCATGCGGACTATCGACCAAAGATACTGAGCCTTAAGCCTACTGGACTCCTGGTGCACTCACGTTGTTCCTGGCGCCGACGTCGGACCCCAGCTCGATGAGCCGCTCCACGAACGAGGTACGGTTGTCTTTCACGGCGTACATCAGCGGGGTCATGCCTGTCGTCTGAAACGGAAAGCGTCATCGTCACTTAGTGCGGCACTCAAACATATTTTAGAGACGATTAATTATTTGTTGAGTCATTAATTGACTCTGACTGCGGCCGTTAGGTATTAACTTGCGCTTAGGTTATGTTAATCATTAATAACAGTATGAATTATGATTCAAATTCTTAATTAATATCTAAAATGTGAAAATGTGTTAGTTCCGTTATCACACTTCAATATCTTAAGGAGCGACGGCACCGCTGTTTAACGGTGCGTAAATTACGGTGCGTCAAAAACGGTGCCATGTTGTTACTATGACCCCATCTTTTGTTTACGCAACGACACCGTATTTTACGCAGCGGTGGGGTCGCACCTTTAACCTGTGCTGGGGACAAGTGACATTTTGGTGTACATTGCGTAGCTTATATGAATCCCCGTCATGTGATAACCTGTAAAAATAACCTTTATAAAAGTTTTCTAGCTCTTTAATTGTATTTTCACTTGCTCATTTTGAATTCAAGCCGGCCTAAACATTTCAAAACACCACAGTAGCCACGGCATCCAAGTGAAGGAAGAATCAAAAATGAAAAATCCTGGTAAATTAAGTGATCGCGCATCTATTCCGCTTTTACGAAGAACCTGGTTAAGATCCATTTTTAAAAGTATTTTGATTATTAGCCGTATCAGTGCCCCTCACATACTAAAAAAGAAAAAAAAATACGAAACTGGGGCCCTATCGAAGATGGAAACTGCTATTACTAACGTTTTTCTTTTCTATCACTCATAATGTATGGGGTGACATTTTCGTGCCTTACCATAAACCACGTGTCGTGGTCAACTGTCATCCCATTACTTTCGAGTGATACTCGTAGAAAAGAAAAACGTTATAGTAGCGTTTGCATCTTCGCTAGGGCCCCTGTTCGATTAAATTTGATGTCGTTGGATTATTCACTACATTTTAAATAGAATTGTTATAGGTTTTCCTGTAATGACAAGCAATTTGTATTTTTTTTCAAAATTTTATTCTTAGTAGTTTCGGAGATCGGAGGGGATGGTCAATTTTCGTCTTATTTCATGAATAAAATCAAAATAATTTATTTTATAATAATAACAAAAATATATTTGAGATCCGCATAACAAGCCTTTTCTTTTGATATATGACACAGTAGGGTTTGCAAAACTTACAAAAAAAAAAGAATCTATCCACTATGCTCTACTGATGTATCTACTAATATATCAAATCAAAATGATTTTCTCCAATTTGCTCTACTAGTTTTAACGATAGAGCAAATTGAACTGTTTTTCTCCAATTTGCTCGACTAGTTTTAACAATAGAGCAAATTGGACATTTTTCTCCAATTTTCTATACTAGTTGGAAAGGTAGAGCAAATTGAACTGCATTTCTCCAATTTGATCTACCGGGTTTTACAATAGAGCAAATTGAACTGTTTTTCTCCAGTTTGCTCTATTAGTTGGAAAGGTAGAGCAAATTGGATATTTTCTTCCAATTTGCTCTACTAGTTGGAAAGGTAGAGCAAATTGGACATTTTCATTGGACTTTTTCCTCCAATTTTCTCTACTTGTTGAAGAAATAGAGGAAATTGGATTTTTTCTTCCAATTTGCTCAACTACATGAATCGTATAAATCCGACCGTATGAAAATAGAATAATAATTTAATGCTTTAAGCAGTGGGTTCTTAACTACACATACATACCGTCTCGCCTTTATCCCAGAGTGGGGTATTTCAATTCAATTCAACATTTATAGGTATACAGGTATATATGCATATGGTAGGCAGAGCTACAGAATTACCAACAGCTCTAACAACTTGTTGTTAATTCTATAACCACATTTTGCACCACACAAACAGGCAGATGTTTACCATGTGCATATTAGTGACAGCTTGCAAGCTCATCGCGTAACAATACTACAAGCCCTTAATTTTTTATTTAGGTGGTGATACTAGTGATAATAAAGGCAAAACATGGCTGAGACGGTAAAACGGTGTATGTATCGTATGAAGCGAAATATATATTATTTTATTTTAACGAAAGTTATGTACTTACTATGAAATAAATAGAAACGTTTTATAATGTATTTATATTTTTTTCTTTATACATACAAAATGGAAACAAAAATACATTTTTTCTCTAAGTAGGTAAAAGATATAAAACAATGAATCTCACATAACACCAAAAATTAATATATTCATGCGTAGTTGAGCAATATGGTGTCAAAACTCAGAATTGTCACAAAACTACGCGACAGTAATAAAAAAAAAAAAAAAGTATACAAGTTATACCTGTGACGGTGCAAGACAACCTGCATAAAAGTTTCGATACATTCTCCTACAGAAACCGTGTCCCCTAGATAATATACAATATTTACATACAGGGTGACTGGAAATTCGCCGTATTCCTTAAAAGGGGTTATTCTACAGCTCATTTGTAACGATTTAAGTCCAGTCAACCAGGGGTCAAAACTCATTGGTTATCGAGTTAATCACGTTTTTAGAATTTAAAAAAAATATCCGCCTTTCGGCAAAAAACTAGTCATTATGTAAAAACTTCGTCATTTAGAAATAAAAAAAAGCTCTTTTCAAATAGCCAATGAATTATTGATTACGAAAAATAATAAAAAATGCCAAAGAAATGCTAAGTTTTGCAAATAAAAGGATTTGAAGTTGAAAGTTCTAGTAATTATTTTCCAAATTTTGTAACACTTTAAAGCATAACTAAAAAAAAAAGTACGACACTTCGCGTACAAATGACAGGAATAGTTTGCTCAATTTATAAGCTTTCTAAAAAAGTACAATTTATGACATTTTAAAATTAATTTTCATTTAAAAATGTACAATTAATAATAATAGCAGAAATGTTCGCGGTTAAGCTCCATCGTTTCAACCAAAAAAACTCGGGATCGTTATCGTTTTTAAATTCAGCTAATCGTGTTCTTTTAAATTTGCTTTTTAAAAACATAAAGTGCGTTTCATTTTTAACCGAAAAACGCCGGAAGTGTTGTAGTAAATGAATAGAACATCGTTCTCCTTTTTAAATTCTGCTAATGGTGTTCATAATAATACTGCTTGCTTGCTTTTGCCTGCTTTGCTTTTTAAAAACAAAGTGCGTTCCATTTGAAATTTCGAGCATCTCAAAACTTTTTGAGTGACCTACGTAATCAGTTACCTTCAACTTTCTTTCCATTTCGGACGATATTGATAACTAAGCTTCTTTCTCAAATGCCTGCGTGCCAATTCGAAGAAATCCTTCAGTGTTTCCGGGCAGACGGCACTACTTCGAAGAGAAGTGTGGCTAACAAAAGTAAGAATAAGAATTAAGCGCCTACTTCTTAACGCATTATAATTAATATTTTTCTATTTTCATACGGTCGGATTTATACGATTCATGTAGTTGAGCAAATTGGAAGAAAATATCCAATTTGCTCTATTTCTTCAACAAGTAGAGCAAATTGGAGGAAAAAGTCCAATGAAAATGTCCAATTTGCTCTACCTTTCCAACTAGTAGAGCAAATTGGAAGACTTCCAATTTCCTCTATTTCTTCAACAAGTAGAGCAAATTGGAGGAAAAAGTCCAATGAAAATGTCCAATTTGCTCTACCTTTCCAACTAGTAGAGCAAATTGGAAGAAAATATCCAATTTGCTCTACCTTTCCAACTAATAGAGCAAACTGGAGAAAAACAGTTCAATTTGCTCTATTGTAAAACCCGGTAGATCAAATTGGAGAAATGCAGTTCAATTTGCTCTACCTTTCCAACTAGTATAGAAAATTGGAGAAAAATGTCCAATTTGCTCTATTGTTAAAACTAGTCGAGCAAATTGGAGAAAAACAGTTCAATTTGCTCTATCGTTAAAACTAGTAGAGCAAATTGGAGAAAAAAAAACCAATTTGTTCTATTAGTAGATACAATAGTAGAGCATAGTGGATAGATTCAAAAAAAGAAAACTAATTTGTCCCCCGAAATTACCCTTATTTAAAAAAAATAACATTTACTTTGCACAACTGTGTTTGGGTCATCAATTTACATATGTGTGCTAAATTTCAACTCCATCGGTCCAGCAGTTTCGGAGAAAATTGGATGTGACAGACATACAGACGGACGGAGACGGAGTGATCCTATAACGGTTCCGTTTTTAAATTTTTTGTACGGAACCCTAAAAACCGTTGGAAAGTGATAGGCCGCTCCTTCCGAGGTCACTAGTATTTTTACGTCTTACTAGGTACGTGTTTTATTCAATTTTTTCGTAGATGTTTGTTCTCGTAATAAGTTTTTAAGCACTTCTCTATTACTAGAGGCATTATAATATATCAGATATTCTTGCTGAACATTGTATGTAAGTGCTAAAAAATATTCGTATTATAATAACTGTACCTACATACATACAGTGTATATTATCTTTAGCTTGAAAGCGCTGCGAAAATGAAACGATTTTCATTCTAGGGATCCGTGCCAAGCAATAAATAAAATACATATATGTACCTACGTAGCAATAATGTCTGAAAGTTGAAGCTCATAAGTCTGTTTACCTACCTAATTTAAAGACTTTAAACACCTATTAAAGCTGTTAAAATTAATAACACTAGTTTGTTCTATGACGGGAAAATTGTTGAGCAAATTGCATAGTTTTATTAATGTTTCTTATTAAAGTCCTTGAGGCTGTCGCGGTTGAGCGGAATAATCGCAGCTAATATTTTCAGTTTAGAGTCGCTGCCTTCGACTTCCGTGCTGATAACTAGCGCGCCGGAGCTTTCGCGCGCGGCGCAAGCGACGGGCGATCAACGCGGCTCCGGGGAACTGAAGGAGTCGAGAAGTCAAACACATTCACACAGTCCACCTGATGATAAGTGGAATATGACACCCTTATTTTGCCGAAGAAGATGATTTGTCTCCGAGTAAGAGCCTGTAAAGAACCTGTTGAGACTCCGGAAAGGCATAAGTTCGCCTTTTGTACATACATCATCTTCATAAAAATGCGCATGTGTTAAACGGTTGAAAATTGTGTGCAATAAAGAGTTTGCGTACTTACTTTGTGTTAACATCTCAAATCAGACGGATTAATGAGATAATATGGTATACTTTGTAACTACCTCATCACCTCAAAAAGGTTTTCTTTCCCATTTTATCCACTTGCACGGAAAATTAGTTCAAGTGGTGGTAGAAGTGGAGGCTCAAGTTGCGAGGTAACGAAAACTGATGTGATGCTCATGAAATGTTCTTTCTCGCACCTAGTAATATCTTCGTAGCGGTGCGTTAAAAATTGTGTGTTTTGCACAGCAGCTAATTCTTTTCAACCCCTTGCCATGCTTAGGTTCCTATTTTATTTTTTATTTTTTTATCTAGGGTCCTATGTTAATTTTAAGAATGAAACATATTTTTCTCTGCATTCAATTCCAACACTCTTGAAATAACAACTTTGCAACCTCCTTTTTTCAATCTCAAATTCCCTATACTGCAATTGCAAGCCAACTTTGAGTACTAAGATGGAATTCCATGCTGCTATATCATTCTTAATTTGATTTAGTAGGGGCTCAGGAATTTTCTATTACACTCGTATTTTTAGTAACATTCTCACAATAGTAAATAGAGTCTAGAGTTCCGTACCCAAAAGATTCCGTCGCGCCGGGCCCCTTTACTAAGCCTTCGCTATCCATCCGTCCGTCCGTCTGTGTGACAGCAGGGTTATAGCGGCAAGAGAAATAATTACGCACTGTGAAAATAGTTAAGGTTCAATTAATTTTTCACAAACATACATACATTACATACATACGTACCTTCACGCCTGTAATCCCAGAGTGGGGAAGGCAGAGCTAAAGAATTACTTACAACTCTAAAAACTTGTTGATAATTTCACAAACACTGTGTTTCTATTGCCGCTATAATAACAAATAATAATAATAAAAATAAATTAAACACTAAGGGGGTCCCCCATACAATGACAGTAACGAACCCTTCGTGTGCGAATTTGACTCGCAGTTAGCCGGTTTTTTTGGGTAGAAAAGACCTCAACTCTGCCATGCTCCAGACATATAAATATTTCTTGTATAACCGCCCTCGCTTGTGACACGCGGCCCGTGGAATTAGCCCTCCAGCAGTGATTGGCGCGGAGTGCGAGCGGCCTCGTTTTAACAATTACTCTAATGATCTCTCCACACAAACAATTAATACCTACACTTTAATTTACACTTCAAAGTCAAGCATCTCTATTTAAAATTACTAGGTCCTGTAAATTTTCTTAGATTCAAGCTTACCTACACCTATGTGCTTAAATATGGAAAAGGCTAGCGCATTAACATGTGATGTGATGTGTTACGCGGTTTGTCAAAAATTAAGCTTAAAATAAAAATTATTTATTCAGTAACTTAAATTGTATAACGGTATCTGTACTGGTCCCTAAACTTACCAGCCCAACCTAAGATCTAGATGTGCGAACTGACAGTGCTAAACTGTAACGCCCCGGTCCGAACACGTAACTCTGAAGTTATGCTACTTCTGTCTGTAGAGGGATATACTTGAATATCTTTATTATTATATTTGGCGTCTGTCGATCACACACTTGGACTCCTCCTACCGCTTAACATCACGCCAAGTGTCTTTCGAGCTCTAATAAAAGACCGGTCAAGTGCGAGTCGGAGTCGCGCAGCTTGGGTTCCATATTTAAGAAACATACTTGGTAACCACAAAAGAAAATACTCATTATGTTATGAACCCTATCTCAATATTTTGACCAGCCTTAATTTTTATACAGATTTTCAAAGTTTTTTTATTATATCTCAAAAACTGTGAATAAAGAACACTTCATTTTATTATTCCCATAAAATATAAGTAATTATCTTTATATACGTCAGGATTTTTTCAGATTTTTTGATTAGAAAACTTCGGAGATAAGGAGAGGAGAACGGTAATTTTTTGTACATTCTTGGCTATAAATCAAAAAGAACATCACAGGAAAAAGAATTGTTTTTAAAATGTGCAGTTTGAGCCCTTTTATATGACACCCCATTTGCCATAATCAAACCACTTTCATTTTTCAACCCCCCATTCTAGACTCCTTTTCAATTATTAATAAAATTTATTTCATTTTTTTTTACTTATAACAGATGCGGGCAAGCAAGTTGTACAACTTTGCCAAATTTCAATTTGAAAGCATTTGTAGTTGCTGACAAAACCTGCTGTGTCATACAGACGGATATCGAAGACTCACCAAAAGGGTTCATTTTTTAACATTTTGGTACAGAACCCTACAAACTGCATCAAACTAACCTACTAACGGTTAGTAACTAACCTAACAAAATTCTGAAAATAAACTTAATAAAGGGCTATCAAATAAGAATTTATTGCCAGACTAGAAGGACAGGCGCACCCCAATGTTGCATTTACTCTTGCAGTTAGGATTGGAATCGCCAAGACTAATGACATGGGTGCAATTCAGGTAGGTTTCTAATGGTAGCCCGGATGGCCTTCGAGTTTGCTGCAAATACTAAGTAAATTACTGCTCAAGGTACATATAAGAAATAATATAAATGTAGTTTTTATCACTACTGTAAATTTACTAAGAGCTATCATAACGTTGAAAATACGATAACAATAGGTATAAAAACAAATTAGAATAAGGCCCCTGGATAACAAACATCGCAAACATTACACTCCTTTCTTGGGCAGCCATGCAAATTTCATTTTCAAAAATATATTAACTTGTCAAATTGTTATCAAGACAGTAGGGCTACGTAGACAAGTTTATCGAGAGTACAGCTATATGAACAAACATATATTTAATTGACAAGCCTGTAACGCCTAATGTATCTTGCAGCCCTATAGTATTGATTGCACTTATATTTAGTGGAATAGCGATGCTTGACCTCTTCATATTATTTAGTGCCACTGTACATTTACGATGGCCGATTTTTCAAATTTTCCAATTCCCAAATAAAAATATCTGACTGTTCAAGTGTTCACTTTCCTATTTTCCATTTCCATGTCATATAAGAGAAAAGGACGAAGCTAAAAGTCATCTGAAAGATAGTGTTACCTGGTGATTAAAAATATAGCCTATACATAATATTTAATGCTATAAATGTATTAGTGTCAATAAGTATAAAATCAAAATCATAATATTTTATTGTTTAACTGTAGGTACATATGAGAGATGATAAAAAATATTATGCGATTTAATTCCGCTACAGTCTACCATAAAATGGTGTACATTATTTATCATAAGTACATATTTAAAATAGTAGCAATTTTAATTACTTATACCAATAAAATTAAAATTAAACAACAAATTAAAAATTAAAAACTACTTAGAGAAGAATTTCCCCAAAATATAATGAAATAGCTTAATCTAGATTGCACAAACCCGTAATAAGTCATCAATCCTGCTTCCAATGAAGAATTATTTATTATACGTCTCAAAGGAAAAACGTATCGTGATAACTTACTACAGAGATCTTCTGTATAGCGTGAAACGATATTAACGCGTACGAAATCCAAGGCATTTCCTATTAACATTTAAATGTGGGTACCTATACTAAACAGGGAGGAGTCGATTAATCGTCTAAAATCTACCCCCCTGCTATAATCGGCTAATATCCGCTTGTCCTGGTTCTGCGAATAGGGTCCTCGCGGTGGGTCGCTTCCGTACATCGCAATATCCGCTATGCAAAGCCTTTTAGCGAAATTATAGCAACTGATTGAAGTGTTAACCATCGGCTTTGTTAGGAAAGTTCAAATGCTTTGGCTAACTCATTCAGGATGACGATGATTTTGCAACGGCTTCGTTATGGTAATAAAATATGCGTCTGTTGTTGAACTTGGAATTAATATTACTGGGAATATAGAAAACCTAATGTAGGTGCAGTTAATAAACCATTAAACCGACTGACTACTAAAGCTTGACTAACAGTACCTCGAGCACGAACCTAAGATAAGTACCTAACGTTGACGTAATGTCATCAAGAACATTTAGATGTCGATTGGGATCAGCGCGTTCCTAGCACCTTGACATTGTCGTTGACTTTTGTATCGTCATCGAGTATTAAAGGTGAAATATTCGTTCGTGCTAGAACTGCTGCTTAAAGAAAGATTGGGTTAAAATATCAGGTACGTACTTAAAACTTTTCCAATTAGAACTATTTTTCTCTATATCATAAAAATGACTTCGTTATAATTTAATAGCTACTAAAGATACACAATTAGGACTTATGATTTGCACTGTCATCCCAAGGGTGTTACACGTAGGGCGTAGGTATAGGGTGTCAATAATAATAATTGAACATCCGCCTAAACAGGTATGTTTGCAACAAAAAAGCAATGGCGTTGTTTACAATGGCGATCGTCGACGTAGCAGCCTAAAAGTAATACAACATTACCACAACGTAATAAGCTGGATTATTAAAATAGTGGGGGCTTTTGGCATTGAAGGTTGCAAAAAAATTAAACAGCGTTTTTTTTCTAGAATCATGTATTTTAAATCTCTCTTAATATTACTTATATGATTTTCAAAAATTAAACAATTTCCATGACCGAAACAAGGTAAAAATAACAAAAATGCATTTTTGTGAATAAAATTCAAGGCTTTTTGGTCTTAAAGGATTAAAACAAAAAAGTTGGTGTTCGGACTACAAATGTTTAATTTACTGACCTCTTAATCTCTTCTACAAATATTCCTTACAAGCATGCCTGTTAATATTTTTTTCTATCAAGAAAAATTTAAAACCACAATATATTTGAATAAAACGCATGCGCGGGGGTGAACTATTCGCAGGATACAACATTATATCGAAAGTATGAAGCCTTTAGAAATGCAAACATAGGTTTAGTGCAAATTACCTATTACCCAATAGTTATGATGGGAAAAATAGTGAACCTAATGTTAATATATTCTATAGGCTTAATTTTTTTGATTGGTACTCTTGTGTATAAATTGTCTATTATACAAGCAATTACTTACATTTTTATTTTTTTGGAAGTCGAGTTTTAAATTTTAAATTTGTTATATACTGGTCTGAAATTTTTGAGCCAACCTATTCGCCCTATTATTTTTTAACAATTAACAGCTGAGCGAAGGTCGTCTCCTATTTGGATAGGACCCCTACATAGCTTTATTAGTACAGATTGTATCTATCAGCAAAATATGTACTTACTTATTTAGTCTATGAAAACTTCAATTAGATGAAAGAAAGATGATTATAAGCACAAGTGCATTACTTATCGTCTAACAAGCCGACCTTATTCGGTTCTTTGTTTTACTAGAAATTACTAAATTCACATTTGTGGCTAACTAATTTGCTATAAACTAAAGAAACAAGTCGAAACTGCAATAAATAGTGGGTAATTTCGAAAAGCTTTAAGTCTGGTAGTAAAAAGTTTGTTGTTTGTATACTGCTGCCATAATCATTAGCTACATGAAACACAAACCTTTTACAAGGTATTCGAATTTAGCGAAAATACCCAGTACATTTAGCCGCAGCGCTAGCACGGTGACACATACATACACACTAGCAAAATTCAAATTCAAAATGTTTATTCAGTTAATTGGCCACATGAGGGCTCTTTTACACGTCGGTAATATGGTGTGAATCTACTACCGCTTTGGATAAGACCATCATTGCGGAGAAGAAGTGCATCAAGAAACTCCAGCAATAGATAATTTTTCAACTATTAAATACAATAATACTTAAAATTAAGTTACATTACAAGGTAATAAAATATCAGGGGAAAAAAAATATCAGGGGACAATCTCACACAAATTGACCTAGTCCCAATTTAAGCTCTAGGCTTGTATTATGGGTACTAGACAATGATATAAATACTTATATAGAGAAATATATACTTAAATACATAGTTAACATCCATGACTTAGGAACAAATATTCGCGCTCATCTCACAAATATCTGCCCTTACCGGGATTTGAACCCAGGACCGCTAGCTTCGTAGGCAGGGTCAATACCAACTAGGCCAGCGCGTCGTCAAATGGTAATAATAGGTAGTAATTATTTTTAAAACTAACACAAATAAAATAATTTCAAATGTAAGGTCAATAAAATAAATTAAAAAAGAATGACTAGGAAAACAACATGACGAGGTCTCTATGTCACGAACGATAATTAAAATAACTAACTGAAAAACAGGTCCTTGCAAGCGTGAACAGACCGAACCCCACCCACAGACAACACCCGTTCTCGAGTATGGCGCGTATCTCAGCCATCGCTTCCCTCAACCATGTGTTCGGGAAGGTGGCGACCCGAGCAACGTCGCCGCCGTAAGCAAAGACCTTTGAGTGAGCATAACATGCTCATGCCGCCGAACAAAATTAAAAAATAACTGTCCAGCGAGAAAAATCTCTATTTATAATTTCTAAACCAGTAAAAATTAGAGAGATTAATAAAGACCACCGTCTTGAGACTGAGACTACGAGTTTATTTATAAAAAATAATAATAATAATAAAATATAATTTAAATTTATGTCCGAGTGAGACCTGTAAACCCAGCTGATAAATGAAACGTATACGTCCCGCCCGCTTTTGTAATACAAATATGGCCTCAATGTCAGCCGCTTTTCCCCACAACAGAATCCCATAACTCATAACACTATGAAAATAACTATAATACACCAGTCTCGCTGTCTCGACGTCTGTACGTTGGCGGATGCGCATACTGCATATTACTGCATTTACTGCATATGCTGCAGAACTAAGTTTACCCGCAAGGGTGGGATATATGCGCATTCCATTACAGTTTTGAGTCGAAAGTAATACCTAAAATACTGTTTTATCTTCGAATCCCATTGTCTCATCCTTTAGTCCTTTCACATTAGATAGAGAAAATTTCATACAATTGGTTCTCTTGGCATTTAAAAGTAAGTTGTTGGCTGTAAACCAGTCCACAGTTGTTAACAACGTATCATTTATGTCATTGAAATTTGCTTGTTTTCTATCTACTTTAAATTAAAGTGAAGTGTCATCGGCAAACAGAACGATTTCATATTTGTCGCGCAACATAACGGAAATCGTTGATATAAAAAAAACCCAGAATTGGCCTAGAATTGAGCCTTGAGGCACTCCCATAGCAACAGCTGATACTGGGTATTGCGTTCTATTTATGTCCACCCGCTGAGTTCGGTGAGCAAGGTAAGAAACAATAAGATCAAGGGCACGGTTTTTGATACCGTAGTAAATAGCTTAGCTTCCGCACTAACGTAACGTGATCAACACATTCAAACGCCTTGGATAAATCAAAGAAAACTCCAATTATATCTATTGATTTATCAGGCATCAAAGACGTATTTAAGTAGGGTACCGGCATCTGAAGTTGACCTCCCCTTGGTAAACCCAAATTGACTACTATGAAACAACTTATTCTTACTAAAATGTGAGGATATTTGGTTAAGAATTATTTTTTCAAAAACTTTTCTCAGTGTATCGAAATAGGTCTAAATTTGTGGGGTCTGTTCCTGCCCCTGACTTAAACCAGGGTATAATCTTACTGTGTTCACTAAAGCACTAAAGCCTGGGTAAATAATAGATTCTCTCTTCAGTAAAGATGCTACTGTTTAGTATTAAAACCTCTAGCTGTAGCTGCAGGTGTTATTGGCCATTGAGAAGTTCCTATGGCCATATTGTACTCCTACCCTTGTTATGTTGTGAATTGTATCAAATTGTAAACTTTTAAGAAAATTGCGAAGCGACGCTTAAATCGCGTAGCCGACGAAAAAATTCCCGGGCGATAACATTCCTCACCCCATAAATCAAGAGCGATTTCCAAGATTTTTGAATATGGTATACTTACCTATTTATTTATAGGGAATACTCTTGACTTTTTTTACAGCTTCATTAAAAGCTGATCCATGTAACAAACAGTTAAGAAAAATCTTTTTTGAATAGCTATAAAAATAACCAAGATATAAGTCCACAAAGATTTGTACCTATCTCTTTCTACCAAAAGAGAATTTTAAAATTTCGTTGAGAAATGCGATTTAAAAAAAGTACTGAAATATATAGGGTTGTACATTTCAGTTTTATTTAATTTTTTGGAAAATCTGACCAGGTGTAAGGTGTGAAAACGTTATCGCAATTTATATGGAAAATTTAAGGTTCACATTCACAATCCTGTTGAGGCTAATCAGAAAATCAAATCAAGTTTTAACCGAATTAAAGTTACAGACACAAAGACATACCTACATACAGATAAAAGCGTGTTAAACATAAATACGGATTACTATTGATCATTGGAAATAGAGATATTCTAAAATAAGTTGGAAGTTACAACCTTAGTCAACAGTAACTAGGTATTTAAATAGCAATTTAATTTAATTTAATTTTACTGAAAGTTTTTTTTGGTGTTAGGTCCCATTAAAATTAAAATCTTGAAATAAAGTTGAAATGTACAAAATTGTTTATCAACTACTTAGGTATATACGAGTATATCTGATGCACTAAAAGACAACAACTATCCAATTATTTACTTATTTCCATGTTGAGAATGTTCCCGGAACAATAAATATTATAGCCAAGAAAATTAGTTTTTATTTTAAATATTTGCCAAGGTTCGTTTCCAATGTAAAGTCTGTGCCTCCTGTGACAAGTGATACAACTCGAAAAACACGATTTTACAGGAGAGCAAAAACAAGTTTAAAAAAAATACTGCTCTTAAACGAATACGTTTTTTTGAACATTGCTTTCGATTTTTATAACATGTAATATCACTTTATTAACTGGTTTGACAAAAATAATGATACTAGTTATAGATTTTAAGATATTTGAAGAAACGTCCGAAATGTATCATTTTACATTTCAGATTAATCTATTTAACTCGTGTATGATGATACAACTCGAATTGTATTATTTAACACAAAAAAGTGTAATCAAGGAGCTCTGGTGATGACTGATACAACTTTTTTTTTAAAGCTTAATTTTTCTTTTATTTCTTGAGTTAGAGGTCTAACCTTTATACACAAGTTGTAGGGAATTGAATAAGTAATCTTTCTGAAGACGAACGGACATAATATGAAAGATTTTAGTGAGTTGCATCATTAGTCACAAAAAAATATCGTAATTTAAACCGTGACTAATGTTACATATCGAGTTATTCTTAGGTCTGGTAACGAAAAAACATGTGTCAAATAATACAAGTAATTGATCATGATTATAAACGATTGCAATTATGATAATTTTGTTTTTTTAAATATAAGGAATAAAGGAACTAAACATGAAATTAAATCACTGAGGAAACAAATTAACTTATACTCCTTCATTTCAAAGCAAAATTACGATGTTGCAACAATACAGGAGGTAAATTAACCAGTGCATATTGCCATCTAAAACAAAAACTAAATAGGCACCTACACAAAAAAACAAATAACAATTCTCAATCATCAGCATAATCTAATCACCTACAAAACATGAAAATAATGATAACTAAATCTCAGGTAGGTAAGATATGAAGAAAGTTAAATTAAGCTCGCCGTCAGTCGAAGTAGAAAGTACGAATAGGTAGTTAAGTGACATAGCGCATGGTCCACCTGAATTTCATCTTACTGAATTTGATACAATAATTTAAGTCACCACAGAACGGTAGCATTTACTAACCTGCCACTTCACAAAATAAAACATGTTGGTTGGTAAATAACTATTTCTTTCTGTCGCGAGATTTTTACCGTTTTTATCTTCTGTCATAATATTTTACACAAATAACTAGTTCCATACACATGTAGATCATAATATTGTATCGCAGCCATAAAAGGATATTAACATTAAGTTACCTACAATAGAAATCATGCTTACGCGTCGGTTCAGGCCACAGCGAGCGTGTGCTCCCACCCTCGATGACAGGGTGACCATAGCTATGAAGAAAGAGACCAGACTCATTTTTTTGGAACATGAGTTAGCTATGCCATCGTAAACTAGATTTTTTAAACTATGTTATGTTGAAAGCGACCTATTTTAGCACGTCAATTCACTAACTTATACAATTATGTATAAAACCGCCAATAACGAAATGTGCGTTCTATAATGTCGAACGCAGCCAAAGTACTTGATTTAGTCTATTTTGTCCGTTAAAAGATGATACTTTTAATCTGCAGGACACAGCCAATTGTCAATTAGTCGGATTATACAATAAACAAATGTACTTATCAAGTGAGCACATTTATGTAATCTGCTTAAAACGACTAGGCAGATAGTTGCTTTCAGAATTTTTTGTTTTTCGTTCTACCTCATGTTTGGTAGTTTTTGCAAAGTGATGTTCTTATAACCTTCGATAAAATAAAATTTATTTAAATGAGTGTTTTACTTATAACAATCAGCATATAGCTCTTTCTATATAAATACTACAATCTAGTATTTGTAATTAGCATGAGACAACTAAGGTAATAGCATATAGCACTTTTTATAAAAATACAAGAATTCAATTAATGTATGGTAGTGAATCTCGGGTATGGCAGAAGAAGAACGCAAGCCGGAGTAATGCAGTTGAAATTAGAGCTCTAAGAAGTATGTGTGGTGTTAGGATGATAGATAGAGAAAGAAATAGCGAGATCCGAGAACGATGTGGATTGAAAGAAGATGTAGAGACTAAAATCGAAAAGGGTATGTTAAGTTGGTTTGGTAATTTAGAAAGGATGGATGAAAGAAGGGTTACGAAAGATATATGGCGAGCAAGAGTGAGCGGATATGTCGGTAGGGGACGTGCTACACGGACGTACGGTGATCAGATTCGCGATGTTCTGAATAAGGGCCAAATAAAAAGCACCCGAAACTGACGTACGTGCATGAAGAGATTGATGAATGTAGAGGAAGCGGAAGTTGTATGTTTAGATCGGTGCACCTGGCGTTCCGTAGTCTTTGCCTACCCCATTGGGAGACAGACGTGAAGTTATGTATGTATGTATGAATGTAAGAATTGAATATTGTAATCGGTATAAATTGGCTAAAGAAATGGTCACTTTCGTAAAATTACGATCGAAAGGAGGACAGCAAATATTATTATTAGTTCTATATAAAACATCCAAATACATACATTGTTTTTTTAAAAACCTACGAATACTCCAGTTAATTTGTTTAAAATGTGCTTAATACACTGCATTATACTAAGTTCTAACAATTAGGGTTTTTATAAGAAAACATACTAGGATGTAATAAATATATTTTTTACCTAAAAACGGCTGTATCTCGATACCGAATTTTTATTATTGGTCTCTTTTGCGTAACTATTAGAGATAAACCATTTTATTCTCAACCTTTAAAAACTCAGTCACAAGGTAATATTAGTAGACCTGACGATTTAAATATTACACTGTATTATGAAACGGTTCTATGATAAGTATCAATAAATTTGTTTAGATATAAGTATTTTTAAGATTTTTATGTATATATGTATGTAAAAACTTTATTGTACAACAGATAAATCAGAACAATACAATTAATATAAAAATATGTACAATATGTTTATATTTTTCTATTTTTGTATTTATATCGTTGTACTAGACAACGATATAAATACTATAATCAAAGTACAAGCCTAGAGCTTAGTTTGGGACTAGGCCAATTGGTGTGAGATTCTCCCCTGATATTTATTTTATTATTTTATAGTAATTGTATCACTATGCACCAAACTTTACAAGTTCTAAATGGTCGTAATATTCTCACATTTTTGATACAACTGACTTATACATTTGCAAAGATTAGGAAATATTTGAAAACATTTGATATAAATCGAGTTGTATCAATTAACACAAACCAAAAGAAGCAAAAACAGGTTTAATTTTTGATCTAACTCAAGTTGTAACTTTCGAAATACGCAAAACTCTGGTGATAAATGATATAACTCAAGTTATATCAAAAGACACAGAAAATTTTAAAGGTATAAGAACCGTGATTTATGATACATTTTTAGATATATCATCTGGCACGAGAAAAAAATATTCTTATGGTTTTTTGACGTGCTTTAACTAGAGAAATAGCATTAAACACTGAAAATCAGAAAAAAAGGGTCAATTGTATCATTTTACACGAAAGTATCTTGGAAACTAGAAGGCCTAGGAACACGGGAGTTGGAGCAAACGATGCGTTATTTTTTTTAAGGTGTTTCATGAAAGAAAACGAAAACTCCTATAACTCGAGTTGTATCACTTGTCACAGGTAATGGGAATGTGTCCTCGTCCTATCATTAAGTGCCTTCAGACCTAGGCGGTGGCAGCGGTGTGGCAGCGGAAATTGGCGTGTCGAGTGATCGGCCGAGTTACTGCAAGTTTACTTAGCGCTTGCACTCTGCGCGTTAGCTTTATCTTTTTACTTAAGTTTTTAAATTACGTTTACGTGACAATAGATAGCAAAAATAGCCATAGACAATGTATTTTATTTTTCCCAACTTGTCTGTGCCGCCCGGCCGCGCTTCCTCAGCACGCCGCACGCACGGTCGAGTTATTCCCGAAAAGCGGGATCGAGCCTGCCAAGCGCGGGACATTCGCCGAAATCGGGACGTCTGACAACGCTGGTAGGTACCTACTAAATAAAGTACGCAAAATTTTATTTCTACTTTCTTTACATTTATTTTGTCTTCGCCACTACTCGTGGAAACCCTCCCTAACCATACAGCAGGCGGCCCATTCTTACCGCAGCCGATAACTTGCTGAGACTTTCTACCCCACAGAACTATTTCTGTGTTCTACTCAGTAAAATCAAACTATTTACTTTTGACATGTGATCGTATTGTCAACATTTTGTTAGTTCTTATTTACATGACAGTAATGTCGGCCGAGTTAAAACCAATACGGTAATATTTCAAAAGCAATATGGTTTACAGAGTGAGATACAGCCCCTGGTAACCTGACTTACGTAGTGAGTTGATGCCGGTAACGATTCAAGGCTCAAGACAAACTTAAGCGCTGCCTTAGCGAAACATGTGGTTCTCATTTTCTCCTTTCAGTACTTATTCGTCACCGTATGGCAAATCACAATGGTAAACTTTTTATATTATTAGTCACGTTCGCCGCGCATACTAATGAAGAATTAAGAATATTAAGGCGCGTTAAGAATTTTATGCTTAAGTAGTTTAACATTTCCGAAATTCGGCCTAAAATTTAGTTACCTATGCGAATTCCTCATGGTTTTAGCTTAATTTTTACATAGTCATAACTTAAATACTTAAGTTTATTAATCATACTCGCCTTGTAATGAAGTGAACATTCGGCTTCTGAATTATTCATGAGTTAGGCGAATAGGTTACGGCAGTTAATACTTGTCCTTATAATACGAAAAATTTCGCCAGCAGTGTAAAGAAACGGAAATTGCGGTAAATAGTTGTTTACTATGAAATGCCTTGCATTTTGATGTTTCCGGATTTAAATTACCATCACTAGACAGCTATTTTTTTTGTAAGAAAAATATAGTTTTGTGATAAGTTGTATAGGCGACAACAAACATGCTTATATAAAGAAATAAATACTTACAAAAACAGAAAACATCAAAAACCTAGAATCAAGTACCTGCCCTGGCAGGGAATCAAACCCGGACCGCTGCTGGCTTCGTAGGTAGGGTCACCAAATCGTCGCTATCTAACTCCATAATGCATCACTTTTAAGTATACATGTAATATTGCATTCGCATCCGATTAATTTTACGCCAAGTGGACGAAAAATTGATTAGGCAGGTACGCATTTTGGACTAGTTATGGTAAAGGTAATAAGGTTTAATCAGTGGTTTTAGCAAACTTTGATGCATCAAGATTTTAGCAATATCTGTAGATTTAATACTGCTGCATGGAAAACTCTTTAGGAAACTTTAACTTTCTCAATGAAATATTTCCTAGATCCCTCTAATTGACAACAATTCATTTTGTGCTAAGGTAGTAAAATAAAATACCGTTTCTAGATTTTCCACTGCTGATTACAGTAGAAATATCTCTGGATTTTTTATGCAGTTGTTTTTTTATATTTAGAAAAAACAGTAAAAAAAGTTGGATTGTAAATGTTAGGAATACACTTATAGTGCCCTTAGTCCATTTATTACCAAAGGAATTCAAAAAATATACAACTGTCATGTTCATTTTTTATCTGTCTGACGGATTACTTGATTCTAACGACACGCTTTCGATTCTACGCAAAATAGTTTATTTATTTTAATGGCGTCTACAAATTACGCAATTAATTAAATTACGCAAAATAACAAATTTGTGAACGAACGGCAGCGAATGATTGACAAGTGAGTGACATGACATGACAGTCAGTTTTGTTTCTGTTTAAAGTTACTTTTTTTTATTTTATATCACGACATCAGTATTCCTAACTTTGTATATACGGTCTTTTTAATGACTATTACTTTAATAAAATTATTAACGACGAATTTCATTTAAATAAAGAAAATCCAAGAAATACGGGTAGTCTAATTTTTAACCAGCTATTATAAACGCGAAAAAACCATAATGCTTTTTTTTTTGAAATGTTGTCAATTATTTATTGTTCATCTCTAGTTGCATTGCAATACACTATACACCAAAAATTTACCCTTATCTAAGTCTAGTCGTTAAGAAAGCCTTGCTCTTCCGCAATCACTGTGTCCTTTTGAGGTCATGCACTAAACCTGTGTAAACAAACCTCTCGAAACCAAACTCATCTCTAGAATAATGAGAGGGAATTCCAGCAACATGACAGCGTTCCCAAGAGGATCGTTTAAGATTAGATAGGTCAGCGTCAAGGTCAAAAATCCCATCGATTGAGTTGGCCGCACGCAAAACTCCTTGCCTTGCCTTGACACACAAACGGTCAGTACCTAAGTCTTTCCACCAATTTACATCCGAAATTATGTAGGCCAAATTGTTTACTGGCGGAAATGGGGGGCGATCGAGGAGAAGGTGAAGACTTGGGGAGTGAAATGGAAACTTTATTGTTTGATAAGCATAATAACTTGAGTTTTTTAATTATAATGAAGACAAAGGAATAAAGGTTATCTGAAGGTAAGTGGGCTCTTGGGCCGATTACGTTTGCTATATGCTATCACAAGATTGCGAATACGTTTGTCACCCGTTAGGACTAAATATAAGCCCTGCGTCCATGCTACAGTTTCACCTGCGAAAACTGCAGTTCCCTGAATATTGAGACACATTCTTAATGTTGGATCAAACTGTATAAAGATCTGCGATTTGTGTTATTTCTCAAAGTATTTATTTTTACTTATAACACGCACAACATTGATAGTGGTTTATCGTGCAGAATCGAATCAAGTTTCTTCAAAATAATAAACACCATGTTATTCCATGAAAACACCGTTGATTCGGTTGACTTCTTACTTACGGGTACGTTATGGAAAACAGTCGCCTCATTACTGCCCGCCGTCTGACACACTTCCCTCACGCCATGCTCCGGCTCTGCCAAAGATTTGCCTTCTAATTGAGCCCCTGGCACGCTTGCTGGTATCGTAAACGGCTATTGTGTGGCCAGAAATAGACGTCAAGTAAAATGAAACACATTTATTATTTTTTCAATGAGTGTTATGGTTATGAATTGGTGTAAGTCGTTTAGAGAGAGAACGTCCAGTGAGACTTGATGATTTTATCTAAGTGACGGTGCTGATCGGCTCAAGGTTGGTCTCCATTATACATATGGAGCCCCATCGGATCGGACTGCGTGGCAAATCTACAGAACTGGTTGCGCTAAATGCGGACACAGGACAGTGTAACTCATGCGCTCGAGATGGGTCACATCACAACAGTACGTTGTATCATGACAAATTCCGCCCTCATAACCGGCATCAGGAACGTCCTCGTAACGGAACCAGGTTAAGATGAAATGTTACGGACCCTCATTAAGTGAATGAAGTCTCAGGATTTGGATAACTGATCCGTTTACCGGGAAGAGGTAAGGATATAGAAGTTAAGGACGATGTCGTCTTTGTTGCGCAAGATCTATGATCTCATAGTTACCTACGTTTTAGGCATAGATGAACCTTGCGCCAGGCGTTCAAATAATAGTCATTTGTTATTTTCTTCTAAACCTGCTGCATGTCAATCAGTAGTTGACTGAAGTAAATGTTAAAAATCATAACCAATTATTAAATCTGAACCAAATGCGTCACATTTTTTATTTGATTGTCGAATTTTAACTACTTATTACTTCAGCTGCCTACTGATCAAACATTCGGCCCTTAATCCTCTCCATCC
This sequence comes from Acleris emargana, assembly GCA_927399475.2. NCBI lineage: Eukaryota > Metazoa > Arthropoda > Insecta > Lepidoptera > Tortricidae > Acleris > Acleris emargana. The sequence continues at coordinate 13,568,000 of OV656841.1, read as the reverse complement.
CATCCTCCCAATCTAATGCTATTGGCATATTCCTCTAAAAAGAACCTGATTATTTAAACATATAAAAAACTGTTTCAGCTTATCGGAGATCAGGACACCAGTTTTTATTGAGAAATATAATTAATAATAGACTATTTGAAGGATAGTCGTCCATTTTGCATAGTAGTGATTAGATTTTTTACTTCATAATAAATATTATAATCATAAAAGGTGGTTGTAATCAACTTAGGGCTTTATTTTGCTCGGTAAAACGATATTGTTTTTGACATACTATCGTATTATGAACGATACGATAGCTTTTGTTGAGTAACTGTAATGTCGATCGAGTTAAAAGCAATACAATAATACGTCAGAACAAAAGCGATATGGTATTTATTTATCGAGTGGAATAGAACCATAATATAGGCCAGTGTAATGAAGGTCGCAAATATACCCGCAAGAAATGTCCGACAGTCGCTGCGAGCATAGTTACTGTATACATACAACTGCTTGAAATAGATAATTCTTGGATGGTCTCTGTGACAGTTCATATTTGACATGTAATTTACTCGTGCCTTTGACCTTCCATAATACTCGTACTCTCTGAGTCTCTCGTCTGAAAGGACTGTAAGTAGACGCTCCGGAGCGGTGCGGTGGTTGGACGACGGCGGGTGACGGGAGGAAGCTAAAAGGAAGCGGAAGAGTTGCGTGTCAGCTAAGCGGCTCAGAATACGGAAATGAACTAAGATTAGGTAACATAATGTAGGTTCTTAATATTATTTGAGAATAAATATATGTTAAATTATCAACAATTCGAGCGTGTTGCTAACCGCAACATGGCGAGTTATCATTAGGTTTCTGTTAAAGCTAGCACAATTGTAATATACATACATACCTTCACGCCTTCATTCCCAGAGTGGGGTAGGCAGAGCTACAGAATTACCAACAACTCTAAAAACTTGTAATTGTAATATCGAAGGTTGAATGTTTATGTAAAATCGGAGAAATACTGGAAAAGGGCCGAATCTTAAGTACCCGAAACCGACGTGCGTGCATGACTTGATGTATGAATGTGGAAGAAGCGAAAGAAATTGGCCAAGAACTCAATATCGTAACAAGTGGAAAGAAGTGGTCTCTGCCTACCCCTCTGGGAAACAGGCGTGATTTAATGTAACATCCATGTATGTATGTTTATTTTCAGCCAGTTTGTTGGGCTAGGTAATTTTTGACAGCTATGATAATAAAGGAATTGCTTGTATGCTTGCATAAATGGAGAAAAGTGAATTTAGAGTCTTGATTAATTGGGATTCTGCATCCCCGTAGTACTTGTAATTTTTTTTTGTTGTTACTGTAGGTAATGTTTTTTTTTACGATTTTCCCTCGATTAAAATAATTCACAAGTGGTTGACGGATTTTCGATGTGGTTACCTACAGTAACAAATGATGCAGGTCGTCCAAGACGTCCAGGTGAGGTCACGACTCCAAGGATGGTGACCAAAATCCGTGACGTATTGAATGATCGAAGGGTGAAAGTTCGTGCAATATTTGTGATTGTAGACATTTCAGCCGAACGGGTGCGTAATGTCTTACACAATCATTTAAATATGAAACAACTATCCGCCCGCTGCTGGGTGCCACGTTTGCTGACTCTGGACCAAAAACCGGGCAAGTTCGAGTCGGACTCGCGCACCGAGGGTTTCGTATTAAATAAGAATATGCTTGGTAACAGCAAAAAAATACTTATTTTGTTATGAACTTTATTTTCTATGCAATAAGGTTCATTTTGATTAACCTAAATTTTAATGCAGATTTCCAAAGTTTTTTTTATTATTGCTCAAAAACTGTAAATAATGAACACTTCATTTTATTTTTCCGTTTTTTTAATTTATAAATTTCGGTGATAAGGAGCCCCTCCTCCTCCTCCGTAATTTTTTGTACATTTTTGGCTATTGGGACCACGGAATTGAAAAAACAGTGGAAGTGGCATAAGCTTCGCTAACTATGAGAACCGTTGTCGCCAATACTCACACTATCATAACAACGACCACTAAGAAATCTTGAAAATGATTGGTCGAAGGATTTTAAATCATAAAAGAATATGCACCATAATCCGTTAACGTAATTTAAACTTTAATTCCATGCAGCATAGTTTAAATTATAGAACGCATTTTTACGACTTATGACTAACAGATATAAAACCACAAATTTGTTTACAAAGTGCTGCCATCTAGTGTTGAGTAGCGGAACGATAACGTTTGTTTTTGTGAGAGAGCGAGACAGACACTTTCTTTGTCAAAACCTAGTGTTGCACGTAGCTCTTTGCAGTTGTTTGTCGATAAAATCATTAGAATTACATTTTTCATGTTATAATTCTTATGAATTTTATGATATGAATATTAATTATCCGTAAGATGGAAAATACTATGCGACAAGTATCTAATACCTTTAAACGAGCAATACTTGTATATATGTATATATTATAATCTGAATCTCGGAAACGACTCCAAAGATTTCGATGAAATTTAAAATATAGGGGTTTACTGGGGCGAAAAATTGATCTGTCAAGATGTCATCTTCGGAAAATGTTGTCTTCAATGCAATCCCTATTTTCAACCCGAGCGACGCTCGGTCTTCCGGATAATAAGAGGTATAAAAACACGAGGGTCGACTTAAGAACACAAGGTGAACGTACTTCTAAGATGGTTCTTAGATAGTTATTTACACTATGGCTTTCACTTTCACCTGGCGTTGCCTATGATTAGGTTAAAACATCCTAGATTCTACGTAATTTATCCGCTCGTCTGGAGAAGCGAAACAAGTCAGACATTCTCATTCATGTAAGTTTTTTTTATATTTTCACTGTTTTATTTCCTTGCAATCGAAGTCAAAAGCAGAGTGTAAAACACGAGTATAAGACCCTTTTTGCCCTCGACGTGACTATCCACCCTCGTCGTACCGTAAAATGGCTCGTTTTAGGGTCTCCCCAGACGTATCGACGCGGAATTTACTTGAGCCGGTTACAAAAAGTGTTATGTCCATGCAATAAGAGCGAAAACGACGTCGCTTGGCTCGGCTCGATTCGGTGTTGCGACGATTACATTGTGGCTAAAGCAAACGTAACTTCGGTGACAATGCAATAATATGGTACCATGGAGCTGGTCTGATGATGCAGTCGGTCATAGGAACTTTGCAATGAAACAAGATATATAAGACAAATAAATGATTTTTTACTGTCCCTGAAATAATACATATTTATTCAACAGTTGCCTTTTAGATATCCTCAATTTTAATTTCAATAGATGATGTATGCGAACGTTAAGGTAACGTATAATCACAGCCTTAATTAAATCCGTTACATGATTAGAGGCAGGAAACTCTCCTAATTGATGACTTATAATGCCATCAAAGATGTTTGTGCCAACGAACTGTCTCATGATTTTTGCCATTAATACATCTTTTTTTATATTATTGCCATTCAAGTCTTTGATAAATTTCTCTGCCATTTGGCATATTCGAATAACATCCTTTGAGGGATACTGCAAACCTCCTTTATCTTTCATAATTATTAATTTATGAAGATTCTGATCTTTCGACGTTACGAGCGCCTTTACACAGGTATCACAATTTATTGCCTTGATCATTTTTTTAACGATATAACCAGCAATGTGGACGATGGCATGTTGAGTAAATTCTGATACATGAAAATCAGATTCATCAAGATCTGAATAATCTTCATATTCTGCGGCATTGTTTCCATCCTCTTCAGTATTTAGACCAGATGTCCTGTTGATGCGTTCTTCTGCAGATGAACAGTTTAAAATGGATAACTGTTCCAATGCCGTGCAGTTTCCTCTGTCTGAGTCTTTAAGTTCAACATGAACTAACATTTTTTTGTAGGCAGATATGAATTGCCTCGCTGTGGGATTGTTATTGGATCCTCCATGAGACCTTATATTACAAAATAAAAGCTCAAGATGATCCTGGCTCAATTTGTAAAAAGGTAAATAAATCAAAATTTTACTTTGAATCAAGCTCGCGTACAAGTTTTTTAATGCTTTGATGCAATTTATGAATCTAAGGAAACCAGTTTTTCTTAAACTTTTAATAACAAGAGTCCCGTTTTCAAGTTTTAGATTAGATATATACTGCGATGCCATGTTCAAAAACTCAAACACATCTTTGGCGTGGTTTTCGTTCAGTGCCTTTTTAAAACCATACTGATGCAAGTTTTTGGAGTTGAAAACATCAAAAAGATTATTAAAAATGACTAAAAACTTCTCTGTAGGCTCACTGAGCCGAAAATTTTCTAAATTCAAATTTTGTCTGCAGAATTTTAAAGCTTCTGCAACGCTAAGGCTAAAGATCTGCGTTGCCAGTTTTACCTTCATCCTCTCGTTTTTAAAATATATATGTCGGTCCTTTAATTTATTTGCTAAATGGAATGTTTCCGCGTATTGCAAGTTATTTAGTACGAACGACCTTTATACCAGCGCTATCAGCCATTTGCAAGCATTATTTAACAAGTTCTGCACGTTGTAGTCCAGTGACACCGTCCACGAGGAAAAAACCCACAGGTACTTTGAAATTACTATTAATTGCCGTTATTAAAAATACCAAAGCTTCTTTTGCCTCGGCTAAATGATCTCCCTCTAATCCAGTGCCCATGTCGACGTATCCGTGCAACTTTTGCCCATCCCATTCGACGCGGCGACGAATACTCATCTCGAATATAACTAACGTGGCAACTAAGGGTGATTCCAAAGAGTCCGCTTTACATTTTAAAGCTACGAAAGCTTCTTTTGTGAAACCTGGATCTCCACCAATCTTCGAGTACCATTTTTTCAAGGTCCTCGGATGGGGCAAACTCGTGTTAAATACTCTTCGGACATATTCATAAGCTTTTGGCGAGTAGTGATTTAAAGTAAGCGCGAAACTACGGAGGGCCGGTGAGTATTTCTTTTTTGATATAACGTTAGCTTCAACGTTAGAAATTTCCCGCACAATGAGATCTTGCACCTAAAATTAATTTAAATTTTATTATAACTTCATATCAGGTAATACGCGCGACTTAAAAAACACCGTACTTTTACTATCACAAACAAATTCTAATAATCATATGCTTGGAGAGGCATATACACAAGAAGAAAATTGTATGTTTGCAAAAGTAAGTATAAGAAATACAAACCTGCACATTAAGATTTTGTAAACTTGCCAAGTTCTCACTTGTCAAAGCAAACTTTTCTTTTAATTCGTTCAAAACTTCTTCTACATTAACAAAGCTTTCTTTTTAGTCTACGGCCTTGAGTTTGCAATCTTTTGATTTTTAGTTTTTGTGCTTCTAATTTATTTTCAGCCCAACGTAACATACCACCAAGTTTTTGCTTCCGTGGAGATGAGTCAGTAGATCCAGGTTGAAAAATTTCATGTTTTCGTGGTTTCTTTGGACTTAAATCAAAATACGCGGTAATATCACCCAATCGTTTTTGGGCAGAACCTCGTACATCTCTACGAAACTTTTTTATTATTAGCTTCCAGAAGCGCATCCGACGCTCGTTTTTTTAATATTTTTGGCGAGCCAATGATTCGATTTCTTTTTTGTGGGATTAAGTCTACATATTTCTCTGCAGCCCTTTTGGTTGAAACTTTTGGTGCAGTTTCAGCTGTCTGATTTTGTTTATTTATGGCATTTTCTTCGTCCGGTCGTGGTTTCTTTTCTACTATAACTCCACCTTTAGAGTCGTCCATCTCATGCAAAGTTCGTTTTCTTGAAGTGCCAGGCCTAACTTCATCAATGAGATCTCTACGCGATATATCTATATTAGGTCCAGAAGCTTTTTCTGTACACGGTTCGGACAAAGAATTATTGGTGGAATCGGACTTCCATTCCTTAAAAGGACTCATTTCACTGGTCGTATTAGTCTCCTGTAACGAAAAATTAAATTTTAACTACACATCGGTTAACGGAGTTATATCTAGTCAATTAAAGTATGGTTTTATTTTAAATAAAAAGATCGTTGCTGAAAACAATGTATATACCGAAAAATCATATAAATTTAACCACAGGTTTTTGAAAAAAATCCATCCTTACCAGGAGGGGGGGTATCCTTTTCTCTGCAGCTGACTGTACATTCACTACGGTGACAACACGTTGTGTTGGTACAGCCGTGCTATTCAAATATCTATAGCCTTTTTTTGAAATAAGAAAGTCATTCTGCTGGAAATGTACCGAGCATATCGTGCTTGTTGTTATTGGCATCCAATATTGTCTTCCAGTCGCATCAATCCATTTAAGTTTCTGAGAAGGATCTTTCGGGAATCTGAAAAGTGGTTGAGGTACCTTTGGTGCAGTCGTTCGGAAGTTATACGCGTACATAAATTGAATATATATACATATATATAAAGTATATAGAATGTAGTTAGACTATATACACATTTTTTCCAATCAAAATAATAATTCAAATATGAACATTGTACAAATAAAATATCGAAAACTTTATCGACATCACCCTCTCTCTACTCAGCGCAGCGCGTTCGGTCCGAGTAGCGTGGAACATTCTAGCATATTACCGTATTCTGTCAAAGATACAAATCGACCTTATTATTTTGTTGTAAAGTTCATTTTTGGTTGGTACACAAATCATAATGTCTTGCGGAAAACATGAAATGAGAAATATATGAAAATAAATAAAATAATACTTACCGATGATACGACACGCCACCATGGGAGATGTTTTTGGTGCGGCTATCGTTTTTACACTCCAAAATAGCACAATAAGGCATGTTTTGTGGTTTATTTAATTTTCTAGATAAATTATTGACACAACTGTCACGCACAAGCCATCGCGTCAAACAGAGCTAGGTTATGCGGAATTCCGCATAATTATGGCACACGTGCCACGCCCACATCCCACTTCTACTGTTTTTTATGTTCTGTGATTGGGACCGAGCGCGACGACAGCGCCACGTGACAGGCGGCCATTATGGACAATATTGTGAAAAATATTAATGAAATCTTGTGTTATTTTACTATATTACACAATTTTGGACAACGGTAGTCAGTAAAATTATTGCCAATAATATTAAAATTGTTGTTTTCAGTGAGAAATGAGCCTACTCGTGGCTAAAACGGGGTTTCGTTTCGTGCCATCACCCACGAAATCATTTTCCAACCGGAGACGATGAATAAAGGCAAGAAATTGGTGCTAGCTGGGCATGTCCTTGAGGTTGAAGACATTCACCAAGGAGACATGACTCGTATTATCAAAGCCCGAGTGGTTCGCCAAACTTCTGTCACGGCAACGGCGTACAAGACAACTTTGTTTGTAAGCAGATTTTTATGTACTGCAATATGGATTTGACAGCTCAAGTCAGCGACAAAAATGACAATTTTAGCCGTAGCGAGCGCTGTGATCGTTTAGGCTACCCCCTCCACCCGCTTTGCACTCTGCCAATAAATCACCAAAAACAGCAAAAAAAAATAAACCAATTTCATTTTTCAATCACCCCTTCTACACCCTTTTCCAATTATTTATATTTTTTTTACTACATTGAGCTGCGTGCAAGCAAGTTGTATAGCTATGGAAAATTTCAAGTTGAGAGCATTTGTAGTTGCTGAGAAAACCTACTGTGACATTCAGACAGACAGACAACGAAGTCCCATCATAAGGGTTCCTTTTTACCATTTTGGTTCGGAACCCTAAAAAATTGTGAGTCACCGCCATCCATTTTTAGGGTTCAAAGGAATGTATGGCGAAGTTTACGCGTAATAAAAAGGATTTTTTGCGTCGTTTCGATTAAGTCAAAAAATAAACACATAATTTGGAAAAAAAAAAGTTTTTTTTTACTCCGCGTTACACAATCCTTGTTTGAATGCAATATATTTGGAACAGTCTAAAAACCATTTACTTAAATGTAGCTTTTATTTCCTAACAGATTAGTAAATCCACGATAAGTCATGAAATATTACTAATTCGTAAAACTTTTTATTATTCCTTAAAAAGACTCATACCTACCTACTTAACTAGGTACATAAAAATTATAAATTATACCCATTGTTGCCGTTTGTCCCTTAGCTTCTTGGCTGTGGCCCATTAAAACATTAAAGCGCTTCCTAAATGTAAGTCAACGCTATCGGAACAATGCCCCTTGTTTTTTACCGAGATTCGGTAGCAATAGTCCTTGTTGCTTAGTCTCATGTTTGCTTTGATATCTTGGCAACGGATCGCGTGCGAGACACACAGACATTTTTACTCGTTTTAACGGTGCGGAGTCAGTTTACTACGAAATCGATGATCCCCCTATGACTGATTTTATTTTTGTCAGGGAACGACGGAGTATACTATTTAGAAAAGTGTCTAAATTGTGCAATAGTAGTTTATGCAACTGATGCATAATGAGACACTCGTTTGACCCTATTATGAAACTCGCTGACGGTCGTTTCATAATACCACACTCGTATTTTAAGGCGCAAAAATCAATAAACAAATGACAACATTAATGGCGGCAATTGGATCCTCCGTCTTCTTCTTCTTTTCTTTAATGGCAGCCACAAGGCTTGTGCCAATGTCATTTGCTAGGATCCTCCGTCAAGACGAATGTTTAAAAAAAAACGTATACAAACGAAAGTCCCTAATCTCAAGTCATTCGAGATTAAACACCGTGCGGTTTATATTAAAAAAAACATACTGAACCGACGTTTCGAGTCGATAACAGTTTTGATATCTATGAATACTAGAATAGAGACCCTCTTGTGTTTTGACAGCTGTCCCAAATTTGAACTCATAACCTTACCAATAATACTACAGTACAGATTTTACCTACTACTACAGACAAGAAGTTTCTCATAGTAAAATTGGTTGTAATAATGCTGGTCATTTCCTACGGGTTTTGAACGCATAATAGAGGACTTATGATACGAGTATGTGTGTAGATAAAATTTGGTTACAGCATTTTTAACAAATTTTAGAGTGGTTGGTAATTCTGTAGCTCAGCCTAACCTACTCTGGGATTGAAGGCATGAGTTTATGTATGTATGTACGTAGAAAAGTGTAGCCTTTGTATTTCGTAGGTCTAGATTTTGGGAACTCTAGATAATACAAAATTGACCAAGTTCGAGACGTACGAATCAGTATATTTTTTACATTTAGAAAATATAGTCTTTACCTACTAAAACTTTTAAGTTGACTCCATTAGGTACAGATTTTTGCTTATTAGCAGTTTAAAAAATCAATCTGTTGTCGCCCTGTTCAGTTTCAGACTTGATTTAACTCGGGAATATGAAACCTTACCTTAAACCTACGTCGGAATTACTAAAATTGCACGCAAACGTATGGTTTTTTTGTTGTTAAAAGACAAATTTGAGTGTGTTTGCTACCAACCAGCTAATTCCAACGCCCCCCTGCTGCGGACTTCGATTTTTGTAGTTTCAATGCTCGATTCCAAAATAAAAGTCTATGGCTTTCCAGCTCTGTTTATCTCTTATTAGGATGATGCACAGAAAAATAATGGAAATATTATGATGACAAACTTCAAGACCATTAAAATATCCAAAAATAATGAGATACAACAATGTGAAAAGTTAATGTTGTTGAATGAACATCGACAGACTATCAGCTTTTACCCTTATCTAGATGATATAATGATATGCTCTGACAGTGTTTAGTTGGTAAGTACCCAAATATGAAAAAACCGGACAAATGCGAATTGTTCACGCGTGGAGAGGGTTCCGTACGTTTTGGGCAATATATGTTACTTCCTGTAATGTATATAAGGAATTACGTCCTATATAAAAAAAAAAATGTTTAAAATTAATTTATTTACGTTACACTTCCGTCTTTGGGTCGCCGACTTACATAATGTGTACCAAATTTTAACTCACTAGGTCCAGTAGTTGCGGAGAAAATTGGCTGTGACGGGCGGACCGACATACAGACGCGCGAGTGATCCTATAAGCCTTATAGATCAAAAAGAAAAACGTAGGATGTAAGGAACTCTGAAAAATCTTGAAATTAACTGATCATGGTAAAAAATAAACTAAATAACATAACACATCACACTGCTAGATCGCAACAGTATCCTTGCTAGTTTTGTTTCAAGTTAATAGATGTTGTATTAAAGTTTATTTTAAAATATATTTGTATTTTGAGTAACTACTGTTCTGATCTAGCAGTAAGACATGTAAAAAAAAACCCACTTACAGAATACGTCCGACCACTCGAAAGGTTCCGTACCATCGTACAATTTTATGTGTTTACCACACAAACATTAAGTAGGTCTCGGGTGGCGATTTAGAAATTAAATACTTATATAAAATTAAATGTAATAATCGTGAGAACAAGGCGGTTGCCATCACGACCATTCAAAAACTAGTTTAGAAATGAATGTTGCTATAATAATATTAAGAAGCGTAAAAAGCTGATAAAAACACGTTTTTTGTATTAAAATAAAATAATATTATGTATTTTTTATTATTTGTTGTTATAGCAGCGTCTACAGTAATACACACTCTCTGAAAGTTTCTTGCTATTATGGTTCAGATGATACTGCTATGATGTAGCAATAGGGTCCCGTTCGTTGGAACCCTTTGGGTGCGAAACTCTAAAAAGGACCTGTGCTAAGGTTGTACTAAGTTGTAAGTGATAAAAAAATACTTAAACCTTTAAACATGCATGCATATGGCATGCATTATTTTCACGAATAAACATAGAAATGGCTTATACTAAATGACATTTTCTACTAGTCCAGTCGACCCAATAATCGACTAGAAACTAGTTAGTTCAACACAAAAACCAACTACACACACACTCAAAAAATCGGCCTTACTTAGTTAAAACAAATATAGTTACATTTACAATTATCGGTTTAATTATTAAGTATAAATTCATTTATAAATTCACATATCACCTTACAAAAAACCATACAAAAAAGTCACCACTTGATTTACCATTCACTTTACGAAAATGTATAGGTATAAGCGTTTCCAACAATGCAAACTAAATATATATGAAAAAGGACATTATACAATGTAAACTCTGCAACCACTAGCGCCACCAAGCGCCAATAGAAAAAGGATTTCGCCATCAAAACCTCGGTGATTTTGACAAGTACGAGTAAATACATATTTCAATATTCTCTGAGCTTTGAGAGAAAACTTTAACGGTCGGAGCCCGCACAAAAAATATTAATATTATTATGAATTATGTAAAAATCAGACAAAATGGGGAGCAGATTCGAGCTCATAACTTTTAAACGGCTTCAAAGACATTCAACAGTTCCGTACCAAAATGGTAAAAAAGGAACTCTAACAGGGTGTCTCTTTTTCTGTCAAATTTTTTTTTCCAAATATTTGAAAAGGGGTCTAGAATGAGGGGTTGAAAAATGAAAGTGATTTGATTATAGCAAACGGCGTGTCATATAAAAGGGCTCAGCCTGCAGATTTCAAAACATTTTTTTTTATAATTTTCCGTGAGTTACGTTTTGATTTATAGCCAAAAATTTACTAAAACTGACCCCCTTATCTCTGAAGTATAAGGGCTAAAACATCTGAAAAATTCCTGATTTAAAGATAATTAGGTACTTATATTTTACGGGAACAAAACTGTAACTTTTCATAACGATCATTTGTTCTAAAAATATTTTATATAACATACATTAAGTGTAATGCATATTTACTATAATCAACTTATGATATAAAGTTAATTTCATATAAAGTACAGTTGGTATAAAAAAATACTGTCTATACCTACTAACTCGTGTCCAACCACAAGGATCGGTTTGTTAGTTACCTATTGTGACCCTACAGAGCGGTAACTCCTAGGTCTCAACCAATATATAGGTTAGGTTAGGTTAGAATTGTGTCAAGGCGCGAAGCGCCATTACTACGCTGAATAGGAGCTCGTTGACTTTGCCTCACGGTCAGCGTTGTACCAAAAAATCATTCGACAAAATAAGTTATTCCAAACAAATATACTTAACAACTACCAGAAAAGAAGTTTAGGTTAGGTAAATAAAACGCAATTTGCAATAATAAATAATATACCACATGATAGTTAAACAATATGATTTTTATACAAAATGATGATTATACCAAATGATGTTTATAATAAATGAATGATATACCAAATGATAATTATAGTAAATAATAATATATATTTTGATAATATACCAATCGTTTATTAAGTTGTGAAAAGTTAGTTTATTAATAATAATTGTGAATAAAGTTGTGAAAAGTTACAGTTTTGGAAAAAACATAAAATCACTTTAAAATCTGTATTATTTAGTCTTGTCAAAATGGACCTTATTGTATAGATAATAAAGTTTGTAACGAAATGAGTATTTTCTTTATCGTTTTCCAACCACATTATCTTAATAAATTCGGAATTCTCGGTACGCGAGTCCGACTCGCACTTGACCAGTTTTTTTATTCAAAGTTTCGTTTTTGTAAGAATTGTGTACTCGTGTATGTATATAAACACTTTATTGTACAACAGAAATAGAAAAACAATACAAAGGAGATTTAAAAAAAAACAAAGGCAAACTTATCCCTTTAATGGATCTCTACTAGCTAACCAGCTAGCTTGCCGTGTGGTGCCGGTAGAATAGAATAGCACCACCCCATATCCTCCCGTGGGTATCGTAGAAGGCGATTAAGGGATTAAGGGATTATTACATTGGAAAGATCTCCTCCGGGCGGGATAGGCGTCGTTAGCATTGGGCTGCTACCTATCTAGGAGAAGGAAAACTCCGAATTCAAACCCGGCGGGATAGGCGTCGTTAGCATTGGGCTGCTACCTATCTAGGAGAAGGAAAACTCCAATTTCAAACCCGACCCTGCAAAATGGACCATGCGAGCACCATTTAAAAAGTTTATACCCCAGGAGGGTACTGGCAATGCCAGAGAATCCCTCCCCAGGCCTAGCCTGGGCAGCCCTTCGTACTCTGGGGGGGGCAAAATAGTGCGCGTATGTTCGGATCCCTCCGGGGATCGGAACGGCGGCGATGCCGTTTGCCACGCGTCACGCTGTGTTCGCAGGGGGGTTGGCAAAAAGCGGGCCGCTGAAAGCCGCCTTGCTACGATGAATGTTTGTGGAGGGATGGAACATAAATTAGATGAGGTATGTATGATGATGAAAGAGAGAAAGCTAGATGTTCTATGTGTGACTGAGACGAAGAAAAAAGGGGTGAGTACGTCCACACACGGAACCTTGACGGCATTGTGGTCCGGAGTTCCGGTATCCGAGCACGGTCGTCAGGGAGTTGGTATCGTACTCACAGAGCGAATGGCTGAATGTATGCAAGAGTATGAATGTGCGAGCCCAAGACTTCTCTGGGTGAGACTCAAGGTAGGTCTCACCCGTTTATTCGTAATTGGGGCTTATGCCCCAGATACGAATAAATCGAAAAAAGAAAGGGAGGAGTTTTGGGAAAGTTTGCATGAGGTTTCAACAAAATGCAAGGAGAATGAAAGGATGATTTTGCTAGGTGATTTTAATGGTTGGACAGGCGTGCAAAGGGATGGTTATGAATCGGTACTGGGTAAGTATGGTGATGAGCGAGTGAACGAGAATGGCAAATGCCTTCTCAATGTATGTTTGGCTAAGAATCTCTGCGTGACAAACACTTTGTTTGATCACAAAGAGATTCATCAGTATACATGGAGACGGCAGAATGAGAAGTCTATGATAGACTTGATGATTGTGGATGAACGGCTGCGTAACAAAGTTGTAGATACCAGAGCATTTCGAGGAGTTAGCGTAGGTTCAGATCACTACTTAGTGGTAACACGAGTAAGGGGTCTGTTCACACGTTGGCGCCATCGTGTTCCCGTACCTACCACTGCGTTAGAGAGGATAAAAGTAGAGAAACTGAAAGACGAAGTTATACAAGATGAGTACGTAAGAAAGCTGAAAGATTGTTTTGAATGTGTCAATAAGATGAATGACAGTGAAGTTGAGAATAATGTTAATAATGTATGGGAGATTATGAAGAATGGCATGGTCAAATCGGCCACTGAAGTATGCGGTGTAGTCAAAAGAAGAAAAAGCAAGAATGAACGTCCGGAATGGTGGGATAGAGAGGTAGATGATGTAGTGAAAGAGAAGAAAAAGTGTTGGTTGGATTTTGTAGCTGTAGATCCAGGACAAGATCTAAGCGACAGAAAGAAAAAAGAGTATAATAGATCAAAGAAAAGAGTGAAAGACGTTGTGGCTAGAAAGAAAGATTTACTGAATGAAAAGTATGATAGGAGTTTCTCTGACAACTTCCGGTCGAATATTAAACTCTTTTGGAGCTTGATTAAATCGGCTCGGGGGAAATCAGAGAAAACTAAATTAAGCGCGGTGAGGGATGAGTCTGGAAACTTAATATGTGAGGAAGAAAAAATGCTTGATAGATGGAAAACTTATTTTGAAAGCTTGTTTGAATGCGAAGATATTTCTCGTGAGCCAGAAAGCATGAGTAAAGGTGCAAGTAGCGAAGATGAAAGTGTGATTAGTATGAGTGAAATCATGAAAGCATTAAAAAGTATGAAAGCGGGAAAATCAGCAGGTTGTGATAGAGTGTCGATAGAAATGCTGAGGAGAGGAGATGGCCTGGTGGGTAGTCTGTTGTACCGCCTTTTCAATGCATGTTGGAGAAGCGGCCGAGTCCCGGAAGATTGGGTCAAGGCCGTTATCGTCCCACTGTATAAAGGAAAGGGGTCACAGCAAGACTGCAAAAACTACCGCGGTATCAGCCTCCTTAGTGTTGTCGGCAAAGTATATGCGAAGATTTTAATTGAAAGGGTATTGAATGTTACGAATGACAAAATCTGGGATGTACAAGCGGGATTTCGAAAGGGAATGGGATGTACGGATCAGGTCTTTTCACTACGGTCCATCACAGAAAAGTTCTTGGCTGTCAACCAAAAGGTTTTCTGTGCTTTTGTGGACCTGGAAAAGGCCTATGATAGGGTAGATAGAAAGGAGTTGTGGACGGTGTTGTCTATGTATGGAGTGAGCAGCAACCTGGTGCAGGCTTTGAGGTCCCTTTATGAGGGCTCCAGAGCCTGTGTCAGGATCAATGGGGCATACTCGGCCTGGTTTAACATCTCTAAAGGTGTTAGACAGGGCTGTGTTGCCTCACCATGGCTGTTCAATCTATTCATGGACAGTTGTATGAGGGATTTGAAAGAGTATGATAATTGTTTGCGTGTGCAAGAGTTGCTAATCAAATGCCTCTTATATGCCGATGATCAAGTTATACTTGCCCCATCGGTACTTGAGTTGCAGGAGATGTTGACAGTGATGAATGAGGGATTTAAGCAAAAGGGGATGAAAGTAAATGTTGCCAAGACCAAGGTCATGGTGATAGAGAAGGATGAAGAGATGACTGAGTGCGTGATAAATGTAAATGGCGAATTAGTAGAACAAGTGAGCGAATTTGTGTACCTGGGAAGTGTGTTTACAAGAGATGGTAAGTGTGAGAAGGATATCGAGAGGAGGGTAAATGCGGGGAATCAAATTAATGGGGCACTGTACTCCTTTGTGAGCAGACAGGGCGTTTCACAAAAAGCCCGGCTGGCTGTTCACAATGGAGTGCTGGCCCCTACCCTGATGTATGGTAGTGAATGTTGGGTGTGGCAGGACAAGCATGTAAGTCGTGTAAATGCAGTTGAAATGCGCTCTTTGCGTAGTATGTGTGGTGTGAAACTGATTGATAGAGTTAGAAATGAAAAAATCAGAGAGAAGTGTGGAATAAAAGAAGATGTAGTGACTAAGATTGAAAAGGGCATGCTTCGATGGTTCGGTCATTTGGAAAGGATGGATGAGGGAAGATTGACGAAAGAGATATACAGATCGAAAGTGTGTGGAAGGGTCGGAAGGGGCCGCCCTAGGCGTACTTTTTCGAATCAAATCGGAGAAATACTGGAAAAGGGCCGAATCTTAAGTACCCGAAACCGACGTGCGTGCATGACTCGATGTATGAATGTTGAAGAAGCGAAGGAAATTTGTCAGGATCGTAGCAAGTGGAAAGAAGTGGTCTCTACCTACCCCTCTGGGAAACAGGCGTGATTTAATGTATGTATGTATGTACTAGCTAACCATTGAGAGATTGAGGCAAGTGTACAACTATTTATTATTTTATTTGTGTATTTGTGATGTGCATTACGATTAAAGTAGAGGTAAGCTTGTCAACCTTTCCTTGAATTATGCTCTTAAAAATTAAAAACAAATAACGAATCGAAAAATCATTATTATTATTATGAGCCTAAAGTTCGAGACATTCTGTAGTAGGTACTAAACACCAGAGATCCAGAACTAGGCTTATTTATCACTGAGCCTCATGACGTGTCCAGATTTTGATCTGGCTTTGTCAGGGGTAGGTAATATGGGAAAAAAGCAAAGGTGAGAGCAAGAAGAATAGAGATAGCAAGGAAGGCCCTGGTAGTTAGTGGATTGAACCATTGCACTGGGCTGATGATGAATAACACATCATTGGGCTAGCGAACAACACAAACCGTACATCTTATTCGACGTCGTTTAAGTACATAATACCAAAATGCGTCCAACTGTAGCTTGAATAAATAATTATAAGGTACACTTTACAGTATCTTATGAAAAGCCTGCGTGGCCTGTTGTCAACATGGCCAATAGTGAGTGAGACGTCATATCACCTAAACAATATTTTTCAGGTTACAACTCATCAAAGTGTTTAGATTTCATATCGAATAATCTGAGTGTAAGTTTTTTTGTTGATGTAACAATATAATAGATAATGTTTTGTATCATTCGTTTCGATGATCATATCCCGCAACGAATATATGTAATAAATGAGGTGTAGTCTTAAATTAAGATTCATTATCTCGACTTAGTAAGTAGTAGGTTAAACCGAAATACTGGTAGTTACTTTTAACCTTAGTTTTCGGATTAGTTCTTCATAGATTTTAATCAGTTCTAAATTACAGCGGGGGAAAGTTTGTGTACACGCCAGAATGCAGACATCGTTATTCGGTTCATTTTATTACGTTTTTCTGCAATAAAAATAATACAAACAAAATAAACGGCGCTTAGCGGAAGAATCCCAATGTCTGCGAAGCACGATAGAACGATTTTTTTATCACATTTTAAGCAGTTTTCGACAGCAGCGTAGAGAGCTGGGAACAACTGATCTTGAAACAAAACTGTATCTTTTTTAATAACAGTTTTGTATCATTAAAGTACATGGAAAGGCTTTAAGTTACGGAAGTTAAACTAAATAATAAGTCTAAGGTATCAGATAAAAAATAAAAAGTTTGGAATCTTGACAATTAGCCAATGAATACTGTTTTTTGGGCATTTTTATTCAACCTTAACGTTCGTGAGTCATGTAATACAGGTCGTATACAGTAGACGTGAACAAACGCGTTCAATTTATTCAGGTCCGTATGCCTAACATATAAAGCTGCGCTAGCAAATCTGTTTTCTAATTTATTTGGCAGTTTTATTAAACTTGCTGTTGTAGGCTAATTATATTATAAGGGGCAATCGCTCACCGGGTCGTGTATGCCCGCCATGGGCACGGTGACGGCCTCCTCGCCACCGGCCGCCACCAGCTTCTCCAGGACCTTGAGGGTCTGCTCCACGGCCGACCACTCCGTCTTCTGCGCCAGCACCAGCACCTTGGCCGCCACCTCCCGCATGTTGACCCCCGCGCTGGGAGGCTTGGGCACGTCCCCATTGCCCTCCTTAATCTCCTTCTTATCTCCATTGATAGACGACGTCTCATCCTTGTCTTCCGTAACCTTCGCGACCGCCGCTTTGTCCTCCTCCGGGTTTTTCTTCGGCGGTCCCTTCCCACCCTTCTTGCCGGGTGGCGCTTGTGACATGCTCACTTCATAACCGAGTCAGGTTCACGATCACTGGTCATCACTTCACCGTGGCAGGAGCAGGCGCGCTATCACCGCGGGCGGCCAGGGCTATGTTGAGCGCAGGGCGGGCGGGCCATGACTGCGGCACGGCTGCGTAGCTCAGCCGATTTCTTGCATGATTCGAGTAAATAAAGGCGAAGGCAGGTGCGCGAGCCGGATTTACAAACAAACTTGAATCGGCGATGTCTCAAAATGTCACATGCAATGACCCGATTTTTGCTTTTCTGTTATCGGGAGATCACCCCCAGATTCGTCGCTGTCTAGCTGGAGCGGTTCGGTGCACGGCGGAAAACGATATTATATTGAAATGCATGCTTAAAGTTCAATCAACTTTATTTTTGCAAATATGCTGCAATACACGCTTTTGTCGTACGGGTCGTGAAACTCACCGTATTTTGTTAGTTCGTTTTTATAACATCAAGTTCAACTACCAACCGACATCCTTAAAATAATTGTTTGCACAAAGATATGATATGATATGACATAAGTACATGCATGTCATGCATTCAACATAATTGGTTCTTCTAAGTAGAAATTTAAATACTTGCTGTTGTTGATCTTGCATTTCGTTGATTAAAAAGTTGCAAAATTTCATGCTTGAATATTTATTTTGGATATAATTTGAGAACGGTATTGGGAGATCTAACGACGTAATGAATGACAAATGCCAAAGTCTGGTTAATTAGATTTATGTTCTAATTAATTATCATTTTTTTTACAAAAAAAAACGAACTTTTAGTCATATTTAAAAATTGCATAGGTATATTCTTGCTATTACACATATTTTAAATAAATAAATAAGGTAAAACACACATTTGTTCATCAATTTGCATTTTGTCTTGCGCGCTGAAGACGATCTTTGTCAGCTTGAACGAGGCTTCGTTTGCGTAAAAGTCGTTTATCAGTCTTCCCTTGGGAACCGTCCGATTTTCCGTGAAAAAGTACCGTCTCTCTTCCTCCGGGCTAGAAACTATCCCTTTAAAGAATTTTGCACTACTTGATGGAGCCCTTGGACGTTGAAGACGGACCAAACAAGCAAAGTGTATCCTTACATTTATTTACTAGCTGTTACCCGCGACTCCGTCCCCATAAAAGTCGTTTATAGCTATCCCCTCGGAAACTATCAAATTTTCCAAGTTCAAGAGTCCACTAATGTGCTTTTCCAGACTACAGGTAGGTACAATCTATCTCTGAGCCAAATATCTTTCCATTCGTTTATTGATTCTGGCGTGAATTAGCAACAAACATCCAACCATACAAACTTTCGCATTTACAACAGCTGGATAAGATGCATTCTGCAAAAGTGCACTTTCATCAATCCTATATATATATTCTATGACTTATGCAGTGGTCGCTTATGTTTGGCGAGTGCAACTTGTCCCGCGGAGTGGCATGGCGGCGGTCTAATGTTTAGTAAATGTTGTTAAGTGCAATTGATTGGATTACTTACGATTTTTTATTTATTTTGAAACAGTTACGTGTAATGAAGCTTTTCCATAGTTAATACTGAGATGAAACGGATTGATGGTATAGTGGTACAATTATATAAGCGACTCCATCCGCGTAGAAGTCGTTTATTGC
Organism: Acleris emargana; assembly: GCA_927399475.2. Classification (NCBI taxonomy): domain Eukaryota; kingdom Metazoa; phylum Arthropoda; class Insecta; order Lepidoptera; family Tortricidae; genus Acleris; species Acleris emargana. The sequence goes on along the minus strand of OV656841.1, from coordinate 13,548,556 downwards.
TACTCGCAGAAAAAAGTAGGTACCCTATACACTTCCTTGGGGTTCGAGCTATATACGTACCAAGTTTCATCGAGATCGGTTCGGAAGTTTAGCGGTGAAAGCGTAACAAACAGACAGACAAAGTTACTTTCACATTTAATATATTAAGTATGGAATAGATTACGTTTCAATAGTGCTGTATCATGCTTTATCTTATCATTAAAGATTTAATTTATTATATAGGTACAAGTATGTTTTGAGGATATTCGATGGATACCTACGTTTCAATAATTTGTACAATTTATGTAGATAAACGATGGAACAATCCGCAATCTATTTAGGGATGAACGTTTCAGGAAACTTATCAGTACCAAAATTTATTTGGTTCCGTCCATTCTCGACCTTGTTTGGGAAAAATTGGGGGGAAATACGAACGCATTTCCACCTCCTTCGATTTGTATCGTGGCCTTAAGAGGTCGAGGGAAATTTGCATGTTTCGTCACAAGGGGGTGGAAGTGTGCGAGGGGGGGCGTCGCGTGCGCTCCACCACGCGCCACTTCCGGAGCGCGGCCGGGCCGGCGGAGCGCGGCGGGGCGCGGGGCGCCGCCACGGCCTCGATTCTGCCATGGCGATGATCAGATACGAAGGAGTACAAAGGCTTGACCAGCACTCTTATAATAACTTTGACATCAAATAAAACAATAAACAAGAAAATATACCTCCAGGACTTCTCTGTATAGCGGTTACGCACTGCGTAGCGTCCGATCCGGATCCGTGAACTGTGTGTGGCGATAAGTCAGAATCCGAATTATTGGATCTAGTGCGCAATCGCTCATATAAATGGTACTACGACTACGTCGGACCTTGATTGTACAACGATCGGACACTGCGTAAACGCACTTAGCCTTATGAGAATCATACAAGAAAACCAGGCAAGAGCATGTCTGACTATGCTCAGTGTAGGGATCCGAAGCCGTTACGACACAAAAACTATCTCAAAAAACGACAAGTATAAACTAATTCTCTATTTAAAGTTATTTGGTGCTGTCTCGGGTGATTTTAGTAGGTATAAACACTTTAGTCGCCTGTATTTCAGGAGTCAATCCAGCCCTCTTAGTAGTGATAGTTTTTATATTTGTAGTTTTGGCTGTAGGACACTTGACTCTAACAAAAAATAGCGCTTTAAAGCTTAATATTTCATAAACGGATAAATGCGAAACGGACCTATCTAACGTCATCTACGTTACGTGTCGTACATCCCGTTACGTGACGTTTAGGGGAGGTACATAAAAAAAAACAAGTTTTATTTTACCACTTTTTTGGCGTGACTAATATGTATATTCATGCCAAAATACAGCCATTAGTACTAAGAGTAGGTATCTGAGCTAGGCTGCGGACGGACAGACGGACGGACATGGAGAAACTATAAGGGTTCCTAGTTTGACTACGGAACCCTAAAAACGGGAATCGTTTACAGCTTTTATTATTTTTATATTCGTAGGTACTTATCTCCTTAATATTTCGTCATCCAGCTCTTTAATCAAAGGCCGCAGCGCATGGGATGATGTCAAAGAGTACTTTTTATCAAAAAAATAATTAGTTCATGGGGGAATAGCGATGAATAACTGCGGCACTGGCAAAAGATAGTAGAACAATTTCCTACATCTTAAATACTATTTTAAACTTCAAGTATTATTCATGAACAAGAACCCACATTATGCGCAGCTGGTATCAAAAGGAAGGTTGGAAGTCGTAAACTTCACATATTACCGAGGCAGCAACCAGGTATCATGTTGATCGTTGTGTAAACTTTCTATCCATAGAAGTAATGTTACTACACTACTATTTATGTGTAACTATTTACACAGTTATGGTTGATGCTATTACATTCAAATTTAGTAAAAAGTAGATGGAATAAATATATAAAAACCGGGCAAGAGCACGGACCATGCTCAGTGTAGAGTTCTTGAAGGAAGCCGTTACCACAAACACCAAAAACTATCTTGAAAAACAACATGTATGAACTGATTTCAACAAAAACACGTAAAGTATGATCTAAGGGATGGAGCCTCCCTGTAAGCAAAATAAACGTCTGTTGGGAGACATTGCTGTTCCTTAGGCAACTTGAGGTAAGTACAGAGCATTTAGGTATATACTAGATTAATATTTATAAGTATCTTAGGATAATTAAAACAGATAACAATCATTTGTGGTTACAGAATTATCAACAAGTTTTTAGAGTTGTTGGTAATTCTGTAGCTCTGCCTACCCCACTCTGGGATTACAGGCGTGAAGGTATGTATGTATGTATGATAACAATACAGAACTATACTGATACTAACTTAAATAACTATAGCTAACTATAGTAAGAGATAACATATTTTCTAAATATGAATAAAGTGCCTACAGATATTCTGTCTGTGTGGGTGTGTGTGATATATCTTGTTGTTGTTGTTGTTGTTGTTGTCTTAGACGATTTTTCTTTAATTTAAGATATTTTTCCGGACATGCAACTCTAGCGAAAATTCTAAATCAACATTTTTATAATAAAATATACATACATAGTGTTTTTTTTAAGAATGATGCCACACGATATCATAACAAAAGAAATACCTTTGATTTACTTGTATGAAGTGACTCGAATAGCAAAGAGATGTGTTTACAGATAGGGCCAGTTTAAAAAGTTCTTATCATAAATACTATGCCAAATTACAGCTTTGTAGTACCAAGAGTCTCTGAGTTAAACCGCGGACAGATGGACAGATGGACAGAAGGACAGACGGACAGGCGGACAGACTGACCGGCGGACAGATGGACATGGCAAAACTATCAGTGTTTCTTGTTTACTAAAAAACACTAAAAAGCGTATGTAGGGACTTATGTAGGACCCTATAAGGCTTAAAGCCCTGCGGCCGTAATAACAAAGAACAACTAAGTGCAATGTTGTAGTCAACGCATTATAAACTCTATTGATAACCTCATTCAATTTAAATGCTATAGTACATTGTGCATCAAGGGCGGTAAGAAGAGGATTGCAAACGAGAGACTATTAGAAGCCCGACGCCGAAGGCGGAGGGCTTTTAATGACTCGAGTTTGCAATCTCCTTACTGCCCATGATAGACACAATGATTTTCATCACATTAGCGAGGAAATAAAAAACAAATAGAAAAAAAACCTTAATAAACAAAATACGCTTCGGAAACAACAATCAAACAAAATTAAACGAACTCGATTCGCTAAGCTAAAAGAGTTTGGAGGCCATTTGCAACGTTAAAAGATGGCGGACGTGTAATTTGTTTTAGACTTTAATTTTTGGGTAATTAGGTGTTCAAAGTTCTTTTCTGATAGTGATTTGTACTTTTTATGCCTTTGTGTCGCACAGTGATTGAAGACTTGGACTTATTTCGTGTATCTGGCATCTTTCTTCTCGTTTCAAGTGGACTCCTATATCCTATATATCCTAGAGAAGATTGGATTGTGTTTTATTGCTATATTGATTAATACTCATATAAACCTTGACACTGGCGAAATCACTTCACGTGGAAACGCCATTATCCCTGCGGTAGTAGCTGTTCAAGTCGCCGCGGGGGAAAAAAAAAAAAAAAAAAAAAAAAGTTTGACAACTTTTTTTTTAGTCTTCCACAGATAATGCTTAGAATTGCTTTTTTTTTTAAACTTGACAAGTACAGGCCATTCTGCCAGATTGTACAAATTTTCAAAATGAAATTTAATAAAATAATTGCGAATGTCTCTGAAATAATGGTAAAATAGAAATATAATGCAGACAAATGTGCCGTATAAGTTTAATTAAACAGTAAAATTAGTTTGTAGCCAAGTTTTGAATATAGGAAATAAACCTTGGCTGATTTTACACCTCCTTGGTCTGAAATGATGTACAAGTGGATTCTATATTTTAAAACTAAACTCATAACTCCCTAGGGAGTTATGAAAATCTATAACTCCCGCGGGAGCTAAGTCGGCTATAACTGCCCTAAACGCCTGCGTGTTATAAAACCCTTTCCGAGCAAGTGTGATGAAAATACTATTACTATGCATTTCACCGCCTTCTTTGTTATAAGGGCAGCCTGGGTCTCTCCAAGTAGATACTTACTCTCATTTGATACCCATCATCATTCATCGAGGTCTTCGAAAGGCGTCACGTATTTACCAAGTATAGGTACTTAGGCCTAGATATAGATGAAAGATTAATATTACATACATACATACATACATAAACTCACGCTTTCATTCCCAAAGTGGGCTAGGCAGAGCTAAGGAATTACCAACGCCTCTAAAAAATTGTCGATAATTCTATAACCACAATTTGCACAATTTGTCTAAGATTTATTAGTGACAGGTTGCAAACCCATCGCCCAACAACTACAAGCCTTTATTCCCTTAGTCGCCTCATACGACATCCACGGGAAGATATGGAGTGGTACTATTCTAACCCGGCAACCACACGGGAATATTAAAAGTATACAAACATTGAACTAAGGGAAAATTAAACCTTACAACGGTGCTAACGGTGCACAATTGGGACTGGGCGTTTGTCAGTCTTCGGTATTCGGAAAAATTGTTGGCATTCTCGGTTGATCAGAGGAGTTACTATGACATAACAATGCGGTTCATTTTACGTTGAGCGTAAAGGACAGAGCTATCGCAGTTATATAGCTCTGTCCTTTTCTCTCAGCGTAAACAGAACTGCATTGCTATGTCATAATAACCCCCCAGGTCTTACTAAAACATAAGCGCGTACTACGATCCTAGGGCGAAGGTACATGCGTCTAGTTATGATTGTTCGATCGAAGAGCACGCGGCAAGATTTTATTCCGATTTTCTCGTGGAACGATGGAAACGATTTCTGCGAGAAAAAGCAACGATTATTGCCTAAGCTGACTGATGGGAAGAAATACCACCATAACACCGACGCAATGACACGACATGACATGTACTCGTATGTGGAAGACTATTGTGAGATGTAACAGAAACGTGGTATAAACACAAATTGGCTAGCAGCACTACCAATACGAGTATTTACTTGATGGCTATAATGTTCGGCATGTAACTAGGTACTAATAAACATATTCATAAACATTAAGCATTACAATTATCTGCCTGTGTTCCATTAGCCGTCATCGTGTGTTTGCGATAACAGTGTTTTGTAAACGACAGGAAAATACGTTATTTAGTTATTTTTTTATCATCACGGTTAGACATGACATAAAAATGCGGTGGTTATGTCAACAGATATTTTATTTGGGAGAATTTGGTAAGGCTTTATTTACTATGTTGTCGGTCAGAAAACGCCAGCATATGTCCACATATGATGTCACTAAATCGCAAAGATCTATTGCGGAAGATAGAGTGGCATGATCGGCTTGGCTTACGTGTACTTATTTATCGTAAATTATATAAACTCATTACAGACAACAGAGATAAAAACTACACCGCCAAAAACACGTTATCTCTCTCTTGTAGAGCATAGTTAACTTTGTTATGTTTTATTATAATAATAATTAACAAACTTTTAGTTTAATTTAAGGGTAACTAAGTACTCATAAGTACTGTGCAGGCAGTCAGTAACAAATAGTTAATCAAATGCAGTAAAGGTGTTTTCTAACAACTCATTCAATAATAATTTGAAGATAAATGGATATACTCGTGATAACCTAAGTTTAAATCGTTTTCAGTGCTGATGTTGTGTTAAAGAGCCATACCTAATGAACTAAACGTACGAAAAATGTTGCTGCAATGTGTATAATTTGAATATCTTTGCAAGTCAAAACATTTAGTGTATCAGTGCTTCACATTGTGTATTTGTGGAAAGTTTTTGTGTACATGCCATCGGAGTATCAGTATTTTTTATACAATATAAAGAAAACTGTGAGTTAAAAATGTGGATTAAAACTGCAGCTTCTGTTTCAAAAAACATATTCGGCAGACAAGTTCGGTAAGATATTGTACTTTTCTTTTACTATTTTTGGCCCTAACTTCCTACAAATAGACCCAAAAAGTGGTAAAGGACATTCTTGGTCTACTACCAAATACATTGACCTCAGTTCAGCAGTTCCCAGTCAACGCTCACTGGATTACAATTACGGATACGAGAAACATAGGTAACTTCTTTTTCTATAAGGGATATAAATTAAACGACTTGGAGTTCAGTCACGTCAATTTTGTTTAATTTTGGAATAGGTAGCTCAGCTCACCTTACCCGTAACGTGAGGAAAATGATCGTTAGCAGAGTCGTCTCAGTTGGCTGCATTTAAAATCGTATGATATAAGACATACGTGGGTCAAACGCATACAAAAAACAAAAGTTGTCTCTCCTGTGGTCAATAGTTAAAGGCTTGTGTGCATATATGATATGTTTTTATCTGATCGGGCCAAAGTAGACCTGACGCCGTATATGCGGATATGGGTTCAGCTAGATAATTAGGCCTTAAAAACGTTAACTTCGGGTATGTCCACAGGAAAGACGCGAACCTAACTCTGCGTATGACCCACGTACACTCGCGGTCAAATAATACGGGTCAGAGTGCGTTTTTCATACTAAAGAGGCTATTTTGAAGCCTTGGTTCCTCGCCAGGGGATGCTTTTAGTGAAATCTGATGATGGGTACCCCGAGCATCAATACAGGACTTCCAGAGTGCCTAGAAAACCCAACTCATTGAATCTGCGGTTAACGCCGGAATTGTGCATGTTCAGAAAAACATCTAAAATGTAAGGAAATCCAATTGCTAACCCAAACTCTCTCGCTATGGTGTTAACTGATTGTGCGATAAGTTAGGTATCTTAAGAACATTTGACCTCCTCTATTGAACCTTGGAGAATCCACCATCAAATCTAATCCATCTAAAAAATAATCTATCCATCCATCTCTCAAAACAACCCCTGGCAAGGAACCAAGGAATCAAAATAGCCTCGTTTGTATGAAAAACGCACTCTGACCCGTATTATTTGACCGCGAGTGTATATTTTATTGGTAAATAACTAAGAAAAGTTAAATTAAATGTGCAGATCATCACAATTGAAGCAGGTTACAAAAGGGAATATTATTAAAAGTTATAAATAAAACATCTTTGAAAAGACTAAAAATGAAATAATAAATAAATAAATAATAAATAAATATCAGGGGACAATCTCACACCAATTGAACTAGTCCCAAACTAAGCTCTAGGCTTGTACTATGGGTACTGTAACTCTCCTACCCCAGGCTACATAGAAACGATAAAATATCCTACGTTGTGTAATTAAATTATTGGCCAAATAAAATATGTGATCGTCTAGTTATAAATATACCTATCTAAATTAGGACCCTCTACGTTGTGTAAAATAATATTGTGAAATAAGATAACCCTATATCTATTTCAATTGATAAGCAAGCTAGAAACCACAAATAAACACAGTAAACCACAATCACGTTAATCACGAATAATAAACAATAAATGGAAGTTATTAAATGGGTACGACTCACCAAAGATCTTCTAAGATACCTGCACACTCGGGAATATAACTGGAGTATCGAAAACCCCTGGCTGCCTGCTTGTGGGACCTCCGTGTACCGGAGTTCGTGTTGTTCAAACTTATATATATATATGATTATAAAATAAAGTAATTAGTAGATTACAATACATATAATGTTCCCTACCTAAACCCCTACCTTATTACGAGGTCGGCTACAGCGAGAACCTTTTTGACCCTAGATTCAAATTTACTTTTTTAAGTATTTGTAATAATTAATTGAAAAAGAAGTTAAAATCAAAACGGTCCTCACTTTGGATGGGGTCTGACCTCAATAACACTACCTGCTTCGCTATCCTACTATCCCTATCGCCCCTAATAAAACTACTCTAAAATATAGTATGAATATTTAAGCACGCTCATGCAGTTACGCTACTTGCTCATGCTATGCCCTTAAAACTATGATTCTACGCGTCCCTAATCCGAATTACGCAGCCGCGATTTGTGACGATGACTAAGGAATGTTGTCGGGTTTGTTCAAGATAGTCTGAATATCATTGAGATGAGTATAACAATTACTGTGAGTGACCCCATAACAAAGGATACAATATTGACAAACTTCACACTAAGCACTTAGCCCGGGTCGTAACGTCTGTACCTCAGAACCACTAGTAAAGATTATAAACACCTAAATGACCCAGGTCTTGAGTGAGTACCTAGTGCCTGTGTAGATGTGTGACGTAAACAGTGTGTTAGCTAATGCTAGTTGTTTGAAGTTAAATGGTGGTAATAAAGTGTGACGGCAAAAGATGTATTTCTAGCGTTTGCAGTGGAATTAGACAACCAGAGTCGCAAGGCTTTCAAGCCGCTATCTGGGCTGACCCCACGTGTGCTGCTTGTGAGTGTTTACAATAAATGAATGTTTAGTTTACCACACAAAAATAGTTTTTTGTTATTTTACCTTAGCTCGTCACAAAAATTACACAAGACTTAACTTAATAAAGCGTTATGACACACTCAATAAAATAAAGGTAAAGCAGATTAAAGATAATAAGTGAGATAGAACTGCTTCTCCCTCTATTTTATAAAGCCTGAAATAATGAAGCTTTTAATCAATTAAGCAAGCAAAAATAATAATAATATAATATTTACCTAATCTAATTTATTCACTACACATAATTCTTTCACGCGTACTAACTCTTTTACTATCTTTATATTTAATTATATGAGATTACATGATACCTAACGAAAACCTTCCCTTAATAACTATTAAGACGTGTTAGAGAAAATACTAACCCTACAAGTAATATTAAAGACACAAAATATTAAAAGAGAACACTCGCCCCTAATACTGAAAGTACATAAAATAAAATATTACTTAGACAAAATCAACAAAATTAGATAGTAACAATAATGTAACTAAACCGAAATACTTATCTCAATAAAACAGAATATTCTAACCACAACTCTTATTGTCTTTAAACTTAAATGTCCACTAATCACAAAATCAAAACACTGAATCTAGATTAAAATAATTGACAAAAGTGAGACCTTGGTTTAGTCGTATGCGCACGTTAAAACTCACGATATCTCAGTTTCGCGTCCCGGGGGTAACTAACTAGTCTAAAACAACTATATTTCCTAAATCCCAAATCATCCCTTCCTTTCACAAATGACGCCAACTTAATTAACCAATCAGCGTTAAGTCCGGCCATACATTCTTTTCACACGCAACTTTGAGTACAAAAAATATGCAGACGCCAAATGGGTGATAAATACTAAACGTTTGTGTCATTTCTTCGTAACAAAAAGGCAAAATGTAGGCAAAAACAACATTATCTTGGACCTTGTCTCAAGTACCGCACTTAGAATGTGTTTCAACGAATTAGTAGATTTTTGCCACAAAAACAGGTCATAAGTTACAAAATTTATGTTGACATAATAAATGGTGTTTGAGTAATTTTTTTTACAAAAGTTGTCTCTCTTACATTATATTAAATGTTCATTTTATTTTAATATATTAATGTATAGCGGGTAATATACACGTGTTACAGTCGCCCCTTTGATTTTGAGAAATTTAGTGCTAGTATAGTGTTAAATTTTGAAAAATCAACTATATAATATCTAAACTACATACCTATTGCATGAAAATAAAATTAACTTTCCTACCTTTCTTATTTATACTGTTGAATTTTATTTTATATTTATATATATATATTTTAATTTTACGCTCTGAATAATGTTTATTGATTTCCTACACGACATTCGTGAACATACTTGTTATAATGGCAGTACTTATGACATTTCCATTTTAACCAACATTTATTAGCTTCGGCGACCTGCTGAACATATCCTTTTTATACATACCTACGTACATTACTATCATACATACTTGTATAAAGAACAAACACACATACCTAAACACTTATTAATGTAGTAGTCTCTGATCGTATACTCGTTTAGAGATAAAGACCTCTGGTCAGATATTAAAAACTAATTTGAAAACGGCTGTCCAATAAAAAAAAAAGCACAGGAATCGAACCAGCCTGTTACAATCTTAAACATAAATATTGATTATTTATTACTTTTGTAAATAATTTCGGCTTTTTTTTTTAGCCTTTTTTTTTTTTACAACTAAACAATTCACAGTAATCGAAACTGTGTTTCAGACATTTAATAAGTTGTGTTATGTGTTTTATTCTAAGTTGAACATAAAACACATAACACAACATTCTTTTAAAACGACAAATTATCAATAAACTTCAACGCACGTCACGTGACGGTTAAGTTAATCAGAGTTTTTTTTTAATTTTAGGAACTATTGCGCAATTTTCGTGGTCTTTTAATATAACACCAACAGACTAAAATAATGCACGGAAATCGAATCCGTCACAACACTGCAACGATACCACTATATAATATTTATGTTGTACAAAACCTAAGCCCTTGGCTATCTAAATGTCAATATGGTAACAATTTAATTTGCAACACAAATTGTTGTTTTTTTTTTTAATTTTTAATTTCAAATTTCAACATCTAAAAGAATAGCACAATTTTTAAAAGTAAAAATATGGTAGGTACTTATTTGTGACGCTGATAGAAATATTTACGGTTATCGAAACCGTATTTTTAATACTAGATCTAAATTATGATTAAAATAAAAAAACAGACTTGCGCCCCTAGTCTATTAAATATTAAAAGGTTAAATTAGCTCAAACCAATTTTTTTACGCGGGAGTTCGAACCCACGATTAAGAGCTTCAATAACACTAAGTTCGACTAAAACCACAATCTTTCTTGCAGGAATCGAACCTACAATTGTAACACATTCAATCTCTGATTAAATGCCAAATATTTCATTTATTTTCATTCAATAAGCATCTTCGTAGGAATCGAACCTACGATCTTATAATAACATACAACCAATTGGAAATTATGTTACTTGAATAAAATGTGTCATACATCAACCACTTATAAGACATTGAACCCACAACACAAATATCTAATAAGTACAGACCTTCCTTTTGTAACAATTCTTACTAGAAATGCTCATTACCGTTATAATTTTCTAACAAGTGATAAAATAATTCTAATTACGCTGTTTAGACTGATAAGACATAGACTAATAATATAACCTTTAAAATCGTAGTAAGTAACCCGAGTTCATTTTAATAAGTATTTGAATAAAACTAACTCAAATTTTAATGACTTAAATTCTGGTCACGCAGCACCAACTGTAACTCTCCTACCCCAGGCTACATAGAAACGATAAAATATCCTACGTTGTGTAATTAAATTATTGGCCAAATAAAATATGTGATCGTCTAGTTATAAATATACCTATCTAAATTAGGACCCTCTACGTTGTGTAAAATAATATTGTGAAATAAGATAACCCTATATCTATTTCAATTGATAAGCAAGCTAGAAACCACAAATAAACACAGTAAACCACAATCACGTTAATCACGAATAATAAACAATAAATGGAAGTTATTAAATGGGTACGACTCACCAAAGATCTTCTAAGATACCTGCACACTCGGGAATATAACTGGAGTATCGAAAACCCCTGGCTGCCTGCTTGTGGGACCTCCGTGTACCGGAGTTCGTGTTGTTCAAACTTATATATATATATGATTATAAAATAAAGTAATTAGTAGATTACAATACATATAATGTTCCCTACCTAAACCCCTACCTTATTACGAGGTCGGCTACAGCGAGAACCTTTTTGACCCTAGATTCAAATTTACTTTTTTAAGTATTTTGTAATAATTAATTGAAAAAGAAGTTAAAATCAAAACGGTCCTCACTTTGGATGGGGTCTGACCTCAATAACACTACCTGCTTCGCTATCCTACTATCCCTATCGCCCCTAATAAAACTACTCTAAAATATAGTATGAATATTTAAGCACGCTCATGCAGTTACGCTACTTGCTCATGCTATGCCCTTAAAACTATGATTCTACGCGTCCCTAATCCGAATTACGCAGCCGCGATTTGTGACGATGACTAAGGAATGTTGTCGGGTTTGTTCAAGATAGTCTGAATATCATTGAGATGAGTATAACAATTACTGTGAGTGACCCCATAACAAAGGATACAATATTGACAAACTTCACACTAAGCACTTAGCCCGGGTCGTAACGTCTGTACCTCAGAACCACTAGTAAAGATTATAAACACCTAAATGACCCAGGTCTTGAGTGAGTACCTAGTGCCTGTGTAGATGTGTGACGTAAACAGTGTGTTAGCTAATGCTAGTTGTTTGAAGTTAAATGGTGGTAATAAAGTGTGACGGCAAAAGATGTATTTCTAGCGTTTGCAGTGGAATTAGACAACCAGAGTCGCAAGGCTTTCAAGCCGCTATCTGGGCTGACCCCACGTGTGCTGCTTGTGAGTGTTTACAATAAATGAATGTTTAGTTTACCACACAAAAATAGTTTTTTGTTATTTTACCTTAGCTCGTCACAAAAATTACACAAGACTTAACTTAATAAAGCGTTATGACACACTCAATAAAATAAAGGTAAAGCAGATTAAAGATAATAAGTGAGATAGAACTGCTTCTCCCTCTATTTTATAAAGCCTGAAATAATGAAGCTTTTAATCAATTAAGCAAGCAAAAATAATAATAATATAATATTTACCTAATCTAATTTATTCACTACACATAATTCTTTCACGCGTACTAACTCTTTTACTATCTTTATATTTAATTATATGAGATTAAATGATACCTAACGAAAACCTTCCCTTAATAACTATTAAGACGTGTTAGAGAAAATACTAACCCTACAAGTAATATTAAAGACACAAAATATTAAAAGAGAACACTCGCCCCTAATACTGAAAGTACATAAAATAAAATATTACTTAGACAAAATCAACAAAATTAGATAGTAACAATAATGTAACTAAACCGAAATACTTATCTCAATAAAACAGAATATTCTAACCACAACTCTTATTGTCTTTAAACTTAAATGTCCACTAATCACAAAATCAAAACACTGAATCTAGATTAAAATAATTGACAAAAGTGAGACCTTGGTTTAGTCGTATGCGCACGTTAAAACTCACGATATCTCAGTTTCGCGTCCCGGGGGTAACTAACTAGTCTAAAACAACTATATTTCCTAAATCCCAAATCATCCCTTCCTTTCACAAATGACGCCAACTTAATTAACCAATCAGCGTTAAGTCCGGCCATACATTCTTTTCACACGCAACTTTGAGTACAAAAAATATGCAGACGCCAAATGGGTGATAAATACTAAACGTTTGTGTCATTTCTTCGTAACAAAAAGGCAAAATGTAGGCAAAAACAACATTATCTTGGACCTTGTCTCAAGTACCGCACTTAGAATGTGTTTCAACGAATTAGTAGATTTTTGCCACAAAAACAGGTCATAAGTTACAAAATTTATGTTGACATAATAAATGGTGTTTGAGTAATTTTTTTTACAAAAGTTGTCTCTCTTACATTATATTAAATGTTCATTTTATTTTAATATATTAATGTATAGCGGGTAATATACACGTGTTACAGTACCTACTAGACAACGATATAAATACTTATATAGAGAAATAAATACTTAAATACATAGAAAACATCCATGACGAGCAATGCATTTGATCTTGATTAAAACTTGGCTTTAGAGGTCACTTACCATCAAATGTGTGCTCGTGAGCCGTCGCCATGCCATGAAAAATAATTATCGACAATGTTTTTTTTTCTCTTTTAGACTTATTAACCGATCGGTATCGAATGCCAGTTATTTAAACAACCCTGGGTGTGAGCCATTCACGTATGCCACCATCGGTCAAGCCGTGGAGTCTACCGTTAACCGTTTTCCTGGGAGGGTCGCCGTACGTTCCATGTATGAAGACATAACGCTTACCTACGAACAGCTGTTGACACAAGTAACTTATAATTTTTATATTGTTAATCTAATGAAAAAATTTAATTACTTATTGGATTGTATAATTTTACAGAATATACCTAGTTAGGTTTATCCAACCTTGTATCCCGTTCCCCGTACCCCGTGTGGTTGCCGGGTTTGAATAGTGCCACTTCATCAACATTCATTAGTGTCATGTCTTCCCGTGGATGTCGTAAAAAGCGACAAAGGGAATAAAGGCTTGTAATACTGTTTGGTGATGGGCTTGCAACCTGTCACTAATTCACTGGTAAACATCTTAGCGTAATTGTGCAAAATGTGGTTACAGAATTATCAACAAGTTTTTAGAGATGTAGGTAATTCTGTAGCTCTGCCTACCCCACTCGGGGATTACAGGTGTTAAGGTATATGTGTATTACCCTTCCTCCGCTTGTATGACCAGTGCAGCGTTTGTGTACTCTTTGCAACCTAAATACTTCTGGGACTCATATAACAAATAAACAGATAGCACAAGTATTATGACTAATGATTTTTAATTTTCGTACCTATTGTAGGTATATGCCAAATCCGTAGCTTTTTGTGTTTGTCAAGTTGGGGGAACTTTTGGGCATTATGAATAAATAAGTGTAAAGTTTAAAAGGGAAAGAACCAGGGTTAAAACAACTATGTTTTTCAATTACAGGCTGACACTTTTGGCTGTTGTTTAAGAGCCCAAGGTTTGGAGAAGGGTGACAGGGTAGGAATTTGGTCCCACAATAACGCCGAGTGGATCGTTGCGCTGGTTGCAGCAGCAAGAGTCGGCCTCATTTCGGTACGGCATTTGTATGTAATCATAGTAATACTAACACATTTTAATTGGACTGTTGCTGTAAGATGTATGTCCAAAGTATGGGCGGTACCACAAAGTTTTTCGATACTATGGTCAAAACTTCAACTATGCTGCCAACGTACATAAAACGCTTTATATTTATAAATGTATTTATCAATGACAGCGACCGATCACCACCATCTCAAATAAATTTGTGAGACTGTGAGTTAATATCCACAATATTAAGAGTTATCATTTTCTAGGTAGCTTTGAACCCCGTCTACGAGAAACCTGAATTAAAGTACTGCATCAACAAAACAGAACTGAAAGCTATAATTATAGGCGATGCTTTGAAACAACGAAACTACTACAAGTTGATCGAAGACCTAATACCCGAGGTGCGGAGGGATAAAGCTGGGTTTATAAAGTCCGAAGAATTTCCTTTTCTAAAGACTATTATAACGTGTGACAAAGAAGCCCTTCTGTAAGTAAAAAAATGTACAAAGTTATTATCTGAGTAATATTCAATGAAAAATGTAATCAACATGACTGAATCACAGATACTTGTTGGTTGCTCAGAAATAATGGTACTTATGTAATTACCAGCAAAGTTACATATCGTTAAACGCTGCCAATTCCAGCCAGTATAGAGATGAAGCTATAGGTGTGACATATTCTTCATTTCTTGAACCTATTGGTTGAACTTTGCTGGTTTTAACAGTCTATAAATAAGTATTGTGATGTATAAATGTCTAGTAATGTTTTAGTTCATATTGTATGTTTATGTCAACGACGGCGACGTGTGTAAGGTGAGCTTCGTTTCTCTCCGGCAGAAAAATGCTAAAATAAGCAATTTGACTCTTTCTCATTTGTTTTTATTTGAGTATTTCGTAGGTGTGTTAAATTTTGTGTCATGTTTTACAGAGGTACATTCACGTATGGCTCCTTGGTGCAGAACAAGCAAGACGCGTCGCGGTACAGTGCCCAAGTTGGACCAGACGATGGATCCATCATACACTTCACTTCTGGGACCACGGGTAAGTTAAGGGCTAAGCGGTCGCTTCGCTAGTAACACACCGTAAATTTCTAATTTTATAGGATTTTGTTTCAAAGTTATCGAGCGTAATGATCCATGATGAATAATTTATCTATCAGCTTAAAGGAGTATAAAACATAACATAAAAATCAAAGAATTTTTTAAAGATAAAATGGTTGGATTTTAAATATTTTTCGCAGGTGATCCAAAAGCAGCCTTGGACTCGCATTTTGGCGTAGTAAATAATAGTTACTTCATGGGTAGGAGGCAAAACTTTCACCAAGGTCATCAAACAGTTTGTGTTCAGGTAAGTTACCAAAAATGATATTTTTTTCTAAGGTTTGGCTATTATATTATAAATCCCACCTTTTCTAAGTAGGTACTTAATTATATTGTAGTGATAGCAGTTTCGCTGCTTCGCAAAGAGAATAATACTGAAGAGTTATTTAAGGGCTTGCCTAGATCGCAGCTGGCCCTTAGGTAGTTCTTCCTTGCTTTCTGTATGCAGTAGTACCTAGTACAGATTCACTAGGCAAGAGCATGTTGAGTCATGCTCAGTGTAGGGTTCCGAAACCGTTACTACAACCCCAAAAGTCCATCTCGAAAAATATCAATATGAACTAATTTTTCATTTGTCGGCGTAATTTAAACGTAAATGACAAACTACAACTTTGTAGTACGAAGAGTCTCTGAATTAAGACGCGGACAGACGGACAAACAAGCATGACGAAACTTATAAGAGTTCCTAGTTTAACTTCATAACCCTAAGAAAATATGTAAACAAAGTTTCGATCTTTTCACGATCAGAGTTGTCAGTTCCAATTAGCCGACCGGAATTTATTTCAAGTCAACATGTATCCAAAATCCACTTTTTCTGTTCCAGTCCCCGCTGTTCCACGCGCTTGGCTCCGTCATCACGGTGGCTACTGCCCTGCGCCACGGTGCCACACTCGTTCTGGCGGCACCCACCTACAGTACCAATGCGACACTTAAGGCTTTGATCTCTGAGAAGTAGGTAGCTTAGGTTACTCACTAAACCTTGTTATCTTGACTCATTCTAAGAGGACCTATTACTCATCGCATTATCTGTGGAAATGTATAAGTTTAGGTTTAAAAACAGTCGTAGCTGACTCTAAAAACGACACCCACTGAAAAGTAGATATTCATTTTAACTCAGTTACACTTTATGTCATTCCTTACAGTTGCACAATCATCAACGGTACCCCAACAATGTTCGTGGATCTGGTGACCTTAGTACGCGCCCAAGGCGCCAGCCCGCGTCTGCACTGCGCTCTTAACGCCGGGGCACCCTGCAGTCCTCAGCTTGTCAGGGATATCAAACAGTATCTGAATGCTGAAAATGTTTCGGTATTGATCTAATCTAATCTAATCCAAAATATTAAATCTAAGTGTTAACAAATACATTAAAGCAAACAGTACCATACCCTTATGATTAGTGAAGAGATTGGCCACACTTGGCACATAAACACTCACAGTGAAAGTTCCGTTTTCAAGCGATTTGTAGGGCGATATAATCTTATTTCAAAACCACGTGGAGCAAGACTTAACTCTTACAAGTGGGTCTGTTTTTTGGCAACGCCAACACAAATCCAGACAGACCAAGGCTGCTGCAGACCGTACTTGGCTTTCATTCCGTTCACTGTGCCACGATTTTGCAAAAAATGAAATATGTATCTTTATTTTACAGAGCTTGTTCGGCATGACAGAGACCACTGCATCCGTGTTCCAGTCACTGCCCAACGACAGCACAGAGCTGGTCGCCGAGACGGTCGGCTACATACAGGATCACATTGAAACTAAGGTAACTTTATTTTTGCAAACTTCAACCTCTCGATATTTGTTATTCTCACTAAAATAACCGTACCCTTGGTATTGTAAGTATTCCTACTTGTGGTGTTTTATTCCCACGCACCATCAACTATCGTTACGTTGCTTGCTAGCCTAGGGGTCGAATCAGGCTAATAACTTAGTCACCGAATGATACCTACATAAAAAGATTTACTTATGACTAATTTTTAATTTAACACGCTTTCATTATTTTTATTTGTAACTAAATTTTACTTACAATGTAATAAAACTCGGAAGTCGATTGTAAACTATTTATTATGGTTTAATTGACTTGACATTTTGGATACTTATTTAATTCTAATGACAATACCGTCATTATATTATCGAGCTGATATAGTGATGGAGGCGGAAAGCTATACTATACGAAACTTTTCAATGGTTACCTAACAGTAGGCCCGTCGAGTTTGGACTCGTTTGGCTGGTTTTTTAATAGTAAGTTAGTTTTAACTGATTCTAGTACAATCAGCTAGACTAAAGAGTGATAAAAAATTAACAATTGTGATCACGTGACTTGTCTGATCGAAGGTAGTCGACAACGAGGGGAAGACGGTTCCGTTTGGCAACGCCGGAGAACTGCTTGTGAGGGGTTACAACACCATGATGGGATATTGGGGAGAACCTGAAAAGACCAGGGAGACTTTAGAAGCAGATGGCTGGCTGCATACTGGGTAAGCACGGTGAGACTGATTACAAGGAAATCGACCGGTTCATGAAAGTATTTTTTTAAAACCGGGGATACCAATGTAGTGAAAATAAAAATTTGTTGAATTCTTAGTTAATGTCAATGATATGAAGAAAAGACACATACTAAGCTAGATAAAATCAAAAAACCTGTCACAATATTACTAAATGACGATGGGTTGTTTAGGTTCTGACTGATAAATCCAAGTTACTTTGTATCTAGGTATATGCTTTATATAGTACATCTTCTGTTGGAATTGGCCTTCCTCTAATAATCAGAGGCCTCAGAGGGTATAGTCTTTATTATTTCTAGCGAGCCGATCTTCTACACAAAGGCCATTGTTTGTAAACAATACCATTGTCTTTCTTTGTGTCCGTAACACCAAGCCGATTACATAAAAAAAAGTTAGAACTACATTGAATGTACATTGAATTATCAACCCTACTCTCTTAGTCAGTAGGTTTAAAATGTAAAGTTTCAGGATACAGATATAAGTCTTTATTATTTGAACTGTGCTTATTCTTTACACAATACTATCATCTACACAAAACTTATATCTGTATCCTGACACTTTACATTTTAAACCTACTGACTAAGAGGGTAGGGTTGATAATTCAATGTACATTCAATGTAGTTTTAACTTTTTTGTATGTAATCGGCTTGGTGTTACGGACACAAAGAAAGACAATGGTATTGTTTACAAACAATGGCCTTTGTGTAGAAGATCGGCTCGCTAGAAATAATAAAGACTATATGCATCAAGTGATCCAAATCTTCCAGTTGTGTGAACCTAAAATGCATGGGGCAAGTAGCGACACCTAAATTCCGTTTCAGAGGCCCGTGCACTTTAAACACTAGACTAGAAAGACTGTTTGACTAAGTTAATGATTCATGATTTTTACAATTTCAGTGACAAATTTGTATTAAGCGACGACGGCTACGGGCGTATCGTGGGTAGACTGAAGGACATCATAGTAAGGGGAGGAGAAAACATTGCGCCTAAAGAAATCGAAGATTTACTCAATACCCATCCTGATATTGTCGAAAGTCAGGTAAAAACAACAATTCGACACATGCAAGGCATAACATTGTATCTCAAATGTTATGTTAGCTTGAGATACAATTTTATTCATGCTCAAATACGTTTGAAATTAGAAGTCGCAGTAAATTGAGATACAATGTTTTTCCTTGCATGTGTCGAATTGAGTTTCTTAGCAGCGCAGACTGTAATTTTTAAATTGATTTTTTGTATTATCATCAAAACTGCCAATATTTATTTCGGTACCTTGTTTTAAAGACACTCATTTCACTTCGAAGAATTTTCGTTTCATAGAAAACTATTTCTGCTGACAGGTTCAGGTTGATTTCAGGTTATCTTAAATATGATTCACGTAGGTTAGGTTAGACTAGTAACCAACACAAGATAAACTGAAATCAACACGGGTTCAGCAGAAAATCGTTTTCTATGAAATAAAAATTCTGCGAAGTGATACGTTCTATGAAATGAGTGTGTATAAAACAAGGGTTAATCATTTATTTCACTTTGATTGTGTCAAAAATAAAACCAAATAACATTTCTATTTTATATATCAAGGTTATCTTGAGCATGCGTCTATTCTTAGTCACGATCCTTAGCAGTAAAGGATTGATTGTAGCCACTTCTTGCCAGTCCAGAGATACCGTAGTACGAGTATCTAAACTTAGATTGTTAAGTAATGCGAAAGGTTAATAACAACAGTCCTTTAGTCCTTAGCGAGCTGAACTTTCAAGTGGGTATTAAAAGAGATGGCTGTCCCCCGTGGGATAAGAAAATAAATACCTCACACAAATTAACCTAGACTAGACCAAAACTAAACTCTAGGCCCGTACTATGAATACTAGGCAACGATCAACATACTTAAATATACCCTACCTCCGAAGCTAGCGGTCTTGTGTTCCACTGGTATGGTCAAAATATTTAAATGATGTACGCAAGGATTTGTTCTTGAGTGTTGGGTTTTTTCTATGTATTTTATTATGTGTTTATCTGTAATAAGAGATAGGCTGAAAGCGTCATCAAAATAGGTAATTAAATATAAATTCACGCCAGTTTAAAAACTCCAATGATTTTTGGCACTGCAGGTGGTGGGGGTATCAGACGAGCGCCTGGGCGAGGAGCTGTGCGCCGTGGTGCGTGTCCGCGCAGGCGCCGCCTTGACTGCGCAGGACGTCCAGCGGTACTGCGCCGGCCGCCTGGCCAAGTTCAAGATCCCCAGGCTCCTGAAGGTCGCGGAGGAATTCCCCAAGACAACATCCGGAAAAATACAGAAATATAAACTCCGAGACATGGTTGAATCTGGAAAACTTTAGCTTCACCTACTTCAGTTTTATTATTAGATCAATTAATTCGCACAGGTTGCTCTTTCGTTTCGGGGCCAATAGTCGGTCTATGATCTCTGTTCTTGACCTCGATATTTTTTAGATTTAAATAGGTCTAAGCTCAATATAGCTCAAGTAGTGAAATCAAATGACAAATCATTTATAGTCGTCGCAAGGTTGGAATGTTGTATTATGAATAATCAAAGAAACAATTAGCTTTACTTGTTTATTTTGTTATGAGCTGTCACAGGGAGCTAAGATGATTGACCCAACTAGGTACTTACTACAATAAGAGCAAGTTGTACTAAGCAAAAAATACCTAACCCGAGTATTTCATTAAAGATTAAGGCAAACGGAATAAAGAAATAAAACGGAAAGGGACTTGTTTGATTTGAAACCAGAAAAGTTGAAAGATAGTAGTGATGGTAATTGTGCCGGAAAATATAATAATATATTAATTACGTACTTACTTTCTTTAATGTATTGTGAAGCCAATAAACAAATTCATGGCATATTTTAGTAAAATGAGAAGTTGTAAGCCAAAAAGTTATAATAAATCTCAATCCTCCCTGATTCAAACTAAGTATAATTATAAAGTAGTTGATAACATTGAGAAACACAAATCATTTACTAAAGCAATATACGCTGACTTCTGCGTTATTTTACTTTATCATTTCATAACATATTTAATGGGTTATTGGGACCAATTGGCCAGTAGCGGGAAAACTAACGAGATCAGAAAATAAGCATTTAAACTAGGTAAGTAACTAAGTATGTATATATTACCTACATTAGTATGTGAATGCGTACCGCAACTGAGCACGAGATACCGTATCTCGTAAAAGGCCACAGCCGTAGATACCTACTGAGCAAGTCTGGCTACGTTCAGTGTTACGTTGATTATCACAAAGTAAACCGCACTAGCTAGTTATACATCTATTCGTTAAATAAACAAGATACTAAGTATTTACACGTTCAGTGATCAGTGCTCGCGCTCGTTAGTGATTTTTAATGAGTGTTAGATAAATTAGTGTACGTACGAGTATAGTGACATAATAGAAACCGTGTTTGTCAACATGTTTAGAACTTTGGTGACCGTTTCGCCAAATATTTGCAAAACTTTAAGGTAAATTACTGTGTACTATTTTAATATTTTTTCTGCTAGTATGTTACTCGATTTCTCCGTCAATTCTCAACCGATTTTGATGATTCATGTTTCCAAGAGCCGGTAAGGTATATAATATATCTCGGGTGCGTCCCACGAGATATAACTACATAATAACTATTTTCATGTTACTAACGTTTACGAGATATAATGAACGTTAGCTATAATAACAAAATCAATATTTTTATAAGGAATAACGGTCAAGTCATATAATATTCATTTTATATCATATTTTTTAATATAACACTCACAATGACTAATTTCAGTTCGTATAACATACATGACATATAGCGATCATAATACATATTATCTTTTAGTATAAGTGTTACAAGATATAATATCGTATGATATAAATGTGAGCGAGCGAAGCGAGCGAGCAAGACTTCTCTGGGCAGAACCGACTCGGTTAGGTTAGGTTAGAAGGCCTAGGCGGGAGCAAAGCTCCCGCCTAGGCCTTCGAGGTTATTTTTTTTTTGCCCAGAAAATTCAGACTGCTGCCAGTAAAGTTAGTAAGGTAAGGTTGATTGTTAATAAAGAAGGCCACTTAATACTGAAAATAGAATTTAATTTCAAATAACATATGCATGTAGGTATTTATATTATACGTGTATTATGTTTTTTGATGTTAGATAATTTGATTAATATAACTTTTAAATCTTAGGTGTTATGAACGTTATACGTTTTATAATAGTTATATAAATTGATATTATATATTAATAACGTTATACTGTATGGAAATAGATATTTTGAAATTATATCTTCCGTTCATTATATCCAGTGAACGTTATACTAAACGTGTTTATACAAAGTGAGCGTATATATTATGAGTGTTATATTATCAGTTCTTATATCTCGTATTACTTACCCATATATCTCAGCGATAGTCTCAATTCAATTACGTCAAAATCTGGTCATAGGCATCATCGAAAGTCAACTGAATTCCTAAAAAAATCGAGTTGCTCATAAGAGTAGGTACATACCGAACGTAATGATTAATGTGCACGTTTCATTAATCATTACGTAACGTGTAAATACCTGCCGGTGATGTTTTGTTTTAAAACTCGAAATACTTTACAAGTTTATACATATTAAAACCTTGGTCGGCCTCGCAATCTCTCAACAACGCATGGAATATTATTTACGTACTCGTTTGTAGTATCTCGGTTACTGATAAGGTCTCACTTATTTTCAGTCGTGCGTTGTCAAATGGATACCTGCACCACCCTGGCTCCGAGCCGTTGACCTATGCTACATTCGGGCAAGTTGTGGAGGCCACTGCCCACCGCTTCCCGGAGAGAGTCGCAGTTCACTCCGTTTATGAAGATGTCACGTTGACCTATCAGCAGCTATTAAAAAAAGTAAAACTACAATAATTAAAACCTAATGTGAAAAAAGTCATATTGTAAGTGGTTCTGCAATCGCTTTAATTGAACTTTATTCGTGAGCCACATATCACTTAAAGCAAAAATGATTTTATAATGGGAGCGTATATTTATAAGGTAAACCTTAAATAAAATGATAACATAAATCTGCCCCACATCCTGAGCAATAAGTAACAACACTATTTTTAGGTGGCAGCACTGATTTCCCGTCCCTCACAAAATTTTTACAGTTCACCTAAAAATAGTGTTGCCAACCAAATCTGTTCTAAAACTTCCGAAATAATGCAAGTGGCTCTTTCAAAACCTGGCTCTTTCATGCCACTTCTCCCCTACCTATGTACTATCAGCCCAATGCAACCCCGACCCACCATAGAACGGTGTCACAGTGACATTTTAGAACAATTAGTTAGTATGTATGTATGTATTTAAACCATCAGGCATTACAGTATTACATAGGTTAAATGGGCTTATTAAATAGGTTAGGTCAGGTTAGGCTTTTGTCCACATAAAATTGTAAAATTCCCAGGAAGTATTTCTTTGCGAAATGAAACTTTGTAAAATAATAATGGTTTGCCAAATGATAATTTGGTTAAGCATTGGTGAACCGTAAACAGATGGTAATTTATGCCAAAGTAACAAAAAAGAGATTTAAAAAATAACTATAATTTGCAATTGGCATTTATAATATAGGAGTTTTACCTTACAATAAAACACTTATTAAATACTTACCTGATTCGAAGCCTACAAACATTATGAGAGCGGCACTTCCGTTTCCCAAACGAATTATATATTTTACTACAGTTTCCGGTATATCTTTCATATCCGTCCACTGGCAGCACGGCAAGCGAGCCATCTTAGATGTGGCACTCATTGCGTCATTGCGTTCATTATGCGCCAGGCAGGCCTCAAATTGTAGGCTTCGAATAAGGTAAGTATTTAATAAGCGTTTTATTGTAAGGTAAAACGCCTTTATTCAATTATGTACCATCTATAAGAAAAAAGTATTTATTCTAATATTTTATTGCAGGCTGACGCATTAGCCTGTTCTCTAAGGGAGCAGGGATTGGACAAAGGTGACATGGTGGGAATCTGGTCGCACAACAACGCAGAGTGGATCGTGGCCCTGGTCGCAGCGGCCAGGGCCGGGCTAATATCGGTAGGTATGTGTTTTGTATTGCCTTTAAAACATCACCATATTTATTATTTACCTATTAAGTTTATGACTGCAATCTTCAAGTCTTATTTATTATCTATCAGGTACTGCTGAACCCTGTATATGAAAAACCAGAACTAAGTTTTTGTATTAAGAAAACTGGACTAAAAGCGATTATAATAGGAGATACTCTTGATAAGAGAAATTACTATAAACTGATTGAGGAAATGATACCAGAAATTCATAAAGATAAAACTGAATCGATACAGTCAAAAGAATTTCCTAGTTTGAAGTCTATAATTTCATGTGACAAGGAAAGATTACCGTAAGTTGTGTATTTTAAAGTTGTGATTCTGATACAGGAAAATAAAGGTAATCAGACTGCTTTTGCTGGTTTCCCGCTTAGTAATCGTGTTGTATGTGTTTTCCAGAGGAACCTTTACATTCAACTCTTTGGTGGCAAAAGAAGGAGACGCGGCGCGGTATAGCGGCCAGGTGGGGCCCGACGAGGGCGCGGTCATTCATTTTACTTCTGGAACTACTGGTGTGTTAATATTTATGTCATAAATAGTCAATTTTTAAGTTTTTACATCATCTTGTGTAAATTTTGTTTTTTTTTCCCTAATTTTGTACCAAAATTGACTAGGTATCAAAATAAACGCGTCTTATTCTCGTATTAATGTCAGAAAGCCACGCCCGCTAAAACACTTCCTGATGAAGGACCCCTAACGCGTCCGAAACATGCTGAGGTGTTCCAGAATGTCAAAATACCACAGTGCTCTCTAAACCAGATTCCTAAAACACATATAATAAAACAAATAAAATAAATTAAATATTAGGAACGGATAATCAACAATTTCTTAATTGAAAACTTAAGTTTTGGTATCTTATATAAAGAATCTGGTATTTTATATTCTGGTATTTCGGCAATGAGCGACACGATGTACCATTTCCTGACATTAACACACAGAAATAATGTAGGGATGTTTTTTGATCCATAGAATTATTTTTAGGGCCCACAAAAAAAAGGCTCTAGAAAGAGAATCATGGAAATTGCTGCACCGACAAGAGCCTAGCTTTTAAATTTAAGAAATACAGTTTTGATGTGTGTGAGTAAGCCGTAGCAGTGATTTTGTTGGTATAACTACTCAAGTCAGTTCAAATGGTGTGTAATTGCTCTAACATCAAGCATATTTTCAGGAGAACCCAAAGCAGCTTTAGATGCACATTTTGGATACGTGAACAATAGTTACTTTGTAGGCAAGAGGCAAAGGCTCCATGAAGGCCATCAAACTATTTGTGTGCAGGTAAACCTTTACTTAATTTTAAGTAGGTAACCTATCCCAAGAATGGTTCGTGCAAATTGAGATCAGAAGCCCTTGCCAGGATGCATTACGCTAACTAACGTTTCTATTCGATTCGTATGTAAACCAATAGCATCGCTGGTAGATCACGCGACTTTTCGTATCACGCACGACATCTACGAGTGACGCGATTGGTTAAAAACGAAATAAATAGAAACGTTAGTTAGCGTAATTCATTTTGGCCAAGGCCTCAGAGAGCATATATGATTTTTAATCGAGAAAATGATTTTAAGTTATCTACTCGTAGCTTCTACGTGGAATCGTGATAGTAGTTTATGTGACTGGTGTATTAGTTTAGTTTATTTATTTATCTATGTAATATAACAATATAAGTTGCAATCCATGTTAAAAAAATACGAAATTACATGAGATTGTCAAAACATAAACATGTAATAAACGGTCACTTGTCCGATTTCAATATACAAGGATTAATACATAACTGTCAATACAATAATAAATTTTCACTTTTAGCTCCATGTATTCATCCACAGAGTGTAATGGATTATCCAATAAAAGGTTTCTAAGGTGATGTTTAGATGCTTCTTCGGATGCGATTATACATTTTTAAGTTTCGCGGGTAGACGCTCATAGTACGTGGTACCGTTGACACGCGGGTACCCCGCGGCGGGTTGACCCGCAAGTGGATGCCTAATTAATTATGTGTACATACCTGAATCTGTGGTTGGCCCGTATCTTAATGTTCATGTATCTTAATATTTACATTAAAGTATCGATAACTGATAGTTTAACGACATGCAATACTTTAATGTTAACATTAAAATACAATCACAGATCAAGTTTCTTAAAATAGGCCATTTGCTTGTCGTTTCTGTACATATTGTAGGGACCTATGATATGGATGTAGATAATTCAAAATATAAAACACACTATTTGCTATCGAGCGACCGCATGTAGATACTTACTGTCAGTGTAGTGTGTCGGTTAACAATTTAGAAAAATAAATAGGGTAGTTGATTTACCAAACGCCTACCCACATCGCTGATGACACGGCTGGTGCAATCCAGCCGAAACGTCGGGTTAGTAGCGAGGGATGTACTTACCTGCACGTTTGATTGCATTCCGTTAAGAACTGATTTTATTTCTAATAGTATGCTGTAAACGAAAATGTTTAAAAGTGTCTAGATAAATATTTGTTTACTTGTCTCCAGGCGCCCCTGTTTCACGCCATGGGTTCCGTGATCACTACGGGAGCCGCGCTGCGGCACGGCGCCACGCTGGTGCTCGCAGCACCTACCTACAATCCTAACATGCATTTGAACGCTTTATTGGCTGAAAGGTACGTAGTAGACCATGCGAGGGCCTACCTTATGGCATGGCGGTCAAACCACAACCCGACCAAGTAGATTAAGTTACACTTGCTTTATCACATGAATGCGGTTGCGCCGTACTTGGTAGTCGTAAAGCGAACACGCACACCACAGCACGTGCACGTGCATCTACATATACACACGAGTAGGTACCTATGGCCGACCTGCTTTCGTGAGATAAAGCAACTGGTAGTGGTAGTAATTTCTTCTTGTTAATGGGTGTTCCCAATTATTTCAGATGCACCGTCTTAAATGGCACCCCGACGATGTTCGTGGACCTTATTTCCCTGCTGAAGAGTAAGGGTGGCAGCGGCAGCCCTCACTTGCGCGTCGCCCTCACCGGGGGCGCGCCCTGTAGCCCACAGCTTATAAGGGATGTCAAGCAGTACCTCAATGCTGATATTGTATCGGTAAGATCTATTTAGATTTGCTCGTTACGTTGGTCTTCATATCATAATATTATACTTATAGTACAATTACTTATGTTGAGGAATACAATGATTATTTGGTGATTTATTCTCATATTAAAGAAATATGAATGTGTAGACAAAGACAAAGCTAGGTTATATACATTTACAATTAAACTCGGTGTAATGTTGGTGCTAGACTGCGTCGTGAATAAATTGTGTAGGGTGATACAGTCAGTTGATTTCATAAAATAATCAGTGTCACTTTCGAACAAAATACCTTCTAGCATCAACTCAAATCAAAAAGAGTCATTTAAAATATTGTAATTCGCCACTGGGTCGCCATAATATCATAAGTCCACTATTATGCGTTCAAAACCCGTTAGCAATGACCACCATTACTGTGGTAGTAGGTTACCATGGTACAAGATGGTACATGTAGTTTCTGGTCTATGAAACCTAAATATGCACTTATAATCCATCAAATTCTACAGCATTTTCCTCAGCAAAAGCGAAAGTATTTACAACTAAAATAATTATAAAAAATAGTACTTACCATCAACTTCATGATCCATGACTAAGAACTTAATGCGGCTAGAAAGCGATACTCGGAGGCCAGAAACAGTAAATCATCATCTCAGCGGCATCTCACCAACTGCCGGGCATAAGCCTTTTCCGAAGATCTGCACCATAATTGCTCATATGGTAGGCGCGATCAGCTGATTAAACGCTTATAATATGAAATAAAAATAGAAAACTCCCTTGATGTATCAAAACACGCCTTGTTCCAGAGCTTGTATGGTTTATCGGAGACTACGGCAGCTGTATTCCAGTCACTGCCTGACGACAGCACGGAACGGGTGGCGGAAACAGTCGGCTATATTCACGACCACGTAGAGGCAAAGGTACGCATATTTACTGTTTGGAAACAGGTTTCGAATATAGGTAGGTACCTATATACTGCTAAGTGGTAAGAACGAACAAAATAAACAGCAGACGAGTTCTGAAAAACTTCATGATGGTCACAGCTCATTGGAACTCCCCGGCTCCCGACCAGCAGTTAGTATTCTTTACATGGATTTATATGGGCATGCGCTCAGTAAATCAACTACGCTACGTAACGTTTTTAATACTAACCGCGAGGCGAGGCGGTGCGGGCCGGGTGCCGGGTGGGTCTAATGAGCTGTGACCTTTATATTTAGTATAAATAATAAATGAGATAAATATTGTTTTTATTGTATGTATGTATGTATGTAAACTCTTTATTGCACAAAAATATAAATATTACAATATAAATATTAAAGTAATGTACAAAGGCGAACTTATCCCTAAATGGGATCTCTTCCAGCTAACCCTGAAGTTAATGAGTAAGGACAATGCATAGGGTTGGACACATACAAGTTTGCACAAAAAATATCAAAAACAGATGATAATACTAATAAAAACTAAACGAATAAACCACTCAGGTACTCAAGGTAGGTAAGTAACATAAACTTAGGTACCCACATATAAAATACACATATAATATAATATATATATAATATATATATATGAATATATATAACTATAATCATTATAGGAACTCGGCTTCACGACTCATTCAGCCACAACGTTTTTAAATTTCGCTTTAGAGCGACTACAGTCGGTGATTGTCTTAAGGACAACGGAAGCTCATTCCAAAGTTGGACACCACGGACTGTGAAGGATTTGGCATAGAAATGTGTTTTATTAGACGGAACCGCAAGGGAAAGATTGGCACTGATTGGGATTGATTGTTTTTTTATTATTTGCAGGTGGTCGATGATGAAGGCAACATGGTGCCTTTTGGAGGGACTGGTGAGCTTATGGTGAGAGGCTATTGTAATATGATTGGCTACTGGGACGAGCCGAAGAAGACCAGAGACACGTTGAGAGAAGATGGCTGGCTGTATACTGGGTAAACTCAATGTAAATGCATTTTACTGAACATTTCAAAATCTAGAAGAGAAAGTAAACAAGATATCTATTACAGTGACAAATTTAGTCTGAGTGAGGACGGCTACGGACGCATAGTGGGTAGACTCAAGGACATTATTGTCAGAGGAGGAGAAAACATCGCACCCAAGGAGATCGAGGACTTGCTGAACACTCATCCAGATGTTGTCGAGAGTCAGGTATGGCATACTTATCATCACTATAATAAGCGAATTGTTACAAATGAATGAATGCTATCGACTTAAACAATTAATGAGTTCTGCTACTCCAAGACTTAAGTAGAAAGTTGAATGCAGCGGAGGACTTGTAGTTAAAAACAATTAGATTATCAGCAATAATTAAAATCGGCCTAGTGCGAGTCGAACTTACAAATGAAGAGTACCGTGAGAGTACCTACCATACCACCGCACAATATTGAGATCGAGCAAAAATACACCTCACATTTAATGTACTTGGGGACCCTTTTCATTTTCAAATTATTTTTATTATTTATTGCTAAAGAGGTCATAGTAAAATAAATTCTATAAAAAAACAAGTGTCTGCTCATTAAGATTTAAAAGCTACAGCGATTATTATGGTCGAGCAAAAGACTTTTGAATGGCAGTCCCCATTAATTAGTTGGAACAACACACTCTGTGAAAATGAACGAATGAATGTGATTTTCATCAGGTGGTGGGGGTATCAGATGAGCGGCTGGGCGAGGAGCTGTGCGCCGTGGTGCGTCTCCGCGCAGGCGCCGCCTTGACTGCGCAGGACGTCCAGCGGCATTGCGCCGGCCGCCTGGCCAAGTTCAAGATCCCCAGGCTCCTGAAGGTCGCGGAGGAATTCCCCAAGACTAACTCCGGCAAGATACAAAAATTCAAGATACGAGAAATGATCGAGTCCGGAAAACTTTGATTGAAATAATTTATATTAAGGACTAGTAGAAGCTTATAAAGGACCAGTAAAGGATGAAGGACACCAACTTGACTTTAGCTTACCTACTTCTTGCATTCGCTCTTGTTATCTTTCGCATAAAACTCGTTTAAAAAACTGTACTTATACCTAAGAATAATTTAAAGTATTTTAATCTCTTTTGCCAATGATAATTGTTTTAGTGATAATAAACTGATTGACTTAATAAAAGCCATACACGAGATTGTCTTCTACCTCTATCATTATATCAGCTATTATACTATGGTGCGTTAACAATTTGCTTAACTAGGCCAAATTCCAATCCGACGATTAGGAGTAGGAGGGTTAAATTCAATTTGACAATCTTCAAAGTCACTGATATATGTAGATTGACAAAGTACCGTAAAACGGGGTTAATAGGAACACAACTTAAAATGAAGCATATGCTACTTATTATAAGACTGAAATTATTTCCAATATATGTAACGTTTTTGTCCATTTCATACCCGTTCTTATTTGTAACAAGTTATGCCTTATTTTAGGATGTGTCCCTATTAACCCCTTAGTTCCTATTTATCCACTTTTTACGGTAACCAGCGAATTGAAAAGTAAATAATGTTCAAAACCTAATCCAAGTATTATTTTGCTTAATTAGATGAATTAACAAAGCCATTCCTTGTTACTATCGACTGACCTGGACATCGAGCTCAGTTCACTTTGTGGAGGATGGTCATACATCGTTATCGCGGGAGTAAAAACGATTTGACAGTAGTAAAAGATTATGACAAATAGGCAATAACAGAAGTGACACTCGTATCTAGAAACGTTTATGCCTACGAGTTCAAATGTTACAATTTTCTTTCAAATATCTTACCTCCATCCTACTTGACTTAATCAGTAGTACTTACATATTTAAAGGGATTAGCTACGCAATCGTAACGTCAACCTCTACAGTCACTTTTCTGCTACTTTAGACATTTGTCATTCTTCTTTGATTTGATATGTACAAAAACATACAAAAATATATCTAAATTAGATATGAGTACAAATGGAAAACATATATTTAAAAAGTTAAAACTATTTTTGGAGGAAAATACTGGATTTGACATAATATTTTTTCTAAATAACAAATTTGACACGTTGACTTATAGAAGCGTTTACTCAGTGTAAAATAAGTAGGATAGACCGTTTCCAGTGAAAAAATCGTGCTAGATATGAAGACCTTCTCAGAGGCTTAGAGAGTTTAGGCAGATATACTAAACATACATTCTGTTATATGTGTTCTTTAATAGATTTGTTTTTGTTCCCGCGATAACGACGTATGCTGATGGTTTATAGTTATTTATAACTCTGTACACATTGTAGGGAGAATGCGTCAGTTGTGCCTCGGATTTGCCGACGGGTTCGCGATGTTTCTGTTTATATTGATAACGTTTGTAGTGATCGTCGTTTTTCATTTGTATTTTCGCTACTGTCGTTCAGGGAGACTTATTGCTAAAATTCCCGGGCCAGATGGGTGGCCATTAATCGGAAATGTTCTTCAAATTTTATTACCACCCGGTACTTCCCGCAAAATACATTGTTACAATTACAATGAGATACATAAAAATATATTATTAAAATAAATTATTATTCTATATATAAGTACCTACTCGAAAGCCAATGTGTTCATATCCATTTAAATACTTTTAGATGAACTATTCAAATATGCAAGAAAATTGAGAAGAGATTACAAGGTACCAATACTAAAATTGACTTCCTTCAATGTTAGAGTTGTGAACATTTATGATCCAGATGATATTGAGGTATGATGCACGACCACACATATAACGTAGGTATATCGCTTATTAGAAAAAATAAGTCGGAAATTCTATAGAGTTTCGCAATTCCAGATATTTGTCTTTTATTTCGCATTTGGACAATATATATTTTTTAACAAATTAAATAATAATCTGTTCTTGATCATAAAGTAAAAGTATGTACGTAGGCTGGGGTAATTAGATCGAAAAATACGCTATCCTTGCATGAATTTAGTTTTTTTTTCATTCAATGTGTAGGTACAGTGGAGTTTATTAAGTGCTATCCTGCGAAACCTTCACCCCCGCGCATTCGTTTTTATCAATTACTTGATAGAAAAAAAAAATTAACAGGCATATTTGTAAGTAGTATTTGTAGAAGAGATTAAGTATTACCAGTAGGTCAGTAAATTAATCATTTGTGGTCCGCGAAACATTTTTTATTTTTTGAAATAGCTTATAACTTTTTTTTGTACTTTAAGCTAAAATATTAACAGGACAACAAATGCTAAATAGATTTTATTTCATATATCTAACTAATATAAAGGAAATTAAGCTTATGTGACTTTGCATTTCAGAGATATCTAATAACCTCAAATAGTGGTTCAGCCTAAAATGTTTAATTTTTGCTTAAACCGGTATTTAAAAAAAAAAAATTAATTAGCGTTGATACAATTTGTTTATTATGCCTGATAGCGTTTTTTTTTTCTTCAAAAATCACTGTTTATATTTTTGCTTGAAGTACAATAGTAGTATTTCCGTGGGGAAATTTGTGTAATTCTGCAAATATTTATTGGTTCTGCCAATTCTTTATAGAAAATAAGCGTAGTTTGCGAGGCTAAAAGCCCTCCACTAAAGTACGTTGAAATGAAGACCATTCAAGTTCAGACTGCATGACATCTATGCCATTCGATGCGGCGTAATAATTGTACAACATTAACAATTTAGAGAGCTGAAGGAACACCTAACTCGCCAACAACGTAGCAATGTATTTCTAAGATTCATTTGCTTGTCATTTTAAAAAAATACTTGGAAGATCCGTTTTTGACCGGTTATTAAATAACCAGATTGTTATTTTAACATCATGCTTTACAGTAAAACTGTACCAATTTTGACTTGTCCCGTTAAAACTCAATTTAGCTAAGTACTCTTGTCCAAGGAAGCTAATATTTTTCAGAAAGTTCTCTCCTCGCCGCGTTTTATCGAGAAGCGGCGGCCGTACACATTCCTCGAGCCGTGGCTCGGACAGGGCCTGCTCTTGAGCAATGGCAAGTACGATAACATCGACGTCCTCCGTATCAATGATTCATTATGCACCTTAATTAATCTTATCTGGGGTCATGCAGACAAAGTCGAATTCAAAGTAAACGCAGCTGTATAAGTAGTTGCACACTTTTGTACCATGTCGCTTTAACGCCTTCGACAGATTAGTGCAGCAGTTCAAAAATAAGCATCAAACCTATAAGGCCAACCAACTTACAAAAGGACTAATAATGACAATCCCCATGTTTATCTCTGAATTACAATTCTATAAAAAAACTGTCGGATTGAATTTTGATCTGTCCATAATAAAAACCCATCAGGTCAAAAATGGCATCAAAGAAGAAAATTATTGACTTCGGCGTTCCATTTCAACATCCTTAAGCAATTCTGTCATACAATTATTGAGCAGACCGAGGAACTTCTGAACAGGTTTCAGGCGGAAGTAGGAAATACCAAAACAGACCTGGTACCAATGATCACTAGGGCGTCTCTTCAGATAATGTGTGGTAAGTATTATTCTACGATTTAAAAAAAATGAATTATAAATATTTGACCTGTCCCAGTTACATTGTACATCGAGGAATTCTATTTTGATGATTATTTGTTCATGGGTTAACCTCTTATATAATATGTACCTATAGGTGAATGCCATAATTATTAGACTGTTGTTAACCCGTAAGAGAGTTCCAAATAAATCTGAAGGCCTTGTTGACTGTCGGATGTTCACCAAAAATCGTCATGAAAGTGCAATTCAATAGTTCACAACACATCGAAAGCCATTTTTAGTAGTAAGATAATAGGCATTTTATTGTTATTCTATTGCTCGTAGATGGAGATGTTCTTAATACCAGTATATACGAGTATTTTAAGAAGTTTTATAAAATTCACAAAATAGACATTTGCAGGCAAAGAATTGAGAATGTGTTATGGTTGGTTAATAATTAATTACGCAACGTTTCTTCAGAGACTTCAATGGGCACGTCCATGTGTGGAAGTATAGAGGCAACTTCAAACAGATACTTCAAAGCAATTCATAATCTTGGTCATTGCGTCGTTAACCGGATGATTAGACCTTGGCTTTACCCTGATTGGATTTTTAGATTAAGTTCCTTGGCAAAAATACAAAAAAGTGCATTGAACTGTGTACACGGGTTCACAAACCGCGTTATTCAAGAGAGAAAATTAGATATGTTCGGGAATGGTAAAATAAACGGCCACTGTGATGTGAAGGGTCGCAAAAAACAACAAGCCTTATTGGACTTACTTCTTGAAAATGAAAAGGATAATAAAATCGATGACATTGGCATTCGAGAGGAAGTAGATACTTTTATGTTTGAGGTAAAATGTTTTGTACTAGTTATTCCTTACCTAAGAAGGAAAATTAATGCGGCTAATCATTTTTTAATATGTGATTGCAGGGTCACGATACGACGGCAATGGCGCTATGTTTTATGATAATGAGAATCGCAAACGAACCAATTGTACAGGTAGATACGAGTGGTTTTATATATCCTTAATCCAGTCACGTGAAGTTAAGGAAGCCCAGTGATTCGCTCGCGTTCGGATTAAATGTATTTTTTTTTATTGATTCCGGACTTGACACCTTGTTTGGACGCATTTTATTTTCAGCGGAAAGTCAAACTTAAATTAAATAATACGTAAGTACCTACTACTTGAACTTTTAGATAAATACATTTTTCTAAGAAACATTTCTGTGCGTCCAAACAATAATGTGCCAAAGCAAGAATGTGTCAAAATAAGAACATTATAAGAATGGGGTCAATCAAAATTTCGCATAGATTTCATTTAAGAAAAAACAATGTGAGGCAAATAAATGAATTGTGTATACATAGTACTCAACGAGCACCCACTAGTAAAACGTTGATTGGACGTGTTATATCGTCTATGTATCATACAAATATATGTATACCTACATAATATCTATGTTATCTATATTTTTTTATCCCTTTGCACTTTTTAAGGACGCAATCTACGAAGAGTTGCAACACTTGTTTGGACAATCGCAGCGTTCAGTAACTTATGAGGACCTGGGCGAGATGAAATACCTAGAAAGCTGCATCAAGGAGTCGTTACGAATCTATCCAAGCGTTCCTTTCATCGCTAGGTATATCTCCGAAGAAGTCACTTTGGGTAATATCAATGCCACTATTGTTATGACATAGGTCAACGCGCATTTAAGACGCTTAAGAAGCTTACTCTTTATTAGTTACGCAATTCATGTGTGACATTTTCCAGGTGGGTATCAAGTTCCGCGGGGCACCATTTGTCAGATCAACGTATTTGACATCCATAGACTTCAAAATGTGTATCCGGATCCGGAACGCTTCATTCCTGAGAGGTTTATCAACGAGAAGCGACATCCATATTCCTA
Source organism: Acleris emargana (assembly GCA_927399475.2). Classification (NCBI taxonomy): domain Eukaryota; kingdom Metazoa; phylum Arthropoda; class Insecta; order Lepidoptera; family Tortricidae; genus Acleris; species Acleris emargana. The sequence continues at coordinate 13,512,830 of OV656841.1, read as the reverse complement.
CATTCCATTTAGCGCTGGGCCTAGAAACTGTATAGGTAAGAAAAGAAGATGCTTTAAGTTTATAAATCACTAATTGCACTCGGCATGCGTTGCAATGCAACCTAGAGTAAAAAGTGTTAATTTTTATACATTTCTTGGTCGAGGAACCCTCGCAGACATACAAGAACCCTCCAAATTTTCATCAGAATTGGATCAATGATTTAGGAACAGAGGACAAACATACAAACATATTTTTATATAAATGGATAGATAATGTTTAGAAATGCATTTTGAGAATTAGTAAGTCAAAGATTATAATTATTTGCATTATCGCTACCATAAGGTATCTAAATACATATAATTGAAATTATTTTTTTAGTTCATTCCCAATTAAGTCTCATATGCATATCAATCTTTAAATTTGAATCTGAATTGATTGGAAATGGTTGGAAGGTACAATTGTATTTACAATGCTTCAGACAGTGGGAAGTATAAGGGTAAGGACCAAAAAGTTGGACCACTGTTAAGCGCAGTTAACCATACAAACAGCGAAGTTGAAAAAAGTTCCGTTGTGCGACGAAAATTATCCCTACAATTGTATGGCTAACTTTCGTGTCACAGCGGAAAAGTTTCATAGAAAATTTAATTGAGTGAGTTAGCGTGGACAACTTTTTGGTGCTTACCCATAAACAGTCACAAGTCGTACACCCACTTGTGCATTTCAAGGGTAATATCACAACAACGCTCTAGTCCAAAGGACACCGGATGCTGCAGACTGCTGATAAGGTCGTGGGTCGTGTAGATACTAGATGCTCTGCGGTACCATTGTGTCCATAAGGAAATTAAATATAGAAATCAACTCGTGAACTCAGAGACAATAGACATCGTTGATGTTATTATTCAGTCAAGGATTTTATCATTTAGTAACAAGGCTATTATATAGTCATATCTAAGGATTGTAGTTTTTGTAGAATAAGTCAGTTGTTTATTCTGATATATATTTTTTGTTTTTTTTTTTTGTTTTTTCTTCCTACTTAATTAACTTAATTAATTTTACTATCCTGTTTTGAAAAATAATCAGGACTCCAAATTTGTACACCTGCGGGTAAAGCATAGTGATTCATTCGATGTACTACTATTTCCCAACCGACACTGTACCTATGTTTATGCAAATAAAATTATTTCTATTTCTATTTCAAGATGTTTTTTAACTAACTTCAAAGAAGGAGGAGGTTCTACGTTGTACTGTTATGTTTTTTTACAAAAGTAAACAACTCCAGGAATCTGTTAAAATATACATTGACGTTGGCTAGCGCACTACACAGCTCGATCCTATACATTTTTACGTTTGTGGGATATCTAACGTAATACGACTTAGCAATCTTGGAATGAGAAGGAATTTTATTTTTTTCAGGATTTATCAATTATCAATAGCATTTGAAGGGAAAAAGTCAAATATGCCATGGTAAATATAATCATAGGCCTCTATACCTGTCCGATATTGCACATTATTTTATGTTTTTTAATGTTATTGACGGACATTTGACCTGCGGGTCGGCGGCGGGAAGTAGATTTTGAAGTTACCTATAAAAATGTTTTAGGTGATTCCTATTCCTCATGTTTCCAATGTAACTGAACTGTATAAGTTGAAACAAACCTTCCGAAAGTCATTCTCAAAATATCAAAATCAGTTGTGTATTAAAAAAAAAACTAAGTGGACAGACATACCTACTTTATTTTATTTTATTCTCACTATGCTGTAATAGGCGCGTGAATGATGACTTTGTATTTGAAATAGCTTTGAGAAGTTTTATTATACATATTTGTTTTTAAGGCATCTGGTAAACAGTTTATTTTTTTATAAAACTTTTATTTCTTGCTAGACCCGTTTGGAAAAAAAATTGTTTGTTTTGTAGCTTGTTTCACTTAATAGGTATGTCGCTTAATAACTCGGGAATCACACGGGCACTGGGCCTTCTTCGGGAATTTTAAATTCTCCAATCACAGCGCTGTCCTTAAATTCTCAAATTACCGGCCAATTTTTTTTTGCATAACTGTCACGCGCAGGGCACTTGACGAGTTATGCAGCTTGCATCATCTTCGTGCATATCATTAACTGAATAAGAGCAAATAACGTCAACCACAATGTTTCACGAAGTACCTATGTTCAGTAACTTGTTTACATAACCTAAGTTTTCTTTATGTTTACGAACGCTTACGGCTTTTCAGGTATGAAGTTCGCGATGATGGAGCTGAAGGCGGTAGTGGCGGGACTCCTGCGCCGACTGAGCGTCGAGCCGGTCACCCGGCCCGCCGACGTGCAGTTCACCGGCGACCTGGTGCTGCGCGCCAGCCACCCGCTCTTCGTGCGTTTTGTGCAACGGAACTCGGTGCTGACTCCGACACAATAAAATTCAAAACTGTCGATAAAAAAGTTTCGGCCGTTTTTGGGAAGGGTTTATTTGGCAGACAGACGGATAGCTGAACAACAACGAGATCGTTATAATTGTTGCGTGTATTTGGTTCGAAACTCTAGCTAGGGCACTGTTCCGTAAAATTGATAATGATCTTATATTTAGTTACAAGCTTGCTTCGTTCATTATTTCTGTCATTCCGGTTGGAATCTTGCAAGTCAATAATATTTAACGTAATGAGCTGAGATTTGGAATACATACGAGTATGATGTAATCCCGTAAGCTGTGTTGGTGACGGTCGAGAATAGATCCACCCCATCTCTTCCCGTGGGTGTCGTAAGAGGCGAGTAAGGGATAAACCGGAGGATGGGCAGCAGCGTCCTTCGCGGACTACATGGTATAACTGCGGTCGCCAACCCGCCTGCGCCTGCCAAACGTGGCGACTACGGCATTTTCCCCCCCAACGGTTTTAGATCAAAAGCCAACTGACCTTGTAAAGATCGCGGGAACGCGGTGGATGCGAAAAGCACAAGACCGGTCTGAGTGGAGAGCCTTGGGGGAGGCCTATGTCCAGCAGTCGACGTCTTTCGGCTGACATTATGATGTAACCCCGACTCAAATGTTAGGGTATCCAGGAGCTGATTGTATGGTGGGGTGGAGTCGGCAGGTGGTAACTGGATTTCCACTGTACTTAACGTAGACCTACTGAATGGGGATTCATTAGTTTGGTCTTGATAAGCAGACGATGCCTGTATAAAAAGTGCAGTGGACAGCAAAAGCTTGTCTCAAAGGATTTTTTTGACAAAGTTATTTACTCAACAACTGCTGCTACTAAATATTCTCAAGTGGCAAACACTATGTTTGCTACTTGAGACTAGTTTAGTTCTACCTATCACCACGGTCAGCTTCGCACAAAAGCGTAATGTAATGACAGCGAGCGAGTGAGATGTATACCCAACCAAAGAAAGGACAGACTTGTTGCAATGTACTCGCATCAACTAATTGAAATGTAAGTATTTAATAACTATGCTTATAAATATATTCTTTCGTTAGTAATATTTTTTTATGATAAAATCGGGTAATTAATCCGGTAACTGTCGTAAAAAAAATATGTTGGTTTTATTTTCCATACTATTTCTTACAAACCTAAACCTAATGTTATGTCATAGTTTATAGCAAATAAAATTTTATAATCTTGAAATGTATTTTTATATATGTTAGATAACACATATTTTTTTACTAATACTTATCTATAAATTACACAAACTGGAATATTTTCACGGTACCTGGTTTGTCCTGTCCTTCCTCCTCGCCACACACCTCTTATTGGTGTCATAACATTAATATGTCCGTTTTAAAGAAACAATTTACATTTACGTTACTAACTATAATGTGACCACAACCGTTCATCAAGGAATAAACTACACTTATTAAGTTATGTCATACATAAATTGTGTATTCATTTGTAAAATAATAAAAAATATCCTTCCTTTTCAAGACAATACTTTGATTTAAATTAATAGTAACGAGTGAACCCGTGGGCTATTGCTCTCACCGATAGCGCCCTTCACTCCCTCTCCATATCGTCGTCTTTGAGGTCCTTAGTAAGCCAGTGCCCCAGATATTTAAATTGGTATACCTACCCTTTTTAAGGGGACACCATGTCGGTTAGGGTTAGGCGGAGGCCCTCTAGTAAAATGAATTTTCAGTACTTTATCATAAAAGACAAGAGGGATTAAAGGCTTGTAGTATTGTTAGGCGATGGGCTTGCACAACCTGTCACTAATATACACATCGAAAACATCTTAGCCTGTTTTTGCAAAATGTGGTTATATAATTAACAACAAATTGTTAGAGTTGTTGGTAATTCTGTAACTCTGCCTACCCCACTCTGGGATGAAGGCGTGATGGTATGTATGTATGTATGTATCATAAAATAAAATCAAAACGAAGAGTTTTATGCGACTCTCCAGCATGAGACGAATCCAATGACATATCATTTATCAAAATCGTACATATCGTCGGTGGCACTGCAAAACCGCGTAAGTGACATTTGAAATAAGGAGCAAAATGCACCTTTTTAATGAGACAGTAAGGTTTATCTTGCTCCATCATAAATTTGTTAGTTACGCGGTTTTGCAGTATCACTGACAATTTGCGAGAATGAGTTTGTATATCAACTTTAAAAAATAAAAATAATACAATGTACATTGGCATAAAAGAAAAGTAAATTAAAAATTGACGCAATGCGTCTGTTATTAATGTAAACATTGTCATTGTAAATAGACCGTTTATTTCGTATTTAGTTAATTTTCTTGGTGTTGCGGATTTAAGTAGCCGCGTAAAACTTATATTTTGTCATGCTAAAGAACTTATAACAGGTTTTTGTTGAATTCTTGTTTATTTATTTTACCGTCATCTCAAGTCAAAGTAGGGGTCGGGTGACGTCACACAGTAGTTATTAAAAAATAAAATTTTCAGTACTTTATCATAAAAAAAACGAAGAGTTTATGCAACTCTCCAGCATGAGACGAATGCGATGACATCGTTTATCAAAATCGGACCATAACTGTAGATCTGATGCCATGGACAAAGATCGGCCTCGCGTAATATATCTTATATCTATATACAACGTGTCCCAAAACTCAACGATAAGCCGGCACCAGAGGATGGAGCTGCTTATGATTAGTCGAGAAAAAATAAGGAAAAAAATATATCTCAATTATTTTAGAAAATACAGAAAAAAAATTAAATTCATCGAAAATCGACATCCCTAATGGTATTTTTAACGACCATGTCTACAAATATTCAAATATTACTGTTTTTTTTTTGTTTTTGGAAACTTAAGTAGCCCTGCTATCTAACACAGTTCTTAAAAATACCATAATACATGTAGTTTTTACACAAAAAATAATCAAAATTCATTTTGTCCCTACAATTTTGAAAGATTTTTTCTTACAGTCCACTTTCAATCATCATCACCACTATGGCAATTATTTTCAAAACTTGACGCAACTAACCAAGATTCCAAAATGATATAATACTTTGGGAAACCTAGTCACAACAAAAAACAACGAATTTTTAAACAAGAACCGACATTTTTAAATGTTGATATTAATCACTTTTGAAAATGGTTGTTGTTGCAAGTTTTAAAATTTCAATGGAAAATGTGGGTAGTTAATACAATTTCCAAGTCAGTACACTCTGATCCTTTGTTCGCTGTGCACCGTTCCGTATTAATTGATGTGGCTCTCATACTAACAACTCTTGGCTTTGCTTTTTGGACTGGTGATCTGCAAACTGTACTGACCTGGCATTATTTTGGACTGTGATTGTGTTTTGTGTATTGGACTTTTTCCGTATTCTGGATTGTTTAGCGTTTATCATGCCGCTACCGTACACACCGTTGGAATACGCTAATATGCATCTCATTTATGGAGAATGCCGATGCAATGCTAACGCTGCTAGCAGATTGTATCGAGAAAGGTACCCAAATGTTCAAAGACATCCGGATTATCGAGTGTTTATTAATGTACATCTAGCCTTTGCGGAAGGTCGTTTACCATTTGACAGGAGACACACTGGAAGACCTAGATTGGAACGCGATAAAGAAGTTCTCAATGAAATAGAAAACGATTCAACTACCTCGGTACGTGCCATAGAACTAGCTACGGGAATACCAAAAAGTTCTGCACATCGAGTTCTAAAACGTCACAGACTTCACCCATATCACTACAGGCGTGTGCAGACGTTAGAACCGCGGGACTATCCACATTGGGTCGCATTTTGCCGTGCAATGCTGAAAAAGCTCAGGGAAGATCCCCAATTCTTAGACAAAGTTCTATTGTCGGATGAATCAACCTGCAAGAAAGAAGGCTATTCAAATCTACACAACTTACATAGTTGGAGCAATGAAAATCCGCACCTGATGAGAGAAGACAAATCTCAGTATCAATTCAAGGTTAACTTATGGACGGGCATCTTAAATGGAAATGTAATTGGACCCTTTGAGTTACAAGGAAACCTTAATGGACTATTTGAACTTTTTACAAAACGACTTGCCTGAATTATTAGAAGACGTGCCTTTACGTGATTTACAAAACATGTGGTTTCAAAATGATGGTTGCCCAGCTCACTATGCCCGTGCAGTGCGAGAATACTTAAACCAAGAGTATCCAGGGCGTTGGATCGGGCGACTTGGTCCTATCTTGTGGCCACCCCGTTCGCCCGACCTGAACCCCCTGGACTTCTTCTACTGGGGCTGTCTTAAAGACAAAGTCTACTCAAAACCCATACCAACATTGGACGAGCTTCGCCAAAAAATCACACAAGCTGCGGATCATATCAATGGTAGAAGATATGCACGACGGATAAAACGATCGTTTCTAAGGCGATGTCATGTCTGTATTAATGCCGGTGGCAGGCAATTTGAACATTTACTGTAGTATTAATAATGTAGTAAATGAATTTAAAAAAATGAAAAAAAATTGTACGATTTCTTTGCATTTATTCAACATTTTTCAACAACAAAAATCCTTTTTTGGGTACAGTAAAAGTGATTACCGCCAACATTAAATAATGTCGATTCTTGTTTAAAAATTCGTTGTTTTTTTTTGTGACTAGGTTTCCTAAAGTATTATACCATTTTGGAATCTTGGTTAGTTGCGTCAACTTTTGAAAATAATTGCCATAGTGGTGTCATTACTATTTTTTTACACCATGATGATTGAAAGTGGACTGTAAGAAAAAATCTTTCAAAATTGTAGGGACAAAATGAATTTTGATTATTTTTTGTGTAAAAACTACATGTATTATGGTATTTTTAAGAACTGTGTTAGATAGCAAGGCTACTTAAGTTTTCAAAAACAAAAAAAAAACAGTAATATTTGAATATTTGTAGACATGGTCGTTAAAAATACCATTAGGGATGTCGATTTTCGATGAATTTCATTTTTTTTCTGTAATTTCTAAAATAATTGAGATATATTTTTTTCCTTATTTTTTCTCGACTAATCATAAGCAGCTCCATCCTCTGGTGCCGGCTTATCGTTGAGTTTTGGGACACGTTGTATATGAAAATCAATGCCATTTTTCGTTGTAATTTTATAACTCAAGAACGGGCTCACCTGTCCAAACCAAATGTTTAGTCTTTGTTCGGACTGTTTAGTAGATGGTTTATGTGAAGTTTGCACAAAATCGGTCGAGCGGTTCTTCATTTATCACATTTTTTGTAACAAATGAATGGAAAGTCAGAAAGTTGCAGCGGGACGAAGCCGCTGGCGGGCCGCTAGTATACTATAGATTAGGGCGTCAGTGGACGGTTCGCGTCCTCTTAAAAGAAACTCATTATAGGTGAAAAACTCAAGTAAATGACATATTGGACATTATCACTGATCTCGTGTCAGTCAGAAGGCGTCGAACGTTCATTACTAACTGGTTCACCGACCTTTATATTCTCATGATCAATAATGTCCTGGTGTCTTGTACCCAATTAAAGCAAACAAATTAGTATGTACTTATTATTATAGGCCATTAATATGCTAATAAAGCTGGTCTACATTAAACAACGTGACGAACCGCGTATCATTAAGAAACGTATGACAATTAAATATTAACACGTGTTTTATATGAAGTAATTTGCCATGAGGGCGTTAAATAAATAATCCGTGGAATGTATTGTTAAGCAATATGCATAATAATTGTTTAATCCTTATTATGGGACAAAAGAATAATAATTTTAATGTACATACCTACTGAGAGGCGTAGCAATGTCCTTTTACAAATAAAACTTATATTAACCTTAAACTTAATTTATGTCTTATTTGTCGTACTTACTAAAATATTGATGATGATTCGAGATACCAATTAGATGAAATTGACCGTCTTCCTTTAATTTTAAATTCGTCGTGTTAAGTAGGCCTTTAGGGTAAAAATATCTTATTTGATCATTGTCATAAACTACATGATTTTGCATGGAAAACGGTCTCATTCAAGTATACAGTGTGTCTCTGACCTTGGGGCTTTAATTTCAACGATCGATTCTACTCGCTAAACTGAACTACTTTTGTTCTGCAACATGAAAAAATAACTTAAATTTAGATAACTAATTGATGTTAAAGTCTAATTGTAAAATCAGTGTATTACATACTGGCCATGTAATCACTATCTCATGGTACGGGGGCGACATTACCTTGGTACGAGGGCTAAAGGAAAATGGAGAATTGGATCGCGTACATTGAAAATTAGATTTAACTTGTATGATAAAAAATAAATTTAAACTGAACATATTTTTAATAACTTACAGAACAAAAGAAGTTTAGTTTCAGGAGTAGAATTGATCTATGCATTTAAAGCCCCAAGGTCAGAGGCACCCTGTAATTAGTTTTGTTGAATTTTAAAAATAATTTCCATGTTACGTTCACACTGCACCTTGTATATAAGTCACTGGATATAGTCATCAGAACCGGTCGGAGTGCACATCATGATGCCCATGTCCTGTAGCCGCTGCCGCAGTTGACTCTCCTCTTGCAGCAGAACCTGAAGATAGCAATTAAAGGGCCATTTTAAAGTAAGTAAATGTGAATTTGAAGAGAAGAAAAAAACAGCCAAGTACTATTCTTTGGAAGCCTGCTTTAATTTTTAATCAAATTTATTTTTTATATTATAGCAGCACTAGCATTAGATACTAACTTGAAAATGTAATGCGTTTTACAACTTAAAAGAGTATTATATTTTGACAATTACTCTAATTCGAAAACCATTTCAAGAAATAGGGTTTTAAAGCGGTTCTGCTTTATTAAGTTTTGAAATATTTATCTATTTCGGATATTTCGACAAAAGTTTATTCAACCTATGTTTGACTTTCGTTTTCGTCTTGAAGCCCTCCCGGTGTATCTTAAGTGTTAGGCGAAAACCGTTTGAAATAGTATGTTTTTGTAAAAACGCCAAAAAATGACGGTTCTTATATGAAAATAAATTTTTCACTTCTCATGCTCGTAAAGTCCTTCTTTATGCTGGGTATAGGCTGCATAAAATCGCATTTTATGCTCTAGTGCATAAAGTAATTTCTTCTTTTAAGACTAAGGCAATAAGGCCTTACAGCCACATACACAATACACCTTCATTTAATTGATATATTTTTACGAGATTTAGGTTATATCTTATTTTAATTACGACATATGTAATTACTATCTAAATACTTTAAGATTAATACGGGCGTGCATGTAAGTAAAAAATTAAGGCTCAAACCTAGAGTCCATAGTCAAACGTCACATAGTTGAAAATTAAAAAAAAAAATAAGAAAAATTGTGTAGGTACTTAGCGGGAAGCTAATTATTCGTCAAACAAAATTAAAAACTAACTAAATTTGTTGTGTTGCGGTTGAAAATTCAATAAATTATTCGTAAGTAATTGACAGTGATCGGAAATAGGTGAGCTAAAATACGTATTCTTTGCGAGAGGACATAATATGGAGTGGTTACAACCGGATAAAAGTACCTATATATTTTTTGGATTCCGGGTATTTGATATTTATCCGGGCACTGCGAATACTAGCCGTAATGTTGAACATACATTCTTTTCCTTATAGAATGTTTGTAAAGTTTGTAGTAAAAATGGTAATATTCCTGCCAGTTAAAATTATAAGTAATCCGAAAATGTGAAATATATGGTAAATTATGTAGTCTGTGTTTTCCTATTCATTGTCAGTGCTTGTCAGATTGGCGTATTAGCGTCAAAATAGTGTAAGCTACTAGTACTAGAAAGATAAGGAGGCAAATACGTATAGAGTTATGTACATATTCAGGTAAACACCCGCTTACCTCACTCGCTTCTGAAGGCATAATAGGTATGTGGTTGTACATATTAAAATAGTCCTTGTGGCGGATTTGCGGTGGTGTAATAAAAGGTAACGTAATCATAAATAAATAAATAAAAAATCGTTAACAATTGAAAAACCTTTTTTTTTATACTTACAAACAAACTCTTAAACATTTATCACAGATAATCAGTAAAAAAAAAACCATATTATTAGTCCTGCTACTACTTTTTTGAAATCTTGTACATTCCTTCTTTTCTCTAGCCCTTTTTACTAAAAACTAACATTAAACATGCCGTACTTTAAACAAAACATGTCATGTTTTACATTACGATAATTACCCGAATAAATATCGAATACCCGGAACAGAAAAAAAATATAAGGTGCGTTGGGGTAAGTTCGTAAATGGGGTAAGATCGTATTTATTAAATATATTCCAAATTAGTAGTTATTTTTCGAATCTGGCAACAAAGCGTGAGACGCCATTCTGTCTTGCCCCGCGTACCAGTCCACGTTGGTCGTTCCGACGCATCAGTTGTGTGTTATGCAAGTTATAGTGGAAGTGTCGTTTTTTCGGATAATTTACGAGATCCGGATTAACCCCATGCAACTTTTCGCTGGATTTTTCGGTGAGTATTAGCTATTTTTGCAAATAATAAATGTTTAAGTAATCTAGGTATGTGGTGCCTTTTGATATATCTGTTTAAAATAGGCTAAAAAGGCTTGTAAGCTGAGATCCGGTCTTTCCCCAAGCAGATATTAATAGGTGAAGTTCGGACTAAATATATCCGATCTTAAACTGGAATGAAAATGCATGAGGTTGTCAAACTTTAGTTTAATCCGAACTTTAACCTCCGATTTTTCGTGGTGTTGCAATCTAATGCAGCTGAGCTCGTTGATAAACAAACATTTCTTATGAAGTTGGTGATATGTATTTTGTTTATTTATTAAGTGAACTTATTTATATTTTGATACCTAAATTATATTTTATGAAAATATTGTTGTTAATAGATTTTACAAGATGTCAATTTATGGGCCCAGCGTGACATATAATGTGTATTTTATATAGATACGAGTATCTAGTTTTATAAATATCTATCTGTACTCAATAAAACATTTGCACAGCACCCACGTTGATACCAAGGTCGTAGCATTAGCGATTGAAAACCATATCACTATTCTTAAATTACCTGCCTCTAAAAATATTTATATATCTATGGGCACCAACGTACAAATTTATGTTACTTAGCAAGAAGAACTTTTTTATATACTTTATTTTAGTCTACTTAAAAATATATATTCCTAAGAGTACAATTTTAAAGCAAAAATATATTATTTAAAGGGTGACTTTTAATTAGTTGCTGATAGGATAGGATATGCATCGTGATAACACTGATAACAAACCACTTTCCGAAGGAATATGGGTATTGTATGTTTATTTTAATGTCTAAAAGCAAATAATTGGTCTCAATAGCCTAATTAGTAATATAAATACGCAGTTTAATAAAAGTTTGATCAGCAATCAATTGTAAGGTTTTATTTATGCATACATATATTCCAACACATAACCTATCCAATCCTCAATCTGCTTATAGATTAATAATTTGACTGAATGAAAAGCTTATCAGGATCAGGAACATTTCGAACACGTAAGTTTGAGAGCCACAGCCATTTGAGATTTGGTCTAGTGGGGTAAGATCGGACATCCGATACAAAAAAAAAAAAAAAATGTCTATTCCAGGTGATTTATTTAATAATATAAAAATTTCCAAAGATCATCTTGAAGCACGTATAAGAACGGATATTTTCTTTCTATGAACCTTGTGTTCTAAGCCACTATGGCGATTTTAGAAGGTAGTCCGGTCTTTACCCGTGTACGTCCGATATTTCCCTGAATTTTAAAATTTTATTCATATTTTTAACATCCAATAAATAGTAGTTGTCTCGTTTATATTTAAATAAAATACATTTCTATCTATAGCTTATTTAATAATGATCAATCTTCACTTTAATTTATTCTGCTAACTAGCGTAATTCTCGAGAAAAAATAATTTTGCCATCATCTTCCAAATACACTTAAAATCCATCCGAACATACCCCAACGCACCTTAATTTTTATCCGGTTGTAACCACTCTATATTATGTCCTCTCGCGAAGAATAGGTATTTTAGCTCACCTATTTCCGATCACTGGTAATTGAACAATGTCTTCAAGTAGTGATAGTGACGATCAAAAAATGATTTCGCCTGAGACTTTAATGGACAGAAGTGCGAAAAATGTAATTGAGCAGATATTGCCGCCTAAATCGAAGAAAATCTATCTCAGCACATACGAAAGTTTTATGATTTGGAGGAACCAAAAAAGCGTAAACACGTTTGCGGAGTGTGTTTTTTTAAGCTAATTTGACGAACTGTCGAAGAAATTACATAATAGAACATATTAATTACATTATAAAAATTAATTAAATTTTCTTGTATATGCTTAATTGTTGTTTTATTTCCTTGCAATCGAAGTGAAAAGCAGAGTGTAAAACTCGAGCATAAAACCCATTTTACCCTCGAAGTGACCATCCACCCTCGCCGTACCGGCTAGGGTGGCTATATGCACGTCTCGGGTAAAATGGTACGTTTTATGCACTTGTTGTACAATCTACTATTAATTTTGTTTTATTTTATTTATTCCTGTTATAGCGCCAATAGAAATACACACTCTGTGAAAATTTGGTTACGGAACCCTAAAAATTTATTGGATGGATGAAAGTACTTGAGAGGAAAATAGCAAATTAGACTCAAGAAGAGTTTAATTTAATGATAATTAAGTACTACAATTTGATTTCCGGCTTCGCTTGAGCCCACTGGCCTGTCTGCACCACTTTATGCCGTTTTTGATGAGAAATACTGAATGTCTATTTTTGAAACTACGAGCCCTGCCCTATGCTCTCGGGTTATTTTTTGACAGGCTAGTTGTATGGAGCTATCCCTATAAATATAGTTAATGGCACTTAAGCATCGTTATGCGGATTATAAATATCTTCTAAGATTGTACCTTTCTCATAAGAAGATCCCATATATTTAGCTTGGCAAACAAGAGTGATGTGCTGATAGATGAAACTAGAATATTCTCAAGTGGCAACGCAGCTTTTTTTGTTTATAAAGCTGGACTATGTTGGCAATATTCTAAACAGCGCCCTCATCTTTTCATAGAATAGAAGATACCGTAATTATTTATTATTTGATTATAAGTAAATGGACATTCCTTCCTATAAAGAAAGTTGAGAAGCCGTTATAAAATGAAACAAGGGGAGGCTTGGCCTCGGCGACAGATTTGGAACAAGGGGGTTACCATGACATTTTGGTGTCTCTCAGTATGCGTTCCAAAGGCGTATTTTCTGTTTTACTTTACTCCCTAATATGATAATGTACAGGGTGGGAAGAAGTAAATGAACTTGGAAGGAAACGATTCGAGCTTAAATACTTAAGATAGCGTTTCTTTATTAAATATTGCATTCGTGGATGTTTTAAATTCCATCGTTTATCAGAAACTACGCCTCTTTTTTAAAATACCAAATCGATGAAACATTTTGATATGTGAAGGTTCATAATTATATTTCTTTTTAAATATCGAATTACAAAATATACAACTAACGTATTAAGCGTTTAATTGTTAGACATCCGTACCATACTTTTTTTTTACAATTTCCTAGTCTACGCCATCAAATAGGCATAGTATAATAATGATGACTCACAAATATTGGGTCCGATTGTAGGGCGGCGTGGTTCTGTCCGCGCAGCGCTTGCAACATGGACTGCAGGTGCACGTTTTCCTCCCTCACTTTCGTAAGTTGAGCCTACAATCATACAAATGACGAATTCAAAACGGTACAAGTAGGTACTTATTTCAACAGAAATGTATGTAGAAAATGAAACTTACGAGTACATGGCTCCTGAAAGGGAATCTAAATTTTCTGAATTACCTAAATTAATTGAATTTTTGAATTTTTTGTTTGGGGGGAATTTATCATCTTCTGTCTCGTAATAAATTTTCTACACTTCCGTAGAGCTAGTGTCATAAATAGCTTTACATTTTATTAAACGGTTACATTTAACAATTTATTACGGCAGTTAAAACGCGACTTTAAAATACAAAAAAATAGTAAAGCGTTAAGCTGCTTATACATACGAGTATATGATGGTGAATGTACCTACAATTTTAGATAATAATAATAAATAGGCGCGGCAGCTGAGGCGGCCGAAACTATGAAAAATAATAAATACAAGGGTCTCGGCGCCGAATATAACTTTGTTCCTTTCGGCGTCGAGACCCTTGGTCCGTGGGGATCCGGTGCTATTAGCATTTTTAAGGACATTTTAAAAAGGCTAATAGAAACAACCGGAGACCACAGAGCTGGCAGCTTCCTCGGGCAGCGCATTAGCATTTCTATTCAACGAGGAAATGCTGCCAGCATCTGTCTGTGGTAGGTACTTTGCCACAGGGGCCCTCTCGTTTTTAGTTTTTATGTAGTTTTAATTTAATCTTATTTTGCATAGTTATAATTAGTTTTACTTTTAATAATTTTGTTTTTATTTGTGTATTTTTTTTAAATTTAGTTTAATAAATAAATTTTATTTTAGATGTTTTTTAGGGTCCGTCCGGGTTGGTACCACCATCTTATCCTTTAACCTACCGCCAAGCAGCAGTGTTCGCATCGTTGTGTTCCGGTTTGGGGATAAGCCAGCCGGTGAAATGACTAGCATAGAGGCATTCCATCTTAGTCCTCAGGGTTGGCAACGCATTTGCAGTCTTGTGAATGCGAATGTCTATGGGTCACAGTTTCCACTTACCATCAGGTGGCCTGTGTGCTCGTTTGCCTTCCAATGCCATAAAAAAAAAAGATGAATATGATGTGCACATTGCGTTTGCTTTCGAAAGACATGCCCAATGAAAGTAGGTAGCCCTCAAATGTTATCCATATCGTGATTACCTGTAAACCCAGCATCTCTTGAAGCTGATGACCGGCGGATTCTTGATATTTCGCCAGCAGTATACTGTGGATGGACAGTGACCTCGTCTCGTCCGCGAGCTCTTCCTCTAGAATGTTCCTTTCGGCGAGTTTTTCTGCTTCTGCGGAGAAAATACAATTGTAGTTGATGCATCTATCCATGCGTGGCTGTTTTGAAACACGAAAGTTAACACCAAATGTTGCCTTATCATTGAGGAAATGCTACACCGGGTCGGCAGGATTGAGTTGAAGATTTTGGCAGTTTTATTACACAGTTTGTTATGAACTTAGGGACACAGAAAGTTCCAAGTGAAGCTAGTAAAAGTACGTGTCTCAAAAGTAGACTTCAATGGGGTTTATAGAATAGCAGCTAGCAGTAGAAAGCACATATAGAGGTAGTCTATATAGTATAATATATAGTAGTCTATATATCACATATAGAGGTAGTCTATATATAATAATGGGTTACTGGGTGCACCTTTTGCCATGGCTTGTCGCACGATTTCGTCGATGCGCTGCTGTGCTGCCTCCAGCGCAGTATTTTCAGCTTGTTGACGCTGTGAGCGGGGAAGAGGACAATTAAAAAAAAAAAAAACAAAAACTCCAAGAGTACTTTTTAAACATTCAAATTGGTTCACCCGGTTCGGGGCCCTAAGCGATGAAAGATAGACTGACAGAGAGATAGACCAACATACATTTTAAATATATACCTAACGCTTTTTTTTGCGTCGATGGTTTAACATTAAAACTAAAATAACCTGCTCACGGTCCACCTTGGTCTCTGGATAATCCAGATTAAATTATCAGATTTCCCTATTAAAAGATATCTGAACTGAAATTAATTTAAGGTAATAATAAATAAATAAATAAATAATATTAGGGGACAATGACACACCAAATTGCCCTAGTCCCAAACTAAGCTCTAGACTTATACTATGGGTACTAGACAACGATATGAATACAGACTCATACATAGAAAACATCTATGACTCGGGAACAAATATTCGCGCTCATCACACAAATATTTGCCCTCACCGGGATTTGAACCCAGGACCGCTAGCTTGGAAGGCAGGGTTACTACCAACTAGGCCAACGCGTTGTCTTATTAATTTAAGGTAATAAAATAATTATTACTGTATCGTTCATATTCTATCGTTTTAACTTTAAATAAAGCAAGTGGATTGGTTTATAGGTATCTTTATTTACTACAAGTATCTACGAGTAAATATTTTTACGAGTGTTCAAAGTGAAATTTATTTATTTGTAACTCACCATTTCCTCTAGCTCTTGGCAACTCGAGACCTCGTCGTTTATTTCTTCGTCCATATTACAATTATTATTTTTACTATCAGTACACTATGGTTTTGTCTCGATACTTAACACAAACGCTATAAAAAGAAATTTTACATCCTACGTTAATTTTGTTCCATCCAAGTAGTAAAGTGCAGGGATCCGCCGCGTGGAGGTGCGTTTATAGTGAATATTTTTTTCATCAGGTAGGTAGATTAATATTAACGGAAAGATAAAATAAAAATCAAACCGCCGCCGTAATGAACCTTAAACGTAGACAGAGTTTTACCTAGACGGGACATGGAAAAATAATACAATGATTAAGAGAGAAGCAATTATACGGAAATACATATATAAACCAACAAGATGGCATCTTTACTTTCTATCACGCGCCGCGTAAGCATACGATTTTTACAAGGCCGACTTTGTTTGTCACTGAAACTGGTGCCAAACAGTGATTTGGAGATTTTAACTTTTTTATTGTGTGTTGTTTGTGTTCATATGTTTTGCCATAGGTTTCTGGTTACTTAGATATGTATCATCTGAATTATAATGGTGTATCGTTGTATTTTAGACTGCAAAAGCTACAGTTCTCGTTAATATGAAATCTTAACCGTATTTTGACTCTAATTACTATTTCAATAGTTTGTTAGTGAATATTTGTTCAAATACTAAAAGTTAGACTTGATATCTACTGTGTGGGTATATGTTAAATGTTTATATTATTAAAACCTATCTTTTCTCACGGCAAACGGCCCTAATAAGGTAGGCACTCAATGACCAGAAGTATTGTCTGCTAAAGGTGATACTTGTTTTGGGAAGAGTAAAAAAATTAAAAAGGTGAAATTTTAGCTAGCCATGTGTGGGAAGTGTGTTTTTATTTTTGTTCACGTTTGTCATCCTGTAATCCTTTCAGTTTGTATTCATTGATGTGTGCGTACACAAAAGTAACTAAACAAACAAAACAAACACAAGAAACACACTTTTAGTATATGGATACGAAATAGATGGCACTAGGTCTGATTTAAATCGAATTGTTGCCTAAGTGTGGTCAAAGTCACTTGGTGATTAAGCCATTTTCCCTATACAGCACAATTTTAAGTTTTATATTTCGGTTAGGATAAACTTATATTAATCATCCTGGTAAGATTAAATTCTGAAGTCCACGCAGACGAATTCGCGGGCAGAAGCTAGTATACATACCGTAAAACCCCGTGACTTCGCCTGGGATGCCTGTTTTTATAAAAGTGGAAATTCCCGTCTAGTTTTCAGGGCAGGTTCCACACAAAACTACTAAATAGAAAGTGTTTTTTATGCATGTCAATATTCTCGCATCAATTGTGGCTAACTTCATGCCGTTTACGATCAGTGCCGTCTTTTACAAGTGACAGCACGTGTTTATTTTTACCTTGGCGGAACTTCGGTATAAATAGTGCGAAACAAGAGATAAAGGTAAGCTTTTTCTTGTGTTATAGTCTACAACTAATGCTCTTTCTTATGGTATTATTATTTTGTACTTAAGTTATGTTTATACGTCGCAATCGATTAAAATGTAATTGAGGTGCTGTTCCTGCCATCTTGTAGCTACACTTCGCCTGCCCCTAGGGTTGTCAATCCAAGTGTGTGGTATGTGTCTATGATTGATCTCTTTGTTGATTATTACTAGGACTGACCTAGTCAGGTGTAATTTCGTACTTACTTAAGTATTGATGTAATACCCTTTTTTGTTGGTACTAAAAAGAAAATGTTACTACTCAATTTTTAATGTGACTGATTGAAACTAATTGTGATTTAGTATAAGATAAAAATAGAAACAATTTTTTAATATAATATAATTTCATAATTTTAAAACAAGTATATTTTATTAGTCCTAAACCATTACCCTTTCTTTTTTGTTGTCGAGTAAGTTAACGTGATTTTTGACAACCCTATCGAAAATACAGTAAATGTATGAAACTACGTTCAGATCGTTACCTGTCTTCGCCTACCATTGCTTTTTTTTTAATATGACTATTTGGGAATAGTTAGGGTTGATAATCGAAAAACACGTTAAAAATTAATAAGATAGCTGGCGACAAATCAAATTTTGTCTATATTTGACGCTCCGGCAGTATGTAGGCGAAGACAGGGCATTTTGCCCATACTTCGCCTACCACCTTTGAAGCCCAATTGTAGTCATTCTACAGCGAAATTTAGAACTTATGTTACGTTAAAATAAAGTCCTATATAGATTAATTAGTTTTTTAATCTTATAAATCAAAAATAGGTGTAAATATGTGACATTTTTTATAAAAAGTGCCAAAACCCAGGCGAAGTCAGGGGGTTTTACGGTACATGTGTTTTTTGGGAACACCTTAAAATTCCGAATTACTTTTTTCCAAATATTCATTTGTCTGTTTTTTTTTCGGAAGCTATGTTACACTCCAGCTATTTAAGATTAAATGCATAATTTAGTGGTCATACGTAGGTTAGGTTACGTTTGATTCTCAAGCGATAGCAAAAAAAATAAGTGTTACCTATATCAAAAAATAACGTTCGGAATTTTGATCAATCCGGAATTATGACTCTTCGGAATTATGTAGTGTACCCATTTTTTTTTACTAAAGTATAGTTCCATACTAAATACTAAAAACGAAACTTTTTTTAACTTGAAGGGATTTCTTAAAGAATAAGTTCCTCTTTGTACTACTTTTATTTCTGTAATGCATTTTTTTTAGTACATACAATAAAGTGTTTAAATACATGCATGCATACATAAATACATACTATAATTTCCCCGCGGTCTGTTGACTCCAAAACGACGCTTCTATACCGATCTTTGCTAATTAATGTGAAATATAATTTATTTAAGTAAACACTGTTGTTTGAATAGGTTTCCGATTCGATGCAACTGTCTACACATTGCTTGTTGCAATGGTTTCTGAAACAGGTGTTTCTTATCATTCGGGTGTAACAACACAATACCTACTGAAATTACTAAGAACCAATTAGAGATTTCACAGACACATCATTGAATTAAGTATACGGTGGGACTGTTGAGATGGGTCAGAGCCCAAGTAATATTTAGGCGCTTTATTTAGGAGTTTAAAGGGTGGTATTAAAACACTATCTACATAACTCTTATAGAGTCATTAAAGCGCTAAAAATAGCGCTGGAGCAGGATATAACCTTGATATACTCCCGGATTAGGCATAACTTTTTAGATGCTAAGGGTTTATAATGGCGGTAAAAATGAGTAAGTAGTCATTATCGGAGGCTATAAGAGCGCTATAATAGTTATTATTTACAAACACTTAAAGCGATACAGTAGAATAAAATTAACGGCTTAAGTGGTAGTAAGGACTGGTCTAGGAAAGTGATTAACTCTAAGAGGAAGGTTCAAGCTCTGGAACGGGTATAGAAGGCGAATTAAAACACTACACAAACACGCCTAATTAGTGCCCAAAAGATCTATACAAATTCAATACAACAACAAGATTTGCAGATCACCGCTATATTCTTGTATTGTTTATCCTTTCTGTTGTGTGAAATATTATTGCGAAGGTACGAGTAAGTTTACTGTTACTTAATTAGTGTGTATATTATTGTCAAATATTGACGGGGCCTTTAATCTATTGGCATTTTACAGAACCATAATGAATATTATTCTAGGGACATTTCATAGATAATGTCAATATCAAAAACACAACTAATTATTGTTTTAATGCATTAAAGTATATCGAAGTGGCATATAATATACTTCTGGTGTGTTATATGCCATTCCGATATACTTTAATATATTAAAATAATAATTAACTCAACAAAAATGGGGTTAACACTTATTGTTTTGTTTGTGTTGATTTGTTTATTTAAAATTTGGCCAATATAAATAGCGGCCCGGCATAAGCCACCAAATATGTTGATTTTAAATCCTTTACATGTATAAAGGAGGTGACTAGCGCTTCTCGGCAACTAAGGTATCCATAAATGTGGTATATTAGAGATTTTTATTATTGCGCTATTTATTATACAACTTTATCAGATAGTTCGATATAACCTGTAAAACAATATTCTTTACCTCTATAATAGCGATAAAAAGTTCTACACTACATTAATAGAAGTAGTTGTTACTTCTGGGCCCGCAATTTATGTTGGTAACATAAAGTTTTAGATTTAGTTTTTTATTTACTGGCAACTCTCTCTATCCTTCTGTTGTAGCACAAAGCTTCTATTTCCATTACAATAAATCTTATTTAAATATTTCCTTTGCTTTCCTTTAAATTAAACTAAGCTACTCAAATTAAAATAAAACTAAGCTACTCAAATATTAAAGAATAGCTTTCCGCCCGCGACTTCATCCGCGGAGAATCATTATTTTGGTTATACGTAAAAAAAGGACAGTTCTTTTCAAGTTTCAAATATTTATTCGCACGGCTATTGAAGATCACTACCATCTAACGATATCTACTATCGACTATTGATTGAGCACTTCTTTGTATACCACGTTGGTGGTAGTACTGTCGGGCACTAAAATAACCAGGCTGCTGCATGAACTAACTCTGGAACAGGCCACGTAAAACTGCCCGTGTGAGAAGCAATCCTCCCTTAAGTCGATGCCCGCCACCTTTAATGACTGACCCTGAGATTTGTTTATGGTTATAGCAAAGCAGACATTAAGGGGGAATTGCAGTCGCTTAAATTCAAATGCGTAATCAGAGGGTATAAGTGGTATTCGTGGTATGAATACCGATTCACCCCGAGCACATCCGGTAAATACAGTAGCCTCAATAACATTTTTGTGAAGTGCTTTTACTCGCAGTCTTGTTCCGTTGCAAAGCTTAGGGGGGTTAAGGTTACGCAATAGCATGACAGGGGTACCAACTTTAAGGAGGAGTTTGTGAGAAGGGAGACCAGGTGGGTTGACACTATTGTTAGCGATTTTATTAAGTGATGTAAAAAGCAAATACTCGGAATGTTTAAACTGCATTAAACGGTCCGGCTAGAAGAGAAATAGAGGGCGCCACGGGACAGGAAAAAAGAGGGTAGACTGGATGGAGCGGGCCGGCCAGGCATTCTGGTTGACGAGTCGGCTGTGAACGGAAAATAATATAAAAGTGTTAATAACGGAGAATAAAGAGAACTATAAGTGTGTCACTCAGTGGTTGTTATTATTTAGTCTAACAATTCGGAAGTGGAGTAAAAGAACCAAAAAGCAATCGGCCAGAATTCGAAAAACACCAGGTGAGTTTTTATTGTACGCCAAGCCTGTAATATTAATGTTTGTTGTATTCAGTTTGTTCAATAACAGAAAGTACGAGTGTGTAGCTATTGAACACAGTTTTAGTACTTACAAGCCAGAGAGTATTGTAAGTCTTGCCAAGTGAAATGGCACAATTATGTAACATGTTACATCTATATTACGTACAAATATTTTATCTTTTTACCAAAGTGAAATATTTGTCTATAAAAAGCTAGTTACCAAATAAACAAAGTAAAACATTTATGTACAACAATAACACACATAAATATCACATAAAAATAAGGAAAGGAAACGACTAATAGTGGTAATTTAACAAACTATTTACGATTATAACAAAACCGTGTCTATTTGTACTAACAAGTAACGCGTTGTAAATAACACCGCTGTAATAGCTGACACGTTTTATTAATCCGAACCAATTACCTAAAGTTACGAATGTTTAACGAAAATTGGTTAAATATAGCTTTAGGGAATTATTGATAATCGATAGTTATAAGTAAATATTTCATGTCGCAAAAATGTGTTAGTCTTATTCAATGGCATATTGGCTTGAGTTTTTGAAACCTCGATTTAAATATTCTCAAATATTAACCGCGTAACGTATACGCAAATATAGTCTAAAATACTTTTACTTCTGCTTAAACTGTTTACGATGTAATTCAATAAATAAAAATAAAAAATCCTTTGTCATTAACAGAATCCAAATGAATCCGCTATAAAGTACGTAAAAATAATAATGTATTAAGAGATTATTTCTTCCTTTGATATATATGAGTATTTTAAGAGCTCGTGGCTTATAAATATACCTTTTAAATTACGAATTATGGGTGAGATTCGTATTTGAGATTTTTTAAGTTCACGGTAATTTCTTTTGATTTCGGTACTTAAATAAGGATGTCGGATCCGGGTACACCCCCACTAGCTGTCAAAGAAAATGCTAAAACTAAAGCAACACAAAGAAAAAAACACAGGTATCAGAACTCTGACCACTCCTCAAGTGATAGTTCTGATGACAGGAACAAGTCCAGTAGCAGGAAGAATCGGAAAAGGCGTAGGAGTTCTTCAAGTTCTAGTACATCCTCATCACCGGTTAGGACCAAACGTTCCAGTGGACGTAAGGGCAGAAAAAGGCGTAAACATCAGTCGTCACGACCTCGCACTGCTGCTAGCGAGACAGCGGAGACTACCGTTTTGGAAAAGTTAGTAGCGGCGTTGGACAATAGAAATCGTCCCTCACATGGCCATGGATCTCAAAACGTGATTCCTGAGTTCGACCCTCAGGCTAAGTCGCAGACAATGAAAGATTGGCTCTTTAAAATCAACGAATCTGCTAGTGTTTACGGGTGGTCCGAAAAACAAACAATTTTTTACGTTTTACCACGGCTCACCGGGTTAGCTAAACGCTGGTACGACGGATTAACTAGCGTTAAGTACTCGTGGTCTGGATGGCAGGAAAAGCTGTTAAAGGCTTTTCCAGACGAAGATAATTATGGTGATTTACTCGGAGAGATGTTGACTCGAAAGAGCAAAAGGAACGAAACTCTTGAAGAGTATTACTATGATAAAATCCGCCTAGTTAATAGGTGCGAAATTAGCGGACGTAAAGCAGTAGACTGCTTAACTCACGGAATTTTCGAGCACAACATACGAATGGGCGCCCAGGGCTTGTGTTTTAAGGAGCCCGAAGACGTTCTTTCCTATTTTAGAAAAATAACGACGAAAAGAGAGGATTACGCCAAATCTAGTGGTGTTAACACTGGTAACCGCGAGCGTAACGCAATCATCCCTCAAAAGGGCACACACACGTTCGAAGGTGGTGCTAAGAAAAATAGCAACCTAAACTGTTATAACTGTGGCGAGAAGGGCCACACTTGACATGGGTGCTCAAAAGATGTAATTAGGTGCGGAAAATGTAAGCGCGTCGGTCACAATAACATTAAATGTGATAAACCCCCTCTTGGTTCAGACAGGTTTCAAACAGGGCTGACTGCATCTAAGACCGTCAGCAAAATAGACTCTCTTTTAGGTTCATCCGACAAGTATGTTAAAGACGTTATGGTCAATGCGCACAAAATTAAAGGTTTTGTTGACCTCGGCAGTGAGTGCACGTTACTCAGTGACAAGATCGCGGCAGATTTAGTGGCACAAGAACAAAACGACGACGAGCTACCACTATTGAAAGGTTTTGCAAATGGCTCAATAAAGCCTACTGCACAAGTCAAAGTCCTGCTTCAGATTGACGGTATAACAGAAAATATTGACGCATACGTAGTACCACAGTCAATGTTACCATATGGTACTAGCATACTCATAGGGCAAAACCTTACAGAACTGCCTTGCATGAGGATCTACAAAACAGATAATGATTTGGTCTTGTTTAAGGCATTAGATAGACCAGCACAAATCATCGTAGAAGAAACAGCCGACGTGATCGGTGCAACAGCAGTCCCAGTTTTTACTCCTGAATGTACGGATCGTACCAACTTGTATATAACATCAGAAGCGTGCTTAAAACCGGGATCGGAGTATATAATTTTGCCTGGAGTATACGCTTTTGAGAAGGGTCGAGCCAACATTGTAATTTTGGGTTTAACAAGTGCGACGGTTAAACTACAGAAACGACAGCTTATAGCTAGAGGGGTATTATTGCCGGAGTTCATGCTTGCTAGGCACGATGTTCACACACATAGCAAGGTCGAACATACCAAGTTACAGGGCCATATAAAGAGCATTTCTAGGATTGCTGAACAAGATGAGGAACAAATCAGACTGGAGACAATTAACACTGACGATGAACTACCGGAAAAAATTAAAAACGATCTATATACACTGTTAAATCACAACAGAGATGTTTTTGCTTTTACCACGGCTGAGTTAGGAAAGACGGACCTAACTGAGATGCACATAAAACTAAAGGATGACACACCGGTTACATACCGGCCTTATCGATTACCTGTTACAATAAGGGAAAAGGTTAAACATATGATTGACGATCTATGTAGTAATGGCATAATACGCGACTCAGAATCTGAATACGCGAGCCCTATCATTGTAGTACCGAAGAAAAACGGAGACTTGCGTCTTTGTGTGGATTATAGGGCGCTAAACAAAAAGACACATAAAGACAAGTACCCTATGCCATTAATCGAGGATCAGATTGACAGTCTATCTGGTCAGAACTATTTCACAACCCTGGACTTGACGTCCGGGTATCATCAAATACCCATCGCCGAAGGATCAAAGCATGTGACGGCATTCATAACCCAAGACGGACACTATGAGTATAACAGGATGCCGTTTGGATTGTGTAACGCTCCAGCCGTATTTCAGAGGTTAATACACAAAGTATTAAATGCTAAGAAAATACCAGGCGTCCTTGCATATATGGACGATATAGTGGTTTCTTCTAAAACCGTTGAAGAAGGAATGTCGAAATTGCGCCTGGTACTTGAAGCTCTTAGAGAAGCGAATCTTACGCTTAATCTGGACAAATGTAATTTTTTCCGAACGTGTATAGAATACCTTGGCTACGAGATCTCAGCCCAAGGGGTAAAGCCGGGGCTAAAGAAAACTGAAGCGGTCGCTTCGTTTAAAAAGCCAGAAAACGCCCATGAAATCAGGCAGTTCATTGGCCTCGCCAGTTTTTTTCGCCGATTTGTGCCCGGTTTTGCCTCCCTAGCAAGACCGCTTACATGTTTGA
This sequence comes from Acleris emargana, assembly GCA_927399475.2. Classification (NCBI taxonomy): domain Eukaryota; kingdom Metazoa; phylum Arthropoda; class Insecta; order Lepidoptera; family Tortricidae; genus Acleris; species Acleris emargana. The sequence continues at coordinate 13,487,393 of OV656841.1, read as the reverse complement.
CTAAATCCAATACGAAATGGGTATGGGGGCAAACACAAGAAGAAGCGTTTAAAACAATTAAGCAGATCTTAGTGTCTCGGCCTGTTTTGACCATTTATGACACTACTAAGTTGACCGAACTACACACAGATGCCAGTCAAATCGGAATAGGGGGAATTCTCATGCAAAGGTTTGATGAAAAGGCTCCCCTTCGTCCAGTGGCATATTTTAGTAGACAGACCACGGCCGAAGAACAACATTTTCACTCCTTCGAACTTGAAACGTTGGCAGTGGTTATGTCTCTTAATCGTTTTCGTAACTACCTCATTGGAGTAGAATTCAAAGTAGTAACCGACTGCAATGCAGTACGATTAACATGGACAAAACGAGATCTGGTCCCTAGAATTGCAAGATGGTGGTTACAAGCACAAGAGTTCAATTTTACAATTGAGTATCGGCCTGGAGCTCAGATGACCCATGTAGACGCGCTAAGCCGCAACCCGATAGGTACCAATGAACCACTTGAGACTTCGGCGCATAATGTGCTTAAAATATCCACAATGCCCAGCCTAGATGATATCCAGAATACGGATCCACAATTGGTCCTTATTAAATCCGTTCTTAATAACAATTGTGATGAAGCCAGGGATATCAAAAATAATTATACTTTAAAGGATGGGAAAGTATTTCGCAAAGTAGAAGACTCCTTGAAGTGGGTCGTGCCTCAAGAAGCTCGGTGGAAGGTATGTCATATGTCTCATGATGAGTGTGGGCACATGGGAATCGAGAAGACTTTAGATAAAATTAGGCAGACATATTGGTTTTCTCATATGGCATCATTTGTGAAGAAATATGTTCGTGCGTGCATTCCCTGTGCCTACGCAAAACAACCAACTGGTAAAAAAGAAGGATTTCTTCACCCTATACCTAAAAAACCAATTCCCTTTCATAGTGTTCACATAGACCACCTAGGCCCTTTTATAAAGAGCAAAACAGGAAATACATATATACTGGGTATTATTGACGGATATTCAAAATTCATCATATTAAAAGCAGTGCGCAATACAAAAAGCAAGACATCAATTACAGTACTTCGAGATGTGTTCGGTATTTTTGGCGCACCAAATCTGCTCATTTCAGATCGTGGAACTAGTTTCACATCTAACGAATTTGCAGATTTTGCACACGAGTTAGAGATTAAGCATATAAAGAACGCCGTTGCCATGCCTAGGGCCAACGGCCAAATTGAACGTTATAATCGTTCAATTTTGGCGTCTCTAGCCGCTCTAACGCATGGACAACATGATAAGGACTGGGACACTCATCTTACCACTGTACAATGGAGTCTTAACAATACTCTCAACAAAGGTATTGGTAGGACTCCAACGGAGGTAGTGTTTGGGAAACGCACAGTCCACCTGACTGAAGGACATCTTCATGCACTGACAAGTGAAGACACTCAACCGAGCGAAAATCTGCTAGACAGTATAAGGGCAGAAGTAACACATACTATCGATGAAAACCAAAAAACAATGGAGAAGAGGTTCAACAAGAAGAGACGTGTTGCTAAGACATACAAAGAAGGTGACTTGGTTTTGGTGCAAAAACAGCTTAATAACGCAGGTGAGAGCAACAAGCTACTCCCTCGTTACAGTGGGCCCTATAGAGTAACTAAAATCCTAGGATCAGATAGATACGAAGTAAGCAGTATAGAAGGGCACACCAATAGGAAATACCGAAATGTATATGCGGCAGATAAAATAAAACCATGGATTAGTTTTACCTTATCCGAAGAGGACAAGGAGACTGGCTCAATTCCAGAAGCAGACCAAGACGTGAATATGGGAAACTTAGAAACAGATGGAAATGATTCAGATGACGATTAGAGTTTAAAATTTGTAATTAAGTATTTTAAGCTAGAGGAAATGTTAATTTATGTAAATGGGTAACGTAGTAACTAAACCCATTATTCTCATCTAATAAAAATATTAAATTGATTGTACTACGACATCAAAACTAATGTTATAACTATTACCTAATCAAAGAATCAAGCGTAATTAAGAACCTTAGTAAATAAAACAAATTATATATAATGTAAACTTTTATTTGTAAACATAACAAAACTAAATCTCTTTTAGTTATAATACACACTATTACCTTAAACTCACAATTAAACCTAAATCAATAAAACACAATAAAGTAAGTACTTAGAACCTTAAAGCCAAATAATATTAATTACAAGTTACAACCAACAATGATTCTTCTTGGAGTTGTTTATCTTTTCAGTTCAGACCTCGGAGCGAGGCTGCCGATGGCTGCCACCGTTCTGTTGACTCTTCAGAGCGAAAGTACTACCGTTGTATATTGGTACGTGTTCGTTAAAAGAGCTGATTAAGTTAAACATGTTATAATACTGAAATACCTACTCCATGAACATAATCCGATCATGTTTCTGCTTTGAGTATTTTATGTTTCAGGTCCAGACCTCGGGGCGAGAGTGCTGCCGATGGCTGTGACCGATTAGCGCAGATCTCGGAGCGAGCGTGCTGCCGATGGCTGCAAGTTGTATTGCTGACCTCGGAGCGAGCGTGCTGCCGATGGCAGCAAATAGTATTGCTGACCTCGGAGCGAGCGTGCTGCCGATGGCAGCAAATGGTATTGCTGACCTCGGAGCGAGCGTGCTGCCGATGGCAGCAAATAGTATTGCTGACCTCGGAGAGAGCGTGCTGCCGATGGCAGCAAATGGTATTGCTGACCTCGGAGCGAGCGTGCTGCCGATGGCAGCAAATAGTATTGCTGACCTCGGAGCGAGCGTGCTGCCGATGACAGCAAATAGTATTGCTGACCCCGGAGCGAGCGTGCTGCCGATGGCTGCAAGTTGTATTGCTGACCCCGGAGCTAGAATGCTGCCGATGGCTGCGAGTAGAATTGCTGACTTCGAAGCGAGTGTACTGATAATGGTTGCAAGTAGTTACGCATCACAGTTAGAGTACCGCCAATGGCTTATTTAAAAGAGCAGAGCCGAAGAGGGCCAGTGAAGAGGTTCACCATAATGGTTGAGTAACGGACACTGTTAGAATGAGGTCATTCTATGGATACGGGATGGCCGAATGGTTTAAAGAAGACAATTCTGAGTGCGTTTGTCTGAGGTCAGACATGTGTCAGTATGGCCGAATGTTAGCGATTTTATTAAGTGATGTAAAAAGCAAATACTCGGAATGTTTAAACTGCATTAAACGGTCCGGCTAGAAGAGAAATAGAGGGCGCCACGGGACAGGAAAAAAGAGGGTAGACTGGATGGAGCGGGCCGGCCAGGCATTCTGGTTGACGAGTCGGCTGTGAACGGAAAATAATATAAAAGTGTTAATAACGGAGAATAAAGAGAACTATAAGTGTGTCACTCAGTGGTTGTTATTATTTAGTCTAACACTATTAAGGAACTCAACAGGATATTGAACAGCCTCATCGGTTTGTAAGACTTAATCTACCGACTTGTATTCCATTTCTGACCCTTCAAAGGACTTGAGGAGGATATCATTAATGGTGGCAGCAACATTGTTCTTGGGAGTCAGTATAGCGCGTTCACACAGCCAATCCATCGACTTCATTTGTAAATTAGAAATATCAGGATACATTTTAGATATTAATTCTGTTATTGTTGAAACTACTGTGGCCAGCTGAGTAGGGATACATATTTTTCCATGCGATTCGGGATAATCTCCGTTTCCTATTTTGAGTAGGAGTTCAGAAAACTCTCCAGCAAAGACGTCGCCCCTTAAATGAACTCTCATATTTCTCCTAAGGGAGAGTTTTTTGATATTGGGCCACAGATGTGAGGATTTTAAACATGCTTTAACCTCGTCAGCCCGAGTTCCTCTAGCGACTACAGGAAGATTCTGACGAAAATCCCCAGCCAACATCACAGTAACTCCACCCATCACTCCATCATTACCTCTGATATCTTTAAGGGTCCTACTTAGTGCTTCAACTCCGCTCTTATGTGCCATACTGCTCTCATCCCATACAATAAGTGTACACTCCCGAAGAACTTGGGCCATTTCACTCTGTTTAGAGATATTGCATAGAGGGGTTTCAACTCGGGTGAGATTGAGCGGGAGTTTAAAAGCAGCGTGAGCTGTTTTACCACCTTCCAGTAGGGTAGCAGCGATGCCAGACGATGCAACAGCTAAGGCAATGCGCCGACCAACTATTACTTTTGCCAAAAGTAAGTTTATTAAAAATGTTTGGCCGGTGCCCCCAGGTGCATCTAGGAAAAACATTACTCCTAAGCCTAATTCAATGCTGTTTAAAATCTCACTATAGACAGATAGCTGTTCTTCTGTAAGGGAAGTCGTACTGTTAGATACCACTTGCATCATTTGTGTCGTAGTTTATTTCCTTCAGATAGTTTACGTTATCCAAAAACTTTTCACGCCTGTTTGGTTGGGGCAAACCATATTTTGGTAGAGCATGCCCTCCTAAAGTAAGAACGGAGTCCTCAATCTGTATCAGGCACTCATTATGTACGTCATCTAACATTTCTTCTGCATTGCAATGTAATTTTTCCTCCGTTTGCCGTCTGATGTCTTCCGATAAATTATCTTTAAACTTTTCCCAGAGACTTAACGGGTCGGAGAGATGACAGAATACTAACATTACCGTAAATAGCTCTCGTAGTTTAAATGGCGAATTTGCGTGCGGCCAATTTGACCATAAGAGTTTTTTTCCCATACATTCTTTGCAGCCCCCTTTCATCTCTCTAGGGGTTGACTTTTAGTAATCACTGGAATAATTGTCTCATTATTTGCATTGAAGAGCATTTCTACCAAGTTTCAAGTAAATTTGATCATAGAAATATTTTATCTAGACAAACTTTGCAACTCCCTTTCATCCCTCTAGGGGTTGAATTTTAATAATCGCTGAAATAACAGCCTCATTATTTGATTTGAAGAGCATTTTTACCAAGTTTCAAGTAAATTTGACCATAAAATATTTTTTTCCCATACAAACTTTGCAACCCCCTTTCATCCCTTTAGGGGTTGAATTTTAGTAATCGCTGAAATACGTGTCTCATTATTTGCAATGAAGAGCATTTGTACCAAGTTTCAAGTAAATTGGACAATAAATATATTTTTTCTCATACAAATTTTGCAACCCCCTTTCATCCCTTTAGGGGTTGAATTTTAGTAATCGCTGAAATACTTGTCTCATTATTTGCAATGAAGAGCATTTGTACTAAGTTTCAAGTAAATTGGACAATAAAAATATTTTTTCCCATACAAACTTTGCAACCCCCTTTCATCCCTTTGGGGGTTGAATTCCGAAAAATCCCTTCTTAGTGGATCTCTACATCATAAAAAGAAAGTACTGTCCAAGTTTCATATTTATAGCATTAGTAGTTTTGGCTGGGCGATGATGAGTCACCCGGGACATTGCCTTTTATATATATATATATATAGATGTAAATAATAATCACCACTATAAAAAGAACACCCCCTCTAGGAGGTCCGCTCGCAGCACGGTCCCTATGACACTGGCTGCATTACCTCTCTGGATAGCTAGCCCAATCCTTTGGGAGAGGTAAGCACCAGCTCTAGGATCTCCGGAGGTGTCTATGAGCCGGGAGGACAGAGCCTTAATAAAGCTTTTCATATCAGCTGACCAAGGACCCATGGTCTCCACTGCAAGTGCCACGTTTGTAATTGTCAATATAAACTTTAGAAGTTAAGCGGTCTAGGTTGGTACCTCAATAAATCTAAGAGAATTAAGTTTCGCTCAGGGCTATTATAAAAGATTCTTAACCTGTATAGAAGCGATCATAGTCGCTGTATTACATGTTAAAGCTGTTAAGTGATGTGATAATATTGTCAAAGAAATCTTTTGTATCTCCAAAACATTCACTGGCTGCTATTATAGCACTCTTGTTTAACTTTAGACTATAAAATAAGCTCTTTATGTCGCTAAAGTGTTTGTTGGGAGGGCGAAGCAATAATGTTAATGCTGCTTAAAATTATATTTTCTATCGCCTCGAGGACATCGCTTACGTCAATCCTATACATTAGGTTACAGCATTATACCTCGTGACTGAAGGAACGTGAAGAGCAGCTACTGAAAACATTGCAGCCATGCAAAAATAACCTTAAGAGAATCACAGATTGCGAGAAATAAGTAAAATATTATCTATTATAAAATCCGCGCAGCTGTGTAAGCCAATCGCAATCACTTCGATCTATCAATTGATGTAAGATGTGTTTCTTAAATTTAAATATTACTATGTACCTAAAAGGTAAATAAATATTCTGCTGACTCCAGTCAACGGACTCAAATCCAGCTGCCTGTTTGTTGTAACTAGTGAAGTTATGACGTAAATGATGTAGGTATTTTGTGATGTTAATCCTTGTCCTTATTAATATTATAAATGCTTAAGTGTTTGTTTATTATTATTGTTCCGTCTTTACGCCATAATGCCTCAACCGTTTCACATGAAATTTGATACAGAGATAGTTTATATACTGACATTGGGTACCATGGAAATAAGTTTTTATTTAAATAAGTATTCAAATATAAAAGTAAAATCACCATACTAATACAAAATAATAAGCATTAAAAAACCTAACCTACGGTTGCCGCCGGCAGCGGGGCAGAGCTCAAGCTACCGGTGGTTAGGGCTGCAGAGGGAGAGGAACCTCCTCACAATGCCGTGCCGAGCCGTATCGTGGAGTACTTGCCTTCTGTATCTGGCCCTTGATCCGTCCATCTAGCGAGAGTCTCTTGAGGTGTTGGTCGAGACACTCGAGACTCTTCGCTATAAGACCGTTTGCCGAACCGTTGCCACTTCAGACTCAACAAGACCATATTGAAGAGAAAATTGCTGATGGATGTTCCTGGCCACGAGGTTACGTCTATGCAAGTAGTCACCGTTGGCCAAATGCGAACAACCGGAAATTATGTCTGAGGGACTAGCCGGGGCAATGGCACGCTTGACAAAAGTCGGGATTTGTTAGAGCCCGGTGGAAGCGCCCGTGTAGGTCCTTACTCTTCCATACGTTTTATTATTATTATTTTATCCTTTTTAACCTGGAAAATTTGTCAGTTTCCGAGGGAATAGTGATAAACGACTTCTACATGGACGTAGTCGCAGGTAAAATCTAGTAAAAAGTAAAACTGTCGGTTTCAACTTAGTGTTTATTTCGAAGTTTCCTTTACACTGCACTTACAGAGGGACAGCAAAACAGTAGGTAATTATGTTAAAGTTATGGAAAAAACTGTACTTTGTTTGGTTAGCAAAAAATAAATAATCGTCATTAAACTAATTTTTAATTCCATGATCAATCTTAATCATATCACTGGCTTTCTCTGCAATCATGATAGTAGGTGCGTTTGTGTTCCCGCTTGTGATGGTGGGCATGACACTAGCGTCCACCACCCTCAAGGCTATTGCTCCTCTCACCCGCAGCCGCTCGTCGACTACTCCTTCAGGTCCCATGGCACAAGTACCGACGGGATGCCACAACGTCGTCACTATATTTAAACAATAACATCTCCAATATTCGTGACTCCTGAATGGCAAATCTTTACATTTTTTTATTTTCATGTTCACAACTTCTGATCGAACTGATTTGAAATAAGGCGTGTCCACTACACTGACAAAATCTTTAAGATATCGAGCATGGTTATCTAAATCTATATCATTAGAATAGTATCCTAAGTGAAGTAAAGGATATTCTTCAGGATTACTGCTCTTCAGTGTAATATTGCCTGTCGACGATGGGTGCAACAAGTTTACCATGGCCAGTACAGTCTCCTGTGTTTTCCCTGCATTTGTGAGGGCCGTGCAGATGTTGGAGTCCAAGCCAAATACTACGGCGCATATAAGTGTTGGAATTATCGTGGCGGCGGGCAGCGGGAACACGTGAGTCTGATAATCAGGAACCGACTGGGATTTATCTAGAGTAACGAAGCCCGTCATAGAGGGCGTAGGGAACTTATCTAAGTTAGTTAGGATTTGTGCATTTTTCAACACAGTACGAAGACCTTTCCTTCCAGTGAGGCTTACCACAACGGTAGCATGGTCTTGTAAGTTTTGACCGACATTAGGGGAATCGAATAACACTTTAATTTGTTTTTCTTTTAAATGTTTCTTTGGTCCAATACCAGACACCATCAGTAATTGTGGCGAACTTATAGCGCCAGCTGATAAAATGACTTCTTTTCTTGCTTTAACAGTAATGATTTGTTTATTAGAGGTTTTTATTTCCACGCCAACAGCTTTCGTGCCATTAAACACAATTTTTCTGGCCATCGTTTTTTTTAGGACATATAAGTTAGGTCTGCCGATGATAGGCTGCAAAAAAGCCACTGCAGTGCTTTGGCGTACACCTTTGTCAATTGTATACTGGGCCATAGAATATCCAAGTTGTTTGAAGTCATTCGCGTCTTGTAAAATTTCATGTCCGTTCTGTTTTAAAGCCTCAAAGTACCTTTGAGTCCTGTCAACCCATTTCGGTTGAGTAACGCCTAAGTAGCCGTCGGTGCCATGTAAGTAAGCCGAGTCGCTCTTCAGAACGTCCGGGACGTTCAAGCGCTCGCTCTTCTTGAAGTAGGGCAGGACGGCGTCCCAGCCCCAGCCCGGGTTGAGCTGCGCCCACGAGTCGAAGTCCTCCTTGTTCCCGCGCACGTAGTACATGTAGTTGGCGCCGCTGGAGCCGCCGAGCATCTTGCCGCGCGTCATGTGGACGGTCTTCGTCCGGTGCGCTTGGCTAGAGTAGCCATCGTCCACGGAGTAATAGTTCCAGTCCGCTTTAGAGTAGTCTACGAAGGGGAAAAATGCCGGTACCTGAAAAAGTATAATAAGTAAGTAATAGTGTTTTAATGTAACACTCAGTAGGCGGATGAGTAGGTGCGAGACGAATGGGTACGACTTATTTTACCAAAGCAATGCTAAACGAAAATGTAGACCGCATTCATTTTAAAGCCCCTAAACTTAAACTGAATCATTTCCATGAGTTTTGTGTGTTCAGTGGTTGCAAGCAATTTATTTTGTGTAATGAGCATATGTTTTAATAAACTTGGTTGCGTTAGCTATTGCTTTTGTAGATTGTGCTTACTGTAAGCATATTCAACGTGGTAAGTAGTGTTTGATTTTGTAAATCCTTACTTTTATTTTTTTTCGCTATAGAAACTTACCAAGGACTCAATAGATGGGTTGTCTCCGGCCTCTATGAGCAGCACTTTCCAGTCGGCGACCTCGGTGAGTCGGTTGGCCAGCACGCTGCCCGCAGAGCCCGCACCCACTATTATGAAATCGAATTGATCGCCATCTGTAACCACATCAGTATACTGTATATTAATGTTGGCCAAATATTTATGACAGCGCATAGGAATAGTATTTATTCATTTAACCTTTATTGCACAAAAATAAGTACAAATGGCAACACAAAAGTAGTAATATCAAGGGAGTTCTGAGCCTAGGTAAGTAGTCAGAGATTCAAGTAATACCTCCCAAGCCAGTTGAGTTCAGACCGTGTTCGCAGAGATTCCGGACAGACTTATATTTACTTACTTCCAACTTTAGCTTGTTGCGGAAACTTAGAAGAGCCTAAATGCAAGACGGAATATGTAGCTAGCGCCGCCTGCAGCAACTTGACAACTGGACGCATAAGCTTCACCTCGGTCGCAGACAACCAGTCCATTCTATAATAACAAATGTAAACAATAAATATGAACGTTAAATGATATAGTTTATAAAGTGTGTAACTACGCTTCGTAGTACGTTCAGTGCGTCTAGTGGGTTAGATGATAAGGGCCCGGTAATGGATATTTGATATGAGCTCAAAGTATTTGTTTCCAAGCGTTGAATATTTTTTATGAAAAAAGGTTAAGTTAAGTATTTCTCTATATATATATTTATTTGGCCCTATCGGATGCACTTCCCTGTAGGATCTATTGAGCAAATAACCTTCTTATTGTTACACATTAAGTAATTGCGATGTGAATGGTTCTTCACGATGTTTTCCTTCTCTGTAAGATTAAAAGTGCTATAATAGCGCTGGAATCCAGATGGAAAAAGTGTATTGAAATCGAAGGGGACTATGTACAAAAAAAAGTGTGTTTATTTTTATTGTTAGGCCGCGAACTTTTCAATCTACCCTCGTAGATTGCCTCATTTTATTAAGCTCTCATTGCAAGCAGTGAACTTAGTTATAAAAACTCACACGGGGACAACTAGGGATCGAATTTGTTATATTCAGTTTACGAATCGACACCTCAAGTCACTAGGCCACCTTTAACTTTGTAGAATCAGGCAAAATTTGAATATTCTCATAGAAAACTTGGCGAGATCTGATAATGGAATCCATGATTAATCTGCGAAACTCCTCAAACAATATTGGCACACCGGTAGCAATTTTCGAACAATTAAATAGTGGTGATTATTATTTGCATCTTTAATATTTGAGTAAGTAGCTGAGTTTTATTTTAATTTGAGTAGCTTAGTTTAATTTTAATTTTAATAAGTTAAGTTTTAACTTTTAATTGTAGTACCTATGTTATGGATTGTAAATAAAAAAATAAATTTCACTTCACTCCCTGAACATTACTATTTTTGATTATTTACTTTTATAGATGGTAATTTCTATCAGTAAATATATTCAAAATGTATTGTAAAAGTGGACAACGCTGCCTATTAAAAACGAATGGTAAAAATGTGGAACCCAGTCTCACTCCCTGCCTAATGCTTTCCTTTCCTTGTTCTTCCCTGATATTAATTATTTTCGTATCTCGGTACAATGGTATGATAATTCGTCTATCTCTCCTATAATCTATTTCAGCGCCCTTAAATGTTATCATCTTTAGCCAATGAACTTTATCAAAGGCTTTCTCCAAATCAAGAAAAGCTAATGTGTCCAAGCCTAAATCTATCGTTCTATCTGCTTCGTGCGTAAAGATAATATAGCTTTCCTTGTGCCCCTGTTTCTACACTACAAGATCTATAATGGACTCTTCGCCTTCAACTTCTTCTGTTTTATTTAGCAATCGGTTTTGTATGTTTGCCTCCACAGTAAGCGAATATCGTGTAGTTTTTTTTTTAACTTGCCTCTTAGTTTTGAACATGCTAAATATCAATATATTGCACAGAGCTATACCTACCTTTTCAGTTTCAGGAATAGTGGTTTAGACTCAAATAAGAACGTATGAGACAATTATTACATTTTAATGAATTTTGTTACGAGTCGTTTTTGGCAGATTTATTTTAGAAATTTTACAGGATCGTAGCAGGTGGAAAAAAGTGGTTTCTGCCTACCCATCTGGGAAACAGGCGTGACTTGATGTACGAGTATATACCCATGTATTTCTAATGCGTTGATATTTTGGAATTATGATGTAAGTCAATACAGTGCTACGTTATAGGATTAAGTAGATACCAAGTTTTGTAATCGAAAAATATAGGTACAGTCTGTGAGCACTTAAAAAGAGCTTCGAGCTTGTACTTCTCTCTCACTCGCTCTTAATAAGAGCGTATGAAAGCTAGTGAGAGCCAAGTACAAACCAGAAGCACCTTCTAATAGCTATCGCACTGTAGTTATTTTTAGGCAAGAGGAGCCAAAGTTGTGCCGCAAAGTTTCGTTCTTTACCAGTATCATGGATACCATAATAACTCCTAAAGTCATTACATTATCTTATCGGAATGTTCGAGTTATACTCTGGACCAGCGTAGAGGGGCTTTCTTATATTTATATCAAGGTCTGAGACACCCTTATATATTTAATTTCCACTTGGCACAACCTTTTTTTTGCATAGTTTTTATTTTTTACCGGAAATAATCTAACTAGTTCGCAGTCAAGATCCTGCGCCACCCACTCCATCACCATAATTAAATGTCTGCGGGCCTAGTATGGTTGCGTTTATCGCGTGACAAAATGTGGATAAAGCATCCGATACTCGTACTTATACACCGTGTTTTTTTTGATTTACGATAACTTCGGCATATTACTAGGTACATCTATAGAAACTAAGTGGTAGATTGGATTTTTGAATATTGCAAAAAAAAAAAAATGTTTAGTACAAAGTAATTCAATGTTGTATCTTTGGTCATTCTAAAACGCCTTTAGAGTTAACTCATAGTCAGTGTCAAATACGTCAATGTAGGCGTGACATGTACACAGACAGTTAAGAGCCTTTTAGACCAGTTTCAACGTGATTAAGTGATTAAATTTAAAAATTAAATATCTTTAAAACCTTTACAGTTATCATTTGTCTGTCTTCGGGAAATTAACTTTATTTGACCTAAAGAACCCTTTCCCTTAAAGTTATCGTAAATCAAAAAAAACACGGTGTATAAGTGTCAAAAAGTGCCGGATGTTTTATCCACATTTTGTCACGCGATACAAGTAGTGATATTAGGCTCTCAAATTTTGACCTACACTTATTTTAAAGTTAACTGGAAATAAAAAAAGAACTGAAAAAAGCCTGAAAATAAAGAATAGGTAAAAAATAAAGATTGTAGGTACCTGAAGTGTTAATCCCGGCTGCTCGAGACGAGGAGGACGAGTAACATTCAGTCTTGCGATCTCGACTTATACTTGCGCCAAACCTTGAGAACAATGCTATTAACAATTCATTTATCTATTTAAATGCATCCATCCATATCCAAACGGAGCACACATTGTAAGTCACTGTTTTTCTTTACAATAGGTACCTACCTGTCAATAAAAGCAGTTTTATTGAGTAACAAGAGAGTATCGGAATATTGAATATAAATTATTTAATATACAAAGGAAAATATTTTATAATATCGAAGTAGGTAAATGAAACAAAAGAAGGCAGAGAACATGCAATTTTTTCATTGTGATTTTAGTGTCGTTTTTTCATAACAAAAAGTGCTAACAGGATCCTACAACAAACTTACTTAGAACTTGTCTATCAATTAATGGTAGAAGTTGTAATGAATAAGTTTAAAGCGTACTATAGGTTTGAGGACTATGTAATAGAGTAAAATGCTTGGCTTAAACTAGTTACCTAATAACTTGGTCATAAAAACACGTAAACGTATCTTGTTTAGGGGTTTGTGTAAAAACACATCGAAACTCTTTTATGTGGTTCTCTGACACCGTCATACTTATTGGCACGTTTACCAGAACATCGTGACATCTTAACTCGTTCTAATGTTAGAGATGTCACGTTGTCCTGGTAAAGGTAGGTGTATACTTTTTTTAATTTTGTTTATTTGCTCCTGGGTGACCATGACCAACTGTAGTTCAGTTCAGTTTACTCGGTAGGCACCACCGTTCTGGCTTTGTTTCTAACGCTCTCCGTATATGCCGCCGCGGCTATTATTTTTCCGCTTTTTGACATACTTCATAAAAGAACGAGGTTCTATGTTAAGCTGTATATTTTTTCAATGTATGTTCACCGATTTCTGTGACAACTGTTGAAAATTATTTTTTGTTTGATAGACAATACATAAACTATGTACGATAAGAGCGTGACTGGTGAAACTTTATGAAAGAACAAAGAAATATGCGAAATGTATGCATTATGCGAAATACTACAATTAAACAGCTTTCTAAATACACATTAATGCTTTATTTTTAATAAAATGTTCTCTCTCTCGATTTATGTATTACCTCTTCGCAACTTCGAAGCATACTTTTTACCAAATTATCCGCGAAACTGCTGAGTAAAGAGCTCCACACTGACTCCAGTTCCCGGGTTACAATGTCATCGACAGCGAAGTCATTCACTATTTCGCGTTGCGTTTGTCCGCATCTTAAAGCGAGTCATTAAACAATTCTGTTACTTTTAGTGATGAATCGTGAAGTAGAATGGTAAGTATTACATTTTGAATTTAAAACTGTTTAAAATTATTATTCCATAGCCAGGGTATATTTTTTTTCCCGAGTCAACTTTCGATTTGATAGCCAAAAAAAGGATGTACCCTCATGTACCCAGGCTGTATTTTTTTTAATGATAGTTTCTTTAATACGCTTTATATTAATGCATATTAGACACCTCGTGCTGATTCGTGTTTTTGACTTTTTTAAAGAAAACGAAGTGTCGTTACCGAGGAGGGAGTTTTATGAAGAATTTTGAAAAAAAAAAAAAAAACTGTACATTATCCGTACAGAAAAAAAAAAACAATAAAAATAAATTTCGTTTGGCTGCGGTAATAAAAGAATCTTTAAAAATAGTAAAAATGAGTATCGCGCGGACATCCAAAAATTTTAAAGATGAAGAAATGAACTGAATGTTGAAAAAGATAAAACCACATACATAATTTTTCTTATTATAATTACTAAGTCTTTTATTCAACCTACAATAATATAAATAACATAAAATAATACAACTATAACTAAATAAGACTAAAATTAAATAAGACTAACTCTAAATATATAAATTAACTAAAACATTAAATCTAAGAATGGCCCCTGCGGCATTGTACCAAAGATGCTGGCAGCATTTCCTCGCTGGATGGTTAAACTTATACGTTGAGCGAGGAAACTGCCAGCTCTTCGGTCTCCCGTGACGTCAATGAGCCTCTTCGAAATTTCTTTGAAGAGGCTTCGAGCGCTAGGACCCCACGGACCAAGGGTCTCGACGCCGAATGGAATAAACATATATTCTGGGCCGAGACCATTATATTTTCCTACCTTCATGCTTTCGGCCGCTTCAGCTGCCGCACCAGCCCTATTAGAGGTCCGATGGAGATGTGATGGGGCTAGCGTGTTTACACAGGTTGCATCCCACACTAGCACCCGTCCCATATTCCACGGGACCAAGGTCATTCCGTCAGGTCTCTTGCCATCATTTCTAGAAATGCCGGTCGGCTCTAAAAGAGCCGGGACCTTTATTGAGGCAAGAGACCGACGAATGATGTCGTTTAGTGCGGCGTGTCTGGAAAAGCGGCCAGCACTTCTCTGGCAAGAAAGTCCGTGATGTCCTAGCCGATCTACGTCACTTCCGCAGGGGCACCGATGTGGAGCGCAGACCGGGACCCCAAGGCGAAGGCAAACTGAAAGTCGGAGTGTGTTAGGGTCAAGGAAAGTACCAGTGCTTGGCGAAGGATGAGCTTGAAGCCAGTATCCAGCCTCCTTTGTACCGACTGCTAAAATTCTAGCACGATCCGCTGCGCAGCACTGCCTAAGAAGGGAATCAACAGCCAATTTACATACTATGTCATCCCAACACCTCTGCGATTTTAGGTTAACAGGAAAATTTTGACCGGGGCAAGCAGTTAACCATCCATTCTTTGCGTCCTCCAAGCCTGAAGTCTCATAGTTTAAAGGGAATTCCCTAAGGATTTTTCCTATGAGGCTAGAAGAGCTATGGATCGACGAAAGAAAAGCTGGTAAAGCAATACTAGAAATTTTGC
Source organism: Acleris emargana (assembly GCA_927399475.2). Lineage (NCBI taxonomy): Eukaryota > Metazoa > Arthropoda > Insecta > Lepidoptera > Tortricidae > Acleris > Acleris emargana. Next base: position 13,472,044 of record OV656841.1, on the reverse strand, counting down.
AGATCCCTATCCCACCGTACCGAATTGGGAGGGATCCTTGGGTCCAGGAATGCTCGCTTAGCTGAATATTAAGGATGGATTGCAGGTTACTTTTGATCAAAGTATCAATTTTCGACAAAAGATCTTGATGTTTCCAAAACGGACAGCAGCGAAGCACATAAGTAAATTTAGGGACAAAAAGACAGAATTTAATAACCAAAAGTGCAAAATGTGGACTAATGTCAAGAAGCCGATGGGAATGATTTTGAAATTTAGAATATAATCTGAAAAACTTTCTTCAAAAATAGGTGATCCCAGGAGGCAGTGTTCTTTTTTCTACTATTTTTATATTTGGGGCAAGTTCGTTGAATTTTTGTGTTATGTCATTGTCAGCGTTGGAAGGTTTTTGGATGAAGAGTTCACACTTATCAAAATTTAGCTCTAAACCAATGGATTTAAACTATGTAAAGTTATTTTTTAATGAAAGATCGGAAAGTACTGTATTTACATCACCTCCTAAGGTCCCATCATCTAGATACCAAATATTAAATTTTGAAGCTAAATTTTGAATTAAAGGATTAATAGCCAAACTGAAAATTGCTGGCCCCAGGGGATCCCCCTGCTGACAACCAACTTCAGATGACAACTCGTTTGATCGGTACATCAACTTCGTTGGATCTGAATAACAGTGAAGAAGATAGTTGTAAATTTCAGGAATGTTGGATTTTATTTCAGACAGCAGGGTATCCCTATTTACCTAATTAAAGGCGTTTTTAACATCAGTTTTGAGTAACACTTCGCATTGGTCGTCGCTAAGGTAGGTGCGAAGAGCATGAACGGCAGCCTCGCAGCCTCTCTTAACGCCAAAGCCTAACTGAACGGGTTCGAAACAAGATTGTAATTTTGGTAAAATATGTCGAACTGCGATTTTAGATGCAAGGCGGCGAAGTGTTGCTCCAACAGCAATAGGTCTCACCCCACCGTCTTTTTTACTGAGGGCAATGAGGTTCGCACCATACAAAGTCGGTACAATGTCCGGATGAATGTTGCCCGAGTACATCATGTTAATAAGGGTAGTAAGGCCACTGACAAGACCAGCATCACCCACACACCGAGAAGTTAGATCTTTTAAATGTTGGGGTGAGAGTCCATCCAGGCCCGGTCATAACAACCAGTTTACGCTGACCTCACATTTTAAAGTAATAAACAAAGAGATCAACTTATACTGGATCGACTTTTACATTTAAAATACTATTTACAATATTTACTTTTTTATTTTTTTTATAAATATTAATAATTCTAGCTTCAATTTTCAAATTTATTTATTTATGTTATGACTGATACTCTAATTTTGTTTTAATTATTGTACCTATTTTGACAAAATAGATCAATGCATGTAAATTTTAATATAATTTATAATGTAGTTGTTTTATGCAATAAATAAATAAATGCGTTGAGTTTTGAGCGTCTCTTAATATCTTATTTTTAGCGTCAATTAATATCATCCAGCTAGATAGGTCTCTTATAGCACTGTATCGATGCCATTCTCAGCTTTCCACGCAGTACATTGCCGACTTCGGAGTTAAGGGTCATTATTCTCTTGCACGATCCAAGAAGCGTTGGGAAAATCTTTTCACCGGACAGGAACACTGCCTTTTTGTTATATTTTGTTCATATTTTTGGCGTCTCGATACCAGCGAAGTGCAAATGGTCCAAACTTTGGTTTGTTAAGCATCCCCAAACATGCGCTTGTACTGGGTTTCATGGGCCGCACGAGCACTCAAATTGTTCGCCGTAGACCCGAAACCGACGTGCGTGCATGACTCGATGTATGAATGTTGAAGAAGCGAAAGAAATTTGTCAAGATCGTAGCAAGTGGAAAGAAGTGGTCTCTGCCTACCCCTTTGGGAAACAGGCGTGATCTAATGTAGGTATGTATTTATGTATGTATAACGTGAAGCATAAGCAATACTCACTTTGAAAAACATACTGTTGCGTTGGCGCGAAACTTTCAAACGTTATTTCTTTTTTTTTACGAAGCATTGTAGACAGAAAAGCATGCTACCAACCAGTATTTTTTTTTCTGTATCACGTTCTTTAGATTAAAATTATACCGATCACGTTCTTGTCGAACAGACTGTACTTCCAAGGTGGTCCCATCATCACCAAATTGGTGTATAATAAGGGGATTCGTGAGGAATTCAGATATCTCAATTAAGATAGTTGAGCTATTATAACTTTCCCGCGGCGTTGCTTGCTGCGAGGTTGAAATGCCCTATAGTTTCTTATTAATTTAGAAGTGGGACTAAGTAGGTACATAACAGCATATTTTGATCTCTAAAAAGAGCTGTTTTGTAAACAAAAAGCCGAGTTCAAAAACGCAAAAATAACTTTTTTTTAAAGGTTCTGGTGCTAATTGGAGTAGGCGTCCCATAACTTTTTTAATTAAGATACCGACTTCAGTTGGCCTGACCGGTCATGACCTAAATATTACCTACCAATTTAATACATTTAAATACATTTTTTGCGTTTTTGAATGCTGTTTTTTGTTTTTCAAAACATTTATTTTATCCTCAGTATTTTTGTAGCTTAATCCGGATGTGCCTGTGTATTTATTTTAAAATTTACCTGACACATTCAAGGTTATGCAAACGCTTAAACGTTTAAAGCGTAAAACCACAATTAAAAATCTTTGAGTAAAGTCAATCAATTCATATTGCAGCACCATATCTTGACATCGTGATTAGAAATCGTACTAAAACTATAAATCCGTACTTAATAACGTCCAGTTTATAGTTTCAGTATGTGTAAACGTTTTAATTTTATAATCGTTTTGATAAGGATATAATTTTTGGTATAATACACCATTTTAATCACTTTTTATCATTAGGTATCATTTAATTGATGTTATTTATTAGAAAATGCCATCCCAAATTTAAAATAATCATGTCATCCATAAAATGTCTGCTAAATTAATAAAGATATTTAAACGAAATTATTGAGGTAAAAAAGAAAATTAATGAAATAGGTTTCTTAAAATTACCTATTCTTTCGATTTAGAATGTAAAAACCGTGAGTTATATTTTTTGGCCTATCCCTATTGGTGTGACATTGTACCCTGATATTTATTTATTTATTATTTATTTATATTAAAAATAATAAATAAATAAATCTCCCTAAGTTTGGTACTCTCTTACTAGTGTCAATAAAAACGATTGCACTGTGTGGCTGAGAGCCTGCATATTCTACTGTCGGTCGTTTGCACCGAGACGAGCCAAACGTCTTCTTTGCACTGATTCGTCACTTTTTGACCAGATTAAACTGATTTCACGTCAATACACCCGGTAAGACCCTTAATGTTTTGTTACATCGACGAGGCGAGGTGCAAGAGAGGCAAGACGAGCATTGAAAATGGTATTAAAAAACCGTAGAAAAGGCTCAAATTCGTTATCATTTATTAATCATGAATATTGGCGACACTTGACGGTCTGGGCCTCATCAGCCGCTGCCTGATTTCGGGTTGCTTGTAGGTATGTGAAATAGGTCAAAAGTGTTGCGTTCTACACCAGAGCCTTACCAAACTTCCACGACACCAATGTAGCTCGATCGGGGCGCTTAACATGTCTCTGACCATACCGTCAGAACAAACGACTGGCACTCCCAAGAGGGACATGTCTACCAAGCTCATCCACCTCCTTGACACAGGAGGATCCTAGATGAGGCACACACATCTTGGCTCCAAGCCGCAAGCCGATTGATATGGATTGATATGGAGGGAAGGGCGTGGAGCCAATGGCCCGACTCGCTAGCTGTGACAGCGAGAAGACGGGCGCGATCTGAATCGTCTGGACTATCTGTAAAAGGTCTGCATGAATTGCCATTTTATCCTGGAAAATCAGACACTTTCCAAGGAAATAGTGATAACGACTTCTACGTGGAAGAAATCGCAGGCAAGAAATAAAACTATTTGTTTCAACTACGTATTTATTTTGAAAATTCTTTTACAATGAATTTTCAAAAGCACAGAAATGCAGTAGTCAAGATTTTTTTTGGGCAATAAATAAATATTGAATAACCGTCTGAAATATGTTGTTTTTTAAGTTGTCATTTAACTAGTTTTCAATTCCATGATCATGCTTAATCATATCACTGGCTTTCTCCGCAATCATGATAGTAGGTGCGTTTGTGTTCCCGGTTGTGATGGTGGGCATGACACTAGCGTCCACCACCCTCAAGGCTATTGCTCCTCTCACCCGCAGCCGCTCGTCGACTACTCCTTCAGGTCCCATGGCACAAGTACCGACGGGGTGCCACTGCGTCGTAACTATATTTAAACAATGACATCTCCAATATTCGTGACTTCTGAATGGCAAATCTGTACATTCTTTGATTTTCATGTTCACAACTTCTGATTCAACTGATTTGAAATAAGGCGTGTCCACTACACTTACAAAATCTTCAAGATATCGAGCATGGTTATCTAAATCTGTGTCATTAGAATAGTATCCCAAGTGAAGTAAAGGATATTCTTCAGGATTACTGCTCTTCAATGTAATATTGCCTGTCGACGATGGGTGCAACAAGTTTAGGATGGCCAGTACAGTCTCCTGTTTTTGCCCTGCATTTGTAAGGGCCGTGCAGATGTTGGAGTCCAAGCCAAATACTACGGCGCATATAAGTGCTGGGATGACCGAGGCGGCGGGCAGCGGGAACACGTGAGTCTGATAATCAGGAACCGACTGGGATTTATCTAGAGTAACGAAGCCCGTCATAGTGGGCGTAGGGAACTTATCTAAGTTAGTTAGGATTTGCGCATTTTGAAATACAGTACTAAGACCTTTCTTTGCAGTAAGGCTTACCAAAACAGTAGCATGATCTTGTAAGTTTTGACCGACATTAGGGGAATCTAATAACACTTTAATTTCTTTTTCTTTTAAGTGTTTCTTTGGTCCAATACCAGACAACATCAGTAATTGTGGCGAACCAATAGCTCCAGCTGATAAAATGACTTCTTTTTTGGCTTTAACTGTGATGATTTGTTTTTTAGAGATTTTTACTTCCACACCGACAGCTTTCGTGCCATGAAATACAATTTTTCTAGCCAACGTATTTTTAAGAACGTATAAGTTCGGTCTGCCGATGATAGGCTGTAAAAATGATACTGCAGTGGTTTGGCGTACTTTATTGTCAATTGTGTACTGGGCCATTGCATATCCGAGTTGTTTCAAGTCATTCGCGTCTTGTAATATATCATGTCCATTTTGTTTAAAAGCCTCAAAGTACCTTTGAGTCCTGTCAACCCATTTCGGTTGAGTAACGCCTAAATAGCCGTCGGTGCCATGTAAGTAAGCCGAGTCGCTCTTCAGAACGTCCGGGACGTTCAAGCGCTCGCTCTTCTTGAAGTAGGGCAGGACGGCGTCCCAGCCCCAGCCCGGGTTGAGCTGCGCCCACGAGTCGAAGTCCTCCTTGTTCCCGCGCACGTAGTACATGTAGTTGGCGCCGCTGGAGCCGCCGAGCATCTTGCCGCGCGTCATGTGGACGGTCTTCGTCCGGTGCGCTTGGCTAGAGTAGCCATCGTCCACGGAGTAATAGTTCCAGTCCGCTTTAGAGTAGTCTACGAAGGGGAAAAAGGCTGGTATCTAAAAATTTATAAAAAATATGTTTTAGTGTGGCAATACTCATAGTATGTATTAGTAATGCTCGTGATGAACATAGTACATGACGAGTGGGTTACGACTTATTTAACCAAAACTATACTTAATTTAATTTACCGCAAATATTGTCGTCCATGAGAGGCAAATTTTAAATCTTTTAAACTGAATCTAAAACATTTTTAAAATTATGTTTTGTGCTACACAAAACGTAATTGCAGGTAACTTGTATTGAAACTTTAACTTGTGAAAAGCATTTTTAGTAAACTTATTTTGATTGCTTTTGTTGTCGTTGAATATCTTTATAGATAATAGGTACGTAGCAGTGTTACGTACCTACCTACATACGGAAAATAAATTCTTCTTTACTTCTTCATTTTCTCTTCATGTAAACTTACCAAGGACTCGATAGGTGGGTTGTCTCCGGCCTCTATGAGCAGCACTTTCCAGTCGGCGACCTCGGTGAGTCGGTTGGCCAGCACGCTGCCCGCAGAGCCCGCACCCACTATTATGAAGTCGAACTGTTCACCGTCTGAAATAACATCAGTAGATTGCGTCATAAGGGAGCCTAATATTTGATGATTGTATGAAGGCGGTATAATTTAGGACTATTCGAGCGTAGGGTAGGATCCCAAAGTAGAGAAAGAGAGAGAGTGTTCTGAGCGTAGTGGGAGCTTCAAGTAATCCTTTAGAAACAATTTGGGTTTTGACCTTCTTTCCGAACTGACTTATTCACTTACCATTAACTGAAGCTTGTTGCGGGAACTTAGAAGAGCCTAAATTCAAGAGGGAATATGCAGCTAGTGCCGCCTGCAGCAACGCCACTGCTGGACGTATAAGCTGCACCTCTCCCGCAGATAACAAATCCATTCTAGAACAATGAATTCAACCAAAAAATATATTATAAAGGATATAACGCTTTATTGAACGATCAGTGCGTCTTAGTGGGTTAGATGGTAACATTTGGTAACAGCTGGTATCAAATGATGTTTGATAAACAACAAATATTTGTTCTACCTATGTAGGTCGATTTATTGGGCCCTATCAGATATCCTTTGGTCCTGAAAGATCCTTTGTGTCATTCACATTCTTATAAAACGAAGTGGTTGCGTCGTGAAGGTTCTCAAGGTCTTTTTCCTTCACTGTAAGAGCGTATCGGTTACCAGGAAGCAACCTTAGCAGTCAGTAAACTTATGTTACACGGCGAAGATTGGGGATCGAACACGGTTCGTTCAGATGACGCGTCGATTGTAACTATAAACCCCCTTACTTATAAACGTGGAATAAGCTTGGAATAGTTTATGCCATACTTTGTCCTTATCAGTAATTGTGACATTTGCATCGGACAGAAAGTGACAAAGCATGGCATAAACTATTCCAATCTTATTACACATTTATAAGTAAGGGGGTAAGAGTACAAACTGTCAAAATGCGTGGAATTGACGTAGGCGCTCGACGCTGCCGTCTGACAGCTTACATAGATCCTGTACATGTTTGATAACGATATCGAACGTTGAATTTAATCTTGTATCTATTGAGATGATTATTTTAATAAATCATATTGTAAATTTAACCTTGTTTTCGTGATCTAATAATGACCAACCAACACGCAGAGGCCCTTTAGACAAGTTTAATTTAGTAAAGTGATGGGACACCAACCGGCGATTGTCCCCGAGTTCAAACTATAGAAGTATGTTCCCACGGACAACCAACGGTTAGTGTAGGACTATTTAAGAAGGATGGAAGTATTAAAATAGGCTCTATGAATGAACAGATATGGACTGGTGAACTAGGCTATTGATGAAACTACGGCGCCTGCCTGGCCAATGCTAATTACTTTGGTTGAAATGGCAGGCGGTGACTCGCCAACTCAATGGAATGGGCCTCCCGAAATAGCCGCATACATATAGCAGCAGGGAGGTAACAGTTCCAGAGGGGCTAAGGGTGGAGAGGTGCTTCTGGACTTTAAACGACCATAAGGTGCCCACTCACCACTTATGCAACACATCCACCCTTCGAGCATATAGCTCTTGCGACTCCACTCTGACCGGCCAATAAAGGCAAGCCAGAGGTGAGGGTCTGTTCCTCGTCATTATACACTCCAGCTGGCCGGTGAAGGCAAGCGTGAGGTGAGGAACAGGACCTACCCTCGGGAGCATTCAGGTCCGTGGTGTCGCCACTCACCAATTATATTTTTTTTTTTTTTTTAATGAACATACAATTAAGTATTCTTTGAATATTTCAAGCATCTACCTGTTGCCGTTATTAATATCGAGCAAAAACGGCAAAAAACACTTTTGTTGTACGGGAGCCCCCCTTAACTATTACATTTATACTGTTTTTAGTATTTATTGTTATAGCGACAACAGAAATACATCATCTGTAAAAAAATCAACTATCACAGTTCGTGAGATACAGCCTGGTGACAGACAGACGGACAGACAGACAAACGAAAAGCGGAGCCTTAGTAATAGGGTCCCGATTTTAAACTTTGGGTACTGAATCCTAAAAAGGTCCAGGCTTCACGTTAAGGATTGTAAATATGGGGGCCATCAGAATTTATACAAAGGTTGTCAAACAGCTTTTGCTCATCAAAATGGATCTGAAGAAGTAAAACTTATGCTGAAAACCGGGCAAGAGCATGTCATGGGCAACATGTGTTTGAAAAATCGTTACAACTTAATCTTAGTTAGTTTGTGTGAAGTATAGTCACACACAAAATAACTAAGATTAAGTTTAAGTAGTTCTTGGCTCAGGCTTTTAATGAAACCATGGAATATACATACGTCACGTTAAGAATTACGAAATGAGGATTGAATAATAGGGAAAAATCAATAGCGATCCGCTTTTCCTATTTATCTGTTACAGCAGCGCGTGAGGGTATGGTCATCAAACGTTAATTGTTTAGCCCAAAAATACCGGTTAATCATGGTTCCTTAACCGGTTCTTCGTTAACACTCGCTCGGATCGGAATCGTCGGTTCATTTTACGGCAAGCGTTCCCTTTACGCTGAGAGAAAAGTACAGAGCTATATATAGGTAACTGCTATAGCTCTGTCCTTTACGCTCAATGTAAAATGAACTGCTTAGCTATATCATAATAACCCCTCTGCCCCCTAATTTGTACTGTGTAATTCCAACCATAGATAGGAACTGGCTAAAAAATGACATGCAAGATTTAACACTTATTAATCTTATTACACATAGTAACGTTTTTAACAAGAAATAATATAAAGGCTGAATAAAATCAGAAAATAAAGGATTATACCTGAAGTGTATGAACCCTGGCTGCTCGAGTAACGTTCTGAAATTTTGTGATCTCGACTTATAGTTGCGCCTAACCTTGAGTTTAATTGACTTAAGAATTAATTTATCAATTTCAATGTATTCATCCATATCCAAACGGAGCAAACATTGGTAGTCACTGGTTCCCAACATTTTACGTTACTTTTTTTCCAACGTTACCTACCACTAAATAACATTTCTATTGAGTAAAACTGTTTATTGGATCATTATATTACATTTTATAAGATACCTTTCACAAAGATAAAGGTAAAAAAATATTTTGTGCTAAATTAAAAAGGCAAGAAATATGCAATTTTTCGATTGTGATTTTAGTGTTTGTTGTCAGTTTAAATGGTGCTAATTACCGGACCTATTTGCAAACCTACATAGTCATGTTATAATAGTAGTTTGTTGAACAATGGACTAAAACAAGCCATGATGATACGAGAGGTTGATATAATTCGATATAGATTTTCGCGAACATACAAACCGATGCGGAGGGAGACTTAGTTTTGTAATATGTAGGGTCAAGGAGGGAACAGTGGCTAGGATTTTTTCAACAGGCTGTTGCATGAAAAATATAAATCCCTGAAATAGTTATTGCAAGGACAAAGCACAGTGCAATATTGAAGTTTCATATGTTGCAAATACATTTGCTATAACTTTTACCAAAAAAGAGGTATCCAGTCTTTAAAAAAAAATGGGAATCGAGCCACTGTGTACTACGACCAGTACACAGTCACTAGTACCCCCAAGTACACAGTTGTTCTAACAGTGCACAGTGGCTCGAACCTTTGTGTACAGTCCCTAGTACACAGTGGTTCTTCCAGTACACAGTGGCTACGTTTTGATATTAAATGACCAAATAGGCTCTGACATTACCTAAAGATCTTTAGGTAAAAATAAAAATTGATAAGGATTGTTTTTTTTAATTAAAGTTATAATGCTTAGGTATATACTACCTACTTAGAAATAATTGTCACAAATAGGTATTAAATCACATTTTAGCACATCTACAACCATACCTCTAAAGGCAAAAATAAAAAGAAAATCATTCTTCTTGTGAATTAAATAAACTCAGTAATAAAATAATTGTCATTTTGGTTTTAAATCGCTTAGGTATCACCTGCCTACTTAGAAACAATTATCACAAATTTTAAATCACATTTTAGTACATCTACTCGTACAACCATACCTCTAAAGGCAAAAATAAAACGAACATCAATCTTCTTGTGAATTAAATAAATTATTTGTCATAGAACTCATTTACTTACTAATACATTTTTAATATAATGTAATGTAAAGAGTTGCATGTAGGTGGTACACAGTGGTTCGAGAGCGATTGTGTACTTTTCCGAAACGAACTACTGTTGACCCTGTCGCCATTTTGGATTTTGAATCAAACTAGAAGCAAACACCAAAGCTGAAGGCCTTGAATTATCAGCCAATACTAAGTCGATTAGACACACTCTTAGACAAAAACATAACTAATTAAAAATCTCGTACGAAATAAGAAAAACATTAAGTGAAACTTGTCTGAGAATGTAGTTTTTTTTTTTTTTATGACATGGGAAGGCAAACGAGCACACAGACCACCAGTAAGTGGAAACTGTGACCCATAGACATTCGCATTCACAAGACTGCAAATGCGTTGCCAACCCTGAGGACTAAGATGGAATGCCTCTATGCTAGTCATTTCACCGGCTGTCTTATCCCCAAACCGGAACACAACAATGCGAACACTGCTGCTTGGCGGTAGGTTAATGGATAAGATGGTGGTACGGACGGACCCTGCACAAGGTCCCACCAGGTTGTCAGGTATTAAAACAAAAACGCATCGTAACTTGTCCGCATGGCGCCGGAGTGGCTCACTAACTAGTTTGTGCATGATCGGGTACTGAACGCTACCGATTCATGTAGAGGACGGATATAAAGCTATTTCCCTTTCGAGCACATCACGTTCCCACCGAGCCACTGTTCCCTCCCTGACCCTAATTACTATTTAATTTATGATCACAACTTTTGATATCTGGAAAGACATATTTCAAACAGTTAACTCTCGGTATAATTATTAAACTTAAACAAAATTCCTCTGAAAACTTTAATAAGAGACGATCTTTGTTTGGAAATTCTGAAGGCACCTAAAATTCAAGTAAAACGAGGATAAGACTAGAACTTTAGCCATTTCAAAGTTGATACGTTAATCTTTGATTAACGCATTCTGCCCTATAGGGGTGTTCTTTTTATAGTAGTGATTATTATTTACATCTTTAATATTTGAGTAGGTTAGTTTTATTTTAATTTAAATAAGTTTATTATTATTATGTATTATTTGGGGGGGTTGAGATGGGCCTTGTGAGCCACTTCGACCATTGCTGATCTTTTGTGGCAGCCGTGCAGCCCTTTGTTTAGAGCTCACTACAAAGGCCCAAATAAGTTTAGTCTTAACTTCTAATTTTAGCACCTATATAATAAATTAATGAATGTAGCGTCTTCTCAATAAAGTAATTAAGTGTATTTTTTCCCGCGTTTTTGTTGTATTTAGGTTCAAAAAAAAGAAGTAAAATTGCAGTTTTCCTTGTTCCTTAAATCGATGACGGTAGGTATGGTTTGGTATGGTAGGGATGGTGGTATGTATGGATAGGATGGATTGAAGTACGTAACGTCAAAAGTAACATGACATCTTTTATACATTGGATTACGTCCGTGATACTGCTAAACCACGATTATATACGGGTGGCTATAATTCGAGTGTCATTTTGGTTGTTAAGTCTCGCGTTAAACACTACTTTTCACTTTGAATGCGAGGAAAAAAAGACGTTCCGTGCCGGATTAGCCACCACGTAGCAAGAGTAGCAAATGCAATGGGCCCCGCGCATTGGGTGGCCCCGCGCACCCACGTCTAAAATCTAAAATTCTACTCTGGTAGACATTCTCCTGTTTTGGTACTTACATCAGTATGCGTGTACTCATATCCATCAGGGTTGCCGATAGGATGAATAATCAGTCTATATTCTTCAGCATAATAACCTAAATCCAACCCCCACGCAAAATAAGCGCATATCGTACCTACAGAACAATAGTGACATAATTCAGAAATTTTGTTATTCGAGTTAGGGCTCTATCATAAACAATTTATGACTTAAAGTTTGAAAGCTGAAATTTTGAATTAGGTCACTATCGTTTTGAAGGTGCGATATATAAGTCGCCCAGTTGCGGTGAAGAGCCCGCCACAACCTCTAACCTAAAACAAACCAGGGGTCTCTATATATATATTCCTACGGACCCCATGCTTGCTCAATCCGGCGCAGACGCCGTTCTACACAAAATTACAATATTGATTATAAGAACATAACAGAGATTTTCTCATAGGAAATGTTAATGTCATAAACTCTCATGTGTCTAATTTAAACTTTTTTCGTTCTTCAGAACAAAGAAAAGTCGTAAAATACGGATAAACTAACAGAGTTTCAGCTGTACTAGTTTTAGCTGGTTTTGGACAACTGAATCTACTTGTAGTGTAGTCTAGATATATTCTTAAAACCCCCGATAAATAAATAAAACGCGGGAAACTTGCTGGCGTCTGTAAGGTATTTGTAAATAAGAGCCTTGTTGCCCGAAGTCAAAATATACATTTATATTTATGTCTAAATGTATAAAACTGTTCCTCAAGCCTTATCGAAATTATATTTACTTTTGTTTTCAGTCGGTAATTTCTCTTTTATAAAAAAAAGTTTGAGTTTCATAAATGTATACAATATATGTATGACGCAAATCTGCCTGACGTGGAAATGGGAATTGAAACTTATTTGTTATGATATTGTGTATACATATAATTTGTGTAAATAGAAAAAACACACACAAAACATCTGTATCGCATGTCTGAAGACGACATTCTTGGTTTCTAGAATCGTAGGTATAATAAAAATAAAACAACGAATCAATGTAATTTTCAAGCTAAAAAACTATTATAACTACACTCAACAAAAAGGTTGCTTCTGAGAAGATTGATATTATTGGGTATCGTCTTTATCTACACCGTGTTTTTTTGATTTATGATAACCTTAAACTAAGTGGTAGATTCGACTTTTAAATATTGCAAAAGAAAAAATAAACTGTTTAGAACAAACTAATTAAATGATGTATCTTTGGTCATTCTAAAAGGCCCTTTAGAGTTAACTAATAATCAGTGGCAAATACGTCAATGTTAGCGTGACATACACACACAGTTATATTTTCCACCACTTCAACGTGATTAACTGATTAAATTTAAAAAATAAATATCTTTAAAACCGTATGAGTTATTATTTGTCTGTCTTGCGGGAATTAACTTCATTTGACCTAAAGTACGTTCCTTTAAAGTTATCGTAAATAAAAAAAACACGGTGTATAATAATTTGACATTAGGCTAAATATTTCGTAAACAGTCATAGTGTTATTTTGAAATACTTATTTTTAAATACACCAAAATCAAAATTTCCGGTATGATGTTTGGTAGTTGCTCTAGAAAAATGTTTAACCCTATAAAACTAACTTCTTTTAAAATGGCAAGGTTATGTTTGGTCGGCGCAACTGAAGTCAAGATAATGTGTCGCCGAGATCAGTTGCATTGGCCTGTGACCTGCCATATTAAATAAAGTTATTTTTTGGGTTTTTGAAGGTGTTTTCTAAGTTTAAAAACATTTATTTTATCTTATACGTTTTATTGATCATAATCACTAAGCTGTTATCTTGTCCCACTGCTTAGTTGATATGAAACTTTAAGACATTTGAAGCTCGCCGCAAGCAACACTGGGGGAAAGTCATAGTCATCAGTGGTTTTCATCATCACCAAATGAATGATACTTTCATTCTGGACTTGTTATTAAAAATACAAAAATCGCTATAATTACTATGTATGCATATAATATTTGAGGAGTTCCCTCAATATCTACGGAATCCCCTTATCAGATATAGATTTCCAACACCATCACCTCGGAAGTATACTCTATCAAACTGAAAAAGTATTTTTAAAATCGGTCCACAAATTGTCAGATAAATCGGTGAACATACATTTAAAAAAATACATATAGTGAAACAGAACTTCCTCCTTTTTGAAGTAGGGTAAAAATAAACAATGACTTACTCTTCTTGTATTCTGTTCATAGATTACACAACTCTTGCGAAAATTACACTTTTCTAGTTAAATATTTCCTAAACAGCCGCAGTTAGAAATCTTAAAATTTAAAATGACATGTAAATATTGATTTTTTAAGAGCTATCTCAAGTATAACTCACTCTGTACACGAGTGTAAACTGATCTCTATTCCAGTTTAAAAAACATGTTAATCTCGGCAGCACATAACTAAAGACCACTTTATTCTTTTATATAAAGGCCATAGCCGGGTTTCCATAGTAAGTCGGCCCTTACATCAAATGGGCTCGGGGATTTTTTGGTCAGTACCTCTTGTAATGAAGAATATTTTAGCCGAGTATGAACATCCTACTTGTAATAGTTTTTGACTTAAGATTTTTCACGTATTTAAGAGTAAAATGCTAATGACAACTTAATTTAAATAAGTAAATAGTTGGTATTAACATTGACTTTATTTGATATATATTTATTTTCATGAAATAAACGAACGTTTTATTATTATTAGTTTAATATTATCGAATAACGCTAGTTAAAATCATAAATAATGCGATAAACATCTTGCATCACGATGACATTAATTTGTCATTAGCATTTTACTCTTAAATACGACAAACTGATAAGAAAACTCAAACATAATCGAAGAGTTTGAATACTACATTGAAAAACACTGATTGAAAACACAGCTGGGTCTCACATTCTGCTGATTTTTTGTAAGAAGTACCGCCTGGAAAAATTTGATATTTAGGCCAGTAGTAGGCCAATGTATGGCCTATTTTGAGAAAAAAATCTAGGGGTGTCACTACTTCACAACCACATAAAAAAAAATGATTATTATTAAATTGATCTTTTTTTTTATACGATAACTAGTATTCGTTTTTTGGGTGGCGATGCAAATCTATCTAAAGAACGTAATTTCAAAATTTGAAGCAAATCGCTTGAATACATCCAGAAAAAACAAACATTAAAAAAAAACTTGAAAAAATCTTAAGTCAAAAACTATTACAAGTAGGATGTTCATACTCGGCTAAAACATTCTTCATTACAAGAGGTACTGACCAAAAAATCCCCGAGCCCATTTGATGTAAGGGCCGACTTACTATGGAAACCCGGCTATGGCCTTTATATAAAAGAATAAAGTGGTCTTTAGTTATGTACAGTCAGCGTCAAAAGTAACTGGTCACTTCAAGCTACTTTTGTACTTTATCGCATTAACACATTAGACAATCTTGTTTGACATTGCTTATGTGACAGTAAAGCGGCAAGGTATTTAAGTGATCATTTTCTTTTGACGCTGACTGTACAGGTGGCCTTTGTGAATAGCGACCTCTCTGAAGAACGCTGAAAACTATCTAAATTACTAGTCGCTTCAAAAATCCGAGTCGCCTAGGTGGCGCTGTTTTACTTACAGATGCAATTCAAGAAAATAAATGTTGACATTTTATAAATACGTAGTTAATAAATTAATTTTATTCCTCCATGTTTGTAAAATTCCTAGGAATAAAGATTACCTACACAAATTCTATTTATAATGAGGCAACTTTATATTTATAAAAGCTAACAAAGAACGTCCAGTTAGCAGAAGCCGAATAAAAAAAAGGAAGAAAAGAAGAAGAAAGAGACCAATTCAAATGAAAATGAGCCTTATTTGTTACTCGTTACACTTGTTAAGACAATGCAGCTAACTAGGTGGGTGAAGTTAGGTTTCGCGGCTAAACACGCGCAAGGACGCACGCGATGTCCTGTACACCTCGTCGTCCAGACTGTAGATGTTCCACAACTTCTTAGGTATTCCTACATATACATATATTATATATATATATATATATATATATATATATTATTGACGACGCGCTGGCCTAGTTGGTGGTGACCCTGCCTGCGAAGCTAGAGGTCCTGGGTTCAAATCCCGGTAAGGGCAGATATTTGTGTGATGAACGCGAATATTTGTTCCTGAGTCATGGATGTTTTCTATGTATTTAAGCATATATTTCTCTATATAAGTATTTATATCGTTGTCTAGTACCCATAGTACAAGTCTTGAGCTTAGTTTGGGACTAGGTCAATTGGTGTGACATTGTCCCCTGATATTTATTTATTTATTTATTTATTTATATTAGGTATTAGGTATATCGTTAAAATCGGTGAAATCGTTAGGTTTTGACCCCCTTTATCGACCTGCTTCGTTTGATCCACTCCTCCTGTTACACCTTGTATATGAATTAAGTTAGTTTACAGGACCTTTCACTGCCCTTTTATTATTAGCTACATACATACATACCTTCACGCCTTCATTCCCAGAGTGGGGTAGGCAGAGCTACAGAATTACCAACAACTCTAAAAACTTGTTGTTAACTCTTTAACCACAATTTGCACAATTATTAGTGTTAGTGTGGTACTCTCCAACTAGTGTCATAAAATAAGGTTGCACTGAGTGGCTGAGAGCTAACAAATTCTAGTATCAGTTACGAGGGGAGGTCCAAAAGTTCGCGGAATGGAGGGCTAAATAATTAAATAAAAAGACGTTACTATTTTTCCTTTTCAATATAGTCTCCCTTAAGGTTAATACATTTGTTAGATCGGGATATTAATTTTTCTAAACCCACATAAAAATAATTTTCTTCTTTGCTGTCAAAATGAGCCAAAATTGCGTCCTTTACTTCATCATCGGTGTGAAATTTTCTTCCCCGCAACTCTTTCTTCAAATTTGGGAATAAATAATAATCACTGGGGGCCAGGTCCGGGCTGTAGGGGGGATGAACCAATTCTTCGAAGCCACATTTGTTCAGGGCAGCCATCGCAATACGACTCTTGTGAACTGGAGCATTATCCTGAAGTAACAGCACACCCTTAGCCAGCTTTCCTCGCCTTTTTTCTTTGATAGCTTCCCGCAACTGCTCCAGTAGCCTAGAGTAGTACTCTCCAGTAATTTTCACACCTTTGCTTTTGTAGTCGATCATCAAAATTCCTTGGCAGTCCCAGAAAATCGTAGCCATAAACTTTCCGGCCGATTCTGACACCTTAAATTTCTTAGGTGGGGGGGTACCCTTCTTGTGCCATTGCATCGACTCCTGTTTAGACTCAGGTTCAAAATGATGAACCCAAGTTTCATCTCCAGTAACAATCCGCTTCAAAATCGACGTACTTTTTTCTCCACACCGTTCTAAAAAACTGCTACACGCGTCGATTCGCTGCTGTCGCTGATGCGGCGTAAGCATTCTCGGCACCCATCTCTCACTTTAGTCACGCCGAGGTGTTCATGTAGAATCCGCAAAATAGTGGTTTCAGATACTCCAACTAATGCAGAAATATGTTTTTTCTTCAGGCGAGCATCTTCTAATACTAATTTTTCAACTTTTCCGACGGTATCTGATGTGGTGACCTTGACAGGCCGTCCTGGGCGAGGGTCGTCTTCAATGGACTCTCAGCCAATTTTAAAAAGACCGTGCCATTTGTAAATCATTGTTTTTCCAGGGCAATGATCACCGTAAACTGCTGACATCTCACTTATGATGGTCTGAGGAGTTTTTCCTTGCTTAGTCAGGAACTTGATGACGGCTCGATACTCAATTTGCTCCATACTTCCAGGATTTTTCCAGATTGACTTGCTTGCTCGACGATATTTTGTAAAGTAATGAGCTCTTCAGGCTGAAAGTTGATATATATACTCTTAATGAGTTCGCCATTAGTACTATACTAAAAAATATAGTCATCCCCACCCCCATCCCCTCCATTCCGCGAACTTTTGGACCTCCCCTCGTACGTTAGGCTCTCCCATGGCTCTCCCAATGTCTATTGACGCAGAATCGACTCATAGTGGCGTCGTTTGAACCGAGACGAGCCAAATCACACCTTCTCACTGATTTATCTTTTTTTTACCCAATTAAGCTGATTCCTCGTCAATATACCTGGTAAGACCCTTAAAGTGCTGTTACAACGACGAGGCGAGGTGTAATGAGGCGAGTTGAGATGAGGTAAGATGAACATTGAAATAAGTATTAAAAAAACCATAGAAAAAGCCGCAAATTCGTAATCATTAATTAATGATAAATATTTGCGACGCTTGAGGGTTTGGGCCTTAGCTGCTGCGCCGGCCTGATTTAGGGTTGCTTGTAGGTATGTGAGATAGGGCAAAAGTGTTGATACAAGTTGCGTCCCTCACCAGAGCCCTACCAAGCTTCCACGGCACCTTCGGCTTACCATCGTCTCTGATCATACCGTCTGGTCTAAGACAGCAGGTTCACAGGCGGTGGCAACCGAACGACTTATTCAATCATTGATGGCGCCGTGGAATTCTACGTGGAAGAAGAGGCAGGCAAAAGCTAGTAAGAAATAAAACTGTTGGTTTCAACTACGTGTTTATTTTGAAAATTCTTTTGCAATGCACTTTCAAAAGTATAGAAATGCAGTAGTCAAGATTTTATTTTGGTCATTAAATAAATATTAAATTAACGTCTGAAATATGTTGATTTTAAGTTGTTATTTAACTAATTTTTAATTCCATGATCATGCTTAATCATATCACTTGCTTTCTCCGCAATCATGATAGTAGGTGCGTTTGTGTTCCCGCTTGTGATGGTGGGCATGACACTAGCGTCCACCACCCTCAAGGCTTTTGCTCCTCTCACCCGCAGCTGCTCGTCGACTACTCCTTCAGGTCCCATGGCACATGTCCCGACGGGATGCCACAACGTCGTCACTATATTTAAACAATGACATCTCCAATATTCGTGACTTCTGAATGGCAAATTTTTACATTCTTTGATTTTCATGTTCACAACTTCTGATTCAACTGATTTGAAATAAGGCGTATCCACTACACTTACAAAATCTTCAAGGTATCGAGCATGGTTATCTAAATCTGTATCATTAGAATAGTATCCCAAGTGAAGGAAAGGATATTCTTCAGGATTACTGCTCTTCAGTGTAATATTACCTGTCGACGATGGGTGCAACAAGTTTACGATGGCCAGTACAGTCTCCTGTTTTTGCCCTGCATTTGTAAGGGCCGTGCAGATGTTGGAGTCCAAGCCAAATACTACGGCGCATATAAGTGCTGGGATTATCGTGGCAGCGGGCAGCGGGAACACGTGAGTCTGGTAATCAGGAACGGACTGGGACTTATCTAGAGCAACGAAGCCCGTCATAGTGGGCGTAGGGAACTTATCTAAGTTAGTTAGGATTTGTGCATTTTGAAATACAGTACTAAGACCTTTCTTTGCAGTAAGGCTTACCATAACGGTAGCATGATCTTGTAAGTTTTGACCTACATTAGGGGAATCTAATAACACTTTAATTTCTTTTTCTTTTAAGTGTTTCTTTGGTCCAATACCAGACAACATCAGTAATTGTGGCGAACCAATAGCTCCAGCTGATAAAATGACTTCTTTTTTGGCTTTAACTGTGATGATTTGTTTTTTAGAGATTTTTACTTCCACACCGACAGCTTTCGTGCCATGAAATACAATTTTTCTAGCCAACGTATTTTTAAGAACGTATAAGTTCGGTCTGCCAATGATAGGCTGTAAAAATGATACTGCAGTGGTTTGGCGTACTTTATTGTCAATTGTGTACTGGGCCATTGCATATCCGAGTTGTTTCAAGTCATTCGCGTCTTGTAATATATCATGTCCATTTTGTTTAAAAGCCTCAAAGTACCTTTGAGTCCTGTCAACCCATTTCGGTTGAGTAACGCCTAAATAGCCGTCGGTGCCATGTAAGTAAGCCGAGTCGCTCTTCAGAACGTCCGGGACGTTCAAGCGCTCGCTCTTCTTGAAGTAGGGCAGGACGGCGTCCCAGCCCCAGCCCGGGTTGAGCTGCGCCCACGAGTCGAAGTCCTCCTTGTTCCCGCGCACGTAGTACATGTAGTTGGCGCCGCTGGAGCCGCCGAGCATCTTGCCGCGCGTCATGTGGACGGTCTTCGTCCGGTGCGCTTGGCTAGAGTAGCCATCGTCCACGGAGTAATAGTTCCAGTCCGCTTTAGAGTAGTCTACGAAGGGGAAAAATGCCGGTATCTGAAAATTTATAAAAAATATGTTTAATGTGGCAATACTCATAGAATGTAGTAGTAATGCTCATGATGAACTTAGTACAGATCGAGTGGGTTACGACTTATTTAACCAAAACTATACAATTAATTAAATGGGTAATTATCCCAACCACATTTTTTAGCGGCTGACGTGATACATACATACATAAAATCACGCCTTCATTCCCATTTCTCTAAAACCTTTTTGATAATTCTGTAACCACATTTTGCATAATTAGGCTAAGGTGTTTAACAGCGCATTAGTGACAGGTTGCAAGCCCATCGCCTAACAGTACTACAAGCGGACGTGATAATTGGGGTATAAAGTACATTTATTGGAAAACTATTTATTTTCTAGAAAATCTTACACAAAGTACCATGTTGAGCCAAAGTTAAAAATTTTAATAACTTATCATTTTTATCGTAAAAAAAAAACTGTCCAAAATCAATTTTGGTGTCGTGTACTGTACTTGTCGCAT
The DNA here is from genome assembly GCA_927399475.2 of Acleris emargana. NCBI lineage: Eukaryota > Metazoa > Arthropoda > Insecta > Lepidoptera > Tortricidae > Acleris > Acleris emargana. The sequence goes on along the minus strand of OV656841.1, from coordinate 13,451,492 downwards.
ACACTGATATACCTTGGTACAAAGTTATTAAGCCTCAACTAGATTGATATTTTAGTTACCTCTATTCCCTATTAGTTAAGGTATTATAAAATATTACAATTATTGCATTTGCAAATAAAAATAAACTGGGAACAGTGTAAATAAAATTGTCCTTGCGAAATTGTCAATTTTGGTGGTGAATATTAAAATAGATTTTATGATCGAACGAAAAGTCATTAAACAAACAAATATGGCATCAGTCGTTCGTTCAGTTCCAGCGATAGATTAGATGGTGAAAGATTTATACCGTCTTGCTGCATGTTCCCTCTAAGTACATAAGTATCTAATTTTGGTGGTACGAAATACATTTTTATAATTGTGATAACTTAGATAACTTGTTATTTTGCAAAAACTACAATTGTGTTTAAATTATTTTGAGTATGTTAATGGTTTTTTTTAACTATATGAAGTTAAATTTGTGTAAAACTAAAATATTCACATTAAATTAAATAAAATATTACAAGTTCTAATTTTGGTGGCATTTCCTAAGACACCAAAATTGACAAAATTGCTGGTTCCACCAAAATTATATAAACACCAAACAATAACTATTTATTATATAAAAAAAATACGTTGTTGGTTTTATAAAATAACAAGAAAGATTCCCTAACGATTATTATTTTAACTATCCCGATATGTCATTATTGATCGTGTGTTTTTCTTAGAAAAGTAATTTTGGTGGATAATAGCAATTTTGGTGGTATATAATTAGTAAATTCGATATATCTTAAACCGACTTGGTTTAACGAAGGGCCATTTGTTATATATTTACTTTTGTACCGTGCCTAATAATTAAATAAATAATAATAATAATAATGCCGGCTGGAGTGTATAATGACGAGGAACAGACCCTCACCTCTGGCTTGCCTTTATTGGCCGGTCAGAGTGGAGTCGCAAGAGCTATATGCTCGAAGGGTGGATGTGTTGCATAAGTGGTGAGTGGGCACCTTATGGTCGTTTAAAGTCCAGAAGCACCTCTCCACCCTTAGCCCCTCTGGAACTGTTACCTCCCTGCTGCTATATATATGCGGCTATTTCGGGAGGCCCATTCTTGAGTTGGCGAGTCACCGCCTGCCATTTCAACCAAAGTAATTAGCATTGGCCAGGCAGGCGCCGTAGTTTCATCAATAGCCTAGTTCACCAATCCATATCTGTTCATTCATAGAGCCTATTGTTAATACTTCCATCCTTCTTAAATAGTCCTACACTAACCGTTGGTTGTCCGTGGGAGCATACTTTTATAGTTTGAACTCAGGGACAATCGCCGGTTGGTGTCCCATCACTTTACTAAATTAAACTTGTCTAAAGGGCCTCTGCGTGTTGGCTTCGGCTCCATGTACGCCTTCCAAAGGTCCGGGACTCCCATAGTCCCGTGAATGGTAAAGACATACAAATAATAATAAATTTAAACACTGTTTTAATTATGACTAATGACCAGGGATCGGAAATTCGGATCGATATTTACCTAAAGTTGGCAAAATCCCGGAAAAAGATAGGCAAACATGGCGTCGGCTTCTTAAAAATATTATTTTAATAATTTAAGTTCTGGGATTCTGGGATTCTACAAAACGTTAATATAATAATTACTTTACATGTAGGATTCATTTAAGAACATTCTGTTCTGCTCCTATAAATTCGTACATTACAGGTAAATTAAATAACATTTGGTTAAACATATACATGGAAAATAACTTCAAACAGTTAATATAAATAAATAATTATGAATTAATGCCGGTGTAATATATTATTTTGAAATCCCGGAAATTTTATTATGAATTATATCATTGAGTCCACCTCCATAGGGGAGACCGGGGACAATTGAAACGATTTGACTTTGACTGCCTGTTGCCGTTTTATTTTTAAAGTTAGAAAGATGTTTGCCATAATTATTTCAAGGTTAGTTATCTGGTTCCTAAATAAAGTATATTTGGTAAGTCTATCATTAATAGTTATTTTACAATAATGTAATAAAGAGAATGGGGGAATGTGGTTCAATTGACCTCACACCGTTGTTAATTGAAACACTATGTAAGGTCAATTGAAACACCGTAATATCTTTGACACAATGAAAGTAATGTTATCAGTCCTACTCGTTTTCATCGCTATATTGGTATATAATACGACCATCAAAAGTTCACAAGCATAACATAAACATATCGTCATTTATAAGCATCAGAAAATCTCGATCATCAAACGCAGATAAAAAAAAAAAATGACTTGTAGCTTTCTTTGTTGCTGGCTACCTGGAAAATAGTTTGAATGTTATAATAAGCTATAATGATATGGAATTGTGTTAAAAATACATAATTATACTACATACAAAACTGCCGTGCTAGTGTAAAAGGCGACTTTTCGACAAAAGACACTTTCGAGATAATCGCAAAAAAGTGACCGAAATCTTCATTTTCATATTTCTAGGTAATTTAAACAGATATTGAAATGAAACTTTTTGTGTCGAATAGACATTGTGTTTTACTAGTTTTCTACATAAGTAATGTATTTTTATTACCTACAGTTTTTTTTTTACACGCATTTTTTCCTTTTTGTTTAGTTGCCGATTAATAATTGCCACTGAAAAACAAGCAAAAAGGCGGTATATGAGCACTATACCGCCTTATAGGCTTGATTTTCCTTCATACGTCTTCATACTAAACTAGGGCTTGAACGTATCACAATAATGCTTAATTAAAAAGACGTATTTGCAACATACCGCCTTATTGCTTGGTACAAAATATTTTTTGAATAATTCTGATCTAAATAATAACGCCGAATAACAAAAATACGTTTATCTTGTCTAGTACGCAAATAAAAAAAATATGGTTTGTTTTCGTATCGATCATTTTATATTTATATACTAGTCTAAAAAAACGTATGTCTTCAAAAGTCAGACGAAATACGGTTTTTTAATCTAGTACTACGATGAAAGGTTAGACTAATTGCTAATTAAAACCATCATAAATTCGGTACAAATATATTTGAAATAAACAAAAATTAACAGTTAAATCACAGGAAATATTATCTCTTCTAAGATTGGTGTCGTGTTATTACTTATTCAATAAATTAACAATAATACTCTTTGATTCGTCTGTATGACGCACTGTTAATCATAACATAACATAACACAACACAACAACATATATTTTAATTTAAACATAATCAGTCTCATAAAGTAATTGAATTGCAATTTTGGGAGGAATTGCCAGAATCCAACCATGAAAAAGTCGATGAATTATAGGTTAAAAATACTTAACCTATAATTCATCGACATTTTCTTGGTTGAATTCTGGCAAGTCCTCGCAAATTTTCAAGCTAAGAGCAGGCATTAATGGACCTAGTTTACGTACTAAATTCTGTTTTCGACTTGCGTCTGTCTATCCCTCGGAAGTGAGTGTGCGATGAAAGCATCGGGCGATTTCCTTTTACTTTGGTAAATGTTTCTTTACTAAAATTAAACTCAATATATTCTCCTTGCAATAACCCTAATGTAGCCTAAGCACCTTTAAATAGAATTACTCAAATCCTGGTCCTCGTGGAACCAATTATAATAGCTAAAATTTTATTTTTATTTTATTTTTACCTAATTCCTACTACATCTATCTACCTAACCTAATAACTTAGTCACCATAAGTAACATTCCTAGTCTATAAGCTTCCTATTCCTAACAACCTATTTTAAAAGTAAATTAGTTTTGGCATGTGATCGTCAAGTAATTTAATATAACCCAATAGTTGTGAACCTATAGTAACCCTAGAATTCTTTAAGTCTTTGTTTTAAGTCCTAGCTCTACTAATACTCTCTAGAATATTGATACCTTAATATTTACAATAATATGTGGTTGCCGGGTTAGAATAGTGCCACTCCATGTCTTCCCGTGGATGTCGTAAGAGGCGACTAAGGGAATAAAGGCTAGTAGTACTATTAGGCGATGGGCTTGCAACCTGTCACTAATATGCTGGTAAACATCTTAGCCTATTTGTGCAAATTGTGGTTACTGAATTATCAACAACTTTTTAAAGTTGTAATTCTGTAGCTCTGCCTAGCCTACTCTGGGATTACAGGCGTGAAGGTATGTATGTATGTAGACTATAATTTATAACTTATATAACACTACCCTAGTTTATTTAATGACTCCTAACCACTTGAAATACAACCTACGTAGGTACTAAGTGAATTAGTTTTAAAGATAAAGTTAATATGTACCTATAGTAGATATAATTTATGAAACCGAAGTCTAGATTAAAGCAAATCTAAGAATTTAAAGGTTTTGTGGCCCCCTTAGGGAAGGAGGACCTTTACTTGTGGGAGGACCTTGTGCAGGGTCCGTCGGGGTTGGTACCACCATCTTATCCATTAACCTACCGCCAAGCAGCAGTGTTCGCATTGTTGTGTTCCGGTTTAGGGATAAGATAGCCGGTAAAATGACTAGCATGGAGGCATTCCATCTTAGTCCTCAGGGTTGGCAGTGCATTTGCACTCTTGTGAATGCGAATGTCTATGGGTCACAGTTTCCACTTACCATCAGGTGGCCTGTGTGCTCGTTTGCCTTCCTATGCCATAGAAAAAATAAGGAGATCTCCTCCATACGCTCTGGGATCGCTATCCCTAGACCTAAGTCTACCTCAATAGTCATCCTCCATAGACAGGTCAGACTCCTTGCCAATATGTACGATTAGTCAGTCAGTCGTATAGTAAGGGAAGAAAACGGTCAAAATATAAATTGAGTGTTTAAAAACTCAATTATACAGTAGATTATTTATCGTTCAATAAAGCGATAGTTATACTATGTTATTTTTATATCATATAATATTGTGACTCAAGATTGATATTGCTTGCTTCACCTTTAAGTCTATATTTGACTTGAGTTTTATATAACTAAATGAGATGTTCAATTTCACTAAGTATCCATGTTTAACTTTTATAGTAAAACAGTGGGAAACAGAAGTCATTTTGTCTTCTAGCTAGATTGAGTCCTCATGTTAGTAAAATATATTATGAAAAGTAAACAGACAAATGTCACTATAGTCACTTTATCATTTACTGATATATTTGTTTTATGGTCTATAAAATATTCACTTTATAAAAGGACTTAACCATCTCTGTAAGCTAATTATTGATATTCTAGATTTGCTTTATTTCCATAAAACTCTCTCCATAAAAACTTTATTATTTATTTGTGTATTTGTATTTGTTTTTTTGCAAATTGTGGTTACAGAGATATCAACAAGTTTTTGGAGTTGTTGGTAATTCTGTAGCTCTGCCTACCCCACTCTGGGAATGAAGGCGTGAAGGTATGTGTGTATGTATGTATTTGTATAAATGCATTATAAAAAAAGGACTTATTTCTTTAAGCTAACTATTGATGTTCTAGTTTTTTTTATTGTTCATGTTTTTCTTAGATACTAATATAATTCATAATTGGGATTGTTCATATTTTTTAAATTAATCTAATTAGAAAACCATTTCGAGGAATAGGGTTCTAAAGCCGTTCTGCATGATTAAGTTTTTGTTATATTTATTTATTTCGGACATTTCGACAAAAGTATATTTGACCGTGTGGTTTAACTTTCGTTTTTGGCTTAAAGCCCTCCCAGGTGTGTCTTACGGGTTAGGCGTAAACCGCTTGAAATAGTATGTTTTATTATACAATTACAATCACTTTTTATCGTAACTTATCATGTAATTCATCGATAAAATGTCTGTTAAATAAATAAAGATATAAAAACAAAACTATTCGGTCAAATACAAAATTAATGAAATTGGTCTCTTAAAATTACCTTTTCTTTTGTATTAGATTATAAAAACCGTGAGTTATTTTTTCGGTCTATCCCAATTATGTTAGTTCTCCAAAAAAATATATCATAATTATATTAATTTATATGTTTATTTTATTTATTTTTACTGTACTCAGGTAACAAATATTTAGAATGGTATTATGTACTCAGTTTTATGATTTATCGTCAATTCGTCGTTCTCGTCTTTTCGCGTGATAACGGGCGCCAGCGCACACGCACCTTCATTACCCGTAACGTCACCGAACTGAAGGGCGCCCGAACGCGGGCACTCCCGTCCGCGGGGGGTATGTAGGAGATTGGGGATTATACGGTTTTATTAAGTAGCATGGGTCGACTGTGGATATTCGAATAGTAATCTAGCGTTAAAAACTACCTCTGTCCCAAGTAAAAATACCGTATCACAAAATAAACGTTTTTTTAAACAAGTTTATTATTATTTAAAACTCGGCATTAGCTAGACTAAAATACCGCAAAATACTGACATACGGTCTTTTTGTCTAGAAAACTCTGTTACGTTTATTTAGATTATGAGCAAATAGAAAAAACATTTGAAATACTAAGTTAAAAGGCGGTAAAATATGTTATTCGTTCTTTTTACTTAGTAATCTGCAATTACGGCCTTATAGAGTAGTTCAACTTATTAATAAATAAAACCTACACCAGACAATAATGCAGAGTGTCTTGTTTTACGTCATTCTAATGTAGTATTGTGTAGTTACCGCTTTATTGATTAGTATTTGCTGGAAAATAGTCTGTTATACGGCCTTTTTCCTTATCGTATCTTCGCAACCAAGCCTCTTATCGACAAACGGGTAAGATGGGTCGACGCGGCTTGTTCTCCATATCACGATGGTCATAACAACTCAATTTGGTCAAAATGTCGAATGATCGCCTTTTACACTAGCACGGCAGAAAAATGCTTGTTTCAATCATAACAGTGTTTCAATCATAACTTAATGAATGGATAAACTTGAAACGTCGGGATTTTAAATAATATACACAATATAATCGGTTAAGATCGTTTTATTATAAAACAAAAACAGTTACAATAAAAATAATACCACGGCTACTTATATGCCGAATTAAAATAAAATCAAAAACGTAATTCCTCTTGCATGTAGTTGTAACACATCAGCTGTATAGACTGTTCGACATTCTATATTTGAAATTTGACATAAATTCCATTCTAGTTTTGTACACAACTTCATGCAAGAGGAGCGTTACTTAAGTTTTTCACCTATTCGTCAGAATGATAGTAAGTAGTAGGTACACATACCGGACTAATACCAAAAGTGGCACCTATATCTATACTTCTATAATATTAATATGAATAAAGTAACTCTGTCTAGTGGTTTATTTATCCAAATCACGGGCAAAAGTTAGTGTAGGTATAATAATTATTGACCATGAAAGAAATCATTATAAAAAAGAAGCCATTTGCGCAAATTCATTTTCACATTTATTAAATAAAAACATGCGTCAAATACAGAAGCACCTCATATTTAAAGGCGACTATATTTGGGGACGATTAAAACGCCAGGACGAATGAAACGTTTCAATCGTCCACACGCAAGTTGTTCCTACCATCCCCAAATCACAGTTTTTAATTCAAGGTCAAATATTAAACGCAAAAACAACTCGAACACTGATAATTGGCAATAATAAACATTCGTTAATTTATCACAATCACGCTAAAATAGTTAAATCAGTTAAAATACAAGAACAAACAAAGTTATTAACAAATATACAAGATGAGAAATACTTACTTTTGACCGCGAAAAAATTAAATCGCTCCGTGACACCGCTGCGTTGCTCGGTCGCTCGCGCTCTACTGACCATAGATTAAGATATGGCCGGCGGAGTCCTGAGTGTTGCGTCATACTCGTAGGTATTATAGTTTTTGAGAAATTTGACTTGTTTCAGTCATGACGTGTTTCAATTGTCCCCGGTCTCCCCTACAACTGAACAACAAAGCCGGCGCGAAAGTATAGGTAAATATCGATCCGAATTTCCGATCCCTGCTAATGACGTCCCTTACACTTAAAATTGTGAACCCTACTGACAAAATAAAAAATACCACCTAAATTAGGATAATTTGACGCTTGTTGAAATTCACCCAAAACAAATATTGTCGTCAAAGAGAGGTAAATACTAAATCCTTTAAACTGAAACTAAAACATTTTCAAGATTAAGTTTTGTGTAGTTAGTTGTTGCAGGCAACTTAAATTTGTGAAAAGCATTTTTAATGAACTTATATGTGACTAGCTCCTGCCCGCGACTTCGTCTGCGTAGATTTCGATTATCGTTATTACCTCGGGATTAACACTTAATAAATACTTTCAAATAAAATTATTTTCTATATAATCGGATATACCGATTTTGAATTATTTCCGAAAAACTGCGCTTCACAACAAAATGACGTTGGAGTCGGCGTTTTTTTTGAGATACTTTTTGAAATACTTAACGGCTTCGGAACCTAACACTGAGCTTGGTCAGGCTTGGCGACCTACGACTAACAATCGGCCAACCTAATTCAGCCTGTCTGCTCATCGTATTAGAGTTAGAGACGTAATAACTTTAATAGATATCTGCCCAGAAGACAATCAAACAGACAGACATAGACAACGTATCACATTACGTGTTATGTATGTAACCGGGAGATCTTCTTGGAGTTTTCCGTTCCTACCAAAGTTAATAGTATTAAAACCATTTCGAAAAGAAGAAGGCTTTTGAAAAAAGTTCTATGGTTGACTTTTATTAAAATACCTATGTTTCTCTTTCTACAGTTATGTTAAATGTATTTTCTTTTTACAGAAATATAATCGGTATGTTTTGATGTATAGATTTTTTACTCCTAAGTATTGTTTGAACTGACGTATTAGAATTAAATAACCTACCAATTTTGTTTTTATTACTGTTCATGTTTTACTGCCATGTTTAATTAACCAACCGCTGAAAAATAAAATGACTGCTTGTTAACGGAGGATAAAACTTTGATATCTGTAATCACGTAAATTAATCGAAGGTAATTTCTTAGTTGTTTTAACTTTAATCGAGAAATCCTGAAATATGTATAGTTTAATTTGTTGCGAAGCTCAATCCGGTAAGTTTTGTTCATACTTTGACCCCTCTTTCCCCCCCCCTTAAGTTTCATATCTTAGTTTTTTTATTATATATAAACTTGGTCGCCGTTTATTGAAAACTTTTAGTGAAAACCGCATTAAAATTGGTTGTGTGGTTTTCAATTGCTGCGAGGAGAAACAAAATAAAACAGACAAACAGACAGCAAATCTGTTCTGCTGCTCATTTTGAGGCCCCCTATAGTAATTTTAAGATCATAACTCAAGTATACAGATTTTTGCCCTTCTACAACTTTATTATATGTATAGAAGAGGTATAGATAGATGGCTTTTGCTGTCGTTGAATGCCTTTACAGCTAGTAAGTACGTAGCAGTGATTGATCTGAATTATGTGCGTTACGTACTTATTGTAGATAAATTCTTCTTTACTTCTTCATTTTCTCTGCATGTTAACTTACCAAGGACTCGATAGGTGGGTTGTCTCCGGCCTCTATGAGCAGCACTTTCCAGTCGGCGACCTCGGTGAGTCGGTTGGCCAGCACGCTGCCCGCAGAGCCCGCACCCACTATTATGAAGTCGAACTGTTCACCGTCTGTAACCACATCAGTAGATTGCGTCATAAGGGAGCCTAATATTAGATGATTGTACGAAGGCGGTATAATTTAGGACTATTCGAGCGTAGGGTAGGATCCCAAATTAGAGAAAGAGAGAGAGTGTTCTGAGCGTAGTGGGAGCTTCAAGTAATCCTTCACAAACGATTTGGGTTTTGACCTTGTTTCCGGACTGACTTACCTTTAACTGTAGCTTGTCGCGGGAACTTAGAAGATCCTAAATTCAAGAGAGCATATGCAGCTAGCGCCGCCTGCAGCAACGCCACTGCTGGACGTATAAGCTGCACCTCGCCCGCAGATAACAAGTCCATTCTAGAATAATTAAAACAACCCCAAAAATTATATAATAAAGGATGCAACGCTTCATTGAAGATGGTAACATTTATTAACAGCTGGTATGTAATGGATGTTTGATAAGCACTAAATATTTGTTTCTATTAAGATAGTATTGTATGTTTCTATGTAGGTACCTATCTATATATTGGGCCCTGTCAGATATCCTTCGGTCCGAAAACATCCTTTGTGTAATTACCATTCTTATAAAATTAAGTAGTTGAGATGTGAAGCCTTCTTCCCAGTCTTTTTCCTTAACCGTTAGATCATATCGGTTACCAGTAAGCAATTATAGTAGTCATTAACTAATGTTATAAAAATCGTTGACCCGCTGCGACGGTTGGGGATCGAACACGGTTCCTTCAGGTGAGGAGTCGATTATAACTATTTATAAAGAGTAAGTATTCATTTCTAGCCCGAAATCCATATTTGCGATTCGTCTAGGTAGAGCAAGAAGTATTTTTATCTACTCATGTTTGGCCAAAACTGTGAGACAAGACAAGTTGCTTAGCGCTAACGTAAACCATTTTCGAAAACTGACAAAATATGTGGAATTGACGTAGGCGCAGGTTTTTTGATAACAATAACGAACGTTGAATTTTATCTTGTATCAATTGACTTGATTATTTTTGTTACAATAGGTATGTCATATTGTAAATTGAACCTTATGGAAAAGTTTTCGTGATCTTATACGGTGTGCCTCTGACCTTGGGGTTTTAAATGCAACGATCGATTCTACGTTCTGCACAATCATGCCAAGATGTTCACCCGGTGACCACACAGGTAAACATAACTAAAAGATATTAAGTGTAATTGTAAAATCAGTGTAATAAATACTGGCCATATAATCACTATCTCATGGTACGGGGGCGACATTTACTTGGTACGAGGGCTAAAGTAAAATGGAGAATTGCATGAAAATTACATTTAACTTGTATGAAAAAATAAAATTTAAGTTGGACATATTTTCAACAATTTACAGAACAAAAGAAGTTTAGTTTCGGGACTAGAAACGATCCATGCATTTAAAGCCCCAAGGCACCCTGTATATAAATGAAATACATGAGGAATCAATGGAACTATTTAAGAATTGTAGGCACACCGCTAGTATATTTTCTGTGAGAACGAAGTTCCATTCTAAAAGTATCATAGGTCCAGGCTCCTAATGTTAAGGATTTTATAAACAGCTTTTGCGTATCAAAATGGACGTGAAACTTATGCTGAACAACCAGGAGAGCTCCTCAACGCTTAGCGTGCAGCGTCGCCACGTCTTGTATACCGACATTTTGTTAAGGGTGGTAATAAATTTGCATAAAACATTTATATTTTTTAAAGTGAATGTGTGTGTAAGGACAAAATCATGGAATTATTTTAAAGGTAAAATTATAACAAAAATAATAACCGCTTGAAATAGCCTATTTGATACCTTCACTGGTTTACAGCAATACACTAATGTTTTACCAAATCATCATTTTACAAAAGTTCTATTTCGCAAAGAGATAGGTACTCCGTACCTACCGCATCGGGTATTTTAGAAATGTATGTGGTCAAATGTCTAACCTAACCTAACTTACTAAGCCCATGTATTTAACCCCCCGCAATTTAGATAGTTTAGAGATATAAAGATAGAAGTCAACTAAAATGTAAAAGAAGGCTGAATAAAAAATCTATGGTTTCTGTTCGGGCCTTAGGCGAAGATAGACGGACGGACAGACACACACAAAAGGCTTGACATTACAGTTAACAGTTATAATTGACAGTAAACGTGCAGTTAACTAAATTATTGTCTTCTCTCGTTACAACTTAATCTTAGTTAAACTTATTGTTAGTAAATAGTTATTGCTTCTAAGTGCGGCCGTTAGTTTGTGTGTGACTTTAGTTGTTGGCTGAGGCGTTTAATGAAATCATGGAATATACCTATGTCACGTTAAGAATTAAGAAACGAGAAAATTCAATAGCGATCCGCTTTTCCTATTTATCGGCCACAGCAGCGCATGAAGGTATGGTCAACAAACGTTATTTGTCTAGCCACCATGGAGCCCTATCACAATGACAGCGTCAAGTGACAGCGACGAGAAGAAACTTCTTACTTCAAAATAACCTACTAATAAGCTATATATACAGGGTGAAATAGGGGTCGTGATCCCAACCATTTTTTTCTGACTCAGTAAACGATTGCGATGTTACCTGTATATATTTTAATTGAAACAAAGATGGTTCGGTATTTACTTATTTTAATTAAAAAAACGTTAAGTAACTAAAATGCGTGGTCACCCTACTTTTCCAATTACAACCTCTTTGAAAACAAACAACAAACAAAGGAATTTTTCTTATCTGTCTATCAGTATCGTCATAACAACCTCTTTACATACTTACTGCGATGATTGTTAAGTACATGCACTTGACATAAGTTTTCTTGGGAAACAGAAGGGTGACCATGATCTCAAATCATCCCAGTTTTTTTTATTATTTGCTGTACTGACTTAAATAACTAACTTTAATAACTGTTAGTCCTAACCTATCGTGATCCTTAGGTGAAAGTAAGTTAAATGCGTCTTTCTTGCTCCACGACCCCTATTTCACCCTGTATATTTAGGCACCTTGTATGCTTACGTATAATAGCCATTTTCATGCAGCAGTACATTCCCGCGGTGAGCAGGAGCTTGGGAACCGTGCGTAAAATACCGGTTCTTCGTTAACGCTCGCTCGGAGCAGAATTGATTCGCGAGCGTTTTGATCACTGAGATTTATTTACATTCAACTCATTCCAACCATAGATAGGAACTGGTTGAAAATTGACATGCTAGATTTAATTAACTCTTATTACACATAGTATTTCTTTTTTACAAGTTATAAAATAAAGGCTCAAAAAAAGCAGAAAAGAAAAGATTATACCTGAAGTGTATGAATCCCGGCTGCTCAAGACTAGGAGGACAAGTAACGTTCTGAAATTTTGTGATCTCGACTTATAGTTGCGCCTAACCTTGAGATTAATTAAATTAAGAATTAATTTATCAATTTCAATGTATTCATACATATCCAAAAGGAGCAAACATTGGTAGTCACTGGTTCCCAACATTTTTACGTAACTTTTTTATTTCAGGTTACCTACCACTAATTACATTTTTATTGAGTAAATATGTTTATTGGAACATTATATTATATTTTGTAAGATACCTTTCACAAAGATATAGGTAAAAAATCATTTCGTGCTAAATTAAAAAGGCAAGATATCTGCAATTTTTCCAGTGTGATTTTAGTGGTGGTACTTGGTCATAAAATCATGTGTTTAAGTAATATACACCGTGTTTTTTTTGATTTACGATAACTTCGGCATATACTAGGTACATCCATAGAAACTAAGTGGTAGATTATATTTTTAAATGTCGCAAAAAAAAAAACTGTTTAGAACAAAGTAATTAAATGTTGTATCTTTGGTCATTCTAAAAGGGCCTTTAGAGTTAACTCATAGTCAGTGTCAAATACGTCAATGTTGGCGTGACATACACAGACAGTTAAGAGCCTTTTAGACTAGTTCAACGTGATTAACTGATTAAATTTAAAAATTAAATATCTTTAAAACCGTTACAGTTAACATTTGTCTGTCTTCGGGAAATTAACTTTATTTGACCTAAAGAACGTACCCTTAAAGTTATCGTAAATCAAAAAAAAACACGGTGTATTATATCCTTCCGGTTTATTTTTTTCAGTGCATTAAGTTTTCGATCGAGATGAAATTTTACACACATTTAGTGGTGTTGGTGACTATATTTTATTTGTTTTACAATATTAACTAAATGTAAGTATTTCTTTTTGGCACTGTTTTTTTTGTACTATGTAGTACCAGTGCAATTTATACATCTGATAATGTAATCAATGTTTGTTGCCATAATAAGATAAAATAAACAAATAAATATTTCCTGCAGTCTATAACTCCTCATTTTCTCAGGACATATAATCATATATCAGCTTAAAGACTTTAGCTGTGGCTTATAAATCAGCCCTCTCCGCGAAGTTGTGGCTACATCTCGTTGACGACTGTCCTCACACTCTCTGCTTTATTTTAATGTATGATGTTACCAGCGCTCATAACGACTGGCTTAAGGATAATAATATCCCTAAGGGCGGTTTTATATAACTTATGTTAGAGGAAAGGGATGCACTCAGGGCTGAGAGCTGGCGTACTCTATTGTTAGTTTAGCACGTTAGGCTCTACACACACCCACATCTATCGACGCGGACTCGGCTTACAGTGGCGTCGTTCGAACCGAGCAGAGCCGAATGTCATCCTTTTGCAATAATTTAATTCATAAGTAAATCATTTTCCGCTGGTTAACAAATGTAGGTAAGTACTATAATAATGTACGATTGTATGTATGTATGTACTAAGTAAGATGCATGTCAGTCTGGGCGCCCAGTTCAAATGCATAACGCTAAGCAGACGATTTCCGAAAATCATAAGTATAAAGCATAAGTTAAAAATGTTAATTCAAGACTATTTTAGAGTCAAAATGTTTTTTCTCTATTGATTTTACATATGCGGAACTTTTCACCCTAAAAAATGTAACACAGTTAGACGTTAAGATAGTTCTAATTAAGATTCAATAAACATTTGAAACTTTAATTCTTTGTAAGTACTTACATACGTACTTAACACGCCGGTCGCTCCTCGCCAGCTATTTGGGCTGTGCGTTGATATAGCAACAATCAGTTAAGAATTTTATATACATAGATTTATATCTAAATGTATAAAATTGTAAAAGTTCTTTAAACCTTATCGAAGTTATAGTTACTTTTGTTTTCAGTCGGTAATTTCTCTTTTATACAAAAAAAGTTTGAGTTTCATAAAAGTATACAATATATGTATGACGCAAATGTGCCTGATGACGCGGGAATGGGAATTAAAACCTGTTTATTATGATATTGTGTAAACATTTAATTTGTGAATGGAATAGTTAAGTAAAACAAAAGACAATAAGGTAAACAAGAAACAGAAAAAAGGTTTACATACCTATGTAAAACATCTGTATCGCATATCTGAAGACGACATTCGTGGTTTCTAGAATCGTATAATAAAAATAAACCAACAAATCCATGTCATTTTAATGCTAAAAATCTATTATACCTACTTAGTCGGCCCATAAGTTTTGTCACTGAGATTTATAATATTTTTTTTAAAGTTACAAGAATATTTTTGTAAACATCTACATTAATCAAAACCTCAAATAATATAGTTTTAAAAATCACATAATTTACATTATTGCATTAGGTTGCTGTAGAAGCCTTAAGTATTTCGGTAAGGGGCAAAGGTTAAAAACACACTCAACGATGATACTCGTAGTTACTGTTTTTGTAAAAGTGGTAGCGGATGATCCAAATTTGCAAGTCATATTAAATAGGCTTACTTCTTAAATGTCGATATAAATGTGTTGGAAAAAACTGAATATCTACTTATATAATCGCCAATATTCATGTCCCCCTAAATCGAGTTAACGATTTTGCATCAATTCTGCAGGAATTCGAAATCACACAAATCTCTTGCTTCATAAGCTGAGCTAATTGAGTCCCGTTAAGGTATCTAAAGCTGGTCTTTAATGAGGCCTGAGAAAAGAGGTTTCAAGGTATTAAAACACCATTTTTCTTTCTAAATAAAGGATTGACATTTAACCACTTTTAAAAGCTCATATTTGCAGAAAATTCCCTCGTATTTCCGACGACGCCTGTATCCAATATTGCCCAATTATTTAAAATGCAAGATATTTCTTAAAAATGTATATTAATGAGGCTTTTAATTAATACATACTTAATTGCAAAAAAGTATATATTAGTTAGTTTTAGTTGACTAAACCGTAATGGCAGAACTTATGGGCTGACTAGGTACACTCAACAAAAAGGTTGCTTCATTCTCTGTTCTCTATAGAAGATTGCGATTATTGTGTATAATCGTCCTCATCTTTAATAATTCCTCTATGTAAATTCAGCGTTTTTTTCTAGTTTTGGAGATATTGAGCATTATAATCTGAATATTTGTAATTTTCCATTTTTTCCTTGTCACGAAAAATCCTTAATTTCATGTTTACTTTCTGTTTTTTTTCAGTGGTAAGCATCTTATCTTACGAGTACATTATTAGAATCATTACGAATCGGCGAAGTTTATATATTTTTTGCTCTTTACTTTACTTGATTTTTTGGGTTGATCTCAGGTTGTCCTGGTCGCAAAATGACTACATAGGTTGATTGACCACATCGCATAATGACTAAGTCGCAAAATGCCCACATCTTTATTTGACCACATCGCATAATGACTACGTCGCAAAATGCCCAGATCTTTATTTGACCACATCGTTTATTGACTAGGTCTCAAAATTACCACATCTTTATTTGACCACATCGCATAATGGCTAGGTCGCAAAATGACCACATCTTTATTTGACCACATCGCATAATGGCTAGGTCGCAAAATGTCTAGATAGGTTGATCGACTACATCGCATAACACCAGTACAGTCAAGTGTAAAATACTAACTTTCACAACACTGCTCGGAAATATGGCCATGGATGGTCTTGTTTGGGGTCACAAAACGTCACTTATATTATAAGGACAAACCAAGAATGTTTTTGTCGGCATGTTTGCTGATTGGTCGAGAACATTGTTGTCCAACTTTAAGAACCAATGAAAATCAATCAATCAATTTTTGTGTCATAGCTCCTTAAAATGAAAAATTGAAATCAACCAATCAGAACACACCATTTTGTGTCGTAAAATATTAGGTGTATTATTGCTAAAAGATACACAGACTAAAAACTATGTCACTGCTTTTTTTTTAAATGTAATTCAAACTTGGCCCCTAATCTCGAACCACTAGAGATGAAATGACATGAGAGATATGGTGAAACAAATACAATTTATATGGAGTTGACATCTTCATCTCGAATGTTAGTTTATTAATCTCGAGCAAAGGCCGACTCTGATAAAGTTTATGTATAAACTAAAAACAGAAGCTCGCTATCAAAATTTATGCTCGTTCGTGGTTTTTTTTTTCAAAAAGTAAACAGAAAAAATAATGATATCATTTTAGATAGGAAAATGAAACACGAGTTGAAAAAAGTTACACGTAAAGAAATAACAGCCTACGAGTTTCTTCAAAATATATCTAGAATCAAATATATGCTTAAGTAATAAATAATGCTAGATTTACGAAACAGTAAAAAAAATTACTCCAGAATGATACGGCGAACAAAAAACGGAAAATAAGAAGAATTTTAGTGTAAATTTAGAATAAGAAACTATTTTAGTTTAAATAATAATTTTAGGTTCTAAGTTACGAAATGGTAATTCATTAAAAAAACAAACCAAACTCATGTAGTTTCATTTGACTGTACATTTATAGAACAAAACACAAGCTAGACAAATAAGCTATCTAGTCATTTTGCGACCTAGCCATTATGCGATGTGGTCAAATAAAGATGTGGTAATTTTGAGACCTAGTCAATAAACGATGTGGTCAAATAAAGATCTGGGCATTTTGCGACGTAGTCATTATGCGATGTGGTCAAATAAAGATGTGGGCATTTTGCGACTTAGTCATTATGCGATGTGGTCAATCAACCTATGTAGTCATTTTGCGACCTGGACAACCTGAGATCAACCCGACTTTTTAACTAACGACAATAGTTATTTTCACCTCAGCAGCTCAAACAAGCAGGTTTTGCTGCTTAAAAACAGTGAGCAAAATTCAATTTTGCAGCGAGCGAGAGGCAAAGTAGCTTTTTAATTATTTTTTTTAAATGCCGTGAGCAGTGCTGGGGCTACTCACAACATTCGAAAAAATTGAACTTCACTTTGTTCTGTCACTTTCACTTCGATAGGAAAAAAGCGAGAGATAGAAACAACTTGATTCGAAGTTCGATTTTCAAATTCCACATATAGTAGGCCCAAAAAGAAACGCACGTTCGGATGCAATGCAAAATTGCAAATAAAACTATCTGTTAAAGTTTGAAATGTGTTTATTATAACTATTTTATACCCTTGTTCCATCTAGTCATACACTTAGTTCTACATGTATGACTAATAAGAAAAAAAAAACCGCTTAGTTCTACATCCACGTATGACTTCTTTTAACACGTAAAATGGTACTTTTTTGTTCTGTCTAGTCATACACCTACACGATGTGTACAAATGAAAATGTAAACATGTAAATATGAAAATGAGGTAGGTTTAGGTTATGTTAGTTTTGCAGCAGGCCCGGAGGGCCAAACCACCCAGAAATAGGAGCTCCGCTATAGCGGAGCTCCGTCGACACTGTCTGATTGATTTGAAATAAGAGTGTCAACGAAGCTCCGCTAACGCGGAGCTCCTATTTCTAGGTGGTTTGGCCCTCCAGGCCTGCTGCAAAACTAACATAACCTAAACCTACCTAATTTTAAACAACTCGTTTTGTACACATCGTGTAGGTGTATGACTAGACAGAACAAAAAAGTACCATTCTACGTTTTCAAAGAAGTCATACATGGATGTAGAACTAAGCGGTTTTTTTTTTCTTATTAGTCATACATGTAGAACTAAGTGTATGACTAGATGGAACAAGCGATTTTATACAGTAGGTACAATCATTTTTTTTATTTAATGTTTTGAAGATAAAATTAATGAAAAATAAGAAGTTTATCATGTATCTACATAATTTAAAATACTAATAAAATAAAAAGTGGAAAAAATAAACATGAAACAGATAAAACCTGTCACTCAACTTGATAATGCCGTAGTGCAAACACAACTTTATACAGCTTTATGTAGTCTGTGGCTTTAAAAAAACCTAACTAGGCCTTGTCTATGGCTATTGGCTACAATAATCCCGCTATTTTTGAAATGCGTTCTGAAACTGCCCCCGCGGTTTATGTCACGAAATTAAAGATTGTTAAAACGATAACAAAATTATGTAGATACATGATAAACTTCTTATTTTTCATTAATTTTGTCTTCAAAACATTAAATAAAAAAATGATTGTACCTACTGTATAAAATAGTTATATTATAATAAACACATTTCAAACTTTAACAGATAGTTTTATTTGCAATTTTACGGTTATGTGTGCATCCGAACGTGCGTTTCTTTTTGGGCCTACTATGTGTGGAATTTGAAAATCGAACTTCGAATCAAGTTGTTTCTATCTCTCGCTTTTTTCCTATCGAAGCGAAAGTGACAGAACAAAGTGAAGTTCAATTTTTTCGAATGTTGTGAGTAGCCCCAGCACTGGTCACGGCATTTAAAAAAAAAAAAAAAAAGCTACTTTGCCTCTCGCTCGCATCAAAATTGAATTTTGCTCACTGTTTTTAAGCAGCAAAACCTGCTTGTTTGAGCTGCTGAGGTGAAAATAGTTTTTTTTTCCATTCAAAGTGAATTCAAACACTTTATGTCATTACTTAAAAAGTTGTTTATATTATAAATAACACAGAAACAAGTAAAAATAACTCTTCATATAGCTAGGCGTCCCATCATTAAGTTAAGTTTCAAGACAAGCAGATCCATACTTGTGTGGAAAATACAGCATGCAAATAATGCTCGGAAATGTATGCGTTAATGTCCCGAAATGAAGACATGAAGTTTCTTATTTATGGCTCCTTACATTATTGGCCGCTGCTCTAACTTTTTAAATTTGCTTACTAACATTAAACTAACAAAGGAATAATTACATACTGCCAACCACATCGAGACAAAAAAAATAAAAAATTATGTGCAGTTTTGAGGTTGCCGTCGTAAGATTGCAGTCCTAAGATTGCCATCGTAAGATTGCACAGTCTTGTGATTGGCATCGTAAGATTACAGTGTTGAAATTGCCATCGTAACATTGCAGTCTTGAGATTGCCACTGTAAGATTGCTGGCTTGAGATTGCCAACGTAAGATTGCACAGTCTTGAGATTGACATCGTAAGATTGTAGTGTTGAGATTGCCATAGTAATATTCTAGTCTTAGGTTGCCGTCGTAAGATTGCACTCTTGAGATTGCCATAATACGATTGCAGTCTTGAGATTGCCATCATACGATTGCAGTCTTGAGATAACCATCGTAAGATTGCAGTAATGTAGTTTTAATATTTCCTCAGATTGCTTGAGAAAAGCACTATACAATCCTCGGCCGCAACAGGGATTTAAGGACTCGTTCTATCCAGCCTCGTCTACGACTCGGCCGTCTACCCCTAACTCGTCCTTAAATCCCTGACTTCACGGCCTCTACAGTAATGTACTATTAAAGTATGACAGTTTGGCGGCAAATTATGTACATCAGTGAAACTTTGTTTATAACTAACTTTATCTTTTCACTAGAAATGAGGATCTGGTGAGTCCTACCAAAATTTCGGGGTCTTACTCCTATTGGGGGGATATGGGCAGACCTGGTTGACGATGCTGGATATCTACATACTTACTACTGTACCTCATGTCGCAGACTTATACATTCCTGTGTTGCATTTTTACTCGGAGCCTGTAGCTGAGATACATGATCCATTTAAAGTCTCAAAGATGTCGCCCTTAGGTTCTTGTGTGATGAAGGAGCCAAAGCTAGGTTGAGATCTACCAATTAGAGGCCGGATTACGCTCAATTATCTAGCTAGATAAATGAGTTTAAATTAGTATTATTTTATTATATTTGAACCGTGTGGTTGCCGGCTACCAACCCATGTCTTCCAGTGGAAGTCGTAGGAGGGGATTAAGGTAAAGTATTGTTAGGCGATGGGCTTGCAACCTGTCGACACTGGTAAACATCTTAGCCTGTTTGTGCGAATTGTGATAAAAAAATTAAACACCAATTTTTAGAGTTATTGGTAATTTTAAACAGAAAAAACTATCTTAAAAAACATGTACGAAAATATTTCCTATATAAAGTTATTTACACTTTAGCCGCCTGGAGTTTCCTTTCGAGTTCGTTATATTATTATATTACATTTAAGATTTTTTAGATCACTTGTAGTTATGGCTATGGGGAAACACAACTCTAGCGAAAATTACACTTTTCTACTTCAATATTTCCTAAACGGCCGCCCAAATGTAAACATTGATAATCACATGTAGTTATATAATGATTTTTAAGAGCTATTCCAAGAATAACTTACTCGATGTCATAATAAAAAAACCGGACCAGTGCATGTCTGACCTTGCTCAGTGTAGGGTTCCGACGCCGTTACTTCATAAAAACAATCTTAAAAAACAAAAAGTACGCACTAATTCTCTATTTAAAGTTATTTGGTGTTGTCTTAGGCAAATTCATTAGGTATAAAAACTATAGTCGCCTGTATCTCAGAAACCAATCATGTCTCCTTAGCCATGATAGTTTTCCTTAAAAATTCGTTATACGCGCTTTTGTTGAAAAATATTTTCAGATTTTTAGTATTTAGTTTTGGCTGTAGAGGGGGAATTGTTTTCAAAAACCCGCAATATTTTTGAAAGACCTATCCAACGAAACCCGGGGTAGACGATAAAAACATCTCCACGTTACGAGTAGGGGAGGTAACACGTTGTTGTAGGTTTACCACTTTGTGACTAATATGTATATTCATGCTAAATATATAGCTTTCTAGTACTAAGAGTATCTGAGCTAGGTTGCGGACGGTAGTTTGAATACGGATACCCTAAAAAACCTTTTCTCAAAAATGACCGGAAAAGTTGACATTACTAACTCCATACTAAGACACGAAGTACATAGTTTACAGACAGTTCCCAAATTAAAAAAAAATTACATTGCGTGCTCGCTACACAAGCCCGCAATGTTGCATACAAATTTCATTGTTATCTAGCTTGTAACTTTTTAAAAAGTGAAAACGACCATAGTAAAATGAGGGGGCACAAGTCTTATACATCCATATTTTATTCGAAACGTAACTTTTTAATCTGTGTCTTGCTTTCAGTTTTTTTTTCTAAAAAAAGCTTGTGTTTCTCCTTCTGCCGCGCTAGCGATAAAGGCAGTAAGTACACTTTGCATAATTTTGAGTAAATGCCGCGAAAAGTTTTCGTCACATTTTTGGTTTTCCTGACTTGTGTTTTTAAGTTATCTTAATTATGATTTTTGATAAATATAGTCTGAGAAAATCAGTTTATTATTATATTATCATTATGCTTGTTAGTTTTTTTGTGTAATTTTAAACGACAAAAACCCTTTTATACCTACCAATAGCTTAATAACTTACCCATCCATTGCTTAACATAACCGGAGTAACTCGTTAGTTACTGCTTTTATCCTAAGCAACTCATATAAATTAGGTTTTAACTTAGGAGTTCAAATAATTAAGCATATTTAAAAAACTTAAAGGTTTATTATTTTTCCTTTACTTACAAAAAATAAAGTATGGATTTGATTCTGAAAACAACGAGTTAAATCAACAAAATTGAACGAAACAAAACTATTATAAAAATAAATCAACATGCAACTGTTAGTTTTAAAACGTATAAAATAAATAAGGCTCCTTTAGCCTTTTAATAAAGACACTTTATACTTAACTTACAAAACAAATCACTTCAAAACTGGCAACTTTTGCCATTACTATACTAAAAATATCAAACAATATCCGTCCGATCCTTTCTAAAATCACAATTTGAGATCAATTAAATAATAATCATACTTAATCTAAGCTTCTCTTTGGTGTGAAATTGTACGAACTAAGCTAATTAATATTAGTTAGTTTATCTGAAACCGGCAAGTTTAACCAAAAACCTTTTCTGTTATCTGGCATTAAATCCAGCAGTTTCTTTATGATCCCATTTTTTGTGGTCTCTGCTATTCCTCTGGGTGATGATTTTTGACTGAATTTTGGGAATTTACTTGATTTCAAGTACTTTATTTAAACAAATTCTAAACTTTGTGTTTCTTCATCACTGTGACTATTATTATTATTTTATTTTTGTATTGGAGCGTGAACTCGCCTCGATGCGCTACTAAAACCATTATATTTTTAAGGTACACTCTAGGTTCAATTTTGCGCACTTTGTGTTGCGAAGATAGGTCAGTATAATTATAAAAGTCAACCACTTGCATTATTTTTACTGCTAACATACTAAGTAATTGATGCCGAATAGTAAATAGCCTTTGCTTATAATAATCACAGTAAGAGTAGTTACTGCCAACATACTTAGCAATTCAATCCGAAATGTTACACTCTTACTTACGAACGAGGCGTAAGTATACTTACTGCTGTTATACTAAGAAAGTTTTGTCATGACAGTAGACTTACTGCCCTTATCCTTATTGATAAAACATGTTCCCGGTAAGTTATTAAAATAAGGGTCAAACCATCATGTAGAACTCATTGCCACGATTCCGAATCTATGGTTAACTCAGTTTTGACAAAAATGGTAGTTACTGCCTTTATCGCTAGCGCGGCAGCCTTGTCATTAACATAAAGGCGGTAAAGAGTGATGTTATTTCACGTGAAGTTTCTGTTTATATGCGACTTGTATCTTGCGATTTTTGAGAAAAGCACTATATATGCCTCGGCCGGAACGGCAATTGCGGGCCTCGTATTTTTAAACGGACTCGCAAGCTCGTCCGTTTAAACCATTTCTCGGCCCGCAAGTGCCTGCTTCACTGCCTAGGCAATAATGTACTATTGTTTTACTTGTATGGGAAGTTACCCTTTTTTTTAAAGCTGATATTATGGGAGAACGGGCGTAGTAGGAAGGTAGAATTGATGCAAATGCTGTAATTACGAGAAAGGAAAATTACATTATAGGAATAAACACAATATTATGGGAAGCACATTTTTTTCAAAAAGAGCAATATAGTCAGTACCTATTGGTACTTATTGTAGCACTGCAGATATTATAGGAAAATAACATTTTAGGATACTGACATCTTCACCCGAAGTGAGTGGATCCAGTGCACCTGTAGCGCTTCCGGACAATGCATATGTGGTCATAGTCGTGGACGGAGAGGCAGGAGGAAATAATGTTATTTTTCTGAAAATAAAACAAATTACGTCTTCGTCTTCGTCTTTAATATAAAATATAGCAACCATTTTTTTTTCTTTTTTTTGTATTTGAGTATAAAGTTCGTAAGGGCTAACTTACTGACATTGTTTAACAAAAACTTCACAGGCAAAGATTAACAAAGTTTATGTACTGGCATAGTCTCCTGCTATAATATATTATCCAGCATAAAGCTTAAAAAAAATAGATATAAAAATATAGCAATATTTAAAAACAATCAACGTACTTGTTGACACGCTTCAACACGCTTTAACAATGTATATTTAAATAAACCAGGTAACAAGGTTTTAAAGTCATGGCTGTGCCCTCTCCTCAAATGAATGGGGGCAGACTTAATTATCCTATAAACGTTCAGATATAATTACGTGTTCACTGGGGCTCTATCCTATTATCAGGGCTGGGCAGTATTTGAATTACTTCTAATTGAAATACGTATTTAAAATACAAATACGTATTTAGTATTTGTATTTCAATTACTACCTAAAAATTTAATTTGTATTTAATATTTTAAATACCCGACGCCGAGGTATTTTGTAATTAGTATTTCAAATACTTATTGCATCAAAATACATTTTAACAAATACATTTAGCGATCTTATTATAAATGATAAATTGATAATAAAAATTAGCTGATTCGTACATAGACTATAAACACTAGCACCCAGAGCAGTTAGGCCTTATTCCCACGGGCGTTGCACCAACGCCAAAATGCGCACAAGTGTCAAATTGCTGCTAGTGCTATGTGCTACCTGATTGGTTGAATTGGACATTAACGCACGTTTTCGCGTTGGCGCAACGCTCGTGTAAATGTATTTTGTATTTTTGTAATTTGTATTTTAATTAAAAATGGTTAAAATACTGTATTTTGTATTTTATATTTCAAATACCCGTCTAAAAAATATTTTTTATACTCGTCGATTAAAATCTGTGTATTAAGATTTCATAGAGAATACTGCAACGTCACTCTTTTCATCGTTGTTACTTCCGAAACAATCGAAATAACTATTTCGATACGCTCTAGACAACCGAAAAAAATTTGAAAATAGAACTTTGGATTTCCATATATGTGTCCTTGTTTAAGGAGACTCGATCCGATACAAAATTGCCAATCTGTGGCGTTTCGGAACGTAGCAGCGTCGCGGCATCTGTCAAAAATCTACTTTTCAATTATCTTGTGTCAAAGAAGTCGGATAGTAACACTTACGATATTTAGTTTTCTTGTATACTCGTATTAATGACTTAAATTATTAATTTTAATGAACTCGTACAAAAAGTATTGTTCACAATAGTGTCATAATTAAGCTTTTTAATCTCGTACCTTACTTAGGCCACTCAGCAAGCTTCGTGGCCTAAACACGGTACTCGACTAAAAAGCTCTCTATTATAACACGATTGTGAAAAATACTATTATATTTCGTATTTTAATTACATGCGAAAAAGTAATTTGTAATTTGTATTTCAATTAAAGCAAGGTGTGTATTTTGCCCAGCCCTGCCTATTATACTACCTATATAATACTACTAAGTGCCTATTGCTTGCTTTTAACATGTTATCGTATTGTTTTTAACTCGGACGTCATTACGGTCAAGTAGATAAATAAGAGTAGGTTCCAATAAGAAAAGAGCCCCTGAGCCTCTATTCAACACTACCTAATCCATATGGCGGATTGCTTTTTCATTAACAATGCAATCAAATTATCAAGATCTGCTTAATCGTAGCAATACGATTTGTAATATCGCACACGCAATGTTGAATAGTATAGCCCTGTATGTAGTAGGTACTAACGATTCCGTCGCCCACAGCCCCCATATAAAAACCTCTTTAGGTACTATTGGTACAGTTGAATTCATAAAGACACATAGGTACGCATACGTTTTGGAATCCCTTTGACTGCTATACATTTATTGTTTCGATTATTGAAAGTCAGACTTTTGTACCTACATTATTTATGTTATGGGTTATATTATAAGGCATTATAATTCAAACGTTAGTTATCCATAATGTAAAAGATTATAATATAAAAAAGTCATAACCTGAAACCCTATAATATAACATTCAACGGCATATTTATAATCCGTCAGATTTTTTTTAGGACAAATTAAAGATAAAGATAAAAGATAAAGACATTTATTCAGTTAGTAGGCCGCACGGGCACTTTTACACGTCAAGAATCTACCAGCGCTTCACAAGAGGAGACCACTGCTCAGAAGAAACGCCGCGGCGCCGCAAGAAACTCAACATACAGTATTTTTTTAAACATATTTAATATTACAATGGCACTACTTAGTCTAGCATTATATAAATCTATAAAGGTATAAAAAGTTTCCGCACCAAAATCTTACGAGAGAGATAGAGGAAGAAAATGAAAAAAAGGAAAAAAAAACCACCTACTTATGTGTATATAACACGGTGCGAGACGACCACATAAGATTGATATTATACACTTATAAACTTTAGTTTGGTACTTATACCTATATCTATAATTGAAATCAGCAAAAGGCAACACTCAGTGGAAGCGGAGGGGGGTACGGGGGGCGGAGAGTCAATAAAGACCCATACGTTTCCGGCTTCAAAAATATCTACACTAAGGCTTGTGTCGGTATACAGTCAAAGACAAACTTGTGGGTAATACTTTAGGTCCAAAGTCAATCTGCCATTCTACAGGAATAAGATTAGGTTTCCCATCAGTTATAATTCTAATGACATGGGCGAATTCAAGCATTTTTTTTTTAAGTGTCACAAATTAGCGTTCGTGACCGTACATATTATTTATATTTACGCGATGGCTGTATGTACCTATACCAATATTAGGGAATTTAAACCTTAGAGAGGTTGCGTAGTTCACTAATTCCGTAATTTTAGATTGCCATCTGACATCTTAAAAAGCTCTCGGACCCTGTTTATTCGTGGGGATTCTAAATTAGTTCACAAAAATTGCAGTGCAGTTGGCATGTTAGGTGTTAACTTACGACCGAGCGATGTGGGCCGGCTTGCGTATATTTTCTCGCGGTTACTTGAGTATCCAGTAATTCGATCTTAATAGTATAAATAATATATATTTTTCACCTCAGCAGCTCAAACAAGCAGGTTTTGCTGCTTAAAAACAGTGAGCAAAATTCAATTTTGCTGCGAGCGAGAGGAAAAGTAGCTTTTTCATTATTTTTTTTAAATGCCGTGAGCAGTGCTGGGGCTACTCACAACATTCGAAAAAATTGAACTTCACTTTGTTCTGTCACTTTAACTTCGATAGGAAAAAAGCGAGAGATAGAAACAACTTGATTCGAACTATCTGTTAAAGTTTTAAATGTGTTTATTATAACTATTTTATACAGTAGGTACAATCTTTTTTTTTTTTTAATGTTTTGAAGACAAAATTTATGAAAAATAAGAAGTTTATCATGTATCTACATAATTTTGTTATCGTTTTAACAATCTTTAATTTCGTGACATAAACCGCGGGGGCAGTTTCAGAACGCATTTCAAAAATAGCGGGATTATTGTAGCCAATAGCCATAGACAAGGCCTAGTTAGGTTTTTTTTAAAGCCACAGACTACATAAAGCTGTATAAAGTTGTGTTTGCACTACGGCATTATCAAG
Organism: Acleris emargana; assembly: GCA_927399475.2. Classification (NCBI taxonomy): domain Eukaryota; kingdom Metazoa; phylum Arthropoda; class Insecta; order Lepidoptera; family Tortricidae; genus Acleris; species Acleris emargana. The sequence continues at coordinate 13,424,067 of OV656841.1, read as the reverse complement.
TTGAGTGACAGGTTTTATCTGTTTCATGTTTATTTTTCCCACTTTTTATTTTATTAGTATTTTGCGAAAATGCTTGTGATTGATGCATATGCGATCGTGTCGTTATTTAGTCGTGTATTCACCAAATGGTCACAACGGAAGACCTGCGTTGGCCCTACCAGCTTCACGCTGTGGTTGTTCTCGCTGCTGAGGTGAAAAGTTGTATGTCTCACACGAGACCAAAGTTTTTTACGTCTCCTATCTTTGAATCCCTCGCTACGCTCAGGATTCTAACCTAGAATCACTCGCTACGCTCGTGATTCAATAATAGAATCCTTCGCTTACTCGGGATTCAAAATCATCACTCGCAGCAAAAACCAACTTTGCTCTCTTGTTGAACAAATAACTATTTTCTTAGGAAGAGAAAACTATTGGGTTTCTATTCGAGACGAAGTACGAGCTACTAATTACTAATTAATTTCTGGTAAAAGGAAAAACAACGCCTGATAAATTAAGCATGTTCCGGCCATATTGAGAACAGAATTCTCCTACAGTCAAGTACCTACAGCGTGAGTCAAATTTACTTTACAAAAAAATCTACATCTTGCTTACATAACGCGTGGTTTTGTTTGAACATTAGTGTGATATTCCTTAAGCACACTCTTTTATCGATGTTGGCTTTTGTTATCTATTAAGTATGTTTATGAAATTAACAGTAAACCTTTAGATATAGAAGGCTGAAGATACTAGTTGCAGAACTTTTCAGTTACAATCACATTGAAAGTAAATAATTTAGTTTTTTATATGACTTCACCAATATTGGAAGTAATTCAAATTACCTTAGATTCTAAAAACACCACTTAAGCTGCAAACGCATTCAGAGTTGAGGCACGTTGTCTTAAAGTGGGACCTTGAAAAGTGAACTTTGGTCTGTATTACAGTTAAACATTTGTTTGTGCACGACGCGAGGTCCACGCTCGTCTATTGTTTTCACTTTAACACAAATCAACGCTTACTTTCAATGTCTCACTTGGAGCCGATCCGGTGCCGAGCAGTTATGTCTGCGCCAACGTACTTGGTATTACGTACGTCATACGAAATTAGTATTGAAATGTTGCTCGGTGACAGAATGGTCTAGTGGGCAGTCTCATATTTTTCAATATTTTTTTGTCTGACACGTTCCAGTTACGGTTATAGTACGGTAATGGTATGATACAGTGTACTGGGCAGAGACCTTTAAGCATGCCCAAAGCGTGACCTGTGGCGTAGCGGTGGTAGTTTTAGTAGGGAAACTCGTCGCGCTTCCGCTTTGTATACCAATAGTGGAATACCAAAAACAGATGACTTTAGGCGATATTGTTGAGATTCCGTTTTCAAATGGTTGAATAAATAAACACATTAATGACGTGTCTGACGTCATTCCGTAATTTTCCTTCAGCTCCAAGAGTTGGTATGACTTGTTCTTTGAGTAAAGCTTGATAAAATAAGGAATGTTCCTACTGTAATGTGCAAATATATTTTCATAATATTTTTTTGGATTGTAGGATATATCCGACAGCAATTTATAAAAAAAAATGGGTCTATATTGACTGCCATCCGTGTAATAAATGTTATTAGATCAAAACTTGCTAGTCATAAAAGTACAACACATACAACTTACAATAGACATGATGTGACAGGGTCGACGGAGCTCCTATTTCTGGGTAGTTACTTAAGGCCGAAGGGGCCTTGACGCAATACTAACTTTTTTTCTTAAAGACTAACCTAACCTAACCCATTGATCTAAATTTATCATCTGTAGCAGGAGTTTTTTGATTATGCGGGGGCTTCGCCCCCCGTACCCCTCTCCGCTTCAACTAATTGTTGCCTTTTAATGATTGCAGTTGTAGATATATGAATATTAAAACTAAAATGAAGGTATGAATAAAAATAATGAACACTGTAAAAATATACATACATTAAATCACACCTGTTACCCAGAGGGGTAGGCAGAGACCACTTTTTTGACAAATTTCTTTCGCTTCTTCCGCATTCATACATCGAGTCATGCACGCACGTCGGTTTCGGGTACTTAAAAATATGTCCTAAAATATTTCTGACTGATTATAAAAATGCATTTGAATATATATAGGGTTGTACGTTATGACTTTTGTATATTATAAACTTTTACATTATGGATAATTAACGTTCGAATTATACAGCGTTATGACTTCCGATAGTTATGAACATAAATAGATAATATGACTACTAAAGTCTGAATTTCCATAGTCGAAACAATAAGTGTATGACAGTCAAAGGGATCCAAACAAATATCTTTGGGTTTTTATTTTATAACATTAAAAAAAAACATTACTTGTTTATACCCTTACGCCAATTCTTGATTCTGGACGTTGTAATCTCTTCATTTTCGCAGCCCATAGTGACTGAAAAAAATGGGGAAATAAAAGTATCTATTCCATTTAATGCAAAAATCCAAACATATTAAACTTCAGCCCCCGTATTTATCGTGGTGGATAAAAGTGGATAAAGCATGTCACTGTCGAACTTGCTTACTGCCCTTAGTGGCTAGAGAGTGACAGATGTTTTATCTTCGTTTATCGACATCGATAAACTCGGCCACAGTTGGCCCCCTAGCTAGCCACCCATACCTACGTATGGGATTATCTATCGTTCATATTTTCTTTGTTAAGTAAAAATACTTTAATGCCAATTGCCTTTTATCCTTCATTAAATTTGACTATCAAGTTGCAGGAACTTAGTTATTGAGTTCACCTTTATCATCAGTTCCACTCAACCTCAACCAACACATTCATTTTCATGAGCAACAGTTGTTTGAGAACCTTAACTAATGAACTTCACCGCCTAGACACAAACCCAAAAATAAATCTGCCTTTATTGTTTTCTTTTTAAGTAATTTATCTCTCAATTGTACTTAGATAATGATTATGTTGAGAATTAAAATAGGTTCTATGTAGAAGGTATTCAGCATAGTGGCCGTTATACCAGAAAATATTATAAATTTGTAAAATAAAAATGCGGAGAAACTTTCTTACGTTTATAACAAAAGTACCTACCTACCTATGTCTTTTAAACTTGAGCCAAATATTCTGGCGTAAAAGAATTTAAAACAAACATACCAAACGACGCAATAAGCAACCTTTGGGCCGAGTCATAACATGAACATCAGTTAACAAGGTAACAACTGACAGTATGACCTTCCTTTTCTCACCTTTAAGGCCTTCCTGAATTTAGTAGACATAAGACTGAATAGAATGGGGTTTAGTACTGTGCTAAACCAGCTGTTTACACATACAAACTTGTATCCGATCCCCCACCACTGAAACAAAAAAGTTGTATGAAAATAAATTATGTACAAAGGCTCACTTATCCATTTAAGGGATATCATCCCACTAACCTTGTTTGAGAATAAAGTAATAAAAGTTACCATGAGACAGTTCATACAAATGCAACATGATGACCTCACTGAGACAGAAACAACCTGTCTCGTGCGGTATACAAAACAGCTCATGAATAAAAGCGAGAAGCGGATTCACAATGTAACGATTTAGATCCAAAAAACAGGGCAATACGGAAATGCCTATAATATCGTATGACCATTACAGTTGTCAATTTTGCGCGTGACCTACTAGTTACGTCTGTGTTGATGACACAGAATCCATATGTGGTTAGTACATTGAAATTTAGAAGCATGTGGTAACAGAATTCATGTATTGCAAATACCATATCTGGGGTCTCGAGTCATGTGGGGCAAGTGTGCGCACTTTTTTTTCAAGCTAGTATCAAAATCAAATTATAAGCATGAAAGAAAAATGAAAATATGTATCTAGCACAGTATTTATTTCGGTAATGATTTAATCAAGAAATTATCAATAAAACTTTGCCACTTCGAAGAAAAATCACCTTAATTCAACCAGCTCAAAATGCGCACACTTACCCCATACTGCGGGTAAGTGTGCGCAGTTAAGAGAACTTTGTGGTTTTTTTAATATTCTTAGCAGACTGATTTTGATCAAACTTACCTCATTTTATTGAGACATAATATAGCTTCAAATGATATGCAAAATAAACGGCTTAAATACATTTTTAACAGATATAAAGATCATTTACTCGTGTCAATTTTCGCCATGACAGCAAATTTTACCTTTACAGCTTCGGATTCTGAATATTTTCTTTTTCAAGTGAACTAATGTTCCTAAACAAAGGGGTTGCGCACACTTACCCCCTGCGCACAGTTACCCCACATGACTCTAATGCGATCATCATTAGCAAAATAAACCATTAATTCATTAGGCATTCATTCATTAATTCATCAATTTGGGATACGGCTAGTAGATCGGTTCCAAATTCCTCAGATGGATCCAGAAACACCCGCAGTAAAAACATTTTATTTCCCATACCATTAGTAGAAGCTTTAGAAAGAATAGCGATAGACAAAAACGTAAAACCTAAGAATACCCTTTAAAATTAAAATGAGATTTGAACCCTAATATAAGGTACTAAAATAGAAATTCTAACTAACCCTAAGCGGTTAATATGAAGCCTCTGCCTGAAAAAGGGTTAACGCAGTCACAGACAAAGTTTTAAGTGATTTTCTTAAGAGCGAGGTTATAAAGTTTACGTTGGATAGGCGAGGTGACAAATAAATAACAGTGGCGAGCGGTTGTCCGCGCTCTCCCTTCCCTGCTACACAGCAGCTGTCGAAATACTACAGGAAGTGGCATTTGTCACAAACCTCTGTTAATGGCTTCAACTGTTGGATGTCCAGAGTGGAGATCATCACCCGCATTGCAAAGAAAGGCAGCCAACACACGAGGAAAGACAGCGTCATGGCTACTGGGGACAAACATCACACCGGCCTTTGACCATCTTGGTAATTTAGAAGTATTTATGTGATAGTCAAACGAAATATTTAAAATATTAAGCGTAGTGTAGTGAAGGCCACGGTGGCCAAAGCAGTAAATTTGAAAATTGGTAGTTAATTTAAGTGCTCTCTGATACGATTTTTATTTATATTTAAAAAAAATATTATCGTCATGCTACATTTATTTTTCCGAAATCGTACAGATTCAGGATATGCATAATGGTATAAATAATCATCATGTATAGTCCTGATTTTTCCTGTAGATAGTAAATGGGATTTACTAGATAATTTTGGAGTTTTAGTGGTAGGTATTGATTTCTTCTTAAACATCTTAGCCTGATTGATTGTGCAAAATGTAGTTATCACAAAAAAAATGGAGTAGTTAGCTGTAATTCTGTACCTCTGCCTGCCCCACCACTGGGAATGAAGGCGTGAAGGTATGTATAGTGGTTTATCAATTAAAGTCCGTGACCGGTGATGACTTTTAGAATAGAATAAGAATAGAATAGAATCATTTTGACAAAAGAAGGAACCATACATACAAACATACCTATACATAAATACATATACATATGTATGTAATGATTCCTGCTTTTGTTTACACGTTAAAAGTCATCATGTGGTCACGGACTTTAATTGATGATGATGACCCACTATAGAAGCTTGTAGCATAAAACCAACGATTAATTCCTTTGTAATTTCAGTCACGTCAGTTGACGCTGTTATTATGAGAAGGTTCTATACTGGATTAGCATTTTTTTCATTTATTTCAAAACGTACATAACAAATAATCATTTCAAACTGACAAGACAGTTTGTTGGAGATCGCGCTCACATACATTTTCTGCTATGCATGCACCTAAATTACGAATTGATTAAGTAAGTATAAAAGTATACATTTTAACAGTTATTTTAGTAGGTGTTCGAAGTGACCACCGACCGTTACAATATTCAACAAGTTCAGGCATGTAAAATTGTCACTATGGTTGTTTGTACTAAAATAAATTTAAGTATGAATTAAAACAATGCATTTTATTTATTTTAGACATCATGTTTCATGGAGCCATTTACTGCTTAAGACCTACAAAATCGATATCTAAATAAAAATAGTGTATTTTTTTTTTCAAAACAACCGGGTTCGATTCCCCAGCCGAGTACAGGTTTTTTTTAAATGTATGAATGCAGTTTTTCTTCGTATTAAAATCGATGACACGGTTTCTAAGAACAGATCTTCGTATGTCTTATAGTTTCAGACTTTCCCATACTGACCGATTTATATGAGACACCGTGTATACTGTAATGTCTACTTATTTTAGAAATATAAGGAAGGATTCATAAGATCCATTCTCATTTCGGTAAACCTTTTTTATCCATAATGGTTTTGCGTTTCACCTCAGTCTCACCTTATGTTTAGTGACGACGACGTCGAAGGTGGTACACGCTAACCCAGAAAATGCCTATTCACTCTTGCCCTGAAAACACCAAGTAAGTATATGACTCCGGGAATACAGACGCAGAGAGAGCGTTCCACTCCTTGGCAGTGCAGCAAACCGCTGCCTGCGTACCATTTGGGTATTCTACTACATGTGGAGGGAAGCCCTCCCGGCGTCTAGAAGACCGATGCGAGAAAGTGGAGGATGGGATGAGGTCATGTAGTTCCTGGAAACACTCTCAAAACATTGTAAAATACCGAGAGGTAAGCGACTTTACGCCGATGCTCCAAAATCTGAAGCTTGGTATTGGGGAGTGATTCGTCTTATATTCAAAACGAATTTGTCATATGTTTTGAGCAAATATTATATAATATATCCTTTGACTACAGTGTTTTAAAAATGATAGCAAAACTACTGCGGCTGCTACTGCTACTATGTTTTATTGCGTTGTTTTTTTTGTTTTTGTTTTGTTTATGTTAATGTTAGTGTTAGTGTGCTATGTGTGTGTAATCTTCCGTGGTTTCACTGGATGGTTCCAACGGAAGACCAGCGCTGGTTTTAACGCCAGCATAACGCTAAGTTGGAACCATTTCGTGACAACAGGTCTTTTGTCTATGTCAGTATTTTTGTTGAGCTTTTTTGTCTGTTTGTCACAATTAAATGTTTTTTCTATACATTTTATTAACTATATGTTATTGCATATTTTTGACATATGATGTAATTTATATTGTAATATAACGTTGATGAATAAGTAAACTAATCTAAAGTAAAGTAAACTATTGCAATTTATTAGTTGCTTTTACCGGCACTCCCAAGGGTCCGAACTTGATTTATCATCACTGAGGTACAACTGTTAACTGTGTTAACTGTGTGGTTGCCGGCTTAGAATTGTGCCACTCCATGTCTTCCCGTGGAAGTCGTAAGAGGCGACTAAGGGAATAAAGGCTTGTAGTACTGTTTGGCGATGGGCTTGCTACCTGTCACTAATATGCACTGTTAAACATCTTAGCCTAATTGTGCAAATTGTGGTTACAGAGTTATCAACAAGTTTTTAGAGTTGTTGGTAATTCTGTAGCTCTGCCAACCCTACTCTGGGAATGAAGGCGTGAAGGTATGTATGTATGTTAACTTAGATACTTCTAATTTGACAGATTGTCTTAAAATTTGGCATACCTACTTATGTAATTGCGACGACAATTCAATTAAATAGTACTATCGAGCTGTTATGATGATGGAGACAGGTGGGTGGTATTAGAAACTCCTCGATGGCTGATTAAGGGACCTTAAAATAGGCAAATTGACGATTTTTGTGGCAACCCTCAGAGCACGCACACACATAAACGGACGGCCATTTTGCATGCTTCACTCATGTTAAGACGAGATTACGTCCGTAAGTCCGTGGTTATACCTTTTCGTATTACAATAGGCCCCGGCTGCTTTGTTAACTTTAAAATTATAGTTCAGTGTTAATTTAGCTACTTAAATAGATCGAGTGTTATAAGAATTACTAACAAAAATTATACCTTTTTTTTAGGTTTCTAGCATATACCTATCCTTTTTCTTTACGAAAATATACCTGATCTGTATTTCTACTTTCATAGAAACGAAAGAGCGAGATAATATTTTATTAAAAATTGTACTCGTACTTGAAAGACATACACACGAACCCCGATAAATGATTTATTAAATAATGCATTTACCAAAAAAAAAATTTAATGACGACGAGACCCAGTCGGTAGAAATTTACGATTCCCGGCATCAATGGGCAAATATTTGTGTAATGAGTACGAGTATTTATTTCTTTCTTTCGTTGTCTAATACCCATAGTACAAGCCTTGAGCTTGGTTTGGGACTATATTTGTGTGAGATTGTCCCCTGTTTTTTTTAATTTATTACATGTTCATTTACCTTAAGATTTTTTTGCCAATTGTCATGAATAAAAAGCAAAGAGTTTGTCAAACAATGTTTTATAATGTGATGTTTTTTCAAGGAAAATATTGTGTCAATCAATATTTATTGAATCGTTAATTTGCTTAACGTTATTTTTAAAATTAATATTAGTGAAACGTTTTTTTTTAAATAATTGGATACCGCTACGGATAGTCATCCTAATTTAATATTTGTTCCCGGTGATGCTAAACAAAATAAATAAATAATAAACATCTTTATCAACTTACCAATGAGCTTGTTAACTTTTCTTCTAGGATCTCGGTAGTTGAAAATGTTATCCCTTGAGTTGTTTTTCTTCGGAATGTTTACTTTTAAGGCAATCATTGCATACACGAATGTCATTATTAGAAGTGGTAGGACGAAGGTCAGCACGGCCAGCACACCGTTCAGGACCCTAGCCAGCGGGGTGGGAACAGTAAAACAAACCGACGACTGTTGCGTTTTAATTAGTGAAACCGTAAGCATTTCTGGAAGCGTCTCCAGAATCGCTATTAACCACAACAGTATAATGATTTTCGACACCCTGCGCCTCACTGAAGAGGACTTCAAAAACATTGGATGCCAAATAGCCAAGTATCTCTCAACAGCCAAGGCGGTCATCGTCAAAATGCTATTATTCCACAAGCCTACGACGCAAACAAAATGGATTTGGCAAACTAACTGGCTGAATCTGTAGGCATCACTCAATTGCTCCACCACTTCCAGCAAGATGGCAAAGGTAACTATTAAATCTGACACTGCCAAGTTATACAGATAGTAATTTGTCGCAGTATGCATGGACTTGTCGCAGTAAATAACGACGCACGTTAAAAGGTTTCCGATGAGACTGGCTGCAAATATAATAAACATAAACACTGAATATATCACCTTGACGCCGACTAACTCATTTCTCAGAGCTGCCTCTAAGAAATCCGACCAAATTCTATGGTTGAACTCATCGGAGACGTTATTTGATGTAGTCATTTTGTAAGGTCTATATAGTTTGGGTTTGGGTCTGTTTTTGTTAAAATACTTATAGTCATTTTTCGTGTGGTCAGCCCAAGTGACTGAGTGCAAGTGAGCTTACCGATCGTTCTATAGCGGGATGTTTAGCCCTATATTATCATTAGCCATGTTTGCGTAGCAATGTAAGTATACTTAGATTAATTGGATAATGGTTGTTTTCACAACGTTTCAATTTTGTGTTTATTGGGTTCCGTACCAAATATTAAAACCGGAACCCTTATAAGGACTTTAGACTGTTCCATCTGCCTGTCTGTCAAGACTTTTCTTCTCTGAAACGTCTAAGTTATCGCACTGATATTCGGATTATTTCTGGTATTTACTGGTCCAAACCAGGTCTCATCATTCTAAAACAAATTATTTTTTATTTTGCCATAGTTTTAGTTTTAATTCGTAATTTTTACTTTGTATTATAGTTAATATTTCTCTGTACTTATGATAAATTTATTTGATAGCTCTTAAAATAAATAAAATACTTTTAACTATATTTTTACAAAACAAACCCCTGTCCCTCCGTTATTTTCCACATCACTTAAGATAATCATCTCTAAAAAAAACACATTTTGTTATGAACTTTATTTTCTACGCAATAAGGTCCATTTTGATTAGACTTAATTTTAATACAGATTTTCCAAGTTTTTTTATTTCTCTAAAACTGTAAATAATGTACACTTCATTTTATTTTTCCCAAAAAATATAAGTAAATTATCTACACGTCAGGATTTTTTCAGATTATTTGATAATTAAACTTCGGAGAGTTTACCTATAAACCAAAAAGAACATCACAGAAATAAATATGGTTTTGAAATATATATTGTAGAGACCATTAATTACCATTTCTATTACACCCCATTTGCTATAATCAAACCACTTTCATTTTTCAACCCCCCATTCTAGACCCCTTTACAATAATTTATAAAATGTTTTTTTTTTAACTTAAACTAGATGCGGGCATGCAAGTTGTACAACTTGGAGATTATGTTAACTAAACCAGCAGATTATACCAGCCCATTAATCGAACCCAGGTCCTTCAAAAGAATCGCCTGCGCATTTTCGTCTTTGCGAACTAACACCCTCCCACTCCTCACCCAAACAAATTTATATTTTTTCTCCTTGGCTGCCATTCTAGCCGCTCTATGTAGCTCCCTGTTCTGGGGTGAGAGATGTTCTGCGACGTAAATAGCTGCTTTCTCGCCACCTATACCAATAGATGCGGGCATGCAAGTTGTACAACTATGCCAAATTTCAAGTTGATAGCATTTTTATTTGTTGAGAAAACATGCTGTGACAAGTCTCACTATAAGGGTTCCTTTTTTACCATTTTGGTGCGGAACCCTAAACATTACATACACTAGGGATTAATCTATATTACAGGAAAAATAAAAGAATTACTCTAACACATACATAAGTGTTTCAGAAAAAAAATCGCCGCTGGGTAAACTTTATTATTATGAAAAAGGGAAAGAGTAAATAAGTGCTAGTTACGGCTTCCGTTTATTTAAAAGATGGATGCGTATGGTGAAATTTCTAAAATATAAACACAAGGCAATCAGCAGCAGGACTAGGATTTCAAATATTTCATACAAATATGACGTACCTAGGTGCGGAACCCTCGGTTTGACTCGCACACCTCAGTACAACATTCAGCCATTTCCGTTATCGCTTTTGGTAACCATAACACATCTTCGTAAAAAGGTCGTAGCACCATAACGCGACCAAAATGTTGGTCAGTTTTTGCATATTTGACATGAGAACAACTAGTACTTACCTTATGTACCTACATACATTCACCCATTGATCTGATCTTTTTTTTGGGAACGATCACTCGTTTCTCAGCCGCCATATCTAGATAACGCGACAACTGTGCGAACCGACATATTTGGAGTCAGGGAGTTGCCCAAAGTCATTTCCGAGATCGTTACCAAATGTTTCGTGACGTGACCTCCTATAATAATAATTCGATCCGTCATTCAGTAACCGAAATACTTACCGTAAATGACTTTACGGGAAGCGCGACATAAGAAACAACTTTACGAGAACAGGGCCTCTATTCTATTGGGTAAAATCTTATTGTCTTTGACATGTTATGTGTGTGTTGAAGAATTTAGTTTACACCGCCTGCCATGTATTTTTGTTATTATTATTTCTCTGTCCAATGTTGTCTGGAACTATTTAGCGGTAAGACCGCCTGTTGTATACCTATAGTTAAAATGTACTGTTCCGTGTTTTGTTTTTTTTGGTGTTCAATAAAGAGTATTTGTATTGTATTGTATTGTATTGTTATCGTATCGCCAACGTTACGGTTACTCTTATTTACTTGACAGTTAATGCGGCCGAGATATAATCAGCACGCCCAGTTAGAGGGATGCCACACGAGCGTTGCCTGTACGTGTCGTTCTCGCCGCTGCAGCTGTGTTGTTCTACATATAAATTAGAACGACATCCCACACGATGCGTTGAAACATTTGCGTCACCCTACCTATGTTGAAATCATAGGTTAAGTTAGTTACATGTACTCTAGCGAAAATGATACTTTTATTTATTTATTTATTAAAGAAAGCAAACAGCAATAAGTGTGAACAAATACATCCCACAATCTCTAATGAATATTAATGAATAATATCCATTTATTCCCTCAACAGCTTTCAGCTATCAGCTAAGTTACATTAAATTGTTGTTCTACATTTACCTACCTAAATTCCATCGTTTGGAAAAAAAACAGAACATAAAATCCTACTAATATACTACTCAAAACAAAATAGGGGCCACGCCACGGTATATTCTGCAAACAAAAGAACTGTTTTCGAAGAAGGATTATTATAACAAATTATAACCTGTAATTTTTGAATTTAGTATCATTCGAACGCTGCAATGTTCAACTTACAAGCTAGGTTTTTAATTTTTTTGTCAATTGTTTTGTGAAATCCACTAATCCTACAAATACGAGTATCCGACGAATCTTACTAATATTATAAATCCTAAGGGGTAAAAGGAGGGTGTAGAACTTTGAATCAGTTTCGTTATTTTTGAAGTTAAAAACGTGAAAATTGTTATATACGAGTAGGCTACTTTTACAAAAAAAATATACAGCTTTCGTCGAGTATACTATAGCTTAGCTATAATTAGGCCCTTACTTCTCAGACACGATACGACAAGCTTTAGGAGCTTTGTAAATATCAGAGGTGCGAGGGATATCCAAGAGGGAGGGAGTCCAACAGCATTTCAATTCATATATGATATTTTGAAATTTAAATCTTAAGTACTTTTTACTTTGGTTATTTATAAGTACTAGTCCTTTAGGTCCACTGTTGCCTTGAAACAATTTTTTTCATCAGTTTCGTAACAGTTCGAATATCCTCCATTTTAAAATGTTGGGCAGTAATGAACTTATTTAAGTTTTTAAGATTAAGAATAAAACGGTATGCACCGTCAAGTTAAGGTACAAGTCCTGGCACCACCTTGCACTTTACAATGGCTCCTAACTTATTAAATTTTTGCAATTCTAAACGAAGTTGATTAATTTCTCATTGACTAAAATTGTCATTTTCCGGGACAATATTTTGTACTACGCTAGAACTAAATTGTAAAACAGGAGAGATAGTTTAATCAATGCTGAATCCGAATATCACATAAAAAATAAAAAAACCTTAGGAGGTAAGACAAATAGCATTTTCAATTTGTCCCATTATTTCAACTAATTGTGGTTACCATGCGCCGTGTTTACCGAAGACGTTAATGACGTAATCATCGTGCACAATGTTATGATTCATCTTTCCCTTCATACTTGTAACGGACTTAGGACAGTCAAAGATTAAAAACACGGTTAAGGTAAAAAAATTGTAGATTTAAAAATACTTCTGAAATGGTATTTTTAACTACAGAATAACGGTACGGATTACGAAACCGCAAGAGTTGTCTTTAGCGTATTTAAAAAGGTGAATCAGCTTTGTACAACGATTGTTAAAAATTTAAATAATATTTTTTTACATTAGGTCACGTTTAATAAAACCACTGCAAGCCCACTTAGCCTCTTCCTTGAGCATGGCGTGGCGTTTCAAAAGTGCCCCACTCGTAAAGGTTGCTAACGATAGACCTTAAAGTGTAGCGCGTAATGGCTTGCCGATTAGGAAATCGTTCAGTCCAAATTTTAACGGTCAGCAATCTTTTGACCACTCACATAGTAAGTAAATGTTCACAACATCAAACATTTTCCGATTGTCTAGAAGTAAATTTCCATTTTTTTTTTGAGCTCAGAATCATAAATATAGTGACACCTATTATGGAAGTCACTGACCAAAAAAAAATCCTGTATAGGTAGTAAATCCTTTTACGTATTCTAGAATAACTGCATCGTTAGTAAGTGCCCGCCATTTGTTTAAAAAATAATATAATCTTCCCGCGTGGGATATTACCTCCGTTAAGGTCTCCGGGCCTTGGAGTTGTGGAATGGCGGCCGCGGAGGGCGCTCGGCTGCAGGAGGGGGCGCCGGCCTTGCGGCGGCCGGCGGCGCATACCGACCTCTCGGCGCACCCAGTCTGCGTGCTGGCTGTCTTTGTGTCCTGGGTGGGCCTCTCCAGTTCCCCTGATGGTGTGGATACTTCTTGTTTGTAGTATACGATGGTGTAGCGTCGGTACGCTTTATTTGTAGGCCAGATCGTTCTGCACTTTTACAGGCTTTTATCTTGTCTCCCAAATTTGTGCCAAAAAGGTATTCGTCCCTCTCGACGTCCGCGACCACATCTAGGAACTTTTTATCAAAAGAACTTGTTACAAGTTTCCGTCTGCGCTTCGTAGGTACCCTTGTGATGGAGGTCAAGAAATATTTGGGTTAAATCCGAAATCTTCTTTAGAATTTCTAGTTTTACCACATCTTCCCGAATGACGGTTGATGTTAAATTCGAAAGCTCAGCTATACCCGACCTAACCCGAGTTGGTTTTGTGATTAATTTGTAACGATATCTGGCTGCTTCACCCAATACTGAAATAATTTCAGGGTTTAATCGTGGTGCTTTTGCCAAGCGAAAATTATCGGAAATTAAGAATAAGTCTGTCCACTCTTCTTCCTGTTCCTTCGTCAATCCGTCCACCAACACTCGCCCCCAACGTTCAAATATCTCTTCTGGGATGTTTGGTGCATAGGATCTCTTCTTTTCTGTTTGGGGCCCCTAGGGCTTCTAAGATGTCATGTGACAGGGTCTGGGTGCTGGTACTTGGCGTGGGTCCGGCGGCAAGGTTCCCAGCTACCCCGGTACCAGACTCAGGCGCAGGTGGTGCCATCGCGGTGGTAGTTCCGACCGGAGGCTGAACCGCTGGTACGGTAATAGGCGTCGTATTTGTGGTTACTGTCACTGATTGTGGTAAGCAGGTACCAATTATTGAATTATCCCAATCAGATAGAGGAAGCATTGGACCCTCGCTGTCGCTTGCCGATAATGGCAGTGGACGTGAGCAAGCCTGGTAATATCAGTCGTATTCATAATCGTAGTTATCTGTAAGATTGGGAGGAAAAAAAAAACATATTTAAAGTCGTTGGACGTAAGCTCGTTACGACGCTAGACTGTTAAGGTTTTAGGTATTCGTGTGCACGACGGACACGACGTACTCGTACAGTCACCAGCATAAATATATTACTATGGACAGCCGTGCAAAAACAAATGATGCTCGATGATTACCTCGGTAAAAATATGTGATGCTTTTAGTACGGCATAAACATCGTTACACCGTAACAGCATAAATATCGGATCGGGTCGATCAAAACTATTTGATTACCTATAAAAATCAAAATTATGTGACCATCTCTCACCGGCATAAATATCTATCCCTCTGTGAAAGCATAGGCATCGGACGACAGGTGGACCGCCGCCGCACCGTTAATACTACTGATACCGTTGACTTTTTTGAAAGTTATAAATTAAACCTTACCTAACCTACTGTACCTATTCTACAAGGATTACACAAAAAAAAACATTTTACCTTTCAGCTGGAGAAAAATTATGCGAAAACAAAATTCGGCGTCACTATACATTCGGCGTCATAGAGGGTACCCATAATAATATCTGAGAGGTTCAAAAATGTGTAATCGACTAATCGATCTGCAAAAACGATTCTTATCTTTCTGGCTGGCATAGTGACGTAAATTGTGTAAAGTGATTTGACAATTCACGAAAACGGTGCAGACTTGTCATTGCATATGTCTATCTCACGTTTTTCTCTTCAATCATTTGACAGGTGCCTCTCGGTCAACTGTAACTTATTTTATTTTCAACAGAATCGTCGAAACGCCTGACACATCATAACGAAAGCTAAGTGAAGCCAAATTTAGAGCCATTTGTCAGGGGTTGGTTGTGGTCTCAGTAGCATTCGTTGGTTTTCTAAGCAGAGGTCACGGGTTCAAATCTCAATCGAATACATAGAGATAACACTTTTTCTTTTCGGGTTTAATTTTTATTTTTATTTTGTGCCTTATTATTTGTTTTAAGTTAATAATAATTTTAGACCAGCATCTATCCCCCGGTCCTCACTCGAGGACATAATACTAAACATAAAAGGCACCCTATAGTTATTCGACAAGGTGTTAGAGATGTTACCTGGAGATATTTATGCCGGTGAGAGATGGTCACATAATTTTGATTTTTATAGGTAATCAAATAGTTTTGATCGAGCCGATCCAATATTTATACTGATGCAGTGTAACGATGTTTATGCCGTCCAAAAAGCATCACATATTTTTACCAAAGTAATATCATCACTTACTTATGAGCCCAATGGAACATCATTTATTTTTGAGTGACCCGATCCGATATTTATGCTGTTACGGTGTAACGATGTTTATGCCGTACTAAAAGCATCACATATTTTTACCGAGGTAATGTCGTCACATACTTATGAGCCCAATGGAGCATCATTTGTTTTTGCACGGCTGTCCATAGTATTATATTTATGCTGGTGACTGTACAACCGTATTTCGTCAAAATAAAACTTAATTGTTTCTATTAGGTATCATGGCCATTAAGCACCTAACAGTACGTTTGTAAGGTCTTTGGATATAGGCGCGTTATATCGCTAGACTACTCGAGTCAGTATCAGTCGTGCGCAGGTCACGGATTTTTTCCACATTAATTATAAATAAGTAACGAAAGAAGATTTGCATGTTTTTTATCATAAATAGTACTCGAAGAACAAAATATGGAGGTGCAGCTATTTATTCATGCTAATTTGAGATAGATATATTATGTAGTCTAAAATTAATCGCCATTTTAAAAAAGGATTTTACTTTCCTATATCATATTTAGGTAAACTATTTCACTGGGTTTTATGGATATGTTTGTAATTCGATAATAAATAGTATCATGACTAACCTTCATAGTCTGATGACTCCGTGCAGCGTTCAAGTTCGTTGTAGTCGTCTTATTTTATTTTGATGTGTTTTATTTTATCCTTGTATTTGGGCTTAGGCATGTCAGCGCTAGTTACTCCTGTTACCTTGTCTTGGGGCTAACTGCCCGGAGGTTTCACCTCGTCACAAAACAGAATAGTCGAAATAACGTACCTAACAGAAACTTCGTAGAATAAGTGTTTTGAGAGATGGAGTCTTCTGGGGCGTATGATGAGGAGCTTAATGAAACAGGTTAGCAAATATCACAGTCTTTATTCCTATGCAGCTCTATACAAGATGGAATTAAATTGTGAACATAACTTTGCACATAATTCTTACTATACCAAAAATATGTCTAGCTCAGCGGAAGGCTGGTCGTTTTACACAAGTAAAAGGTTCTTATGTTATAATTCACAATTCTTAGATAGTAATTTGTTGGTCCTTAGTTATAGAGTGGCCACCAATTCCAATCTGAGTTCAAATAACTATTATTGACATCCTTCCCTAATTATAAATATTATTTCCACAGACCTGAAATTTCCCCATTCTTTAGGTTCCGTTTCACACAGTAAATGCCACGTTACAACCTACGCTTATTAATAACAATAATAACACTCAGTAACCTTAGACCATACAGTAGCTGGACTGGCCTTATAGGTCATTTCCCCTCTGCCGAAAAACTTGCACAATGTGCAAAAAGTTATACAAAACCAATTTCATAATCGATTAATGGTCATTCACAAAATCGCCTCGCCAGAGAACACACTTATTGAAAAAATGCTCGCATGTGCTATAAGTTCGTGTAAAAATCGATCAATTACTTCAAGCTTAGAAAAAGATGGCACAACATTTCATTTGTTAGTACCTAATTTTATATATTTAATACCTGTAAAATATTATTTTTAAAATATTTTCATAGCACGTCAAATTTAACGATTAAAATCAATCGATTCAAATTATTACTTGGATGAATGCGTACTCGGGTAGCGAGACTCGGTTTTAATGCTTTGTAAGAAATAACTTAACAGTTTTTGAAATAAAGTCTATAATTGGTTGCATCAAAATGATGTCGTCAGCATACTCCTTAGCGAGACTCGGTTTAGTGATAAGGGTAGTGTCGATGAAATCAATATTTTTCGACAGTAAGGAATATTTACTAAGGACTTGAAAATTGCCTAGTGAACACTATTTATTTTAAGTGTATATTTTACACGTTTCCAAAAGTCCCAGAATTGAACAAATATGGACCGCCTCATGCAGCAGACAAGCAAATTGGGTGCCTACGCGTACTAGTTCCATATGTTCGAAACATTTTGATGCAAGTCAGTATCGAACACTGCAAGAGGCGAAACTTAATAGATTTTGCTGTTCCTACTTTATGTTTATATGAAAAAGTTAGTATATTTAGTATTTTAGTAAGTATTTACTTACAAAGAAATACCAATGACCACGATATTTTAAAACTTTCATAACTTTGTCAAATAATATTTAATAAAAATACGGTCAATAAGGTTTCTTCTCATAAAACAATAATAAGAAAAATTGTGCTATAATCTCCATGATTGGTCAAGAGGGCGAACTTTGTAAAAAAATTCCGTTATTGTTAATTATTATTAACATGACTTAACAACTATTTTATTGACCAATAATATCCTATTACGATGCTCGATAAATACTGTTTTTTTTATGATAGAGAAGACGGCACATTAGCACTCGGGCCACCTGATGGTAAGTGGGAACTGAGACAATCTCAAGATTGCAATCCTAAGGGCCGTATTAATAAACTTTTCTTGACTGAGAGATGTCCGTCACAAGATACGTCAGAGTAAATGACAAGCCATAGAAAACTGTTATTTTGACGCATCTTGAGACTGGCATTAAAGTCGAGATAAGTTTATTAATACGGGCCTAAAAGTTCAAAGGCGTTGCCAACTCTGAGTTCTACGATGGAATCTCTATGCTCGTAATTTCACCGGTTGTCTTATTCCAACACCGGAACACAACAATGCGAACACTGCTGCTAGGCGGCGGGGCAAAAATTGTATGCTCCTGCAAATGTCAGTTAAAATATCGATATGAGCTATCGACCTAATCCTCGCACCGTAGGTTATGCCGACCACATTGACATTATCGTATTCTTATACCGCGTTTGTACAAAGTCTTTACATGTGTGATATGTTTGCGTGCGTCAAAATATATTATGTGTTAGATTTCTGTCAAAATGTGCGTGTGTAATGACACAGATAGATTTTACATTTGTAAGTAATCTTTTGCATGTGTTATTTCTTCACCCCCCGCAAATCTCGGCAGACATGATTGTACCCGAATATAACCTATAAGGCCAGTCCAGGTATTGTATGGTCTAAGTCCGTAACACTTAATTATATTAACGAATAAACGAGAATTGTTGTGATGCCTGCACAAAGAAAACGAACCAGTCACCGTGGCATTTATTTATGTATTTATTTATTTAAACTTTATTGCACAATACATATGTAAAAAGTACAAATGGCGGACTTAATGCCTAAAGGCACTTGGCATTCGGGCGCAGTAAATATTTTTGGGTCACTGTTAAATAAAAAGTATCATTGTTTTTAATTTATGCTGTCGTTACTATATCTCACTAACTTTTCTGAGTAATTCCATAGGTCTGCAGTGAGTTTCTTATCATACGCTTTCCACGTCATAAATCTCTCCTTGCAATCAGTAAAATACTTTCCACTAGTGTTTTTAACCTCATCCGCAACTGCTAGATATATAATTGTCTGCGCTCCTTCTATCAGCGTCCTTGGAGCCATCCAGCACGAGATTGCGAACGTGATCCGTGACTTGAGATCTGACTTCGAGACTATGTTGGTCTTGATGATCCCCGGGTGCACGGCATTGGCGGTCACTCCGGTGCCCTTCAAGCGACGCGCTAATTCCACAGTAAACAAAAGCATGCACAACTTGTTGTTGGCGTAGTTCCACACTTCCAGGTAACTTCCTTTCTCGTTGATATACTTTAAATTTACCCTACCAAGAAAGTGTATTATAGAAGTAAGATTTACTATACGGCTTTGTCCCGTTTTTTTCAGAAGAGGCAGTAGAAGCAGTGAAAGGAGAAAAGCTGCAAAGTAATTTATCTGCATGTCTTCGACTATGCCATCTGCGGTGTGCCGGTGGCTACAGCCGTGTACTCCAGCATTGTTGACGAGGACATCCAGGCGCGGCTCTGTCTTGATTATGTCTTCGGCGAATCGCCGAACCGACGTCAGTGAACTCAAATCGAGGTGTTTGTAAATGACGTCGTGGTTGCCGGTCTGCTCGACTATTAGCTTGCGGGCAGCGAGTGCGCGGCTTTCGCTTCGGCAGGCTAGGATAACACGGCCACCTCGCGCTGCCAAGTCTTTGGCAGTTTCAAAGCCCAATCCAGAGTTAGCTCCTGTCACGATAACGACTTTCCCCACCATGGATGCTTTTGACTTACATTGTGTTTTGCTCAGTACTACTGATATTCTACATGCAAGCACTACAGCTATGATAATACTTAAGGTTACAACTAACGCAGTGACCATTTTTATTAAATTAACTTTGAATGCGTGCGACGGCGGGTAAGTCTTACTAATAACTATTGCGACTGGTGCGACACGTACCTAATTTATATTCGTAGGAGCATTTACATGTCAACCAGGCTGTCGTCTTGCCTTTTAAATATGTGAATGCGAGATTCTAAAAGTATCTTGGCAAAGTTCAGCTTAGCGTCTGACCTCTGCTAAGATAATAGAATCGCGTGTACAATAACTGTTTTTTTGGGACCTTTTGGTGGCTCTTACAAAGTTTTAGGTTGTAAAAAAGGAGGGTTCTCAATTCGTCGGGTTCTTTTTTTAAGGTTCCGTTCCAAATTGTTCTGTATGTCACAGCCGTCTCTCCCTGAAACTATGGAACTTGAAATTTGGCATGGTTGTGTATAACCAGCTTGCCCGCATCTGCTTTTAGTAGAAAAAATAATAAATTATTTTTCTAAATATTTGAAAAGGGGGCTAGAATGGGGGGATGAAAAATGAAAGTCATTTGATTACCTATAGCAAACGTGGTGGTATATGAAAGGGCTCAATATGCACATTTTAAAACTTTTTTGCCGTGTGGTTGCCGGCTTAGAATTGTGCCACTCCATGTCTTCCCGTGGAAGTCGTAAGAGGCGACTAAGGGAATAAAGGCTTGTAGTACTGTTAGGCGATGGGCTTGCTACCTGTCACTAATATACACTGTTAAACATTTTAGCCTAATTGTGCAAATTGTGGTTACAGAGTTATAAATAAGTTTTTGGAGTGGTTGGTAATTCTGTAGCTCTGCCTACCCCACTGGGAATAAAGGCGTGAAGGTATGTATGTATGTAAAACTTTTTTGTAAGGTAACAATTAAAGAAAAAATACTTTCTTCTCTTCCCCTTATCTCCGAAGTTTATGTACTGTCAAATTTTACAGTTTTGAGAAAATAGCATATAACTGCAATAATCTGTCTTGAAATTTAGGCTAGCCAAAATTAACCTTATTGCTCGGCTTTTCTCAGGGCCGATGTGATTGGTAGGCCATTGACTTGGTCAGACCAGCGGATAGATGATCGTCTAAATGGTCGTTTCCCTTCCAATTTTCCGTCTATCACTAACTTTTCCACATTGTTTGGGGTCTCTACTTCTAGGAAGATTTTCTAGTAGCAAGAGGTAGATAATCGAGTTGTTACGTACAGTTCATCGAGGATTGACTTGTGTCCGCCTGGCGGTCCACAGGTCCACATTGCAGCATACGTCTCCGGCACCACACCTCTAGTTCGTCTATCTTCTTGCGTTTAATTGCATGTATGGTCCAGGTTTCGGCGCTGTAGAGGAAGATGGAGAAAAATGAGAACACTTGCTCGGACCAGCATCATTTTGGTTGTTGTCGAGACATTTCTGTCTTTGCAGATAGTTTGAGTAACAATCCACAAGTCCTCCAATTGAGTCTCTAATTCATACACTCTATACGATGTTTTTTTTTGTGTACAGCTACCATTCATTACACCTCCTCCAGTTTTTTTTGAAAATGGATTTTCGAGACTTCGTGCTCGCCTGTAAACGTTATAGGTACCTATCGTCAAACAGTTCACTGGCAATTATGTTATCTTGTAGCCACGTTTCCGTGATTAGCTGATACATATAAATAGACCTCTAGTATTTTGATAATAACAGGTTAAACTATCTAATTTGAAAACATTAGTTCTAACATCATGCATTGGAGATTATGTTAACTAAACAAGCAAATTATACCAGCCCATTAATCGAACCCAGGTCCTTCAAAAGAATCGCCTGCGCATTTTCGTCTTTGCGAACTAACACCCTCCCACTCCTCACCCAAACAAATTTATATTTTTTCTCCTTGGCTGCCATTCTAGCCGCTCTATGTAGCTCCCTGTTCTGGGGTGAGAGATGTTCTGCGACGTAAATAGCTACAGGAAAAATAAAAGAATTACTCTAACACATACCTAAGTGTTTCAGAAAAAAAATCGCCGCTGGGTAAACTTTATTATTATGAAAAAGGGAAAGAGTAAATAAGTGCTAGTTACGGCTTCCGTTTATTTAAAAGATGGATGCGTATGGTGAAATTTCTAAAATATAAACACAAGGCAATCAGCAGCAGGACTAGGATTTCAAATATTTCATACAAATATGACGTACCTAGGTGCGGAACTCTCGGTTTGACTCGCACACCTCTGTACAACATTCAGCCATTTCCGTTATCGCTTTTGGTAACCATAACACATCTTCGTAAAAAGGTCGTAGCACCATAACGCGACCAAAATGTTGGTCAGTTTTTGCATATTTGACATGAGAACAACTGATACTTACTTTATGTACGTACATTCACCCATTGATCTGATCTTTTTTTTGGGAACGATCACTCGTTTCTCAGCCGCTATATCTAGATAACGCGACAACTGTGCGAACCGACGTATTTGGAGTCAGGGAGTTGCCCAAAGTCATTTCCGAGATCGTTACCAAATGTGTCGTGACGTGACCTACTATAATAATAATTCGATCCGTCATTCAGTAACCGAAATACTTACCGTAAATGACTTTACGGGAAGCGCGACATAAGAAACAACTTTACGAGAACAGGGCCTCTATTCTATTGGGTAAAACTTATTGTCTTTGACATGTTATGTGTGTGTTGAAGAATTTAGTTTACACCGCCTTCCATGTATTTTTGTTATTATTATTTCTCTGTCCAAGGTTGTCTGGAAGAGATCGCTATTTAGCGGTAAGACCGCCTGTTGTATACCTATAGTTAAAATGTACTGTTCCGTGTTTTGTTTTTTTTGGTGTTCAATAAAGAGTATTTGTATTGTATTGTATTGTATTGTTGTCGTATCGCCAACGTTACGGTTACTCTTATTTACTTGACAGTTAATGCGGCCGAGATATAATCAGCACGCCCAGTTAGAGGGATGCCACACGAGCGTTGCCTGTACGTGTCGTTCTCGCCGCTGCAGCTGTGTTGTTCTACATATAAATTAGAACGACATCCCACACGATGCGTTGAAACATTTGCGTCACCCTACCTATGTTGAAATCATAGGTTAAGTTAGTTACATGTACTCTAGCGAAAATGATACTTTTATTTATTTATTTATTAAAGAAAGCAAACAGCAATAAGTGTGAACAAATACATCCCACAATCTCTAATGAATATTAATGAATAATATCCACTTATTCCCTCAACAGCTTTCAGCTATCAGCTAAGTTACATTAAATTGTTGTTCTACATTTACCTACCTAAATTCCATCGTTTGGAAAAAAAACAGAACATAAAATCCTACTAATATACTCCTCAAAACAAAATAGGGGCCACGCCACGGTATATTCTGCATACAAAAGAACTGTTTTCGAAGAAGGATTATTATAAGTATTAGGTATAACAAATTATAACCTGTAATTTTTGAATTTAGTATCATTCGAACGCTGCAATGTTCAACTTACAAGCTAGGTTTTTAATTTTTTTGTCAATTGTTTTGTGAAATCCACTAATCCTACAACTACGAGTATCCGACGAATCTTACTAATATTATTAATCCTAAGGGGTAAAAGGAGGGTATCAGTTTCGTTATTTTTGAAGATAAAAACGTGAAAATTGTTATATTTAAGCTACTTTTATAAATTAAATATATAGCTTTCGTCGAGTATACTATAGCTATAATTAGGCCCTTACTTCTCAGACACGATACGACAAGCTTTAGGAGCTTTGTAAATATCAGAGGTGCGAGGGATAGGTATCCAAGAGGGAGGGAGTCCAACAGCATTTCAATTCATATATCATATTTTGAAATTTAAATCTTAAGTACTTTTTACTTTGGTTATTGATAAGTACTAGTCCTTTAGGTCCACTGTTGCCTTGAAACAATTTTTTGTCATCAGTTTCGTAACAGTTCGAATATCCTCCATTTTAAAATGTTGGGCAGTAATGAACTTATTTAAGTTTTTAAGATTAAGAATAAAACGGTATGAACCGTCAGGTTAAGGTACAAGTCCTGGCACCACCTTGCACTTTACAATGGCTCCTAACTTATTAAATTTTTGCAATTCTAAACGAAGTTGATTAATTTCTCATTGACTAAAATTGTCATTTGCCGGGACAATATTTTGTACTACGCTAGAACTAAATTGTAAAACCGGAGAGATAGTTTAATCAATGCTGAATCCGAATATCACATAAAAAATCAAAAAACCTTAGGAGGTAAGACAAATAGCATTTTCAATTTGTCCCATTATTTCAACTAATTGTGGTTACCATGCGCCGTGTTTACCGAAGACGTTAATGACGTAATCATCGTGCACAATGTTATGATTCATCTTTCCCTTCATACTTGTAACGGACTTAGGACAGTCAAAGATTAAAAACACGGTTAAGGTAAAAAAAATGTAGATTATTGTTGTTAAAAATACTTCTGAAATGGTATTTTTAACTACAGAATAACGGTACGGATTACGAAACCGCAAGAGTTGTCTTTAGCGTATTTAAAAAGGTGAATCAACTTTGTACAACGATTGTTAAAAATTTAAATAATAAATTTTTACATTAGGTCACGTATAAAACCACTGCAAGCCCACTTAGCCTCTTCCTTGAGCATGGCGTGGCGTTTCAAAAGTGCCCCACTCGTAAAGGTTGCTAACGATAGACCTTACAGTGTAGCGCGTAATGGCTTGCCGATTAGGAAATCGTTCAGTCCAAATTTTAACGGTCAGCAATCTTTTGACCACTCACATAGTTAGTAAGTAAATGTTCACAACATCAAACATTTTCCGATTGTCTAGAAGTAAATTTCCATTTTTTTTTTGACCTCAGAATCATAAATATAGTAACCCCTATTGTGGAAGTCGCTGACCAAAAAAAAATCCTGTATAGGTAGTAAATCCTTTTACGTATTCTAGAATAACTGCATCGTTAGTAAGTGCCCGCCATTTGTTTAAAAAATAATATAATCTTCCCGCGTGGGATATTACCTCCGTTAAGGTCTCCGGGCCTTGGAGTTGTGGAATGGCGGCCGCGGAGGGCGCTCGGCTGCAGGAGGGGGCGCCGGCCTTGCGGCGGCCGGCGGCGCATACCGACCTCTCGGCGCACCCAGTCTGCGTGCTGGCTGTCTTTGTGTCCTGGGTGGGCCTCTCCAGTTCCCCTGATGGTGTGGATACTTCTTGTTTGTAGTATACGATGGTGTAACGTCGGTACGCTTTATTTGTAGGCCAGATCGTTCTGCACTTTTACAGGCTTTTATCTTGTCTCCCAAATTTGTGCCAAAAAGGTATTCGTCCCTCTCGACGTCCGCGACCACATCTAGGAACTTTTTATCTAAAGAACTTGTTACAAGTTTCCGTCTGCGCTTTGTTGGTACCCTTGTGATGGAGGTCAAGAAATATTTGGGTTAAATCCGAAATCTTCTTTAGAATTTCTAGTTTTACCACATCTTCCCGAATGACGGTGGATGTTAAATTCGAAAGCTCAGCTATACGCGACCTAACCCGAGTTGGTTTTGTGATTAATTTGTCACGATATCTGGCTGCTTCACCCAATACTGAAATAATTTCAGGGTTTAATCGTGGTGCTTTTGCCAAGCGAAAATTATCGGAAATTAAGAATAAGTCGGTCCACTCTTCTTCCTGTTCCTTCGTCAATCCGTCCACCAACACTCGCCCCCAACGTTCAAATATCTCTTCTGGGATGTTTTGGGCTTCTAAGATGTCATGTGACAGGGTCTGGGTGCTGGTACTTGGCGTGGGTCCGGCGGCAAGGTTCCCAGCTACCCCGGTACCAGACTCAGGCGCAGGTGGTGCCATCGCGGTGGTAGTTCCGACCGGAGGCTGAACCGCTGGTACGGTAATAGGCGTCGTATTTGTGGTTACTGTCACTGATTGTGGTAAGCAGGTACCAATTATTGAATTATCCCAATTAGATAGAGGAAGCATTGGACCCTCGCCGTCGCTTGCCGATAATGGCAGTGGACGTGAGCAAGCCTGGTAATATCAGTTGTATTCATAATCGTAGTTATCTGTAAGATTGGGAGGAAAAAAAAACATATTTAAAGTTGTTGGACGTAAGCTCGTTACGACGCTAGACTGTTAAGGTTTTAGGTATTCGTGTGCACGACCGACACGACGTACTCGTACTACCGTATTTCGTCAAAATAAAACTTAATTGTTTCTATTTGGTATCATGGCCATTAAGCACCTAACAGTACGTTTGTAAGGTCTTTGGATATAGGCGCGTTATATCGCTAGACTACTCGAGTCAGTATCAGTCGTGCGCAGGTCACGGATTTTTTCCACATTAATTATAAGTAACGAAAGAAGATTTGCATGTTTTTTTATCATAAATAGTACTCGAAGAACAAAATATGGAGGTGCAGCTATTTATTCATGCTAATTTGAGATATATATTATGTAGTCTAAAATTAATCGCCGTTTTAAAAAAGGATTTTACTTTCCTATATCATATTTAGGTTAACTATTTCACTGGGTTTTATGGATATGTTTGTAATTCGATAATAAATAAAATCATGCATGACTAACCTTCATAGTCTGATGACTCCGTGCAGCGTTCAAGACGCCCTTGTAGTCGTCTTATTTTATTTTGATGTGTTTTATTTTATCCTTGTATTTGGGCTTAGGCATGTCAGCGCTAGTTACTCCTGTTACCTTGTCTTGGGGCTAACTGCCCGGAGGTTTCACCTCGTCACAAAACAGAATAGTCGAAATAACGTAACAGAAACTTTGTAGAATAAGTGTTTTGAGAGATGGAGTCTTCTGGGGCGTATGATGAGGAGCTTAATGAAACAGGTTAGCAAATATCACAGTCTTTATTCCTATGCAGCTCTATACAAGATGGAATTAAATTGTGAACATAACTTTGCACATAATTCTTACTATACCAAAAATATGTCTAGCTCAGCGGAAGGCTGGTCGTTTTACACAAGTAAAAGGTTCTTATGTTATAATTCACAATTCTTAGATAGTAATTTGTTGGTCTTTAGTTATAGAGTGGCCACCAATTCCAATCTGAGTTCAAATAACTATTATTGACATCCTAATTCCCTAATTATAAATATTATTTCCACAGAACTGAAATTTCCCCATTCTTTAGGTTCCGTTTCACATAGTAAATGCCACGTTACAACCTACGCTTATTAATAACAATAATAACACTCCGTAACACTTAATTATATTAACGAATAAACGACAATTGTTGTGATGCCTGCACAAAGAAAGCGAACCAGTCACCGCGGCATTCGGGCGCAGTAAATATTTTTGGGTCACTGTTAAATAAAAAGTATCATTGTTTTTAATTTATGCTGTCGTTACTATATCTCACTAACTTTTCTGAGTAATTCCATAGGTCTGCAGTGAGTTTCTTATCACACGCTTTCCACGTCATAAATCTCTCCTTGCAATCAATAAAATACTTTCCACTAGTGTTTTTAACCTCATCCGCAACTGCTAGATAGATATATAATTGTCTGCGCTCCTTCTATCACGGTCCTTGGAGCCATCCAGCACAAGATTGCGAACGTGATCCGTGACTTGAGATCTGACTTCGAGACTATGTTGGTCTTGATGATCCCCGGGTGCACGGCATTGGCGGTCACTCCGGTGCCCTTCAAGCGACGCGCTAATTCCACAGTAAACAAAAGCATGCACAACTTGTTGTTGGCGTAGTTCCACACTTCCAGGTAACTTCCTTTCTCGTTGATATACTTTAAATTTACCCTACCAAGAAAGTGTATGAAGTAAGATTTACTATACGGCTTTGTCTCGTTTTTTTCAGAAGAGGCAGTGGAAGCAGTGAAAGGAGAAAAGCTGCAAAGTAATTTATCTGCATGTCTTCGACTATGCCATCTGCGGTGTGCCGGTGGCTACAGCCGTGTACTCCAGCATTGTTGACGAGGACATCCAGGCGCGGCTCTGTCTTGATTATGTCTTCGGCGAATCGCCGAACCGACGTCAGTGAACTCAAATCGAGGTGTTTGTAAATGACGTCGTGGTTGCCGGTCTGCTCGACTATTAGCTTGCGGGCAGCGAGTGCGCGGCTTTCGCTTCGGCAGGCTAGGATAACACGGCCACCTCGCGCTGCCAAGTCTTTGGCAGTTTCAAAGCCCAATCCAGAGTTAGCTCCTGTCACGATAACGACTTTCCCCACCATGGATGCTTTTGACTTACATTGTGTTTTGCTCAGTACTACTGATATTCTACATGCAAGCACTACAGCTATGATAATACTTAAGGTTACAACTAACGCAGTGACCATTTTTATTAAATTAACTTTGAATGCGTGCGACGGCGGGTAAGTCTTACTAATAACTATTGCGACTGGTGCGACACGTACCTAATTTATATTCGTAGGAGCATTTACATGTCAACCAGGCTGTCGTCTTGCCCTTTAAATATGTGAATGCGAGATTCTAAAAGTATCTTGGCAAAGTTCAGCTTAGCGTCTGACCTCTGCTAAGATAATAGAATCGCGTGTACAATAACTGTTTTTTTGGGACCTTTTGGTGGCTCTTACAAAGTTTTAGGTTGTAAAAAAGGAGGGTTCTCAATTCGTCGGGTTCTTTTTTTGTGGTTCCGTTCCAAATTGTTCTGTATGTCACAGCCGTCTCTCCCTGAAACTATGGAACTTGAAATTTGGCATGGTTGTGTATAACCAGCTTGCCCGCATCTGCTTTTAGTAGAAAAAATAATAAATTATTTTTCTTAATATTTGCCCCGTGTGATTGCCAGGTTAGAATTGTGCCACTCCATGTCTTCCCGTGGAAGTCGTAAGAGGCGACTAAGGGAATAAAGGGTTGTAGTACTGTTAGGCGTTAAACATCTTAGCCTAATTACCCTGTTAAACATCTTAGCCTAATTGTGCAAATTGTGGTTACAGAGTTATAAATAAGTTTTTGGAGTTGTGGTAATTCTGTAGCTCTGCCTACCCCACTGCGAATAAAGGCGTGAAGGTATGTATGTATGTAAAACTTTTTAGTAAGGTAAAAATTAAAGAAAATATACTTTCCTCTCTTCTCCTTATCTCCGAAGTTTATGGACTGTCAAATTTTACAGTTTTGAAAAAATAGCAAAAAACTGCAATAATCTGTCTTGAAATTTAGGCTAGCCAAAATTAACCTTTCAGCTTTTCTCAAGGCCGATGTGATTGGTAGGCCATTGATTTGGTCAGACCAGCGGATAGATGATCGTCTAAATGGTCGTTTCCCTTCCAATTTTCCGTCTATCACTAACTTTTCCACATTGTTTGGGGTCTCTACTTCTAGGAAGATTTTCTAGTAGCAAGAGGTAGATAATCGAGTTGTTACGTACAGTTCATCGAGGATTGACTTGTGTCCGCCTGGCGGTCCACAGGTCCACATTGCAGCATACGTCTCCGGTACCACACCTCTAGTTCGTCTATCTTCTTGCGTTTAATTGCACGTATGGTCCAGGTTTCGGCGCTGTAGAGGAAGATGGAGAAAAATGAGAACACCTGCTCGGACCAGCATCCTTTTGGTTGCTGTCGAGACATTTCTGTCTTTCCAGATAGTTTGAGTAACAATGCACAAGTCCTCTAATTAGCTACCATTCATTACACCTCCTCCAGATTTTTTTGAAAATGGATTTTCGAGACTTCGTGCTCGCCTGTAAACGTTATAGGTACCTATCGTCAAACAGTTCACTGGCAATTATGTTATCTTGTAGCCACGTTTCCGTGATTGGCTGATACATATAAATATACCTCTAGTATTTTGATAATAACAGGTTAAACTATCTAATTTGAAAACATTAGTTCTAACATCATGCATTGGAAATTATGTTAACTAAACAAGCAGATTATACCAGCCCATTAATCGAACCCAGGTCCTTCAAAAGAATCGCCTGCGCATTTTCGTCTTTGCGAACTAACACCCTCCCACTCCTCACCCAAACAAATTTATATTTTTTCTCCTTGGCTGCCATTCTAGCCGCTCTATGTAGCTCCCTGTTCTGGGGTGAGAGATGTTCTGCGACGTAAATAGCTGCTTTCTCGCCAACGATACCAAGATGACTAGTGTTCAGCTTTTCATCCTGGTGAGTTTTGTTGAACGTAATGACCGAAGCCAGCAATCGGTCGCGTATTAGGGTCAATTTCAACATTTCTAGTTTTTGTCTCATTTCGGTGCAATTTTTAAGTTTTGTGTATTTTTGAACGTTTTTTATTTTAAACTATGCATTGTTATATATTGTAGACGTGGTGTTAAGGGTCACTCAAAATCATAAATAGTTTATGAGATATACGAGATAGAATATTTAATAAAACTATGGAATGATAAATACACACCGAAATGATAAAAAGTATCCACCGAAGTGATAAATACCCACTGGAATGATAGAAACGACCCACGTAAATGAAATCTTATCCACTGGAATGAAAATAAATGAAAAAAGTCAATAATTATCATAATTATCACTGTTTATTTGAGTAAAAATTACATTCATGTTATTATTAACTAACATAATTAGAAGTCTTTATTTGAGTAAAAATTAGATTAATGTTTTTAATAATTATCATAATTATAAGTCTTTGTTTGAGTAAAAATTACATTTATATTAATGTTATGAAACAATTCGCTTATAAAATAAACATATTTTTTACTTAAAAAAAAAACTTAACATTTTTTTTATAATGTACCGGACTGATTTAAAAATATTCTAAATATTGTGATTTATTTATGATAATAAACTAGTTATAAACTAAACTAGTTATAAGTTAAACTAGTGTAAATCTAATAGGAACAGTTCACTGACCAAGCAAAATATAACTCAATCATTCTAATATTACAAATATCCCAGTGGCAATTATATAATTTATCACTGACTTTAGATCACTTAATGCGTCCATAAATTAGTGCGTCATAAGGACGGCCTCAAAAATATAATATGAAATACCTAAAAAACCCAGTCAAAAATGTAACATAATGATATTATGATAACATAGTCTTGCAAGACTAGATGTGAATTTAGTTTACATATTCCAGATCTTAAAAAAAAACGTAATAATTTAAATTAAATAAATTTAAAGTAAATACTGTAACAGTTAAAATGCAGTCGCACATGTGTACTTGCACATTTTTCAGTCTTAATGTCTAGAGATCAAGGAGCATCTAATAAAAAAATCAAAAACATCCTAAAACGAATTTAAATTAAAACCTTTTAGAGATTTTTAAACTGAATATCACGTCCAATCTTAACACTTGGCATGGCCCTTTATAATTATAATTAAATTGAAAAATCTTTTTTTTTTCATCGGTGAGAACGTTCTTCATTATAATATAATATTATATAACAAGTTGTTAGAGTTATTTAATTAGTAATAGCTCTGCCTACCTCACTCTGGGATGAAGGCGTGACGCTATGTATGTATGCATATTATATGCTTAGTAGTACAAAATAACTGACATTTGGTTATCGTTAAACGCTTAATTATTTACGTTTAAACGCTTATAATATTTATACATTTGCTTTGACTTCATAAAATTAAATAATTAAATTTGATAATTATTTGGATAACTAAGTGAAGCTACTTTTGTATCATGCCGGTGTTGCTAATCATTTCTGTGGGTATTTCATACACCGGAAACATCGGAATGAGAACCACGGAATGATAAAACCTGTACAAAAATATTTTTAAAAAAACAACGGAGTCTGGTTTCTTTAAACTAACGTTACTCCAGAATTAAGAAATATGACGTACGTGTTATACATAAATCTCAAACTAAACACACGAAAATTACAAAAAATATTTCAACCGTCGGAATGAGGATTTTTTTGTCCCCACCCAGCAAGAACTTTCCTTTATATTGTATCGCCAGAAACGCGCACAACACAACCGCTAGCACCAAACTCTTGCGCGTGACTAACTCTACGAGTGCGCGGGAGGTGGGGGGCGTACATATTGAAGCTTAGCAGATATAAGGCACAGAATATTTGACGGTGGTAATGATAACGTTTCTCCGGACAAACGTATTTCCTCGTACCGGACGGTATGTGTAATAGTTTAAAAAAAAGTCAGAGCTTCTTTTTGTACACTAACTATCTAGTATTTTAAAAAAGGTAAATGTTTTTCATAATCGTTAATAGTTTTTGATTTATTCCACGTTTTGCCATCAAAACTGGGTTGCGGACAGCCCACTGTGATGAGAAATTAGGTCTTAATTATTTATTTTTAATTATTATTTCCATTAATATTTTAATTCTACTTATTGCCCAAAATAGGCAACTGCGTGAAGTATTCAGAAAAAAAGAACAGTTTAATTTTTAACCATAGTTCACCCCGGTTTTCAGCGCCGCCAGCTTAAAATATTGCTTGGGAAATTGACCCATTAACGGACTCTTCATCTATCGTTGAGCGTGGCCGTTCTTGTGCAGCGATGGATATCGTTTTCTTTGATGGCACAGTAGGCTTAGTCAAGAGCCCAACGCTACCAGGCGTTTTCGTTTCTAACGAACTCAACGCCTAAGCGATTCTAACGGCACGAGGATGGAAAAGAATATGGAATCGCGTTTTCTTTTCGTTTTTTCCGTTATGTTGGCATTGTGTCTATGCTTTGCTCTAACCGAAACGTCAACGAAACGATACATACAATCTGTCAAAAATCTAGTGAAAAAACTGAATAATTACGGATATTAGTTAGCTCAAAGTGTCCTAACATGTCGGTAAGTAATATACAAATCGTTTTTCATGTCTCTTTCATTTAAAATATCGTTTTGCTTTTTGATTTGGTGCCGAACTGCCGAACATGTTTAGAAATAACTTTTTGTTGTATTTTAGTGTAACTAAATCAATAAAACGTTACGTATTTTTAGACAAGCAAAGTAACTGGCAGACTAATAGTTCTTTACTGTTTAAAAGAATTCAAGAAGCATTAAAGTACTCATCATGTTATTGTTTGTGTTGAAAAATTATATACAATTGGTAATTCTTGCTGTGTGTTAGTTCATTTTACAATAATATTTTCATTCTTTTTAGAAATGGACGCAAGAGTCCAAAGAACCAGCCACGAGCAGTTTTGAGTTATTTTAAGTTTTATGGAGCAGTATGTATTTTTTTTTAAAGGAACGGCGATCTTTCGAGGCCCCTGGAGGGTCCATAAGGAAAACAACAGGCTGACAGGCTGTGGCGGGAGCTAACTAGCATTTTGAATGCGGTTGGCACTGGAGGGCAGAAGTCAGTAGAGCGGTGGAAAAGGGTAATAAGACTTGATAGTTTTCTCCATGTGTAGCTTTTTGTGTCAACACATAAAATAAACCGGCCAACATTTGCATTTCACTGCAAAATAACTGCGTAAATTCAGGTATGGGCGGACTTTAGATCGAAGACGAAAAAGAAGGCCGCATTGATACGGCGGCATGCAGATGGTACTGGTGGAGGTCCACATAGCAGACAAGCTTTGACGGCCTTCGAAGAGAGATTGTTGGCCAAACAAGCCTATGTTGTCTGCAGTGGATGGGCTACCCGAGGTGCAGGAGCATGGCTTCAATGTAAGTATCAATAATGCTGTTTCTGCATTATTTTCTCTACATTTTTTGATGGTTCGTGTTTTATTTTAGAGAGGCAGTTGACACTAATGTCTGTCTAAATCACATTTATTAGGGTTTACCCCTGTTTGACACTCATTTCATAGAGTGTATCACTTTGCAGAATTTTTGTTTCATAGAAAGCTTTTTCTACCGATCCACAATCACAAACACATATTATTAGAATCACAATATACAATGTGTTACCGAAATATCAAAAAACAAACAGCCA
This sequence comes from Acleris emargana, assembly GCA_927399475.2. Classification (NCBI taxonomy): domain Eukaryota; kingdom Metazoa; phylum Arthropoda; class Insecta; order Lepidoptera; family Tortricidae; genus Acleris; species Acleris emargana. The sequence goes on along the minus strand of OV656841.1, from coordinate 13,390,126 downwards.
AAAATAAAGTAAACCCTAGTAAGCGGTCATCTCACAGTCATCTGAATTGCCACAGACTATTTTAATAGAAGGGTGGTAGTAGGTATTTGTACCTACTTTAACAATGATTGTGCCATTAAAATGTCAGAAAAAAGTTTCAACATAATTTGTTTTACAGAGCCCACTTCGACACATGCCGCCTCCACCGCCTGCCCCGGCCCGTCGAGGCTCCCGGTCCCCGTGCCTGGCCCGTCCAGGCTCCCGTCCCCCCTGCCCAGCCCGTCCAGGCTCCCGGCCCCCGTGACTGGCCCGTCTAGGCACTCGACCCCAGTGTCCGGCCCGTCTACAGGCTCAGCCCCCGCGCCCGGCCCGTCTAGTATCCCAGCCCTCACGCCCGGCCTGTCCATGTTGCCCTCCCCTACTACACCGCTGCCCTCAGCACAGTCGCCGCACTCCACTACCCCAAACCGGCCTACGCGTCCGCGCACGCGCATGCGGCGCAGGGCGACGCCGCCGTTCAACCGCGCCACGAGCGAGTTCGTGGCAGTGGAACAACGACGCCTGCAGAAGGAGGAAAGGCACGACCGCAACCAAGACAGGCAGAAGACCGCGCGCCTGTCGCTGGCGGAAATGCAGGAGCGCAACAGAGACAGGCAGGAGACCGAGCGCCTTCGGATTGAGGCGCGTCGCGTTGAGGTGGACGCACGTCGTGTGGAGGCGGACGCACTCCTCCATGACGCCATAAATAATTCGGCAGAGGAGTCCCAGGCGTGGCTAGGCCATATGCAAGCCCAGCAGGACACCGAGCCCCTAAATTTTGACTGATTGTTATTATTTTATTTTATTTTTATTTTGAATTAATCATAATTATTAATAAAGAGTGTAATTTATCCTTCCTATTTTTACTTTGATATAACACAAATAATATTCAATTGTTTAGAGACTGCTGTTGATATTTTTATATAAGTAGGCTGTTAAAGGATCTCAATAAGTAAGATCTCATAAATATATTTTTATCATATAAAAGTTATTTCATACTTAGGAAGTACAAGAATACTGTTTTTTTAATATTAAAACGTCCGCTTTAGTAAAAAATAAATCTTAAAAAGATTATTAACATAATTAAAAAAGGATGTATGATAAATTGATAATAATTCAATAATTACTACACTTATATCAAATTAAAAATGTTCATTATTGTTCAAGAAATATAAATGTGATCTACGACACATTTTGTTATAATAGTAAACAATTAGATGCATGTTAAAACTATGTAAATTTTGTTAAACTAATAATAATAAATTATTAAAATAAATAGTAATCAATAAACAGTTTATATTTTAATTCTTTATTCATTATATTACATAACACTCAATCTAAATATATGAGAGATTCGGTCTACAAGTGAATGCCAAGAAGTCGCAGGCTATTGTTCTTGGTAGCCCTCACTTTATCACGAGACTGTCTGAGACCGTAGTACCTAATGTTTTCTATGATGGGGTTCCTATTCCCTTCTCCTCTACAGTCAAAAACCTAGGTATTACTATGGATAAAACATTGTCCTGGTCAGCTCACATCAACGCTGTAAGTCGTAAGCTCTTTGCGTCACTCCACTCCCTGAGGCGTCTGCAGAGTTTTCTACCCTTCCAGACAAAATTAACTCTTGCTTGTTCCTTGTTACTCCCGCTTCTAGATTAAGGAGTGGTTCAGTAAAAAAGTAGCAATGAATTATTGGTATTTATTTTTTATTTGTTGCTAATTATGAAGCAGATTTTTTTTAAAGTAATCTATAGATATCATACTATTAAATAAAAATACAATCATATTGAAATATATGAGATTCAAAAGTTTTCTCAATATTTATTGCAATGTACTTTATAACTCTTTGTACAACACAATTTGACAATCTTCCCTTGCCGTTTTCTACAATACCACAATTGAATTTCCATTTTCAGAACTTGTTTTATGCTTTTAAGAATATTATTATACGAATAAGTTATACTAATAAACTGTATTTGACGTTTGGTAGTAAGGAAGTTTCTCCAATCTAACCTCTGACAGGGGTTTTTCTAAGCGAGACAAATTTCTGTAAAAATGGCAAATAGGTACACAATTTTTGAAAATCCATGTAATTACCCGAAACTAAAGACAAATCAAAAATATTAACTAATGATCAAAAGACAATTTAATAAGGTATTAACTAGCCCATCAAACTTAATGAAAAAAAATACGTTTATGATAAACACCTCATAAATTCTCTCAAAAGACATTGTTCAAAAAGATTTAGGTGAGATTTAATGTAAAAGGCGAAAACTTGAAATCCCTCTTTAATTTTTACCATTCTTATTGTTTATTTTATTTAATAGTATCTATCTACAGATTACTTTTACAAATGCACTGCTTAGAAATTAGCACAAAATTAAAATAAATTCCATAATATGTGCTGCTACTTTCATTCCGGACCACTTCTTAAGGCGATATAGCGTTCTTACTTCTTAGCGTAGCGTTGACAGACTGGAGCGTCTGCAGGACGATTGCATCCGATACGTTTTTCGCCTGAGGAAGTTCGATCACGACAAGTGTCGATGTTTCTTGCGCAGCTGAAATGGCTTCCTATCCGCCGCCGTAGAGATTTACATGTACAGTCAGCTGCAGAGAAAAGGATACCCCCCCTCCTGGTAAGGATCGTTTTTTTTCAAAAACCTGTGGTTAAATTTATATGGTTTTTCGGTAAATTGAAGACTTTACTATTGTCTACACATAAACTCAAAATCATTTAAATCTAACCACAGGTTTTCGAAAAAAAACAATTCTTACCAGGAGGGGGGGTATCCTTTTCTCTGCAGCTGACTGTACTTTCACTCCTTTTCAATGTCCTCTTCCATTCTTCTTCTCCTCCCTATCTTTCTGAAAGATTTAGCTATTTAGCCTGCGACAGCGGTCATCGCCTGCGTTCCAGCACCAATCTTTCCCTTGCGGTTCCGTCTAATAAAACACATTCCTATGCCAAATCCTTCACAGTCCGTGGTGTCCAACTTTGGAATGAATGAGCTACCGTTGTCCTTAAGACAATCACCTACTGTAGTCGCTCTAAAGCGAAATTTAAAAACATTGTGGCTGTATATATGACATATGACACAGTAAGGTTTGCTTAATAATTTTACTTAATATTTCGTGCTAAGTACTTTTTGGTATCAAATTATTATTTTTTAATTAAAAATATTTCAATACGCGAGCTTGATAATTTAATTAATTACTGTGATACTTTTTTCTGCAATGCACGATTTTGCACCTGGCAATACTGGATATTTAGCGAATACGTGCTCGTTACGCACAAGTTTTGTAGTAAGTATTCATTCAAAACGAAACGCCTTTGCGTTTCCATCACGAATCCATCGCTATATGCCAGCCAAGTGTTATTTAGATTAGCGATCGCGTTTTCCATCCGTTATGTCGCTTATGTTGGCATTTTATCCATTAAATGTAATAAATTGTCTATGCTTTTCTCTAACCGAAACGTCAATCAACGTAATGAATGAAATCAACTGTCAATAAATAAATAAAGCACAAGCAATAACAAAGTTTACTAAGAGCTATTTTTTTTGAAATTGTAATTTAAATTAACATAATACGCAAGGTAATACAACCCTATAGAATTGGAAGCCCTATCCCAATCTGCAAATCCCTGCTTGTGCAAAATGTGGTTAAATAATGAACAACAAGGTTTTAGAGTTCTTGGTAATCCTGTAGCTCTGCCTACCCCACTCTGGGAATGAAGGTGTGAGTGTATGTATGTTTAATCAATAATAATAATATTAGATGTAATTAGATATATACATATATACCTACATACATACTTTAAATCACGCCTGATTCCCAGAGGGGTAGGCAAAGACACTTCTTTCCACTTGCTACGATCTTGACAAATTAGATTTATATTTATGTTTAATGTAAGTAGCAGTATAGATCACCGAATAAAAGCCTTTTTCATTATAAGATGTAATTAACTTACAATCATCTTTCAGATGCAAAACTACATACTATACCAACCAGCCCCGCCCGGCACCATGCGTGCGGTCGACGACCTCAAATCGCGCGTATGCTGATGCTGCTGGGCAACCAATCACTAGGCAACCAGCACAGCTTCCTACTGAGGTGAAGCAGAACCGTAGTAAACCCGTTCGCGGGTTGCTGCCCCCTATGTGTGCCAAGCAAGATAAAGATGGTTTTACCCGGGTGGAGAGGAAGAAGAAGCCTGCCCCAAGGAACCTGTGTGGCACCGCACCGACCGGAACGAACTACTTGCTGTGTCCTGCTACACCCACTAAATTTCAACTGATTTTCACCAAATTATGATATGTCAGTAGGAGCAAAAACTATGTTGGTATGAGTTGTGTGACAGATTGTGCTAAAGATTGCCTGTATGAATAGATACAGAGATAAATTAATTACATTGGTTTAAATTATTTATTGTTAAACATAAGTTACATAATTAAATTTTTTGCTGATTTAATGGGGACATGCAAGCATTCCTAATCTAATATAACAATTATTTTATTCAGAAAGGCATTGATAGATGGACAGAGTGTATAAGTTAATGAATAATGTATTTTGTTAAGAATTAAAGTCTTTCTTCTATCTTTAGAAGATTTGGTATAAAATTTAATTTACATTTTCTGTTTTATTGCGGGCACGCCTCGATGTATGAATGATGAAGAAGCGAAAGAAATTTGTCAAGATCGTAGCAAGTGGAAAGAAGTAGTCTCTGCCTACCCCTCTGGGAAACAGGCGTGATTTAATGTATGTATGTATGTATGTACATTTTCTATTGTTATACAGTGCTCCTGTAAACTTCCCAATACAATTTGCCAACATTGTGGAGCTGGAGTGCGCAAGGCTTCTCCAAGAGCTGGACTACTTGTGTACAATGTGTTTTTATTTGGTAATTAATTGAATTGAACTTGGTAATTTAAATTTAATGTTTGTATAATATGAATTGTAGACATTTTAGTGCATTGTACTTACTTCTTATTGTACGTCAATTCACAAGAGTTGCTATGAATTAATATATTGAATGAAACTACATATACATGTGAGTTAAATTTGTACAGTTTTGGGTCCTCATGGCAGTTCTTTTAGAACTACGTACTAGGTAATAGTAATAATATAGTCAAAGTAACTTTATCCAGACATAACTTATTTCATTTCATTATTACACGGGTGATGATAAGGAAGAAAATAAATCAATATTCATTATTGAAAGTCTTTTAATTTCCTTAAAAGCATCATTAATAATTGTTATTAAGGCAACTTGACATCATCCTCAACTTTCACAGCCTTATGACGATGTAAAGTAGAGACTTGACTTATCATCAGTGTAATGAGTAAAATCCAACTGGGCTGTGCCATATGGGTAAAAACAATGTTATGAGGAAGAGTAAAATTTGTTCTGAAATAACCACTTTTATTTTTGCAGTCAGTGAGTGTTTCTTACACTTATTTTATCATAATTGGTGTTGATCCTGCCGAGATGTAAACAATTATCATATAATTCTTAGATAGGTTTTTATAATAATTACTAGGAGGCCCCAACTTTAACATTGTTATGAGACAGAAAAGCAAATGAATACTTAAGTGTGTTTTATTTTCACTTATTATTATAATTATATTCATTATATATGAAGACGAGCAAAGAGGTGCACTAATAAAGAAAGATGCCGTCTAGGAAAAACCACCTCACTTATGCTTAGCATTCGTCCACACACTTCTTGTTTGGGAAACCAAATTCATATTTTAATGGCTGGTTGAGGGCTTGCATTACTAGTTTGGGACTGGGAAGACATCTATTTTCTGTTGCCACATCCCATGATAAATAAACAAGACCTGAAAAAATACCACAAATATGAAATACGTGTTTATTTACTTTCTTATCCAAATTTGATAAGTAAGTAGTGTAATCAGTTAATAACGTAGCTCACATCATTCCTTTACCTCGTGAATAATTACCCGTGTTCAACTAAAGAGATTTATTCAGTTAGGAGGCCGTAACATTGGCCATATCGGGCACTTTTTCACGTCAAATATCCACCAGCGCTTCCCTAGAGGAGACCATTGCTAAGAAATTTTGCTGCTGCTTTAACTAGACAACAATTTCAATTGTTAGCAACCCACAAAAGTCGCAAGGAATACATAAAAAACTTGTTTATCCAAAGTACTCTTCTCTCACAGCTGACTAAAAGTCGCCATTTTAAACAAATTCCAATGGAATGGCTTCTTAGCGTGAACCCAATGCTGTGAGAAAAGATAGCGTTAATCGACTATGGAATATGGAAAAGAATAGTAGTCAAAAGGGGCACTTGACTGAGTCTGACAGCACGGATCGCTTGCCGAGGGCATTTGGCTAGCCATTTTAGTTGTCCGTTGTGATAAACCACGTGACCGACTTGTCATTGCATACATTTCATCATGATGGAATGGAAAACGCTGGCATTTGGCTAGACATATGTATGGGTTTTGACATTGTGACAGCGCTGATGGCTAATTTGGGCGTTTCGATATTCCATAGGCGATCGTACGGGAGGCCGTTTGGCTAGCATTTAGCGTTTCTTTGTGATAAACCACGTGACCGACTTGTCATCCCATTCATTAAAAATCGATGGAATGGAAAAACGCTAACACGGTTGGGCTCTTGGCTAAGCCTACAGGACACTACATTTGCCAATTGCATGACTACAGTAACTAAATTCTCGGATCGGTGTTCAGGCAAACATTGGATCTCAATGTTGCGGAAACGGGAGTGCTGAAAAAATCTCAACCATTACAATGTTTGAGATTTTGCCGATGCAGTTAAATGAAACACATCATGTATAATAGACTGAGACTACCTATTGCATAAAATATCAAAATAAACTTTTATTTTTAAATTAATATCTTTACTAGAGGACCCGGTAGGCGGACGTTGTCCTGCCACAATTACTTCTTTTCTGGATCTCAACAACAGCACCACCCCTACCGGGTTCAACTACAGCTAAGAATCATCCAGGTGACAAGTACCTACTTATTCAAAAAATAGTTCATCAAAATCGGTCAACCAGCTTTGGAGAAGAACAACGCACACCGGAATTATCTATGCTAGCTTTTGCCAGCTTTAGTTTACAATATTTTTGTTTAGTCATATTTTGCTAAAACATGAAGATTTCGTTGCTACATAGGTACAGGGTGTCCCGTAAGTACCACGACAAACTTAAGGGGGAGGTAGGTGAGCAAGCCACCTCCCTTACATGGAAAAATCGCCTTAGTAAAAGCCGCACCGTTTTCGAGATATTTGGACTTTTCTAATTTTTAGAAAAATGTACACCCGTACTGAGTTTTTGATCTGTGGTATTCGGAATTTATTATTTTTTAATTTCTTTTTTATTGCAAAACAATCTTAAATAGTTGTGTTATCAAATGGTAAAAACCATTAAAAAGTAACTGTTATAGTTTTTTTTTTTTTTTAATTTAATTTAAAATTTGCCTCTTCAGTTTTATTTTGGTCAAACTTTAGCCCTTTGGTGCCTTTGCCTAGCCTTTGGTGAAAAAAAAATACATGACCACTAGTTAGCCAATTAGATTAAAAACATGCTCGTTTAATGGGCATTTAAAAATGATAAATATTTTATCATCAAAACACTAATAATTTTTTTTTTTAAAGAAAAGCGTAAAATACACCTCAATTCACGTTAAGCCAGTACTGCCACCCAAGCTTACTTGCGACGCGAGCTGTATCAGAATTCCATTCTAGTTTAATTCAGCAGCAATGCAAAACTAATCGAACAAATTAAAATCTTTAAATTTCGCTTAATTTATAAAAAAAAGTTATAAAACTTTTAATCTGCAATATTCCAAGTAGGTAATTATTCGATTTGGGCTTACAACCTGCACAATGCCAAACTCTTTATTAAAAAAAATACTGTCCTAAAACTAAGTATTCGAACTTCGTTCGAAATTTAAAAATATTTTTGTTCCTCTTTTGTTTTGTCACATTTGAACCCAATCTTACTGTTTATTCGGTGTGTGGTTAAATATTATTACTTACTTTTGTGATTTAATCCACAGTTACAATTGTCACAAAGGCCAAATCTTTAAGAAAATCAGAGTCCGAAATACAAGCAAAAATAGTAAGTCCGAAAAACATCAAAAATAAACGGCAAATCACAAACGTAAGTAATTAAATTTAAAGTTGAAATTTTATAAGCTGTCCGTTTCCTTATCTTGTAGGCATTGTTCTCTTTTGTTGAAGGCTACCGCTAATAACAAATCATAGCAAGTAACAAAAAATGCAAACAAATAGCTGCCGTCTTGTACAAGTCACAAGGTTGAAATTGCAAAAGCTTAACTCATTAAGAAAGGCCTTTCGTCATTGAAAGCGGTACTCGGGTAGTTCGGGTTGTAGTGTGTCCATAACAGATAATTATTGTCGGATATTGTTCAAAGGGTTTCGAAGACAAATATGTAATTGTCTTATCAGTAAGTTCATTTATTGAAGTGCAGCTGTGCGGTGCGTCACTCTTATAATAATAATTACCTAAATACGTAAAAGAGGAAGGGTGCAATTTTTATCAGCTTTTTTTTATTGGCTAATCAGTCACTTTCAAGTGTCAACAAAACAAATAATCACTGGAAGAACTGCTGTGAGCATGTACAGAAAATAGAAAAAGATATGGCTCGTAGTTACAATCATCCCAGTGTAATTATTCAAGTCACGGATTCGGACTCTGATGATGACTCAGTTAGTACTAGTAACAGCAGTAGTAGTTAGCATTAGAAAATAATTAAGTATAGGCACTTTCATTCTGTTTAACACAATTGTTTATTTTTAAGTACATGTAACTATACCTATTTACGAAATAAATATTAATATATTAATATGAAATAAATTTGTGTGTGTCTTATTACTTTACCTGAAAATGATGTAACTTAATTAAACTAATTAATCATTAAACATACAGTCGGACTTTCCGACAATATTAAGTGGTCGTGGATGCACTACACAGCGAAGATCTACCTGAGTACGGATTTCAACGTCCGAGTGTAATTATCAACCGTGCAATTTCAACCTTGTGACTTGTCCAAGACGGTAGCTATTTGTTTGCGTTTTTTGTTACTTGCTATAATTTGTTATTAGCGGTAGCCTTCAACAAAAGAGAACAATGCCATTGTGTATAAGATAAGGAAACGGACAGCTTATAAAATTTCAACTATAACCACACACCGAAGAAACAGTAAGATTGGGTTCAAATGTGACACTAATCAAAATAGGAAAAAAATATTTTTAAATTTCGAACGAAGTTCGAATAGTTTTAGGACAGTAGGTATTTCTTTTTAATAAAGAGTTTGACAATGTGCAGGTTGTAAGCCCAAATCGAATAATTACCTACTTGGAATATTGCAGATTAAAAGTTTTATAACTTTTTTTCATAAATTAAAAAATTTAAAGATTTTAATTTGTTCGATTAGTTTTGCATTGCTTCTGAATTAAACTAGAATGGAATTCTGATACAGCTCGCGTCGCAAGTAAGCTTGGGTGGCAGTACTGGCTTAACGTGAATTACTGCCCTGCAGAGCCTAAACCGCAGTAACAGCAAAAGAATTTAAAAAAAAAAACGTTATTTTTAATCACGAGATCAATACGCATATGTATATCTAATCGATGTGTGATTCAGACAACGGGAAATATATTTAAAAAAAACATAGTTATGCAGTACGTACAAGTGCTCAATGAATAATCCATATTGAAACCACCTAAAACGCCGCAATTGGCCTTTCACCTTCAGTTTTCCAAAGGTTTACTAGTTAAAACGCAGTAAGTGTGTTATTTTACGTGCAATTTAGCTTTACGGCAACCATCAATTCTTTCATGAGGTAACTTATTAAAATGCAGCAACAGATTTTTGTATTAAAAATCATGAACTGCGTTTCTCATTTTATTCATTTTATCAAATATTTCCTTATTAAACTGCAGTAAGATGTACGGAAAGTGAGTTTTAAGAAGTATTCTTAACAAATCTTGACATTGTGTTTACTAACTAAAGCGCAGTTTAGGAGTTAATACTTAATTTTAGTCGGCTCATCTCTATCTAAGTCCCTTAGTAATTACTATTTAAACCGCAGTCATAAGAATTTACTATAGTTTAATCAGTAACAATGTGGTAAATAAAAAAAACAATTACTAACTAAAGCGCAGTATAGAATTGGATACTCAATTTTACACGTTATATCTAAATGTAGGTCTCTTAATTACTACTATTTAAATCGCAGTAGCAAGACTGTTTATTGTATTTTAATAGATAGCATTGTGGTAAATAAACAGCTAAATTACATATTAAAGCGCAGTTTGCCATTTGATGTTTAGTTTTACTCGGTACATCTTAACCTAAATATTTTAATGATTACTGTTTAAACCGCAGTAGCAAGACTTTTTACTAACGTTTAACCGGTAACATATTAGTTAATAAGAAACCAAATTACTGTCTAAAGTGCAGTGTCAGTCTGTATTTACTGCCCTTTAGATGGCAATTCAATAAATTTCTTAAAGTTGTACCATGGTTGTGTTGTCCTTTACTGCGCCTTAGTCTGTATTTGTTGCTCAGTTAGTCGTGTCCTAGACGCCGTGCGAGGAGGGCAGGTGCGCGGCGCTTGGTTTTTCAAGTAAGTAGGTACATCAAAATTATACCGCGGCGATGGATAGGCTCGTAATTAACGTACATTGATTTATATATTTTAGTTTTTTGAAAAGGCTAGTGTTCATATTAGGTATTACTTATTTAGTGAGCGGACTAGGTTATGGTCGATGATAGAATAGTATACCTAATGCCTACGTTTCTTTAACTTTCAACCAATGAATCCAAAGCTTTTCATGCAATCCAATCCAAGAAAGCAGGAACTTATAAAACAGCTAGGACCACTGATGCCTACAAATAGGCTTGTTTTTTGGAAACAGTTACCCATCTCCACTACAACATCTGATGATGGAGCATTTGAGTTTCAAGACTCTGAAATCAACTAAATTATTATTGCTTTATTTTCATCTTCTTGAATCTCAAATGTGTGTATTATTTTTTAGAAGAACATTTAATTTTTTGATATATATTTTAAAGCAACTCGAAAACAATTTTAAACATAAAACTTTCGTTAGATACATTAAGGAAATCACACCTGGTTACTTACGTATATACCTACTGTCGAAAAACGCTCGACATGTTTCAGGCTCATCTGGAGTCCTTATTCATGAGCCCGAAACATTTCAAGCGTTATTTGACAAAATTTACGTGAGTGACCCGGACGGTGTGATCTCCTTAATAACTCGAAAACAATAACTAGAATAGCGTGCCTTTACTCTCTATATGTCTGATTACCGAGTATTTTAGTGGTTAATAATTAACATAGAATTAGTTTTTATAATGAAGCAAAGATGCGTGTTTAAGCCAGTTTAAAAATTAACCAATCATTGAGGCGGTTTTATTTTAATCTTAACATATAACTATTAGCAGCTTTGCTGCTTCAATTTAGGTTTTTATAACATAATTTTGATCTCAGTTGAGTTATTTTGTGGCAAAGCCACAGTACTTAGCGATGATATTTCTATCAATAACAATGTTAAGCAATTAATGCGATGCAAATAATTAAGAGACTATAATAACTGTGTGATAAATGTCATTATAAATGTCTGATTAATAAGTATCTTATTTCAATAAGTACTGTTTTTTTTTGTATTTTAGAAGGTTTTTTTAAGCATTTTATACGTAGTAACTAAGTTTTATTTCTAGCAGTTTTAAGTTGGGTTGTTATAACAAATGTTGATCTCAATCGTGTTAGTTTAATTATGCAGCAAAGTCATTAGCGGTTATAGTTGTACCAATGAAAAGGTCAAGCTGCAATACAAAGAATAATTATAAGAATATGCTCAAAATTAGTGTCAGTATCGGTCGTCCTTTATTTTTTATAAAACTATAAGGTTTACTTTAAATAAAAGTTATATTTCTCGAAATTTTTATTATTACTTTCTATGCATTTCATTTATGTGAAAACGCAGTACCTGGAGTTCGTAGCACATACACTTTAATCACGATACTGACTTAAATGCAGTGTAAATGACTCTGATACTGCATCTTAGCTTGCAATTGACAAAAAATAACACACGTTTTTGCAGTACTTGGTTTTTTTACGGCATTTTAGTCAGTATAACTCATCTTTTTAGGGAAAACTCAGAGTGCCGTAACGGCTCTGAATTTAGAAAAACCTTTTTTTTTAGCTAATGACACACTCAAAGCATTTTTTTTGTCATAATCATATTTTTCGTGCTTATTACTCTTTATTGAAAGTCAATCATTAACACAAAAAACATTAGAAAGGTAGAAAAATTACACTTCAAAGACATTTTTTACGTTTTCTCGAAATGAACTTTTTGCACTTACTGCGGTTTAGGCTCTGCAGGGCAGAATTGAGGTGTATATTACACTTTTCTTTAAAAAAAATTATTTATAAGTGTTTTGATGAAAAAATATTTATTTCATGATATTTATTTGATGAAATATTTAGGTCATGTATTTTTTTTTCACCAGGAGGGGCTAAAGTTTGATCAAAATAAAACTGAAGAGGCAAATTTTCAATTAAATTTAAAAAATAAAATAAACTATAACAGTTACTTTTTAATGGTTTTTACTATTTGATAACACAACTATTCAAAATTGTTTTGCAATAAAAAAGAAATTAAAAAATAATAAATTCCGAATACCACAGATCAAAAACTCAGTACGGGTGTACATTTTTCTAAAAAATAGAAAAATCCAAATATCTCGAAAACGATGCACCTTTTACTAAGGCAATTTTTCCATGTTAGGGAGGTGGCTTGCTCACCTACCTCGCCCTTAAGTTTGTCGTGGTACTTACGGGACACCCTGTATACCCATGGGAAAAATAGTTTGCTTCTAAATGTACACCGCTACTTTTAAGAATAAGAATAAGAATTAGAATAATCTTTATTGCCACAACCTTAAATTTTGCAAATACAAAATAATAGAAAAATAATTATTTAGGTTCTTTATGAGAAACAAATAAAAACTTATAGTAACTAAGAAACTAGGTTGAACAAAGGGCATTTAATAGACCAATCAGAAAAATCTATTAAAGTTTTTAACAAGAAGTATATTTTTAAATTTAAGCATTAAAAAAATGCGTTACCAAATGGACTAATTTAACGCTGCGTTAACAATTTTTTAATTGACTACAAGGAAAAATAGAAATGACCAACTAACACAATATGTAATTACTATAGGATTGAACAAAACAATATAATTCGACACCTCTAACACTCGCGTAAGATGTATTTTAACAAAAAGCAAGTCAGAGTAACTTTCAGTACAAGTTACCGGACCATAATGGCGGCGGCAGAGAAAAACCATATCAAATTTCCCGCCATCGCAAAGTCAACCTCTGATTTGCAGAAAGTCAAAACAAAGTCCCATAAATTATTTCTCTGTAGATTTAAAAACATAAAACTCATTCAAAAATATTTTAAACCGAGAAACAATATTAAAATTGATTAATTATAACGTTCTATTACAAAATATGTTGATGCCATAACTCTAATTTTGTTAATTAAAATGCAAGATGATAATAATTCTTATGAAAAGTTTCCTGGAGGAATTAGCTGTCAAATATCTGATTTTAAAACTTTACTTTAATAACAACGTCGATGTGAGTGATTTAACTAATTTCCGTCCCATTTCTATTCTACCTGTTTTAAGTAAAGTTTTTGAGAAGTTAATGTTAAAAGATATGGTAGATCACTTCAATAGAAATAAACTGCTTTTAACAGTAATCAGTTTGGCTTCACCAGAGGACGATCCACAACTGATGCAACATCTGTGCTCATTAAATATATATACAATATTTGGGAGAAATCTTGTGATGCTATAGGAATTTTTTGTGACCTTTCCAAAGCTTTCGATTGCGTAGATCATGCGACTCTTATATTAAAATTAGAACATTATGGTCTGTCAAATAATTCTCTAAATCTTATGTCTTCATATCTTAGTGATAGAACACAAACGGTTGTTGTAAACCAAACACAGTCTATTGGAGCCGCTGTTAAGTTAGGTGTGCCTCAGGGCTCTATATTAGGTCCTTTCTTATTTTTGGTTTATATTAATGACTTACCATTACCACCCACAGTAGATAATTTTTGTGATATTGTGCTATTCGCTGATGATACATCATTAATTTTCAAGGTAGACCGAAAATCCGTCGATTACAGTAGGATAAATACCATACTAGGTAAAGTACTTAATTGGTTTACTAGTAACAATTTGCTACTCAATGCTAAGAAAACTAAATGTGTTAGGTTCGCTTTGCCTAATGTTAGACCGGTAGAATCTAGTATATTTCTTAATAATGAGAGATTGGAAATGGTAGATAAGGCGCTTTTCTTAGGGATAACTATAGATAAAAACTTGCAATGGAGTCCCCATATAGCAGTAGTAGCAGGTAAATTAAGTTCGGCAGCTTATGCTGTTAGGAAAATCAGGCAACTTACTAATGTTGAGACAGCTCGCTTAGTTTATTATAGTTATTTTCATAGTGTTATGTCGTACGGTATTCTGGTTTGGGGAAAAGCTGCTGACATACAAACTATATTCGTGTTGCAAAAAAGAGCCATTCGTTCTATATATTCCTTAAGAGTACTATTTAAAGAAATTAATATTTTGACAGTAGCATCACAATTTATTTATGAGAATATTATTTATGTCATTAAAAATCAAGACTCTTTTGTTAAGAATTGTGATGTACATAATTTGAATACAAGAAATAAAAATAAAATTACTATTAAAAAATTTCGTGTCCGTAAGGTTTATAAATCATTTGTAGGTCAATGCATCCTTTTCTTTAATAAATTACCTGAAGTTGTTTTAAAGTTACCATTTCCAGTACTTAAAACTTACTTGAAAAAGTCGTTGATGTCTAAAGCTTACTATAGGGTCGAAGACTATCTAACAGATAAAAATGCTTGGCCAACACCTAAATAATTTAATAATAACTTAGCCATAAAAATATGTAAATATTGTATATTGTCTAGGGGACTCGGTTTCTGTAGGAGAATGTATCGAAACTTTTATGCATGTTGTCTTGCACCGTCACAGGTAAGTATAACTTGTATACTTTCTATATATATATATTTTTTTATATTACTGTTGCTTATTAGTTTTGTGACAATTCTGAGTTTTGACACATTTTCCTGCTCAACTACGCATGAATATATACATTTTTGGTGTTATGTGAGATTCATTGTTTTATATAATGCTAGCTTAAGTTTATTATTGTATAATATCATTAGCAATATTTAAAAAACGACTTACTGTTGAGTTTTTTGCGGCGTTTCTTCTCAGCAGTGGTCTCTTGCGAAGCGCTGGTAGATTTTTGACGAGTAAAAGTGCCCGTGCGGCCTACTTACTGAATAAACATCTTTTATCTTTTTTTTATCTTTTTGATATCATATAATCTCAAAGGTTATTTACTTATAATTAAAGTAAATATGAATTTTGATGTCTTTAAAGGTGACAATTATTTAAGTTTTAAATAAACATAACTTGTAATGAAACATTTGTTTTGTTAGATATAGTTTCAATTTAAGCCGCACGGTGGCGCTTGTGCGCGCGCCCATATACACCTAGACCTAGCTATATACTGGTTTCCTTTTTGTTCATCTCCCAGCGAAAAACACGAACAAAAGAACACAAGAACAAAAACAGGCGGTTCCTCCGGCGGTATACCTACTTACAAACGCTCTGAAATAAATATACCTATATACACTACTACCTTGAATTATTATGGAAAGTTTTTTCAAAATTGGGGATCCGTTTGCGAAATATTAAACTTGGGTACCTGAAAAAATACCTATCTACTTACGCAGCGCAGACTTGGTTTTTGACAAATATTCAGAAATCGGTCCTCAAGGTTTGTCAGAGAGCCATGGAGCAAGTATTTTGGAAGTCAAATTAACGGACCGCATCAGGAATACAATACTACGCTCCAAAACTTAAATAACTCACGAGTATGTAGCCAAAGCAGCCGGCAAGCTCAAATGGGAATGGGTTGGGCATGTCTGTCGCATGCCGGAGGAATTGTAGGCTAAAGTGTGTAGCTGATGGGTCCCCCAGAATAGGATTCGGCGTCGCGGCAGACCAAGGCGACGTTGGCCAGACGAGCTTGATACCTTCAATCGGGATTGGTTGGAGAGTAGGTACCCAACATAGGGCTACGTAGAAAGAAGTTAGGGAGGCCTTTGCATAGCAGTGTAACATTCATTATAGGCTCTTGGATAAAATAAAATAACCTGAAAAAGAAAAGATCAATTCGCAAGATCAAAAAGCGGGTTATTTTTTACCGGGCGAACCTACAAAATTAAAAATGTTTGTACCTACCTTCAATTCAAGATGGCTGCTCGCGACATGCTACTTATGTACCTCTAATAAACACACTTACCAACACAACCTTAATCGAAAACCCGCAATATTTTAAAAGACTATCCAACGACACCCCGCACTACAGGGTAGACTAGAAAAAAAAACATCACACGGTCCGTGTAGGGGAGGTAGGCATTATAAAAAAAAAAACAACATTTTTTTTACCACCTTTTTGGCGTGACTAATAATAGGTATGTATATTCATGCCAAATTACAGCTTTTTAGTACTAAGAGTCTCTGAGCTAAATAAAAAATAAAATGATTTATTTCGGACCTGACAATCCATATTTAAAATTAGTTGCACGGACGGACATGGCGAAACTATAAGGGTTCCTAGTTTGACTACGGAACCCTAAAAATGGAGATACCTATGGTTAGTCATCTAATGTTAAAAACGAAACCGTTGTCAGTAGGTAGGCAGGTATGATTAATAAAACAGTAGGTAATCACGAAAATACATTTATTACAATTAACATGTTATTATTATTTCAGGTGAGGTTTTCGATAGTACCTACTTACTTCCCTCGTATAGGTACAGTCGTCTAGGAAACTATTTAACAAAGGTTCCTTTTCCCAACTTTATTTCTTACATCTTAAGGTCCAGAAGTTGTAAAGGAGTTTTTTGGTCGACTTTACACGGCTCGATGGTTCTAAAAGTGTTCACGTGTCCGACTTACTTTTATGTTCTTAAAATAGTAAGTACAGATACAAAGAACAGTACTAAGTTCTGTTTATGCTTAAATATATAAAAAACATGTATCATAATTTTACGTATGACATGAGAACTGACATGAATAATTCACGCTGCATAATTAGGCTAGCCTTTTGACATGTCAACCTTTATATATTTACTGGTAAAATTCCAAACGACACGTACGTACAAAAGGTACGCTTACTACAGCTTGTATAATTTGGAATGTAAATTTTTCTACGTATGTAGATACCTATTCGCTGTAATGTTTTTCAAGTTTGTTCGCATTATTCTTAGTTTATTTATGTTTCCCTGCAAACAACCGCCCAAACTGACGTGCAGCTCACTTTTATGCTCAGTGGCTAATTAACTCAGCGGATTTTTAGCAGCTAATTGAATAGTTAGACCTTAAATCCTAAATAAAGATAAAAGACGGTTAATAAACAATAAAATAAAGTATTCCATATTATATATAGGTACTTAAAGCACTTCGGATTTAATCAAATACTTTTTTATATATGCAAAGTAGTCATGCCAACATATTATATGACTCTTTAATTTCAAATCTTAATCGCCAATAAGTATACAAGAAGTAGGATGGACAGATTATTTTATTATTTATGAACTATAAAACTTTATAATGCAGGCCAATTACATAGGTAGTCATTTACCCTTAGACCTTACTCAATTGTATGATAAGGCCCAACGTCCCGGTGAGCTCGTAGGCTTCTCAAACTAACATATCTACTAACACTTGTTTAACGAGTTTTACGTAGGTACAAATATTTATATCAAACTATAGGTACAAGAATAAATAAATATGTTTATGAATATCACATACATTAAGGATTATTATAAAATAATGTTAAAACATTTTTGCTTCAAAATAGTAATTTTTTATATTATGATTTATGAATATCGTTAATACTATAAATACTTAGTTCCTTAGTGAAACTATGTGTAAAATATATACTTATCAACCAAGCGTGTAATATTTGTATGTACGTAGCATTCTATTATATTTTTAATGTAAAATATATGTTTTCAATTTATAACGTACTAGCTGGTCCACTCGACTCTGTCCGCGTATAAGTCGTCTATCACTATTCTCTGGAGAACTGTCTTATTTGCCACGATAACAAATCCTATATCCTTTCCGGAGCCTCAAACTATCTAAATACATTTTTTTTTCGAAACCTGTTCAGCGTTTTAGCCGCGAAAATGTAACAAATAGGCAGACAGAGTTACTTTTTCATTTATAAGTTTACTTATGTATTACTAGCTTTTGCCCGCGACTTCGACTGCGTAGAAATAGTAATTTGGGTAGCTTATTTTTTATCCAAGCTGATTTTATATCATTCCTTACTTTTAAATAATAAAAAGAAAATGATGGTTTTGATTTGTAATCATCAATAATACGCAGAATTCAATGAACAGATAAATAAATGATTAGTAATGGCGACATATTATTTAGTTTAACACGTTTCTGTAAACTACGTTTTTGTTTTCCCGTCCTTTGCTAACACGTGTAAATTTTGTGGACTTGAGACTCTCGTGCACGCCACATGTTTTCAACTAAACTGTTTTTAACTAAATGTACACTTGCAACTTTCAGTGTTTGTCCTTGTGCCTTATTTATTGTCATCGCGAATGCTCATCAATGATCATTTTAGGAATCGAAAAGTTGATAATTGAGTAGCACTTTAACGAATGTATAGAGTAAAAAAATATAAGTAAAAATCCTCTTCTGTGTAGTAAATAGTAACCAGCTTGAATAAATATTACCCTCGTAGATTTGATGGACATTTATGAATAAGGGGGTACATATTTAAAATGTTGATTCCATCTTAAAAACTTCCTATAAGGGATGAAAACGGCATTACGGATTCTCTAGATCTATATACAGGGTGTCCCAAAAATAGCACGTCACAGTGAACCAAACCAGCCTAACATGACCTCAGTAAAAGTTGCACCGTTTTCGAGTTATACCAATTTAAAGATTTTTCCAAATTTTCACCTGTTTTGACATTGTAAGTGCTCGCATTTACTGGGATAGCTTTAGAATTTAGTTTTTTTTATTTGTGCCCGTTTATGAATAGTTGATTAAGATGATAGAAGCATTATTATGTCAATAACTAATGTAAAAGTTGGAAAAATACTGTAATGAACTTGACTTAAATTATCATCAACATAGTAATTTAAACTTTGAACACCTGCCCTAACTTTTTTTTACTACAAACGAAATGAGCAAATAACTTTAAAAACATGCGTATTTTATGCCAATTCTAAAATGGTATTACACATGATATCTTAATGCATTAAAGTAGGAATTCGTATGACATTTGCCAATATGGATCCTCGGAAATCAATGCTAATCATCTAAAAAATTATCTTGTACTCTACGATATCTCATTTGTTTGTGCTCCTTTGAAGAATATGATTGATTTTTGGTTGACCTTGGTTCAAAGATAATAAAAAACGGGTTTAATTTTCATTAGTTTTTACAGTAAATGTTCGAATTGTTTCCCTCCGACTCTAAGGCACAAAATGGCATCTTCGAATAAAATTTCGGTTTAATTTTCGTAAACTGGTTTCCGATATGTCTCGGGCTGCATTGAAGACACGTCGCCGTAGTTCCGCTTCGTTAATTATTGGTTTTGAATAAATATTGTCTTTCAAACATCACCAAAAATAAAAACATTTTACAAAGCGAAATCAACTTCCGTTAAGAGTGCCGAGTAGTCGTTGAAGAAATACCCTAGTATAGTCGTGTAAAGAATTGTAGGATAGTTATTAATTTATTGCAGTTGTAGCCCTGTGACCCAAACTACTCATAGTTCGTTACCTTGCGTTTCGTGACTCTGATTTTGTTTGTGGAACTGAAATGACTACTCGGCACTCTTAACGGAAGTTGATTTCGCTTTGTAAAATGTTTTTTATTTGGTGATGTTTGAAAGACAATATTTATTCAAAACCAATAATTAACGAAGAGGAACTACGGCGACGTGTCTTCAATGCAGCCCGAGACATATCGGAAACCAGTTTACGAAAATTAAACCGAAATTTTATTCGAAGATGCCATTTGTGCCTTAGAGTCGGAGGGAAACAATTCGAACATTTACTGTAAAAACTAATGAAAATTAAACCCGTTTTTTATTATCTTTGAACCAAGGTCAACCAAAAATCAATCATATTCTTCAAAGGAGCACAAACAAATGAGATATCGTAGAGTACAAGATAATTTTTTAGATGATTAGCATTGATTTCCGAGGATCCATATTGGCAAATGTCATACGAATTCCTACTTTAATGCATTAAGATATCATGTGTAATACCATTTTAGAATTGGCATAAAATACGCATGTTTTTAAAGTTATTTGCTCATTTCGTTTGTAGTAAAAAAAAGTTAGGGCAGGTGTTCAAAGTTTAAATTACTATGTTGATGATAATTTAAGTCAAGTTCATTACAGTATTTTTCCAACTTTTACATAGTTATTGACATAATAATGCTTCTATCATCTTAATCAACTATTCATAAACGCGCACAAATAAAAAAAACTAAATTCTAAAGCTATCCCAGTAAATGCGAGCACTTACAATGTCAAAACAGGTGAAAATTTGGAAAAATCTTTAAATTGGTATAACTCGAAAACGGTGCAACTTTTACTGAGGTCATGTTAGGCTGGTTTGGTTCATCTGAGGCTGGGGAATCTCCAGTGTCACTGTGACGTGCTATTTCTGGGACACCCTGTATATATATCCCTAGACAAAATTGTATTTGAATTTTACAGGGAATGATGATTTCCTGCATAAAGAATGCCCTATCATCTTCCATGGGCCACAAACTATCTCTATACCAAATTTCATGAAAGTAAATCGGAAAAAGTAGTAGGGGCGTCACATGTATTGCCTGTAGGATGGCCACTAGTTTCACCTGATATAAATGATACTTATCGAATGTGATACGCAAGAAATGATTTTGAATACGAATTTGGATTTAATGTATCGTCACGCTTTCATAGAATCTTGGTAATTTAATGGTAGGTTAGTTTTATTGTATTATGATTGATGCATCACCGTTATGACACTTATGACAGACCTTCACAGTTAAAATCCGTGAGGTAGACATTGACGGAAACGTAAATATAGTATCTTCGGCTAAGCTTCGGCTGCCAAAATACAAACAGTTCATTTTAAAACTACTTTCTCTGCGAGATCAAATAGGGTCTTTTGACCCTTAATATTTCTTCATGGCGCAGATGTCACACATTACGCAAATTGTGATAAGTACGTATAAATTAAACATTATATATATATATGTATGCTCTAGATAGGTATACCTCGGCCGTCTAGTTCGAGGAGGTTTGGTGGCTGGTAAATGTATTGAGTACTCATAACAGCCGAATAAGATTTCGGAGGCTGTTACATACATACATACATACCTTCACGCCTGTTAAATTGCTTAAAGTCTGACATAAGCACTGCAATATATTATATTCTCATATTAATAGATACATTTTGCGCGTAAAACATAGCTTAACTAACTCTTAAAGTTAAGGGCGTTCCGGTAAGAACCATCCATGCAGGCACTTGGGGGCTTGCGAGGGGGTCCTGAAGGTCACGCGCGCCAGCTCGTGGAGAGAAGTAGCATCCAGCACCAGCAGAGCCACGCAGCGCTCGTCCTCGCGCCCGCGCACCACCGAGCTTATCAGGACTCCATCGTCCTCTCTCTGTCGACATTTTCTGTTATTAGTCAAAAAAGAAAAAAAGTCTAGCACTAGATTGTTGATAGCCAGACCAATTTACTGCTACTAAATGCAATTTGAGCCCTATGCTATCTAGGCAGTTCTATATACCTACAGTATGTTACAATATCATATATTATAGATATGCGATTTAGATTGGTCAATCTCGTAGCCCCGACTGTGTTCATGGGGTCATAAATAATGTATCAATTTTCATATTTCAAATCGTTATTTTTTCATGTTTAATTTGAAGTGTTTCCTTTACTCCTTATCTGAGAAGTTTATGGCCCTATGGGTATAATTATGATATATAGTTACGTAATGGTTACATTTTTGTTGCTCGTAAAATAAAACATAATTTTTTCCTTAGTCTTGAGTCACGGTCTCAGACTAGGTCGAGAATTTATTTTAAACTCTATCGGTCCATCCAACCAGCCATCAGGGTGGAAAAAACGAACACCACATGAACGGAAACCATCTTGAATATTGGGAATAGCAAATTGTACGCAAAGGAGACTAACTTTTATTTTTGAAATCAATTACTAGTTAATACATACCTAAACACCTGCAAAATGAAAGCAGAGCTCCTTGTGTGTAAAATTACGTCATTTTGACGTCATTGGCATAAAAAGTACGACCCTGAATTAATGTGTTTGTTGAAGATTCGCCTTACTTAATAAATATATGAAATTTCAGAAAACAAACGAGGCACAAATGCCGTCTAATGGTACAGTCAGCATCATATATAAATAAGCCTTACCTTATCACATTATTTATATAT
This sequence comes from Acleris emargana, assembly GCA_927399475.2. NCBI lineage: Eukaryota > Metazoa > Arthropoda > Insecta > Lepidoptera > Tortricidae > Acleris > Acleris emargana. Next base: position 13,367,428 of record OV656841.1, on the reverse strand, counting down.
GACGCTGTCTGTACCTAACGTCAGATTACAGATGTATAGACGCAATGCGTATTGCAAGGCAGTTCCGAGGCCTTAGACAAGATGCATTCGGCGTTCGTTATCACTATCCGAAATGTAAGTATAGGAATGCCGTAAGCTCAATCCATTACAATTCCATACATTTTGTCAGTTTCGAAAATCGTTTACTTTAGCGTTAAGCAACTTGTCTTGCCTCACTGGCATGTTTGGGTGACATCTGAAGCTTTAAAGGGGCTCTTACCACCATTATCTCGGAACAAGTTATTTATTTGGCTTTTAAACAAATCATAAGTTCGTCAAATCCTTAGTGCAATGACTCCGTCATGTAAACCTTTAGTTACCTGGTAAGTTTATTTAAATATTTGGACGGCTTCAATCAATGCTTCATAAGGTAGAATGTCATGGTGTAAAGACTATCTGCGTGAGAACCTTGTAAATATTCATTATTAAAATAAATATTTCTATTTCCATTTCTACCGCTGCCTGTCGTTTCGACACGTGTTTCCTCGTGGTCATACTAGTCAAAAAGTGAACCTAGATTTGATCACTAAATACTAATTGTGGTTGTAAAAGTAGGTAGGTTAGGTTCGTTAGGTATCTTTAGATGCCCGAAGGGCAAAACCACCTAGAAGCAGGAGCCCCGCCCCCAGGCGGGGCTCCGTCGAAGGTCAGTAGGACAAAAATAGTATGACCACGAGGAAACACCCGTTTCGACCACTCAATTCTTAAAAATCGACACGCTTGTTAGAATATTATACCTTAGCCCCCGGACGTGGTATAAAGATGGGTTCACTGGGATAGCATTGCGTGTCGCACCAAGTCTTGACTTCGCCAGTCTGCGTGTCCACTTTGATTATCTATGATCAGATAAAGAAATATAAAGATAGAAAGATATAAGAAACATAGGTTAAAAATCTGATGATTGTTGTCCTATGTACCTGCGCAAGTCACGGACCTAAAAAAAGTACGGACGGAATCTCGTCTAACCATGAGTGAAGCAGACAAAATGACCGTCAGTTTACGAGTGTGCGTGCTTTGAGGGTTGCCACATAAATCGTCCTTTTGCCCATTTTGAGGACCCTTTACCCGTAGAGCCCAGTTAAAATTACTTCATTGGAGCGTCATTTCTTATTATGATCCTGATACTACCGAATAAGTTTGTTGTCAAATATCTGCTCGTTTATTGATCCGTTGCTCTTAGTGATTCGTTGCGTTTTGATAGTTTATTTGTTTTGTTTTAAATTAATTTCTTAAAGTCGTTGTTTCGATCCATTTGTAAATTCCGTTTGTTTGTGTCAACGACAGAATAATATTAATAATGTTGATATATCAAACTACATTTTTATGAACATAGTGATTAAGAAAGAATAAGAATTAAGCAATAATTATATTGTCATCGCAATTACATAAGTATGCAAAATTTCAAGAGAATCTGACAAAAGTTAAAACAAAGATCCAAGACTTAATAACATACTTAATTTCTTAGATTGTTTGTGACTTAGTTAAAATTGTGTAAAAAAAACTGGTCAAAATCAAGTCTGACTCGTATAAGGAGGGTTCTGTACCATTACAGCACCACTAACGGATCTACAGATTTCCCCACCTTTAGGGAATAAAATCGGTGAAATCTGGCGACACTGAATGTTTTTTTTGTTTGTAATTTGCATCAAAGTAAATAAACACATATTCATAACTTACACGTGATAAGTGATACCGAGTGGTTTTTTATCACTGGTGCTGTGACTCGACGCGTAATGGCGGCGGGTTGGCGTACCTACCTAGTGCATCTGTGAGATGGTAGATCGTGTTTGACGAAACGAAATGGCGGACCTTGCATACTTCACACCTTTTCAGTGCATCGTTACATCCGTATTTTTTTAGGTCCGTGTTGCAGGTAGGTAACGTATTATAAAAGTTTATTTATTTTCCCGAAATTATTGTTTCCGTCTTATACACGGTGATTTTTAATTGGTAATCAGGAGATGAAAAATATTAATAACCAACCAAAATTGCATTCAATAGATGAGGTCTCACGCAATTACCTCACTGTTTAATTAATTATAATTAGCTAATGATATTGTTGAAACCAATAACCACCGAACACATGATCATCCTACATTCATTATTGAAGTGACGTCGATACGACACGTCATTGTTAGCGTACGGAGAAATTATGATTGGTAATTTCGACATCGGAAAAACAAAAACCCCTCGATTTTATCCGAACGCTGATAGAGTTGATATGGCTACGTCCAACGCCCAATTAGTTATTCTTACTGAACACAGTCGTTATTAGTCGATTTATAGGATATGGCCACGTTTAAAAAAAAGTAACAAATTACATTGACGTTTAGGTACGTACGTTATAACTTATAACGGAAAATTATTTTGTTCTTCTCTTTATTAAATAGCATCTGTCTCGTAGAATATATTGCCAGTGTCACTTGATAAAATAATGAAAATTAACCTAATTTCTTTAACCATCATGTTGTGCATTTGCATACCTAAGAATCACAATCTCTTTACCAAAGTGTAAACTAAACAATTAGTAGGGTGACAATTAATTTCGATAAAGTTATTTCCAAAACGAAAATTAAGTATTACAAAAAAGAGGTCGGTTCCATGTAACTGCGACTGTTAAACGTGATTGACATCAATTACTGAATTACAAAAAAATGGTATCTGATCACCAAAATAAAAATCACCGTGTATACGAGAATAGAAAAAAATACTAGGTTATTAATACCGAACCGCTGTCCGAATCAACGTTAAGAAACAATATCTATAACTATTGTATTGTTTTCACTAATAATCGTATAACCTACATGTCAAAATAGACAGCAAACAAACAGGGGTTCAATTCTACTCGGTAAAAGTAAAATAACACTTTTGCTTTTTTCACTCGCGCTGGACTAGTTGTTAGTGACCCTGCCTACGAAGCTAGCGGTCCTGGGTTCAAATCCCGGTAAGGGCAGATATTTGTGCGATGACCTCGAATATTCGTTCCTGAGTCATGGATGTTTTCTATGTATTTAAGTATATATTTCTCTATATAAGTATTTATATCGTTGTCTAGTACCCATAGTACAAGCCTAGAGCTTAGTTTGGGACTAGTTCAATTGGTGTGATATGGTCCCCTGATATTTTTTTTTTTATTATTTTTTTTATTTATTAAAACAATAGGTACGATAACAAGTCAAAAACAATATGGTTTTACCGAGTACTAAATAACGTCGGCCGAACAAAACAAAATACTTATTGTTCAGTCCAGTTGCAAAACCCGAACTGAATTTTCACACACTTACCAATCCTGGGTTTTCGATGTCAACATCTGAACTTATAGCGTAGAAGTAACGGTACGGCTTTCCTGCGCAAAATAAATATAATGTAACAAAATTAAGACTAATCAATCAAGTTACGGGCTCTTGGTATATTTGAAGTGAAACATTTTTAAAATCACACCCAAACATAAGGAACAAGCGCAGTCGTAAATCGATTTAACACACATCGCCATATCTGTTTATTTATATATTTTATATGTATTATTATATTTATATTATGTATTTACGTATATTTATATCTTATATACCCGTATCTAGTATATATTTTATTTTAACAGTTTTTTTTTAACGCTTTTTTCTTCGCACCGATCTTCTTTTTCTGTTTCGCCTACTGGTTGACTGGTAGAGAATGCCATTGGGCATTAAGTCCGCCATTTGTACTTTATTGTATTTAGTGCAAAGAAGTTTAAATAAATAAATAAATAAATAAATAAACATAAGTACATGGAGGTACGTCAGAAAAGTCGAGTCAGGATCGTAACGAAATGGTCTACAATAACGTCTATAATTACAAAACTATTAGTCTTAAAAACAAAGATATAGATAGTGTCATTAAATTATTTAACTTACATAGTCGGCTTGCTGTGATAATCTTGAGTTTAAATAAGTTAGGGAGGAGCAGGTTGGTGGGGGGGGGCACAATGCAGAATGATCAAAATCGGCGCTCTTGTCCCTTTATTTTTAGTGTAACTCACTTTTCACACGTGATAGCGATAGCGCAGTGATTCCTTCGTATAATTTGGACAAATGTTTATAGGTAAAAATAACCTTAGGCGACCTAAAATTTTTCTACTTCTAAGACTAAAACCCTAAAGTCCAACAGCCAGACGCGGAACAGAACTCCATCCATAAAGTTTAAAGCTATTCATTTCACCATTGCGGCTACATTACTAAAAAAAAAAGTAGAATTTAAATAATACAAAATTTGTGTACTTATTATTTTATACTTAATGGCCTCCGACCCAAGGACCCTTATCTCATGTAAAATTATTAAAAAGTTGAAAGCACAATACACCGGCGGGATAAGTTTGGTCTTTGTCGTCATGCCTTGGCAATATTAATTGTTTTGTTATTCAAGTGGTGGTTTATTATTAAATAGTATCATGTCGTCAAGTTTCAAGTTTTCTCTGCAAGCAAAGTCCTTACACTTATAATGAACCTTTTGTCATGTTATTTATCTCCTCGCAACATGAATATGCATGGATTTTTTAAATCACATTTCTTAACAAAATATGAAAATGGTAATGGTAATGGTACGGTAGTACCAAAATGAGATCACCAATACTAAAATTAAAATTAAAATCAGCCAAGAAATACGGATGATTTAAACTGCTAATTCGACAGCGATTAGACAGAGAGATCCGATATGTCATATGAGTACTGTGACGTCATGTAATAGATCAGATAAACTCCATGTATTCTGTTTTGCTAGAAAGAGATAGGGACAAATCTTTGATGGGTTATATTATTATCTGGGTTATTTTTATAACTATTCAAAATATGATTTTTCTCAACTGTTTGTTAAATAAGTACATGAATTAGCTTTTATTTAAGCTGTAAAAAAAGTCGTGAATATTCCCTATTGAAGTGAAAACCAGATTGTGTCTCACTCGGTTATCAAACTCTTTTTATGAGTATCCTCCTCGAATCGAATATTTTAGATAAAATTACTTGACGGACAAAAAGTAAGTAAACATATTTAATTACCTCAAATTCAATAAGCTTTCTTGTTTCACTAAACGAAGAATGACAACGCACTTTATAAATGTACGTTCTAATGATCACGCGACCTTTTCCATAAGCCTTTTCCGAACCACAGACAAAATAACGAAGGTTATACGGACTGGGGGTCTATTCTACCGGTGTTGTCGTATTTTCAAAGTTACGATAGTTTTATTTACCTACTCGACGGTAAAAAGTAAATACGATAACACTGCATATCAAAAGCAAAATGGTTTACCGAGAAGAATAGAGCCCCTGTGTTAAGAAACTATTGTTGTATTATTTATAGCTATCAATGGGCCTCATAAGAAAGCTCAAGGTCACTCAGAGGGCTATGGAGAGGGCTATGCTCGGGGTTTCTCTGCGTGATAGAATCAGAAATGATGATATCCGCAGGAGAACTAAGGTTACCGACATAGCCCGAAGAATAGGTAAACTGAAGTGGCAGTGGGCGGGGCACATCGCACGCAGGACTGATGGCCAATGGGGTCAGAAGGTTCTTGAGTGGCGTCCGCGGACCGGGACCCGACCTGTGGGTAGGCCTCCAACAAGATGGAGTGACGACCTTGTAAGGATCGCGGGAAAGCGGTGGATGCGAAAAGCACAAGACCGGTCTGAGTGGAGAGCCTTGGGGGAGGCCTATGTCCAGCAGTGGACGTCTTTCGGCTGACATGATGATGATGATGATGATGATTATTTATTTAGTCAATCGATTAACCAAAACAAAAAGAAATAAGTTAAAACCTAGGTATTGATATTGGGACCTAACAATAACCTTTACTCTTAAAGTCAAATTTGTGTGTAGAACTTACCATTGTGTAGGTCGTAATGAATCCTAGGTGTCTCGCAACCAAGATCCGCAATCAGCTTTGGTTTGAACTTGGTAAAGCGTGATGAGTCTAGCGTTATTTCGATCCTTTTCGGTCGACCACGAAACCATTCTGCGTAGTCGGCATTACTTTGCATGGTCTGAAAATCCTCGGATATTGTAATCATTGTAAACATTCATCTGACCGAATACTCATCTCCAATACCTACAGTTTTCTACTTAGTTCTTATAAATCATAACCTAAACGAAAAGGGATAGCTTGCTTTATATTCAGTAAGCAAGGTGATTTTCTTAAACGAGTGCATTTTCAATTCGTTGAAGAATTGTTAACTGGCAACAGTAAGTTGTCCTGTCGGAACATTAAATAACACTTGTGTATTTTTAATTTAGTGCCATGTTTCGTCCACGAAGCAGGCAAGCGGCTCGGCCAAGACCGTAGGTACCTAATAAAACTCTACATTACGTCCTAGGAGCGTTGAGCGGGACAACGATGTTAGTTAATGGATGCATGCTTCGTCAGCGAAAAAAAAAGTGTGTTGTTTATGAGAAAAACACCTCTGTTTAAATGCCCCATTTTATAAATTTGCATACCTACTGAGCTTTTATTGAAAATGACTGCTACGTCTAAGAAAAAAACATTTAAACAGAGGTGTTTTTCTCATAAACAACACACTTTTTTTTCGCAGACGAAGCTTGCACCGATTAACTAACATTGTTGTCCCGCTCAACTCTCCTAGGAAGTAAGGTAGAGTTATATTAGGTACCTACGGTCTTGGCCGAGCTGCTGGCCTGCTTCGTTTGTACGCTTATAATTATGTAGGTACTTATCTATGTGCGGAAAAGAGACTCACTTCTATAGCCTGAATATACATTGCGTCTATCATCTTGGCATCATTATACGCACACAAGTCGACAATCAATCTGTCGTCCTGCTCGTAGGCGTTGATGATGTGGAGATAGAACAACGTGTCGGTGCGGTACCTGGTCACCTCTTTACCAGTTGTCCGGCTTATAAGGACAATGTGAGTCTGAAATGGAAAATAAAAATGTATTATTATAATGGATAATTCCATAAATAAGTACAACTAACAGTAACTGTCTATAAAATATATGCACAAAAGGCATGATCTAATCATCCAGACAACGACAACGACCTGACCGGACTACTTTCCCTTCCCCAGCGCCGCCGGCAGACACTCGCCGTTGGGCGCGCCCGACTGGCTGACATCGCCGCGGCAACGCGCGAAGGATGACCCCGACTGCAACCACCAGACGCCAACGACACGGCTGTGACAGGCGGCGACAGGACGCCACAGGACGGAGGCCATGCCCCGATTCTGTCTCCCCGGTCCCCTGACGGGGGCCGAGAAGACCATTCGGCATAATCATCCATTTAACGTTAGTCGTTAGTCATTTAGGTAGTTTTATAGATGATATTAACATTTTAGTCGCATGAATGTATCTCAATAACCAATCCAAGTCTACTAAATCGTGATAATTTTCCCTATAATTTATTTATCATGTGCTTTAATTTCAGATATGTTTTAGATTTGTATTACGTGTAGTTTTTGGATATACCTACTGGGGAAGCATGCACGAACTCTGGGTCAATATTTCGTAAACGGCCCTCCAAATATATTGTTTTAAGTGTTAAGTATCCAACGATATCTCACTCGATGTAAATATATTCAGTTAAAGGTTTCATTTTTATTATGTTATTTTGCAAATCGGTCGGCGTAATTTGCGGCGAACAGTGCGACAGCTATTAGGAGGAGCTTCAGGTTTGTACTTGTCTCTCTTATAAAGAGCTTATGAGAGCGAGTGAGAGAAAAGTGCAAACCAGTAGCACCTTCTAAAGTGCTTACCTACAGACTGTATAACTATACCAAATTGCGAGCACCACTGTAGGCTGGCGGTGCACACCGCACACGTTAACTCTGTGATCTAGCTTATCCTGTGGTAGTAGTTACCTCGTATTGCAAGTACCACGCAGGCTGGCGGCTGGCTGCGAGCGGCCGGCTGGCGAGCTGGTTGCGCGATTACGGAGTACTCTGTCACACCTGAACACGTCAACTCTATAATAGCTTATTCTCTCTGGTAGTAGTTACCTCGTACTGTGGGTACCACTGCAGGCTGGCGGCGAGCGGCCGGTTGGTGAGCTGGTTGCGCACCAGTCCCGGCAGCGATACCGACAGCGGCTGCTCCACGATCACGAAGTACTTCTCTGTCACGCCTGGACACATACAACAGATATTAACTTTTTTGTTTTTATTTATTCACAAATAAATTGTTCCTGGGTTTTGGATATTCTTTATGTATTTATGTCGTTGCAACAACGATATTTTACCGAAGGTGTGCATGTAGGCTGGGTGCAGCGGCCATCTAGGGTTCATTGTTCCCACGATGTGTGCCCTCTCGAACATGTCACCTAAAACAGATGGAGAGAAAAATAAGTACTAGGTTAACCAGGGTCTCTATTCTATACTGAGTAAATCTGTATTGGCCTTGACATGTTATCGTAATGTTTAATAATATGCCGCCATTACTGTCAAATAAATAAGACACCCAAGTAGTATATATTATTGTTGTTTGATGAATTTGCGCCTAAAAAAACAGTTTTGTTCAAAAATAAATCTTACCCTTGGATAACCTTTAACGTTCAAGAAATGATGAAATTAAGAGATGATGCTCACGCTCGTAGTAAGCTGACTAAATCTGATGCTCACAAACAATACTACAAACAACTTAAAAACATTGTAATTTCGGCAGTTCACTCGGAAAAAACTGCATATTTCAACCATCATATCAATAATAACATAAAATATCCGAGTTTATTGTGGAAAAATATTAAAAAAGATGTAGCCAACTTTAAACGTAATGATCCAGAATTGCCTTTTCATTTAAATAATCCTGACCGCATTAACCAACAGTTTCTTGACCTTCCTGGAAATAATAACGTTAGTATATCACACTTGACTAAGTACGAGTTTGATAGATTTACTTCCTCTGTTTTTTCGTTAAAACCTGTGACAGAATCCGAGGTGTGTAAGATAATTCGATCTATTACCACAAATGCTGAAGGCATTGATGGCATTACATTAAAAATGATTCTCCTTACCCTCCTACACTTTACATATAATAACTAGCATGCTTAATAAATCTATAACCACCGGTGTCTTTCATGAACTGTGGAAAACTGCTATTATTAAACCTATACTGAAGCATCAAAATCCTCAAAACTTTAAAGATTTACGCCCTATTAGTATTTTACCCTTTTTATCTAAAATCCTTGAAAAAGTAGTTTGTTCCCGCCTTACACATTATCTTGAGCTGAATAATATTTTGCCAAAAAAACAGTCAGGATTTAGGAAGTCTCACAGCACTACTACTGCCTTGTTAGATGTAGTTGATGATATCCTCGCAGCTCAAGACAGTGGTAAAGGGACCATTTTAGTGTTGCTGGACCTCTCTCGAGCTTTCGATACTATAAATAGCACACTCCTTCTATCGAAATTATCCTATTATGGTTTTGACTCATTCGCGTTAAAATGGTTTGCGAGCTATGTTACCGGACGCAAACAGTTTGTCCAGGTACGCGACGGTAGTGGTACTATACTAAATTCATCGACGGCAACGGTAGACAGAGGAAATCCGCAGGGCTCCATTCTGGGGCCTTTACTTTTCATTTTGTACAGTACTGACATAATAGAAAATATTAAATATTGTAAATATCACATGTATGCAGATGACATTCAATTGTATATATCATTTAAACCCGATAATACCATCCAAAACGTTGACCGGCTTAACTCCGATCTAAACCACATAGCCAACTGGTGTGATACCAATAATCTAGTTTTGAACTCTGATAGGTCGAAATTTCTTTTGTGCGGATCTAATAAACAAATCAATGATATACATCTTCATAACCCACAAGTTGCTATTAAGGAGGATATTTTAAAAGAAGTACAGTATGAATCTTCTCAAATGAACCTCGGGGCGGTATCGTCCTACACTACCAAAACGTAACATCTAGAATGTCAGTGACATTCAATTTGAACCTTAATGAACCCCAAAATGACGATACCGTTTGTTTTTCAATATCAATGTTGTAGTAGCACGTGCTAACTCGGTAGCTAGCGGTTTTGCGATAATAGAAACAATGGCCTTTGTTTGGAAGATTAGGGCTCGAAGCGAAGAGTTCATTTGAGAAGATTCATACTATAACAGAAGCTCGTAACTTGGGCGTTATTATGGATGGCAGGCTTCGATTCGAGAAGCACATGTTAGAACTTATGCGCAACTGTTTTTATAGGCTAAAAATATTATATCGTGTCCGTGACTATATAAGTGTTCATTTGCGAAACAAACTGTGTGAGTCACTCATATTGTCAAAACTAAACTATGCTGATTCTGTCTTTGGAGGTTGTTTACTAGGGCGTACCAGTAGATTAATGCAACGCATTCAAAATGCTTGTATCCGATTTTGTTTTGATGTGCCCCGTCGATCACATATAACTCCATTTTTAAATATTAATAAGATATTAAATATGGCAAATCGACGTAACTTACATCTAGCTGCTCTAATCTTTGGCATTATAAATAGTGGTGAGCCATCTTATCTTTACGAAAAACTGAAACAATCACAACGTCAGGTGAGGTTTGCCTCACTCTTAATTGGTACCCAGCACAGGACGACTGCTTTTCGTGGCAGCTTTCGCTACGCTGCCACGAAATGTTGGAATAATCTGCCACCGCCAATCAGAAACTCTAAAAACGTTACAAACTTAAAACATAAAATGAAGCAATATTTACTAAATATCCAATTAGCCAACACTTAGCAGACGTCCTGTATTCATTCATTGCATTATTATTATTATTATTTTTCTTTGTCATTCAAATTATGTATTTAATATTAAAAAAAAATGTAAACATACACACTCACACGCGTGCACGCACACACAAACACACACACACACGCAATAATTAATAAGTCTCATGTTCAGAAAAAATTACAATATCTAATTTAGTTTAAGCATTAAGTACTCTTTATAAATAGTAGTGAGATGGATTGGCAGCGCTCTCCTCTCTCTTCAATCCGGTGGCCCTGAAAACCAGCGTCAAGGCTAGTAAGCCTGACACCATGCTGAGTGGCAACCTTTTCGGTGTTAATTTTAGACTAAGTACTCTAAGTTTGTATTACTCTAATTTTTAAAATGTTTTTGTTTTTGTTGTTGTTTATGTTAATTTTATTTTAGCACCGAATAAACGATTTCTATTCTATTCTATAGTAATATGTACCCAGTAGGATAGACACCCCTATTTTTGTGATCGTCGAACTTTTTGAATATAGTTAAAATCATCAGTCATTTGGTAAAAGTATTGAACTCGCATTTTTAACAAGAAAAATGTTAAATGGTTGAACACGACGTTGGGTGTAGTGTATGTGGGATAGTGTTAACATATTTATGACTCAAATGAATACGTAGGTAATATTACACAATACGAACCTTTTTCAATGAATGGAAACTTGACCACGACGTGCTGGAGTCGGCCCCTCACCAACGACATGCCTACGTTGTACACGTCACCTGCAAACAGCAAAAGGTTAGTAGCTCTGGCACGAACATTTCTTAACCATTCAGAAATGTATTCTGGACCTCTATTATAGACGTTACAAATCACAACGTGTTTGACCTGTTATGGTATTGTTTTTAACTCGGCCGGCGGTTTTACAGTCAAGTAAATAAGAGCTCAAAGGTCAAAACGTTGACAATATGATAACGGGGCGAATACAATGTGGTTTTTGTGGGTGTGCTGAATCTATCCTTAGCACATACACATTTCCAAATATTTTTTTATGTATACTTCACCTTTACTTAGTACTCGATGGCGATACGAAATAGTAAATTTCAACGAGCTGCCCAATGTTAGTCAAACACACTTAATATCGCAAGAGGGAAAGATTTGTATTTTTGTATGTTGTAACGAATAAATTCAAAAACTACTGAACCTATTTCCATAATTCTTTCATCACTAATGGAACTCTTAAAGTGTTACATTATGCCTTAGTAACATAGGCTATGTTTATTTTTCTGCGCGGACGGAGTCGCGGGCACCAGCTAGTTCTTAATACGTGCACGGGACGCTGATTTCAATCGCCATACAAATTGTGTCTATGACGACGTTAGAAGTTAGTAATAGAGGTAGGTAGGTACCGTGCACTTAAAGCGCTTTCATATAACTTTACTTTCTATATTGCTTCGCAAAAAGGCAAGCCCAGTTCCTACCCCAAGTAGACAGTTGGCTGAAATCGCAAGCGCCTTTCCTATTTCTAAATGGCGAAAACGGCTCGTCGATTTTAGATCCGCGCCACCCGCCAATGAGCCTTAACATCGCATGATCAAAGTCTACTTAAGCGAATGCAGTAAATAGGTACCTATCCTAAATATTTTTTGGGATATTTATTTAGGAGCATATAAAAACTTTTGTTTATATGCTCCTAAATAAATATCCCAAAAAATATTTAGGATAGGTACCTATTTAACTAAAGAATAACAAATAAATATCAGGCGACAATTTTACACAACTTGTTACTTCCCAAACTAAGCTGAACTAATTGTATAATATTGTGGCGACCTAGTGACATCTAACGGCAACTTGTATCAACCAACTCGCTAGCGTCGCCATCAGCATCAGACAGCGGAACTAAGTATTCTACATCGCGCTAACGAAGTTTCTACAGACGGCTGACATATATATAAGACTTCCAACTTCATCCCTTCATCAGGCGCGTTTGTTGAGATTCTTGCGGCGTTGCTTCTCAGCACTTCTTGCGAAGCGCTGGTAGATTTTTGACGTGTGAAAGTGCCCGTGCAGCCTACTTACTGAATAAACATCTTTTATGTTTTTTATTTTATCTTTTAAGCTCTAGGCTTGTATTATGGGTACTACATAGGCAACGATAATACTTAATTATATAGAGAAATACGTACTTAAATACATAGAAAACATCCAAGACGCAGGAATAAAAATTCGTGCTCATCAGACAAATGTCTGCCCATACCGGGATTTGAACCTGGGATCGCTAGCTTCGTAGGCAGTGTCACTACCAACTAGGCCAACGTTTCGTCAAAAATATTTAAACTACATGTAGATACAATGCCAAATGATGTGGAAAAAGTGGTGCACATATTCTTGTGTTATTTTTATATTTTTGACCTTGGTTCAAATAACAAAAGGAGTTCTACAAAATGTTGGTAAAGGTTAGGTTACGTGTCAACGTAATAAAAATTCGTAGATACACCTGATTTTCATAATACACATCTTTCAAGTGACGCACTTTATGTAGGTAACTCCTAATGAGCGTTTCGCAGTTCTCGCAAAAACTACAAAATGTTAGCATTGTGTGATACCTGCTGTCAGTAATCACGCAACTGCTTTTTTAGGGTTCCGTATCCAAAAGGTGCCCACCGGACCGTATAACTAAGCCTCCACTGTCCGTCTGCCTGTCTGTTTGCCAACGGGCTGTATCTCATATGAACCGTTACAGGTAACTAGTTAAAATTTTCGCTATAACAACGACGGTTAAAAAAAGCCCCATACTAAAAATAAGATATTAATGGCCGTTGTTTGCTGGACCACTCTTGAACAGTAAAGCCAAACACATGATTTTTTCAAAAAATATGTTAATTGTACCCCCTTAAAGCGGGAACCCCTTAAAAGAATGTCACGGAACCCTCCGTTCGCGAATCCGTCCGCACTCGGCCGAGTTTTTTTCCAAGGTAGGTACATATTACAATTTGTAGAAGTTTTGTTTTTGATTCAGGTGGGTTACTTACTTACTCAAATAGTATTTGGTTCGATTTCATTTTAAATGCGAAATCTAATATATTTAAACAAGTATCGGAGTCTCGGAAAAAACTACGATTTTATGAAATTTACCATGCAGCGAGTTTCAGGGGCAATAAATCGATCTAGCTAGGTTTCATTTTTGGAAAACATACCAAAAAAAAAAACGAGCAAAGTTTGGTCATCCAGGTACTAATAATAATAAGACATACATTTTTTTACCCTTTCCCTCTGATTAAAATATTATAGCCTAAGTACGACTATATCACTCGCACAACCACGTGCATTTAAAAATCCATCAAACAGTTAAGGCTGCAAAGCATGCCACAGACATACATGTAGGTATGTCTCGAAAACACATAACCCTCCCTATCAAACACTCAGGTAAAAATAAATAAAATGCTTGTGAAGCATTGTCTGCAACTGTAACTGACCATTCGGCATCACGTGGGGGTGAGAGGTGTGGTTGACCAGCGCCAGGCTCTCCGAAAGGTTCCTCCGCTCCAGCGTGTCCAGGGTCACTGGGTCTACCCTGTTCCGATATCATAATGTTTAAATTATTAACTAGGTATATAACTCTAAACCTCGATGCGGAACTGAGACCCAACACGACCTGTACCCTCACCATGAGTCACAAATTACCGTACTAGCTAGCGACTCGAATGCTCTGTCTCTCGCACTCTATAAAAATACTGTGAGGGACAGAGCATTCGACTCAATAACGAGTAAGGTAATTATGAGTACTGGTTTCAGATTCAATACTTACTTAACTCAATTTCATGAAACTTAGCTCTAAAGTTTAAGAGCTATCCAATGATTCTTACTCAAAGGCATAAAGTAAAAAAGTACGTTACCTTTACTGTTAGGGCCTCTAATTAACTAGGTAAAACCTTATTGCCTTTGACTTGTGATCGTATTGTTTTTAACTCGGCGACCATATTCGTAAATGTCAAGTAAATTAGAGCTATGGTTCTACCTCTAGAGGCCTAGCGACGTCTAGTGCCAGGTGCCAGCTTTGTGCTCGTATATCGTTTGTTTATACATACATAAACTCACGCCTTCATTCCCAGAGTGGGGTAGGCAGAGCTAAAGAATTACCAACAAGTCTTAAAACTTCTTGATTATTCTGTAACCACATTTTGCACAAGTAGGCTAAGATGTTTCCCAGTGTATTAGTGACAGGTGGCAAGCCCATCGCCTAACAGTACTCCAAGCCTTTATTCCCTTAGTCGCCTCTTACGACATCCACGGGAAGACATGGAGTGGTACTATTCTAACCCGGCAATCACCGGTTGGCGGTTTGTTTATATTATATTTAATTCACCTATGAATGACTGGTCCCTCCGTAAACGCGTACATCTCGTCGCCAAACGGGTAGAGGGAGATCATAGCGTTATCGGACATGGACTCTCCAGGGTTAAAAAGTGCTGCAACTCTGGAAAAACGAAACAGTACTAAGAACATTTCTTAGTTATGGACTTAGAAGCTGAAAAGTAAAATCAAGATAACAATTAAATCCTATAAGTGAACTCCGATATCATGACGACCCCTAAGTATTTCCATAGCCATTTCTAAACAGCCCAACCGATTTCACCAAACCTAGTTAAGAACTAATTGGGCTAAACTAGTTTTTTTTTTAAAACAGCGCTATGCTGTAGCGTTCTATCTGTCTGGGAGCTATGATACTATAGGAAATAAACAGACACAGGGACACGTCGGGAGTTGAATATTACAAATGTGAAAAAATTACAAGTTCGCTAATTACCTACTAATTTAAGAAGTGAGATCTAACTGGAAACCAAGATCTTTCCAAGCTCCTTAGATCGCAGTTCCTGTCACGCATAACGGTCAAATATTAAAATAATTGATTATGTTGTTTTTTTTTTTTTTTTTTTTTTTTTTTATATAATAGGAAGGCAAACGAGCACACAGGCCACCTGATGGTAAGTGGAAACTGTGACCCATAGACATTCGCATTCATAAGACCGCAATCCTAAGACTGCAAATGCGTTGCCAACCCTGAGGCCGAAGATGGAATGCCTCTATGCTAGTCATTTCACCGGCTGTCTTATCCCCAAACCGGAACACAACAATGCGAACACTGCTGCTTGGCGGTAGGTTAATGGATAAGATGGTGGTACCAACCCGGACGGACCCTGCACAAGGTCCTCCCACCTCCAAATAATAGCGCAAGGTTTTCGATATTGCTGTGTGACAAGATGTACATACTTGCACTTACCTGCAGCAGTTCGAAAAATTGGGTAAAAATTTAACTTTGCGTTTTCAGAATAATTAAATGTTTTCAAAGTTTCGAAAGTCGTAACTGAAGTGCGAATGATTAAAAAAATATGTTTTTATTGCGTAAGTACCTACGTCTCTTTTTTTCTAATTTCCAGGAGATGATGACAATGAATAAATAATAAATAAATATCAGGAATCAATCTCACTTAAATTTACCTAGTCCCAAACTAAGCTCTAGGCTTGTACTATGGGTACTAGACAACGATATAAATACTTATATAGAGAAATATATACTTAAATACATAGAAAACACCCATCACTCGGGAACAAATATTCGCGCTCATCACACAAATATCTGCCCTTACCGGGATTTGAACCCAGGACCGCTAGCTTCGTAGGCAGGGTCACTACCAACCAGGCCAGCGCGTGGTCAAAAAACAAAGAACCTGTCGCTGGTGGTATAGTTCTACCTAGAGGAGTTAGGGGTCAGGTTGGAGTAGGCCTTTGACTATATTTCGTCTAATGAACTCTGCAAGCAAAGAGCTCATCATCAAAACATAAACGGTTAAAAGTATGTTACACCTGTCAAAGATGGTGTGGCAGGGGTCGGGAACCGCGCTCGTGCCGAACTCTGTGACCACGATCCGCTGCGCTGCTCGGTTGCGCTTCAGCGTGGTGGACTGCAGGAAGCGGCACTGGTACGTGGCGCTGCCGTCGTGGATCGCAAACCTGAAGGTCAATGTTAGGGAAGTAAAGGTCAAGGTTAATAAATAAAAAAACAATTCTATTCTATTTATATTATTATACGCTCCATTATTAATATTGAATCGCCATAGTTTATATCACTTAATATCCAATCTATGGATGGTGCACGACACCAGAAACATAGTTTTGGTATTGTTATATTCCACAGTACACACTTTATTAAATTCTGACATTCTTTGAAGTTTTTTTTTTAAACTAGGGGCTCTGCTGAGTTGTAGACGCCCTTTTGCATCGCGTTCGCTCGGACAATTATTTCCAATCCAGTTTTATCAAGTTATATCGAATTCAATTAACTTAGCCTAGTTGTGCAAAATGTGGTTACAGATGGTAATTCTGTAGCTCTGCCTACTCCACTCTGGTAATGAAGGCGTGAGTATGTATGTAATTAACAAGTTTTCCCGTAAGTCTTAAGAGGATTGTGAAGCTGAAAACTTCCATACAAAATGCGAGGACGTTTCTCTACCGAAATAAAGAAGACAATATTTCTTAGATAGAAGGTACATACGTACCCAACGTACCTAGTTTTCATAGTAACTCCAATATAAAATTTGTGGAAATCAGACTTTATTTAGGGGGTGAGAAACTTTATCGCTCGGACCCCGGAGCTAAAATAGCGATTTATTTTGACATAATTCGCTTCACAAAAATTCTTTCGTTCACGGGTAAACAAATGTTGATATGGCGATACACTCAGATTTGTTTCTAATTCTGCTACACCCAATTGGGTCAAGTTGAGTTGTTATGCACGCAATCTAGTCTGTGGTCATGGATCAAGTGCGCCATATCTGCGGTCATTACTTCGCACTAATATTCAATAATCGTAATTAAAGAGCTTGTGCAATACAAATAACAAAATCGAAAGCAACTGGACTTTATTTGTAGTGCATGCTTATGCATACCTAAGTAATATTGAATTAAAATACCCTAGCCATCGGCAGTTGCATGCAATAGCCATAATCTGTAGTTGCTTAATGAACAAATAAGTAGTACAATATTAAACTAAAAATCTGCTAACAACCGTAAATTATAGGTTGCCTGGTTCTTTAAATTTTGACAAAACATAGTCGTGTTAGTCAGGGCTTCTAACAAGGTTTTTTAGAATGGTAATAAGAAAGGGTAATCTCTGCTCTAAGTATTTCGTACAAAAATGGGTGAAACCCTTTTTTTACTTTATAATATTTCTGTGTAAAGTTCCCTGATTCTAAAAGTGGTCTTTTTTGCCCTCAGCAGGTCCTATTTAAAATCAATTTTTGACTTAGTTTAAGGGTAGGTAATTGATAATCGGAATTCTTATACGAGTATTGGCCGCGTTGTCATGGGTAGCCAACTTTAGGCTGCTAACTTCAAGTTGGTGAGCTTGACCACATATTATTTTTATCTTGTATTGTTACGTTACGTAACGATGAAAATTTGTACATATTCTTATTATGAAAATTGATACACAGCCATTTTGATTCTTAGAGATGGCAACGTATAAACAGACTAAAAATTGCAAGTATCTACATATGTTCCTAGAGACCACTTACCATCCGCTGGCCTGTGTGCCCGTTTGTCGCCTCTATGCCTAAAGTAAATATATTTACCTGTGCAACAGGGCGGAGCTGTCAAAGAGATGGTCGAATCGCATGGAGCCAACCTTAAGGGACCCCGGGCCGTTCCGCAGTAAACTTCCTCGCACCCATGTTGGAATTTCACCTTAAAAAAGTAATTACAAATAATATTATTATTATTTGGGATAAGTGTTCGGGATTTTTTATTAACAACAACAACACAGCGTGAAAGCAACTTGTCCACGTTGCTTTCACGCTTTTTAATATATTTTTATTAGCTGTTTATTTCTTATCTTAAAGGTAAGAGAATGTTTTGCTTATCTTAAAATCTAAGCTTAAATTATAAAGATCAGTGCAGGTTATAGTTACATAATATTGCATCTAATATAACTTTCTTTACTATAACATTTTTTAAATTAAATTACAGTTCCCCGAAGACCAGGTAAAATATTAATTCCCCTAGGTGACTACTTGACAGATTGATGTCTTGAGCCAGAACGCCCCTATTCCGTAGTTTTCATCGAAATCGTAAGAGCCGTTTTCAAGAAAGTGATAACAAATAATTATATACAAATATTGCTCGTTTAATAGTACCTTATAGAATAATGTCTTTACATACTAAATATCTTTGTAAGTTGTTCTTTGTTTGTTTACTTATTTTATTTTCAAATTTGAATCGTGTGGAAATCTGTTTATTGTGGTGGGCATAATTCCTACCCATAGGTACTCTACGATCGTATTCATTTTTACTTTCTGGTATAGTAAAGGTTGGGTTGGGAGACTTGAAGTCATCTACATAATTAACTCTTACTCTCGCCCGTTTAAAAACATGTAATCAACTATTTCTAAAGTGGGTTATCCTTAAAATTTACTACCTATAGTTTCAAAAACTTGTCAATATTAAATACATGTAGCCATACATTTAAATAAAAAACCGAACCACGAGTGACAAATAAAGGTACTGTCCGATACGACTGCAAGTATGTTAGCGATAACTAAAACTATAAAGAAACTGGTAGAACTGTAAGGTAAGGTTTTACCAGTAATTTGCCCTTCCAGTGGTTCCGTAACCTCTTCCTCGCAGGACCGGAGCCACACGGACGCGTCGCAGCTGGGGTACAGCTTCTCGTCACAAGCAGCCATCTTGACGTCTGTAAAAAAAAATCGGTCGAGTGGGAGTTTGACTCGCGTGTCGAGGGTTTCGTTTTAAGGTAGAAAACTAGAATTAGTATCGAGAAAATGCTTAAAGGTTTTCTGAACTTTACTTCGTAGTATGCAATCCATATGGACTTGCCTAAATAATGACTCCTTTTCAAGGATATTTTTTCATTTCTATAATATAAAAAATTGATCATTTTCCTATTTTTCTTCTCGCTAAAAGTAATAAACAAGTCAAGAATTTTCATAATTTTCAACTTTGTAGGTACTTTTAAGTAGGTACTTACTAATATTATAAGTATGTATGTATCTAAAGTCTTTATTGCACAAACATATAAACATACATACATACATACATTAAATCACGCCTGTTTCCCAGAGGGGTAGGCAGAGACCACTTCTTTCCACTTGCTATGATCTTGACAAATTTCTTTCGCTTCTTCAACATTCATACATCGAGTCATGCACGCACGTCGGTTTCGGGTACTTAAGATTCGGCCCTTTTCCAGTATTTCTCCGATTTGATTTGAAAAAGTACGCCTATAAATATTACAATAAGTAATAAGTTATATACTTGAGTTACCAAATAATAAAAATAAAAACCTTTGGATATGACTAGTTATTACTAAGATAATCTGTACAGTCCTCTACAAAGAGATGTATCTTCACTTCACCTCATTGCATTGTAATAAGGACCCTCTCTTTGTAGTCGACTGCACTCTAATAATGAGATTAAACATTCAAATTGCTATCCATTTTACTATATTGGACGCCGTAACTACGTTCAAGTTGTTAGCCATAAACATCGATTTGACTTTACCTACTACTCCCTTCACGAGCTAGAATAACTTTAAGAACTGGTTCACGTTGGACTGAAATTCATAAAAAAGTGACCCATTATTTTTGCTCCTCAGTGTAATTGAAGCTATACCTTTGAAAACAAATGATTGTCTCATCTCAACACGAATCTCATTGTTATAAGAGGACTTAGTTATTATAATGAGTAAAACCAATATTATCTTAAAGGGTTATCCTTTAGTTAAGTTATGATAACGCTGATTGGCTTAGTGGGGGAATGTACGCGGGGGCATATTTCGACTATTAACCTCTCAATTAATAATCCCTACGTAAACTGCCCTTCATTCATTCTTGTCTTTTTTCGTCGCTATGAAAATCTAGTCGCAATAAATTTCGAAAGGCACTAAAAATAATAAATGAAGCTTCCAAATTATAAGTCATACCTAATTAATCGCAGTACAATACTAGGTATTGCTTAATTTGATTTAATCCGGATTTCCCCATACAAAACTAATCCGGATGGCACTCCCTAGTACAATACTACAAAACTAAGCGTATTATACTACAAAATATCAATAGCTATCAGCAAAACACCTTCTTTTTCTTTCAAAATGATGGTATTGGGTAAAATAACTACAAATAATAATTACTGCGGTACAATTGTTGGTGTGTCTTTAATGGCTCAAATTAACGGAACATTGACAAGATCCGTTTTAGGTCAAGCCTGTAGTTAATTGCCTGAACTCATCCACTGCTATTATCCTTTTAAGACTTTAGCTATCATTCTCTTTAATAGGTGCACTAATTTCGCTTCAATTTTTAGTATTTTCTTGCATTTGCTCACGGAAAATCCACTCTTAATACATAACTCTGAGTTCTGACATGCTTTCAGAATCAACTTTTTACTAAGGTAACGAATGAAAACAACGTACGTATCAAATAAATATTTTCATCATGCGGAAACTGTATGTATGTATGTAAACTTTATTGCACATAAACAATAACCAGACATACATACATACATAAACTCACGCCTTCATTCCCAAAGTGGGGTAGGCAGAGTTAAAGAATTACCAACAAATTGACAAAACATAATAACAAGACATGTTTGCATCAATATAAATAATGTACATAGGCGAACTTATCCCATATGGGATCTCTTCCAGTTAACCTTGGAGTAGAATGAGGAAGGACAATGCCGAAGGATAGACGAATTAACCAAATTTTAGGAAATAACAAATAGTACATACAACAGAGAAATAGGAAGAAAATAAAATATCTTCTTTAATAAGATTTAAGATAAGAAGAGAATTACTAAGAAGAAACATAGATATAATATAATATCCCAATATAATACTACCACACATACGTAAACAGCAGTTAAAACCTACAACAGAAGGATCAACACTCGGGCTCATCCTGTTTATTTAGCCACAACTTCTTTAATCTTTCCTTCAGTGAACCGACAGATCTAGATTGCCTCAAGCACGATGGAAGCTCATTCCACAATTGGACAGAGTGTACCGTGAAAGATTTAGCATAGGTTCGAGTTTTGTTGGGTATCCATATACCTAATGCTAAACAACAGAAAAAAGCGATTAAAAAGATCACTACATACTCGCGTAAATAATGTCGAAAATCGCTCGATATGTTTCCGGACGAGCCCGAAACACGCGACCTCTTTAATATATCAGAAGGTTCATGTTTAAAATCGAAAAATGACTAAAAAGTAAGTATACGCACAAATGTAAGCTACAAGGACGGCAATCAAAAATAGCACGTGGAATTATTTTTATTTCATTCAAGCAAGTTGCTACATACCTCGCTGGTTCTAGACACCACAAATATATAAATGAGCACTAATGTTAAATAAATTTAGAAGTCTTAAGGGGTTCGCTCGTCCCGAGTAGCGGCGTACATGTGGGGAATGAAGTCTGACCGAGAGCGGCGCGGCAGGGTGGCGGCCCGCCCTGCGGCCTTCACCGCGCTTCACCCGACGAACCAGCGGGTGCAAAAACAAAAACATAACTTCGAATTTGGTAAATGTTACCTAGCCGGCTCAGGAGAGATCACTGCATACCACTTCATATTATAAAACAAAGTCTTCCACCGCGTCCGTCTGTATGTTTGCGATAATCATGAACAAATTTTCACGCGGTTTTCACTAACAATTACAGAGTTTTTCACGGAAGGTTTTTAACAATCTGCGATTCAGTTTGGCAGATACTTAATCTTTTGTAAAATAATTGCTTCTTGATAAATAAATAAACAAAATATGTATAATTCTGGTTTTTATACCGGTGTTACACAAAACTAACATATACCGAAGCGAAGCCAGGGTGGGTCGATAGTAAAATATAAATCTTAAACATCATATAGGAATTACATCATATATACATACATAAACTCACGCCTTCATTCCCAGAGTGGGGTAGGCTGAGCAATTAGGAGCCCAAACTGGCACCAGTCATGAGGTCCCATCTCCTGTGAACCCCATGACATGCCTCTCAACCATTTGCCGTCGTCTCTCGAAATCGAAATTATGTACCATCTCAGACTTCCATTGTTGGGCTAAGACACAAAACTCTTTCATAGACGTATGATAAATGCAGAGAGAAATTAGGCTCAAATTAGTCATTGTTTTTTGCGACAAGGTTCTATGGTGGCGTTAAATACAATTAATATACGTAGACAAGATCAACTTTAGCTCTTTAGCTCCGGCAACTTTATCTTCTTTTACAAGTTTTATAACTTTAACGGTGTTTTAAATAATCCTAAATTTCTCGTCTCACGACTTCACGCGACGGTGATATTGAATTTTCCGACCTATTTGATGTACATATATTTTGCCACACATGCTAAGTTACTCATAGACTATGCCTTCATTATGATGCCTTCATCAATCTACTTATCTAGGTTCTAATGGACTAGGAGGATAATTGTAACACGGTCGGGTTCAAACTTGAACCGTTAACGTTATCAATGTGGAGCATAAGCATGCATAAGCCTACTAATGTCTGTATATCTTATTAATCTTATTGTACCTACTGTACACGAAGGCCAGAGCTTATATTAACAATATTGCTTGAGGTGTTTCTTAACACCGTGAATCTTAAAACTCTCCTGCCTTTTTTATACTTGGTAAAGCAGGAAGAGCAAGCAAGTCACTTAACTAACGACAACCGTTAAAAATCTATGTTTGTTATTTAGTTAGCGAATGTTGAAGACGGTCAATATCAATATCACCTAGTTTAAGGGATTGGGATAATTGAACTTAGATATTGACAGCGTTTTGATATATTTGACGGACGTCCATTATTATGTCTATTTTAATACAGTCATCATCATTCATAGCTATAATATATATATATACTGCTGCTATCAATTATGTCAGTAATAACGTGACTTTAAAGTCACGACACAGCAATGAAGTAGAAACCTATATCGCTATTTGTGGATCAAATTTTACTAATAGAAACATACTTCATATGGTCATCGCTCCTGTCGAACCCGGGACCGCTCTAGCTTCGAGGGAAAGGTACTAACTAAGCTAACTCTAGTTTTTGATTTATTATATAAATTATTTTGCTAATAAATAACCGTTCCCGGAGACATCTGTGACTTGGGACACGCGGCGGGAGGCGGGGGACGCTCGGATGAAGGGCGCCGGCGAGGACAAGGTCACGTGACAAGTTCATACGGACGCGCACGTACGCAGTGCGCATGACGCGGGACAGGGGAGAGACCTGAATCAGCTGGGGGATGCGGCGCTGTACTCGTAGCACCCCTAATTAAATTAAATTATCGTCAATTGCTGTTATCAATTAAGATGTTAAAACTACTAGATAGATAAAAACCTCGATAGAACATTGACCTTCTTTCAGAGCTGATATCTCTTAAACGACTGAAGCGATTTTCATGAACTCTTGCTAAGAACAACCGCTAGACAACCTGCTTTCAAATAAATAGAACCGCATCTACATCAATTTACCCGTTTAAGAGCTATGGTGCCACAGATAGACACACACCAACACACGTGAAACTTATAACACCCCACTCTTTTGCGTCGGGAGTGAAAAGCTAAAACCCAACTACAAATCAATATATTGGTATCATTAGTCACGTTGCCTCTTATTGCTAATGTACCTCTGTTACAAAGTTATGTTCCGCTTCGTTCGATGGCAGCTCCTTAATTACTGTCAAGTGAATAAGAGCTATCATAGCGTTGAGATAGTATAGTACGGGGGGTTATTATGACATAGATTTGCAGTTCAGTTTACGCTGAAAAAAAAAGATAGAGCTATATAACTGCTATAGCTCTATCCCTTACGCTCACCGTAAAATCAATTGCATAGCTATTAACCCCCCCCAGCTGATTTTTTCGTAGAATATTTTCAATCCACGACCATTTTTATTTTTCATACATTAACGCAACCGTGCAAATTCAATTTGATAAAAGGAGTGTACGATTGGATTGGATTGGAAATAATATAATAAATCTACCAAGCTGCTTGATGGTAACGCCAGAATGGACAAGTGGGGGACAGTGTAACAAAAGCCATTTTTATTTTTAGAAAAAAAACTGTGACAGTACCTTTTACTCTTCCTAATAATCACTTTAAAATCAGCAGTCACTTCATATTAGACATAAAATTATATTATAAATTATGCTTAGAAATAACTTCTTTGTTGATTTTGTGAAAGTAAAATTTTGTTAAAGTGTGCCACAGGGATGGGGTACAATTTAACGGACATAAGTAATAAAAACAAAAAACATTTCTCAAAAAACAGAAATTTGTAAATTTTTCGTTTACCCGGCAACACAAGGTCTGATAACAGCTATTAAAAATGGCAGGGTATGAAACTAATAGCGACCGGTTGCCAAAAAAATAATAATAGAATAGAATATGAAACTAATAAAACACGTCAAGACAGACCATAGAGAAATAAGAGAAGGACAAAGATATTCCTTATGACGGTGCCCCCTGTCACTGTCCCCCACTTGACCCTACACTTACCTCATCAATACTTTAACTGTATCCAGCTGTTTCGTTGGTACAGAACGTCTGGGGCTGCTGATGATAACTTTTAACCAGAAATTGGGTTTACACACAGTCACAAAATGAGAAATTGTATTTTATCCGTCCGTTTTTGATAGTTTCATTAAAACACTCCAAAAAGTTGCCTTTCGAATGCATAATTGTTTTAAACGACACTTCTGTATTCACTGTTCACAGTTCTCCAGTTCAAAATAAACTATTCTATAAATTGAATATTAATTAAGGGCTTTCCCCCCTCTTCAAACAAAACAATGTCAAAAAACACGATCTCCGATTAGCTAATTACTTGCAAACGCTATGCCGCGCGGGGTCTGGGCCTTAATCCTTTACCTTAAGGGTTTTTATACCTGCTAAAATATGTTTGTGTTAAACATGTACCGATTGCAAAGAAAGTTTAATAAGTAACAGTAAATTACAATTCAGTATTATAGCAAATCACAATTTGAGAAGTAGTCAATTATTATTTAAACGAAATTTTGTTACGCAGAACGATCTCAAAAATGCCTTTTATATTTAATGATAAAAATATAAAAGACGATTGATAGAATAAAACGGCTGATCGTTATAGTGCGACTGCCAGTGCCATTGTTACTCGCAGGACTGTGGTTGGAACACATGACTACATACTTATATGAAATTAGTAGTGTTCAGTTAGGTAATTCTCTTAAAGTACTCATTTTTCAACTCGTCGATGAATTATTAACCTGCGAACCTAAGTCGTCCTGTCAGACCATTGTTAATATTTTAGTGCGTGTAATGTAATTAAAATAATATTGTCGCAGATTTCACTGACCAAGCTGCTCGGCAAAAGCACTACGTAAGCCGTATAATAAATACGTCGACAAATTAATACGCCCCGGGGCCCATCGGCCAAGATGCATATTATTTAAAGATTTATGAAGTGGCAAAATTAACGTAATTGACACAAGCGGTCGACACGACGGCCGGCACCTTACGTAAATCCTAGACAAAAATCCTTATTACTGATAATATTTTGGGTGGGCCGGCTCGCATTCAAATTTTATTAAGCATGCTTTAAGCGCAGACTCTTATAGATAAAAGATTTACAAAGTATGCTTAGCGATAAATAGTCACTAAATATTTCAACTCTATTCTTAGCGGACGTAGTGTCGTTTGTTTTATTAATATCATATCAATTTGACAAATCTGTCAATACTTTTCACTTAATTTTAACGATATCGAGTCGCTGTAGGCACCTATCTAGAAATACATATTTATAACATATGAATCGTCGTAAAGTACAGACATCGGTCACACTTATCAAAAATAATATTTTTTGATATTAATTCTAAAGTTATTTACGGCATTGTGTTAATTAATGTTTTTTTCCAAGTTCTCAATATTCTGCAATTCTGCACACTCTACCATTGACAATGTCATTTTATGTTTTAGTTTAAAAACGGCGTACGTGCTCAATCCTATTCTAATCGCGGTTTGATTATACTCGTATCACCGCGCTCCACACACGTGCGAAATTCGAGCAGCTCTTGAACTTGCGGCGCCTGCGCGGCCTTCGCCGGAGGTCGGTGCTAATCCGCGCTTCCGCGAGTGCCGCAAGTGATGCGTTCCGGCAGATCATGTCTATTTGCCTTATATTCAGATACACCAGTACTACCAGTAGCTTATATGTGTATATTTTCTTTCTTTTTTATAAGTAGGTTGTTCACTTTTGAATCTTATCGCTTTAACAGATTACAGTACCCGGCCGATAAGAAGTCAATCCTGACACATTACACAACCATGAAGTTTATCTATATGGATAATGTTGACAGCACTAAAACAATGCTGCTGACTATTCCTTTACATGCAACACATAAGATTAAGTAACATTAAGAAACTCCATAAACTAGCAAGCGGAAAAAAATGTAACAGTTGGGTTAACAACGTTATCCCAGGGTTTTGACCCTGCAGAATATGGATCTGCCTGTCGCCGTTCCGAAATATGATTCGGAAGTATTGCTATACCGGAAAAAGTGCAGCCCATACGAAAAAATTCGTCGTACATTTAGTAAATCGTTGCTAAAAAAGGTACGATTGATTTTTTTGTATGTTGTAAAGGACAATATAGATATGGTAACCCAAATTTTTCCTCCCTCCAGCTATATCATTCTCCGCGATCGTGCAAAAAATGTCTCTTTTTTATTTTTTTGCCTATACTGTCGTTGAAGTTCATTCATTAAAGGCATACAACTGAAAAAAAGTGTCAGTTTTTCCAAGATGGCAGGTAAAGATATAGAGCTGGAAGGACGAAAAACTTGATGACTATGTAACCTTTACAAACTATTAAAAAAAACATAAAAAATTACCTTTTTTAGGGTATTAGAACAACGATTTACTACATGTACGACGAAAAGTTTTGTATGGGCTGCACCTTTTCCGGTATACCGTACCGTTCCGGTTCAAATTTCTGATAACGTTGTCATCCCACCTGTTGTATGATAAGCCGCTTGCATTCTACTTTTTCAAAAATGATCCTAGACTAATAAGACGGATGTCAAGAAATTTGGAAAGGAGGTAGTTTATAACCTTAATTAACACATTACTTAGACAAAGTTTTTTTTTAATTTTCCCAAGGAATAATGTTAATCGAAATCTACGCGGACAAACTCGCGGGCAGAAGCTATATAAATAACATTTAAATTGAATCATTAGCAATGTTTGCTAAGATATTAATTACGACTAGACATAATATGACTAGTAAGGTCTAGGTCTTAACCTTTATTTCCCAATAGGCCGCAAATGTAATATTTGAGTAAGGACCAAATTTTTGTCACCGTTGCACAACGGAAATCACACTGGAATGTGTCACACTGGAAAAATTCATTCAAGTCATTCGTCGCACAACGGAACGAAAATTGTTCACTACATAGCCTTACAAGCGATGCAGCTCATTAAATATAACCACAATGTCGGCTATTTCGAGATTAGTTTAACTGTTAATCAGGGATCGGAAATTCGGATCGATATTTACCTATACTTTAGCGCCGGCTTTGTTGTTCAGTTGTATGGAGGTGGACTCAATCATATAATTCATATAAAATTTCCAGGATTTCAAAATAAATAAATTACACCGGCATGAATTCATAATTATTTATTTATATTAACTGTTTGAAGTTATTTTCCATGTATATGTTTAACCAAATGTTATTTAATTTACCTGTAACTTATTAACCTAACGAATTTATAGGAGCAAAACAGAACGTTTTATCCTACATGTAAAGTAATTATTATATTAACGTTTTGTAGAATCCCAAAATCCCAGAACTTAAATTATTAAAATAATATTTTTAAGAAGCCGACGCCATGTTTACCTATCTTTTTCCGGGATTTTGCCAACTTTAGGTAAATATCGATCCGAATTTCCGATCCATGTATATAATAGTTCGTATTTACCTTTCGTTTTCAGAAAATTTGGACAAGAAACACCTTTTTTTCCACTTTAAACACACATAAATTTAATGACGCACACTGCCGAAACTAACGAATGCTCAGGTAACAGCCAAAAAAACATGGTGGTCCTATCCACATTTTGATTGCCAGCTAGGAGCCAGAGTTGGCATGCTAAAAAAATAAGAAACGGGTGTTTTGCGTTGCAGGCTTGGAAATTATAACGTCGCACAACCGCTGTGTCACAACGGAAATATTTTTTGGGACATTCTTTGTTTTCAAAATTAAAGTAGAAAATAGCGATGCTTTGACATTTAAAGTATAATATCATTTGTGTTGTTTATTGGAGAGTTTATTAACTTTTAATTGGAAACGCTAACCATTCAGAAAAAAAAGAAAAAAATATATATGTCCAGAAAGTTGGAGGTGGGACATCCTTAGTTTGTATGGGGTACAAAAATACGATAAAGTTTGTTAATTCTTTACGGAAAAAGTAAGCAAGGTAATCATTCAATAATTGAGTAATATCTTGTTAATAGGTCATAACTTTATTTGGAACTTTCAAAAACAGTTTTCGAATGTTTGAATACGAAATATTCAGTCACCAATAAGGTGGACAACACCTAACATCTGGACCGGTCCAAAAAAGATAAAAGATAAAAGATAAAAGATGTTTATTCAGTAAGTAGGCCGCACGGGCACTTTTACACGTCAAAAATCTACCAGCGCTTCGGAAGAGACCACTGCTGAGAAGAAACGCCGCAAGAAACTCAACAGTAAGTCGTTTTTTAAATATTGCTAATGATATTATACAATAATAAACTTAACCTAGCATTATATAAAACAATGAATCTCACATAACACCAAAAATGTATTCATGCGTAGTTGAGCAGGAAAACGTGTCAAAACTCAGAATTGTCACAAAACTAATAAGCAACAGTAATATAAAAAATATATATATATAGAAAGTATACAAGTTATACTTACCTGTGAGGGTGCAAGACCACATGCATTAAAGTTTCGATACATTCTCCTACAGAAACCGTGTCCCCTAGACAATAATACAATATTTACATATTTTTTAAGACTAATTTAAATTATTAAATTATTTAGGTGTTGGCCAAGCATTTTTATCTGTTAGATAGTCTTCGACCCTATAGTAAGCTTTAGACATCAACGACTTTTTCAAGTAAGTTTTAAGTATTGGAAATGGTAACTTTAAAACAACGTCAGGTAATTTATTAAAGAAAAGGATGCATTGACCTACAAATGATTTATAAACCTTACGGACACGAAATTTTTTAATAGCAATTTTATTTTTATTTCTCGTATTCAAATTATGTACATCACAATTCTTAACAAAAGAGTCTTGATTTTTAATGACATAAATAATATTCTCATAAATAAATTGTGATGCTACTGTCAAAATATTAATTTCTTTAAATAGTACTCTTAAGGAATCACGGGAGTTTAGATTATATATAGAACGAATGGCTCTTTTTTGCAACACGAATATAGTCTGTATGTCAGCAGCTTTTCCCCAAACCAGAATACCGTACGACATAACACTATGAAAATAACTATAATAAACTAAGCGAGCTGTCTCAACATTAGTAAGTTGCCTGATTTTCCTAACAGCATAAGCTGCCGAACTTAATTTACCTGCTAGTACTGCTATATGGGGACTCCATTGCAAGTTTTTATCTATAGTTATCCCTAAGAAAAGCGCCTTATCTACCATTTCCAATCTCTCATTATTAAGAAATATACTAGATTCTACCGGTCTAACATTAGGCAAAGCGAACCTAATGTATGACCGGTATGTGGTGTATGGTATTTATCCTACTGTAATCGACGGATTTTCGGTCTACCTTGAAAATTAATGATGTATCATCAGCGAATAGCACAATATCACAAAAATTATCTACTGTGGGTGGTAATGGTAAGTCATTAATATAAACCAAAAATAAGAAAGGACGTAATATAGAGCCCTGAGGCACACCTAACTTAACAGGGGCTCCAATAGACTGTGTTTGGTTTACAACAACTGTTTGTGTTCTATCACTAAGATATGAAGACATAAGATTTAGAGAATTATTTGACAGACCATAATGTTCTAATTTTAATATAAGAGTCGCATGATCTACGCAATCGAAAGCTTTGGAAAGGTCACAAAAAATTCCTATAGCATCACAAGATTTCTCCCAAATATTGTATATATATTTAATGAGCACAGATGCTGCATCAGTAGTGGATCGTCCTCTGGTGAAGCCAAACTGATTACTGTTAAGCAGTTTATTTCTATTGAAGTGACCTATTTCTATTGAAGTGACCTAAACTTTGGTCCTTACCCATTTATCTATCAAACTAAGCTCACTGTTAGTTCTTATTACGACATTCATCTTGAAATATGCCGATGATGAGCCCGAGATAACCCAGATTTGGATAATGATGCAGTTCTAGTAATTAACTATCAGCAGGTCTAGGACATTTAGGGGCACGCCCCCAATTATATATATGCAGAGGTCACTATAGAAATATGTCAACGTACGTTATTATAAACCATTCAATTTATAAAAACTCTTAGTGTTTGAGATATATTTAGTTATACTGGCCTATGATTCAAATTGGTAGACTGTACATTAAAGCAACCGTGCATCGTCAATATACATACGTGGTGGCGCGTCTTCGTAGCTTCAAAACGCTATACCATGAAATCGCCAATAGTGTAGTAATTTTATATTTATTATTTTAAGCGCCATAATGTTTCTAGTTTCGTCTTAAGTGTTCTTTAGTCATAAAAGCATACACTTTACAGTACCTATATTTTTCCAAAATGTCTGGAATGTATTTTTTTAAGTAAGCAGTCTGTCGGGAGAGGCCTTTACCAAGCAGTGAGACACTAATTCAGGCTATTAAAAAACGCAGTCAAGTACGAGTCGGACTCGCGCACGGAGGGTTCCGCGCCGTCACAGCAGGTATTACCATCATATTCCGATTTCAATTCGATTCGAATCAGCGCGAGCCCAACTCACACTTAACCATTTTTAGTCAGTTTTTTTTCAGGGTTTTAGGCACAAAGCTTTTTTCAGGGTTTGTACCTACTATAATCATATCAAATTGGACGCTTGTACAATTTACGATACAACAAAAAAAAGGTTCTTATTTTCATCTAGCCCCTAGATTAAAAAACACCTAATACTCGTATGTCTATTTTCTACATATAAATAAGTAGTCTAATTATTAAATTCCCACACGAACAACCACCTCTAAATTAACCTTTAGGAGTACCTAGACATACGAAAAACATTAAAGTTGGCAAATGTTTATAGTCAGTTGCAGGCCTTGCAGCATCGATATTCATAATATTTTTAACCATGTAGTGAAACGCGAAATCGTTTTTGGTCTTAAAGATTTGTATTTATCTTGTTTCCTCAGCTAGATTTAGTACCTACTTACCCATCACAAAGCTAATTGAGAATGCAAGAATATATAATAACAAACTTATCCGATAAAATAGCATGTATGTAATTTTTCGGGTGGGGGGACCTTGTGCAGGGTCCGTCCGGCTTGGTACCACCATCTTATGTTCCGGTTTGGGGATAAGACAGCCGGTGACATGACTAGCATAGAAGCATTCCATCTTAGTCCTCAGGGTTGGCAGTGCATTTGCAGTCTTCTATGAGTCAGTCTATGAGTCACAGTTTCCACTTACCATCAGGTCCCCTGTGCGCACGTTTGTCTTTATTTATTATTTATTTATTTATTTATTTATTCTTACCTACGCAATTAAAAAAAAATATGTACGTAATAATTATGATTTCATATTGCATCCGTATCTTTCGTATTAAAAAAAATTACGTATGGAGAATAATTAATTAATGACCATAAACCACCACTGACTAAAAATGAAATTACTTGCAATTAATATGAAATGAACGTCTGCGGCAGTTAGGTAAATATATGAAGGTTTCACAAACAAAGCTGGTTAATTTTACGCATCGCGTGTCGCGTGCTGGACGGAGCTCGTTGTCGGGCACGCGGCCCCTCTCACGTGGAGGCTCGCCTCACAATTAGGCTTTATTTACGACAGAAAGCCTTAAAAATGACTGGCGAATCCATAAACAGTCTGTTGCCAATCCGAACTTATTTTCGTACCGTTTCGTTAATTATGAATTTTATTTTCTTATTTTTTAACTACTTTAGATCGGGAAGAGAGGAGAATTATGTGGAGGCTTGTGGGAGGCTTTTGCCCAGCAGTGGGAAATAAATTGGTAGATAAGATAATATAAGATTAAGATGAATTAACAAAACTTTAACACCCAGGAAATAACTGAATGAAAAAGGTTTACGAACTTAAATTATCAATATAAATTAAATGTTTGCTACAGTAGATTACGGATTTTAGATGTAAAACTTTATTATTAAGTTATTATAACTTTTACATAGTATAATACTAGGTGAAGCCGCTGTCGCTGTCTGTTCGCTTAGATCTTTTAAACTACGCAACGGATTTTAATGCAGTTTTCAGCAATATACAGGGTGTTACAAAAATACCCGTAAAGCCGAAAGGGGGTTAAATGGTGCCTTATAACAAGTCCATTTTACAATATTTGAGAACCGTACTATCACTGTATGACTTACCGCCGAAAAAAAAAACATTATTTTTTTCATTGATGTGCAAACCCTATTTCAGTAAAATTAAAGAGTAAACTACGCAGAACGTTTATGTACATTTTTACCTAATTCGCGAAACATATTACAAGTCGAGGTTTGGAAGATTTTAAACGAAGAAACCTAAACTAACACTTACTTTTTCGTAATGAACGTCAAATTTACAGGAACGGCTCAAAGTGAGCTCCGCCTTGCTCAATGCGAACAGTTCGCGAGCACGATTTAAATTGCTATCTTCATGGCCTACGCATAACATCATAAATCGTAGGTAATATTCTGAGTTAGAAAACATCGTCATTTTGGAAAAAATATGGAATAACACGGAACAATTGTAGAATATCGATAAGAAGATTTGAAATAGACAACATATTTTTTTTCCCGTCTTGACGTTTTTTGAAGCCAGTACTTTAAGCATAATGACATCATAGTATCGAACCTTTGTGGATGAAAAACAGAAAAACCATTAAAGTTGTCAATTATTAAAATTGGTAGCCTCTCTGTTAAATAATCTATGCTAACTCCGGTTCCCTGACATGACAGCTTACTAGGGTTGACAATATTTTTGGCTTTGATAATTTATTATATTTTTTACGGGGTATTCTGTAACACGTTGTATATAGAGTGATTCAAGAGATACATAAACCGAAGCGGAGCGGGGCAGATCGCCAGAAAATATAATTGACTCTGATCTTGGTCGTTGACGCTCTTCTATTATTTCTTTATTTTTTTTAACTTAATTGCACAATAAAATAAAAGTAGAAATGGAGGACGCTACGCTCCTCTATGAGTAAAACACTACATTTTTTTAAAGTAATATGCAATATGCTGCGCAAGTTGCAGTAACATGTTTATTTGAAAAAAAAACAGAACTTAACCATTATTTAGTCAAAACAACATTGGACATTTCCGCTGGGGCAATTTTTAAATTAAGTGTTTTAGTTTTACCCCCTTATTAATAAACTCACTGTAAACCTATTTTAGTTAAAGTATTCTTTGTCCCTTTCTGTCATTCTCAAATGTCACAATTTCAGCATAAGACAGAAGATATTTCAAGGAGACTAGTTAGTCTAGATATTTATGTGAGATTTAATTTTACATAATATGTATATTTTTCGTATTAATTGGGTTATGTGTTTAGTTAGAAAGAATAAATGAATGAAAGAATGTTCAGGAGGCCCTATCAAGATGCACTTCTACGCTTACTAGCGTTTCATTGTTAAACCAATCGCGTCACTGGTAGATGACGTGATACGAAAAATCACGTGCTCTACCAGTGACGCGATTGGTTCAAAAATGAAACGAATAGAAACGCTAGTAAGCGTGGTGCATCTTGACAAGGCCTCCAGGGCCTCTATTCAACACGGTAAAAACCATATCGTTTTTGCCATGGGGGGTTATTATGACATAGCTATGCATAGCGATGTCATAATAACCCCCCTGTAATCGTATTGATAACGTTTTGATGGCTCTTATTTACTTGACAGTAATGACAGCCGAGTTAGAAACAATACCATAACAGGTCTAATACGATTTGGATTTTACCGCCTTAAATAGAGGCGCTGGTGTACATACTTATTTAATAATCTTATTCAATAGGTATAGATTCTTATTTGGGTACTTTAAAATTAAAAGAAATATATAAACTGAAATGTATATAGCTACTTACACTGTATCAGTAATCTTAGAGCAACAAAGTATCAAACGTTAACATGAAATAAAATAAAACATAATCGGTGTAGTTTGTTTGAACTTCAAACAAACTACACCTGCCAGTTTTCCATCAAATTAAAGCTTGATTAGAAGCCACAAGGTACTGGGAGTCAGTTAAAGACTTCTGTAATTACATGCGGTGCATAAAATATATGTTACAACTTTCTAATGTAACATTGTAAATCACGTATTAAATCGTATGGTACTTAACTAATCCATGGATTCAACTCCGGGCTGTAGACGCATTAACAATGGATACCAGCAGTGAGATACCAATTGACTTGTAAGTAAATTTTACATTTAATTATTGAAATAACATTCAGAACGAAAGAAACGTTCCTACATACATACATACATTAAATTACGCCTGTTTCCCAGAGGGGTAGGCATAGACCACTTCTTTCCACTTGCGATCTTGACAAATTTCTTTCGCTTCTTCAAAATTCATACATCGAGTCATGCACGCACGTCGGTTTCGGGTAGGTACTTAAGAAACGTTCCTAATAGTAGTTTATGCGACTGTGCATAATGACAGGCATTAATAGACGAGTGTGATTTTATGAAACGAGCCGAAAGAGCGATAGGTGACCGAAACTTAAATGTGAACATTGAGATGCAACCACGTCAAATAACCGATACTTTATTAACGCTAATCGAAATAATAAAAAACACTGCTGAGCTGACACGTAATTTGCTAGCTGAAAAATCAAAGAAAGTAGGTATCAAGATCTTTTGTTTATTTTTGTCATTGTCATTTGAAGCTAACGCTTTATTAATTTCATTATGTAGTATTAACATAAATAACTATTAAAGGTACTTGATATTCATACTTATAGACATAATTATTTTGCATTCAGCTTCTACGGTCTATCCGCCTTAGGAACGTAATTCTGTAAGCACAGTACAAACTTTACCATGTCAAAGCTGATAATAATGGTTGCTCATTTGATTTTATTTTATTCACAAAACTAACGATTTTATCGTTTAATTCAGGTCGATCGATCCATTATCCATAAACTACGTGAGGTTTCTGCGAGTACTGTTGTCGGTGCCAGCGTCGTGGCCATACGAGGTGTTCCGCGGGAGGATCCACCCCGCGTACTGGGTGTACCGGCGCTGCGTGTTCCTCTGGGCGCTGCTGGCGATCGCCGGCGAACTACGGTTCCTGGTCGACAACTTCAAACGCTTGTCGTTCTTTGAACTAGGCCATATGTACTTAACTTGTTTTTTCGCCATTTTAGGATTAGTAAGTATTTAATACTTATATCGTGTTTTAGATTATAAATAAAGATGTGTATAAGTAGGTAGTTGCAGCAACTGTACCTTTTGCATTATAGAAACCTTTGTTGGCGAGTCTGACTAGTAGAACCCAAGTTATCGACCTTGGGCTGCTGCCGCGCGCCATGTCCATATAAAATAGAAAATTTCGACGTTTTCTCATTTTTTATTAAATGTTAGTATATTGACTAACAATAAAGTTGCATTCTAAATAATTTAAGAATATTGTTACATCTTATGGAACGAACCTGTAGAACATATCCGAAAATGGCAATTCCCGATCTTTAACCATGTAAAATGTATTACTTTATGGAACCTTAGTTTTATGTGCCATAATACTTTTCTACTATAAGTTCTAAACTCGGAATAATTAACGCGTTCATTTTTGTCGAGAGAATAAAACGCGTGCATTAGGGAATCTTGATAAAAAGACTCGTAGCTGTTAAATACTGAGGTCCATAAATTATGCAATAAATCACAGAGCTATAAAATTATTGGTTGATTTTGAAACGTGAAACTGATAATTAGAATATTCGAGATGCAAAACGCGTGCA
Organism: Acleris emargana; assembly: GCA_927399475.2. NCBI lineage: Eukaryota > Metazoa > Arthropoda > Insecta > Lepidoptera > Tortricidae > Acleris > Acleris emargana. The sequence continues at coordinate 13,330,471 of OV656841.1, read as the reverse complement.
TTTCCATATATGTACTCACATGCGTTATCTGCGCTGCGACCCACACAACACTATAATGTTTCTCCTTGTTTCTCTCACGTGGGCACAACTGCAAAATGCGTTATAGTGACGTCTGTATCTTTCTTAATGGCCTTGGAAAAGTTAATCCGATTACGATTAAAAAGTAACGATTAAGATGTCATTCGCGATATTGATTATAGATTAATATTTGCATACTAATTTAATCTTATCGTCAAACGTTAGTGGGTCCACACTGCCGAGACGAGGCGGATGTGATAATTGGGGTGTTAAGTATATACGTATTGGAAATCTACCCAGTCGGCCCATAAGTGCTGTATCTGAGATTTATTAAAATTTAAAAAGAAGTTACGAAAATATTTTTGTAATATTTTTGTATTTATCAAAACCTCAACAATTATAGTTTAATAATCACATAATTTATGCTACATTATTGCAATTGGTTCTGTAAAATCCTTAAGTACTTCTGTAACGGGCTGGTTAAGCCAGGTTTAAAACACGCTATACACTCATAACAGTTACGGTTTTAGTAAAGTGATCGCGGATTGTCTAAATTTGCATGTAATATTAAACAGACTTACTTCTTTAACTCCAATATATATATATTTATATATATATGAAGCAAAAAACTGAAGAACTGCTTATACAATTGCCAATCTTCATGTCTCCCTAAATCGAGTTAACGCTTTTGCATCACATACATACTTACATACACAAATGCATACATACATAAATACATACATACATACATTCATACATACATACATACATATATCTATAAAAATAATAAATATTAAAACACCAACATACTTTCTGAATAAAGGATGTAATTTAACCCTTTTTAAAAATAAAAAATTGCAGAAAAGACCTACGTATTTCTAACGATGCCTGGCGTAAATGTAAAAAAAACGCATCGGATGTTGCGGAAATTATTTGAAATGGAAGATATTTATTAAAAATGTATATTAATCAGGCTTTTAATTAATACATACTTAATTGTAAAAAGTATATATATTAGTTATTTTCAATTGTCTAACCCGTAATGACAGAACTTATGGTCCGACAAGGTATTTATTTTCTAGATATTTTTACTCAAAGTACCATGTTGAGCTAAAGTTAAAATTATTATTAACTTATCATATCATATTTATAGTAAGAAAATATTTTCAATCCAAAATCAATTTTGGTTTCGTGTCTGGTACTCCTCGCATATACTGATATACCGTGGTACAGTCGAGTTCAAAAACATGTATAGATTTTAGTCCCTTATCACTTTAATCTTTGCGACATTTCATGTATGGCAGTTTAAACATGACATTAAATAGACAATGTACTAAATTGTACACATATTTATGAACTCGGCTCTACAAAGTTATTAAGTCTCAACTAGATTTATGTTTTACTTATCTGTATTCCCTATTAGTTAAGGATTTTCCAAACTCTATAGCTTTATATTTTTAAGCTTGAGGACATACAAAAAAGGCCTGCCTGGAGAATGGCCAATTAGTTAGTACTACCTCCAGTTTGAAACAAATAACCCACAATTTCGAAATTCGAAATTTCATCAGATGAACCATTTGCAGATCCGATCATTGTTGCCGCTATTCGACCAATATGGGGTCATATTAAAAGAATTTCTGATGTCGTTTCATCTTATTCATTACAATTATAAAGGAGGATACTACCAAGAGGTCAGTTATTAAAAATATTACGTTAGGCACATGGCAGATCCATGCATTATTTTTTATTGAAACTATTATTTGTGAACAGGCATACACGAGAATGGAAAGGCTTTCATATTACTTCGTCGCAATATTGCTGGGTTTAGAAATGCTCTGCGTCGTTCTGTTCAACCTGATTCCGATAGCGAACAACATCAGCAGCGGAGCCTATCATCACCAGAACATGTCCAAAGAGCTCGCCGTCTATTTTTCTTACCCTAAATTCGACCCTCAAGAACACTACTACTTCGTCACAGCGTGGAACACTTTCTTAGTGTTTGGATGCGGGATATTAATAGGTGGTATCGACGCTATTCTATTAATAATGATATTCCAAATCATTGGGCATGTTGAAATACTCAAAAACCATCTGAATAGCTTCCCCGAGCCTGAAAATATCCAAGTGATAGCAAACTATGAAGGAACGGAACTGCCATTTTTAACCGTCGCTGTATATACTGATAAGGAAAATGCGTTTATTAAAGAAAACATAAAACAAAACATTCAACATCATCTTCTTATAGTCAAGTAAGATAACATTAATAATTTTTGAATCATACAAGCAATATTAAAGAGATAAAAACAGGTTGCTCAGGTAAATAAAGCTTGTCCCAGAAAAAAATGTCGCTCATTATTAGACGGGGTTGTATATCAGGATGAAATCTAGAGGTTTGAAAACTATGTTTCCCGTTAGGATGCTCTATAATGTATACGCGACGTTAGTGCGGAAGCTAGGCTATTATGGAATCAAAAACAGTGCCCTTGATCTAATCAAATCTTACCTTGCTCACCGAACTCAGCGGGTGGACATAAACAGAACGCAATCCCCTGGATCAGCTGTTGCTATGGGAGTGCCCCAAGGCTCAATTCTGGGCCCATTCTTGTTTTTGATTTATATCAACGATCTCCCTTACGTTGTGCGCGATAAACATGAAATAGTCCTGTTTGCCGATGACACTTCACTTTTATTCAAGGTAGATAGGAAACAGGAAAATTTCAATGACATAAATGATACGTTGTCTACAACTGTTGATTGGTTTACAGCCAACAACTTACTTTTAAATACCAAGAAAACCAAGTGCATGAAATTTTCTCTGTCAAATGTGAAAGGAGTGAATGGGGCTAGTATTAGACTAAAGGAGGAGACGCTGTCATTCGAAGATAAAATAGTATTTTTAGGTATTACTTTGGACTCGAAACTGCAATGGAATGCGCATATATCCACCCTTGCGGGAAAACTTAGTTCTGCAGCGTATGCAGTAAAGCGAATCCGACAACTTACAGACGTCGAGACGGCGAGACTGGTGTATTTTAGTTATTTTCATAGTGTTATGAGCTATGGGATTTTGTTATGGGGAAAAGCGGCTGACATTCAGACCATCTTTGTACTACAAAAGCGGGCTATACGTTTTATTTATAAACTGGGTTCTCGGGTCTCACTCAGAGATAAATTTAAAGAAATTAATATTCTTACCGTCGCGTCGCAGTATATCTTTGAAAATATCTTGTATGCACGCAAACACATACATGACTTCCGACATAACCGTGACGTTCACAAGTTCAACACGCGAAATAAAGACAAACTCGTAGTCCCATGTCACCGTCTTCGTAAAGTAAGCACTTCGTTCGCGGGGAACTGTATACGCTTCTACAATAAGATACCTACTGATATTGTCAATATGCCGTTCAATAAATTCAAGTCTCGCATTAAGTGCTGCTTGCTGGGCAAAGCATATTATACTGTTAATGACTTCCTAAATGATAAAGACGTTTTTAAGTAGTTACTACTTACTAGCTTACTTAAATTAGGGTTAGTCTTTTTTTTTTTTTTGTAATTATATCTGAGAACTGGGCAGCGCTTATTGCAAAATGCCTTTAAACCAATGATGTACACTTTAAAATTTAAATTTACCTTGTGTCGTTTTCGTATTTTTTGTTATTGATTCTTGTGTGCACAAGACATTCTAGAATTGAGAACACATTATGATGTTTCTCACCGGACAGATACTTTTTTACTGTTATCTTTGTCCGGCAGCATGAGCATGTCATGCTCACTTTAAGGTCTTTGCTTACGGCGGCGTCGTTGATCGGGTCGCCACCTTCCCGAACACATGGTTGAGGGAGGCGATGGCTGAGATACGCGTCATACTCGTGAACGGGTGCTGTCTGTGGAGTCCGGTCTGTTCACGCTTGCAAGGACCTATTTTCCAATTTAGTTTTTTTAATTATCGTTCTTGACGTAGAGACCTCGTCATGTTGTTCTCCTAGTCATTTTACCTTTTATTTTTATTGACCTTACATTTGTAATGATTTTATTTGTGTTAGTTTAAAATAATAATATTTTTTTACTATTATACCTTGTAATGTGTAACTTACTTTTAAGTATTATTGTATTTAATAATTGAAAAAATGACCTTCTGCTGGAGTTTCTTGCGGCGCTTCTTCTCCGCAATGATGGTCTTTTCCGAAGCGCTAGTAGATTCACTCCCATGTTACTGACGTGTAAAAGAGCCCTCATGTCGCTCATCCAATAGAATAATGACATAATTGCATTTTTAGCATGCATGTTATGTCATTGTTCCACGCGATAGACCTGACCTTTAGATCACTTATGACGGTAAAATCTCAAAACCCGATTTTTTGCAATTATGTCATTATTCTACTGGATGAGCGAGTGGCCAAATTACTGAATAAATATTTTTAATTTTTTTTAATTTTTTTAATAAATAAAAATTAAAAAAAACGTTGTCAGTACTAGATGTTCAACGATGTCGTCGGTGCAAGAAAAGTTGCACGAATTTTTTTTGTACAAATATGTTCAATATATAGGCATCTCTGCGAAGAAAGTGGCATCGGAGCTGAAAACGTCTACAAGAACCGTTCAAAGGGTTTTAAAACGGTTCAGGGAGACAGGTGGTATACGGCGACGGCCTGGAAGTGGACGTAAACCAGGGTTTGTAAACCAGAATATCGAAAAGAAGATTATAACAGCTTTACAGAAAAAACTACCCTCTCTGTACGAGACTTGGCCAAGAAGTTTAAAACCTCAAAATCTACAGTGCAACGAGTGAAGAAAAATTGTTTTATAACAACGTTTAAACAAACTAAAGTGCCCAACAGAAATGCAAAACAGTCGAAAGAGTCTAAAACGAGATCTAGAAAGCTTTATTAAAAAATTACTAAGAAAAAATATTGTACAGTTATGGACGACGAAACTTACTGTAAACTTGAATTCAAATGACTTCCAGGACACCACCATTATTCTGGGACCGACAGAAAAGTAGTAAGTGAAGAGTATAAGGTTATCAAAATGGATAAATTTGGAAAGAAAGTTCTCGTGTGGCAGGCGATCTGTTCATGTGGCAAACGCAGTACACCATATTTTGCTAATAACGGGTTGGCTTAAAGTAATGAGAATGTATTCAATTACCAATAGCAGGCAATGAAAAAATACAAAAAGGATTTTGACAGATATAATTAATAGAAAATATGTAAATTTTGTTAATAAGGCAAAAAAAGATTAACTGGTTTAATAAAAAATGTCCGCGAGGAAGTTATGACGTGAACGTGTCTATCGCCTACTTGGACGGCGTGAAAAATCTGAAGTGGTCTCTCATCACAAATTTGAAAATGTACCTCCTTCTACAATTTAATGTTTGATCCAGCGGTGGGAACTTGGTATTAGGACTAAAGATTTACCAAAAACGGGAAGACCTCCCATTCTTAATGATCGACGAGGCAACGTTTGTACAAAACAAAGTGGGTCAGTCCCAGATAAGTTAGCTGTAAAATATGATGTTTTTCGTGGGCGAATAAGGAATATTTTAGAGAAATACAATGTTGAACAGTTAAAGTGTCAAAAAATACCCAAATATTCCAAAAAACAGCTTGAAGATATTCCAAAGAAGTGCAGGAAGTTGCGGAGAAAGTATCACTATGCAGGGAGCAGCCAGAATTGACTAAAAGAGCGTGACGTTCACTTCGTACCGAAGGATTCAAACCATCCGAACGTCCCTATAGCTCGTCCAATAGAGGATTATTTGGTAATTCTCAGTAGACTAGTTTACAGTGATGGGCGGGAAGCAAAATTACAGACTCAGTTGAAGCGCAAGGTACAAAAACAACTAATTAACTAAAAAATGTAAAAATAGATGTTGTCCAACGTATGATGAAAACGGTAAGAAGAAAGCTACGAAAAATTTAAGATGCGGGACTTTTTGCTGTATAGGAATGATTGATTATCATATTGGTTTTAGTTCGTTTTTATGTAATGAAAAGCTATATATGTCAAATAAAAATAAAAACAGTTTTTGTAATTCTCATTACTTTAAGCCAACCCGTTAGAACCATAAATGGTGATATATACCCGAATGAGTGCCTCAAAAATCGATTGTTCCCATTCATTAAGAGGCATACTTCACCTGTCCTGTTCTGGCCTGATTTGGCCACGTGTCACTACACGAAGGAAGCAATACAGTGGTACAAAGCCAATAATGACGATTTTGTTGAAAAAACTCTCAATCCTCCAAACTGCCCGGAATTACGATCCATTGAAAAATATTGGGCTCGTGTGAAACAGAAGCTTTTAAAACATAGAAGTAATGCCACTTCAGTTCAAGACTTCAAGCAGAAGTGGAATGAAGCTTCCAAACTGATCACCGATGACGATGTACAAACTTTGATGGCAGGTGTCAAGGTAAGATTAAGAAGTTTCTGGATAAATTAATTCTAAACTGGTATTTATGGTTAAATAATAATATTTAAAGGAATATCAAATAAAACGGTATTAGAAAATTTGGTGAATTTTTTTTATACGGATTTTTTTTAAATTAATAAGCGACATTTTTTTCTGGGACAAGCTTTAATGTCGAAAATCGCACGACATGTTTCGGGCTCGTGAGATAAATAGGTCCAACTGAAGTCGGCAACTCACTATATTTTTAACCAAAAGCCGACTTGAGTTGGACTGACCTGCCTGAAATTTTAAAAGAAGTTATTTTTTGCATTTTTGAATTAGATTTTTTTTAATGTACATAGGTAATTATGTTAAGAATAATAATTTATTTGCGAGTTCAGGTTTACAGATAGCGTGTCAGAGTTTTTTGGGCCGGTGTTGGCTAGCTACTATCTCTTTCATCTCGTTGCCGGCTGTTTGATGTTGCTTGAGATGTCAGCAGGGGTAAGTCCTTCTAAATGTCCCTCAGAAGAAATTAATTATTACCAAATAATATCCCTCTCCGGGAACGAAGGCGTGAGTTTATGTATGTATGTATGTAAATAATATCCACATCTCTTATTCTTTAACCTACCGCAAAACAGCAGTGTTCACTTTGTTGTTCTGATGTGGAGATAAGACAACCAGTGAAATAAAATAAGATACGTCATCATCATTTCCTCAAAATGGAAGGCAAATTACCTTACCACCGTTTAATTGCGCCGCGGCCGCTGACAGGCACGCATCAAAGACAATAAAACTTTACTAAATATATTTCATAAGAAATTCCGTCTTGTGTTTTTCGAGGCAGCAGAAATTATACTTTAACTGTAAAAGGAAGAAAAGATGTCTCATTTCATTCGTAAGTACACACAACATCACACCTAACTAACCATTAAAGACAGAGCAGAGAGAAAAAGAAAGAGATGTATATATGTGTATTATGTCAACTTCTATGCATTCTAGTGCGACTCTCTTTCATGCAATATTTCAGATTTCTGAAGTGTATAGCTAGATGTGTTGCTGTGTGTACCGTAAATATTTTTTACATTTTGTTTACTTCGCCATACTTTGATCAATTTGCACCGGCGGCGTCACTGTCACCTGTGGAACATGAGGAACACAATTAGATATCGTATGAGTGCGATAAAGACGCCCATGAATGGCGCTAAATGGCGGCCATGAGCGGCATATGAGCGGGCGCTTGGCGGGAATGGCGAGTAAATTGAAACAACTATGTATCTCTTTCTAACAATAGCGTTCGCTACGGATTACTGTCTTTGTCTGTAGAAATATGGTAATGTAGCAACTGTCAGTAATTGGCGACGGGTTTTAAATGCGTATAATATGAGTATAACGTATCTACATATAAAATATTACTGGTGAAATTAGCATCACATCTTTGACCTCAGTGTCTTGATATAGTAGTCTTTGTTCCCAGATTCCACTTACCATCACGTGGTCTGTGTCCTAGTTTGCCGTGTGCCGATGCTGAAACATCTAAATTTCCTCATCGCTATTAGAATAGAATAGAATAGAAAAACGTTTATTCAACAAAAACATCAACACAGGGGTACATGACAGAAAAGATACCATAAAGTAATACAATACGTATACGTATAGTCTATTACATATCTGGCAATACTATCTGTCAAAGTAGTTCCCCCAAAAAGAAATTCTACATAGTTTTAAACTTTTGACATATTTCCATTCTTCTGGGGCCTTATATGGCTGCGTTTATCGCGTGACAAAATATGGATAAAACATCCGTCACTTTCTGACTCGTATATAAGTACGAGAGTGACAGATGCTTTATCCACATACTGTCACGCGATAAACACAACGATACTAGGCCCGCTGGAGTGTAGTGGCCCAGAAGAACGATTGGTAAACAAACATGCGATCTGCGCCGTTTACGTTACGTCACGGCTTGTTTTTATTGATTTCTAATAGATCTTATTTTTGGCCCTGCAGCCGACTTAAATTTTCACACCTATGATAATCAAATTAAATACTAAGTTAATCATTAGTCAGAAGTCAGTTTTAAAAAACAGCTTCCAGTACTCTCCAACCTGTCCTAAATTACTAATATAAACCTGTAAGTATCCTAAATTAATCTAATTTATATTTTTTGTCAAAAAACAGGATGCTGCGGCTCTAACCCGATATGGTCCCTTGACAGTGGTTATATTTGGACAACTCATCGCATTATCGATGGTGTTTGAAGTTATTCATACCAAGGTGTGGGACGGGTATAGTATGAATCTTCTCAAATGAACTTTTCGCTTCGAGCCCTAATCTTCCAAACAAAGGCCATTGTTTCTATTATCGCAAAACCGCTAGCTACCGAGTTAGCACGTGCTACTACAACATTGATATTGAAAAACAAACGGTATCGTCATAGTATTAAGGTTCAAATTGAATGTCACTGACATTCTAGATGTTACGTTTTGGTAGTGTAGGACGATACCGCCCCGAGGCAATACGGCAAATACCAAAACGTAACATCTAGAATGTCAGTGACATTCAATTTGAACCTTAATACTATGACGATACCGTTTGTTTTTCAATATCAATGTTGTAGTAGCACGTGCTAACTCGGTAGCTAGCGGTTTTGCGATAATAGAAACAATGGCCTTTGTTTGGAAGATTAGGGCTCGAAGCGAAAAGTTCATTTGAGAAGATTCATACTTATATAAGCATGTTACTTGCAAATCCACTTTTAATTATGTAAAAGGGATTAAAGGTGGAATAAGTTCTCTTCAAAAACGGCTTTATTCCGCTTTTATTGTGTTTAACTGAGCTACCCTATGAGTCCGATACTAAGTGTTATGTCGGATAAGTTCGTATTTATACTGCTTTCTCAGTTGGCTTATTGATGGGTACTGAAGCAAATTGAGAAAGCAAGATAAATATCAAATTATCCTACTTGTAGGATTATTCACTATATCTTGTACTTGGAAACAACGAGTGACATTCGACGCCTTATGGGTGAATTTTAAAAATATAGTTAAGGAGTTGATCGAGATAACGTTAACTTTCTTCCATTGTTTTTCCTTTGTGTAACGAAAATTATCATCATAAGTATTAATATGATTATGTGAATAATCTTTGTTACACAAAGGAAAAACTTAATAGAAAGAAGAAAAAGAAAATAAAAGGATTTCTTAATTGAGTTCTTATATATTTGTTCATCATGATGCATTGTTCATTTTTATCTTGATTTATTATTTATTGTTGCAATAATCATTAGAGTGAGGAGCTAGTGGACACTGTGTACGGGCTGGCGTGGGACAGCATGAGCGTGGCCAACCAGCGCTCGCTGTGCGTGCTGCTGCACCGGCTGCAGACGCCGATCGTGGTCATGGCGGTCGGAGTCGCGCCCGTCAACGTTCAAACCATGGTCGCGGTACGCCCATATAATAATAGGGTTACCTTCGTTTCGTCAAAAAGTTTTTGCCAAACTGATTCATTTCCCAAATATATCATTTGGACAAACGCTTTATTTTCCAAAACTGTAAATATTTCAGGATTTTTATAAAACTAACCTAACCTCTAGGGTTCTACACGATGGTCTTGAAATAAATCCTGAAATATTTACAGTTTCGGTAAAAAAGCAGTTTGGTCAAATTATATGTTTGGGAAATGAATCAGTTTGGCAAAAACTTTTTGACGAAACGAAAGGCTCCAATACTAATATTATAAATGTGAAAGTAACTCTGCTTTTTGTACTTTTACTACAACTGAACTATTGAACTGACTTGATAGTAGAAGTGTTTCACTCCAAAATTGTGTCGCAGATAACAAAACCCTCGATCAGTTCGCCCCGCTAACGCCTTGAGATCCTTTGTGCCGCGCTAACGTCTCGCCACCCTATGGTCGTGATCGTCGTGTAAATGGTCGTGAGCAATTTCTCGATTAACGCATTTTGTTTCAGATTTTGAAAACATCATTTAGTTACTTCACCTTTCTTAAAACATTGAATAATTAAAAGCTGGCACTGCTGCTGGAGGATCGAATCTACTAAAGAATTGTGTTATATTGTATTATTATTGGCAGCAGTAAATCGATTAAGTATTGTTTTACAATAAACAGATTAATAATTCTCTGGGATCTTTAACGTTGTTTTTTATTTCCGACAACTATTGTGGAAATTCAAATCTTATGTACGAGTATGAGATTCTGTTTAGTTCTGATACATGACAGCAATCTCTTACTTTCAAGAGGGCCATACAAGAGAGGTGGAGCTCTCCAACCTTCTCACTACGATACCGGAGGTGTTGACTAGAGGACGCCCGTGACTTTGTGCGCGTAGAATTCCCGCTTTCCCGCGAAAAGTGATGCCACGTCACCATTCGGAATGATGGCTCACGGAATTTTGTAGCGTACCCATTAGGTGTTATTGTCATTTCCCACAGCGTCTTTAATCTCATGGGATACGCGGCATAACTTTTACAGGACCTCAAAACATAACAAGTCCCACAGTACCTACATTCATAGAGGCTCTGTTAAATTCTTACTTAAGTATTTGACAATACTGTTTATAATAAGTCAAATAAGTTGCCCTAAATAACAAATCTACTTTATATTAACAAAATGTATGCGTACTGCTGGAATAAAAAAATCTTAGATTATTTTGTAATGTATTTATTATGATATGACACTTTACAGGACCAGACTTTCTTCTTCTTCTTCTTCTTCAAGTGCCTCTCCAACTAGTGATGAGTGATATTAAAACTGCTTAGAATGATATTACGATATGAGAAAGTGGCAATGGGCGTTTTCACTTAAACGTGTACCCCATTATTAAGGACTAAAATTAAGAAATACATTTACGGCCGCATTGTATGGCTAATTTTCGTCATAAAACTAACAAAGCTAAATTCCCTTAATTTAAGTCCCTAATTGGGGTACACGTTTAAGTGAAAACGCTCAATTACTGTCCTAGCTCTAAACTTAAATGATGATTCAGATGATTATATTGATTATTATATTCTGAGATTTTGTTAGCAATAATTTGAGTTTTTAAGAGTATATGTATTACATTTCTCAATAGAATTGAAACTATGCTGAATATTGTACATGAAATAAACCGTATACTAACCTCAAATCTAACACCACTTCTTTTTTATTGATATTTGAGCCCTTGAGAACATTAATAAATAATACTATGATCAGCAGCTCAACTTATACAAAACATTACGATATGGCATCTCCGCAATTTCGCACATAATGGTGTTGGTCGACAAATATAAATTGGGTAAAGTTTATTCGGGTGTTCACCGAAGACAATTCCAATCGCTCAACAAATATGCATTTACAGCATACATACTTAAAAGTTGTAAATGTCATGAAAATGCTGTCCATTTTTAAAACGTTTACTAGCAAAAATTACAATTGAAATTAGTGCCGGTTGTTATTTTTGTTTCTTCACTTTTTCTGTGACGTCCGGGCAGGGCAGGCAGGGAGGGACGATCTTGGTTGGATGCAGGAAGTACTCGTCGCCCGTAGCGTAGCAGCGGCCAAGGTTCAGCATGTCATCCAAGTCGCACCTGGCATTACCATTCAAACGTTAATTTTAAAAGAGGATCTGGTGGAGGTGCCTTCTAGGACACAAACGTTTACTGAATGTATCGATCGTTTATCGATCGCCTTAAGTCGGGTACTTTTCCTTGGCGAATTAGAAATTGACAAAAAGTGTCCCAATAGAACATTGGTGCTAATGGACGTTATCGATGTTAAAGTGGTGGTTGCCACTTATTTATTTATTTATTAATGTTAACTTAATTGTACAACAACGTCCCGCATAAACTGTTTTCCCAGTTTGACTGTCTTAACACACACACACACACACACACAGTTGTTAAACAATCCATAATTTGAATTTAAATAAAACTTAGGTAGTGCTTAAATAAGGCCCTCTTAAACCTTTTTTTGCTAGGCTCCAATCTTACAGCCACAGGTAAGCCGTTGAGGTTAGCTTATGGATAGTGTAGTTCCATCTCTTCGTATCAAAGACTGACGTCAGTTCGTGCGTGTGCCGCTGTAGGAGTGTCTACATACACGCACGAAATGATCTGAAGGTATCAAGGTATCACTTTTTTAAACCGACTTTTAAAAAAAGCAGAGATTTTCAATTCGTCGGGATATTTTTTCCTTTTTATTTTTAAGTGCTTTTGGCGCTCAAAGTCGAAAATTTGGATATATTAGGCAAATAACCAAAAGCAATGAGAATTATTTAGAACTACTGGATGTAAGGCAAGGTACCTTTATGTGAAAAAGGAGGCAGACGAACAAGTGAGACACCTGGTGGTAAGTAATCATCACGACCCATAAACACCCGCAACACCAGAGGAATTGCAGGTGCGCTGCCGGCCTTTGAGCTTGGCAATCCTTCGAGTTGGAATTTAAATGAACCGCGTAACGCAAAACAGCACCAAACTTAGGGTACATACAAGTATAAGTACTTACACTTAACAATTACTTGAAAAGTCGTTAGTGTCTAAAGCGGGTCGAGGGTTATAGGGTCGAGAACTATCTAACAGACTAAAATGCATGGCCTAACCCCGAAACTTAGTCAATAATAATGTGTTGAAATGTAAAAGCTTTGTCTTGTGTAGGTGACACCGAGGATGTAGAAAAACATTATCGGTACTTTTATATATACGGGGTTTTTTCCTTTTCGCGCTGTATCTCTCTCGTAACATTTTTAGCATGTTTTCACGCTGAACTACGCAGGTTATTTGATAATATGCTTAATTTCATATTTATAGATCTACATAGTGTTAGACTAACTACTTAACATGAAATTCGAGTATGTTGAAAAATTATTGACTGCTGAGTTTCATGCGGCGTTTCTTCTCAGCAGTGGTCTACTTGTGAAGCACTGGTAGATTCTTGACGTGTAAAAGTGCCCGTGCGACCTATACTTACTGAATAAATGTCTTTTATCTTTTTTTTTACTTGGGCCAGCTAGTCTTTTTCAGCAACAGGCCAGACAGATGTGTCGGACGCCGTGTTGAAAACGCCTGGAAGAGCTAGTGGCCCGTGAAGAAACGTATAAGCAGGAACCTTCCACTGTCGCTCAAGCGGAAAGTCGTTAACCTACGATGCCCAAACCAAACATGGTCACCTACTGAGAGTCGAATCCAAATTGGAGGTTTGCCAAGGGGCCATGGATCGCAGTATATTAGGTGTTATAAGGATAGACGACTAAAAAAACTTTGAATCAAATACTTTGACTTTGGCACATTCAGACGATGCAATTGGATACCGTATAACACGCGTAAAGATGAAAATGAAAAAAAGCACACTGCGTTCTGTTGTTGACGACTGTGCTATGAATGTGTATATATCCGGGACAAGATAAAACTAGCAACTAACTTAGAATCCTCAAGCAGTTTTTTCTCCTTCTCGTTGAGTTTCGGAATCTTGTAAGTTTCAATTCCATTCCGGCCGATAGTGACGGGTGTGGCGCAGAACTCCATGCCGTAGCACATCTCAGGGTCGTCTTGTTCCACCAGCGCGCTGTCCACGTCCGCCGGCCCCTCGAAAAGACCTGGAATAAGTTTCTTATTCAGTTCAATAAGTTGTTACAATTGTAACGTGACGAAACGATAAGTACTCTAATATTTTTTGGATTTTACTTTTTATTTAGGTATTTACTTATATATTGACGACGCGATGACCTAGTTGGTCACTCCGGTAATAGCAGATATTTGTGCGAGGCGCGTGAATATTTGTTCCTGAGTCATGGATGTTTTCTTTGCATTTAAGTATATATTTCTCTAAATAAGTATATCTAGTACAAACCTAGAACTCAGTTTGGGACTTGGTCAATTGGTGTGACATTGTCCCCTGATATTTATTTATTTCTTGATATTTATTGATCCCGGGACAATATCAAAGAAAACCATAATATTTTCAATAACTAAGTTGTAAAGATGATAAGTAAAACTTTACATATTATCTAAGTTAGATCTGCCTTATTTCCCTGTTTTACAATGTAATAAAAAAATCAAGATTGTCTTTTTTTTTACATAGTAACATTGAAATAGGTACTTAACCTAACAAGTGCTACTGTAACAAACACTTATATTTCTGTTTTTGTTAGTCCGCATCTACTTAAATACAATACCGCTCAACCCAACAGGAGCGTGTACCTGAGAATGGTATTTATTGAGACTAACGTGTTGTGAATTACACTTTTCTTTAAATAATTTGTACCTAATTCTTGCTAAGGTGATAAAACGTGGTCATCCATTGAAAAATTCAAGATAGTTGCAGTGATTGTTAAGAAGTGCTTTCCTTCAAACACAACTATTGTTCTGCGTCAGTAGATGCGTCCTCACTAAAACATAAATACTATGAGCATCAGGCTCAACTCGAGAATATACCATGGCATCTTTTCAAGCTATGTGCTCCTACTACGTACTTTACGCGGTGGAGTAAAAAAAAAACTTTTATAAACACCTGTCATAATGCTGTATGCGGCTCTGGCTGCTGCGAATCCATTCGAGAGATGAGCATGACCACTGTTGCACTTAACATTATAGACGATATCATCGGCTTCGCGTACCAGGCGGGTTAAGTTTGCCGTTTCGGTCTGCAAAAAAATTACACAATGTGTTGACAAGCCTAGCTAATAAAACCGGAATTCCTTAGCGCCGCTCGCTACGTACGCACAGCACAGTAGTAATAAATTCTCTTTGTATCAAAGACTGTCGTCAGTTCGTGCGTGTGCCGCTGTAGGAGGAAGGAGTGTCTACATACACGCACGAAATGATCTGAAGGTATCGCTTTTTTAACCGACTTAAAAAAAAGGCAAAGGTTTTCAATTTGTCGGAATATTTTTATTTTTTTATTTTTAAAAGTGGTTTGGCGCTCAAAGTCGAAAATTTGGATATATTAGGCAAATAACGAAAAGAAATCAGATTTATTTAGAACGACTGGATCTAAGGCAAGGTACCTTTTGTAAGTGAAAAAAGAGGCAGACGAGCAAGTGTAACACGTGGTGGTAAGTAATCATCGCGACCCATAAACACCCGCACCACCAGAGGATTGCAGGTGCGCTGCCGGCCTTTGAGAAGCGAGTAGGCTCGTTTTTTGAAGGTCCCCAAGTCGTGTTGGTTCAGAAATACAGACGCCGCGAGCTGACTCCACACAGATAAGGTGTATTTTTTTATTTTATTTGTATGGCAAGAACCTTCTCTAGCACGGGGCCAATTTTGTCGATATCTACATTTATTATTTATTAATTTCAATTGTCAATCACATTTAATTACTGCCGGCAATGTTCTTAAACTTATCCAGGTCTAGATAAGTTTTTTAACGCTAACGTTACAGTTTTCGAAAACGTACAAAAATTTATGAAATTCACATAACTGGCCGAAACTTAAGTCAATCCTGTACAAATTGTCATTTTTTAAAAATCTATTTACTATAATATAACGCACACACGCGTTCAAGGCACTGATGGGTGAAAGTTAGGAAAACGTGCATTCGTTTGCGTTGCTGATTTTTTTACCTTCTGAACCGGTTTCGAATATTCTACCACCATTAGAATGCTACATGATCTCCCTGAGTAACATGGAGGCTACGTTTTATTTTTCCGCGCGGACAAAGCTAGTAATTAAGTAGTATCTTATCTTCGGTTAGACAAAATCGCATTTACTGTAGCGAATGTTTTTAAACTTATCAGGGGGCCTAGACTAGAATATTTCACAACTTACAAAAAAATATGGAATTGACATAACTGGCCGAAGCCATAGATCATGTTTCAAAACTTACAAAAATGTATGGAATTGACATAATTGACATTATGTCTATCCTTTACATATTGTCAGTTTTTTTTAAATCTATTTACTATTATAACACACATACGCGCTCAAGGCACTGGGTTGGGTGAAAGCTTATAGTTAAAATTAAGTTTCTCCCGTCAGACCCTGAATAAGCTAGAACTTGAAATATTAATCAAATCATAAGTGCATACCTCATCCGGGACCTTGCTGCATATATCGGCATTTGAACAGGAGAAGACCGGCACGCGCGTGCAGCGGCAGGTGCCGCCCACCGCGGGCACCCGCGCCTTGCAGGGGCTCTCGCCGCTGGCCGCGCAGTACAGCTGCGTGGCGCGCATGGCGGTCACCGTGTTGATCCCGAGCAGCCGGCGTTTGTCGTACTTGCCGGCCAGCTTTAGTGTCTGTACATAATTAATGAAATTGTTGAAATTGATCACCCCTACACTTCTACCCCTTGGTTAACAATATACTTCTTAACCCAACGAATGGGATACCTTTTAAAGAAGAATAAGTTTCTTTCCAAAAAACATTTTTGAGTTAAGCTTATGCTGCCGACTCTTCTTTTTTTATAAATGCATAATTCACCAAAATAACGAATCCAAACAAGGTGGCTCTACGTTAACTGCAGCGGAGGTTTTCCACCACCTTGCGACTTTTTTATCAGATTAGCTCCAAGATACCATAACATTGCAATGCCATTGGGTTTACACATTGTATTCCAAATTTCGGCCCATGACGATAGCAGAATGTGGTTCAAAGTTGACTTGCAAGATTTGATCCAAAAACAAGCACGGCAAGTTAAATAAAAACTGGCCCACCTATTTAGTTAAATATATAATAAAAACCTCCGATTACTTAGGGCGACCCTACCACTTTTAGAACCCATATCATTAAAATGGCTCAACGGATTTTTACGAAGCCTAGTGTGGCGGTAGGCAGGTTTCGTAATTATTATCAAATCACGTTGGGATGAATCGCATTTAGATTATGTGGTTACAGAATTATCAAAAAGTTTTAAAAGTTGTAGGTAATTCTGTAGCTCTTCCTACTTCACTCTGGGATTACAGAAGTGAAGGTATGTACGTACATGTGATATAACTGAAAAAACCAAAAAAAAACGTTTTTATAATTTTATTTAAAAGTGAATTTATAATAATTACGAAACCTGCCTACCTAGCTAGCAGCCATTCCGATTAAACTAGCTTTTGTTTATAAAATTCCGTGTTCAGTCGGATTTTTATTTGGGATCTATGATGCCCACAGACAGTCACACACACACACACACACGTATGTTAACTAACTCAATATAAAAATTATATTACAAATAGAAATACGACTGACGTGCATCGCAAGAGAGAAGTTGCAATCAACGGGCGGCGTCTGCACCGCGATGACGGCGTGCGGCGCGAAGTGCGCGACCGCCTGCACGACGGTGCGCACCACGTGCATGTTCTGGTAGAACAGGTCCCGGTCGGGCGGGTTCCAGCAGGCGGGCAGCGCGAAGCTGCTGCCGCAGATCAGCACCAGATCCGTGTCCTGCAGGCATGCGCCAATCGTTGTTTCACTGACACTCATTTCATACAACGTATCACTTCGCAGAATTTACGTTTCATAGAAAGCTATTTTCTGCTGAACCCGTGCTGATTTTAGGTTATCTTGAATATTATGGTTTACTTAGGTTAGGTTAGACTTGTAACAATCACAACACAACCTGGATACCTTCTATAAAATTAAAATTCTGCGGAGTGATACGTTCTATGAAATTACTCTCGGTGAAACAAAGGTAAAGCTTCGTTACCATATTTGATAAAAACTCAACAACGCATGATATTTTATTTCTTACTAGCTGCACCCAGCGGCATGCCTTGCAATGCCACGTAAAGTAAAGTAGCTTAGTAGACATGGATATTCTAAGCCAGAAACCCTCGTGGGCTTCCTCAGAACACCCTACCATCTTTTATCCCAATCGAACATTGGTTTAGTTTTTATTGCGTAGGAAGGCCTACGCACTATAGGACAAACATACAAACATTATAATAGTAGATTGATCAACAAGCGACTAAAACAAGACAATGACGCGAGCAATGGCTATAATTCGAGTGTCGTTATGGTTATTTAGTCTCGCGGTAAACACTCTACTTTTTACTTTGGCTACGTTAGTACCATTTCACCAAACGATGTTAACCACTTAACAGACGATTAGGGCGTTAACAGCTGTCAAAATTGATGAACTTAGAAACCTTATCTTATTTTTTTAAGATGGACCATCTCGGTACTCTTCGACTCGGGTACTCTTCGACTTTCTAGGATATTCAACCTTCCGAATATTTAACGAAATGAGCATATCTCCAGCCTCACGATGTTTTAAAATGCAAGGCATCAGTTACCACAGAAAGCACTCGGCAAGTACATTTAAGTGCAAAATTAATTTGTGGGTACACGGCAGCCACTGGCCAATCGCACTCGGTACCTTGCGATCACAAGTCAACACTTGACACTACCCTTCTGCCAGAAATTTTACGGGAAAAACCTAACATCCAAGGCTGCCTTGAGAAAAGCTCGCCCTTGATACGCCTCGACTTCGGGGCTGGTGTCGATGTGTGCGAGGTCGGTGGCCACGCCAATCAGGCCGCGCTCCGGCGCGAATTCATACAACGCCAGCGTTTTGATCACTTTATGCTGCTTCAGGAAGAGCGATGCGATCTGCCCCACGTCGCTGCCTGCGCCGATAACTGTAACCTAGAAACACACCCATTCCAAATATCTCTAGCTCATTCATTAGGGCTCACCTTTTGTTATCAAATTTGTATTTTTGTGCATACATACATATCTTCACGCCTTCATTCCCAGAGTGGGGTAGGCAGAGCTACAGAATTACCAACAACTCCAAAAACTTGTTGATAACTCTGTAACCACAATTTGCACAATAAAGATTAAATAAATAAACTACCGAGACATACAATTTTAAATGTGTAGTATCAGTGTCATATTTGGTATTAAGTCAAACGACCTAAAATTAAATGCTTTAATCCATATGCTGTAAAAGCAATGTTCTAGACATAACGTTTTGGTAATTATAATTTTGAAATGTCTAATATTCATAATACATACATAAGTACAGTTAAAATCTAACCCCTTCTTATTACCCTCTTATTCGTAAACGCGTAATAGCTAAAGTGTGCTTTTAAACTTTTATTGCTTGAATATGTTTCGCCTTGTTAGTCATTCTGACATTTAAATTTGGCAGAAACAGAAAGAATACATACATTATATGCTTCTGTGTAGTCCATTAGGGGAAATTCTCATTTACCGAACAATTGTCTTCACGTGTGATATCCATGGACTTATTGCTCTAATAAGTCCATAGGAGTGTCTATAAATAACTCGACATTGACAAAATACACCTTAACAGGAGTGAAAGGCATTAATTAAAATTGGAATTAGAGTTTCTTGCGGCGTTTCTTCTCAGCAGTAGGCTCCTCTTGGGAAGCGCTGGTTGAAATTTGACGTGTAAAAGTGCCCGTGCGGCCTACTTCCTGAATAAACATATTTTATCTTTTAAAGAAAAGTCGACGGAGCCCCGCTGCTTGGGGCTCATTTTTTCTGCTCTTTACGACAAAAGTAAACTAAAAACCTACCTATCTTATAAAGCATGTTGAAACTCATGGTGAATGAAGGTTATAGACATTAACAATTATTATATAGCCTTTTAATTTGTAACAATATACTTTACAATTGAATTAAGTGGAAGTGTTATTATAGCCGTTATTTTATAGCAAATAAGAGGATACCATCAAATTTGCCTGCTCCTGCAGTTGCATTTAAATAATCGACATGCTCGATGCCGCTAGTTGTGTTAGTATCTCTTGTACATTAAGTAGGTACCTACGCAAAAAATAGTTACAAAGGCTGAGAATGATTCACAGATTAACTTGTCAACGGTGTTTTCATACATTCAGTAGAAATCAATTAAAAAAATGAGGCAAGTATTACTTAAAGTTAGACAACGCTAATAATATTTTAAATTTAATTTTATCCAATGTACCTAATTAAGTAGGTATAGTTTTAATTAAGATTGTAATGTGTTGGTTTATCTGTAAATCACATACATGCATACATACATTAAATCACGCCTGTTTCCCAGAGGGGTAGGCAGAGACCACTTCTTTTCACCCGCTACGATCCTGACAAACTTCCTTCGCTCCTTCCACACTCATACATCGAGTCATGCACGCACGTCGGTTTTGGGTACTTAAGATTCGGCCCTTTTCCAGTATTTCTCCGATTTTATTCGAAAAAGTACGCCTAGGGCGGCCCATTCCGACCCTCCCACTCAATTTCGATCTGTATATCTCTTTCGTCAATTACAATTCTATAATAATTAATTAAATAAATAAATAAACAAAGGAAGTGTGGTACAACTGAGAAGGATAAAAGACTATACCTACTTACCTTTTGTTTCGGGAACCTGGGAACTTGGCAGCATTTTTCACACTGCCTGTCCATCATGCGCATTGTATCAGAATTCACGAAGTTTTGGTAGCACGCTCTTGGATTTAATACCGGAGTCGTCGCGTGCACCAAACGACCAGCTCGACGAATCATTTTTTTATCGATGTAAGCATACAAATTATAATATTTTTTTTATATCTTATAATATTTTCATTTTTTATTGCATTTTTTTAATTTATTTTACATATACGTCATGTTGCGTTGTGATTTTGAAGTATTTGAATTTAAACGCCTTATTAATCTAGATTTTTATGATAGTATTTGTATGTTTATTTTTTTGTGGCACATGTCATTTGTGTGATATTTATTGAAGTAATGTAATCATCTTGAAATTGACACGACAAAGGTCAGTCTATGTCACGTCTATGGAGTTTATACTAGGGTTTTCAGTTCCGAGACAGTTTCTGAACAAATTTTTTATAGCATCACCTCAATCATGACCATTTCCGAGTGTATATCGAGTGTGAATGGATCGGAATGGGCAGAACTAATTTACCTAAAATTCGCAAAAGGACATAGAAGGCCCGTGGTACTACCAGTGGTACTACTGCGTTGTACTACTGACCAAAATTAGTATCATAAATATGAGGTAGGTTTAGGTTATGTTAGTATTGCAGCAGGCCCGGAGGGCCAAACCACCCAGAAAAAGGAGCTCCGCTAGCGGAGCTCCGTCGACCCTGTTAATTTAATATTCAAATAGACGACGCGTTGGCCTAGTTGGTGACCCTGCCTATGAAGCTAGCTGTCCTGGGTTCGAATCCCGATAAGGGCAGATATTTGTGTGATGAGCGCGAATATTTTTTCCTGAGTCATGGATGTTTACTATGTATTTTAAGTATATAGGTATATTTCTCTATATAAGTATTTATATCGTTGACTTGTACCCATAATACAAGCCTAGAGCTTAAATTGGGACTAGGTCAATTGGTGTGACATTGTCCAATGAAAAAAAAAACGGTCAGTAGTATCACTGGTAGTAAGAACCGGGTATAGAGTGGTTACAACAGGGTTAAATATGAATTTACATTTGTTGAATTACGGAACATGGTTTTTGAGAATCGTTATGTATATGGTATGCCGGTGTTTGCTGGGCGGTGATGTCAAGTTTCGTACAAATTAACACGACTCTTATCTATACTAATATTATATAATGTGAAAGTAACCTTGTCTGTTTGTTACGCTTTCACGACTAAACCATTGAACGGATTTCGATAAAATTTGGTATAGATGTAGGGTATTCCTTTATAGGGGAGACTCGGTCTTTCTTCTACCCCACCAGCTTTCTTGACAGCAAATTCAGATGGTATGGATTTTACCAGCTTTCTTAGGCGTCACCTCCACGGGCGAGTTTATCGTGGCGATTCCACACTTGTATCGTTGGGTAATGTCTATGGCAGGTGATTATTCCGCCAGCGTATCGTCACAACTCACAACGGCCCGCCGCGTGTCCGCGACTACGTACTCGCCGCACCTCGCAACAGATGCTGAACAGACGCTCCGAGCTGGGCGAGTCTCTGATGAATTTGATGGCACAGCGAGACTATCGCCGTGATAACCTCGCCCGTGGAGGTGACGCCTTAGTAAAATTGTCAGCAAAGCACAGCGCGTAAACACATTATTTTACCCTTTATAAGGCCCCACTTATACAATTATGCCACGTAGACTTCCAATTCCCTTCAAAAAGGGAATCATTTAAGTAAAACCAAGTCATTTTTCGTGCAATAACAACAGAATAATGTACTTTAAGGTTGAAATTCTAAATAAATATATGTAGTCGCTAAATCGCCTCTACTTTAATAAGGGTTTAAATAAAAGATCATACAATATTAAATAAAACATTGAAATCAATTATTACGCATAATATTTATTTAGACAGTTTACAATGATAGGGACCTACTTCAGTATTTACTTTCCAGACATCTTGTTCGTGTTGTTGTTTGTAATTTACAGCATACAGTAGTTGAGAAAGGAATAGGTACAGTAAGTACTGTTTTAATTAAATAGTAGAAATGTAACAGATCACTATCTGGTATTCAGTTAATTTTAAATAAAAGTCTCAGGCCGGATACCGCGGCGGATGATGAAATAGCATTCTGTTTGGATAGAACTCCCGCATAAACAAGCATCACATAATCCGGTATCCAAAAACAAATCAACAAACTATCCATTGCATTTCCATCAAGTGACACACACATCACATCACATCTATTTGTTGAAAATGTGTTAATTTCGTAAATTCGTTACAAAATGCAACACGGACATCATTATAATTATGTAGGAGTCAGTAACGCAAACCAATATTATATAATATATAATATACATATTTAAGGTCCTGAAAATTATATAGTGTTACAAGGTGGTGAACGTTCTTTTTTTCCACTCGCATTTTTTACCAAAAAATAATATCAATATGGTAATGTATTCGTTTTACACTCGCCACCGGCTTCCCACTTTTTCTCCTTTTTAATTATTTTGTTTGCGAATTATACAGCATTAACATTGCGTCCATCGGAAGTCTCATCAGTCTCATCACAATACAAGGCTTATTAATCTTATCATACTCGTGTCACATACACAACCCGCCAGTAATACATAAGCAAGTGCTACATTTGCAGCACTCAAAATAGCGCGTATTTCCTGTGTTTGGGAACTCGAATTATACAATGTTTAAATAAGTCTCATGGAAAACTCATCACAATAGACAAGACGCCACACATGACATGACAAACACTTGTAAGGACGAACTAACGAACGAAATAGTACTTACTAGTTAATTTATCATTACATATTCTAGAATTAAGGGTCGTCTGGTGGTCTGACGACCGGACAGGACTCGAAATCGTAATAGGGGTTCATCTGGCACGGAGCCAAGTAGTATTCGTCACCTACGGCGTAGCAGCGGCCGAGGTTAATCATGTCTTCCATCTCGCACCTAAACATATCAGAACATTAAGAACTCTGAAACAAACCAAAGCCTGAATTATGCCAGTCAACATTTGGCATATCTTAAATGTTGTCGTTAATATACGAGGGGCGTTCAATAAAAAGTGAGAATGAGATGCAAACTCTTTCAATATTAGGAAATTAAATACTGGCCGGTAAAGCTAATCTATATAGGTGATTGCTATGAAAAAAAAAACTAACTGTCTTTTGTTTAAAAAAAAATACGGTAATTTCTTTGCAATGCTATTGAGTACGTTAGCGAAAATGGAGAAAATTGAAATGCGCGCCGTTATCAAATACTTGTGTTTGAAAACATGGAAAAGGCCATCATCTCCAACTCCGAAGAAATTCAAGGTGGGCCAATCTGCCGGTAAGGTCATGGGATCTGTTTTTTGGGATGGTAAAGGGGTAGTAATGATTGAGTATCTCGAACATGGAGCCACTATTACTGGAGGCACTTTATATAACACAACTAGCAACATTGCGCAATGAGATCCGCGAAAAACGGCGCAGTAAACTCTCGAAAGTTGTGCTGTTCCACCAGGACAATGCCCCGGCATACAAGTCCGCCGTTGCAATGGCGGCAATTCGTGATGCTGGGTTCGATATCCTTAAGCATCCTCCGTATTCACCAGATCTCGCCCCCAGTGATTTCTAACTATTTCCGAGAATGAAAGAATACCTGAGAGGCCAGACATTTGAAGACGAGGACGCGGTAGTCGCTGCATTACAAGAATTTTCAAGTAGGTACTCAAGATGAGACCTTTTTTAAAAATGGAATTTCCTTTAGAAAAAAGATAAACTAACCGCCGCACTCAGAGACGTCAATTAAACTCAATGCTTGATTAAAGTTGTTGTTGTCACTTTCTTTACTATGTGAATAGAATAAGACAACACGTCACTTAACGAGCATTAATTTTAATTGACGTCTCTGAGTGCGGCAGTAAGTGTATTATGCTAGAAGGTGACTATGTCGAAAAATAAAATGACAGTTAATAAAAGTTGTTTATAACATACTCATTCTCACTTTTTATTGAACGCCCCTCGTAAATAACAAATGGTCGAATACTCCCGAAAATGTGTTAATTACGTTTAGATGGTTGTAGGCACATAGATGATGAATGTGTTATGTTCCTCTAAATAAAATTGTACACTTGCCTACTCGATGCACAACCTTTCACTTTTCTCAATCTCTCAAGGGTTAACTGGAAGAGATCCTTTAAAGGGGTAAGTTCGCCTTTGTACATATTTTTATATTAATTGTATTGTTAATTGGTTTTCCTATTAAAGTAATTACATACATACATACATACATACATACATACATGATTAGGTTTGAGTAACTATTTTTAACCCAAAACCTGAAAAAACGTCTCCGCAAAAAACAGCGTCGGTTTTTTGAAAATTAGGATTGTAAAAACAAAGACATTCTCTGTATTATCGCTATTACTATTTCAAAAGCCTCTTGCGCATTTTGTACTAAACAACATATATATTTTGTGTAGTACAACTTACTAATTATTAGGGTCTATTAAAAAGAGAAAGCAATATTTAGACAAAGGAATAACAATAATACACATGCTAGAATTGGCCCAATTATATATCATGCAAACCTCACTTAAAGTAAGTCATTATAGCCATCGGCTAACCAGCGGGTTATAATGAGATTTGAATTCGTATGAAAATTTGTTTCATAGAAACCTACAGCAAAAATAACTTATTTGTAAATAGGACTGGCCACTATAAGCCATATACCAAATTGAAAAAAACGTTGTTTCTAGTAAGTAGCCTTGCTTTTTATTGTCTCGGCTAAAGTTGAGCAAAGTAGAGTATTCTCCTTTAGGATGAAGCTGTTTTCGTCATGGGCGAACCAGCACCCGTGACATAAAACCGCGGCATCCACTAAGATCACCTGAGTGGATCACCCAGGTGATTATATCGGACGAATTTGTCCTTTAAAATCCCCCAGGTGATTCAACTGGACGCTATGTCCAGGAGGATCCCCTAGGTGATTTTAGTGGACAGATATATATCCAGTAGGATCCCCCAGAAAATAATATGACTTCGCAGGTGATTCTAGTTGACAAACATGTCCAATTAGATCATCTAGGTGATTCAATTGGATTACGTTGTACATTATGATCACCCAGGTGATTTAAATGGACTGCTACATCCAGAACGATCACTCAGGTGATTCAAATGGACGTAAACATCTAGCACGCTCCCTTGGGTGATTTTTGTGGACTACTACGTTCAGAAGGATCAACCAGGTGATCACAGTGGATATATTTGTTCGCTAAAATCACCTGGGTGATCCTAACATGCAGTCGAATACAAAAGATGTATGTATGTTTTTTTTTCTAAGATGAAAATAATGGTTAGGTAATCTTTACGTATTTTCCTAAACAATATATGACCATTTTTCATTAGATACTATCGAAAGTCAAGTAACCCTCATTTTAATACTTTCACTGTCCATGCATCTGTGTAGTTATCGTATTGTAAATAATACCTCAACGTAATTAGATGTAAAGTCGGGGTCAATAGAAATGATAAAAGATGTAAACAAATCAGTACTGTTTGACATATAACCACAATATTTCTGCAAACGAGTTTTGATTTAAAAAAACGTACAGTTAATAGTTATTTAATCTTAAACAGAATGTAAAAGTAACAATCAAGCTTGTGAGTCAAAATCCCTATTCCTAGAGATTTCCAGCAAGATCACCCAGGTGATTTTAGCGAACAAATAATATCCACTGTGATCACCTGGTTGATCCTTCTGAACGTAGTAGCCCACAAAAATCACCCAAGGGAGCGTGCTAGATGTTTACGTCCATTTGAATCACCTGAGTGATCGTTCTGGATGTAGCAGTCCATTTAAATCACCTGGGTGATCGTAATGTACAACGTAATCCAATTGAATCACCTAGATGATCTAATTGGACATGTTTGTCAACTAGAATCACCTGCGAAGTCATATTATTTTCTGGGGGATCCTACTGGATATATATCTGTCCACTAAAATCACCTAGGGGATCCTCCTGGACATAGCGTCCAGTTGAATCACCTGGGGGATTTTAAAGGACAAATTCGTCCAATATAATCACCTGGGTGATCCACTCAGGTGATCTTAGTGGATGCCGCGCATAAAACAGTACTTTATCACCTCGGTGTATAATCTACTATTCTGAATGAATAGTAGATTATACACCGAGATTACGATACAATGATTATACGCTTAAAATGATTACATTTAACAAAACGAAACAGCGCCTCTATTCTAAGCATTAAAATCCAAATCGTATTTGACCTGTTATGGTATTGTTTTTAACTTTACTATCAAGTTAATAAGAGCTATCAAAACATCGACAATACGATTACAGATGAAAAACAATATATGATTTTTACCGTGTTGAATAGAGGCCCTGATCATTAGTATCGCAATATATAAAATCATTCACTTTGACAGGATCTTACCACAAAATGTCAACTGATAATGGAAATATTTCTATAAAATAAGATGCACTTATACCTCAATAAATGACGACGGTTGGGAATTAATGTGAAATACCGTTTAAAAAAAAATAGTTTTATGCAAAACTCCGTATGGACGGGTCCCAATATGCGGCGCCATTATGTACTATCAGCCCGATGGAACCTTGACCCACCATAGAACTGTGTCACAGTGACGTTATGATTCAAGACGTAAGAAGTGTCAAACAAATTGTTTTAAAATGTCACTGTGACACTGTTCTATGGTGGGTCAGGGTTCCATTGGGCTGATAGTACCTACTACAAGTAAGTTGCACGTTCATTGGCGCACTCATGCAACGTCAACTTAAAAGGCTCTCTTTGTCTCCGTGATTTTCATATCTTGTACAGAACTGTGTAGTTCTCGGTAAAACCTGCAACGTCGCCAGTAGGATTTAAATATGAGCTAGTCTCAAAGGTGATAACTCTTGATAAGCCGTATCGATTTTTGACTAACTTGGCAAAGAACCACCTTCTGAATCTGCATCCATACAGACGGACAAAGATTTCAATTTTATTATAACACCGCACGGAGTTCAAAATTATTAACTACAGTGAGCATAACGAGTTTTTTACTAACTTTCCATCGTCGAGCATTTTTTGCTCCAACGGGTTGAGTGTTGGTATAATGTAAGACTCGATGCCGCACTGGCCAACGGTGACGGGCGTGGAGCAGATTGCCATGCCGTAGCACGACCCAGGGTCGTCCTGTTCCACCAGCGCGCTGTCCAGCTCCGTCGGCTTCTCGAAAAGACCTGGAATTAACTCGGTAATAACTAAGTACAAATTAATTGCCACGCGAAGCGAATTTTTCACGCGACGGTATGTTGATGAGTTGCAGAGGATCACCATGCGTTGGAATGACAGGTCACGAATCGGTCAATGTCTTTAAATCCAACCGAACGCAAGTTGTATCAGTGATCCCGTCACCGTATTTGGAGTCAAAACTTCTAAACGACTTTTATAAACACCTGTCATAAGAAATTTGTCAAGATCGTAGCAAGTGGAAAGAAGTGGTCTCTGCCTACCCCTCTGGGAAACAGGCGTGATTTAATGTATGTATGTGTGTATAAACACCTGTCATAATGTTCACTACGCAGGTGGCAGTCGCAAATCCCATCGAAAGGTGAGCCTGTTCGTTGTTGCTCTTTACTTTGCAGATTATTTCGTCAGCTTCGCGTACCTGGCGTGTGATGCAGCCGAATGACGACTGAAAAAATAAAAATCTTTTAAATTTTGAAGTTGGTTAAGCATAACATTAAAATTATAGTTCACGTTTTCTAATAGTAAAGAAAATTCGAAAACGTGACGACGTACCTACCTAAGGGTTTTTAAGGTTCCAAAGTGAACCGAAGTCAAACCAGGGACCTATAGTTTCACCATGTCCGCCTGACTGCCTGTCTGTATGTCACATTCACTTTTTATCAGAATCTAGTAAAGTTACAAGACTGAAATTTCGTACTTACATATATTTATATATGCCACGCACTAAGATCAATGGCAAAAAAAGATATTAAAAAACACCCAGCAAGAGCATATCTGACCATGCTCAGTGTAGGGTTCCGAAGCCGTTACTAGACAAATAATATCTCAATAAAAATACAAACGCGACGAATTGAGAACCTCCTCCTTTTTGTGTTTTTGAACTCTGCTAAAACACAACAAGTATGAACTCATTGAAGAGTGGAGGTTATAAACTACTCGAGCCCAAGGTGTATATAAGACATCATATTGTTGGATAGCTTTTATGTGTATGTCATCATCTTATTGCATGTAAAATAAAGTTCAAAATGAGTATTTTACTTTACTTTTCTAATCATATTATCGTGTCTTAAACAGAACCACAGGTGCGCGAATCAGACCCGCATTTGACCCGTTTTTTACCATTCTGGTACGAAACCTTAAAAATGGTAAAATAACATACGGCCTCCAAACAGACATTAGTTCCGGCGGAGAAGACAGGGACGCGCGTGCAGCGGCCGGTGCCGCCCACCACCGGGATCTTGGTCTCGGCGAGCTCGGTCCCGCTGGTCTTGCAGTACAGCTGGCGCGCGCGCATCGCGTTAATGGAGTTAAGGCCGATCAGGCGCCGCTTGTCGTACGCGCGGGCAAGTTTTAGTGTCTGCACAAAATTGTTACAAAGGCAATATTAGTAGGTAGATCGTTTCACGAGGGAGTGAGAAACTAAAAAGTTTGGACGACAATCGTTACAAAGTTTGGCATAAAATTATAGTGGTGAACTACAACATTTGCATTTGGCAACCATCCACAATTTTATTACGAACAACAGCCTCATTATTTTTAGTCAAACTAGACATATATAACGCTTGAACTAAGATATAAGTTCATTTTTTATTTTTTATGGCATAGGAAGGCAAAAGAGCACACCAGGCCACCTGATGGTAAGTGGAAACTGTGACCCATAGACATTCGCATTCACAAGACTGCAAATGCACTGCCAACCCCGAGGACTAAGATGGAATGCCTCTATGCTAGTCATTTCACCGGCTGTCTTATCCCCAAAGCGGAACACAATAATGCGAACACTGCTGCTTGGCGGTAGGTTAATGGACAAGACGGTGGTACCAACCCGGACGGACCCTGCACAAGGTCCTTCCACAAGTAAATACAAAAGTAAGTAAGTTAAGTAGTATGTATCAAATTGGCAATATCACTGACATGCATAGCGAGTGAGAAGTTGCAGTCGAGCGGCGCCGTCTGCACGGCGACGAAGGCGTGCGGCGCGAACTGCGCGACGGCCTGCGCGCTGTTCCGGACGTGTTGCATGTTCCTGAAGAACAGGTCGCGTTCCGCCATATTGCAGCACGGCGGCAATACGTAGTGGCCGCCGCAGATCAACACCACGTCTGTGTTCTGGGGACAAGGCAGCCAGCTGCGATCGTCAAACCAGAACAAGCAGCAACTTGGTCAAAACAATTATGTAAGAAACTTTAATGTTTTTGATACTGTTCGGCTATGGTAAAGTGACACTACGTGTAAAGTAAATGCCTTACTACCTTGCGAGTTGACGAAAATAAAGGAAACAGCAGACAAAGCTTCAATAACATAAGCAATTTACCTACATTCTTAATTACTGAATAAATGGAGGTTGAAAAAAAAAACTATTGTTAAAAGAGATAAAGAAATAGAAATAGCAATATAAAATATATTTATTTGTTTCTGCTTACATAATATCACATCCATGGCTGAAGTCTCCTTTAAAGTAAAAATATACCTGTGCCAGGAGACCCCGCTCTTCTATCGCTATTCTATATTATTATTATGTTACATCGAAAAGTTTATTCATGACTAGGTATATCTCTTTTAATAATACGTTTTTTTTCCGTTTTATTCAGAAAGGTGGGGTCTTTTTTGTCTCTTAACTATATCGTGAATGACTTTAAATATAGTTGTTACAGTCAAGGGCATTAATATCTATACAGCCACCGCGTCAAATATATGTTTACACGGACCTTATTGCCAATGGCATAAAGGTGTATAAATAGTTTTGACGTCTTGGGAACGTATATATATTTATGACCTTGACTGTACTTATTTGATCCATTTTTAATACCATCTTACTTCGTGATTGAATGATTTGAAAAGCATGAATTTAACTAGGTAGAGCCAAGGACCAATCTGCGGGGCGAAATCTTACATAAAGAGCTTGCTGAAGAAACGCTCGGCCCTGGTACACTTCGAGCTCGCAGCTGGTGTCGATATGCGCGATGTCGGTGCCCACGCCCATTACGCAGCGATCCGGGATGTCGTCGTATAGCGCCAGCTTTTTCACCACCGTCTGCATCTTCAGCAGCAGCGCCGTGATAATGCCGACGTCGCTGCCCGCTCCTAATATTGTCACCTAATACACACAGCTGCTCTCAAAATAGGTATTATAAAGTGTTAAATGCTGTCAAGTTCCAGGCAGTCAATTGAATCCTTTTTACTGACTGAAACTTGACAGGATGTAATAGCATTGCGAATGACGACGTTGTTTAGATGTAGTTCAATTCCAAGCAACGAACCAAGGTTATCTAGTCCCAGCAGAGTACTACCGTCGCCGTAAACTGATTGAACTGATTGCGATGTGAATACCTGTCTAGATGCATTATGATTAGGTAATTCAATTGCAGCCTCATATCACACAATAAGTATTAGGTGTTTTGCACTGCTCAAAACTAAGCTTACAAGACCATAACGTGCCCACCACTCGCCACTTATGCAGCACATCCGCCCTTCCGGCCAATAAAGGTGAGCCAGAGGTAAGTTTTTTTTATTATTTTTTTATCGCATAGGAAGGCAAACGAGCACTCAGGCCACCTGATGGTAAGTGGAAACTGAGACCCATAGACATTCGCATTCACAAGACCGCAATCCTAAGACTGCAAATGCGTTGCCAACCCTGAGGACTATGATGGAATGCCTCTATGCTAGTCATTTCCCCGGCTGTCTTATCCCCAAACCGGAACACAACAATGCGAACACTACTGCTTGGCGGTAGGTTAATGGATAAGATGGTGGTACCAACCCGGACGGACCCTGCACAAGGTCCTCCCACAAGTTCCTCGTACACCGCAGCCGGCCGGTGATGGAAAGCGTGAGGTGACAAACAGGACGTATCCTCGCGAGCACTCAGGTCCGTGGTGTCGTCACTCATGAACAGCTCGCCACTAGCTGCCCTGTGGCTTTATTGGTACTTATTTGTTATCATCACACTATATTTTATGAAAAAAATATGACGAAATAAACAGACAAACAACCATAAATCATCATCATTATCTCTTTGTAATAGTTGTCCTATGACAAGTATCCAACCAGTGTATATTTTTAATTTGCTTGCTATAGTTATTTTTATTTTTAATTTTAGAAAGATATGATGATTTTAATTAATAAATACGCATTTTTTTAGTTTTTGTTAAAAATCTTTTATTTGTATTAACATACCTATTTTAAAGCAAAAATAAATTACTATTGTTTGTTTTATGCGAAAACACCACACATGCTCTAGTAGCATTTACTGGTCAGCAAAAAAATATGTTCGAGAAGCCTCCTTCGACCCCCTTATCCCCCAACCCCCAATTACAGTTTCCGGACATTCTATTCATGCACAGAAATTTCATAATTCTACCTTGCCGGGACAATAACGCCGGTCGCTCATTGAACACGAATTCCTGTCATACGTACACGTACAATGCAGGTCATACGAATAGAGTGCGTATACTGAATACGTTTACCTGCGTGAAGCATGTCAGTGATTTGTATATACAACACACAAATAACGCACCAACATATTTAAAATCTCAATAAGTACGGATTCATGCGGACGTCGCACCTACGCGTGCGTATACGTACGACCAATTCGCATCCAGTGAGCGCTCGCACATGGTACTTTTAAGGTCGGGATCGTTCGCGCGGCTTCGGACGAGTTCATTTCGTACGAAAACGTGTCCAATGGGCGACCGTCCTTATTTCAGTTCTCACTTACGTTTAATTATTGTACTTACCTGGAACATACTGTCCAGTTAGGTAGGTCAAACTTTGAGAAAGAGGTCAATCATCGATTCTAAGTCGGTTGGGCCGCGTTCGGGATGCTTGACAATATCCAATATAGCGCACAGTCTAAAGTCTTCCACCAGTGTGTTTTGCCAGTGATGACTTATGGTTTACGGTACTGAAACTAGGGCGATAGTGATGGGCTACATAAGAAAGCTCACGGTCACTCAAAGGGTAGAGGGCTACGCTCGGAATTTATTTGCACGATCGAATCAGAAATGAGCAGATCCGCACAAGAACCAAAGTCACCAACGTAGGCCTAAGAATTGGTAGAATCGCAGAACAGACCGGCGAAGACTTCTCGAGTGTCGTCCGCGTACCGGAAGACGCAGCGTGGGTAAGGCTACGGTTGCGGGAAACCGATGGGTTCAAGCGGCGCAAGACCGGTCCTTGTGGCAAACCTTGTGAGAGGCCTATGTCCAGCCGTGGACGTCTTTTGCCTAAAATGAAGATGACGATGACGCTGAGCAACCGACCTTTTGTTCTGGGAAGCGGGGTATGATGCATTGTTCACACATGCCGTCTAGCTGGGCAAACGTCTCGGACATCACGTAGTTTTGGAAGCACGCTCTTTGACTTACTCTAAAAGTCGCCGAGGGCAACAAATGGCGAGCTTGACGAATCATTTTTTTTATGATTAACAGAATTTTTTACTAAACATTAGGTATATTCAATTTGTCATTTTGAAGTGATATTCATCTTGACATAACCACAGGTATTCTATGCTGAGTATTGGTAGTCTATGGCTTTAGTTAGGGTCACTTGACTTTGGCGAAATGACTACGGAATGTAGGTATACCGCAGTCTAGGGTGGATTTAGACAAAGCGAATGAACAAGAATTCCATGGCATTATCTCTTACGTTCTGTTTGTAAAAATAAAGACAAAACATGTTCTAGAGCATTCGTTCGTTTGGTCTAAACCCACCCTTAGTCGAAGTATACCCTAGACCTGACAAGTGCGTGCTTCCGTAAGGGATGGATGTACTCTAATTTGTAACACACAAGACAAGTTCTCATTATGTATGTATTGTGATGCACAATGTTTTGTAATCGTTTATGTGCAATAAAGAGTTTCATCAATATCATCATCATCATCATCATCCGCAAAACGTCCGCTGCTTTACAAAGGTCTTCCCCCAAGGGTTTGATAAAGATTTAAAGTATATACATAGATACAGTCGACTACAAAGAGATGTATCCACTTTTGGACCTCATTACAATGCAATAAGATGAAAAAATGGATACATCTCTTTGTATTCGACTGTACTTACGCAAGGGGTTATTATTATTCCAGATTAGTCATATCATATTCATACACACTTATTTTTGTCAAAATAAATCAAAATGCGTTTAAATTACGGCCCAAATCAATAATTACAACCTCAGCTATATGCTGGTAAATTTATGCGGGTTCCTCGCGACCACCGTGTATAGATGTTCCAAATTAAACTAATATGGTAGGTATGTTATGGAATTTCAATACTTAGTTACACTTCGACACTTCATGATTCTAATTTAAGAATCAATCTACTTTACTCAACTTTACATCGACAAAGACACTTTAGTAGTTGCCAGGAACTCGAACCTACTGGCTCCTAATTGCTGGTATAATGGCAAGATTACATGGCACTTTTGAGAAAACTATTAATTTCTCTATTTTATGTATGTTTTTAAAAGAAATTTGTCAAGATCGTAGCAAGTGGAAAGAAGTGGTCTCTGCCTACCCCTCTGGGAAACAGGCGTGATTTAATGTATGTATGTATGTAAGTATGTTTATCGTTACCCACAACACTAGCATTTTAGAGCTTAATTTGGGACTAGGACAATTCGTGTAAAATCACCCTTATTTTTTTATATACCTAAACTTTGATACGAAGCGAATCTACACCCATGTGCGTTGCAGTGGAATTCTGGCTTTACAAGGAGGAGCTTTTAGCTTCTGAAAAAACCCCCAACTTAAGCCGTCATAAACTCAAAACATACCTTCTTCATGGACACAACGAAATCCCCGCGAGATTGCAACTGCGTGCAGGACAGCTAAAGGGGATACAGGAAATACGCACAGAAGCGAGCCCGACTCGCGCACCGAGTTATGCAAAACATACTCGAATAAACCGGAATCCACTTATTTAATTGTTAAGTAAATTCGTCGGTGGTAAGAATGAGTTAATTTCTTTGATTTAATAATTTCATCGTCCGGTCGCATCAATATCACGACTTTGCAAGGTTACTCATCCGATCGACTCAGATGTTAGATAGTGAAGCATTGATTATCACTGCAGAAGTTATCCCTGCGAAACACTGAAATATGACAATTATACTTTGGCTTAGAGGCCGAGATGTTTCCCGCGAGGACGAGCTTGCACGTCGCCTGCTCCGACTTAAACGTTATTAAATTCCAGCCCAGCGTTTGAAGAATGATAGGTACGCTTTAGTATCGACATAATATTGTTGTCCGCTTTGTCTTTGCGGCATATTTTCTTTTACCGGCCTTTGATAGAAAAAAATATGCGAGACGGCGACACTGATAAATAGTGTGTCGACGAGTGTCACCAGTCAAGTGTCAAGTGTACAGTGTGTATATGCACACAAACGAAAAAGCAGTATAACTTTAATTTCTACTACTTTGTATGAATAAAAGGAGGTTAATAAAACAACAACATAGAACAGACATCAAATTTAATAGATATAAGATTCACGTATATATAAGTTTAACATTCATATTGATTAATATTATATTGTCTACCCATATACAGGCATACTTGTTATCTATAGATACAACACGGAGGAATTAAAAATGACTAGAACTATTTAGAGAGTGTAAGCCGCCCAGAACTCCACAATTCAACAAGAGAAACACTTCAATAAATAAGTACTTGTATACAATTTCCTACCAAATATAAATGCTTTTAACATATATGTAGGTACGTGTTTTTATAAAAAAAACTCATCTTGATGAGACTTCGATACTTCTTAACAGACCCACAAAATTGTATCATAAGCAGATATGCTATAACTCTAAGAAAACGTACGAACCATGAATTTATATGTACCAATGACTGAATGTTGACATTAAAAAGTTAACAAGATTACGTGAGTTAATAGGGATGTTGACGGTAGAACAAATTATTACACTAAACACGAAATGAAACACCTCCAAATACACAATGATGTTATAACAGGACCGGTTTATGTGTCTTTGTAATTGGGTCAATCAACTTTTCTTTGTAGCTCGTTGCCATGGTGACGTCTCCTGGGTCACTCTTTAAAACTATGATTTCAAAGGATATAAGTCCACTAAAAAACTGTTTTATTGGCAATTACACACCCATTCTTTTATGGCCTTTTTCCTGAGGTTGCTGGAAGTATATGTTATAACATTTTTTCTAAGAAAGTTTATCACTGTTGTCTCCTGGCTTACGGGACAGAATAACAACAACAAAAAGTTTATCCACCCAATTATCGATAGCCATTAAAAGTTGTTTGACATTATAGTCCTGTACTTTACAATTAATTGGACTTATCAGTCAACTCCCCATAGCCGATTTGTAATCCTGATTCGGTCGGTACACATAAAATTAATACGTATTCAATTCGACATTAAGTGTTTCTGGTTGTGGCTATTTTAACTTCTGTCCACAATTTCTATCGACTGAACTATAATATAGGTAAGTGCTCAACGCATTCATTACGCGTGACACGATAGAATATCAATTTTTCATACGCGAATCTGTTCCGCAATGAATACGTCAAAAGAATAAGGTTTTTTTATATACCACAGTATTTAACTGACCTCTATGGGGCAGTTAGGTACAAATGCGAAAGTTTTTTTGAAATGCTTCAGTGGAAAAGGAGTCATCGATTTATTTTTTTGTAAATTAAACTCGCTATATTTTAACAGATTTGTATCCTCCATTTTTAATAGCACAGATGCAAGAGCTAAAACTATGGATAATTAGTCATCAAGAGTTGGGTTAGACTCAGTTGTCTTATTGTGTAAACAAACACGACTCGCGGTCTCTAAATCGGCTTGTACAGACTAAATTAGTAATAGCGAGTATTTGAACTTAATGTGTTTCAAAAATAGTACATTGTTGCCTAGGCGCGGAAAGTAAGGGTTTTCCTGACGAGGTGGTTAGCAGGCCGAGCAACAGCGAGGCCTGCTAAAATACGAGTCAGGAAATCCTCGTTTCCGCCGAGGCATACATAATGCTTTTCTCAAACATATGAGGAAATAATACAAATACATTTCTAAAAAGCAAGTAATTTAATTTCCTTAGATTTAGCGGGAAGCAGGTTTTGCCTAACCGAGGCAGCTTCAGATTTTAATATAGGCGGTGTGGTACCTATTTCGTCGCTTTCGTCGCTTGAGCTCATTTTTTATAGTAAGTATTTCACACAACAAATAGTTTAATATTCGGTTTCACAATTATATTATGCAGAATGAACGAATGTTAACGACTGTCAATTGTTTTTAAATACTAACCATAGACATTGGAATGCAAATTCAAAAAGAAACACACGCACTGTGCTAAAAAAGCGAGCAGTTACCTTGGCTGTTTGGAATTTTTGTCTTGGTCCTTTTGATTTTGTATGCAAATTGACAGCATTTTTAAGAAAATATGGACATGGACGGAAAGTGTTTTCATATGGTTTTTTTACTCCTAGGAGTAAAATGAGGCTCTTTCCGTCCTTGTGTTTCAATCGGAAAACCGTTTTTTCCGAGCATGTTTGAGAAAATAATATTACTACTCGAATAAATTACTAACGTATTCTGTACGAGCCTAAACAGCAAAACTTAATCACATGTCTTTTAGCCATAAAATTTAATTAATTAAAATTTAACGTTAAAATAAATTTGGCCATTCGCCGCCTTGAGAATACGGTCAAAGCAACGAACGGCGCCGATATTGGATACATCCGATGGCTCGGACTCGCATTTGACAGGCATTAGAAAAGCACTGTGTTGTGTAACTACTATTTCTCGGCGCGTCTCGGGCTCTCGGGCTACCTGTGGCCTTATATTTGTTTACATAATGAGACAAGTTAGTCTGAACCGAATATAAAAGAGCTTTTCCCTCCAATAGTGTTCTCCTTGAATATGCAGGTTAACATGCAGAGAAAAGTAAACAATAATAAAACACTTATTTACCTAGTACCAGTCAGTAAAACAAATTGGCAAAATTATCTTATGGCTGGCAAAATATCACTAGGAATTTTATTTAACAGATCTTTGCTCAGATTCAATGAGTGCGACTTAAAACTAACATTAACAAAACTATAACAACACTGCGTAAACACATTAAAATCTTTATATTTTGTTAAACTTCATGACATGACAAACTCATGAAAAATAAAATTACTTGTTAGCGAAACAGAAATGCCAATAAAGACTATAATCAGAACTTAATTGGAATACATTTGCCCAAAATACTCTGGACTCCATCAAAAGTAATAATTTATTAAGCTTTATAATTGACTAATGATTTAAAAAACCAAAATAAAGGTTGGAATTAAACAATTCTAGATAACTTAAAACCTTAGAAGGTACAGAGCCAGACTAACCACCTGTTTGAAAGGTCCCTTCGAAAATAACTAAAAAACATACACTTTTAATTTGGCAATATTATTACAAAAAAAGGTGCATTCGCCCTGAAGGTGCAAAAAACAAACTCCAGTTATTTTTAGCATTAGGTACAGTCACCACACGGGATTGTTAAGCCACTTGCCACTATTCATAATTTAGCAATGTAATGCGAATCGGGCATACTCGTGTGACATATCGTCGTGAACGACTGATAACGAATGATGACATGTGTAACAGAAAGAGTATTCTATCTTTTTCATTGGGTATTTCCATCAAATCAGCTGTCTAAAATAATCTGAACACCGCTAATTTATTAAATTATTAGACTCGTAAACAACGTCCGGATAAAGTCATGGATCCCAGTTTTCCCGATATCGTATGACCATTCATGATTTTTCCGCTGACATCGTTACGTTATAACAATGGTCGCTAGGTTACTGTTTCTAGACCTGTAATTAGTTGGCTTTGGGTGTAATCAATCACTCTTTTGTCAGGTTGACAGGCTTGGTCTTCGGGTTAGCCAACAGTTAAATTGCATGAAAATAAAACCTTAATCAAGTGATTCTAACCCAAATGACTCTTCTCGCCCGTCAAACACGATGAAAAAGATGGAATACTTTCCTGCGACTTTCCTTGTCTGGATATACGGGTAAAACCGACTAGTCCCGATTTGTATTACACGGCCAAAACACCTACAGTGGCAAGTGTCTTATTAACAATCCCGTGTTATGACTGTACAAGCTTCTGACATTTAAGTAAGACAGTTGCTTAAACAATTGTAAGATCACCGGAGTACTCTATGAACTATGACTAGTCCCCGTGATCGCGGTGGCACCAACATTTCAGATCAACAAAATATATTTAGCTTACATACAAATTTACAATTTAAAAAAATGGTTACCCAGCCACCCTTACATAAAATGACTGATAAATATTTTTATATTAAAGGTCTTTTCGATATTAATCCTCCGGTTTTACCAAAAGAGTAATATTTAAAGGACCTTATAATTATAAGTGGCAAGATAACACACTGTATCTTACGCACAAACAACAAGAAATGTAATACAAAATAAGTATTTCTAGGGGGTGACTACAAAAGTGCCACAGGCTACAATCAAACCCTACTTTAGCTATGACAGCGAATAATGTTATTTAATATAGGTAACCTAGTTCCCGGGCGACCTCATCTCGCGGATGGGCGATGCGCCTACAGGGCTCTACGGCACCCCACTGCAGCTCCGAATATAAACAACTAGCTCGTACTCGTACGAGGTATTCACAACCCGTCGCTCGCGCGAAACGCTTAATGTTACAGGTTCATAAGAAATGTGCCAATCACGTGATCACCCAGCTCGGTTATGTTATTCGATTTCATGACATAATATTTAAAGTATTTATTTCATTTAGAACAACCGCTTATTAACATGTAAAATTTGGATACAAAATATAAGATAGAAAATTTAATCCAATAACATAACAAGCGGGATAAGAGTTCTTAGTAACTAGTGTATATACCATTAGTTTACCATTAGATAACGGAATATGCGAGTGCGACATACACAGCGACATATTACTAAACTATAACAAAAGAAAAGACAACGAAAAGTGCACCTGACACGTATATTATTCAATTCCGTAGCCATATTAACGATTGCAAAACGGCACATGTTTAATGGATCACCAGATTAAGTAATAACAAACTCACCTAAAAACCTTTCAATCGTAAATGACCTCCAAATTTTATAAACCAATTCAATTTAAAATGATAATCTACCCGAATAAAGAAAATAAACTCAAAAATGAAACAACCAAAATGTTAACCCCAAATAATGACCATCACTTTAATCTACCGTAAAACGGGGCTATTTGGGAACCACGAGGCTATTTGGAACCAAGTAATTTATAAGCTTTTAGTTGATATATTTTTGTCATGGCAATAATAGAACTAAAAACTTAGCCTGACAACAAATTTTACAGTTCTATCATAGCCATGACAAAAAATATATATCAACTAAAAGCTTATGATTACTTAGTTCCAAAAAGCCCCGTGATTACCAAATAGCCCCGTTTTACGGTACTAAAATAAATTAACCTAAAAATAGTAAATAACCACCAAAATTAGAAAATGTACACCTAAATAAGTGGGCTCCCGCAAAAACTCTAATTCGGCGCTACTTCGCACCGTGTTCAGGGCTTCAATGAAGCCCCGAGCACGGTGCAAAGTAGCGCCGCATGAGAGTTTTCGCCGGACATATTGTTGGGTTAATTTATTTTAGTAGATTCTGGCTCCGCGCTTTTCATAAACACTTTTGGTAGGGTACTTATAGGGGTAGGACAGACAAGATCATGTTGAAGTGGGGTCCTCTGATTCATGACTGGTACATCTCACCACTTTAAGCAAACATCCAACGCAAGTGCTGGCACTGTCACACGACTCACGTGAGTGACTGATGGAGAAACGGTATCTTGAAGTGGAACCGTTATTAAACCGGTAGCTTAACAAAATTTGGGACTACTACATATTTGTTAATATGCTAACATTTTATAAGAGTCTTTTTATGTGGTAATTGAGAGTGAATCTGATCGCTAAGATTTGGTGGGTCTTCAGAGGCAATTTAATTTAAAGTTCGTTTTCTGAATTCATCATTACAAACTCAATTCGCATAACTTTTCATACATGTCAGGATGCCTTGGAAACGTCAGCTAAACCTGGTCATCATTGTTAATAGTACGGGCGGATTACCCCCTTTAACGTGTAACTTAGGTATGCCTTGACCATAAAATCCAAAAAAATGCTGGACACTTTGTAGCATTGAAGATAAATTATAGAAAATGTACCGTGGGCTAACAAATATAGAGTAATAACTACTTTATATCGATTGACTCTACTGATTTTGTTTACAAATAGTATCTAGCTAAACTGCAAAATGGACACAACATATTCCGAGAAGAGCGATTGTCATATCGAGGACAGCCAATCGACTATAAAGCAAAATAACATTCTTATTTTGGCTACGAAACCATAACAAAATTAGGTAAAATTATCAACAGAATAAGTAACTACTATGAAAGAGAATGTGCAAGAATTCGCACTACTATCAAAATCCAACCTCGAAAGACGTCGATTCTATCGCAAGGCAACAAACTAGCAAAATTGTGCCTGTTCCTACAATATTACCGCACTTATTTTTTTTTTAGGCATACTCCATCTACATCATTTTGTTTCATGAGTTGTAAAATAAGTAGAAATTCAATAACAGTTAAAATCTATTAAGACTCACTCAGTTTATTACTTATACAGCAGGGAAGAGCTAATTTCAATTAATTATATACAAGCGTAATTTTAAGAATAACCTCCTTACTCATAATAAACGCACTATAAACCCATTTTAGTAAAATAATGCGTTGTCACCTTCTGTCAGATTGTAATATGACCATGAAAGGTAAGGAAAAATCATACTTAAAGCTCACTATAGTAATTGTCAGTTCATGAATAAGAGGGAAAGCGTTCAAATCAGGAAGACTGAAGAGAGTAAATGGTATGTGTATAGAACTTATTAAAATATATCCCAACCAGGTTTAGTAAAAGTATACAAAATAAAATATACGTATACGTGTTATTAGTCAGTCGACAGGCAGATTCCAGAATACGTTATAAACATTCGCTTGTAAATAAGACGCGGTAATTACCAAAAATATACAATCAACAGGCATAAAAATAACTTCAAAAAGCTTGTACAGTTTTTGTAGAAGAATCTATCAAATCTTAAGTATGAATAAACGGCAGCAGTTTAGCGCCAGAAGACAATACAAGAAGTACGTTATGTTAATAGCGCTAGCCACACGAACACCACGACTTAGTTAAACATTCCAGAATATTCTAACCCTTTCCACACTTCATACGTGCGTCATCGAAGCTGCAGTCGGACTTTTACAACAATCTAACTCTTAAAAATCTAATTGGCAAAATTACACTATTAACTTGAATTATCTTACAATTCCTAAACACTGCGACGCCTGGCAGATCAAGAGCTGCAAATCAGAGGAGAATGAAACTGATTTTCGTCAGAAATATCTAAATAAAGTTTATTTTAGAGAAGACGCAGCGTCTAAATACAGACAAGAGTCAGGCTCAAAGCTTTGGAAAGGCCACAATTGCTCGTTTTATTAATGCTAACTTGTGGTGTGGAAACTTACTTCGAGTGCGAAATTTACACAATCGAATCATACAAGTGTTGCTCTATCTTCTGGGAAATAATATATTCCTAAGTTTTCTTACGATTTGAAGATAAACAATAAATAAATGCGAATTAAATTTAACAACAAAATATGGGTTTTGATGCAGACATGGCGACAATCGATTTTATCCTCAGGAAAAACTAACCCATCCCCAATTCTGAAACGAAACTACCTCTTTGCACTACACTGCTTTACCACAGTTACATTTAAAACATCGAGTCGCTTAGGCCCCTTTTTAATAACTAGCAGCACAAATCATGTGAACTGGATGATGGACATCCCAATAATAACGCAGCACGATATGTTAACTTTCCGATTATATTAAATTAACCATGATCATGCCGCGGAGGTTAGTGATAATTCAACTCAACATACGAGTATCAACGATTGTTAAACGTACACTAAACGATAATTATCATTTATTTTTTAACTTACATGCAATTGCAACTATATACAAAGGGCATTCACAACAACACCAACAGGTTAATGAGTCGCATGAGAAAGAGGCATATGGCAAACCTGCTCTTTGCCTATTGAGGACTTCGCAAATAAAACGCAGTTTTTGTAGGTAACTTTCCAATTTAGTAAAAGGCAAGCAGAAAGTTTCACCAAAATGTCCAAATCTGACCAAAGGTATCAGTATAGACCACGACCTTGTACCCACCCGTACCCAACATTGTCGCGATATCGCACATGATGTATAAACATACATACGATTACAACAATTTCCCGTACAATTAGCACGAAATACGGTCAAGAAGTAAAGGGTTCCCTGTTTATTTCGTGAGTACAAGAGATAATTTATAGTTATTAACAATGTACAAACTTTCACTACTTAACTATTTCATTTTTAACAAAGTTTACTAGACAGGTGGATTCTTTAATAAGATACTTACCTAATACGAAAATGAGATCGTACCAAACATAGTTCCCAGAAACTATTTGATGACACGAAAAATCTTTCTAAAAAGAAAAGTTTTACCTAAAATACCACAGTCAGGTGGCATCTTTAATTAACCACCACTGGCTAAATTGAACAATAGGAAAAAGAACCAATATTATTTATTTGTAGCTAGATCTTTTTTAGTGTCATTCTTGCGGGATGATCCTAGGTTAGGTCGAGATTTATACACTTACAGTTATAGTTACGTATTTTGTAAGAAAAATCTCCACATGAACATGATTAATATGCACAATGTTGTGGTGTAAACTTTAATTCGTCCAAAAATATATGAAGTGTAAAGTAAGAAGAGAATAATTTTTTGTATTTTATGCACTAAAAGACAATATTTCAATATAAGTATGTATATTTGGCAGCTACATTTGTATCCTAGGTACGGTACGGCTAGCGAGTTAGAGCTAGAGTGTAAGCGATCGAAGATTCATAAGTTAGTATTGCACTTTATCGTTACTCGGCAAGTTCAAATTGCATAATGTTTTTGTATCAATTTAAACCCAAAAAATTATTAAGTGTCTGTATTAAAATAAATTAAAAGAACTATAATTGTAAAATGTGATGTTCAAAGATGCAATTTAAACGCGCCGCTCCTTAATGTCTATCAATCCTCATTTATTATTGCAATTCGTTTCAGATAAGTAGAGACGGATACATTACTTTTTAATTAAAATTACGTTATTGCTGGAACAAAGGCATTGAACTAATCTATTTCCAAATTGTGACTCGTACAGCTAAAAGAGTTTAAGTTGAAAAAAAGAATGCTACGTTTCTGCTACGTCTACCTACTTTTATAAATATATAGTATATCCCTGTGAAATGTGTGTCAAATGTGACTAAATTCCATGGCTAATAAGATAAGTCAATAATTCGTTTAGTCGAACTAAAACGACGGACTCAAGATGAAAAATACATACAGTCACATATTACGACAATTTTATTAAACCAAATAATTCAAAACATACTGCTGCTAAATCGAACTTGATTGACAGCAATATAATAAATTAACATCCTTCAATTAACAAAATGATATCAACTTCACCTGACTATCTCTAGGCAACTTTCAAATATATGTGTGGACACTTCGTCAAGAAAACGCTTTACCATTGTGATTATACTATTGATAAAATACTGTACGTAGTAGGTGTTAGTTTTCATACAAAAAAAAGTAAGCATTATTCTGAATTAAGTACATTGCGAGTTGCGACTAAATTAAGTAAAAGCACAAAGTTCAACGGCACTTGTCACGAAACTGCGTACCAAAATAAATTGAGATAAGGACAAGAGGGAAAACCAGCCACACAAACCTTTACAAGTCCACGAGTCAATAAAAATGAAACAATCACTCGCCGCCCTTATCGCGGTGGATGAGGCATTCGACACTGTCGCACTTACGTACTG
This sequence comes from Acleris emargana, assembly GCA_927399475.2. NCBI lineage: Eukaryota > Metazoa > Arthropoda > Insecta > Lepidoptera > Tortricidae > Acleris > Acleris emargana. The sequence goes on along the minus strand of OV656841.1, from coordinate 13,285,493 downwards.
GTCGGAGAGTGACAGATGTTTTATCCCCTTAGGCCACCTCCGACACCAAGGTTTGAAACCAGTTTCTAAATAAGAATAATATTCCTTCTTTCGAACCACGTCTATCCACATCAATAAACACGACCATAATAGGCCCGCAGGTTAATTATATATGATTTTATGTCCGTATTACATACAAGCAACAGGCCAAATTAATAAACTGCAATTTTAGTACTAATACAAAGTTGGAGACCGCCGACAGTTACGAAAACTTATTTAAATTTAAGTTTTGTGTGCAACGTTAATACTGGTGGACTTAACAACTGAATGCTATCATACCGATGGTCAACAAGATTGTTGTGATCTACTTGAAATATTTGTAAGAATTTAACTAACTACAGTATCAGGACCGGAGTGTCTACCTCTTAACATTAGTGACTTCACTTAAAATTATTGCTAATAGAACATTAACGTTTTGAAATACGTTATCGGGAGAAAAATGTAGTCTCAAGATTTTTCTTTCTGTACAGTTTACATTTTTTTCACTTAATAAGGAAATATACCTAATTTAGATTCATCACGATGTGAGAAAAATACATTTTATGATTGCTGAAAATGATTTCATAAGTACCTGAGAAGTAGACTGCTTATTTCATATTAAAGGTGTTTAACTATAACTTTATGGACCAAGACGTAATACTGCTAGCGAGTATTCTAATGTTTTTAGTTATGTGCTTCTAAGGTACATAAATATTAGTGCAGTGGTACCAACACCTTTTTTCGTCTATAAAAATGAACTGTCATATTAATTTATAATCAAAATGGAATGTTAATCTACAACCTATAGTACTGACTGAGCAGTTAGTATGGTTAATGATACAAGCAACAAAATAATTATATATATGTACCGATCCTTGCGCTACAGTATCAATCCATACTCGTTATGCCTAAACTATATTCGCGTAAACAAATTTAATGTAAATATTACATGACAAATAAATAATATGCGACTTTGTACCTAATTTACAATAAACGACAAGTCTAACGTGCGTAAATGATTACTTTACACCTCTTTTTATTAACTTATAGTAGTGTTTTTTAATGTGTTTGCCATTTTAAATAATTATTACTTACGGATTTCAACGCATTCACTAACCAGAAAACATTGGAATAACCATCATAAGAATATTTTTTATAATTAACTTTAATTTTGGAATTATTCTACAAACTACAAATATGTACTCGTAATTATCAAAAGAAGAACCACACTATAGAAATTTTACACCAAAAAGACAGTGAAAATAGTATCTTGTGCTTCAGATATGTATAGATATTACACTTTCACAGATGCCAAAAAAGGTTTAGCATGCAACTGTACGACATAAACCGAGACAAATCAACAACTCGCTACCTACACGCCACAGGTCCGAAATGCCCTCCAGCTGCTGTGACTAGTTTACCGATCCCTTCCAAGCGTTGGTTATTCAAGCACTACATTATTAAATGCGATAATATAACAAACTTTCGTTCCTAAACACCTCATACACGAAGACTCATCTTAGAAAATATCACGAGATACTCACAAACTCCTAGCACAAAACAGAGTGAAACAAAGAGATATTCTCGAACAGCTGACCCGGACATCACAGGTCGCTCGACAGTCTCGACACCCTTTCGGGTGCAACCGATCTCGATCCTCTACAGTGAAGAAATTCAATTTATGCTGACTTGACCGGCGATATAGCCTTTGCCGATTATATTACATCAGAATTCGAAGACATGCACCTAAGACTCGGGTCCCTCCAGGACGCATCGACTGAGTCTCTAGAAAACAACGTGCGATTATAACTATGAGATTACATAATTGAAACAATACTGTCGTCGCTCAGACGTGGCGGGAGACGTTTTTCACTCCTACGTTTTTCTCCTTAGGCGTTAATATCACAGATTCCTAAAAAAAATAACACTCAATGACGCGGAGACTCACCAGCCGGGAGCCACCGGCGAGGGGGGCCGAGCGGGCGCCGGGGGCGGGGGGCGTCCTAGCCCTCGGGCGCGCCGCCGCACATCCGCTCCAGGTCTAGGAGCTCCTGCAGACATAAGGACCTTCTATTGACACTAGACAAACCACTGAAAAAGGTTGGCGAATTTTAACTCTTCTATATTATGGACTTGTATGTACGTACATTTGGCCGAATAAGTATATTCGTATACTTAACATTTAATAAAAAAAGCCAGTCTCTTGCTTTTTTTTACTCCGATAAACGTATACAAAAACATATCAATGTAAAGAGGTATGAAACCGGTAACACACCTCGTTTTTTATTTAGAGTAGATAAATACATGTTATTTTTCTCACGTTTGCCTCCTACGAAGTCAAAATAATTAATTGAATTCAATTGTATTTTCTAAAAATATATAATAAGAAGAATCACAAAATGCAAAATTCCAAATTATGTTGTTGTGAAACCAGAAATATGGCGCTATTTTTGCCTTGTCAAACATAAAATGTGTAATTTTTCTCCGCACGGCCCTATCTATACTCAATCTGTGTAGGTACTTAAATAAATGTAAACAAAAAAATCACGTGACATAGTTGGTCAGCCAATAGGAGGTGAACATTGATACGTCAACGCTCGACGGAACAGTTTTGATTGGCTAATATCCAGAACCACGTGATTTTTTTGTTTACATTTATTGAAGTACCTAAACAGATTGAGTATAGTTGTAAGTTATTTATGTAACTGGTACATAATGAAGCGTCTTAAGGTACGAGTGCCGAGGTTAGAGTGCGAGCTTGTGACCTCTCTAATTACAGGCAGAAGTACCTTAAGAGCTAATTATGTACCGTTTCATATAAATTTTTTTCTACAACCTATAATGATAATAATGACATAAATAAAAAATGGCTAACTTTTCTTGTATACTTTCCTTGTATTTTTACAGTACCTGGTCGCGGTGGCGCTGCAGCGAGGCGCGCAGGCGCTCGTGCGCGCGCGCCAGCTGCTCGCGCCGCACCGCGTACGCCTTCTCCAGGCGCGAGCACTCGGCCACGCCGCGCTCCACCGACTACACACAACACTCATATAAGGGCTATTTACGATTCCATCAGTACAAGGTTTTAATTCAAATAAAGAATATTTTGGGACCTTGGGGTGTTAATAAGTAGTAGTAGTAGTAAGTAATAGCGCTCTTGGTGGTCACGACTCTCAGCCTGGATGAGTCAACGAAGGAGACATAGGTTATTTAAGGTATGTACTCACGTACAGAATTTTACTTAATTTAAAATGCCACAAGTATTTGATTGGGATCATTTATTTTTCAGTTGCTCTGCGCAGTAACAAAATAACACCAACATCCCGCCAATCTCACGAATCCAGATTGACCATCGTCGGTACAATCGAGTACAAAAAGATGTTTAATTTTTGTATCCTATTTCGTAAAGATACTTTTTTATTCATTTCTAGACGCAATCACTAAACCACTAAACCAAATTAGCAAAACTTTAGATGTCAGTGAGCGTCAATCACTGTTGATACTTTATCGTATCGATACTTTATCGTTCGACTATAAAAGAGGTGATAATAGTGGTTCCACACTTCCAATCGGCAAAAGCGCGGCCCATAACTATATTCGACATTGCCCTGTTGGTTAACGTTCGTAAAATTAAGTAGTGAGTAAGATTCAAAACAATATAAGCCCCCTTGTAAAGAAAACGGGTCCTAACGTTTATTTGGAGTAGTTTAAATATAATGTAAGAAGATGACATTTTGTGTTATAAAATTAAAATAGTTTTTTTTCTATTAAAATACTATATTTAAATTACTGGATTAAAATCAAAAGTGTCCATTTTATTTGCAAGGGGGTGTACATACAAAACTAATTTACCTGCGAGTGAATTTCGCGCTTTCTCCGGAGTATTTCATCCTTGTCTCGATTGCTCTTCTTTGCGAGCGCCTTAACGTCCTCTTTCCGCGCGGTGGCGAGTCGATTTAAGATCTCCTTTTTGTCTACTTCTAGCAAATCCTGTACAACACAATATAGTGTTAAGGCACATAAGATTAAAATGTATGGTGTTCTCAATCAATGAAAATGCACCCTATCAATTGATCTGACGTTGCACAATTGGGATACACCAAAAAACTGCTTGCTTTTACATTTTTACCCGACTGCGTCAGAAGGAAGGTTATGTTTTTCGAGCGTATGAGTATGTATGTATGTCTATTTCGGGCACGCTCTGCAGCCTAAACGGCTTGACAGATTTTAACATAGGAGGTGTCATTCGATTTGTCTTAATTATCGAATGCAATGCAGTACATAATTGTTTTCTATCGTATTTTCTCGGAAACGTTCGTATTTGTCATGCTACTTCAGTTAACCTCGGTACTTTTTGTACTGTGACCGACTGAAATAGCAAGACACGTTCGTTCGTACGTTTCCTTGAAAATACGATGAAAAACAATTATGCACTACATCTGTATATCATATTTCAATAGGGCGTCCGCGAAAAAAAATGAAAAGAATAAAACATATAGGATCAAATAAAAGCTAACAAATAGTCCATTAAAAATATATATACAATATAAGTATTATAACACTTTGATAGTAAAAGATAGTAAATGAAGATTGACGAAAGAGATATACAGATCGAAAGTGAGTGGAAGGGTCGGAAGGGGCCGCCCTAGGCGTACTTTTTCGAATCAAATCGGAGAAATACTGGAAAAGGGCAGAATCTTAAGTACCCGAAACCGACGTGCGTGCATGACTCGATGTATGAATGTTGAAGAAGCGAAAGAAATTTGTCAAGATCGTAGCAAGTGGAAAGAAGTGGTCTCTGCCTACCCCTCTGGGAAACAGGCGTGATTTAATGTATGTATGTATGTAAGTAATAAAGTTGTTTTACTACAAAGTGAGTTCCGCTTATATTATTAAAATATCGAGCTCCAGAGCTCATTTGACGGATTCTTTTAAAACTTTGCAGTTAGGTAGTCCTTGTACTGGATGAATACAAAGGATACTTTTTATACCAGAAAATATACCAGAAGAAGTGGATAGTAAATTAATAAATATCTCAGGAATAAATTTCAGTCCAGACCTAAGCTCGAGGCTTCTTTAGTTACTAGACAATGGCACATAATACCTACAAAGAAGAAATAAAAACATAGAAAACATGAGATGACATAATCATTATCGACTCGGACCGCTAGCTTCGTAGCGGGCGGTAGGACCTACGGAACATATATGGCCGCTGGACACATTGGACCAATACGTCGGACCAAGGGTTTTGGCCAACGTGTAGGACTAAATGCATACTTGGCTACGCTATTGGCTCGTCTGTAGGTGGCGACCAACACTGACCGACAACCGGCTAGGGATGGTTTTTCATGCACATATTAAAAGTTCTTTTATAAAAGCGCCAATGCAGAGTGATCAATATGCCAATGTGTACAGCAGAACACAATTTATATGGCATGTAGTGAACCTTCGTTCGCGCAGACACGAACAACGATTCCGATGATTTCCGAAGCACGATTAAAACCCACCATCAGATTTCTACGTAATAGTTATAGTATAAGGTACAAATTAAATTGCATCATTTTTTTCCATTTCATTCACTGCTGACTGAATGACACGCGGGCGCGCGTCAACAAGGCGTCACTAATAACCAGAGGGCGGAATTGCTCATGGCAAAAATCAAACGTCAATAGAGTTGGAACTTTGAATTTTATCGACTTTTTCAGCTATCGATAAGTTCAGTCACCATTTACATTTATGTCTTTAACATTAACCTCTTTGATTAGCTAGTTGACCATTTGACCTCTGTGATTAGATTAAAATTTAATTGCATGGCAGTTAACTGTCATTTCTGTCACTAGTCCTTTTGCAAATAATTCAATTTTTTTATATATTTTTTTTCACTCACAATGAAATCAACTCACAATATACTGCTCTAAACGTAAGGTTCACTTAAAGCAACTAAAAAATATTGCGTTGAAACTCACATAACGAGTAAAACACATTCACCTGAGTTTAAAGAGATAAAGGACGATAACAGTTTTTATCTAGATTTGGTAAAAATTCGCGTTTATTGCAACATTCACATTGAACAAAAAAAAAATACACATTTCCGTTTTTTTTTATTATGACTATGTATCATGTATTATTACAGAGAAAACGAGGAAAACGTCATTATCACAGACTTAGATTACGATACTGTTTTATACGATGAAAATTAGTTCACATGTGATTTGATTCCTTAGATTGTATTATTGAAACTTACGTAGTTTTAATAATACAGTACTAAGACAAGTACTTTTTAAAATTATCGTGTTATATTATCTTACATTTAAATGTTACACCGTAATGTTCATATAATAGTACATTACTGCACAGACCAGGAAGTAGGCCGTTGCGGGACGAGTAGAGTTAGCGTGGCCGAGACGCAGTCGAGGCCTCGCTATATACGAGTCCAGCAACCGCCCTTCCTGGTCGAGGCTTGTATAGTGCTTTTCTCTAACAATGCGAGGAAATTAAACAAAATTTCAGTATTGATATAATTTGTATTCAAATGTATTAACAAAATCAAGTCAAATACGATGTGATAATATGACGAAGGCAAATGGCAGTAAGTACTTAACCGACTATGCTTCTTCTTTACACTCTGGTGGTGTGCCGATAAACACATCTTCGTCACTGGAACTCATTTTAATTTTGTATTTTCGCGAAACAAAAATAATACGTACTGTAGTACTTAAACTTCCCTAAGAAAAAAGTATTCCCGATTCCCGCCTTATTTTTTTTAATTCTAAACGCAGAATGTTATAAAAAAAGTAATACTATTTGACACTTTGGTAAATACGCTGTAAACGCGATAAACGGCGTTTACCTTTTTAGTCTATGACATTTAAAAAGTAAATTAACATGGAAAAATTTTGAATTGTCCGAGTGTTTGGCTGTTTGGAGTTAGTTATCATAGTCCAAATATGGTTTTAAAAAGTAAAAAACCGGGTACGTTATGAAATTTGTATACATTTTCGCGGCCGCTGCCGCTGGTAAATAATAACTTTTTTTTTTTAATTTTGCCTGGGCCTGGAACTCGGAACTTCGCAGGCTGATTTTACAACAGTAAGGTTAACATTTCCGAGCATGTGGGAGAAAGTCTATTTTTGATTGCTTATTGATTTGAGGTTTAGTTTTGTTAATAAATAAATAAAGATACGCTAGGTAAATATACATACATACATAAACTCACGCCTTCATTCCCAGAGTGGGGTAGGCAGAGCTAAAGAATTACCAGCAAGTCTTAAAACTTCTTGATAATTCTGTAGCCACATTTAGGTAAATATAATTTCAGTTTAATCGATAGTCGATAAAATTCCACGTTCCAGCTCTATTGACGTTTGATTTTTGCCATGAGCAATTCCGCCCTCTGCTAATAACCAATAATAGCACAGATTACAGATGCGCAACGCGTGGATCGTGCTGATTGGTTCCCGCGCTTCGAAAATTCGTCATCTGCGCAGGTACAGTCAACAGCATAAATAAGTGATCATTTATGTACCTTGTCGTTTTCAATGGTTTCACTATTTTGTATAGCAATTCAAACATGACGTTAAAGTGACAAGGTACATAAATGATCACTTATTTATGCTGTTGACTGTACATCGGTAAGCCATATCAGTTGTGTTTTACTGTAACCGTGATGCGATATTAGGGGCCAACGCCCTGGCTGGGTGTGCACTGGGCAGAGCGGCCGTAAGGTAAGCGGGGCACTGACCGTGAGCGCGCGCATCTGGCGCTGCTGGTCGAGCAGCACGTGCTTGTCGAGCGCGGCGTAGATGGCGTGGTGGTAGCGCAGGCGCAGCTCGCGCTCGGCCGCCGCCGCCTCGCCGCCCGCGCCCGCCGCGCCCGCCGCGCCCTCGTCGCTCGACCCGGCCTCGCCCACGCTGCACAACGTTCTATATTGTACGACTATCCACATGAGCCCAACGAGACACGATGCGACGACATGCTAATGTGCAAACACCAATTAAAAAATACATGTGAGGACGAAATTACGTCAGGTTTTTCAGGATATAATTGTTTTTTTATTAAAAAAGGGCTCCTCTATGTTTTTTCCCATACAAACGTGGTCCGCCCTCAAGTCAGTTGTTTATTTTATGGAATCACATTGCCCTCTGAATACTGAATGAGGTTTGAAGCTACCCAAAAGTTTGATTATAAAAAAATACATATTTCCATAACCTTGCGGTTAGAATCCTAAGACCAGCCCTGAGATGTAGCAAACGAGCACCACATAGTCCAAAAAAAAATTGTCGAGTTTGTATCTATCCGGGTACAGGTACAGGTAATCTCCCTCCAATGGAGAATATTCGAAAAAATGTTTCACCAATCAAAAGGTAGATTATTCCGGATGGGAATGGATTATTCTTTTATCGGGGCGAAGCGAGGGAGGAACGATAGTCTAATATAAAAATAAACTTACATGTTTTTCGAAGACAACTTCTTAACGAGTTTAGTGCTGACATACGCAGAGAGCGGCCGTTTTTCTTTATCAAACTTGCGGCGCAGCGCGTCTAGTTTGCGCGCGAGCTCGGTGCGTTTCTCCTTTACCACTTTTGACGAGAGCAGCGTCTCCAGAGACTCCGATACCATGTCATCTCCGGCCCCGTTAGACTTGGTATCCGCTTCTAACAAGACAAGAGCAGAGAGTGAGCCAAGCTTCACAAATAAGTAGCAGATAACGGTTAGCAGAATTAGACGGAATTAAAAAGTAATGTGGCCGATATCTATAATAAGTAGACCTAGAGATTTTCCTAGCACGAACGACGTGTTGTTAGGGCTTGACACAAAAAAATCATCGACCATCGTGTTATCGATAACCACCTCTTCAACTTCATAGAGGAAATAATTGTAGATCATTACGAGTATGATAGTTATTAAGAAAATATTCACAATGTCCTAAAACTCATTGACGTACCCAACCGGAAAAAAAATACAATCATATGTCTTATGATTCATATAACAATGTGGTGCGTTTTTAAAATTAAAATAAGATTGATAAGTTAATATCAAAACTATAAATTTATTAATAATTCATATTTTACATAAATCAGTGAAATTCGCTGTATGATATTGAAGTGGTAATTATCGATAACAGGATTGTCGATGTTTTTATTGTGTCAAGCACTAACAACACGTCGTTCGTGCTAGGAAAATATCTAGGTATAATAATAAGTATCGACTCAACTATATGGTTCGCTAAGTCGGAATGGAGAACGTGACTACCTGCCTCCGTACCTTCAATACTCAAAACTTTATTGCATTTATAATGTGTACAGGTTGGAAAGTTGAAATAAAATCATTTTATGTGCATTATGAACACTGTCGGGCACAGCAACGAGAGAGGAGCACTTATATAGGTATTTATAATTAATTAGATTTACAATTTCATACTAATACAAACTATTTAGAAGTATCGTAACACATTCATATTTATTAATGATTTTTTTTATTTTAATATAATACTATACACGGTGCCCGTGAGCATTGCGAGAGATTTTAACCACGCATTCCTGAGGTCATAAGGAGTAATAAATGTTGGATGAACCTAGGTCCAATTCAAACTCTTTAAGTTTTCGATTTTTCATACAAAATAAATCAACTATTTTCGCTTCTCTAGTGAAACAATGCTTTAGGACGAGCTGGCAACGCTTTTTCCTCCATTTCTTATGTATTATGGGGATTACTCTTGACATTGAATGAATGTTATTTTGTTTCCTTTTCCAACCAGTAATGTTAGAAAAGTCAAGTGGAAGAAAGAGACAAACCCCTGTCATGAGTAAGAAGATATTTGCGTAATAGCCATAAATTATTACCAAGCAGAATCTATTCAAAACCGTTACTAGTAACCTTTTTAACAGAATGATTAATCATAAGGCTTGTCCCTTAAGCAACGGTTGGCTGTTTTTCAGAAAAAAGTTTTATCATTACAAAATTAAATAAACAATAGCCCAAAAGTAAATGTGATTGTGAGGCCTGCCTAGGGCATCGAACCCTGGGATAGTTAATGTAATGAGACTAATGAGACACTGATTTTGGGCTTTTATTGACCAGTTGGTTACACAAAATACAATAACAACAACAACAACACCACACAATACCACTTTGAATGTAATAAAATAAAAATAAATACTTCTTTGGCTTAAAACAAAAGTGGAAAAAATTATCTACAATAACTTCATCAATTTAAAAAAAAATCAAACGGTCTCATACGCTCTTATTGAGAACGAGTGGGAGAAAAGTACAAACCGAATGGTATTTTAAGTGCTCACGGACTGTAGTATTCTAGCAGGGGCTCTATTCTGCTTGACAATAAAGCCGGCAGGTTTAAAAACAATACGACAACATGTCAAAACCAATATGGTTTTACCGAGTAGAATAGGTCAATCAATATAGGCAGTATTGTCCATCAGTTCCATAGTCTAAATGTGGTTTAAAAATTAACATCACTAATTTAAAAAAAAATGTGGCTGTATTATTTAGAAGTTCCTTTGTCTAAATTCGTTGGAAAAATAACCAACCGATTCCTATTTGTAAAAAAAATAGGACGTATTATTTTGAAGTTCCAGTGCCTACATTTAGAATAAAAAAAATCAGCAAAACGTAGTATGAGGTAAGAAATATGTCAAAAACCTACGCTGAGCAGATTTTGTTCGCGAGATGGCAGATGGCAGTCTGATACGTTAGTATCCCTTAGTAGTCTGTGTTAATGACTTTCATATGGGTCATCGATTTTGTTGTTATTTATGTTAGCGTTGATTGAAACTGTAGTCTACCAATTAAAAGAGAAGAAGAAGATGAACTGTAATCTAAAAATAACAATCGTACTAAACATATTTCATTGTTCTGAAACCAAAATCTTAATATCAAGAAATTGAGGGCCAGTGGCAACATCAGTGTGCCTTAAGTATTTAATGCTGCAGACGACGGGAATCGCATCAACTCAACCAATCAATGCACGAACGAGCGATTCACAATTTATCAACAACATGTTAGTCGCATTAATTGCTATGTTTTGATTGGGTTTTGAACCCTTAGATTATTCATATTAATTAATGGAAAAGCTATTAAGTAGGGGCAGACTCGTGGTCACACCAGGTTGTCACACCACTGCTACTCGCTTTGGTCGGAAATTCGACAGAAATCATTTTTATTCCGCAAAAGTAGGTAGGTTAGGTTCATTAGGTATCTTTAGATGCCCGAAGGGCAAATCGCTCAGAAATAGGAGCCCTGCATCAGGCAGGGCTCCGTCGAGTGGTGTGACAACCTGGTGTGACCACGAGTCTGCACCCTATTAAGCTATTTAAGTAGTTTCATGTGTAATTAATGAATAACTTAGGTACAAAATCAATTGAGTACCTACAGTCAGCTGTAGAGAAACGTGACCCCCAATGTATACAACCTTTGGATGGGGTCGCACTGCGTCTGACTGTAAATGAGACTTTGATGAATTTCTTGCTGGGCATACATAGATTACCTGCAATTTATGGTGTTCCAATATGAATGGGGTCTTGATAAAAGTTAATCTTTATTCATTTTAGATTTCTCAAAAAGTAACAAAATATACATAATGTTACAATATTACGTTTATTAGTCCAGTAATTACATGCAAAATAGAATTTACTAGTAGCCATATCTCACGGCGGCGTCTTCTACAATATCCTCTGAAGAACAAGACCGAACATAGTTTCTAACGTTCGGTTGCCAGAGTCCAGGGTGCCTACCGCGAAAACCGAAATTCACAAATTACGGGAATCTCTTTTACTCCAATGAAAGCGGAATTAGAGTGACAGAAAGGTGCCCGCAATTGTTACTTAGTCCAATTACTTAGCAGGAGTAATATGCATGTGAAACAAACGTTGGGTGAACTGAACAGTGCATAAACCCATCACTCTTTCGTCTCTTGCCCCCTGGTATCAGTGGTGGCTCTCAGTAGTAAACACGTAAAACGATGAATATTTCATCCACAAAATTGCAAAAAAACGATCACTATTCTTAGCCATAGGCCTATCGGTTATTTGCATTGGGTATGTTTAGATTGACTCGTAAATTCTTGGATTCTTTCTTCATTGTTATTTATTAAAAAATTATACGCCGATATTTCTGTTGATTGACACGTAAACAATGTCATGCTAAACACTCATTAGTGACAGAACTAGATTTGACTTTTACAGTCAAATTAGATGGTGAAGTCTTGCAACGTCGCAATCATAAAGGTGTTTCATACTGGAGATTTCAAAACAACATTTTTACACAAAAATCGAAATATCTCTAAAACCAAGCCGAATTCAGCAGACGTTAATTAACATTTTTAACTTAAAATGTGGTCAGGAATATGCTGTTAAAATGTCTCGCAATGCTCACGGGCACCGTGTATAATTTGGTTCGATTCTATTAAGTTACATCATTTAATTTATCATCATGTTTATTCTTTTTTGAAACTTTACCTATTTATGTTATAATGCTTGATAATGCATCGATAAATCTTATACGCATATGAACACATTCGTTTTTGTTTTATAGTAACTAATGGATAACAATACAACTGGTAACCAAAGCAGTATTTTTTTAAATATCAATACGAACAGCACTACCCTGAATTTAGTTATCCTGTGATCATAACGACTTCAACATCGATCGTGGAAATATAGGGAACACGCAATTAAATTTAAGAAGAAATGAGCCACAACAAACTAGAAGATCATTTTTTTTGAACACCACCATCAACAACTTTAGACTAAACCTAAGTCCAATCATATTTCCAACTTTATAAATTACAACAGCTCTTATTTACCTGACAGTAAACCGGCCGAGTTGAAAAAAATACGATAACAATACGTGTATGGAGCACCTCACTGTCAGAAGAGGTCCGTGGTAGATATGTACATTCGTTGACTGGACTAGCCGAGTGTGGCGTAAAAAAAGTTAACACTTGTAGCAAAGAACCAATTTCACCTTGAGTCTCCGCGGCTTCAGTAACCGGCGGCGACCCGCTGACCGCCTCACTATCAATCAGCTTCTTAGTCTCCGCCACCGCCGCGGGAACCGGCTTCACCGGGCTCCCGTCCAACGTTTCCTGCTTTACCTGAACAATTCATGGTATAATTAAATCCTAAAATTCCATGGCTTTACCCACAGAGCACTGAATCGTCACCGCGCGCCTCTACTAGAGACGGCAGTGAAGACAATATTCGTGCTTTGCAGTTGCGCTGAGCGCAATTGATGGAGGTAAAGGCCGTCAGTGTCTATTTGGACGTTGTAGAGTGCACATTATCAAAAAAGCGATATTATGCCTCATTGTGATGTGATATGGTGCAATAACCAAAGTAAAAACGTGAATAAACAAAATTCTGGCGTATCATAGCACAATTAAGTATTTAAAATCAATTTTTGGTAATTTGAAAATTGCGATTTGAGGTTATCTTGGAACACAAAACCTCCTCTTTTTCTTCTTCTTAACACAAAACCTCCCCCGCGCCGTAAGCAGTCTCACCAGCCAGTGACGCCAGTAAATGCGTTAGTGAAGTGTAGCGGTGTATGGCGTCATATCGATAGAGTGCATCGATGTCCATAAAGTATCAATGCATTTTTATTCAATTTAAAATTGTTAATTTAATATTAACTTTCCTTTACTAAGTGTTCCTAATGATGCTTACATTAAAGATAAATGGATATTAGCGACGGGAAAGTTAAACTGGTTTCCTCAGAAACATTGTACGATTTGCTCAGACCATTTCGAGCCTGGAAGTACCACGAAAAGGAGTACCAGAACATAGCTATCTTCTGATGCTATTCCAACAATGAAACTCCATCATGTTTTTAACGAAGTAAAACTTTCACAAACTGATTCAATTCATAAACATATAATTTGGTAAACTGTTTTTTTCCGGAACTGAAAATAGTTCAGGTTTTTTTTCAGGACTATCGTATCAAAACGCTTTAGGTTAGGTTAGTTTCATAGAAATCTTCAGGATTTCAGGATATGTACAGTTTCGTAAAAAAAAGCGGTTTGCTAAATGTTGTTTGTGAAATCAATCAGTTTACAAATATTTGGAAAAATATGTGGAGATCAGACTGAACTACCTTACAAAAAAACGCAACTCCAATTTATTAATACGAAGTTATTGTAAAAAAATGATTTATTTTTGGGCCAGTGATGGCGCTCCGGTTCAAGTTTTTTTATAATCTTGATTTTAATAAACAAGCCCAATAAAATGATTTCTATTATTTTGGCACATAGTTGGTAATGCATGCCTAAAGGTATTATGAATAATTTTGAATATTGCCGAAATATTGTTTTTAAAATAGTCATGTGTCCGATTTTGGCTCAATAAAATATCGATAAAAATATCGACCTCACACCGCAGCACTCTTAAGCACTTGTGACTTTCTTGTGGCGCACAGATGGTTGACATCTAAAACAATACGGATACATCATTTAAGTAGTAGTGCGTGTACTGGTGTGAGTAAACGGTGACGCCCACTGACACGCTTGATTTGTATGGAAAGTTTGGAGCATACCGTCTCTAGTAGGGGCGCGGTTCTGTGCTCTGTGGCTTTACCAGATTTCCAAAACATCCGATTTGAAATACTGGGTAAAAGTATAACAATACCTTCATTTGTGTTACGTTTTGGGATCAAAGTATATTGAGAACCTGGTATTTTTAAACTTTGGTATTTCGAGAATGAGCGGCTAAATCGTTTCAACCTTGCATGAACACATACATTTTAAGTACAAATATGTAGCTGACAATCGCAACTGTCATTCAATCATACACAAGCTCGGGAAGTGTCAATTTGTTTTTAACTAATCGTTGCGTTGCATTGGTTGCAAACCTTAAATGAATTACCGATACTGATGTTGGTGGGCGAGTGAGAGAGAGAATGTATGCGCGTGCACGTTTAAATGCGTGTCTGTGACGAGTGTACGTGAGTGTGTGTAAAGGTACTTGCCGGTACGGGATAGGCGCTAGGGCGGCGCGGCTCGTCGGTATCATCGGTCAACACTGCCAGCTGGTGCTCGCGTTTGTCCAATTCGCTCTGGTACTTGATCGGGTTGGCCAAAGCCTCTGCTAATTCTGACAGCCGATCCGGTACGTAATCCTGTCATCAACAATAATCAAAGTTTAAAAAAAGTCAAGGTCAAGGTAAGATTGATAGGTACATTCCGTGTTGACACTTTGTCCTAACTGTTTTTCCTTGACTATGGTCAACAGCAAACCCATTCTGTATTAAAGAAGACCAGTAAGGCTCCTTTTCAATGCAAGACGTACTACGCGACAACTGAGCCTCTGGCGCTGAACCAGTACAAGCTCGAAGCTTCACGTATACATGATAAGGACGGTTTTATATCGCAGGTACTGTATGACCAATCTTACGCCTACTTTAATTTGGTTCTCTTAGAAAACAGGAGATTCTGCAAATATAAATATTACAAGATAATATTTTTTTGTTAAAATCGGGAAACCTTAAATTTCCGATTGCGAACCATTAAAGTATATTGTTTTAATACAGTTAATGAGCCACTTGTGTATCGTAAATCGTGATTGAGGGATATCCAAGCATTGTAGCATGTAATAAGGGTTAGGTTGCGCGCTAACCTTGACGACGACGAGTAGGAACAGGCTGGCAGGCAGCGGAAGGCCTAACTCGGTACGCAAGTTAACGTGCCGGTAGCCGGGGCACAGCCCCACCACGGGCAGCACGCGGTGCCCGAGCAGGCGGCCGCTCTCCTCGTGCGCTGCGATACGAATCATCGCCAACTCCGGCAGGACGACCTGAGGATAGTTAGTGAGTCCAGCACATGTTGCAGCAAGGAATACGTGTTCTACGAAGAGGCATCCCCCACTACTGTAATAAATATAGGGTGAGGCACGAATCTTGCTACAAAAAGTCGAATAGTTACCTCCAATCCGTAGCAAGATTCGTGCCTCACCTTATATTATACGGAACAATTTTACATAAATTGACTTATTTCTAAACTTGTCACTTTTCGTTATTACATTTTGGCTACATTTTGACCAGCACCAACCACCAATTGGCGATTGAATATTGGGAACGGACATTAACAGACAAATAACAGGCACAGTCGGTAGGATCTTACCTTCTTGAAGATGAATGGCTCCTCGCCGTAAACGGGGTTGATGCCGTTGTTGGGCGCGACGCGCGTGCGGAACTTCTTGCGCACGGTGTCGGCGGGCAGCCCGTACATGTCCACCTCCACGTAGGTGCCGCAGCGCTTGTCCGTCAGCAGCTGCCCTGACAGCACCGTGACCGCCAGCGAACCGGCGATGATACCATCCACCGTGCTCTCCGCGAACGGGTCCAGCCGCCGATCCTTCACAGTGACACGATTAACCCTCGTAAATTAAGTCATAGATCTAAGTTCGACATTTTGTTATTTTTTTAGGTTTATTTTAATAACTATTTCTTCTTCGAACGGGGCTACTACAGCTAACAACAATCAAACATTTATAGAAGATAAAGACACCCAGCATTAAATTGTTTATTTTGATTGTAAAGACAATATGTCTATTAAAAAAAAACGGAAAAACTTGTAAATACTAGTGATGAAACCGATTCATACCTTCCTTCGCATAAACTCTGGCTTAAGCAGATACCCGCAGCGCCGGTTGTACTCAAAGGTGCCGAGGTTGAGTTGCATGGCGAGATCCAGCGTCTGATAGTTAAGTGCCACTAACTGGCAACCAGCGTTCCAGAACACCTGGAAAACGAAGATTGCAATATTTGCGAAATGATTCTCATATTAAGCAATTATAAGCTTTTTACATACATACATTAAATCACGCCTGTTTCCCAGAGGGGTAGGCAGAAACCACTTCTTTCCAATTGCTACGATCTTGACAGATTTCTTTCGCTTCTTCAACATTCATACATCGAGTCATGCACGCACGTCGGTTTCGGGTACTTAAGATTCGGCCCTTTTCCAGTATTTCTCCGATTTGATTCGAAAAAGTACGCCTCGGGCGGCCCCTTCCGACCCTTCCACTCACATTCGATCTGTATATCTCTTTCGTCAATCTTTTTTCATACATCCTTTCCAAATGACCAAATATAAGATTATTATGATGTCCATAAAAACAATTTTTCATCAATTGGACTGTTAGGAGAGTGATTTTGTTGTACATAATATTTCTAAAACACAAGTCGCATTTAAACAACTAAACAGCATTTTTTCTTACTGGACTGGTAAGGAGAAATCTAAAGTCAAATAAAATACGGAGAAACCGTCTTAGGAACCATGAGGTATTTTTTGATAAAACGTGAGTTTAACTAAAACGTACCCGGAGACGAAACACATCTTTTGAGGCATTGTATACATATTCGAGTCGGTGTATACCTATTTTTGTATAAATGAAGGACTGCGCCAAAACCGATATAAATGATCGGCCAACGTAAATTGACACTCTCAAGATAGCTACCGAAGTAGAGGCAGACCGAAAGGTAAATCACTTCGATGCGCAGAGTGGCGTACAGTGGCGGGAGTATGCGTGCACTCAATAGAGACAAAAGATGTAGAAGAGTAGTCGCCAATATTGATGACTGTATAAGACTGGTTACCTGCGGCATAAAGTTGGAGGAGTCGAAGCGCGTGCCGGCGGGGTAGACGCGCGACAGCTGGTGCTTGTTGTAGTTCACGAACTCGATGGGACGCTCCTTAAGCAGCGTCGTCGCCTGCTTCTCATCGAACGACGACATCTCGTAGAAACGGTTCTTCCCTGGAAACCGCTAATAGCTATTAATATCAGTACCTACGGCTAGCACAAATTGATAAAAGACCACAATTTTATGACCTACTTGAAAATAAAAAAAAGAAGAGACCGTTTACTGAGATAATTATGATAAAATTAAATGTCCTTTTTAAAGTTCATATATCAAGTGCATAATTTATTGAGGTGTCCTGTAGCCAGTAACTAGTCACTCACTCTCTGCGCTCTCGAAGGAGCTGAAGTGCACGGGCTCGACGTAGTTGACGAGCGCCGATATCTCGGCGCCGGCGTGCGTCTCGCGCGGCTCCTCCCCGACGGCGCCCTCGACGCCACCCGCCTCCTCCTCTCCCGATGAGCTCTCGGAGTCCGACGACTCTATCGACTCCTTGGAGTTTTGCCGCGCCAGCTGGAAACAACAAGGCACTAGTCAAATCGCCGTACAATTATAATAACTGTACTCTTGAAGGTTGTACACCTTGTGCCAGGCCTGAACGAATCGCTATCATGAATCATCATCTTACTCGCTAAAAATTTGCTTGCTTTCACCATGCAACAAAATCAAACAGATAAAGACCATGTAAGACTATGCTCTGAAGCCATTACTACAGAAGATAAAAACCTACCCTCTAGTGCCAGTAGTTCGGTTGATTAGTCCGGGGTCGAACTACTGCCACACTTTTCTTCCCATTAGTTCGGTTATGACGTCAAACCGAACTACTGAGAATTAAAACGACTCAAAAGTACGGTTAAGGATGCAGCTAATTAAAAAATCAAAGAGGCATTTTCATTACATTCTTTTTTTTAATAACAAAAGGTAAAGTTACTTCTAACTTCTTCTTGTTTTAAGAGAAAATGGACTCTCTATCTTTAACACTTATGTAAAAAACAGGTAAGTCAAAATTTTAAATATATTTTTTTTACTTATAATTGAGGTACACTCTATTTGTTATTTCTAAATAAGCCTTACTTAACGATCCATCACACATATTAATTTGATGGATTAAATCGGAAAGGAACTGTGTCAAAATTAAATAAATAATTGGGTTGGATTTCATTACATTATATTAGTAAGCTATTCTGACACCGCCAAAGAACCAAAGCATAAATCCTCTTTACAAAAAAATATACATCAAAACAAGTTTTGACAGTTACAGTGACGTCAGCCTTTTCTGATTACTAAAAATGTCACCATTTTAGCAAATGAAATAAAATACGCTTATTCTAGAAAAAAATATAATATACAGTGCCCTGACCTCTAGAAAATAACTGAACATGCTATCCTAATCTACAGAAAATCCGACATTAATCATAATATTACATCACAATAAAAATAGTTTAGTTTGTAATTACAAACTAAATTGCAGTTTACAAACTAACCACGACCTATTTCGATGGATATTGTAGGTAGGTATAGGGACAATATTTTTTCAATGGCTAAGTTAAGTTTGTCCCTTAATCCAAAATACAGATTTTTCGGCGTATCCGATTCGCACTTGGTCCGTTTTTTTAATAATAAAAGTTGTTTGCACATCATTAACCGAACTACACACCACTTCCCAATAGTTCGGTTTGACGTTATAACCGAACTAATGGGAAGAAAAGTGTGGCAGTAGTTCGGCCCCGGACTAATCAACCGAACTACTGGGACTAGAGGAAACCTACGTCAAAAAACAATGAAAAATGTATACATTTAAATTTATTTGGTGCTATCTGGAGCAGATTTTTGGTAGGTATAGACAAATAGAAAAACGTCACTCACACGACAATGACAGCAGACTAAACCTGTATCACCACTATATCAGTCGTTAATTGCTGTTAAAACAACAACTGCAGAAGAAAGAATATGTCTTTATGTACAGACGATTAATATGTATACAGCCGTCATCGCGTCAAATGTGTCTATAGGTACATAAGACTTTACTGTCAGTTGTATAGAGGCGTGTCGATATTTTCTACCACTTTGGAACCCGAAAACTTGCATAATATTTATGACTCCTACTATAAAAAATTAAACAAATTTGGACGTAATCGGATGTATGTATAATAGCAAAAAGCTCTGTAGCGATATAATAAATTAAAAGCACATTAAACAGTCACATAAACACCCACTGATTGAGAAAATGTGTTAAATTGGTACATTTGGTTCGAGCGTGGGAAGCAAGATTGACATACGAGTTAAACACAGCCCCGACTATTGTTAGCACGAGCAACCAAGAGACTACACGTCAGAATTAGTTGTAATGCCACCTCCACATTTGTAATCAAACCACGTTTTTACCCGAAATTTCCTGGGTGTTTAAAATAAAAAACCATTCAATACAGCCCAGAATCTCCTCGTCATCATGCTCGCTCACCCAGAGCAGAAGATATTGTCCTATGATTTGCGCATCCAGACACTTCCCGCCCTCCAGAACAGATCGTCTCGCCATCTGGCCGGAGGGCGACCCACAACACGTTTAACAGGACGTGGTCTCCACTCTAAACCGCGCTTGCACCAGCGGTTTTCGGTTCTGCGAAAAATGTGACCAGCCCATTGCTATTTCAACCTACTAACTTTAAATGATACCGCAGTCACCTTGGTTCTCTGGCGGATTAATTCTATATTTGAGAGAAACTTCAATCATAGCTCTTTCCGTAGCATGTTGTGCGACTTTTAGTTTCTGACCTTTGCCGAGAATCTCCTATGCCGCGGTAAATTTTTAAAGAATGCAGCATTACATTTACTCGTTTACGTAAACGAAAATTCCATATTTTTAAAGTACAGAAACTGAATACACTAGCTTATAATGACTAATGAGATTCCCACACGCTCGACTCAACAAATCAAGGGCTACGGGCCACTTATTGAGCAACTGCATCAAGAGTAAGAGCGATTATAAATGTAGAATAAATGCAGAATTTAGGACTTTGGCTTACTGTACCCTTTATATAAAAAAAGTAAGTAGTTTCCGAGATATTGAATTTTAAGGGGCTACCATGGGCAGATGACCTTGGTTCTGAAGCTCTCAACTTTCAGTTGTTGTTAAAACCTATTTGCATTAACACTGCTGTTCTAAACTAGCTGCCATCTCAATTTTTCTTTTACAAGTCACTGATATCGAGATTTATGCTATCAAAGTTTGACATTTTTACTTTAAAAAAAGTGTTTTTTTTTACCCTTTTGCATATTTTTCACTTTAAAAAATTCCTGCGATGATTTATTAGATATATTAATGAAGAATATTTGGATGTAGTTTCCATACCAATTGACGCCAAGATGAAAAAGTTACTTATATCCAATTTTGTGTTTTTATAATCATGTTTTTAAAAATGAATTTAAAAAAAACTATGGGTTATTTTGAAATTCTGTTCGACAGAACTCGTATAATTGGGTGGGTCAACTTTTTTTTGTTGTTATTCTGTCCCGTAAGCCAGGAGACAACAGTGATAGAGTTTCTTAGAAAAATAATAATAATATATACTTCCAGCACACTCAGGAGAAAGGCCATAAAATAATGGGTGTGTAATTGCCAATAAAACAGGTTTTTAGTGGGCTTATATCCTTTGAAATCATAGTTTTAAAGAGTGACCCAGGAGACGCACCATGGCAACGAGCTACAAAGAAAAGTTGATTGACCCAATTACAATATATTTTTTTATAAATTTACATTCCTTTTCGACTTAGTCTTATTTAGAATTTATACACAGCATACGCCTTACACAACTCTATAAACTCCATCGTGAAAGCTAATAAAATAAACAAGAAATCGAATCCCAGCCAGACAAGAAACATAAAAAAACAATGCTTGTACTAATTTTATACTGATTGTATTTCTATAACGGCCTCTTAATTAGGTCTCTTAGCATGCTTAAATAATAGTAGGCTGCAATTGTGGTTGCCTAACTTTTGACTTTTTTTACTTTCTTCACAAATTCGTTCTGATATTTATATGGTTTTATATTTACTGTGTTAATACACTTTTACAAGTCACTGATATCTGACATGTCACGAATAAATGATTTTCTCTCTTTCTTTCTTTCTTTCTTTTACTATTAATGTGTTTTGGTAAACCTCGGCTGTTCCGTGCGCGAGTCCCTAAATATTCATTATACATTATGCGCGTGTCTGAATATGACTAGCAGGCATTTTGTTTATAATGATGACGAATCAAACTTTGCAATATAATATCAACAACTTTTGATTTTTGGCACCGTATTCAACAGAAAAATACCAAAACTTTCGTGCAAAAATACGGCGATGATGGCGAGAGTTGCGTGAAGCGGGACGCTTCCGTCGTAATTACTTAATCGCAGTAGCACCTAAGTACCAACACTCTATTACTATTACTTATACGCATAACCACACAAGTTAGTAAGATATGCTCAAGTAACGGCTCAACACTACCTACTTGCAACAGCTGGCTGTGAGCAGTGCGCCGCGACTAGGGCGTTGTAAGTACCTATATGTAGAAAGCGAGTGAGCACCTAAGCGCCAGAGCACGAAATTTGAAATGTATGACCGTATAAAAGGACGATTTGGTATATCAACAATCACAGGGTCAACCAAAAATGTATCTACTTATATCCATAGTATAGTAAGTTCCTGCGTATAAACTTATATGCCATAGCGATATTAAATATATTAATATGAAATTCGTAAATAAAGAGCGAACATTAAAGTTAAACAACCACAAGCGTAGTGGGAACATGATGGATGACCGCCTAAAACATCGTTTGTTTTATCTATTTTTTTACATAAATACTTAGGAGTTTTTTTTTTCAAACTCCATTTAATATTATAAAAACTGGATTTTAACTCCCAAATAAGAAGCTTTTTTCGGTTTACAATCTTGGTAAAAAAAAAAAAAAAAAAAAACAACTTTCTTTTATTTCGCATATATAAGCTAAAGTAAAGTTTAACGGTATAAAGCGGAGTGACGTGGAAATGAAACCCGCAGTGGGTGAATATGGGCTGAAATGATGGTAATAAAATTTTCATGCCTTAGCTTTCCGTACTAGAATAAATTAGTCAAGATAATTATTTATAGTCGATCAATTTCATGCGCGACAGTCTCCCGGTTTAACATAACGGGGGGGCAACCTCAGATATATAATCTCTTTTTGTCAGAATGTAAGCGTGTCAAATTCAACCAGTTTCCGGCGTACAATATTATTGATACTAATAAAAGGCTGGTTCTGACTACATCAGTAATTTAGTCGAGTAGAGAGTATTTTAGTAACTGAATGTGTGTCTGACCAACGATAATTTAGTCGAATAGATTAATAAATAAATGATTTAGTCGAATAGATTAATAAATAAATGATTTAGTTGAGCCGATCCATTTTACTATACAGATCGGAAACGGAAACGTCTCCCCCAACGCAACGGTCGCGCACGAGTTTGTTCGGCTATAACCATAATGTTCCTGCACTTACCGATGCAAGCGAGACGTCGCCGTTCCCCTGCACCGGCGGCTCCGGCCTGTGCTCACTCTCCTCAGACGCGATGGAGTCCTCCTTCTTATGATGGTGGTGGTGTTTTTTCTTGTTCTTTATGATAATCTTGTGTCGGAGCATAGACGGTGGGGGGAGTTCTCCTCCTGAAATATTATGTTTGGGTAAAATTCCTTTTAGATAGTTAATTTGTGCAGGTAATGATGAGTCTTTTTTGGATTTTTAGCAGATACAGGTAAAGAGTAGGTACTCTAGCCCTCCATCCAAATTTATCTTTGATAACTAACGCAATTACATAGTTAGACACACTTCAGCTTAAAATGCGTAATGCCGTTTTCGTTTTTTAATAATAAACGCTCTTGTATAGTATAAAAACCAGCCAGTCATGTCGGGTCTTTTCACTATATAGGGGTCTGTTACCGTTACTACACAGAATACATTTTCTGCACAATCATAAGATTCGTAAGTGTAAACGACTTTTCCATTTAAAGTTATTTGGTGATATGATATCTAAGTAGATTATTTTAAATAGGTATAAATAAGAGTAGTAGTAGTAGTTTTAAGACTTGTTGGTAATTCTTTAGCTCTGCCTACCCCACTCTGGGAATGAAGGCGTGAGTTTATGTATGTATGTAGGTATAAATAATATCGAAAGAATATCTTGTTACGCTTGACATGTTCGCGATTTATGACGCGTCCACTGAAAAAATAATTAAAACGACGTAGGTATCATAAAACAAGCGATGGAACGAATAAAGAGAGCTGCATAAAAATAACCGTAAAACCCATTAGCGGGATTGAAGCGCAGCGGTGAATAAATCAGCGAGGCGGTGGAAATATCTGTATCGACTAGTTGAATAGCGCAACGGAGCCCTGCTTGCCGTCGACAGTTGAACAACTTATGTGATTTCCTGACGGAAAATTGGATTCTAGATTTTTTTTAAATCCATTTCAAATTTAAACAATCACATGCTATTTGATAAGTACAGTAGCGTCTAGTTCCATATTCAACGACAGTTTAACCTAAGTTGTGTAAAGTAATGTTATGTAGAAATAAGTTTGATGATGCTATGTTTACGAAACAACAATGTAGCTATACAAATAAATACTTAAATACATAGAAAACCAGCCAGTTAGTCAAAAATATTTGTGATCGTGATGATCACGAATATTAGTAAAGACACAACTAGGTAATAAAATTAATTTAAAAATAAATATTTTAAAAAAGCCGCCTTATAAAACGCATATAGTGACTCACAATATTTTCAACCAAAGGCAGACTTCAGTTTGACTAACCTTTTACCTATCATTTTCATAGAAGTAATTTTTAGCGTTTTTAAAGGCGGCTTTTTGTTTTTTAAAAATTTTTTTAGTCTTCGTCTTCAGCTCCACTTCACCAAATGATACTTTTTGAATGCAAATGCTGGACTTGTTACTAAAAATACTAAAATCGTTATATGTTTGCCTTTAATAATTGAGGAGTTCCCTCAGTTCCTCACTGATCCCCTCATGACACTCAGATTTAGTGATAATGGGACCACCTCGAAAGTATGGAATATTATAAATAGAGAAACGGGTAAATCTAAAACTCGCGATAATCAGGTCACCCTAAACTCAGGTGACAAACAAATCACGTCAAATAAAGACGTTGCCTTAGCATTCGAAGATTATTTTTCCAACATAGCCATTAATACTACGAAATGTCTCAAATCATCCGCGGTTCAAGCTCAATCATTACTTTGCACTAATGTCAGTAAATGTAATATAAACTTTCAATTCAGCCCTATAAATTCAGATTCAATAGTCAAAGTATTTAAAACGCTTAGTTTAAAGAAGACTGAGGATTTGTGGGGCACATCAGTTAGTGTACTTTTTCATATCATAGGTGTAATTGCACCCCATCTAGCATTAATTTACAATAATTGCATTTCAGAAGGGATCTTTCCAGATCTTATGAAATATAGTAAAGTCATACCTCTTTTTAAATCGGGTGAGATGAGTGATATAACGAACTTCCGTCCCATTTCCATACTACCAGTTCTTTGAGAAACTAATTCTGAATGATATGTTAGGTCACTTTAATAGAAATAAACTACTTAACAATAACCAGTTTGGCTTTACCAGAGGTCGATCAACAATTGATGCGGCATCTGTTCTCATTAAATATATATATAACAGTTGGGAGCAATCTTGCGATGCAGTAGGAATATTTTGTGACCTTTCTAAAGCTTTTGATTGCGTGGTTCATACGACCCTTATTTTAAAATTAGAACATTATGGATTGTCTAATAAAGCTATAAGTCTTATGTCTTCTTATCTCAGTGATAGAACTAAAACAGTTGTTGTAAACAAAACACAATCTGATGGAGCTACAGTGAAAATAGGTTCAAGGCTCTATTTTAGGTCCTTTTCTATTTTTGGTTTACATAAATGACTTGCCACCATCAGTAGATAAACTTTGTGATATTGTACTTTTTGCTGATGATACTTCACTAATTTTCAAGGTAGACAGAAAATCCATAGACTACAATAGCATAAACACCACACTAGTTAAAGTACTTAATTGGTTTACTAGCAACAAATTGCTACTAAATGCTAAGAAAACTAAATGTGTTAGATTCGCTTTGCCTAATGTTAAACCGTTAGATTATAGCATTTTTCTAAATCACGTGTGTTTGCAAATCGTAGATAAGGCAGTTTTCCTAGGCATAACAATAGATAAAAATTTGCAATGGAGTCCCCATATAGCTGTGCTGGCAGGTAAACTAAGTTCGGCAGCTTACGCCATTAGGAAAATTAGACAACTAACCAATGTTGAGACAGCTCGCTTAGTTTATTATAGTTATTTCCATAGTGTTATGTCGTACGGTATTCTGGTTTGGGGTAAGGCAGCAGACGTACAAACTATATTTGTGTTACAAAAAAGGGCCAATCGTTCTATTTACAACTTAAATTCCCGTGACTCCTTAAGAGATCTTTTTAAGGAAATTAATATCTTAACTGTAGCGTCACAATTTATTTATGAGAATATTATTTATGTTATAAAAAATTTGGATTCTTTCACAAAAAAATCTCATATACATAATTTAAATACTAGAAATAAAAATAAAATAGCTATTCGAAAATTCCGCGTCCGTAAAGTACATAAATCATTTGTTGGTCAATGCATTCATTTCTATAATAAATTACCTGAGGTAGTATTAAAGTTACACTTTCCAGCACTCAAAAATTACTTGAAAAAGTCGTTAATGTCTAAAGCGTATTATAGGATCGAGGACTATATAATAGACAAAAGTGCTTGGCCTAAACCCGAAACTTAATCAATATTTTTTTTATTTTTTTTTTCAAATTCAAAAGCTTTATCTTGTCTGGGGGACACCGTTGATGTAGGAAAACATATCAATCTTATGTGGTCATCTTGCACCGTCTTATATACACATACGTAGGAGTTCTTTTTTCCTTTTCTCTCTCTCTCTCTTAAGATTTTGGTGTTTTCCTGCGGAAACTACGCAGGATATTTGAAATATTTTTTAATTTGCTATTTATAGATTTATATAATGCTAGACTAAGTAGTACCATTGTAATATTAAATATATTTTAAAAAATGACTGACTGCTGAGTTTCTTGCGGCGCTTCTTCTCAGCAGTGGTCTTCTCTTGTGAAGCGCTGGTAGATTATTGACGTGTAAAAGTGCCCGTGCGGCCTACTCACTGAATAAATGTCTTTATCTTTATCTTATCTTTAGTATAGTTATTAGAAAAAAAACAGAATACAAAATGTATTACTTGAAATAAATATTTAGCGCGACAATACAGAAACATATACCTTCTCAACATTATATAGAAAAAAATATGAACATTGTAATGAGATTAATTTGAATTATTGCCAACGCTCGATTCTCATGTCGACTTGTTTACGATTAGAGAACCCTATAAATTTGTGTCCAAATGTCGAAGATGAGAGAAGCCAGAAAATGTGAAGCATTTTATGGCCTGCTGCGTAACTATAAGCGGTCTTATCATTACTAACCGTCGGCCGACTCATGTACTTGCGAGGGGCAACTGGGAGGTACGCGGGGAAGCGGGAGGCAGAGTCGGCGAGTGCAATCTCTCTTAGTTTGCCCTCCCTAATGTCAAGGGGTGTAGGTGTGACTCGTAACAAAATTTTATAATGGTTTATACGATTTGTTCTGTTTCTAACTGTAAATCTTCATCAAGGTTTGATAAATAATTGAATCGGTAAGTTATTTTTTATTCTCAAATTCCACCAATGAACCTTTGATTTGAATTGGAAGTAGCATACATTAAGGTGTAATGTCGTGTAGTATAACCTCGTCGTAAGTATTCTTTTTAACGAGAGCCTTAATGTAAAAAAATCTTGAGACGTAAGTATATTACTATAAATTTGTTTCTAAAATGTGTAAAATTAATTTTAACAAAACAAATTACTGGGATTTTCTTAAATTTATTTAAAATAAATATATTGTATTTTTGAATGTACCTATTTCTAGCATTCACAGAAAAGAGTATTTAAGGTAAAATATTTAAGTCGTTGTGACAACCCTGACCCTTGAGTGAGTTTTCTGTGCGTAGGTATACGCAGTGGCGGCATGCATTCAACAATAAAGGACTCGGGCTACTGGTAGGTTTTCTTAATACTATGCTATAAGCGAATCAGGCTTCTGAAGAGAACACACGTCATAAATACAGATATAGTATAAGGAGGTAATAAAATATTGTATGCCTTGCTGCCGCTCTGCTGTAATCAGTCCGTATTGCTAAAGCCATTTTCAATAAGTTTTAATATCTTGTATCAATTAAGCAAGCCCAATAAAGTAAATACAAGAACTCTGACACATTTATTTTGCTGTTGCTTTGATGTTTCATTCATAACACAAACGAGTAGCTTGTGTCTTTTTATCGACAATGTTTTGACGTGCGATCACAATATAGGTGATTGGAGCGGGCGGCAGATAACATAAACGGGTCGCATCGGTGTTTACGCGGCACGGGCCGGTCGCGGCAGCGTAAACATCAGGTGTCTGGGCGTCAATTAGTTGAATCAGACTTGGATACGCCCTCGCGATCGCGGGAAATGTCATGTCAAACATTTATTCACACCTCGCTATATTTTCATTGGCAGCGTAACGCGAGGTTTATCTTGACGTTGATATGCGTTTAGATAGTGGCGCGTCGAACGAAATACGCGGCCGTCAATCCCCATGACGAAAGTAAACCGAGGCTATACTGAACGCTGTCACCGGCGCGTCGAATGAATTGAAAACGGACCAGCGGCGGCGCACACCGGGAAGGAAGTATATTTTATACCCAATAAAACGTATATTTCTAAATCATTATCATAAAGTGCTCGTGATCTTACAAATTTTCAAATCTGCTAATTTTATTATAAGTGTTTTAAATGTTTCGTGTTTACAGTTCAACTGAACTAATCGATGTTATTATAAAGAATATAATTTTATAGTTACAATCACATAGAATATAATTGTATAGTTACAGTCACATAGTTGGATAGTTTACAGCCCAGAAACGGACATAGGGTACTATTATCCCAATAAATGGGGCAATTAACTCAGAAAAATCAGACTTAATTTCACATCACATTCTCTACTATTCAACCAGTATACTAAGGGTTGTTTGATCAGTAGTTAATCCAATTAATTGTTAAAATTCGAAAAACAAAATCGAAAATTTGACACATTTCCGTGAGATTTAACCATTAGTAAAGGTTTATAAAGATTAGTCAGTCAGTAACAGAAAGTACTGATCAAACAACAGGACCTAAACTGAAAATTCAAGGGACAGTATCTCTAAAAGAATAGCAATACACTACTCCTCGGAAGGAGGGGGAGGGTTATTTTAAAATATATCATAGCAAAGGGTTACCCGGTTCGAGCTGGTGTGAGTCAAGCGGCCGGTCGAGAAGCTTGTCGCCGAAGATGTCGCGGCAGTAGTTAGCGATCTTGGCCTGCTGGCGCGGGTTGCAGTGGTTCTCGAAGCTCAGCACCACGGGGTAGTCACTCGTCTTGAAGGCGCTCTCAGCGATGGCTTCAAGAACCTCGCGGGCGCTGATCTCGGGCACGAACGTGTAGCCGTGCACGATTACTGGTTCTTCCGTGCGGCCGTTCCAGAAGTCTAGCTCTACGCATCTACATCCCACAACAAAACAATACTATAGCTTCGATTTTCAAATTGATATAAACACTTACCACATTACCTATTTTACTTTGCTAGCATAGTTATTTAAAGGCGCACGAACAAGAATACATATAAAGACATACAAAATAAGCATAGATAGAAAGAATGTCTACGGAGTGATATTCGCAACGGACATTAAATTTCACAAGCACCGTGATATGGCTGAGTCCAATTTTACATTTGATTAACCTATTCTCAAAATTAACGTCTAAACGACTCTACTGTAAACAAATTGGCATTTCGCTTTTATGAATAGAGTTTAAAATGTTTGCTCGTTAATTTATGCGTCCCGCGGCCCGGCTCTATTCAAATATTAACACGGGACTATATTGTCTTAATTTTTTAACTCGCTCCCACATTAACAGAATCTAAGATCGACCTTGGAATTTATTTTATTCGTAGAATTATGTGTTCGATAAATATTTACTATTGCCAGCTTTGCCGGTTCACTTAGGCTATTAAGGTCGATCAAAGGCGACAGTCGGCGGGCGATAGCGCACATTGAAAACGTTATTAAAAATACATTAAAGTAATTTGGAGAGTTTTCTTTAAATTTGTTGATAACCTAATCAGACTAATGAATCACTATTGCATCCACATTACACTACTCAAAACGTAAACATAAACGTAATTTTTTGAGAGGAATATCAGGAATTCCGTTTAAGTAGAGCTCCTGAGATAGAGAGAGGGCCCTACAAGAGGCATCTGGAGGCTCTGGTAGTATACCTATAGGGCTTGCCTTGCCGGTAATCTGTTGTGAACGTGAGGTAGGTACGTTTTGTGCAAGCTGTTGATGAAGTTTGATCGGCTGAGAAAGCACGCTTACCTGCAACCAGCTAACAGGCTCTGACGATATATCTCGACGCTGGACTTGCCGGTGATCTGATGTCCCGTGAGGTACGTGTTGTGCGAGCTGTTTATAAAATAATGCGCCAAAGGTTGCTCCATATCATCGCTTAGCTCGAGCTTGTTCGGTGCCACTATGGGATTGTCTTCAGACATTAGAAACCTGAAACAATCATCTTTAATCACTCGCTAGCTAAGTCTATAAGTCTTGGCACACAGCGGGCTGGACGTCCGATATAGATGCGGGACAATCAGCACCAACAACCAACATAATACGATTATCTCGAGATCATGTACCACTCAGCTCTACCGCCCAACCCTGTATAACACACCTCAAAGGTCACTTTTGTACCTTGTCACTTCAATCGCTGCTGTGACAATTGTATATGGCAGTTTAAACATGACATTAAACAGACAAGGTACTAAAGTGTACACATATTTACTAACTCGACTGTACATTACTAACGGAAAATATAATCCCCGACTTCACGATCACAGAAATATTTTCATGAATGGACAGTCTTTTCACAGCGGTTTAATCCCAGCTTCACTCAAACGAATTCAAATATTGGTAAAACGACTGTCATATAGCTTTATTTGAATTCGAAGAGCCAAATTATGTTCATTAACAAAATGTAGCGTTTAAATATGAAATCCAGTAAATACAATATTGCTGAGGTTCAGGTCACGTCACGTCAGTTTACATTTTCAATTAAAACGGGGTTAACATTATATACACCGACGAAAATTGAAATGTATGACTATTAAAATACTCGTAACAATCAACGAAATGAATTGAGAGTTATTGAGCAGGACTAACGGAAGGCTATGGTCCCGATTTTCTACAGTAATATATTTTTGATAACTTGCGGTTTAAATTTACTTTTTTTCAAGCAAACGATTATTACATTTTTACGTCGTAAGGCTTCTTGTTTAAAAATTGTACAAAATACGACCATTGGGATAAAGGTTCAATGCAAATGAGAAATAAAGTGAATATTCACTTCATCCTTGAAAAAAAATTGTTCAGCAAAACATAAGCATTACCTTAAGAACCCATCAAAAGTGAGTTGCGACCGCTGCTGATGGTACTTGTTATGTTCATAAGCTTTAATCAAATCCTTCGCCCGCTGGATGTCGGCATACGGGTGAAGAATCTCATTCAGCCTAGGATCCCGTTGCACCTCATTAAGGAAGTCCACTAATTGCGTCGCGGACAGGTGCGGCTTGCCGTCAGTGCTGCAGAGTAAAACCAACATGACCAAGGATCTTATTCAGATTGTGTGTTGTTGAGTATCCACTTTTTAAATCGCTGGAGACAATGTAATTCAAACGGTAAACAATAGTACTGATACTTAAATTAGACAATAGTTACACACGTGTTCATTCGCAAAAAACGGTTGCATTCCATTTGTCTAAGACGTGGTTAAGTATGTTTGTAGTAAAGCCTCATACTACTATTGATAGAAGTTCATCTACTCGTAGTTATGAAACCCAGAGACACGTACGGCCATGGACTACATTTTTTGAGCAAATAACCATATTATCCGAGTAGAATAATTATATTTAACACGTACTGGATACCATTGTTGCGATTAAAAGTTTTTTATGACAAGGTTCCACAGCGACTACAATTCTGTGGTCCGGGAGAAAAAGGGCAACAGTCGTCTTAAATCGTAATAAAAAAAGGAATATACATAAACATTTTTCACTTGATTTTTGAAGACGTACGGGAATATATACCCTAGGACCCCAGAATGTCAAATGTCTTTGTCAACGAGTTTTCAGGACTTACAGATTGTTAAATATCTTCTGTGTATCGCTCCTCTGCGTCAGGCTCTTATAGAACGCGAAGAAATCTTCGAACTGAAATTTTGACTGGCTGATGGTATCGGTTTTGCCGGTCGGGAGCCCCGACTCGCTGAGAGCCTTCTCGACGCGTTTCTTGTCCTCTTTGTTTTGGGCGAAAATGCGAACGATGCTGATGAACAAAACAAATAACTTAATAACGACATAGCTCATTAATTTTATAATTTTCTAAGGATAAAAGTCCAAAATGTTACTTTATATAATAGTCGGGACCTTTTCGTTTCGTCACTTATATAAACAAATAAATTTACCATAATCATATACTTCAGAAGTTTGATCACGGTCATATTATTTATTTATACACTTAATAATTCTCTTCGTGTCAATTTTGGGGTAGTAATCTCTATTTAACATCGTATTTTTTGATAAAAAGCACTTTCGGTGAAAAAAATATTAGACTGACATTTTTGACATAAAGTTTTTTTTTCGAAATATTTTTGACATTGGAAATGTAGTTATGTTTTAATAGATTTGATTGATAAGAGAGGTTTACATTTCTGTCGCACCCGGCATAATAATACGATGATGATGATCATAAATATATATTCAACCTTTTTAATAAACTAATTACAGGTAACATTATTCTCATAACTATTTCATCCTCTATCTAAAGACAATAACAGTCAGAATAGAAACAGACTTAAGACTGCTTCGCTACATGTGCACACGTACACGCTATAGTGATAATGTGGAAATGATTTTTAGATGCAAGTCTGCAGGGCTCTCAGTAAATAGGTGGACGGGAGAATCGTATTACCCCCCTGTTTTCACCCCTTTCCATAATACAATTTATAGCATGAAATTTTCGAATTTCAACAGTGCAATGACCGCTCTGATTCGGTATATTTTAATTGAATTGAAAATATCAAGTTGCTATGATTCACCGTTTAAAGCCTGAAAATTCATATTTCGAAACCGTATTCTTTATTTTTGTGGTTTTTGGTTGTTTCAATGCAATTATGAAACGAACGTTAGCGGAGATCAAAGTAAGCGTTACTTAAACAAATAAATAATGACTTTATCTTCGGACCATAATAGCACCATAGAGTCGGGAGCAATGTACTTTTTATCCCCGAAAATTTAACAGTTCCCTCGGGAACAGCGATAAACTACTTCTAGGCGGACGGAATTGCGGGTTTGTTTGATTGTTTCATCTTTACCGTTCAACGCCTCAATGGATTGATGTATCTAGAATTTGGTACAAAGATAATTATACCCTCGAGACGGACAATGGGTTCTTATAATAGCAAAAAAAAATAGTTTCCAAACGAAACGCAATACATAACTACTGGACGGACGGAGTAAAGGTAGTTTTACACACTTGTAAATTTAAACAAATAGCCGATTATGTCATACCTACATTATCGATCATTAGGTAATACAAACAAGCAATCTCGCCGTGTGACATCGCCAAACATAACAATGACATTATGATCACCGAGTGTACGAACACGATGAAATTGATGTAAAAGATAAATAATCGCGGCACAGTCAACTATTAAGCAGGTAACCTTCAACCAATGAACAACTGGAAAACAAATAGTCTCTGGCAAACCCACTTACATAAGAAATATACATTTGGACTCATTCGTTGGGGTAATGAAGAAAAAACGTGTTTGTAACCTTTAGATCACAATCTTATGCAAAGTTTTCATAGTGCTACAATGCGTAGTTTTCTGAACGCTAAACTTTTGACTGATTCCGTCCTCATACGGTCAGGGTCGAAAAATTAGGTTACGGCCGCACTTATCCGGTCATCTAGCGGCCCTAGCGATTATTCTGCTCGCGGGCCGACGCGGGCCAGAAATCACAGCGCCCAATAAAACTGAAATGCTCATTTTGTGGCTATTAAATGAGCAAATCTGCAATCGTTATTTTCATGATTTTAGTCATTTAAGTCCATTAAAATTAATTAATCACGACCCGATCTGATTACAACTCGAGTACAGCCCAATAAATTATCAAGTGGTAATTAAGCCGTATACATAATGCACAGTCTGATAAATTTTCAATAATCAACTATGCGCGGTCAGTTATTTTTATTTATCGAAGGTTATTTTCCAAAGTATTTTTCTGACCAGCCTATTACTGATGCAGAAGTTAAAAGTATCTCTCTGGCTTAATGCATTTTATATTTTACAAAAAAGAAGGAAAGGAAGTATTCATTACCATATACATACAAATTCATTTGTACCGTCTTGTCACGGCGGCATAAATGAAATGCGACTGCGTCGACGATAGCCAGAGGATGCAGATCGTGACCTACTAAAGTTCGCGTTTTTTTCTAGGTTTCGCCGGCCTAGTCAATTAGCCCACTTGGTAAAGAAAGACCCTGCCTATGAAGCGCTCATTCAAAATACCTCAATATAATAGAATCCTAAAACTAAACATTATTATTAAGGTATGGATTAATATTAACTAGTAGATACCCAATATTTCGAATCTCGTGTTTTGAGAATCTGGTAATGCGCGGTTCTTTTTTTGTCGAATCTTGGTTGTTTTCAATGTTTGTTTTTTTTCTATGAGTATAAGTATGTTTATCAACGTCCAGTACAGATAGCACGAGGGCAGAGCCTAGCTTTGTGCTAGGTGAAATTGGGTGCCTCCTGATATTTATTTATTTATTTGTATCTTAAAAATAAATACAATCGGAAGGCAACCATTTTCTTACGCAATAATTTATATAATGCTGCCCAAAACTGCGTTGCCATTTCTTGAAATATACTGCACTAAGCTTCTCAGTTTTGAATGCAACATCGCATTATAATGATTTATTTCCGCGACCGTGAGACAGATATTTGGCTCATATTCAGTAAAACGTAAAAATCCTAAAACGACTGTATGGAACGGAATCGAAAAAACAAGCTCATATGTAAGTAAGTACATTCTTTACGGTATTTTATTATTTACATTTACCAAAATTTGATAATTCAAGGGATATCAATTTTTTTTCTAAAAAAATAAATAAAAATTGAAATGAAAAAAAATACGTTCAGAAATAATAATAAGAATGGTTCACATAATGTGCTGAGAACAAACCCGAAACTAGGCTGAAATGTTTCTTGGAATTGGAACCCTGCGAGTCAGTTATACATATTTATTCTAGAGATAAAAAGTTAATTAAAACACATAGCTAACAACAAAAAAATAATACGTAGATCTTTATAAAACCTCAAAACATACGTCATAGTTAGGTACTTAAATTTGTAAAAAAACATCATTCTTGTAAACCGTTTACGTTGGCCGAACACCTACGGCATTACCGCACAATCCAGTCCGTGATTTCATTGTTTAAAAAAAACGAACCATTGAATAAAATCAATTATAGCCAGCTAACAAAACAAATATTGTACCCGCGCCCGCGATACGAGCTTCATTGAATTCTTTAAAGATA
Organism: Acleris emargana; assembly: GCA_927399475.2. Classification (NCBI taxonomy): domain Eukaryota; kingdom Metazoa; phylum Arthropoda; class Insecta; order Lepidoptera; family Tortricidae; genus Acleris; species Acleris emargana. The sequence continues at coordinate 13,249,965 of OV656841.1, read as the reverse complement.
CAAGCATTATCATACAAAAGTGAGTCAGTTGCAGACCAAGTTACAAGTATCAAAATCAATATTCGCATATTTTCCTTCTTGGTGCCAGATATCTCAAGCTCGCGTGTAACGCTTTCGATAGCGCCTAATAAAACGTCGTCGTTCGATACGATGTAGTAAAATTTCACTAAATTTCAGCCGGATGGCCTAATATAGGACTTACAGATCTACTATGCCATCCCTGTACCAATGTCGAAATCATTTAATAATATACAGCAATACACGTATAAACACAATTGTGCAAATGTTTACATTTACACTTACGAGGGGTGATCCATACGTTTTGAGAATCAGTATGAACCATGCACATAATGATATTTTTTTAATGTGGAATATACCATGGCACTAATCAAACTTAAATTAGGGGGAAAAAAAACTATATTGTTCATTTGTTTTTCTGTGATAGCTAAACAAAAAACATCTGTATGAATAATTTTACAAGACGGTAAAATAAGAGTTAGTTTTGTAATAATTTGGAGCGGTGTGGAGAAAATTCTGGATCACTAATAAAAAATATTGTTTTTGAAAATGAAACCTTGATTTATCATTAAGATTTAAACGATAAATAAGTTATCATTGCAGTGGATTTTTTATCTCCAGCTCTGTCACCAAAATTTAGGGTGGTTTTTTCGGCCTCGCCCAGGATTATTGAGGCCTACAAATAAATACTTTGACATTCGTTTTTAGCAATTGTGTTTAAATAATCTAGGAGAGTTATATAACATTATTCTATCATAGTTATGGGAAAATATTAAAAATAAGCTCAAGAAAAAAAAAAACGAATTTGCGACAGGAGATGTGCTTCAGAGCCTTCTAATTGACAAGGGTGCTGCTCATCGACCAAAGATCAGAACTGAGAACCGCTCTCCCCGTTATTAAGCCCTAACTTTCGACTAAGGAGTGGTTCATCAAAAAAGTAGCAAGGAATTATCAGATTTTTATTTTTATTGTTTGCTTATAAAAAAAAAGCAAATAAATGAAGCAGTTTATTCTTTTTAGTAATGTGTAGATATCTTACTATCAAATAAAAATACAATAATATTGAAATGTGTAAGATTCCTTGAGTTTTCTTAATATTTATTGCAATGTACTTTATGAGCATTTCTAAATCGAAGTCGTGAATGAAATGTACAAACTTTTTTAGAAATGCTCTTATAACTTTTTGTACAACACAATTTGACAATCTTCGCTACAAATCGGAGAAATACTGGAAAAGGGCCGAATCTTAAGTACCCGAAACCGACGTGCGTGCATGACTCGATGTATGAATGTTGAAGAAGCGAAGGAAATTTGTCAGGATCGTAGCAAGTGGAAAGAAGTGGTCTCTGCCTACCCCTCTGGGAAACAGGCGTGATTTAATGTATGTATGTAGATTTCACGTTTAGTTAGTTTAGTTTCTAGTTTCCATAATTACAGTAAGGAAGTTTCTCCAACCTAACCTCTGACAGGGGTTTTCTATGGGAGACAAATTTCTGTAAAAATGGCAAATACACCATTTTTGAAAATCCATGTAACTACCTCAAACTAAAGTCAAATCAAAAATATTAACTAATGATCAAAAGACAATTTAATAAGGTATTAACTAGCCTATCAAACTTAAAGAAAAAAACTATGTTTATGTAATGACAAACACCTCATAAATTCTCTCAAAAGACACTGTTCATAAAGTTTTAGGTGAGATTTAATGAAAAAGGCGAAAACTTGAAATACCTCTTTAATTTTTACCATTCTTATTGTTTATTTAATTTAAGAGTACTTATCTACAGATTACTATTACAAATGCACTGCTTAGAAATTAGCACAAAATAAAAATAAATTCCATATTATGTGCTGCTACTTTTTTTCCGGACTCCTTACTACTTTTCATTCACTTATGTTAAAAAACAACTACATAAAAATCACGAGCTGATGATATTAATGACTGTGTTTGTAACGATTTGGTTATGTTACTGTTATGTTGCAAATTTTATGAATAAATAAATAAATAAATAAATAAATGACTTACGGCCAAACCCTATATTCAATCCGCGGACAGATAGGCTTACTTCGGATTAAAATTTGACACATTTTGTATGGGCAAATGTCAAATTTTAACCCGAGGTAAGCCTTATCTATCCTCGGATTGAATATAGGGTTCGGCCGTTAGTGAACGTACAAAATTTGACCATTTTGACCTCCTAAAGTAAAATTATTTTTATAATGGTAAAATAAAACAATTGAATGACGTTAACAAGTGTTTGCAAATATAGAAAGTGTGCTTATTTCAATTAAAATATAACGATTTACATATCTCCCATTTTTAATACCGATTATCAAAACTTATGGATCACTCCTCGATTCCGGTTCATTACAGCCAAATATCATAATGCCCTTTTACATATTTTACTAAATATCAAATTGTCTTAGTTCCAAAATGCCTTAATTCTCAAATTGACTAATTTTCAATACAATAAAATGTCATAATAACATTTACGCATTACATCCGATATCCAAATTGTATAGTTGGTAAAATGAACAATAACCTTCAAATACCGAATTATTATTAAGACTGAAAGTGAAAATGCATTAGTTTCAAAACTACCAAAATTCAAAAATGCCTTTTGTTGACAGGCCCAAAGACCAAAATGACACTGTCTCATAATACCTAAAATTTTAACCACGCAGTATTTTTAGTACATCATCATCAGTACTCGAACCTCCAAGCAGTCTTACTAATGAATTCTCGATTGTACAGAATAAAAATAGTAAAAAGATGAAAATTGGGATGCCGTTGATAATTAATTTAATGAGGGTTTCCGCGCATCAGTTCTTTCACTAGATGGCGCCTCTGGGAAGTAAGGTCTTTTTGACAGTTGATGTTAAAATATATGCCTAGAAGAAGACCAAACTAGTGACAATTTACTTTTTCACTTGATATATACACATTTCAAAAAAATAGGTTCAATTTATATTTTTTTCGTATTATCAACTCTCAAAAAGACCTTACTTCCCAGAGGCGCCATCTAGTGAAAAAACTAATGCGCGGAAACCCTCATTACTCATTGGTTAAAAACTGTAAACTTCAACATAATTTTAAATATTTTCCATATTGAGTTTTAGACATTTTGGGAAATGGTATATTTGTAAATTCATCAAAACATGATCAAGTCATACTCGGCCTGGTTTAACATCTCTAAAGGTGTTAGACAGGGCTGTGTTGCCTCACCATGGCTGTTCAATCTATTCATGGACAGTTGTATGAGGGATTTGAAAGAGTATGATAAGGGTTTGCGTGTGCAAGAGTTGCTAATCAAATGCCTCTTATATGCCGATGATCAAGTTATACTTGCCCCATCGGTACTTGAGTTGCAGGAGATGTTGACAGTGATGAATGAGGGATTTAAGCAAAAGGGGATGAAAGTAAATGTTGCCAAGACCAAGGTCATGGTGATAGAGAAGGATGAAGAGATGACTGAGTGCGTGATAAATGTAAATGGCGAATTAGTAGAACAAGTGAGCGAATTTGTGTACCTGGGAAGTGTGTTTACAAGAGATGGTAAGTGTGAGAAGGATATCGAGAGGAGGGTAAATGCGGGGAATCAAATTAATGGGGCACTGTACTCCTTTGTGAGCAGACAGGGCGTTTCACAAAAAGCCCGGCTGGCTGTTCACAATGGAGTGCTGGCCCCTACCCTGATGTATGGTAGTGAATGTTGGGTGTGGCAGGACAAGCATGTAAGTCGTGTAAATGCAGTTGAAATGCGCTCTTTGCGTAGTATGTGTGGTGTGAAACTGATTGATAGAGTTAGAAATGAAAAAATCAGAGAGAAGTGTGGAATAAAAGAAGATGTAGTGACTAAGATTGAAAAGGGCATGCTTCGATGGTTCGGTCATTTGGAAAGGATGGATGAGGGAAGATTGACGAAAGAGATATACAGATCGAAAGTGTGTGGAAGGGTCGGAAGGGGCCGCCCTAGGCGTACTTTTTCGAATCAAATCGGAGAAATACTGGAAAAGGGCCGAATCTTAAGTACCCGAAACCGACGTGCGTGCATGACTCGATGTATGAATGTTGAAGAAGCGAAGGAAATTTGTCAGGATCGTAGCAAGTGGAAAGAAGTGGTCTCTGCCTACCCCTCTGGGAAACAGGCGTGATTTAATGTATTTAATGTACATGATCAAGTCAAGTTTTAGACATTTTGGGAAATGGTAGAATTGGAAATTTATCAAAACGAGATAGAGTCTAAATGAATTATAGTCATATTAAGAATACGGTATATTTAAGAAGTAGGCGTAAGTCATTTCGATCTTTAGACATTATGAGAATAATCTGTTTTGACATTTTGATATTCTAGGAACGTTATTATGATATTTGGCTGTAACGAACCGGAATCCACCCCTCGTATGTTAATTTCTCTGTGAAAACATTACCTAATTATAAACATTTTAGGTATGTATAAATTATCACTTTTGACACAATTTGATAAAAGGCAACTGGAATTATTACTGGTAACTCAGTGTAGCAAATTTATATGAATTTATATCGTTTAAAATGTATTTGCCATGAGTAGGTATGTCGTGACTGATACGATCAGAGCCAAAGTTGCGTTACAGAAATCTTTAATTTCAGTGTTTAGCGAAATGTGGAACAAATAATCGATGAATCATGAAATGAAATGAAATGAACTGAAATGAAATAGTTTATTTGAAAAAACATGAGTCTGAATAAGTTCTTATGGTACAGAAGTTTGTTGCATACATGTTTTGCCATAATTACAGCATTCAAATATTCAGTATTATTAAGAATTTAATATTATCATAGCATTAAAATAGCATGTAATGTAATGTGAAGGATACGCGGAAAGAACATGTTTATTCTCCTTAGTAACCATTTCAATTATCGCGGTTTGAAAGTAAGGAACCACATAGGTAATTTAGTACTCATTTTCGTGTAGTGGTTTTTGTAGAAGAGAAAAAATAAAAGTTATATCAAGATTTACATCTGTTATTGAGTGATAAGATAAATAATAGGTTATTGTTGAATCTTGTTTTATTTATGATTAAATATCATTAAAAAAAGGGTCTGAACATGTTCTTTCTGTGTATCATTCATGTAGTAAGAAATTATACTAATAATTAAAGTAGGTACTTACTTTTTCACGAGTATTTTTCCAGACTTATCAGCTTTTAGAATAAGTTTAGTATGCAACTTCTCTAGGAACATAATGGCGGGGTTGTTGAGCTGGTTCAAATTGTATGCGAGTGCGAAAAGCTCTTCTGTCCACATCTGAGAACAAATCATACATGAAAGAAGCTATTTCGGCGCGGAGAAGTTAAACGAGCACATTAGCTACCTAAAGGTTTTCAATTGATGAAGTCGTGCCCTGCCACTCAAATTGACATCGTACGGTTGCCTAAATCTACGTCCAATTAAGTACCTTGTGGCGTGCGACTTGGATTGATAATTTTGTAACTGGGATGTATGGATACATGCGATCTGAAGCCGCAAACATACTAAGAGCGGAAGGGGCGGCGCTTTGACACTAAAAAGCGTGCCAAAAGCGTGGTAGAGGCGTTTTCATTTGAGTATGGAAACGCGCCGCACCGCACTGCCTTCGTTCTCATTGCGTTTGCGGCATTAAGTTTAGTTAAGGGAATACATTTCACATCATATTCGGTTTTTAATTTTCCAAAAGTTTTAAAAGTAGCGGAAAAAGTCATAAAGAACTACTTTATTCATAACAATTAGAAATCAAATCGAAGCATATACTTAACAGGTATCTCAATTAATTTGACCAAAATGTACCTGAGTGGTAAATAAACCAATATTTGTCTTTATTTTTATTAAATTTTCCTTACTTTGCCCCTATTAGGTACTGTCTTTATTATAAACAGATTCGTCAACTTAATTTTGATATACAAACTGATTGTACAGCCTTAGCCTAGACATATACAGGGTGTATTGCAAGTCGTGTGCCAAATGAATATGGTGGGTAGCTAAGGTCACTTGCAACACGTTTTGGGCCAATTAACACTCATCCTACCCACGGTGTTTTTTTAATATTTTTTTTGAAAAAATCTCGGAATCTTCCAAAAGTTAACCATTTTGTTCACCTATCTTTTTTTTTTAATGTGACAGCACAAAAGTACTTATAGTTTTTTTATCTTTAATGTTTGCGCATTCGAATGAAATGTTATTTTTATTCATATAGTAAACAAATAAAAAAATATTAGCCAACAAAGTGTGAAGGACAGAAAAATAAAATCTTCACGGTCAACTTTAGGGCACAATTAAAAAAAAAGTAGAAGCTCCTCAGATCTTCCAACATTATAAAAACTTCTCCAGTTCCTGACAATTCTTACGGTATACCACATGTCTAGAATCACGTTCAGTTTTTCGTCAAAATATGGTTTCAATCTAAAATGGTGGTTTTATTCGGTCAGTAGATCCAGCCAGTTAAATGGACTAAATGCACAATACAAAACGCAATATGGTTAAAAATCATCTTTATTTTAATAAGGGGTCATCCATAAAGTACGTCACACTAATTTCATGATTTTTTGTTCAAATTGTCTTCCTCCACAATTGATACATTCGCGACACCTTTTTCGTATTTCTACAGTAGTTGTTGTACGAAGTGTCATTTCTTGCCGCATTATTGCGAACGCGTCATTAATTTTTGCGATCAGATGCTCTCTGCTCTCTACCTGTGTTGCGTACACTAGCTCTTTGGCCCTTCCCCAGACGTAAAAGTCAAAGACACTTCGTACAACAACTGTAGAAATACGAAAAAGGTGTCGCGAATGTATCAATTGTGGAGGAAGACAATTTGAACAAAATTTGAAGTAATTATTAAAATAAAGATGATTTTTAACCATATTGCGTTTTGTATTGTGCATTTAGCCCATTTAACTGGCTGGATCTACTGACCGAATAAAACCACAATTTTAGATTGAAACCATATCTTGACGAAAAACTGAACGTGATTCTAGACATGTCGTATACCGTAAGAATTGTCAGGAACTGGAGAAGTTTTTATAATGTTGGAAGATCTGAGGAGCTTCTACTTTTTTTTTAATTGTGCCGTAAAGTTGACCGTGAAGATTTTATTTTTCTGTCCTTCACACTTTGTTGGCTAATATTTTTTTATTTGTTTACTATATGAATAAAAATAACATTTCATTCGAATGCGCAAACATTAAAGATAAAAAAACTATAAGTACTTTTGTGCTGTCACATTTTAAAAAAAAGATAGGTGAACAAAATGGTTAACTTTTGGAAGATTCCGAGATTTTTTCAAAAAAAAAATTAAAAAAACACCGTGGGTAGGATAAGTGTTAATTGGCCCAAAACGTGTTGCAAGTGACCTTAGCTACCCACCCTATTCATTTGGCACACGACTTGCAATACACCCTGTATAATACATATATATTCACTAACTGAAATCTGAGGTCTGTTGTTAACGCATGTTTTTAACGCTCCAGGCACTTCACTATTTGATTGCTTTTTCCAAACTACGTCTTACACATACGTTGCATGCATATGTCAATTACAAATTTGTAACAAGTTAAGCTTTTGAGACATACCCCGGAAAAAATGGTCTTAACCTAATAACATATTAAAAGCCCTCAATTTTGTTATCATTTTTAAGGTAAAATTATTTATTTATTATTTCTACAAAGACACTAGGCTAGAGTAAACAAGGCGTCTAATCATTTCAATTTCAGATTTTATTTCATCTATTTTCCCCATTCGGTGACAACATTTTATATAAAATATCAAAATTTCAGGTCTACAACTCATTCCGTTTACGATTCAACGCGTCATACCGTCGGTCAGCACGGTGTCGGCAATGATAGGGCTCCGTTTAACCCATTGGGTACGGACCCCTAAGAAGCAATACTTTTTGATCATATATACACGTGCTTACGCTGCTCATATTAAACCCTACTTTTGACCATGTCTCTTTGAACAGATCCTTTCCCAGGTACTGTAAAAACGCACAATATGCTTTCAAGTAACGCACTGGGTTGAAGTCAGGAATATGCGCACATGTATGTACTATCATCCCATTGGATCCCTGACCCACTATAGAACTGTGTCACAGTGATGGTATGATTAGTGTCGTAAGAAATGTCAAACAAATCGCTTTATAATGTCACTGTGACACCGTTCTATGGTGGGTCAGGGTTCCATTGGTTATTAATAGAACGCGCAGTTTAGTATTTTTACTAACTAATTGCTCCCGGCATGCGTTGCAATGCCACGTAAAGCAAAAAAGTGTTAACTTTCAGGATTTCTCAGCCGAGGAACCCTTGCGAGCATACACAGAAGATCCTACTAAATTTTGATCACAATAGGATCAATGGTTTAGGAACACAGAGGGCAGTGTAAACTTTAATGATGTAAATGTCGATCAAGTAAGTAACAGAAACTTTCTAGGCATTACACTGCATCGGGTTTGTGATTGGAATGAGCATGGAGCAAATCTATCCTCAAAAGTTAATCGTTTTATATTCGCTTTAAGGAAAGTAAGCCAAGTAGTGTCTAATGAAACAGCTATTACTGCATACTATGGCTAAATATACTCACAGTCTTACGATACGGTAAAACTCTATAGGGTAGATCTTCTAATTTAGATGAGGTTTTTTTATAGCAAAAAATGTATCAGAGCAGTTTGAACCAATAAAAATAGACTCATGCAGACCTTTCTTCAAAATCTTTAAAATTCTCACATTACTGAGCATTTACATTTTCGATGCGTTCTTATTTGTGTCTCAGAATGGGCATCTGTTTCACCGAGCTAAGGAATTTATAAAAACCCTGCACCATCACAATATAGAAACAAATTATTCGTGCCATTATGTAAAGATTTATAATAAACAACAACACTAAAAGATTTAACTTTTTGTTAATAGAATTTCTAAAAAGTGGCTGTTTGAAAAGTGCTTTTATACTTTTCAGGAGTTTTTTAATTATGAGCTATAATTAAGTAGACTTAAGTTTATTTTTTAATTTCGCATGTCTTGTTTGGTAGATTTTAGTGATACTTACCTAATGTTTTTAAATCACGTGAAATTAATATTGTGACTTAATAGTTTGACAAACATACGAACATTCACTGATAATTGATTCATTGATCGTGATTCATTTTTATTTATAGATGTATATATATAGATATAACGCCTTCGGACCTTTGGCATTCTTGAAAATGCCCGGGCTTTATTGACAGTGATAGATATATTAATGACTAGGTCTTCAATAACCCGAGCTCGAGTGTAGTGTATCAAAATCGAACTCGCACCTGATCTCATGCCAAGAATAATATTTGTGACACGGTGAACGAATAAAAGGAAAACTGAAGGCAGGTGAATCTGAATGTACACGGGAGTTTAAAGCCGTGACTCATAATAGTCATAATGAGCACAGCCGGCTGAGAAACACATTTTTTACGCAAGCTAAAATAGTGCACATTGTTCGAAGTGCGGCGAATAGCGTATGTGCATGTTTAAAGCTCCAGTTAGGGGATGTACGTATGTGGATGTATAAGGTATACATACATATGTGCGGTATCAGAAGGGACTAGAGCGGAGCTGTCTAACGGGGTAGGTATTAACAAGCCTGCAACTATTAAACTAGGTACATGTTGCAGTAATGAACTCTTGGCTGCGCTCCGGTTAAAGTCACGACCATAAACTTGTTAATCGCTAAACTTTACTTGCGAGGTTATAAGACAAGAGTAGGTGCATTTACACAGGTAGAAACATACATTTCCGAGATTTAATTTGTTTTTTTCGAAATTATTTAAGGCATTCAACATTTTATAGTAATTATTTGTTGGTTATTCATTTTAAAAAGTTCCTCCCTATCTACCAGTGTGAGTTTTAGTGTCCTAATTTGCAAACATCCATTTATTTTAAATAAGTATAAACTTGCTATAATAAGTATAATAACTAAACATCGGTATCAACGTTCAACTTTCATGGCACTCGGTAAGGGCAGCAAAAAAATAAATACATTTCAATATTTAATGAATAATAACTTTTATTTTCTGTTACTTTTCTTAATTTAATTTTGTTGCAGCTAACTGTACCTATATTTATACTGTGTTAATACTTAGAGGTTTATATTCTAAATAATTTCATAGAACCTTAATACTCATTTTGCATTCGAAAATTCGATACTACTTTGAAAAAAACTTGTATCTGATATTTTGAGATGTATGAGTTTGAACTTAATTCTCTTCACGTTTAAGTTTAAAATTGTACGTCATGAAATATGAGGTACGAGGTTTTTTCAAATCAATGACGAAATAATTGTGTTAAATAGATAACAAAGGTCCATGTAACTGTCACAGCAAATAAATATTAGTTAGTGTGGAAAGATAATTCAGTCATTTAAAATGGATATATTATAACGGACGTCAAAAGTTGACTGCAAAATCTATGGAACAAATTTTAGTTATCTATTCTAACCCTTAAAAATATTTTTAGAGACCTTTTTATCTATACAAAATAATGGTTAAAAATACTAAGTATATTTGTTTGTATTTGTTTCTGCCTACCATACTTTGCCATGAATTTGAACGTTGATACCGATGTATAATAATAACCCATGTATGACTTTTTCTACCGTACTTTAAAAAATAATACCTAATATTGATATTAAGTCTATAAAACAAAGTAAACATCACCTGATTATCGAGACCCAATCAACGAGTACAAACTCGGTCAACTGCGGTTCAACATTTACTTGCATCATTCTGACCAACAACTAAAGTAGGGGAGGGGGGGCAAAGCGGGGAAGCTAAGGAACAGAGGAAGTTATATTCGGATTCATCTGTATAACTTACACGCAATCCAACTTAAATTAACTATTGGTATCTAAGGTATAATACTGCATGTTATTTTTTGTTCGAATATAATTAAATTTAGGTACATGATAAATTTTATCAAAAGTGGGTTTTGTCCCGCTATGCCCCGTATATTGGGGTAAAGTGGGGCAGCATAAGGGGCATTGTGGGGTACTAAATGGGGCAGTGTGGGGTATGAAAAGGGGCAATGTGGGGCTTGAGAAGGGGTTTAGAGGCGTAGTGAATTATAACAACTATTATAAACGAATTAAATCTTTATTATCAAAGAATATCACTTCTAACAGTAACTGTGGAGATCATTAGTTAAATTTAACTATCCCAACGAATCATTAACATACATTGCATAGAGATTGGCTTTATCATCTTCATCTTCTTATAATCGAATAAAATCTTTACTATCAAATAATACCTATCAGTTCTAACAGTAGGAACAAAACACGAGGTGGGTATAAATCACAATAACCTAATCATCAACACACATTGCACACAGATGATTGACTTTATCAATTTAGCCAATCTATGCCTGCCATTTGGCTCTGCGAATAGAATTTATTGGCTATTTGATTTTTTTTTGCTAGGTATCTCATAGGCCAGTTTCCTCAATTCAATAGAAGTCAGGCCAAAAAATCGTTCTTCCATTTTTTTTATATATTTAACCAACTCTTCTTCTTGTTCCGCAGAAAACAAGGTGGTGTAATGGCCTAACTTCTTTGTAAAGATGGTCTCATCAGGATTTTCTCGCTATCGACGGACGTACCGCTCCAGTGTCGTTTTTGGAACAGCATGAATTCCAGCTGCTTTTTTATATCCTATTTCTCCTGATATGACATGGAGTACAACTTTTTTCATTGATTCTAAAGACCACGAGTGTTGATTCGTCGTCTTTTTATATGTTCGAACCCTTTTAGCTGAAACAAACGACGGTAGGCACCAATTAATAACACATAAGGTAAATCAAGCAAAATTAGGGGGCAAAGCTTGTTCCCCACTATGCCCCATCACTTTAACCCCACTTTGCCCCTACGTGCTGTCACATCGAAACATTAACGACCGCCATCTTGCCTTGTTTATAACCAGACTTAGTTGTTGAAATATAAAATCCTTCAGATCCGCCGCAAATCACAAAAAAAACCTTTACGACTACAGTATAAAGGTACAGAATGAACGTAAATCAAATATCAACAATATTTTTAAGGATTACACAGGTTTTGCAAATATTTTAAATATTTCTTACCGGCGTCAATCGGCTGCCTGCGAAGCTCGCGGAGGTCACGCGCTAACTAAACACCAATCACGGAGCCTTATTCAAATTGCCATGCCGTTCGTCCTTCGCCAAAAAGTACCGCTAACCCGCTATGCCCCGCTACCCCGCTATGCCCCCCCCCTCCCCTAATAAAAGCTGGTTTCCTCGTTATTGTTTGTTCCTGTCTCTTTGTGAAAAAATGGAGCAATTAATACTAGTTCTAGCACAGAGATAGGCATTTGGTTAGGGGTAAAGTAACCTGTCAAAGCGATAAAGAAATCAAGAAGCAACCAGCAACTTTTTATAGTACAATAACTCCTTATACAGGGTGTCCCATAAACCGACGTCAACCCGCCTAGGGCTGATAAAGCAGCTAAAAAAGCTATCGATTTAACCCCTATGTTTGTTCAGCGATTCTTACTAGTTTCGGAGATATTGGTAATTTTAATGTGAATTTTACCATTTTTATTAACCACCGCATCTTTTTTTACCATTTTTTTAATACTTATTTTATTTTAAGCCTACTGTATGAATTAAGCATTTATTTTAGCATGTGAAAAAGTAGGTAATTCAGCGATATTCAGTTTATTATGGGACATGAATTTGGTTATTTGGTAGTACAGTCAGGTTAAGCTGTGGTTTATTTTAAAACTATAAATTAAAGACAGGAAGTTAAAAAAAAACAATTACAAAAATGTTAAGTTGACTTTGCTTTGAAAATATACACACGTTTACAAACTCTTACCTTAACGGGTCTATCTTTTGTTTTCGCCATTACTTTTAGTTGTTTCCGTAATACAACTTTAATTACACCTCGCATCAACTCATCTAAGAATGTAGGTCAGGTCAATTATTTTGCCAATTAATTTTCGTTTTTTATTTTTCTGTGAGTTCGTTCGGATTCTCGCCCTACGCTATCATAATGAATGCAAGTCGCGCTATCTATTGAAAAATAGTATCATCTATATTAAATAATAGATAACTTCGCTATGAGACGATAACCAACTATAACCTATCACCGAATAGCCAAGGTTTGCCCTACTGTTAGGCGATGGGCTTGCCACCTGACACTAATACCCTGGTAAACATCTTAGCCAACCACCAAGTTTTTAAAGTTGTAGGTAATTCTGTAGCTCTGCCTACCCCAGTCTGGGATTACAGGCGTAAACGTTTATATGTATGTAGAGAAAAACCTAGACACAAGGAAACTGGGCCAGTCCAGAGGCAACGTTTACTTTGTAGACTTCCATCCTGGCACGTACGTTTGTTTTCATCCGCACGTGAATAGCTGTGAAGTCTTGCATTTACTGAGTGAGCGCTGTAAGGCTCACAGCATTCTGCACACAAGTGGTTGTTTTATAATTGGCCAAAACGATATATATATTAATTTGCAGGCACGTTTAATGTTTAGTCAACGAAAAATACAATACAAACACAGAATTATCATTTATCATTCATTTATTTATTTGTAATTCATTTTTTATTTGCGTAATGCCGCCCCGTTTCACCCTGTCGCAATGAGGTGAGGTAAGGCCCTTTCCGACGGGTTTCTAGGGTACTTACTTAAATACTTTCTTTCATTATAAACGTTCCCGTTTCGCGTCAAAAAAAAACAACAGAATCATGTTAAGTGAAGGATGAAACGTGGCGTGATTGCAGCTTCGAATGTGGTACTTAAAGCCACGACGTGACATATCGATTAAACGTCCAACACTCGCATGCTAAGAATGATGGAGCGATACAAAAGTTATTCAATCTCAAAGTGCGACAAAGACCTAAGGTGATAAAATGTCCGTCGGCACTTAGCTCCATATTCTACATACCAATCTTAACGTTCGAGTAATAAATAGCTTCGTAAATTATTAAAACAGCGCGTAGGTAGACATATGATTACTAAAACGATACGTTTAATGCGTTAAGTAGACTGAAATAGGCACTTCGTTCGCATCAACGTCTTCCGGTAATTTATAGGAAGAGAGATGTTATACACATTTCTCTGATAGCAGTAGGCAAGGTCTTATCGACCCCGTTGTTGGAAAATTGTACAGTCAAATAGGTACCACCTTCGTTGGTTGTTATCTAACGGGTTGGCTTAAAGTAATGAGAATTACAAAAACTGTTTTTATTTTTATTTTTTCACTTGTTAGGGACAGAATATCTGGATGGTCTGAGCGTAATAGGCTGCCATTAAATACAAGCAAATGCAAACATATTACTTTTACTAGGAAACGGCAACCTATAATTACCTCGTACAACATTAATAACTTGGTGCTTGAAGAAGTTTCTAGTATCCGGGATCTTGGTGTTGTCTTGGACAGTCAGCTTACTTTCACAGACCATATTGCCAACGTTATTAAAAAAGCATATAGGCTTTTGGGCTTTATTTGGCGTAATTGTAAACACTTTAAAAATGTTGCTGCTTTGAAAACTTCATATTTTGCCCTAGTCCGCAGCCAGCTTGAATATTGCGCTAATATCTGGAGTCCGCAATATAAGTGCCACGTGGACCGCATTGAGAGGATTCAGAGGCGCTTTTTGCATCTACTTTCGGTACACCAACGTAATTTTATTTTCGTTACCCTTATATAAAAGTAGACTTAATTATTTTAATATCACTCCTCTAGAAAACCGTCGATGGATCTCTGACCAGATATTACTTCACAAAATTTGTAATGGCACTATAGATTGCCCTCAGCTTCTTGAAAAAATTGGATTCAATGTAACAAAGCTTAACTCCCGCTTCTCAAACTACAGACCTTTTTCTTTGAAACCATCCAGAACAAATCTTGGATCTCACAGTGTTCTGAATAGAATATGCAGCGAGCACAATAAACTTTTCAAACAAACGAATATTGATTTAATGTCTATCTCTCAAATTAAGTTTAAAAGATTATTAAATATTTATAAGAAGTAGTTGCCTGTAAGTTTTAACGTAAGCCCTTCATAGTGCCATGTTAATTTTATATAATTTTATTTAGTGTTATATTTCGTTAATTGTATCGTGTTTTACATGGTCACTTGTTTGTGATTTTAGTTTCATATTGTTGTTTGCCTTCTGAGTAGACGGATTAATCCATATTATTAAGAGGTACCTAGCCTAGTTTAATATCCAAGCGGGTCGAATTTAATCCCATTTTTTTTTTCAAATGTTTTTATCATCGTCATATTTTGTTAATTGTGTTATGTTATGCATGTTTACTTACGACTTTATAGTTCCTTTTTTAGCCTAGTACTTAGCCTGTTAAATGTGTTAGTGTGTTATTGAGCCGCACCGGCACAAATGCGATTGTTTTACGCAAGCTGAGTTTGCCTATAATTGGGTAAACACCCTGTCACTCTTCCCTATACATATAATATTATAATAAGTTAATGGTGTTATATCTGTTGGCGAACCTAATAAATAAATAAAATAAAATAAAATATAGCTTTTTATTACATAAAAACGAACTAAAACCAATATGATAATCAATCATTCCTATACAGCAAAAAGTCCCGCATCTTAAATTTTTCGTAGCTTTCTTCTTACCGTTTTCATCATACGTTGGACAACATCTATTTTTACATTTTTTAGTTAATTAGTTGTTTTTGTACCTTGCGCTTCAACTGAGTCTGTAATTTTGCTTCCCGCCCATCACTGTAAACTAGTCTACTGAGAATAACCAAATAATCCTCTATTGGACGAGCTATAGGGACGTTCGGATGGTTTGATTCCTTCGGTACGAAGTGAACGTCACGCTCTTTTAGTCAATTCTGGCTGCTCCCTGCATAGTGATACTTTCTCCGCAACTTCCTGCACTTCTTTGGAATATTGTGCAGGACGGTGCGACATAGCGTAATAGTTAATAGTCAGTTCATGTATAAACAAATAGTGTAATAGTTAATAGTCAGTTCATGTATAAACAAGAGCCTAATAGTTGTAATAGTGTAACCTAGAAATAAGTCTAATTGTTAATTATTATTGTCGTTCAGGGTAATCCATAGTTAGTAGCTGAAAAATAAAACATATTTCTAGTCGTCTTATTAATTTCCCACTAGTTCCTAACCGCACGCCGACACGTTTACGACTGTGCGCCCGCGGGGAGCCGCGCGCTATTTATATCACGACAGGGGGGGACGAGGTGCATAAATACGCGCGGCTCTAAAAACCGCGCGCAGTCGCAAACAGGCGGCGTGCGGATAAAGTATATAAGCAGATCTTATTGGAATTTACATACACTATTATAATAAGTAACTAATAAGAATTTTGTATTAGTTTTAAGTGAGATTTTTACCGAAATAAAGATGCGGGGGAGAGGGGATTGAGAGGGAGGGGCGATGCCAGAAACGGTATAAAATGGCGGCGCGCGCGCCGTCATCAGCACTTCAATCGACGGAGCTCAACCGAGCACACCTAAAGGAAAACCCCTGCCTCTCAAGCCTGCCCTCAGAAAACCCAAGAAGAAAAACGGCGTTCATTATTTAATCAACCAGTCATAGGTGTCACGCACATGCTGGTCCAATACGAACCGGATAATTTGAAGAAAGAATAATGCCAGTTACAAGATCTACAACAGGGAAGCGTACGCTCGGTCAGCTCATGTTCGGCAGCGCCGAACCGTCAACGTCGGAAGATACCGCCCCCGCAACCGAGTCAGGGGACTCGGCGACGCCGCGGGAAACCTCACAGTCCAGTTCGAATCTCGCAACAACGCTGCAGGAGACCTCGGAGTCAAGCTCAGATCCTGCAGCACCGCCGCGGCAGGCAACCCCACAGTCAAGCCCACGCCCTGCCGCACCGCCGACGTCATCCAGATCAATCAAAACTACTTCAACCCGTCGCACGCGCCGTCTTGCGCAAGCGCGGGAAGCAGTACTCAAGATCAAGTTAGAACTCGCTCAAGCACGCATCGCCGTCATAGAAACCGAGGACACAGACAATGAAGATGCCGAAACGGTCATGTCGACCGCTATGCCGGAGCACCGCATCGACGAATGGCTCGAGTCAAGTAGTAGACACGTACTCGCCATCGCCGACGCACCGCACAACGAAGAGGAGCCTGAGCCGATAACCCCACAGTACGTACCATCGGCTCAAGCAAAGCACACCGCCGAGGACACCGGGCCCAACGCCACTGCCGCGCGTGCCGGGCCCCCCGTCCCCCCTCCCGATACCGCCGTCAGCGCCGGGAAACGTGCCCCCCTCTCCGCCGCCGCTCCTGTCTTCACGCCAGCGCCGCCAGCGCCAATGCCTCACATAGAACGAGCGAGTTATCCACAGCCGTGGAACACGTATTCACAAGCGAATACGAGAGATGACAACGCCATTATTGCGAAGAACCAACAGAAGATCGACTTGAGCGAGCTCGCATCGGCCATCGCTATCGCCGCACGTAGCGGTCATAGAGAAGCACCGCGATATCACGCCGAATTATTACAGTTTAGCGGCTCGCATCAAGAGTGGCTGTCCTTTAAAGCCGCATACGATGAAACCGCCGCGACATACACCGATGTCGAAAACATAGCAAGATTAAGAAGATGTCTCAAGGGAAGAGCAAAAGAAGCCGTCGAGAACTTACTCATATACAACGCCCGCCCCGATGAAATCATAAGAAGCCTAGAAGCCCGCTTTGGTCGCCCCGACGCCATAGCACTCGCCGAGTTGGAGCGACTGCGCGCCATGCCGCGCCTCAACGATGGCCCACGCGACATATGCGTGTTCGCTAGCCGCGTAGCTAACACCGTGGCTACGCTCAAGGCGCTTAACCGCGCCCACTACCTCTACAGTCCGGAGACTACACGAGCCATGATGGAGAAGCTTACACCCGCACTGCGCTATAGATGGTTCGACTACGCGACTACACAAAGAAACGAGGAACCCGAACTACTGAAACTATCTATGTTCCTGCAACGCGAAGCCGAGTATTGTGCAATGTACGCCCAACCAGAAAACGACACCGTGAGTACCCAGCCTCCGAGAAGAACACATAAAGCGTTCGCGACCACCGAGAAAACCGCTAGCAAATGCGCATATTGCCACGAAGCCGACCACAACATCAATAGATGCAATAAATTCATAGACAAGCCACTTGAAGACAGATGGAAGATCGCCAAAGAACAACGCCTATGTTTCCGCTGCCTGCGTCATAGAACAAGGACGCACTCATGCAAACGCGTTAAGTGCGAGCGAGACGGCTGCGAACATTTTCATCACAAGTTGCTACACTACATGAAGAAGGCAGAAACCGAAGCCGTCGCATCTACGTGGGCGGCCAGAGCATCCAAGGCATATCTGAAGATAGTTCCGGTCACTATTTCCGGACCGGCGGGAGAAGTTAACACACATGCACTTCTCGACGACGGCTCAACCATTACATTAGTTCACGAAGATATCGCCAGGGAGGCGGGCCTCGACGGGCCCATCGAGCCTCTACTGATAGAAGCTATCACCATAGAAAAAGTCGACGCATCACAATCACGCCGTGTCACGCTCGACATACGCGGCACGAATCAACCTCACAAGATTCGTGCGCGCACCATAGAAGACCTCCGCCTATCGCCGCAGTCGGTTAAAAGAGAAGACCTTCACAGTTGCCCGCATCTACGAGACATAGAAGATCAACTCAGATACGAAACCGCGAAACCTAAAGTGCTAATTGGTCAAGACAACTGGCACCTACTGGTCAGCAGCGAAACACGACGGGGTCAACAACACCAGCCGGTAGCGTCACTCACACCGCTCGGCTGGGTGTTACACGGCGCACACACGCGCACCATAGGGAAACAAGTACACGCGACGCATCACGTGACTACCCAAGAAAAGGAGGAGCAAGACGACAACATGAACGTGCAGCTCGGCAAGTACTTCGCGCTCGAATCACTATTAATCGAGCCGAAGCTACCCCAGTCAAGCCCGGACGAGCGCGCACGCAACATACTCGCCCAGTCGATGAGTATCACCGCCGACGGTCATTACGAAGCTCCGCTACTGTGGAAAGACGGCAATACACGTCTACCCGACAACTATGAAAACACATTAAGAAGACTTCACAACATAGAAAAGAAGCTCGACAAAGATGACAAGCTCAAACGAAGGTACAACGAAGAAATGAATGCCCTAATAACCAAGGGGTACGCCGAGCCCGCGCCACCTACCAAGTCGAAGAGAGTGTGGTACCTACCGCACTTCGCCGTACTCAACCCTATGAAGCCGGACAAAGTACGCATAGTTCACGACGCCGCCGCGACTACAAGGGGCGTGTCACTCAACGACCGACTCCTTACCGGGCCCGACCTACTCCAGTCACTACCGGGGGTACTCATGCGCTTCCGTCAACACGCCGTCGCTGTGGGGGCGGACATCAAAGAAATGTTCATGCAAGTGAAAGTCAAGACCGAAGACAGAGACGCCCTACGCTACCTATGGCGGGGCGACAGACGCGACGACGGCGCACCGTCGGAATACCGGATGACGTCACTCATATTCGGCGCGACCTGTTCACCCTCAATAGCAATATACGTCAAGAACATTAATGCGCAGAAGCATCAAGAAAGTCATCCCGAAGTCGTACAGGCAATAATACGCAATCATTACGTCGACGACTACCTACAGAGTTTCGAGTCAGAAGCGGAAGCGATTCGCGTAGCGGGCAAGGTACGCGACATACATAAAGGAGCCCGTTACGAACTACGCCAATGGACATCAAACTCTACAAATGTACTCGAAACACTCAGTGAAGAGGTCGACAACCTATCACATGTTGACCTGAACAAGACTGAAATGAAGAACGAACGAGTACTGGGGCAGATATGGAAACCGTCGACGGATGAAATCGCCTTTAACTTGGACCTCACCCGACTGCCGCCCGGGGCGCTAGATAACGCCGCGCCGACGAAACGTCACGTACTAAAGATCGTGATGTCGGTTTTCGACCCCCTCGGCTTGGCATCGCCGGTGACCATCATAGCCAAAAAACTCCTCCAAGAAGTATGGCGGCGCGGGACGGACTGGGACGAAGAGCTGGAACCCGACTTGGCGCGCCAGTGGGTGGCGTGGACGCAGCACCTACGAGCGCTGCGCGACGTCGCTATACCGCGCCCTTACCCACACTACAGCGATGCGACGTCACGGGAGCTTCACGTGTTCGTGGATGCCAGTGAGTCTGCATACACGAGCGCACTATATTGGCGGACGACTACGAGCGACGGGAGAGTGCACGTGGTACTCATAGCCGCCAAAGCGAAGGTGGCCCCTCTCAAAGTGACGTCCATACCCCGCCTGGAGCTCCAAGCCGCCGTGATGGGGAGCCGCATGGCAGCCGCCGTGATCGAGGAACACGACTTCAAACCCGAGAAAAGGACCTTCTGGACCGACAGCCGCACAGTGCTCGCGTGGCTGAAAACCGGGGCACGTACCTACCGCCCGTATGTCGCACACCGTATCCCCGCAATAGAAGAGACGACCGCGATAACGGAGTGGCGGTGGGTACCTACCAAACTCAACGTCGCCGACGAAGCCACGCGGGAAGTACCACCCGACTTCAACTACGAACACTCTGACCCCGCACGAGCCATCAGCTGGAAGTTCCTGCCTGCCGGAGCCCCCTTCATGGGGGGAGCCTGGGAGAGGATGGTCCGCGCTGTCAAGGCAGCCCTACACGCCGTGCTGCATGAGCGCCACCCCAGCGAGGAGACCCTCGCCACCCTGCTGTCCGAGGCGGAGTACACCGTGAACAGCCGTCCACTCACACATGTACCCGTGGAGCCCGACGAGCCCGAGGCCATCACCCCTAACCACTTCCTCCTCGGGGGTTCAGCTCGAGCCTCGATCCCTGGGACCTTCGACGACACCGTCCTCATTGGCCGCGCCACCTGGAGAACGAGTCAACGCCTGGCAGACCACTTCTGGAGTCGCTGGCTCCGGGAGTACCTACCTGGACTCCAGTACCGGCGGGAGCCCTATGGCCGAGGACAACCCATCCGCGTCGGCGACGTCGTCCTGATCGTCGACGGCACGCTGCCGCGCAACACCTGGCCGCGAGGAAGAGTGACCAAGGTGTACCCGGGTCCCGATGGTGTAACGAGAGCTGTCGACGTGGCTACAAAGGGAGGAGTGTTCCGGAGGCCCACAAAGAAGCTGGTGATCCTGCCTACGGAAGCCATGGACCTGCACGCCAGTGAAAATGCAACGCTCACCCGAGCGATGCACGGCGGGAGAGATGTGCAGGACGGTGCGACATAGCGTAATAGTTAATAGTCAGTTCATGTATAAACAAATAGTGTAATAGTTAATAGTCAGTTCATGTATAAACAAGAGCCTAATAGTTGTAATAGTGTAACCTAGAAATAAGTCTAATTGTTAATTATTATTGTCGTTCAGGGTAATCCATAGTTAGTAGCTGAAAAATAAAACATATTTCTAGTCGTCTTATTAATTTCCCACTAGTTCCTAACCGCACGCCGACACGTTTACGACTGTGCGCCCGCAGCAGCACTTGATCTTCTCACACACACCGCCTCGCGAAGCGAGGTGGGGTGTGGGGGGGACTTTTCAGGGCGCTATGGCCCTCTGAAGTCGGCTTCTGTCGCAGCCCGTAATTTACGGGCTGGTCTTTAACCCATCTTGGGTTGGGTGTCCTCCTGGGCGGCTTCTATTTATTTTTTCTTCTTCGGCTTTTTCTTTCCCAGCTTCTTTGGGGAGACTGGGGGACCACCTGACAGGGCGGGAGGGCGCTCGCTGTCATCGTCCTTCTTCTCGGGTTCTTCTTGAGTCCACTTTTGAACAAACTCGTCGATGCGGGCAGAGCCCGCATGTTTATTCATGGTGGACATCATTGCGGCCTTCATGGCTTCCGCCACTGGCGCGGGTTGACTCCTTAGTAATTCGTCCGTATAGGACAGGAATAGGTTCTCGACGTGTTCTATAGCGGCTCTCTCGTCGAGCGCCGCTAATGTGGCAGCTTTTAACGCGTTTTCGCGGTCGTCCGGCGACGGTACGGCGGCGCGTTGCGCGGGCGCGTCCGCGCTCGCGGCCGGCGCGGGCATGACTGCCGGCTCGGTCTCGGGCGCTATGACGGCTCGCGGAGTGGGCTCGGTGGCGGGGCGAGAGTCTCCGGTGGCGGGGGCACTCGCCGTCTCATTTTCCATCTCGCTCCCACCGGGAGCGGGGTAGGGGAGTGTTGTTTTTGTTTCGGCTGCTGGAGTGATTCGGGGCTTCTTGGGGCTCTTGTCCCTAGGGTTGGGGGCGCTCGTCGTCGCCGCCTCTTCCTGTTGCTTGTTTGCTTCGTCCTCCGCGGGCGCGGGAGGCGAGGATGCTGATGTTGAGTGCCGGCCCGGGCGATCGGTGG
Source organism: Acleris emargana (assembly GCA_927399475.2). NCBI lineage: Eukaryota > Metazoa > Arthropoda > Insecta > Lepidoptera > Tortricidae > Acleris > Acleris emargana. The sequence goes on along the minus strand of OV656841.1, from coordinate 13,227,508 downwards.
TGGTCCGGGCGGGCCTCTCTGCCCTAACGGCCCTCGCTTCCTTGCGAAGGACGGGGCAGTTGGGGTGGTTGGCCGGGTGGGCTCCCTGGCAGTTCGCGCAGGTAGCCGGCTGGTCTCGGGGTCGGGGGCAATCCTGGGCGGCGTGCGCTTCACCGCAGCGCACGCACGCGATTTGTAAGTGGCACCGGAAGCTTGAGTGCCAGAATTTCTGGCAGCGGTGGCATTGGGCGGGGCCTTGCTTTCCACGCCAGGCTTCGATGGATATTCCGGGCATGTACAGGAGCTCGCGCATCCCGTACACCCCGGAGTTGTCGGCGTCTGTTCCGGCGAGCACGACGTGGAATAGGCTCTCTGGGCGTCCCCTACGCGCCCGAATGTACCCCACGTGCGTCGCCGTAAACCCCTTTGCTGCGAGGGCGGCTTGAATGTCCGCCGGGTTGGTGTTATCGGGGAGGCCGCGGATGGCGATCTTCGTCGACCTCTCCTTCCGCGGCGAATAGGTGAACCACCTAATGTCGGTGGTGGCCTCGTCTGCGTGCAACCCCTCAAAGTATGATTGCACGCAGTTATGCTCCTTCTCGGAGAGCGGCGTGAAGCGCACGCCGCCACCGTAGGCGTGCGCTCTGGGGGTGCTGCCGAGTCGTTCGGCGATGGCGGCAAGGTGTGTCGGCCAGTTGGGTAGGTCGACGGCTACCAGTGGTGGGTAGCGAGCGGGGCTTTGTGCAGCCGGCGTGGTGTCCGCTGCGGCAGCGGATGGGCGCTGCCTCCTTATGGTGGCTGTCGGGCGGGTGCCCTCTGGGGCCGGCGGTGCGGCTCTGCGGGCCGCGGCCTGCGCGTAATTGCGCGGCTGGGGCGGCGGTGGCGGTGGCGACGTCTTGGGAGACGGCGGCGGTGTTGGTGGTGATGGCGGAGGGGGGCAGTGCTGCTTCACCTCTCGGATCGGCGACGTGCCCCGCTCACGTGTACTCGGCCTTTGGTGCTTGCGGGTGCTGCTCGTGATGAGGCCTAGCCCCGCGAACAGCACGACTTCATCTTCTGAGAGGGCTTCGCTATCGCCCAAGTTGTAGGCCTGCATCCGGACGTGCATCCTCATCCACTCCTTCAGGCCGGGCGAGCAGTGCCGGGTGCCGCTGAAATAGGACACCATAATCAAATCTTGATTATGGTGCTCCCACGACAATTCCGGTACTACGCTCGGCCCGCTGAGGCGGACGCGGAGACTCCCGGCTGCTGGCGACCAGGGCGTGTTGTCAGACGACGTGGTGGTGTAGTCCAGGGTGGCTTGGTGTTGGGTGGGTAGCCCGAAACTATCGCTAGTCCAGGTACCCACCAACTTCGGTGATCTTGAGGCGGCGGGTAGATAAAAACCGGCTGGTTTCGATCTACCCTCAGATTTTTCAGCGAAAATTCCGCTGGGGTTCTTCGTCGGGGACGGACCGCGGCGCGACGTTATACACTCGGCGCAGTGCCGGACCTCGCCAACCCTTTCCCGGGGCATCCGTGTTAGCGGGACCGGGTCGGGAGAGGCGAAGAGGGCGGCCGAGTGCAGGGCTTCGTAAGGGCTGCGTAGTGGTCCCCGCCGATCACCCAGAGGTGGTCGGGCGCGTTTCGTCCGCATGACGTCCTCAAGACGTTGCAGGCGAAGTCGCTGAGCAGTCCTCGTGTGGTGCAGTAGGGGTACGTCCGTGCGCAGTATGGGTCCGTAGCAGTCCTGTGCGCCCGCGGGGAGCCGCGCGCTATTTATATCACGACAGGGGGGGACGAGGTGCATAAATACGCGCGGCTCTAAAAACCGCGCGCAGTCGCAAACAGGCGGCGTGCGGATAAAGTATATAAGCAGATCTTATTGGAATTTACATACACTATTATAATAAGTAACTAATAAGAATTTTGTATTAGTTTTAAGTGAGATTTTTACCGAAATAAAGATTGAGAGGGAGGGGCGATGCCAGAAACGGTATAAAATGGCGGCGCGCGCGCCGTCATCAGCACTTCAATCGACGGAGCTCAACCGAGCACACCTAAAGGAAAACCCCTGCCTCTCAAGCCTGCCCTCAGAAAACCCAAGAAGAAAAACGGCGTTCATTATTTAATCAACCAGTCATAGGTGTCACGCACAAATATCTTCAAGCTGTTTGTTGGAATATTTGGGTATTTTTTGACACTTTAACTGTTCAACATTGTATTTCTCTAAAATATTCCTTATTCGCCCACGAAAAACATCATATTTTACAGCTAACTTATCTGGGACTGACCCACTTTGTTTTGTACAAACGTTGCCACCTACTTGCGGTCTCGATCATTAAGAATGGGAGGTCTTTCCGTTTTTGGTGAATCTTTAGTCCTAATACCAAGTTCCCACCGCCTGGATCAAACATTAAATTGTAGAAGGAGGTACATTTTCAAATTTGTGATGTGAGACCACTTCAGATTTTTCACGCCGTCCAAGTAGGCGATAGACACGTTCACGTCATAACTTCCTCGCGGACATTTTTTATTAAACCAGTTAATCTTTTTTTGCCTTATTAACAAAATTTACATATTTTCTATTAATGATATCTGTCAAAATCCTTTTTGTATTTTTTTTATTGCCTGCTATTGGTAATTGAATACATTCTCATTACTTTAAGCCAACCCGTTAACAAGAAGCAGATAAGTGCGGACAGTTCAAAAGACCATTCTCGATGCCAAAAGAGAAACTACTTTTCTATTTTTGCTTTTAATCGGTAAAGACAAATTGAATACGTCAGGTCTGTCTATAGACATTTCTTCAGGGTACGATTTAAACTATTTTTGTGCATTATATTATTATCAAAGAGCTTAATGTTGAAAAGCACAATAATAATAATTTGCTTTTCAATCTTGTCCCTCTGTGAAATCGTGAATCAAATGTCTAAACAGTGTGTTCGGCACATGGACCGTCATATTTTTTGGGGTGCTGGTAGGAACGTTCCTACCTTTCCATCCTTGGACCCTGGGTCCTAAGAGTTACGTTCATGGAGGTACGATTATTTTGTTAGTTTATCCTGAACAAACCTTTTAAATCAACAAGGACAAGCATGTAAGGCGTGTAAATGCAGTTGAAATGCGCTCTTTGCGTAGTATGTGTGGTGTGAAACTGATTGATAGAGTAAGAAATGAAAAAATCAGAGAGAAATGTGGAATAAAAGAAGATGTAGTGACTAAGATTGAAAAGGGCATGCTTCGATGGTTCGGTCATTTGGAAAGGATGGATGAAAGAAGATTGACGAAAGAGATATACAGATCGAAAGTGAGTGGAAGGGTCGGAAGGGGCCGCCCTAGGCGTACTTTTTCGAATCAAATCGGAGAAATACTGGAAAAGGGCCGAATCTTAAGTACCCGAAACCGACGTGCGTGCATGACTCGATGTATGAATGTTGAAGAAGCGAAAGAAATTTGTCAAGATCGTAGCAAGTGGAAAGAAGTGGTCTCTGCCTACCCCTCTGGGAAACAGGCGTGATTTAATGTATGTACGAGGGTGCATTGAAAAGTTCTGAGCCTAAGGTTGAATATAATAAAAAAAAAACAAATAAATACTGGCAGGTCAAAGTGCCATATTTAGTCGCCATTATGCACTATCTTTTGTTTTTTTCCTGTCACAATTTTGCATTTTATGCTCGAACTGCTACATAAGGTCACTGATTTTTCAAGTAATGGATAAAATTGAGCACCATTCTGTCATAAAATGTTTGCAAAAGAAGGGGTTAACACCAAAACAAATATTTGAAGATAGGAATCAAACATAAGGGCAATCTGCTCCATCGTATCCTACCATAAAAAGATGGGTAGCTGGTTTCAAACGTGGTCGGGAGACTGTTCAAGACGAGCCTAGGAGTGGGCGGCCGTTGACGGCTACTACGGACGAAAATGTCAATAATATATGAGATGCGATAATGAAGGATAGGCGATTGAAGATTGTGGAGATAGCGGAAGCAATGGGTATTTCTTATGAGCGGGCACAGAACATCATCACCGATGTTCTTGGATTTTCTAAGGTTTCAACCAGGTGGGTGCCTAGACTGCTTTCAGTCGAGAACAAACGAGTACGTGTTACAATTTCCCAAGATTGTTTATGTATGTTTCAACGTGACTCCGACGATTTTTTCAATCGTTTTATAACTATGGACGAGACATGGGTCCACCACAGTACTCCAGAATCGAAAGAACAATCCAGGCAATGGAAAAGACCAGGTTCACCACCACCCAAAAAAGCCAAGGTCATTTTGTCAGCTAATAAGGTAATGGCCTCAGTTTTCTGGGATTGCAGGGGGGTTATCATGAATATCATGATCTAGACTATCTCGAAAAGGGCAAAGCAATAAATTCGGACTGCTATTGTGCTCTTTTACGTCGTCTGCGTGAGGAAATTAAAATAAAGAGACCTGGAATGCTGTCGAAAAAAGTACTGTTTCACCAAGACAACGCTCGCGTTCACACTTCGGCGAAATCAATGGCACAAATATATGATTGTGGATTTGTAGTGCTGCCGCATGACCTTTACTCGCCGGATCTAGCTCCTCCCGATTATCATCTCTTCCCAAACCTCAAAAAACACTTGGGAGGACAAATATTTTCGACAAATATGGAGGTACAAGAAGCAGTAGACTCATATTTTAACGACCTCAGCGATTATTTTTTTTTGATGGGATAATGAAGTCGGAGGCGAGGTGGACTAAGTGCATTGACCTTCATGGAGAATATGTCGAAAAATAAAATTGTTATAAAAAGTGAGCCCGTTACTTTTTTTTACCAGGCTCAGAACTTTTCAATCCACCCTCGTATGTATGTATCCTGAACAACACAAATTCTGCCATTTGATGCACCATAACTTTTTTGTGTATGCTTTATTATGTATAATTTGTTTGTCTTACGTGTTCGTATGTGTGCTTAAAAAATATTTGTTTTTGTTACAAATAATACCAAAAAATTAACATATGGTCTTTTATATTAACAAACACATATTAATAAACATCTTAGCCTATTTGTGCAAAATGTGGTTACAGAATTATCAACATTTTTTTTTAAAGTTGTAGGTAATTCTGTAGCTCTGCCTACCCCACTCTGGGATTACAGGCGTGAATGTATGTATGTAGTATGTATTAACAAACACAAGAATGTACGAAAAAATGTTAAGGTCTAATTTTTTTTTTTTAAATACAGCTGTTGAAATTGGCAGACCCCGACTGGCCCTACAATAGCCGCTTATGAGAACCCTGAGAGACCCCTGAAGGTCACTCTCTCACCGAACTAACGACACGCCACGAAAAATCCACTGACTGACTGACTGACTTTACTTGCTCACGCTCGCTATGTTTTGTTAAAATCCGTTCTTTTGTTTAAGTACGACTTTTTTACCCTTCTGACTAAAACCTTATTTGGAGTACAATTTTTATTTACTTATGTGAACACCTTACCGTTGAAAACGTGATAAACGAAAGAACATTTTAAAATAAAACGGAGCTCTTAATAGATGTAACTTTACTTTTTATTGAATTTTGAAGTAGAGATGTTTTAGTACATTCATTTTGTGGTGTTATTAATAACACAAAAATATATTCAAGCATACATACGAACAAATAAGACAATTAATTAAACACATTATGCACGTAAAAGCATACACAAAAAAAGTTATGGGGCTTCAAATGGCAGATTTTAGGTAATTCAGAAAAAACTAATTAAAATATCGTACCTCCATGACCGTAACTCTAAGGACCCAGGGTCCAAGGGTGGAAAGTTGGCAAATAACCCTACCAGCACCCCGAACAATATTGACGGTCCATGTGCCGAGCACAATGTATTTTAATCGAACCATGATGAATTAGTACTGTTACTGTTATTATAACCGAAGTATAATAATTGTAAACATTTTTTAATATTTATTATTATCAATCACTTAATCAGATTTTTATGAGTTGGTCCGTTTCACCTAAAATTTGAAATGGTAAGACCGTGTACGAGCGATTTTTAATAATAGAACGGCAGGACAATGCTCTTTGAGTAACATTTTTTTGACACGCCGAGATCTTCGTTCACGTATGCCGACGACGGTATTCAATCTCGCCTAAATCGATTTTGTCGAAACGTACGTAATATGAATTGATGTGTACTCAGATTGCAGGATGTTATTTATTGCGGCAGCTAGGAATTGTTGGATACTTTAATGACGATAACGTTCTGGATGGGAATAACGCACATTGTAAAAATCTGTCAATCGAGTCGTGTCCCATGAAAAGGGCGGAAAATAGAAAAATGTCTAGGTTTCAACACTGATAAACTTATGTTATGTTATGTACGAGGGCTGTTTGATAAGTCGTTTTAAAAAGCAAAAAAGATTGTTTTTTTTTTAACAATTTACATTTATTTCTCAGCATAGTCTCCTTTGAGGGCCAAACACTTGTTCCAGCGAGTTTCCAATTTTTTTTTGCCCTCCAAAAAATACGTTTTGTTGAGGTCTTCAAAATAGCCGCTTACACCTGCAATGCAGACCTCATTTGTCAAAAATGTTTGCCCCCCTAGCCATCTTTTCAGATTTGGAAATAGGTAATAATCGCACGGAGCTAGGTCCAGCGAATACGGAGCATGCGGAACCAGCTCGAAGCCCAACTCGTGGATTTCGGCCATTGCAATAGTGGACGTGTGAACTGGGACATTGTCTTGATAAAAGAGGACTTTCTTGGGGGGCAATTTTGGTAGTTTTTCCAACAATTCGGCATTGAAACGGTCCAATAACTCTGCGTAATAACGACCAGTGGTAGTCTTTCCCTTTTCCAAGTAATCAATCATAATGATTCCTGGACTTCTTCAACAACATCCTCAGTAGTGACTTCGATTGGGCGACCAGAGCGTGGAGCATCAGATGTGCTTGACCGACCACGTTTAAAATAATTTATCCAGTTATAAACAGTCTGCAACGTTGGTGCGTTAGTGCCATGAACAGAATCAAGTTCAGTTTTTATTGTGGCAGCAATGCAACCCTTCATAAAAAAATGTTTTATAACGGCACGAAATTCAGATTTTTCCATAGTTGTTGAAAATTTACGAGTGATCACAGTTAAACAATTAGTTAAACTGACAAAAACTTGTTTTTTTTTGCTGAATTTTTGACAGTCTTCATTTGAAAGATTGTGCCTGCCAGTGTTAATGCCATTTACCAGAAAAAAGGTTTTACAAATAGTTTTTAAAAGGACTTATCAAACAGCCCTCGTACCTATGATACTAGATTTTTTGTACAAAAATATTTTTATTCGTATTTTTTTTCTTTTGTTTATTTTTGTTTAACTAATAAGTTTTATGATGTATTATTATTCTGTATCTTGTATGTGAAACACCGACACAAAATTTGTTATCCGTTTGACCGACAACAGTGTTGGTGTTTTAAATCAGCCTTTATGTTTGCGGGTTTTTTACGTTATAGTTGTTCGAGACCAAATAAGCTTGTGTTAACCGCGGCTATGCCTCATAATAAAGCAAAGAAAAAATATGAATATGAATATACTGGACTCTAAAAGGTCCTGTTATATTTTGTAATTAGCGGCAGCGATTTATTCATTATTTCTACTTAAGGTAACTCTTTGAATGTTGTCTCTTTGACGATTTTCTGTTTCAATTTTAAATAGCTTCAGGCGCCCCTCCGTACTATAAGACCTGTTGCACGGTGTCTATTATATATAGACGGATTCCTTAATGGCTTTACGGCATCAGAAAGAAAAAAATGGAAATTAGCTACTGTTTGTTACTAAACAACCCGTCAAGTGCTTAGCCGGACTTGCGCATCGATTAAATATTTAAAGACAACTCCGCCTTTTTAAAAGAAGCGCTTTGCATCATCCTTCATAATGTATTTCCGAGTGCATATAATCTGAACCTATTTAAAGCTAAGGTAAATAGGCATCTCCTGGGTGGCTCGCTTCATCGAGTCTCCGTCTTCCAAGGCCAAGAGTAAGTCAAGGGTAAACTCATTATAAAAAAAACTTCACTTTTGTTTTCCCGTAAAATATAAATAATTCGGTCCGTCTTGTACCTAGTACCTCGTCTAATTTTGAAAGTCTTCATGAACTTCGAAGATATTTATCTATTGGTTATTTTTTGTTGGCTCATATTCGTCTGTTACAAAAAAAAAAGATGTTTTTTTTTTATATGCAGATTAAAGCTTTTAATAGGACGCTGACGCTGAAAAACTGCTGGAATCTGAGTGTCACAGACACACAGACAGACACGAAATTCCAGGGCACTTTTTTCGAATTACATAGGTAATTCCAAAGAGTCATAATTCGGAAGAAGACTTTATTTTTTGTTTGTCGCTTATATAAATCAAACCTAAGCTAACCTACGTATAACAAATTATGCATTGAATCTAAAATAGCTCCAGCATAACATAGCTCTCGGAAAAATGTCATTTCAGACAAATGAATATTCGGAAAAACGTAATTCGAAATAAGGTGTTCCCGAAATTCCAACATAAGGATTATTTTCATCCATTTTGGTACAGAACCCTAATAAGAGGTCAGAGGATTCGTTTTTTTATCACGAATTAAAAAATACATTGTTCTGTAAAATAATTTATGCGACGCCATGTGAATTTTTACCTTTTATTAATTTAATGTTAAACCGATTGAAACCAGTTTGCAAACATTGAAACCAGTTAATAAATAGAACAGTTTTGTCTGGCAAATTGCAGATTTTTGAGCGCAAATATAAATCGCGCTGAGATGTAATCATGTTACGAGTTTACGAAATATAAATTATTTGAACTACACGCGAAATAACATATGTATTTATCATTGCAGACAACATCTAATCTATGGCCAGCCATATAGTATCGATATCTACATAAATGCACCACAATAGTATATATGCGATTAGCGTGATTATTATTTAGCCATTACCATTTTTTAATAAAAAAAAAAATATTGCATGTTATAATCAACACATACTTTGGGAATGTTGAGTTTTTTAAAACATTAACCGAGACCATATTGTTATCATGATGAGGAACTTCAAATGGCATAATTATAAGATTTAACAAGATAATGTAATTAAAGTAAAACAAAACTAACAAAACACAAGCTAATAAAACTCGACTACCCCTGCAACATCAGGACTGAGAGAATATAAATAAAATGCCTTTTTAGGGTAAAGACAAACCAGACACACCGTGATGGATCATATTTCTTCTTTTGGCATTGACAGCCTCATAGAATGACAAGACCTAACTGTGATACTACCTACCTTAAGATTTTGTGTGGCCGCCGCGTGTTTGGTATTAAGGAAAAATGCGAGACTCTGTCACAGTATTGTGTCATGTCAGTGATAAATCGCACACGGCCGCGTCTTTAGTGGGATGTGACATGAAAAAGCAAATTCGATGCGTTACGATACACATCGGACAAGGCCGAATGTCATTACTTTTGTAAGTTCACGTAGGTATGAAGGATTTACACGAATAATAACCCGAAAATAAATCTCACAACAAATAAAATAGTATAAACAATGCTCTTAAAAACACACATGACATTAGGTATCTTTAACTAGTCAAAGGAACTAATAATAAGTAATTTAAAAACTTTTATAAATATGTTATAAATAACATATTTATAAAAGTTTTTAAATTACGTTATAATTATGTTATAAATAACATAATGTAATAAATTAACCGATTACCGTACACGTAGGAAAAAAAAAGGTACCGTCTTTACTGATAATAGTGATAATGCAATAATCAAAGATTTAAGTCTTGATTTAAGACGTACTAGGCTTACGAGTGTTACTGCTTCTTTCTTTACTCTACAAAGTAAGGTAAGCGACACCTCGAGCTTTAGCCTAAAAGTAAACGTACTCTCAAATGGCGGATTCTTAAAGCTGTAAGATGCACCATCCCTCGACGGGAGGGACTGTGAAATATGAACATGACAGACATCGTATATACATGTTTTAGATACGTCTACATAAATCAATGTAGTAAAACTAAGCCCACGGAGAGTATTTTGGAGTGGAATAATGGCAACAAGAAAATAAATGCGTTTTGTAAAAACGAATTGCTTATTTCCCGGAATCATAATTTTATTTATCACTAAGTGAGTAGAAGACAGCAGGCGTGTTGACCGAAGTAATTACTCAATTTGCTTCGTGGGGACTAGTACTTTCGATAATTACTTCAACCGAAGCGGGAACAAGACCAGCCCGTCCCCACACACCCTTACAACGAGCCGCCGGCATCTGTGATACGTAATGACCTAAATTTCTGAATAGGCCTATGCATATGAATGTAGAACGTATGCGCAGCCGTGCATGTTAGAGGGAACTTCAAGCAGAAAAGTAGGGCTTAGTGCGATCAATGAACAAAAACAATGAATGGATACTAGCGTGTCCAATATTGTCTATTTGCACCGACACAACGGGCCCCTTAGCGTTGCACTTACATTCCATTTCTGCATTGGTATGTCTCGTGGAAATGTGTCACCCGCAGCGACTGGCTAGCTGGCCAGACAACTAGGAACGCGATGGAATGCTCAATACTGTACGAACTAAAATAGGTGACGATGCTTAACATACTGACGAAGGATATATAAATAATTACATGTAGGATGTTACTAGAGCCAGAAAAAAACAAACTAAGACTACGACTCTTTTGATCTGTACTTCAATTAAACACTATGTCCATTAATACTTTGGTAATATAAAACCATGAAGACATTTGTGTCTCTATTACAAACAAAAAAGAGGACGAGCGCATGTTTGTTTTCGAAGTTTGGACTGGGAAACCCCCATTCCAAAAATAAATTCACGGAAAACCGTGCCAAATGTTTCTGTGAAAACAATTAGGTACTTACATGTACCCACTCGCGTACTTTTAAAAATCTAATGATTTTCAGAATTTTTAAAATTCTACTCTTTAGCCCTATGTTCCACCACCACCGTGTAAAAGGCAAGCTTCGATTTTGCATTGAAAAGCTTTGTACTGACTGACCTATTTTAAAAATTATGAGGTTTACTTTTAATTTCAAGTAGGTACAACAATGCGATTTCTTCGTTGTGAAGTGCTTAATTACACTCCGGCCGGCATATTTTTTGTACTATTGTTTAAAACCTTTTATAACCTGTATCGCCGAAGCCCGTAACTGTGTGTTTATATAACGTTCTAATTACCTACCTGCGCGATCTCCTTCCTAGTGCAGCAAAAGTTGATGAAAGTGACGTTCACGAAGTCAGCGCCATAGCACACTGTGACTGTTTTCTCCTCCAGTGAACCCTGGGAGCCGAAAAGCACCACATTGCGGATCTTTTGGTCCTAAGGAAAAACGAAAGATGTCTTAAAACAGAAATAACATAGTTAATACATTTAGTGCAATAGGTACGTGAACCAGTGATTTTTGCAAAACAGCTTATCAGCCCGGACAGACCGATATCTTAGGCGTTTGTTAACACTTGGGGGTTTTACGCGTGCCGTTTTATTGTCATTCCTTTCATTTCAGCCACAACGGTGGGAAAAAATCTATGGAATCACCCGTATAAAAGACACAAAGTGCTGATACCTACCTAGACAACGTACCCATATAATTTGATCTTGTACGCGAAACTGGTCATTTCCGAGACTTAAAATATTAATTAATAAAATAAAAATATATGCGTGTCGATTCAGACGTGACATCGTTATAGTTCGTTGTTATCTATCGCCTAGCTAGACCGATATGTCTAGTCGAGTTTTAGTGATAGAATTATGGCAATTCACAAAAACCGACTTTTAATAAAAAAATATGTTTTTTATTTTGCTAAAAAATGCTTCAATGCTTTAAGGTTTAAAATATACAGAAAAACAGAAAAGTTTTATTGTAACTTATAAGAAGCCAGGTCTAATCTGCCTTTATTCGTTAAATAGAAAATCGCACAATCTTCCGCCGGGATTATCATAAAACACAAGTAAAATACGAAAAAGATACATAATTAATTTCGAATAACAGCCCAAACGCTTGAGTAATATAAACTTTTTCTAACGACGACGGCGAGTGCCATTAAAGAAATATATTACACCGACGGTTCCGGTCATATTAATTTTCTATCGTGATACGCTATTTCCGTAGCTACAGCACAAAGCCGTATCGATTGCTGTATGAAAATAAATAAAAAACCCAAGTTCAAAGGTTTCCGATGGGAAAATAGGATACACACTCGCCCGCTCGGTTGTGACAAACGATCTGAACATATTAATATCGACGTGAAAATACAACGGTCATATATAAGGGTAACTGTCACGTGTTGCGAGGAGTTTTAAGAAGATTTCCAATGTTTAGAATTTTAAACGTAAAACATAACAAAATCTTTATAGTTTATACAAACGCAGATCAAAACGAACATCAACTGATACGAACTTATATGTATGCGTTCCAGCTGTGTTAGTGTCAGAGCAGCATGTTTGATGCAATGATTGTAATGTGGTTAGCGGTAAATTGGTTCGCTGAGGCATGGGCCCCACGCCGGCCCTGAATACTAAAGCCACTCAGAGGGGCCGCCTCGGGCATCCTGGCTTTGACAGCCCGCCGTTTCACTTCAGTCTAATTGTTTTACCGAAAACTGATCCTTTGTACTTACTCGATTAGCAACTGTATTTGAGAAATGTAATTAATACGCACAAGCTCTAGGTCTATATTCCGTTAGCAGTAGATAAGCGGGGCTGTAATGTAACTAGCTATCGTGGAGATAAAGTATTTTGATTCAGGAGCTATCGCATCGGAGTGCGAATCAGTCCCCACATAATCTCCTTATATTTACGAGGGCTGCATTGGATTCGCGTATTTCTTGATATTGCGATGTATAGATAATTGTAAACGTGTGAAAGTGAATACGTCGCTCTCAACTGTTTTAATTATTCTCTTACTCGGCGCAAGGCACCCCTGGACTAGCATGTAGGTTAAAACCGGTTATTTACATTCCCTACTAGCATGCAACTCAAACTATAGCCAAAAATGTATATCTAAAATCGGTATGTACATAAGTCTAAAGATAATGCCCCCTAAAACGTATCCTAGAGCCTCTTGAACTTAGCCTAGCCTATTATTGAAAATGACGCTTAAATTTAAAAAGCCTACTGTAGGTATTGTTTTTAGTTCCACATAATTTGTAATAACTCTACTAGCGTGTTTATTGTTATATTGTACTAGAACATGTCCTCAACCAAACAAGTACTTAAACGCTTTACAACTTCGCAGTATATTATGCGAACGCCGCTGCTTGAACATGGATTCATTAACTAATGGCCCTGTCGGCACAGTTATTTAATATTTTATAAAGCTAATTTAAGAATGTTTATTATATCACTCTTAATTCAATAAAACGAAGTTCGTAACGCTGTATTTATTTTGAAGCCCTTCAAAACAGGTTGTTTGCTAAAATACAAACGCGTAATCCAGTCAAACATCTTTTTAATCAAAATTAAAAACGGGCCACGAGGAAGTTAACATATTATTATAAATTTTACGTGTCGCGAATAAGGCTAGCAATAAATTTTAAACCGTATAGCAGAGCTCATTCGTTACCGTTATAATATAATACAATACAATAGACACGTGACGTATTAATTATAAAAACGGAGATGGATAGGTGGGGGTGATCTCCAATCGTCCCGCGACTATCTCCAATCGGTGTCATTGCTAGCTAGCCCATCTGATTATCAGTGGCGGTACTGCCATATAAGCCCAAAAGCCGGGCTTGCCTTGCCTTACAAAAATAACTATTCATTAAATGCACGTAATGTATTAGATAGGTATTTCACCTTCGCGCGCCGCGCGCTCTCACTAAATTCTTCAAATCAAATTACATGCAACAGTACCTACTAAATTTTACCGCGCACCGCCGGCCGCCACCTACGCAGCACAGCGCTCAGCGCTGTGCGGCAACCAGTCGAACTATTCATGACGCGGCTAGCTCGTATCTCGCTCGCACGTATTGGCTTGCAATCGGGCTTTCATATTCTCTGTCTTACCCACCGAAACGGCATATGCCCAAACACGACTGGTCGTGTATTAATATGGCAAATAGTATGAGAGTAAAAAGCCCTGATTGCGTATGAAGTTGTACACGAGTCCATAGTAAATGCGAAATTCGCTTCGCGCAGGCGCGGAGCGCGCGTTGAGCCGCGTTAGCGGCCAACTTCACTTCATTTCTATTTGTTGACAAATGCTTTTATTCACGTGTTGAATAGTTTGTTTAGGCGTTGAGCGGCGCGGCGCGGTCAGTGCAATAATAAGTTTTTTTTTGTGGTGTTGTGAGTTGTGATTCAATTAGATTGACAATGGAGGAAGTCCTGTGTGACTGATATTTTAAAGTGTGCACAAACTTTGCTTGTCGACGGAAAGGTAAAATGTTTGGACTTTGCAGAGAAAAAGGTACTTATTTCTTCGGCAAAACCTACGCCTGACTTGTGTATTTCTCAGAGTAGTAAATCGCACAAAAGACAGTTTAACAGGTCAGTGTACAAAACTCATTGGATTGTTGGTTGTTCGCACTCTAATAAGTTACATTGCTGGTGTTGTATTTTCTTTTCTAACGACAAAAACGTGTGGAATACATCTGGTCTGGTTATGACGATTTAAATAATTTAGCTGGCGCCATTAAAAGACACATGAATTCTCGAAAACACATGAACGCGGTAATTTCTTTTAGTGATTTTGGTAAACAGCGAATTGAGACATCTTTATCGCGCCAATTATCAAAGGAAATGACAAAACAACATGCGTGTTGATAACAATAGTAGCGTTTTTCAAAGATTAGTCGATGTTGTTTGTCATTTAGCACAACAAGAACTTCAGAGGTCACGATGAGTCTAAAACTTCATTGAATAAGGGTAATTTTTTAGAGCTTGTGTCGCTACTTTCAAAATAGGTACGATGGCGTTTTAGAAAAACACATTCGATGTATACAAATAATAATTTAATTTAACTATGTTGTGTAATATGTATGTAATTTTTAGATAGGTAATTGAAATAAAAGTAAGTACTTATTGCTTTCTCCCTAGGCAAGCAAAGTTAAAATAAGAAGTTGAACCTTTATTTTATTCTCTCATACAAACCAAGCGGCTTTTTTCAAGGCCACCGAAAGTATGCAATTGCTGATATGTCTGTAAAATTATATCTAGTGGTAACATGCCTTCAGGGTGCTTTGGTGAGCTCGTCCACGTAAGCAAATGCCTATACCTACAACTGCAGAGTGAAGTGAAGATTGATCAGTAATGTGGTAACAAGATAAATTTATCCATAATAACCGTAAAAACTACAAAACATATCTCTCGGCTTGCCCTATTCTGAAACCCTAGGCACGCCACTGCTGATTATATATCTACACCATCTAGGAAGAATTCAAGTGATTACAAATCCTAAGCTTTGTGGGTGTTTACAACACTATTTGTTAAAAAAACTGTTCAGAAAACAATAGAACGATAAAATTATTTGTGGTTTTCATCATCAGTTCCACTTTACCAAAAAAAAACTAATCAAAAGCTTATGATGTTTGAGGCGTTCCCTTAATTCCTCACAAATCCCCTCATCAGATACCGATTCGGTGACAATGGGATAACCTCGGGAGTATAACCTATCAAACGAAAAAAATATTTTCATAGTACAGTCAGCGTCAAAAGTAACTGGTCACTTCAAGCTACTTTTGTACTTTATCGCATTAACTCATTAGACAATCTTTGTTGACATTTCTTATGTGACAGTAAAGCGACAAGGTATTTAAGTGATCAGTTTATTTTGACGCTGACTGTACCTGCACAATTGGGATATACGTACCCATTTTTAACAATGTCTGAAAATTTCAAAACCACTTCGAGGAATAGGCTTCTCGAATCGATCCCTGTAGTAAGTTTTTTTTTTTTTTCAATGAATTAATTATAATAAAATTAAGAAATGACTTTCATTTGACCCCTTAATGCCGGTCCGAAATGCGCTTTATCGACCTCTTTTTTACATAAAGAATATGAAACCTCTCCATGCTTACAAATTGACTGCTATTCTTATGGTGAAATTAATATATTAATGAGACCATTTCGCTTTTGAGTTATGTGTGATGAGATGAATGTTAATAATTTTTGTGGTGAGGATTTCCTATCGATAAATTTAATGTGATTGTGTTCAGTGAATCTACTGTAGAAACAAGGGTCACCCAGGAAGTGCTGAATTAATTAAGGTTTACGTAATAATAATCAATGGCCGAATACTTAAAATACTCTGAAATAGTAAATTTATTGTATTGCGATTGTTTGTTTACATTATATTTGAAAGGCGTGCGTCTATTATGACTGCAAAACAGATCACAGATAGTAAACTAAACGGCTTTCTAAATTTTAAACGAAGTATACCCATTTTTCTCAATAGCTTCCAATGATATTTCATATTAAGATACGTCATCTGCGCGCAAAAGCGTTCCTCAAAAAGGAAGGTAATTTACCTTACTACTGTTTAGTTGCGCCGCGGCCGCTGAGACGCACGCATCAAAGGCAATAAAATTTTACAAGTAACAAATAAATTTAATAAAAACGCCATCTTGTGTTTTTCAAGGCTGCCGAAATTATACTGTTACTGTAAAAGGATGAAAATATGTCTCATTTCATTTGTAAGTATCGTAAATATTTTTTTTATTTTATTTACGTCGCCATAATTTGTTTGATTTGCACCGGCGTCACACACCTGTGAAACATGAGATACACATTTAGATATCGTATGAGTGCGATGAAGACGGGTAGCTAAGGCGGCCGTGGGCGGGCACTTGTCTTGGCGGGAATGGCAGCAATTTGAAACAACTATTTATCTCTTTCTAACAATAACATTCGCTAAGGATTGCCGTCTTTGTCTGTAGAAATATGGTAACGTAGCAACTGTGAGTAATTAGCGACGGGTTTTAAATGCGTTTAGTATGAGCATAACGTATCTAAATACAAAATATCATTGATAGCTCCGCCATTTTTGCACAGTAAGTAGGCGAGGTTAATTTTATTTGAAAAAATATTTAAATAACAATAACACTTTTAATCATGAAACGCTTCAAAGTGGATCCTTCGAAAAGGCTAATCTTTCGAATAGAAATGTAAAAGCAAGCAGTTATTTTTTTATGGTGTATCCCAATTGACGGAAAAATTGGTGAATATACATTCAAAAAACACAGTGGAACATGGAACCTCCTCCTTATTTGCAGTCGGTAAAAAATACGAACGTTCGTCGGTTTCGCGCGTATGTTATACCGTAAATCCATAACCACGTGTGATCTAAATGGCGTAGTTAAATGCCACATAACGATATCGGCAGAGTAGTAAACCCTATCCATTACCAGCTAAGTTCCGATAATAAAAGCAGTCTATCGAATAATGGCATACGTGCAACAAGTTACGACGATGATTGCTATCCCGTGAAAGTGGAAGCCGTAGGAGATTATGCATAATTGAAAAGCCTGCATGCTCACTTGCACAGTACAGAATGGAGCCCACATGCCGGCGCGAACACTGCATCAGTATTTTTCATACCCACACCTACACAACCATAACCCCGAATCGATAACGAACCGAGCGAGTGTTAATTATAGCAGACTCGCTAACTTCCTTTGTATGCACAATAATACGGTTCTCTTTTATAATATTATAATCACGATTACTTTTACCCTGCCTTTTATATCGCTGAAAGCGTTTGGGGATCAGTCATAAACTTTAATTCGGGTGTTTTTAGGGTTCCGTAGTCAAACAGCATCCCTGTCCGTCTGTCTGTGGTTTAACTCAAAAACTCTTACTAAAAATCCGTAATTTGGCATAGCAATATATTAAAATTACGCCATATACCAAACTGATTACTAACTGACTGATACAACTAAAAATTTGATATGTAACGTAACGAGATGCATAACAGTACAAAGATGACTAGAACCACCCCTTAACAGTACCTACAAGAAAGTAATCGACTATGTTTAGATGCTTAGATATTTATATTAATAGAAAAGTAATAATAATTTTAAAGCAATAACGATCATTACGAAGTGACATCATAGAATCTTTCTAAGAGCACGCACATTATACTGCACAATGGGAAAACTGACTTTCGGAATCTTACCTCAAATCCAATAATAATGAAGTGGTCATGGTTATTTTTAAATTTCGCAGTGGTTTCGATAGGACCGATTCAATATTTACAAACGGAAAACTGACGCCTTCGCATTAAACTAAAAGATAAGAGCACTTAGGTATCATAACTAATAACGATCACTAGTACACAGTGGCGGACTCAGGATTTTGACTTGCTTGACCCTGCTAAAGATAGGTTTTACAAAGGTTAACACTAAAAAGTACACTAAATTCAAGCGCGACCTCCTTCATTCAAGATTGTACGCCACTAAACTTTGCAGACATGTTAGCACCCCATCAGAAAAGTTAAGTAGAGTAAGTTAATGCACTTTATTTCCCGTGAGTATACAGGGTGTTTGGTAGAGCGTTGTCAAAAAAAAACAGGCGAATAGAAGAGGCCATTAGCTATCCATTCCAGGTACTTCAACCCTTTATTTGTCTAGGGGCTATTTAATACCGATTTATTTTTTATTTTATTAAAAGTTACCAAAATTCGACCTTGAAACCCCGAAAAAAAAAGAACTATTCCGTGTATCCACCAAATTATCATTTTGGGAGAAAGTTAAATGTTGTAGTGTTCGAATAAAAGTGTTATTGGAAGAGTATAGCAACATTTAAAAAAAATGGGGCCTCTCAAAGATTCAGAAATCAATAAAGATTTTTTTCAAGATTAACTTCACAGTGAAATTAAAAAAAAACGAAAGTGATTACAACTCGTCAAATTTGCTAAAAATATTTTTAGGAGAAGGTGGCGATTTTTGGGAGAATTAACTTCTCTACTCAGTTACCACGTCTTACGCAGTTGTTTTCTCGTTGTAATTCACATATCCAAGATGAGAGTTAATTCATTAGAATTTTATAAGTAAAACGTCCGTGTGCAATAACAAATGGTAAAAACCTCGAAACGTCTGTTATAATCCTCCAGGCCTAAAACAAATAAACTAAGGATTAGAATGAATGATCGGACACTTGGTGTTGTAAAAGCTACATAGGCCTGCCAGCCGAGGTAAGGTAGGCTGGCCGCGGGCACTGGTAAAACATTTAAAAATGCAAAAATGTTTCAAATTGAATACACAATAGTGGCAAAAATTTAACACTACAGAGAATAATAATGAAAAAAACGGCAAATCACTTAATCTTAAACAGCTTGTAAATACCTTGCACAGGAGTGTAATGAAAAGCGTGTCTTCCATCAGCCCGAAGTACTGACCACACTTTCCATATGCTCAAGTCAAGCATTTCAGCACCAACTCTAATGCAGGTACCATTTTGGGGATTTTGATTCAATAGCCTCAGATTTTTACTTTAAAAATTCTAATGAATTAATTCTCATCTTAGATATGTCAATTACAACGAGAAAACATCTAACTGCGTAAGACGTGGTAACTGAATAGAGAAGTTAATTCTCCCAAAAATGGCCCCCTTCACGGCCGGGCGGAAGTTGTTAGCGAATAACTCAAATTATTAAGAGTTTTGTAATGCATGTGGCACACCATTAGAATCGGCATGAAATGGAGATGTTTTTAGGAAATTTGAAGAGTTGTAATCACTTTCGTTTTTTTTAAATTTCACTGTGAAGTTAATCTTGAAAAATTTATTTACTGATTTCTGAAACTTTGAGAGCCCCCATTTTTTTTTAAATGTTGCTACACGCTTCCAATAATACTTTTATTCGAACACCACAACATTTAACTTTCTGCCAAAATGATAATTTTGGGGATACACCCAATACATACATACATACATTAAATCACGCCTGTTTCCCAGAGGGGTAGGCAGAGACCACTTCTTCTTTATACACCCAATAGTTCCTTTATTTTCGGGGTTTCAAGGTCGAATTTTGGTAACTTTTAATAAAATAAAAATTTGTTTTTAGACGACGCTCTACCAAACACCCTGTAAGGTCTAATTCTATGGAACTTGCTAACTATGTAAACAAACCGCCATATTGAAATTGTCTCTGAATGATGAATTTACTAGTGATTGGCAATACTCCTTTACTTATGACAAACCATATCGAATAATAAAATACCAAAAGTAAAAAAACAAGTAGTTACTTATTTGTAATTTGATTAATCACGATCTGAAGAAAAATCGGTACTTGAAGATGATATGTCACCAGTATTTATTATAAAAGGTGCCGTTATATCATCTGTGAGTGTGATCAGCGTGAGTTGGGTAATGTGTAGGGGCCTTAATATATCGCCAACTTTAGCCACAACACTACCCATCATAGACAATTGTAGAATTGAAAAGAAACATAAAAGTCATTCCATCAGGTCCTAATAACCTAACTTATGAAACCATTTAAACTTTTAATGAAATATCCAAGATAGAGTTATATATTTGGTGATTTTGTATTTTACAGTAACGACCGTTTCAATAGTGTATGTTTTCAATGGTGTTTGATGAGGTGGTGTGAAAATTCAAGGAGAAACAGTGACAAAACAAAGTTTAGGCTTTTGTTTACATAGTTAGCAAGTTCCATAGAAATACACTATATATTGCAAGCGGGCAGCCTCGTGTCGGGTACTTGAATAATTACCTAGATAATTATTTGGGTAAATATCGGAATCCATAATGTATCATTTCGCATAAAATCGTTTGACCTAAAACGGTTTTTACAATACAAACGGTTTTATTTTAATTATTATTAAAAATTAACCTTACCTAACCTAATTTACATACTTAATAGACGTTTATTTAATTCTGCAATGTCAGCGTAAAAGGATTTTATGCGAAATGATACATTAGGGCAAAGAAAAATGGAGTAAACGAAAAAAAAACAAGATTTTATTTTACAACTTTGTCGGCGTAAATTAAATGTGTAACTATGCCAAATAACAGCTTTTTAATACCAAGAGTCTCTGAGATAGACCGCGGGCAGACGGACAGATGGTCACGGCGAAACTATAATGGTTCCTAGTTTGAATTCCGAACCATAAAAAGGAGCACCTACATACGTCTACCCTCTCACCCCTTGGTGTAAGTCAATACCTTTGAGTAACCCTGTTGGTGGGCCCACACCACACCTATACATCAATTTAAAAGTTTCCACTACCGAACAATTACTCCATAACCTTCATCACATTGTTGATAATTCAAAGTAAAAAATGAGATTAAAACCACTCCTATTAGAAGTGACAAGTGACTAGGCTTCCAGTTGCGTCAGCCAACCTATCTGCAGTCTAGTTTATGGGGTCTCTAATGGGTTGCTGTTACACGCGATCTAGGTATAAAACTTACCCCCGCACCTATTTATAAACCTTTTAAATTAGCTACAAATAACTCCAAAAAATGTAAGTTATACATTTTCGTATCTGACCAAGATGATCCATATTTACTTCTTGATTTTAGGGGTCCGTACCAAAATGGTAAAAAAGGAACCTTTATCTATCTGTATGCCACAGCAGTTTTTCTCAGAAACTATAGAAGCTATCAACTTGAAATTTGACATAGTTGCATAACTTGCGTGCCTGCCCGCATTTGAAAAAGGGGTCTAGAATGGAGTGTTGAAAAATGAAAGTGATGTTATTATAGCAAACGGGGTGTCATATGAAAAAATCCTAATTATTTAAATTTAACGCGAAAAATAAAATGAAGTCGTCAAACTTTATAGTTTTGGAAAACCGATCAAAAACTTTAAAAACTGTATTTAAATTTACTCTAGTCAAAATTGATCTTAATGCATAGATAATAAAGTTCATAACAAAATTAGTAGTTTCTGTTGCGTTTCCCAACCATATTATCTTAAATACGGATCTTCGATGCGGGAGGCTGACTCGCACCTGACCGGGTTTTTTTTAAGGATTCGCTTGTGCCTTTATTTTTAATGGTAGCCAGTGTCCGATGATGCCACAGTATTAAGTCTACTTAAGGGATGTCTGCGCCCTTTCTTTCAATTTGTTATTAGGTACGTTGTTTACGTCAATATCGGAGTGCCTTGGTGCTCATCACGGCGAATAACACACGGAGCTATGCGGCGCGCCGCATCCCGACGCGCGGTCGCGGTGATGGGGATTTTTTTATCACGCTGTAAATAATTCGCTGTCTTTGACTTGTTTCTGAGATTTGTCACCCTGCGGCATCACTGTAAACTAGTCTACCGAGAATTGCCCAAAAATCAGCAATTGCATGAGCTATAGGGAAGTTTGGACGGTTTGAATCCTTCGGTACGAAATGAACGTCATGCTCTATAAGCCAATTATTCTGGGTTCTCCTTGCACTTCTTTGGAATTTCTTCAAGCTGTTTGTCGGAATATTTGGGGGCTTATTAACGCTTGAAGTGTTGAACATGGTATTTCTTTAAAACTTTCCTTATACACACACCCATGAGAAGCATCATATTTTACAGCTAACTTATTCTGGGACACACCACTTTGTTTTGTGAAAACTGCCACTTTCCTCCGGCCTCGAGTTATTAGTGCAGTATTTTTTTCACATAGTCCTCTATTCCGTAAAGGACTCTAATACGATGATATTCGCACTGAACTTGAGCGTACGATGAAGGGAGCGTTAACAAGTGTTTTTATAGGAATTACAGGATATAAAACTAAAATAGGTAATCAAAAAAAAAAAAAAAATGATCCGTAAAATTATTACTTAAGTGAGTCACGGACTCAACAAATTCAACACACCCACAGAGCATTTTTACACGTGTTAAACATAATACGTAATAACAATATGGTCACCGAGCTAAAGAGTAACGACCGCTAGCCACTGTTTACTTAGCCCTCGGATATGGAAGGGCACATAAATTTTAAGTATTATAGCCTCACCGCGCCCTGCAATTTCCACGCCTCGGTCGTGTCGTCAAATAGGCAATACAATATGAAGACCTGATGGCTTCATACCACGAAACACTCCATCGTGGGAATTCAGGCGTATAATATCACATCAGTTCATTCTATTTTTGTTCGTATTATTAAAGAGGTAATTATAATAGCTTTCTACTTCGAACGGTAGCGTTGTTTTTCCAGTGGCATGCTTGGGATTAACGTATGAGTGGAAAATTATATGATGTCTCTAGTTATTCCTCAGTGTATTTAATTTAAAAATATGAGTAGGTATTAAAAATAGCATTATCATTTGAAACCTATGGTTATGAAAACTGAAATATAACAGGGTGAAAGGGACGGCTCACCGAAAACTGAAACCATAGCTTCAGACCATTGTACTGAACTGAAATCTAGTGGAAATTTTCCCGGGAAAACGAACATTTTCTCGTTTTTTTTCCATGTTTTTGCATATAAACCGATCTAGGACAACATATTATGACATACTGAAGCTCATTATGCACATCAGTTCATTCTATTTTTGTTCGTATTATTAAAGAGGTAATTATAATAGCTTTCTACTTCGAACGGTAGCGTTGTTTTTCCAGTGGCATGCTTGGGATTAACGTATGAGTGGAAAATTATATGATGTCTCTAGTTATTCCCCAGTGTATTTATTTTAAAAATATGAGTAGGTATTAAAAATAGCATTATCATTTGAAACCTATGGTTATGAAAACTGAAATATACAGGGTGAAAGGGACGGCTCACCGAAACGAAAACTGAAACCATAGCTTCAGACCATTGTACTGAACTGAAATTCAGTGGAAATTTTCCCGGAAAAACGAAAATGTTCTCGTTTTTTACGTGAAAATGCCGTATTCACAGTTTTTTTTACATAAATAGCTTCAGTATGTCATAATATGTTGTCCTAGATCGGTTTATATGCAAAAACATGGAAAAAAAACGAGAAAATTGAAAATGAAGAACGCCGTATGGCTTGGGTGGATGTAGTTCGTCGCGAATTGCGTAGCGAAAATTGGATACCTAGCAAACATTGCAGGATTTGCAGCATCCGTTATGATGAATCGGATTATGTCATCTCAAAAACTGGAAAGTATTTTTTTAAAGTCACAGCAGTCCCTAATTGTGCCGTACGTTGTCAACATTTATTTATAATACATACATACATACATCCATTTCATTTCGTTTTGGGACTTGTTGGTAATTCTTTAGCTCTGCCTGACCCGCTCTGGGAATGAGGGCGTGAGTTTATGTATGTACATACATACATTAAATCACGCCTGTTTCCCAGAGGGGTAGGCAGAGACCACTTCTTTCCACTTGCTACGATCTTGACAAATTTCTTTCGCTTCTTCAACCTTCATACATCGAGTCATGCACGCACGTCGGTTTTGGGTACTTAAGATTCGGCCCTTTTCCAGTATTTCTCCGATTTGATTCGAAAAAGTACGCCTAGGGCGGCCCCTTCCGACCCTTCCACTCACTTTCGATCTGTATATCTCTTTCGTCAATCTTCTTTCATCCATCCTTTCCAAATGACCGAACCATCGAAGCATGCCCTTTTCAATCTTAGTCACTACATCTTCTTTTATTCCACATATGTCTCTGATTTTTTCATTTCTTACTCTATCAATCAGTTTCACACCACACATACTACACAAAGAGCGCATTTCAACTGCATTTACACGACTTACATGCTTGTTCTGCCACACCCAACATTCACTACCATACATCAGGGTAGGGGCCAGCACTCCATTGTGAACAGCCAGCCGGGCTTTTTGTGAAACGCCCTGTCTGCTTACAAAGGAGTACAGGGCCCCATTAATTTGATTGCCCGCATTCACCCTCCTCTCGATATCCTTCTCACACTTACCATCTCTTGTAAACATACTTCCCAGGTACACAAATTCGCTCACTTGTTCTACTAATTCACCATTTATATTTATCACACACTCAGTCATCTCCTCATCCTTCTCTATCACCATGACCTTGGTCTTGGCAACATTTACTTTCATCCCCTTTTGCTTAAATCCCTCATTCATCACTGTCACAATCTCCTGCAACTCAAGTACCGATGGGGCAAGTATAACTTGATCATCGGCATATAAGAGGTATTTGATTAGCAACTCTTGCATACGCAAACCCTTATCATACTCTCTCAAATCCCGCATACAACTGTCCATGAATAGATTGAACAGCCATGGTGAGGCAACACAGTCCTGTCTAACACCTTTAGAGATATTAAACCAGGCCGAGTATACCCCATTAATCCTGACACAGGCTCTGGAGCCCTCATAAAGGGACCTCAAAGCCTGCACCAGGTTGCTGCTCACTCCATACATAGACAGCACCGTCCACAACTCCTTTCTATCTACCCTATCATAGGCCTTTTCCAGGTCCACAAAAGCACAGAAAACCTTTTGGTTCACAGCCAAGAACTTTTCTGTGATGGACCGTAGTGAAAAGACCTGATCCGTACATCCCATTCCCTTTCGAAATCCCGCTTGTACATCCCAGATTTTGTCATTCGTAACATTCAATACCCTTACAATTAAAATCTTCGCATATACTTTGCCGACAACACTAAGGAGGCTGATACCGCGGTAGTTTTTGCAGTCTTGCTGTGACCCCTTTCCTTTATACAGAGGGACGATAATGGCCTTGACCCAATCTTCCGGGACTCGGCCGCTACTCCAACATGCATTAAAAAGACGGTACAACAGACTACCCACCAGGCCATCTCCTCTCCTCACCATTTCTATCGACACTCTATCACAACCTGCTGACTTTCCCGCTTTCATACTTTTTAAAGCTTTCATGATTTCACTCATACTAATAACACTTTCATCTTCGCTACTTGCATCTTTAATCATGCTTTCTGGCTCAAGACAAACATCTTCGCATACAAACAAGCTTTCAAAATAAGTTTTCCATCTATCAAGCATTTTTTCTTCCTCACATATTAAGTCACCAGACTCATCCCTCACCGCGCTTAATTTAGTTTTCTCTGATTTCCCCCGAGCCGATTTAATCAAGCTCCAAAAGAGTTTAATATTCGACCGGAAGTTGTCAGAGAAACTCCTATCATACTTTTCATTCAGTAAATCTTTTTTTTCTAGCCACAACTTCTTTCACTCTTTTCTTTGATCTATTATACTCTTTTTTTTTCTGTCGCTTAGATCTTGTCCTGGATCTACAGCTAAAAATCCAACTAACACTTTTTCTTCTCTTTCACTACATCATCTACCTCTCTATCCCACCATTCCGGACGTTCATTCTTGCGTTTTCTTCTTTTGACTACACCGCATACTTCAGTGGCCGATTTGACCATGCCATTCTTCATAATCTCCCATACATTATTTACATTATTCTCAACTTCACTGTCATTCATCTTATTGACACATTCAAAACACTCTTTCAGCTTTTTTACGTACTCATGTTGTATAACTTCGTCATTCAGTTTCTCTACTTTTATCCTCTCTAACGCAGTTGTTGGTACGGGAACACGATGGCGCCAACGTGTGAACAGACCCCTTACTCGTGTTACCACTAAGTAGTGATCTGAACCTACGCTAACTCCTCGAAATGCTCTGGTATCTACAACTTTGTTACGCAACTGTTCATCCACAATCATCAAGTCTATCATAGACTTCTCATTCTGCCGTCTCCACGTATACTGATGAATCTCTTTGTGATCAAACAAAGTGTTTGTCACGCAGAGATTCTTAGCCAAACATACATTGAGAAGACATTTGCCATTCTCGTTCACTCGCTTATCACCATACTTTTTATTTATAATATAATAATATTAATAATGATTGTAGAAGTTAATCACCCGAAATTTATTTTCTCTAGTATTAAATTTATTTTAATGACATCGAGTATCAGACGTCGAGTGGTTTATCATTATCACACATACATTAGTGTTTAAATTATCGATATGCATATGCAGGCTTAGGTATAATATTACACTCGCAAAAAAAAACTATGATGATCTTTGTAATTAAACAATTATCACAAAAAAACAACCACGTCTATAAGAATAAAGATGTGTTGCGATATATTTAGCACTTTGGATGCTAAAGACTATTTGATGCTGACTATAAAGATTATACTCTTTTACAACTTTATGATAGTGTAACATAAAGAATATTAAAAGATTCAGTAAGTTTGTCAAAACACTACTATAAAAGATATTAAAATAATTAATTAAATAAATTAATAATTAATAATAGTAAAAAAGTTATTTAAGTTTTTTGTCTGTTCTGAAAAGTAAAGGTTTTGCGTACACGCCCCTTTATAATGAAGACTGCGAAATTATGTACATACATACATGGGCATTTTTTTTTTCTAGTGTACCTAGCGTTTTTCACGTGTCCGACAACTTCATTTAATATTTTTTACATGATTATGTTAAAAACTTTGACTTGTAGCTAAATTACCAGATAAACAATACTCTTACGTTTAAAATGATGCTACTAGAAGTATTCAATAACGTTAAATTTACAGTTTTTTTGTTATTTTTGTTCCCTAAGACCCCCAATTTTTTCCGCGTCCAGGCCTGGTGTTACATTTTCGAACGTCAAATAAACAAGTTTGGAAACTTTTGGCGTACATGAGAACACTTGTTTTTGGGAGTCTAATATGTGAATTTACTAAAAACGCCCTTAATTTGTCTCCTTTAGAGTTAATATTTAACAAAAAACTAGTTTAAATCGTGTCCACCACATTCGACATAAGGGGAATTCCCCCTTTCCGTTACCGTATATTAGGCTTAAGGTATCATTTTTATTACCAAAATATATCTTTATTTTCATCTAGAAACTTTAGTTTTCACGTAGCAGCACAATATTTGTCTTCAAACGGTCAGTAAACGAAAAAATTGTGTATTGAAGTGTCGTGCTTTGCGTGGTTCAAAATGGGTTCCACCACTCCGTTACCAAGATTTGAAGGTAAAATCTTTATCTTTATGTTGTTGTGATACATTTACCTAAATAATTGTTTATATCTAAACTCAATTTCACTAAAATATCTTTACAATCAAGATCGAATGCATATTTAATTTGTATTTCAAAGTGCAAAACATTACTTCCGTTACTTCCCCTTTCGTTGCCATGTCGGCAGTCATGTACGAGGGTGGATTGAAAAGTTCTGAGCCTGGAAAAAAAAAGTAACGGGCTCACTTTTTATAACAATTTTATTTTTCGACATATTCTCCATGAAGGTCAATGCACTTAGTCCACCTCGCCTCCAACTTCATTATCCCATCAAAAAAAAAAGAATCGCTGAGGTCGTTAAAATATGAGTCTACTGCTTCTTGTACCTCCGTATTAGTCGAAAATATTTGTCCTCCCAAGTGTTTTTTGAGGTTTGGGAAGAGATGATAATCGGAACGAGCTAGATCCGGCGAGTTAGGGGCATGCGGCAGCACTACAAATCCACAATCATATATTTGTGCCATTGATTTCGCCGAAGTGTGAACGCGAGCGTTGTCTTGGCGAAACAGTACTTTTTTCGACAGCATTCCAGGTCTCTTTATTTTAATTTCCTCACGCAGACGACGTAAAAGAGCACAATAGTAGTCCGAATTTATTGTTTTGCCCTTTTCGAGATAGTCTATCATGATATTCATGATAACCCCCCTGCAATCCCAGAAAACTGAGGCCATTACCTTATTAGCTGACAAAATGACCTTGGCTTTTTTGGGTGGTGGTGAACCTGGTCTTTTCCATTGCCTGGATTGTTCTTTCGATTCTGGTGTACTGTGGTGGACCCATGTCTCGTCCATAGTTATAAAACGATTGAAAAAATCGTCGGAGTCACGTTGAAACATACATAAACAATCTTGGGAAATTGTAACACGTACTCGTTTGTTCTCGACTGAAAGCAGTCTAGGCACCCACCTGGTTGACACCTTAGAAAATCCAAGAACATCGGTGATGATGTTCTGTGCCCGCTCATAAGAAATACCCATTGCTTCCGCTATCTCCACAATCTTCAATCGCCTATCCTTCATTATCGCATCTAATATATTATTGACATTTTCGTCCGTAGTAGCCGTCAACGGCCGCCCACTCCTAGGCTCGTCTTGAACAGTCTCCCGGCCACGTTAGAAACCAGCTACCCATCTTTTTATGGTAGCATACGATGGAGCAGATTGCCCTTATGTTTGATTCATATCTTCAAATATTTGTTTTGGTGTTAACCCCTTTTTTTGCAATTATTTTATGACAGAACGATGCTCAATTTTATCCATTACTTGAAAAATCAGTGACCTTATGTAGCAGTTCCAGCATAAAATGCAAAATTGTGACAGGGAAAAAACAAAAGATAGTGCATAATGGCGACTAAATATGGCACTTTGACCTGCCAGTATTTATTTGTTTTTTTTTTTATTATATTCAACCTTAGGCTCAGAACTTTTCAATGCACCCTCGTATAAGGGGAATCTAAAAAGTAACGGAATGGAAACATAAAGTTATGTTTACACTGAGATCACATTTGAATAAATTATAGTATTTACATAGGTAAATTTATTTGTACCACAAAAGTAAATCATCTTATACGGTTTGCAAAATTGTCTTTAGAATAATGCAACGTGTTATTTTTAATCTGCTGCGTAGTTGCAATAACATTAACCGCAGATATCTCAATTAAATTTAAATAATACGACTAAACTACCTACATTTGTAATAGAAATGGCTCCTCTCACAGCTGCCGAAAAACAAAAACGGTATCGGGAAAGGATTAAAAATGACCCTATTAAATATGAAATCCAAAGAAAAAAGGACGTGGCGAGAATAAAAAAAAATATAAAGGTAAGAAAAATTGCAACTATCAAACTATCCCGAAAAATGAAGCATCCACCAAAGAATAGGTACCAACCTAATACCATTGCAGTTGCTCATAATTTGTCTCTCAATAATCAGTATTGGCCAGGAAAGTCTAAAATGTAACCACTATAAATATGCGATAACCATAACCCTCATTTTGCTTTGGTCAGTCGGGTTAATAAAGCTTTTGTGGATTTGTGATCTTGGTATAACTGCAGCCTTATGATTTCGTTACCATTATTTTCGTTACCGTCCTTTGAAAATAATTAACATTTTATTTTATTATTAAATCCCCAATTGATAAACATTGCAATTTGTGTATTATATGGATAAACTTTTTACTAAAGTATCCACGTATAAATAAATTTGTCGGGTAAACCTCATAACGTCCAACTGGTAAAGAAAATTGTAAGTAGTTTTGGTCGTCTGGTAACGAAATAGTTACAATAATCGTAATTTCTTTCAAATTAGTTCAAAATGTTTTAAAAATAAAACTTATTTTCATAACTTACTATATTTTCAAGTAAGTAAAGCATTTGTTTATCCCCATTTTACTTTCTTTCAATTTATATCAATAAATGTATATGGTAACGGAAGGGAAACAAATATGAGCCCGAGCCACTTTGAAATCGCTGTATAAATTTAATTTCCGTATGTTTTACAAAACCATTGCTAAATTAAGATACCTAAGACTACTAAAAATGCTTCAACACCCTTAAAGTTCAACAATTAATAAGTTCGAAAAAAAATCATCACAAATCTGTTGGTACAACTTTGAAAAAAAATGCCCACATACATTAAATCACGCATGTTTCCCAGAGGAGAATAGGCAGAGACCACTTTTTTCCACTTGCTACGATCTTGACAAATTTCTTTCGCGAAATAATGCATAAAAGAGTTTTGTTTTTTTTGTAGTTTGTTTAAGGTGATTCATAGCCATGTTATGGGAAAAACAAATTACCACACTAACTACTGGAGTAAAAGTTCTGATGATGCATCTGAAGGTAGAAAGTGGAAGAATTCATGGGATGGATATGCGGATTGACATCATATGAAAGCTGACAACCTCACTTCAAGAGCCTAAAAATATTAACTTTGCCATGCTTATATACGAGGGCAGAGTGAAAAGTCTGGAAAAAATTAAACAATATTTTTTTTTTTGGTCCATGTAAATATTTATTTTTCAACGTAGTCCCCATGTAACTCAATACACTTGGTCCATCGCTTTTCTAGCTTTTCGATTCCCTCCATATAGCACGATTTCTCCAACCCTTCAAAATACGCATTGGTTTCTGCGATGATTTCTTCGTTGGAATTGGAACGAAATCTTTTTCCACCAAGCCATTTCTTTAAGTTTGGGAAAAGAAAATAGTCGCAGGGGGCTAAATCTGGAGAATAAGGCGGATGCGGGAGCAATTCGTAACGCAACTCGTGGATTTTAGCCATAGCAACTGCACAAGTGTGGACCCGTGCGTTGTCTTGGTGAAAAATGATTTTCTTTTTCGCCAAATGGGGTCGTTTTTCCATTAAAACTTCATGAAATCGCTGTAACAAGTTGGCATAATATTCGCCATTAATCGTTTTACCTTTCTGAAGGTAATCAACATATATTACACCACGAGCATCCCAGAAGACAGTAGCCATAACTTTAACCGCCGATAAAACTGCTTTGGCCTTCTTTGGTGCAGGTTCACCTGAAGCAATCCATTGTTTTGACTGCTCCTTGGTTTCTGGTGTATGATGATGAATCCAGGTTTCGTCAACAGTTATGAAACGACGCAAGAAGTCCTTTTCATTACACCTAAACTTCGCCAAACATGCCTCTGACAGGGTCACCCTAGTGCGTTTTTGATCTACTGTGAGCAATCGCGGCACCCAACGGGCGGAGAGCTTCTTCATATCCAAATAAGTGTGAAGGATATTACGAACCCGTTCGTCTGAAATGCTTACAATATCAGCTATCTCACGGACCTTTATTCTTCGGTCGGTCAATACGATGTCATGGATTTTGGTGATCATCTCCGGTGTAGTGACCTCAACTGGGCGTCCGGGTCGGTCGGCGTCAGCAGTGCTTGTACGGCCACAACGAAAATCCGTAAACCACTTGTGGATCATTTTAATCGATGGAGCAGAGTTCCCGTAATATTTGTCTAATTTTTTTTTTGTATCCATAATGGTGTTTTTCCCAAAAAATAATGTTTAATCAGAACACGAAACTCACTTTTCTCCATGTTTGCAAACACCGAAGTGATTGTTTCTTTTTCATAGCTGTCAAAAAAAAACTAGTCGTGTGAACTGGCTGAAAATATACGATTTACCTCAAAAAGGCTGCATTACAAATTGATATTAATGAATTTGTGAAGAAAATACCTTTAATATGATTTTTGCCAGACTTCTCACTCTGCCCTCATATCTACGAAAGTTGTGTTTTTGCGAAATATAATCCTACAATATTCAAAAGTAAAGAACTAGCACAAGGCCATAATCTTCCCCCTTGGAGCCCTACATTGTGCATTGATCGCTGTAAAACTGCCGATGAAGAAGAATGTCAGTGTCATGGCTCCTAGGCTATACACCGTGTTTTTATTGATTTACGATAACTTCGGCATATTACTAGGTACATCCATAGAAACTAAGTGGTAGATTCTTTTTATTTATATTGCAAAAAAAAAAAAAAAAAATTCTCTATGGAGCAAAGTAACTAAATGAACTTAGCTCCATAGAAAAAAAAATATTTTTTTTTGCAATATAAAAAAAAAAAATCTACCACTTAGTTTCTATGGATGTACCTAGTAATATGCCGAAGTTATCGTAAATCAATAAAAACACGGTGTATAATAAACTACCCGCAACAGTAAAAAACTTACCCATTATTAAATTTAAAAATAAACTGTTTAACTACCTTATCTTACTTTTGATCTGGCAGTGCGTATTTAAATAGCTTGCAGATACTTTAATATTTATGATGTATTCGACGATCCAGGTGTACAGAAAAACCTTGCATGGTTTATGTTACATTTGTTTTAATGTTTTGTAACTTTTTATATCAAATAAATTTAAATTTAAATAAAAATAAAAAATGTTTTCATAGCATTAAAGAGTTTTTAGACGAAGATTACATAGCGTAGTGTAGTGGTTTTAGCGAATTAGCTAGCTTTTAGTAGTATATTCAATATTAGTTGATGAATACTTTATCTTTATTTTAAAACGAATTTACGAATATTTGTCCCGAGTCATGGATGTTTTCTATGTATTTATTTAAGTATATATCTATCTATATAAGTATGTTTATCGTTGTCTAGTACCCATAGTACAAGCCTAGAGCTTAGTTTGGGACTAGGTCAATTGGTGTGACATTGTCCCATGATATTTATTTTTATTTTATTTTATAAAAACTTGTTACAAAAAAAAAAAAAATTTAGATTAATATTTTTTGTTTAATTTCATATGCTACCTAGGCACATCACATCGGAAATATTGTATTTAATACCTGCTTATACATGTGTTGACAAAATAAATATATTTGATTTTGATTTTTGATTTGATAATCCCTAACTTTTAGGCGACTTAGGGAATAAGGGAAGGGCTTGTAGTACTGTTAGGTGATCGGCTTGCAACCTGTCACTAATACACTGGTAAACATCTTTGCCCAATTGTGCAAAATGTGGTTACAGAATTATCAACAAGTTCCGTAGCTCTGCCTACCCCACTCTGGGAATGAAGGCGTGAGTTTATGTATGTATGTATGTATGTAACTTATTTAACTTACCTGATTAAAGTACTTTGTATAAAACCATAAAAATCCCAGTGTAAAAGCATAGCCAAAATGGTTTCCTTGAACCTTTTTATTTTTATCATAACTGTTTTTAATTTTATAGGACAAAAATCATAAACCCTTATTCTTGAAATAAGTTTTTGTTTTGCATATAAACTGTTAATAAAAGATATGCCAGCTTTAAATCTACTAAATTCCATCCATCTATATAAATTTAAATAAGTATACAAAAATAATTAAAAAATATCATTATTATTTTGATAATCTTATTAGAATCCTGTTGAAATCCATTTCTTGAATATAAAATTAGCTCTCACATAACAGTAAAAAAATTGATGAAATTAAATCCACCAACTCTTGTGATTAGTATATTTTTTAAGTTAATATGTATTAAAATTAAAATCTAAACCTTACTTTTAATGCCTTTCAAAAATAATTGAATTTTACTTACTTTAGGAACCTTGGCATAGCATCCAGTTCTAACATCCCTGATGGTAGCAATGTCTAGCATCTCCACCTCCATATTCTGGTCTGTCCAATACAAAAAGAAGCCCTTGACATCAACCCTTAGGGTGACTGGTAAGCCTGTTCCAGAGTCCTATTTAAGAAAAAAAAAGAAAAAATTGCACCCAAAATATAGATGGTTAAATAACTTTTGTACAAAATATAAATACTCACCTCATCCCACTTCATAAATTTCTCTCCTTCCTGAAGAACCTTTGGTACTTCAAGAGGCTTTAAAGTAACATTAGCAGATCTAGAGCCTGAAGTCATGTTGACTATAATAACTGTGTAATTTAAGCGGAAATAATAACACTACAGCAGATAATAAAAACCATCATCATCTCGACCACAAAATATATCTATGAGATCTATCGATGGTACACAGGGCAAAGGCACACCAAAGAGATGAAGACTAAATCACAATATTACGCTAAACTAAACAATATTAAGTTATTAGAACAGTATTCATGATTTAACACCTCCTTATTTAACTAACAAACAATGATTTATCTCCACTAAAACCACCAAAAACTCAGAATGTCAAACGAACACTGGTCCATCCACTGCACTGCATCCACAGATTGGTTAATTTTGATCTTAAGGTCTTGTTACACACACTAGTGTTGAACGGTCGCTCGTTTGATCAGCTTGAGTTAGGTGTGATGGATGAATATCGCACATGAATCGCAAGTTTTCGAAAAAAAATGAGAATTGTCTATGTTATAGGGTTGCCGCAACCAAGTTTTACTCGAAATCCAGAAAGAAAGGGGAAACAGTTTTTTTATTTAGAGATTTTATTTAGTTAGTATATACAGTAAGAACAAAATATATAGAAGAGTCGGTCAAACAATAATAAAATTAATATTTAAATAAATTTTGGAAGTAAAAGAGTTCTTTTCGAAGTAGGCATTCTGGAAATCTTTTTCTGCTAATTGTATCCATTTCAAGGAGCTATAAATAATTAAATGGCAACCTTTTACTGAATTTCTGTCAAATCTGACACTGTCACTAATTTGACTGACTATATTAACCGATACTATTTTTTTTATTGGTTTTATATTGTACTGTATACTGACTGATTCTAATACTCGCGGCCGCTTGACCTGCTGCTGATATTAAACACAACAAAACTGAAAAAATTAATAGGATTTTCTCGTTATTAAATAAATGTCTGAGTCCGTGAAGACAACAACACCCGACGATGCGGTTAAACATGAGAACCATGGCAGAAAAAGGGTACGGCATCGTAAAAAGCTTTTATACGAAAAGATCCTGAAACAAATGGAGTTTTACTTTAGCGACGCTAACCTGACTAAAGATAGGTTCCTCGGTGACCTGGTTAAGAACCACCCGTTCGTTCCCATAGAGGTTTTCCTTAAATTTAATAAAATTCGTTCAATGACGCAGGACGTTATTGATATAGCTAAGGCTATGAAGTATAGCACAACTTTAGAACTATCAGAGGATAAACTAAAGGTAACTAACTGGTCATATTATTATTATTTCTTATTGCTTATGCATGCCTTAAATAAAACCTTTGAAAATCCATTGATTGATGTTTTAAGATAATCCAGTAATACTCTAAAACTGGAATAAGGGATAAATAACTCATTTCTTATGTGTTGCACCCAGTTGGTCTGAAAAAACAGAAAGCATACTGAATGTGCTTAGGGCAAATCCTTTGCCCAGGAAACCACTATAATTTTACCGTTTTGTCAATATTCAGATAAGGCGAAGAACTGCTGTGCTCCCTTATGATGCGGACCAGAGGACAGTGTATGTGGAATCTATACCTGTGACAGCAAGCCGTGAGTGGCTGGAGCGGATCTTCTCTGATTATGGCCATGTAGCTTACATTTCTCTACCTAAATTCAAAGATTCTCAAGCAATAAAGGTGATTAAATAACTATTTTTGTAATGTAAAGTTTTTTTTGTACATTTTATTATTGTAATTACCACTTTAAATTTCAATCTGTTTGTTTTTGTCAATTGAATCAAGTGGATCAGTAGTAGCTAGGGCCTATTGTCATATTTTATCTTAGATGGGCCCCTTCACTTTTGCACTATTACCATCTTACACACTTAGCTGTTGGAATATGCAGGTTTCCTCACAATGTTTTTCCTTCACCATAAAAAGAATTGAGTGATATACTTAAGTTTAAAAAACTCATTGGTACACAGCAACCTCGGGGGTTCATACTCGGTTCCTTATGATCAGGAGTTGACAACCTAAACCACTAAGCCGCTGGGATCTAAGCTTCTCTTCTTTTATTTTATATTGTAGGGGTTTAATCCATTTTTATATTGATTACCTTAACCTCCTGCCGCCCAGAGGCCTTTTAAAAGGCCTTCTAAAAATCATATTTTAAACTTTTTATATATATATCTATGTACTGATTTCGATTAACAACTTTTTTGCCCTGGGCGGCACGAGGATAAACATTAAACATCCTTTATTCTTTCCCACCTTCACATTGGAACCTGTTTAGTATCTTTTTGAAAGCATGAGGGATATAAATAAATAAATAAACATCAATGTTTATACATGTATAGCTTGCCTAATCTGTCTTTTCATTCAGGGTTATGGTTTCATTGAATTTGAAAAGCCTGAAGATGCCCAAAAGTGCCTTTTGGCTTTCACTAAGATGGGCTGCAAGCTCCCCACGTGCATGCCTCCTGAAGACCTGTCTTCCATCAAAATGTTTTCTGTTGAGGAGACAGAGGAAGTAGAGAATAAAGTAAAAGATGAAGAAGAACCGCCAAAGAAAAAAACTAAAAAGAAGGATAAACGGCCTAAAAATTTGGAGTTAAAATCTGGACAAGACTCTGACTCTGAGAAAAAGGATACTCCTACTGTAAGTTAACACTTTAACTGCCACCAACCCGCTAGGCGAGTCCATTTTGTACGAAAATCAGAGCTCTTGGCAACGAAAGTGTTAAAATACATGCAGCTGATGATAAGATGTTTTTATAATGAATGAGTGTTTTTAATGCCCTCAATAGGACTATGTGGAAGGAAGGGACAGAGGTCTTTGCGCAGCAGTGGGACAGTATAGGTTGTTAAATAAGTAAAATAATCATATCGGGTAGCAAATAAATAAATTCTTGTGCAGTTATGGTTTAGTAATTAATATTTTATATAAATTTGGTTTCAGGATGAAATTAAAAGAATAACAACACCAACAGAAGTAAGTTTACAAATTCAGATTACTGGCTCCCCTTGGCACAGTGCATTGCTTGGTGCAGTGCAGTACCTGCTAACTGTCAATCACTTTACAACACAGTAGTGACCTGACCGATGGGTACTTGACGATAATAAACATACTTATAAACAGGGACATGATAACATCCATGAAAGAAACAAATACTCGCACTTATCACACAAATATTTGCTCTTACTGGGAATTGAACCCGGGACGGCTAGCTTCCAGCAACTAGCAAATAAACTAACCTTGTTCTAAAAATTAGTGAATGATTTATTATTATAGTGTCTGTAGTTTATAAAGTTTCCCCAAACAAACACACAATTTTATCCCTTTATAATATTAGAATAGGTGAATGAAACATCTTTTGTAATAGGCAGTAATAGCTCATACTCATCAAGAGTACTTAAGGTATAGTATCACTTGCTGGAAGGGCAGTTGCACCATACTTTCCTATGTAACATTGTATTTATTCAAATTTTAACATTTTCCAATACGAAGATCTAAAGCTTAGTCTGCTCAACCAGGAATGCAGAACAACTGATGTCGAGTTCAAGGACGAATTAACAAGCCATGATGAATCGAAAGACTCCCCTACTAACAAAAATAATAGAAAACGGAAAGCCAAAAGTAAAAGCAAAAGCAAAGCTGGTAATGGTGCCAACGAAGCTCCTAAAGGAGCCTTATGGGGCTTACAAGTACTTCCCAAGTCAGAATGGAAGGCCTTGAGAAATAAGTATTTGAACTTGCAAAGGAAATACATGAAGGAATTGAGGGCCAATAATTACAACAAGAAGTATACCTATTCAGATATACCTGATCCTGACACTCCTTTGATGGAGGCTGAAACAGGTAAATCAAGTCTCACATGTTTTTATGCTAAATGCCTTGGCGGACATAGAATCAAATCATACATACATAGACACATAGTTACATAGACATAGATTCATTTTCTCCCAAATATTTATAGCTGCCAAAGGAAAATATATAATCGAGTCGTACACAGACGACATCATGGAAAAATCTATAAAAATTCTATCATTTCTATCCATAAAAGATTTTACTCCAGTGCAGTATGTCTGGAAATCTAGTTGTGGTAAGTGATAGAGAGATAATTATAATGATGAACATAAGTTCTCATTTATGGTTGTCTTATGATTTGTATAACATTTTTCTGCATTACTCTTCACTTCACCTCAAAATCGTTAATTATATTATAATACACTCTTCATAGGTAATCACTTAAATTATAATAATTGCGGACGGTAATTTTTTTATCGTGCGTAGTACTCGTATACAGGATGTTTTTTTTATCTGGGACATCATGGGGAAATCCGAAACCATGGGAGATACATAAACTGGTAAACTGTCTTAGCAAACATTAGGTCTTTTTTACCGGACTGCCGGAGGAGAAGGGTATTGTGTTTATCAGCCTAAATATGTATGTTTGTTCTTTTGTGGCGCTCTAGAAACGAACGGGGGGGGCGGTTCGGCGCTGTGTGTCAATACGACGACCCGCGCGGCTTCCGCGTTGAAAACGGCATGTTCGGCGCCCGACCAGCTCCCGCCCGCTGTGTGAATTGCGCTTAAACGTGGACCGATTTTGCTTATTCTTTTGTCGATCGATTTGCTTGATCTTGTGAGTGACACTAAATATATATGACAGTAATTAAAATTCAATGTGGCGTCAACTAGACGCCATATTGTAGAAAAAAAAAACGACAAACTATGAATGTTTTTAAAAATTGTATATCACAGAATAGGTATTTCAAAATCATTTTTAGTTTTCTTTAATCAAATTTTATTTTGAACGATTATTTAGGATTTATAACGTTTTATAGTTGGTTAGCAACAACGGTCGGGTTTTTTAAAGCTTGCTTTTTGTTGTTATTTGTTAAAACATTTTTGTCATAGTCATTTTATGGTCAAAAGCGGGTTGTCTGTAAAAAATAATTAAATTGTCAAAAAAATAATACGCAAATCGAGTTTAATGTAACGTCCATTTCAAAAGAATGGAAAATAAATTGGAACAGCACAAGTTGGTTAAATTGTATGAAATAACTAATCATATTTTTTATACAATTTTTAAGTTTTATTTCAAATGTGACTAACTTTTGCCGTTCTAATAGTTTTCTTTCTACATATACAATGAAACGATCCTTAGGTACATGAACCCGAATCGATTTGCATAAAAAAAATCGATCGATTGGTTATTATGGTTATTATACCAATTCGTTAATTATGCGTAACGTTGTGAGGCAAAGACAAATTAGGCAAAAAATTGTTATATCAACCAAGGACATCCAGGAGAGGTTGTCTAGTTTCAAGTACAATCAGTGATTGTGCCTAACCTAGCCTACTTTTTCTATCTCAAGCAAGATACTGTCA
This sequence comes from Acleris emargana, assembly GCA_927399475.2. Taxonomy (NCBI): domain Eukaryota; kingdom Metazoa; phylum Arthropoda; class Insecta; order Lepidoptera; family Tortricidae; genus Acleris; species Acleris emargana. The sequence goes on along the minus strand of OV656841.1, from coordinate 13,187,891 downwards.
AAGTGAACCTTATTAAATGCTAATATGATGGTACCAAATTTTTTCAGCCCTTAATCCACAGAAGGCTGGCCAAATCAAAACTGTTGTTCCACTGGAGAAAATTCCAGGAGTTTTTGTGAGAGAGATGCTGCCAGAACCATGCTATAATGTCAGGCAGACAAAGCAAACCGTGAGTTAAAGGATTTTATTAATTTAAAATATACCTGTTACTTAAATAAGTGCAACTTGAAAAGTATTGGGGTCATGAGTAGGATTTCAACCTACACCTGAAGCTGTCGCAACGGTCGCTGGATGTGCAAATCTAACTATATGCACACATGAAAACTTATGCCTAGAAATGCCAATATTTTTTATGCCTAGAAATGTTTGATCGACTTGCTGTTTGAAGCCACGAAATAAGTGAAATAAGTCTACGCTTCTTTATAGACTTTACTTCTTTACATAAAAAAATAGACCCATGTTGGTTTTCACTTTCCCGTGGGTCTCTCTTTTATTTACTTTATGTTAAATGCATAATATTCTCTTTTTTGTACAGGTGAAGACTAACATACATGCATTGCATGTCGATGCAAAAGAGGCTCAATCCGAGATCACAATTCGCTTCGATTCGGCAAAGGCAGCTGATGAAGTTAGTGTTACTAATGCCCAATCCCGATATTCAAACCGAGTATAGATTAGGTTTATAATAATTGCGGTTTGAATATTTCGAATGGACATAAAACATAATGTTGACGATATCAATGTAATTGTTCAAAAAGTTCGTTCTTTTTAACATGAAATGCAATTTATATAGTAACATTACATTGATGAATAAATAAACTAAACTAAACTAAATAAAGTATGCTTTGTGTTACTTATTTCAAACTCGCATACAATGGGTTAAGCAGGATGTTATGTTTTCAGTACTGCGCGAACTCCAGCACCCGCGCGTCTGTCCTGTGCGGCGCGGAGGAGGAGGAGCAGTGGCGGCGCGCGGCGGCGGCGCGGGGCGGCGTGCGCATGCGCGGCCGCGCGCGCCCCCGCCGCGAGCCCCCGCGCGCGCCCTGCCTCGCGCCCGCCTCGCCGCAGCCGACGCACACGCACATCCGATTCGACGATTAATGCGTTATATGTGTAAACATCCAATAAAAATTGAATACTTAGAACCTTGTCATAGTGATTGTCTTGTAATTTGATTTGATAGTCGAATGGTATCGATGTGCCATTTTCCAAACTCTTTGGAATATGAATTTCTAAACCTTCATACCTACCTCATGACAGAGTGAAATATAATTTAGACTTACACATATAACTTCGAATTTAGGAGTATCCTGTTACAACAAACCTCACCAGTGGTTTAAAACTACTTTACATAAACCATCCTCAGGTTCACTGCTAACAACAGTTGACAGAACTAAACTGAACATACCCACCCATTAGTTGGATTATTTTTACCATTGCAACTATTAATTCGACATCGCATTGAAAAGGTAAAGGAAATAAATGGTGGCAAGAAAAAGAAAATCTGGTTTCTCACTTGAATCTAGTAATTCATACATTTTAACACAAGTAAAAACTGTACTTGACTAAAATCTAGATAGATTTGTCTTTTTCTGCAGGTGTTTTTATATTAAGAAAACCATAATGTACAAAAAGAATTTTATTTTACCTTAAGTAAATGCAACATCCAGTTCAATCTTAAAAATATGTTCACTTAAGAGTTTAATAATACAGGAGGCACTGGCACATTGTTTAAAATTAATTACATTATCTTAAAAGCTAATGCCAAAAAAGTTATAAATTTTCACAATTAGGTCACAGCTGCCACAAATAAAAACGGCGTGTAGAAAACTCCACAACACTTATTAAAACATTTATTAGTACCAATAGTATATTATTTTACGATTGTCCTGTAGATACAATTAAGACCACTGAAACATTTACGTCCGGTTCCTATATTCAATCCGCGGACAGATAGGCTTACTTCGGATTAAAATTTGACACATTTTGCATGGGCAAATGTCAAATTTTAACCCGAGGTAAGCCTTATCTATCCTCGGATTGAATATAGGAACCCGACATTAGTAGATAGGGTTAATGTTGCTATTTGGTCGAACTGATCGGTTTAATATGCATACCGCTTCCGAAGATAAAACTGCAGTGATACATTAACACCACAAAATATGCCCTATAAAGATTAAAATAGAAGATGTGTATGCAGTGGCGTAACTATAGGGTGGCAGGGCTGGCAAAATGCCACGGGCCCCCGGCCCAAGAGGGCCCCCGGCTTAAGAGGTCGCTAGCTCAGCAATATTTTTTTAACATCGTACTTGAGTGTTTTATTTTACTTGATCCCCATCAAAAGAATTTGCCACGGGCCCCGGATGGTATAGTTACGCCACTGTGTGTATGTCTTGGCAGTTAATTTAAGCTTACGATATTATTATTATTATTTTTTTTTTATGGTATAGGAGGCAAACGAGCAGACGGATCGCCTGATGGAAAGCGATTACCGTCACCCATAGATATACAGGGTGGTAAGTTGAGATGGGGCAGTAAAGGCAGCTACTAGATCCCTAAAGTCGCCGTCAATAGAACTTGCAAACGATGTAAACAAATTAGTACTGATTGACACATAACCTCAAATATTCACCAAGCGTGTTTTTATTAAAAATGACGTATAATTAATAGTTATTTCATCTTGAATTTAATATGAAAATAATGATCTAGTGTATAAATCATTGCAACGACCTCACTTGATCTTGAAAAGTACGTGATTATCGAGTAATCATGGTGAATTGGTTCGTTCGGTTTTGCTTACATCTTTTGCAAGTTCTATTGACGGCCACCTTAGCTGCTACGCGAAAATGCTCTTAGGAAAATTATGCTGTAGGTACCTGTTAATATGTCAAGTCCACACCAAAATCAATTCGTACCTAACATTGTAGCAGAGTGTCGCTTAGCTAATTATGCGTGCAGCAACCGTAACATTTGTATACAAAACAGATATAAAAGTAAGTACTAAAATACAAAAAAGAGCACCATTTATAAAAGTAACAAATTGTAATGTTAAAAAATATTGTCTAAATTCACATATTTTTTGCAAATATATCACATAAACGAAGCTGACGTATCATATTAACACCTAGCGCTATTTAGAAGGAGGTAGATTTTGTGAATAAAATTAGTATTAAGACGCTTCCATGTGCCTATGGACTGTGACTGGGGCTAAAACGCTGTTCTTGCCACAGGGCAGTACAGTCACGCTCAGGTCACCAGCTTTTAATCTAGGTTTTATTTTAGCTGGGAGTGGACAACTTATATCTGACTTTGTGTCATCAGACAAAATAATAGGATCATTGACCGAAAAACCGGTGGCTTCGGAGTCCTCATGCGGAGTCATTGTAGAGTAGCCGTGGTCAGAGCCTCCAGCTGTATGCGGACGTCTATACCCTGTTACAACCCTGTAGGGCGAAATGGGTGCTTCTATTTCCATAGCAGGCAATAACTTATCTTGTCCAGAGAGATCGTGCATGTCATCAGATTGAAGATGACTCATTTGTACATCAGCATCTGGCCAGGTCTCAGCAGGACCATCGACATATAAGTTATGGCAACTTGCTGTAGTGACATTTTGTCTATAGCAATATATGGCAACAGCTATAACTAAGCTTATAGTTACAATACATCCTGCGATCGGCCCTATCGCTGAATAATTTCCTAGCGCGTCCCTGCTGATGTGACCTAAGGTACCCTCTCCATATGGTGTAACGGCACCCAGAACACCATTAAAACATGTAGACTGCGCAGTGCAAAATGCAGTAGAAAGTTGGGAATGTCCATCTGCATCTACCTGGCACCATTCGCAACCTAGAACACCTAAGCATGATGAACGCGTCAAATAAGTGTCACACTCAAAATCAAAACATGACTTCAAATTCTCAGCAAAATTGTGGAAATAATGAGACTTATGATTATTGTTTTCTGGCATCATTCCACACAATGGAATCCCTTGATTTAGTGGAGTAACATTGGTATTTGGGCATTCATATAACTCTGAAGTACATTCACATGGGCACTCACATTCTGTTTGCTCCATGCGATTACAATTTAGACAAAGCCGATCAACCATACTGCAGGGGCAGAAGGCTCCCAGACTGCATGATGCATTAACAAGACCTATAAAAGCATTTGTGCCAGGAATCGCTGCTATATAATAGTGGACACAGTGATCTCCAGACACTACATTGGACAAAACATTGGGTAGAGAAGTATTAAATTCGTAAAATCTTTGAATGGTCTTGTCATAGAAGTTGCTACATAATCTTTTTGTAACAAAACCCTTGTGATTCAACATATCTATTGCTATCATGGATTCTTTGTGAGTAATATGTTGCTGTTCAATTGGCCCTGAGCTATTAGGATCCATTAGCCCTGGGTGAGACACCAAGTAACCGCGATTGTTCATAATAAAACATTTAACAAAAGCTTTTTCACACAAAGGCATGCTATCAATCAGAAGTTTATAAAGGAAACCCATAGTGACATCCATGGAGACTACCATAGTTGGATAAAATGGACTTTTCACTGCATAAGAAATTGACACAACATATCCTGCACCACCCACATCTAAATTGGGAGGAGTAAGTACGATTTTCCCTGGATTTTCTAAAGCATAGGTGAACCAGGGTCTTCGAACAGGTTCATAGTCGTATTCTAAAACTGTGCCAGGGTACATGACCAGTACCCCACTTTCAGTTACTGCATATCTCCTAACAATGTATTTAGAGTAGATTCCATGCAAATGCTGTCTTTTATACAGTGATAAAAGGGAGTTAAGAAAACCTACATCTTGTTGAATTTCATTTTTTAAACCAGGATTAGAGAGTAAACCATGTGCAACACTTTTCAAGTATGCCAAGTAGTTTTGCATGTATGTAACTGCTTCTTGCCCATCACTCATGTCATACAAGTAAGTAAATGGTGATTGAAAACTAGAAGGACTCAAGTACACAGTACCCTGGTCTATGGTAGCTATTTGTTTGAAATGTCTGCACATTTTACCATTCTTTGGAGGAAATAAATCTAACCTATGAAATAATATTTCTTTGCTACTTCTTGCAAGGAAAATGTTTGTCTTGTTAAAGATGGTTTCTCCTGTTGTTTCTGACACAATACAAACAATGTATAACTTTTCTACCCATTTCCAAGAATAAACAATTGATTTGCCTGAACTTTGATCAATTATGGTAAAGTTTCCTGTACTCTTCGATAACATTTCTAGTCTTACACTATGAATAAAATCATATGTTTCTATACTTTCTAGATCAGTGAATCTGATTTTATCTGATGCTGTTTCAGGTCTCGGGAAGAATGTATGCATGAGAACTTTTCCTGAGAAGTTCATAACAAAAGCTCTCTTTTTCAAATTTGGTATTTTGAAATAGATGATGTCCTCTGCAAGATCAGACCAATACAAATCCACACCAAGAATTCCAGAAGTTATAGGAAGTACTAGAGGCACCATAAAATCTCTTTCTGTTGCTTCCCAAAGGGGGCTTTCTATTTTAATAGCTCCTTTTTCATATTTTTCTGGCAAGAGTGAAATAAATGCAGAAGCTACTTGTCCAACTACTCCACTGTTGTTAATGTGCAGCCTCAACACGGAGTGGTTGCTGCTGTGAGTGTGCCATTTGTCTATGTGTAATATTCCAAGAGAACTATTTTTAGCCGCTTCATTCTCATATATCAGTCCAATAGCAAATTTCATTCTGTCATCTGATGCTGAGTATGGAAAAACTTTCAACCAGGTCTCATTCTTTAGAATTTTAGTATCAGTTAAGAATATAAAGAGTTTGTTCTCAGGCAATGTTTTGCCAAGAATGAGCAGATTTTTGAGCTCATGACTTATTTTAAGAGGTGAAACACTTGCAAGGGAAATATCTAATGATGCTAACAGGTCTCTCAGTAGAAGTTTGTTGCTCTCGGTTGCATTGCCCAGGTTTGACATTCCATCTTTACTACAGGTATCCTCAAATTTTAGGAAATCTGAGCTATTTGTAATTTTCACAGCAAACATATCTGTACTCTGCAGAGCGTAGGCTGTTTCCTGAGCCACTCTGATTGCATGCTGCAGTGAATCAGAACTCATATTGCTGTCTAATATAAAAACAACCAGTTTCGGGTCAGGGTGCACCACTTTATGATACAGATATCTAAGGTTGGAGTGTGGCATGGTTACACAATCTTTGTTAGTGGCATAATCAATGTGGGAAAGATAATACTGTCTTTTCACTTTCAAATCCTTAAAATGGCCCATCATTTGTGATTTGTGATCAAAATGTAAATTTTCTAACAATTCTACATTTTTAATAAATACTGACTTACGAATAGAGTTGAACGGACAGGGGTGCGTGAAGGACGGAGTGTTATTGCCGTTTATGGCAGTGTTCATGTCTTTCAGTATGGTAGCTGCAGAAGAGAGCTTGTAGCTTAACTTATTTGCTATAGAGAGAAGCAAGTCATTGTCGGAGGGCTGGTATCTGCTTACTTTGTAAGAAGCGGTGCGTACCTCGAAGTGCGTTGTATACTCGCTACCGAGTTCTTTTACGACTATCTCGCTAAACTTATTCGCCAATGATTCCGAAAGTCTTCGCACTGATAGCTTGTAATCACAACGACTGCTCGGTCTTGTACTCGTGCAGTTTTCATTTTGCGCGGAAACGTTCAAAGCATAGATGCTTGTGATAATCGTAAATAACAGCAGCGATAAAAACTTCATTTTGTCGGCATTATATTTGATCCGCGTCACGCTTGATAAGTACTTTTTTCACTAGAACACAATTGATAAACACTGGGAAAAGTCTCCATAGTTTACTCAGGAGTAAAAAAAACTATGTTTCTGATAATATTGAGAGTAAATAGTAAATTGTAGCAAAAATAATTAAACCAACAACAAGCTTGTTGTCTTCAGTTCTATCCCCTCCTATGACATTTGGTAAAACATGGCGAAGAGCAGTGCGTTTTGTATCTGCCTTTAATTAATGTTTTGTTTTATTTTTAGCGTTACCGGTGACTCGTTGCGCTGCGTTTCGAACGTTTATTATTGAAACTAAAAATAAGCGTACGTAAATATTTAAAAAAGGAAAAACTTTTACTTATAATCTATTTAACTAAAAAGAAACCTCAAATTTATGAAGGCATATAGATAGTAAAGCTACGTATAGCACGATATCTCTTAGGAGGTGCTTTGGGTTTATACTTGTCTCTCACTAACTCTCATACGCTCTAATTAAGAGCAAGTGAGAGTGAAGTACAAACCCAAAGCACCTAAGTGCTCCCAGATTAAATTGACCATCTGTAGGGTGCCGTTAACACCGTCGCCCACTTTGATTTATTTAACGAGCCGCGTTCGCTTCGGTTTATATGTGTTTTCTGTATCACCCGTACACACAACATCACACCTAACTAACCATTAACACGTTCGGCGGCGGTACCGGCTATGACCGTAAAACGTGTAGCACGTTATATGACAGTACGGCCAACGCAGTATTTATTTCAAAGACCTTTATATTATTATAACTAACGTAATAGACGAACAGACTCCCTTTTTCCCGCGTTACCAAAACGGAAATGTCAACGTGTGCGTGATTTTACAAGTGTGTGAGTAATTTTAGTGATGTCCGTACGTTACATCGAAAAAATATCGATGAAAAAGACTCGCTTATATAAGACTTGTTTGTATCTTGCGTGGAACTTAAAACTAGCATTCTTCACTAATAAAACACAAGATTCTTTCATTATCTATAATAATACTCTTTTCATGGTAATTACCACACACATATCATACAATCAATTTTTAATGTAAATAATTAATAAATTTCAGTCTTACACAAATTCTAGGCTTTTAATATGGGCATGATGGAAATCTGAAATGTACCTTTACTTTTAGTGGACGGTGTACGAAGCAAATATTGCTTGAAAACCGCAAATCGATGTACAGGGTAGCCTTTTGGTATACGGGCAGTGGCGTAACTATAGGGTGGCAGGGCTGGCAAAATGCCACGGGCCCCGGCCCAAGAGGGCCCCCGGCTTAAGAGGTCGCTAGCTCAGCAATATTTTTATTAGTGTAGGATAACTACTGTAAGAGGTTTATCAAAATCAAACTACGTACAACGGGACGGGTCTAAATCATAGGGCCCCATCAAAAGAATTTGCCACGGGCCCCGGATGGTATAGTTACGCCACTGTATACGGGTACTTTAAGTTAAAATATTTCTTCAAAATATTGATATGGGCCAGTACTTAATGACATAATATTATTGTTGTATGGGAATTATATTTTTTTTCGGACACCTATCATGTGTGGTATCAAATGAAAGGACTTCATGAGCCGGTCCTCAAAATATACTATACCACCACCTTTCGGCCCTCTTTTTCTAAAAAAACATGAAATATTTTTAATCATATTAAGTTTGGGTTTCTCCAGGTAGGAGACAACTTGAACTTTTTTTGTACATACCAACGCGAAATGATTCTTAAAATAACCGTACCTTATCACAAAAACGCGATATTATTAATATTGAGATTCACTGTTTTTGTTTTTTATTTATTAAAATGTTAGAGATTAAGAGATTTTGAAAGTTATCGATCTGTACTAAAGTTTTAGAAAACCTGTGGCCAAAAGGTGACGGTTGGTAAGTATATTTGATTGGGTTATAGGGGCAAAGGGGGCCCGATTTTAGGACTTTTAGGTAAAAGTTTACACAACAAAAGATGGTTATTTTAGGACTATCTACACAATACATAAATAAAAACCGAATGTTATACAGACATAATTTTCACCCCATCGAAATTTCTCAAACGCCTTGTAGGTACCGAATTTACTAACTTTTGGACCCCCCATATCTCGGTAATTATCAACCTGAGAGAAAAAACTTAAATAAGAGAAGATGCTTATTTTAGCATTTTCTACACGATTTAATTAAAACATACTTAAAAAACAAAAAAAAAAAATATTTGATGTCCTGTCGTAGCCTGGACCACTGCATTTCATGATAAATAATAAACTGCGATCAATTTACCTAGCTGTTTTTTATAATCGCTCGGAATAATGTTTAAATAATTATGAGAAGGAATGAAAAAATATCGACATATATGATAACTTATCGATAGATGAGTGTGATTCAAACATTCAATCACTACCTAAAAAATGGAAATTTTCACGGACACAACATCTTTTCATTTTACATATAAAAATTAAAAATATGCATAAAACACAAAACTACATGATATATCGTACTTATTAGACCACTAACCGTATTCCTTGGACCTAGGAATCCTTGAAAATATGAGTTCAAAAATGACTATGTGTGGATCATAATTACCTGTGAAATGACTCATTGTTTGGATTATTGCTATGATTGACTTCGCAATCAGGTACTGCACAGCCCACCATTGTTGTTTTTAACGGTTTTGACACCACGTTTATACAATTATCCTGAATATTTTAATAAAAACTAAAAGACGCTGTCGCCAGTGGGCTACCGTGGGCTACCATTAGCTTTCAAAATGGTTACAACGTCAACGTCTTTCGCTGTCACTGTCGCACTCGTATTCGTGCATAAAGAGGCTGCGCTCTCGCTTCCACAGACTGTTCGTCTATTATGAAGGTCTTTGATTTATTTACGACTTCCTAAAAGTCACTACGGTTCTTCCCGACAAAAATCCATACCATTGCTATGTAATTTTTTTTTACTGTCATGTGGGGTACAACAACCATGTGGCTACCGCCAAAACCAAGTATAATTTCTCGAACACGAGTTTGACCCTGACTCACACAGATGCAAACGCTTACACACACACGCTGTACGGCGCTTGCCGCTGTCGTTGTATGCGAGTTGTCTTCCCGTACCACGGTTATAACCGTTACTGTACTCGAGTAGAGACAAACCAACAATGTATATAATCAGAACTGCTTAAGCCGTAGTTTCATTTTGTATGAAGAAATTTACTGTCATTCTAGTACATTCCATAATTTGGGTACCGCCGCCGAACGTGTTAAAGACAGAGCAGAGTGAAAAATAAAGTGATGTATATATGTGTATTATGTCAACTTCTATGCATTCTAGTGCGACTCTCTTTCATGCAATATTTCAGATTTCTGAAGTGTATAGCTAGATGTGTTGCTGTGTGTACATAAAATCTTCAGATAAAAACCTTCCGTGAAAATTATGGAACTGATAGTGGAGGGAGACCGCATTAAAAATCAGAATAAGTAACTGTTTTAGGTCTACCAGAATCTCATGAAAAGTTTGAAAGTAATAATAAATCTATTTTCATATGGCAACCTTATACCTGTCAATTCAAATTTCACCGCTTGTCGGAGTTTGTTATTAGTTGTTGTTTTTACTCGTAGAAGGAGAATATAATAGAGTGGGTATTGAACTAGTACCAGGTGGGAAGTCTGAGATTATCTGCCCTCTCTCGCGTATTCGTTTGCCACAAAAAATGTGGCAGACAAACCTGACAGCGGATGCGAGTCGGATGAGTTTTTCGCTGGTTTCAGAGTTTTTTCACAAAATACAAGGGACAAGTATTATATGTTTTGTGTGTTAAAAAACAGTTTCGTGATGGTGAACTATAGTATTTTAAGCTGTAAAAGCCGGAGTAAGCGGAAATATAATATTCAAAATATAGGATACAGTGTTACTTCTGACTTTCTACCTTGACAACTAACTTTCTGGCATCGCACTTGAGTAAAATTAGAAGCTGAACGTACAGCGGCCCCTACCAGTTACTTTAACCAACCTTAGGACAATAATTTAAACTAACCGTTGAGCGAACACATGTAGAATCTTGCTAATAAGGGATAGTCAGATACTTCTTTATTTTATTTATAATGTCAAATTTACATGCGAAAGACAAGAGCTACTTTCGCCTTGTTTCTAAAGTCGATCTTCGTGTTTTTATACCTCTTATTACATGTCGCATAGATTTTTCATGAGCATGCCATAATATTCATGAGACATAACATAAAAATAATACTAATTATTTTATCGACTTAACAAGTTCAATGAGCTACGTACATCACTAAGTTTCGAAAAAGAAGGTGTCGGTCTCTGTCTAAAATAACAAACGTTATTGTTCGGCTACTCAACGCTAGATGGCAGCACTTGTAGGATAATTAATTTTGTGGTTTTATATCTTTTTTTTTATAACTGTTTGTTATATCTGTTATAATATAAGTCTCAATGGAATTAAAGTTGAAATCACGTTAACGTACATATGGTTTTATATAATTAAATCCTTCGACCAATCGTGTTCAAGATTTCTTAGTGGTTGTTTTTGTGATAGTGTGAGTATTGGCGACGGGTGTATATCGGTTGGTCTAAAATTGTTTGGCTTATTTTTGTTTCGCCACATATTTTTTGCATACCAACGTTTTGACTAATGATTTAAATGTCTTTTTTTATGGTATAACGTTGACCATGAGGCGAAGTCGACGGAGCTTGTATTCCCCGCAATTGGGTAGGTAAAGTTTTTTGAAGGGGTCTATATTATATTTTTTTCTGATAGTGTTTAGTCTATTAACCAATAATATACAGTTATTTTTTTTTTACTCATTACAGTTCTTCTACAATAATTTTTTTTAACACCGTTTTGACAGTTCTCGAGCTTCACGGCATTACCTTGCCGTTACCTTAGCCTATGTGATAATTAAAAAAAAAAGGATTATGACAGCACTTGTTTGTTGTCAAAATTGTCAAACGATAACGGTGTTTCGCTTTCGTTTGCTTACCTCCTTGTGCCTCCGTGTTGTTTTCTTGAATTTTACGACGACTTCTGCTCAGACCCTTGGATTTCGATATTACCGCATTTCTCGACGACCCCCGCAACGCTTTTTTGGACTTGAATTGGCACTACTCTTGACGACTCCCGCGCGTATTTTGGCTCACGATTCTTGCTATCACTGACGACCCCTGCTCTGCCTTTGGATTACTTACACTTCTTTGCTCTGACACCAGTCGATATAATGAGCGCGTCAAACGAGTTCGTGCGAGCTGATTCCAGAAATTTACCTGATATGAACATAGCGGTGATTCTGGAATATTTTCAGGCCGGCGATAAGTTAAATGTTGCTGAGATTAGAGGTGTTAAGACTTTGATGTAAGTTGAATTAATTATATTAGCTACCTAATCTTATAACACTCATATATAATTTACAGCCTTAAATAATTATCTTTATTTTGTTTTTATTTTAGGGCATCAAGAAATAGTTACGTTGAGAATTAACTAATTGCATTCTCAGAGCCAAAGTTGTGCCAGAACACAAGGTTGCCAAAATATATTACATTGTAACTCTTCACATTGATGAACATGAAAATACGGTGATTGATGCAAAATGTGACGGCTGTGCTGCATCAGCAGGTATAGTATTAAAAATCAAATCCAGCTTGTAATGTCTATTCAAAGGTAAGACACAAATCTTGCTACAAAATGAAAACCTAATACTTGTTTTCCTTAATATTTAATTTATTGGGTTCTAAAATAATGTAACGTCCATAGATAACGTTGATAGCACTAGATGCAGCAGCCGAATTACACTTTCTGCATGTTATATAGGTATAAGGAGTATATTATAATAATAAACCGATCGCTCTCTGAAATTACTGTCATAAAAATGTAACTAGCCCTGTCACAGGCCTCGGTCTTTTTGGGCTGTTACTGCACACTAGTCTTAAAACATTTGTCTGGATTAACTTAACATATATTTTATAAATAGTGAAATATTAGTTGCATAAGAGTGGTTGAATAAATAAATAAATAAATAAATAAATAAATAGGTACTTAAATACCTCAGGTGTCCTACGCACAACATGTGTGCGTAGATTTTTTGACATTATGTGATTTATTAATTTGACATAAAGTTTAATTTTGATGTACAAAAACTTTGACATAACATTCGGGTTAAGGCTATAAAAGTGTTTACTAAATAAGACAAGTCAGATGGTATGGACTATAGATATAGTTTTTAGTACGAGTAAATAATATCTGTTTATGTACACCATTTTTCCAGTGTGTAGTCTGCTCGTTAATGCATGCTCTGTATTAGATTAAAATGTTATTCATTGCAGCTCGCAAAGCGGCTTGGGGTAGGCCTCAATACTTGTAGTTCATCCTTTTTGTGAGTTTTTCTATTGTACACTGGCTAGGAGGATTGCCAATGAATGCTTCTTCCCAATGTGCTTTCTGAAGTAGGTATAATAATTAATAACAGACTTCAGCTCATAGTAAGTTTTAACTTCCTTTATAATGGTTGGCATATGAAATATTAAGTATATTTAAAAATGCTAACTCATGACAAAAGTAGGTTCTTTATTCTAGCAAAGTTTATGCCTCAACCTGCATTTATCTGGTTTATTTAAGGGGTTATTCAGGATTCCAGGTTCATCATATCATAATTATAAGAACAAATACTACCAGTTTCACTTACTATTTAATACATTTTTATAGATTTTAGCTGGCAGGCAACCAGCGCCTCTTCTAGGCGGTAAAAACGGGATTGTAGTTTTCCTCTATACCTGCTGTCTATACCTACTTTAACTGCTACCAAACAATCAGAACTCTTGGCAGTAAAAGTGTTGTCTGTTTAAACTGCCATACATGAATTTGTCACAGCAATTAAAGTGACAAGGTACTAAAGTGTGCACATATTTATGAACTCGAATACCCAACAAAGCAACTCGCTTCTGCATTTATAATAATAAAATAGTGAAGATTTTAACATTTTTCATAATTTTTAGGTGGATGCAAACACACTTTGGTGGTGTTATTTTGGTTGAAAAAAAAGGCTACAGAACCGTCACCAACATCTGTAGAATGTTATTGGAAGAAGCCCCGGTTAGCGAGTGAAGGAACTCTACCAATTCTTTCGAAGGATATACTGAAGACAAGGAAGAGACAAATAGCAGTAGGGCCAAGAGATCCTCAGAAATTAAAATTATTCTTGGAAGAATGCAAAAAGAAAAAAGTAAAGAATTCTCTGATTCTGTCATTTTCACCAGACCAGTACAGTGGTTTGACAAAATACTGTCTGTTTGACATGGTGTTGGAATTTTAAGAAGTGTTAATTATTATGAAGTGCCTAAATAAAATAAAACCAAGTATCTAAATATTTACTGTATTTTTATTATATTACCCTGTAAATTTGCGAGAGCACAGGCAATGGTCACACTCTCATCAACATATCCTATATGACTGTGATTAATTACCGAGTGAGGTTTCAGGAAAGCGAACTCCCTCACCCTCCGTATCACGCGCTCCACATGTATTCTGAGACTAGCAAATAATTTTGCTTTGAATGACTTCTTTTTTAGTCGGCGTTTCAGTAGATGATACACTCGGAGGGCGAAGGAGTTTTACATGTCTGTCTTTAAGAAGAATCTCTATCCCTTTGAAGCCTCGATCGGCTAGTACCACAGCCCCTGGAGGAAGAATATCAACAAAGCCACTACATTCTGTAATGGCTTTGTCTGATATCCTTCCTCCATAGCCTTTTGAAATAAAACAGATAAAACCGTTTGGGCAGCATGCTATAAGATATTTTAACGTATTACAGGACTTGTATTGTGGCCATGTCCTGGCTTGAGTTACAGGGTCTGAAGGCTTCTCTATTTGAATTTCAAAACAATCGATAATACATTGGACATTTGCATATCTGGCTTTGAATACTGGAGGTAATGTCCTTTTTATTTCTATTGGTTCTGGCAGGTAAATAAAATTTTGTAAGTTGCCTGATGCGGCATACATACTCCTAATATTTTTTGAACAGTGACTTTGCTGTAGTTAAAATGGTCGGCTATTCTTTGTAGAGTATCGTTTTGTTTTATTTTAAACAAAGTTATTATAATGTGTATTAGGTTTAGTTTACATTGCTTTGCCAAAAAGTCTAAAACCCAATAAAACTGCTTTGCCACTCCAATATACATCTTAGGGTTTTCTTTTATAAGGCTCATTATGTGCTCTATTGATGAGGTTGAGGATGAAGGACTTGAGGGCTCGAACAGTGTTGACGTCGAAGAGCTACTTGATGAAGGAACTTCAATCGGCTGGCTCGGCATTACTTTTTCAGTTAAAGATATTGCTTTAATATTAGTTGCGCAGCCTACATTTCTTACTAGAGGTTTAATCGTTGCTGCCTTATGTACTCTTGGAAGTTCATACTGACTTGACGAATCACACTGAAAACAACAAAACATCGCACATAAGCATATACAAGTCTTAAATAACTATAAGTTACAGAGCCTGTTTCACAATCAACAATTAGAATTATCTGCCATTTAAAGTTGGCTCTCTCCTTGTCCATTTTCAAGTGTAAGAGAGAGAAAGGGCTAAATTTATCTGTCAAATATAACTTTAATTGTAAACTGTGGAACAGGCAGTAAAACTAAAAAAAAACATATTTTTGGGAGTTTTTGAATTGTGGATAATATATAATACGCTTTTCTCTGAACTTATATTATGAAGTTCGGATGCTTGTCACTAAATCCAATTCAATCCAATCCAATCCAATCATCACTAATCTTGGTACTGTGCATGACTTTTATGCTTGTTAGTTACGTAAAAGTATAATGCAATAACATGAAACCATTTCAATTATAGCAAGACACAATTATGCTACTTACAAGGGTAAAGTTAAAAAAATACAATAATGGCCTACTTGCCATTCAAATTAGCAGGTAGTTTATTTTTGGTAAGTCCAATAAACAGAAGAAGAAAAGTAAAAGAGTACCTATATAATACTCACATTGACATGCTCTTCACAAACATACAAGTCGTTTTGGGCAATTCCTTTCCACAGCTAGGCACCATGTCGCTTTTAGAGCTTTTGGTATGGGCAAAAACAACGTTGGGATGGTCTCTTCTAATTTTTTTACAAGACGGTACGAAACATCGTACTTCATCATTGTAATATGCTCTATCATAAGCAGCGTTTGGAGCACTAATATTTGATGTATCCATTCTTGTATCGGAGTCCAAAAACCAATGCAGAGGTCGTCAGTGATAGCAAGAATCGTGAGCCAAAATACGCGCGGGAGTCGTCAAGAGTAGTGCCAATTCAAGTCCAAAAAAGCGTTGCGGGGGTCGTCGAGAAATGCGATAATATCGAAATCCAAGGGTCTGAGCAGAAGTCGTCGTAAAATTCAAGAAAACAACACGGAGGCACAAGGAGGTAAGCAAACGAAAGCGAAACACCGTTATCGTTTGACAATTTTGACAACAAACAAGTGCTGTCATAATCCTTTTTTTTTTTAATTATCACATAGGCTAAGGTAACGGCAAGGTAATGCCGTGAAGCTCGAGAACTGTCAAAACGGAGTTAAAAAAAATTATTGTAGAAGAACTGTAATGAGTAAAAAAAAAATAACTGTATATTATTGGTTAATAGACTAAACACTATCAGAAAAAAATATAATATAGACCCCTTCAAAAAACTTTACCTACCCAATTGTGGCGCTTCGCGCCTTGAAACTGTCTCTGTCAGGTTAGGTCCAGGTATACTATACCTAGTTGGTTACTAAGTTCTGTTACTAAGGTTGATGCAAATAAAACTAACTTATGTTTATTTTTTAATTTCAATATGTATAAAAATTAAAAGCTTAATTAATATACATTTTGAAAAACAATTAATCATTTTTCTTAGTTTCCGCAATTCCCGATACGATCTTTTATTAACATTCACAGCCGGCATCGATGAAATTACGCATGACTTTTCTGTAAATTTCTTTTTTTGAAATCGCTTAAAAGTTAGTCTTTGTTTACCAAAGAACTTTTTTTGTATTATATTGTAAAAAATCCTATCTCTGTATGTGTTTAGAGACCAAAATTATATTTCTCCACATGACTTAATTCCAACTTATGAAGCAAGAGATTTGGTGTGTTTTCGTATTTCTGCAAAATCATGTGAAATCTTAAAGTCGATTTAATGAGTCATCAAGATTGACCGGTGTCCAAGCGGATCTTTAGTTGCTTTGAATACATTCGTATCAGAATTTAAAGCTAGAAGTCTGTTCAATATGTCACGCAAATTTGAACTCTCTACAGGAACTCTTACAAAAGTTGGGGCCGTTATCAGTATCATCGTCGTGCGTGATTTTAACTATGATTTTATCGTCCGAAATGGGAATACTTCAAGCTCGTACATCAAATAATTGCAATAGTTTAGAATACATTATTTTTATTATTATTCTATATAAATCAAAGTTTTGATTAATATACTGGTTTATGCAAAACTGCCTTATTTTTTTTTTTTATTGTAATTAATCTCAGTAACAGAACTTAGTAACCGACTAGGTAAGGTTTTTTTTTTATTGCCCACAACACAATAAACATATGTATACTGAATAAACATAATGAGTAATTTAGGTCGGTCAGTAGGTAAATTATCGCAGTTCAACATAACACTCCTCCTCGCTACGTTCGTCGTCGTAACATAACATAACATACATTTTAATTCAACTAAAATAACCTTTCGATGTTTCGACTTTCGATGTTTTGGACATCGATATTTTAACTTTAGATGAATCAACTTTCGATATTTGATTACAAACCCAACAAGAACGTTCCATATTTGAATCTTTGACATAATGGCCGTTCGATGTTTCAACATTCGATGTTTTGGACTGCGATATTTTAACTTTAGATGTATTAACTTTCGATATTCAGATATGTACCCTCATAAATAGCTATAGGTATAATTTAAGTAAGTTGTTTCTATAGTGCCTCTAACATATTTGTAAAGCAGCTCAAACATTCGACAAAGAAAGAGTCAAGGCTCAATATGATGCTGACTGTACTGCACCTACCAAATTTCAACGCTAAAACCAGCGCGTGTAGACGCCGCGGTAAAACCAAGTCATTTTGAATTTTGCTACTTGGTGAAGTGACACAGTATACCTACCTGGTATTTACGTCTCGGAATGCCGGGGTTGTAGTGTACTTTGTGTGCAATCAATATCGTTAAGTAGCAATAACAGAGTTAAATATTTCGTCACTTTGAAATATTTTTGCTCAAGATATATTTATTTTTAATTATATATCGTAACCGAGAATTAGTTCATATGTTGTTATGTAAGAAAGATAGATTGAAATGGAGTAACGACTGCAAACATCATTCATTATCATTGTCATTCGTGACCCAATAAAATCCCATTAGTGAATTAATTCATTTGGCATTAATCTAAGCAAAAACCAAAGCCATCACTACCGTCAACCAAGCTACGGTACGGTTTCGTTTCAATTACGGTTATGATGCAAATAATATAGGTTTACTAGCGCACCACCCGGGTATATTTTTTTTTTCATATGAAACTTATGAAATGTACTTTACGAACTATATACCTACCAAATATATCTATTTATATAAAAAAAACATGAAAATCGGTCGAGCTGTTTCAGAGGAGTTCGACTACAAACACCGTGATGCCTATTAGGGCAGGTAATATAATTACCTTGGCAGCAATATCACCTTGTCCAAATATAGGCGCAAGTAAGTTCTTTAATACAAAGCTTCAAGACGTAAATCGTCTGAAAGCGTTATAAGGCTAACTATCGGGGTGAGTGTGCATGTGTGTACCATCGATTGGTCAGGGACGGCGTGGTGTACCGTCCGATCATTAACCCAGTTGAGTTCGCGCGGTGCGGCCGGGCACGCGACCCGGCCCAGCCGCTCATTCCGGCACCATGCAACTGCCAGAGACGGCGCCTCCGCCTCTCGCTCCGCTATGGGACCGCGTGCTACGCGCCCGTGCGCTGCCACCCGATCTCGACGTCGAGCTTCTCTACGTCGCCATCAGAGACCGGCTCACACACCCCGAATGGGAGGTCCGTCTTCACGCACTCCGCGTCCTCGCCGACCTGCTCCCGCTCTCCGGAAACGCACTCGCCTTTCCCTTTGACCAAGTCATAGATAACTTGGGGCACGGATCACCGAATGTGCGTAAAGCCGCCCTGGACGCTTTGAAAGTGTTTTGTTCGCATTGCGAGGACCCAGAGTGCGCCGCTCGCTCTATTTTAGATAAGTGCGATTACCAAAATATTAGACCACACTCTGCTGATTTTGATACAAAAGTTAATGTTATTACAGGATTAATATTATCTATACCTTCTGTCATGGCGATATTAAAAAAAAGACATCCTTT
Organism: Acleris emargana; assembly: GCA_927399475.2. NCBI lineage: Eukaryota > Metazoa > Arthropoda > Insecta > Lepidoptera > Tortricidae > Acleris > Acleris emargana. The sequence continues at coordinate 13,168,710 of OV656841.1, read as the reverse complement.
ATTGGATACGTTACCCATCTTCCAAACTTTAGGCGATAAGTTGTTCGACCACGCACACAGAGATGTAGCACTACGATCATTAATTAAACTGAGGAGAGTGTGTGGCCCGAGGGACTACATGATTTATATATCTAGATTGGAACCAAGAGTGCAAGAAAAATTTAGAATATTATGCGAATTGCACGATGAAGACTCATTCGACGTGTATTATGCCCCGAGAAAGACTACGTACAGGGATAAGAACAGCCATCAACTGGTTAAAATTAATCATGTTTTTAACAGTCCACTTCCTACCCCTGTGAGAATGTCGACATGCGATACTTCATCTGATGACTCTTGCGCACATATGCCTTATTACAGCAATAACTATGCTAAAGTGATAATTGAGACTGAAATAAAGTTTGACTCGGATACTGCCATTACTATGACCGTTTTAGAGGAGAATGAGACTGAATCCGATAAAAATACGGGAAGTGAGGAAGACTGTGATAGTTCTGATAGGAATATGTTGAAATATAGCGACGGCGACTCCGAAGATATGGATGTAGTTGTCAAGAAAGTGAGATTTGGAGGAGAAAGTGTTAAAATCCGCACACCGGACAGTGAAAATATAGCCACAAGCGAAGATGATAGTAATCAAACCGCACCAAGGGCCATCCAACATTCACATATAGAAGAAGCTTCAATGCAAGTCACGCCAATAATTGTTAATAAAATGATCGAAATCAAGCGAGAAGCGTTTGAAAGGGAATCTCAAGGAAAAATAAAAAAAAGTGGAATCCCATTGCCAGTTATCAGCGGCAAATCACATAATTCGACCGTTGTTGCGACCTACAATACACAGTACAATAAGGTCAAGTTAAAATCGAAGTCTTTGAGTGAGTTGTACGATTACTTCAGAGCAAAAAGTGACGGTGCTGATAAGTTGAAGGAGTCAGGGTTTAAGCTGACTTTAACTGACATCCGGCCTTCTGACAACCTTCCGAGCCCTGTGGAATCGCACAGAGAGGTTGAAGTGCTTCACAACTTACAGCGCAGTCCGACCGTATCCCCACGGCGACGACAGACGCGCCTACATCTCGAGCAAGATGGGTAAGTCAGTGTTTAGGTGTATGGTCATTTGCAATCTGTTAGTTTCATACATATGTAAGAACTACAGATTGATATATTTTACTAGGTTCGTGTTGAGTCTGCTTGCCTCATCGCCGCCAAACGAGACTGATTTCCTGTCTCCTCGAGGACCTTCACCTCTTCGTGCTCACTACGAATGGGAGGATATGGGTGTAGTCCCCAGGCACGTGTCAGATCAGCTACACAATACGGCAAGTTTATATGATTGCTTACAAGTACAGTTGATACTTAGATAATAATGTTTCGAGAGTCAACCAAAAGGTTCTCGGGCCTTTATAAAATATATATATATATATATATATATATATATATGGGGACAATGTCACTCCAATTGCCCTAGTTCCAAACTAAGCTCAAGGCTTGTACCACAGCTTGTACCATGGGTACTAGACAAAGATATAAATATTTACGAGTATATGGAGAAATATATATTTAAATACATAGAAAACATCCATGACTCGGGAACAAATATTCGCCATCACACAAATATCTGCCCTTACCGGGATTTGACCGCTAGCTAGACCAACGCGTCAAATCCTAAGAGAATGTTTAGATTTGACTTGACCTTCCGGTAACTTTCGAGGAGGAAAGATGGGCCGATTGAAATATGGATTTTACTTTTGATTTATTCTGTTTACTGATTTACTCTACTCACTTCTATTGGCGAAATCACTGCGGGATACCGCGTTGGATCGTCATTTCGTCATTAATAAAAAAAGAAGACGATTTGATATAGGTACTTATTGCATAACTTTAACGGTAAATCCATTTGTTGACTTGTACATCACACCGGCCAATACACTGTTTTATAGTACCTACCAGTTGTTTAATTAACCCAAAAACCGTGTTCGTGACACGATCAATTTACTTACTTGCCAATTAAAGATATGGTTTGGTTAGTGAATGAATCATTGTTTGAATAAATTGATGTAATTATTATTAAGGGATAATTTTGGCTATGGGCTATGGAATAGTTTGTTTTACTTAAGTTTTCCCTTATAAGCTTTTTAACAATCTTGTTGTCGTCGCATCATGTATTGCAAATATTTGCCCTTACTTACCGAGAATCGAAAGCAGCGCAGTTTGTAGGCAGGGTTACTAAAAGTCACTACCAACTGCCCGCGCCATTTCCCTCTATCCACGTCGTTTTTTTATACCTATCTCTATATTACCCCCGGCCCCACTAAAAGTCGTGAGGCAAAGGTTGTTAGGATGTAACAATGACGTTAAGGGAAGGTTTGGAATGAGCAGGAGAATTGGATAGCAGCGGTGAAGGCTGCTGACCAGTTGCACAGCGCTATGCTGGACGCGGCGAGCGTGCGGCGCGCGGAGCCGGCGGCGCTGTCGCTGGTGCAGCACATGTGGGCTTTAAGCGAAGAAGTAAGGTTCAATTCATTTTTTTTCATGTCCCATATTCAGAAAGTAGGCCATTGTTTATCTTAGAAACTGGTTGAAAATGCTGCATGTCAACCCTAGGGAAGAAAAGGAATTTTTAAAAAGAACTATGTTAATGAATTACAATAACAATATGTTTAAAACTTTAAATGTTTAGGTTTATAAACAATTTACAAGGAATTATAAACCCGTTCCTAGCCGCTTTTATAATAATTCAGTATCGAGTGAATTGAGGGAACGTCTCCAATTTTGTAGGCAAACATATAGCGATTTTAGTATTTTAAGTAACAAGTTTAGCATTTACATTCCGAAAATTGGTGAAGTGAAACTGATGATGAAGACCACAGTTGGCCACCAGAACTCCTCAATGGTACCTACATATTTCCAGGGTGGCGATAATATATCTCGATTAAGATAGTTGAGCGACTACACCGAAGATCATTTGTTTAAATATGACTAAGTATGACTTCCCCGCGGGGCGGCGTTTGCGGCGAGCTTGAAGTCTTAAAATTTCAAATCAACTAAGAAGTGGGACTATTTTAACTACTTATCCCTATCCCTAAAGAGTATAAGGGTCAATTTCCCAAGCAATATTTTAAGCTGGCGGCGCTGAAAACCGGGGTGAACTATGGTTAAAAATTAAACTGTTATTTTTTTGCGAATACTTCACGCAGTTGCCTATTTTGGGCAATAAGTAGAATTAAAATATTAATGGAAACAATAATAAAAAAATAATAATTAAGACCTCATTTCTCATCACAGTGGGCTGTCCGCAACCCAGTTTTGATTGCAAAACGTGGAATAAATCAAAAACTATTAATGATTATGAAAAACATTTACCTTTTTTTAAACACTAGATAGTTAGTGTACTCGTACAAAAAGAAGCCCTGACTTTTTTTTAACTATCACACACACCGTCCGGTACGAGGAAATACGTTTGTCCGGAGAAACGTTATCATTACCACCGTCAAATATTCTGTGCCTTATATCTGCTAAGCTTCAATATGTACGCCCCCCACCTCCCGCGCACTCGTAGTTATTCACGCGCAAGAGTTTGGTGCTAGCGGTTGTGTTGTGCGCGATAAAATATAAAGGTAAATTCTTGCTTCCGGTGGGGTGGGGACAAAAAAATCCTCATTCCGACGGTTGATTTATTTTTTGTAGTTTTTGTGTGTTTAGTTTTAGATTTATGTATAACACGTACGTCATATTTCTTAATTCTGGATTAACGTTAGTTTAAAGAAACCAGACTCCGTTGTTTTTTTTAAAATATTTTTGTGCAGGTTTTATCATTCCGTGGTTCTCATTCCGATGTTTCCGGTGTATGAAATACCCACAGAAATGATAAGCAACACCGGCATGATACAAAAGTAGCTTCACTTAGTTATCCAAATAATTATCAAATTTAATTATTTAATTTTATGAAGTCAAAGAAAATGTATAAATATTATAAGCGTTTAAACGTAAATAATTAAGCGTTTAACGAAAACAAAATGTCAGTTATTTTGTACTACTAAGCATATAATATGCATATATACATAGCGTCACGCCTTCATCCCAGAGCTAGTGGGGTAGGCAGAGCTATTACCAATAACTCTAACAACTTGTTATATAATATTATATTATAATGAAGAACGTTCTCACCGATGAAAAAAAAAGATTTGACACAGATTAATTTTTCAATTTAATTATAATTATAAAGGACAATGCCAAGTGTTAAGATTGGACGTGATATTCAGTTTAAAAATCTCTAAAAGTTGTAAAATTAGAATTATTGAGTTATATTTTGCTTGGTCAGCGAACTGTTCCTATTAGATTTACATAGAAGATTGTTATTTTTTTTAAAGTTATAACTAGTTTATTATCATAATTAAATCACAATATTTAGAACATTTTTGAAAACCATATTAAAGAAATAAGTAATAAATCAATCCGGTACATTATAAAAAAAAAACGTTAAGTAATTATTTTAATTAAAAAATGTTTATTTTATAAGCGAATTGTTTCAAAACATTAATATAAATGTCATTTTTACTCAAACAAAGACTTTAATTATGATAATTATTAATAACATTAATCTTATTTTTACTCAAATAAAGACTTCTAATTATGTTAGTTAATAATAACATTAATGTAGTTTTTACTCAAATAAACAGTGATAATTATGATAATTATTGACTTTTTTCATTTATTTTCATTCCGGTGTAAAAGATTTAATTTACGTGGGTCGTTTCTATCATTCCAGTGAGTATTTATCACTTCGGTGGATACTTTTTATCATTTCGGTGTGTATTTATCATTCCATAGTTTTATCAAATATTCTATCTCGTATATCTCATAAACTATTTATGATTTTGAGTGTCCCTTAACACCACGTCTACGATATATAACAATGCATAGTTTAAAATGATAAACGTTCAAAAATACACAAAACCTAAAAATTGCACCGAAATGAGACAAAAATCAGAAATGTTGAAATTGACCCATAAAATTAATGTTTTGAAAAACAAAAAACCGGCTTCAAAAACGCAACAAATACTTATTTTAAAATGATATGTAATAAGTTAGTACCGTAGCGAATTGGTTTAGCGGTGTACTATTTTCGTCAGATATGATCACGATGACATTTTGGGGCATCTAACTTTGTTTTGTGTCTAGGTGCCAGCCGCGAGGGCACCAGCTGAAGGCACGGTATGTGCTCTCCTGAGAGGTGCCAGCAGAGACTGTATTCGAAACCTATTGCCAGCCCTGGTAGCCAGGATAGGAAGAGATCCACCCCCAACTGCCTTACCTCACGCAATGCTGCAGACTATACCGCTGCATAATCTAGTGGATTTGATATTTGATCCAACTATGATAGGGGTAAGCAGCATCAAAATCATCCACTATAAAACATAAACATCCCGTCTATTCATAAGTAAAATCATAGAGAAGGGTTGTGTACCTGCCAAGTCTAGTTATATTTTAATGGTATGCCGGCCATTTTTGAGCATTTCTTTTTTTTTTTTGCCACTAGCACATTTTGCTGTGTCCCATGACTTTGCATTTAAAAATAAAATACATAATGTATTTAAGTTTAGGAGTTTGAATTTTTTACTTATTCATCGTTTTATTTGCACACTAAAAATATTTTTACAATACATAAAAAGCTTGGCATTTATTTAAAATTAATTAAAAACGAAACCTCTACTTTTTTAAAGTATGAAAGAACGACTGTCCCATCTTAAAATCCATAACTTTACATTGAAATATCTTCATGATGGTCAATAAACCTATATGAACTTTTGAATTTTAATCTATGCTTAAGTAGTATTAAGATTCATTTTTCGTCTACTTTGTCGAGTTAACACCAGTAATATGGTAGAATTTAATTTTTAACTCTTGTCCCAGGAAATGTTCCAAAAGTAATTTCCTATTGTGTTCCCCATTTTACTAGCTTAATATAAAAATAAAAACTACCAAGACTTATTATTTGCGACGGGCAACACAAACAAATGTCACTTCCCACGCGACAATGTTGTTGCGGTAAGTTGTTATTTAAAAAAACTGAAGAGAGCACGTGCGTAGGTGTTGTGACCAATATCTTTTCCTATTGTGTACATGTGATTTTTTTTACGAGATAACTTAAATAACTATTTACTTATATTTGGTTACTTATAGCATAGTTAATATTATTACGAACAGTTTGATATAAAGTCATAGAACATTTTCCATAAAACTAGCCCACAATAATTTTTTTTAAAACATTGAACACGTGTTGTGTGACTTCTTTTTGTGTTACTTTTGCGTGGTAACATATCAAAGGAAAGCTAAGTTACACTAAGAGGAAAATAATAAAGGCTAGTTTTCATTGTTGTACAGGGCTAAAAAAATGTCAGAGCAACCTACTAAGATTTCTGGGGCTAAAAAGCTGGGACGCTACAGAGAACGGTTAAAAACAAAAATCCAGAAAAGCTTGAATATGATATGCTGTTTCATAGAAAAGTTCAATACGTAGATACTCGATCAAAATGTAGGTCTGTATGAAGCAGCTAAAGCTTTTTCCTGATTTCAGAGTTGCTCCCATAGTGAAAGTATGTACATATTCGTGGGTAGAACACAGAGGTGATCATTTGTAGGTATATCACGACTTAGATTTCAGCCTTTATATTTTAATAAACATTACAAGCAACGAAGTGAATCTTATGTAATACTTAAGTATGACTTCCAAAAGAAATGTTTCTAACCGAAATTTAGTAGACAGTTGCCTAATAATTCGTATGATTTTACAAAGTTTCTTATATAAATTATTTCTGCATAAAATAATTGTTTAAAACTTAATATTGAGGTACATTATACACATAGCCTTACATTTCTTCCTTTGTTACCAATGGTTTTCTTTGTTACTGTCCCAACATTTTTACCGTCATTATTTTCGTTTTATTTCATTTATATTACATAAAAATAAATAATTCAAACTAATAAAAAACATAAAAACGCTATTGTAATATAATATACAAAAACTTATTCAGATATGCTTACTTTACAAAGAAACGAAACTATAAGGGCAATTTTAGGTCAAGGTAACACAGAAAAAGAATCTGTACCAAATTTTCAAAGATAATTTATAATTTGATAGAATATTTTCACACGATTACATTACTTTTATAGTATTTTTTTATATAACACCAACATTAAGGGATAAATTGTGCACCTTTTTATGATATTAATCAAAGAAAAAGTAACACAATAAGAACCAATATTCTACTTACCCTCAATATTTTGCGATTTTTCACCATTTAAACCTATTAAAAAGCGGTCACTTGCACAAAATCTAAAACTTTATGAAATATTCTATCGAATTTCGTTCATAAACTTTATGATTAGTGATATTTTGGTTTTTTGACAATTTTGGAAACTAGTGGCAAAAAAAAGAGAAACGCTCTTTTAGGGTTCCGCAGTCAAACTAGGAATCCTTAATACCCTTATAGTTTCACCATGTCGGTGTCTGTCCGTCCGTCCATCCGCAGGTTAGCTCAGAGACTTAGTTCTAGAAAGCTGTTATTTGTCATTAGCACAGTATTAAGAAAACCTACCAGTAATGTGACTCCTTTGTTGTTGAATGCATGCCGCCACTGCGTATACCTACGACATTATTACGCCTTAATGTATGCTACTACTACATACATACATACATTAAATTAAATCACGCCTGTTTCCTAGAGGGGTAGGCAGAGACCACTTCTTTCCACTTTGCTACTACTAATTCAAATAAAAGGTTAATTGGTGGAATTTGAGAATGACTTATGTAACATAAATTATAAATGTAGGAGATTAAAAAATAACTTACCAATCGTCTCGTGAAATTCTTTATCAAACCTTGATGAAGATATACAGTTCAAAACAGAACCAATCCTATTTATTTATTTATTATTTATTTATTTTATTTGGGACATCAACAGCGATACATTAAATCAGATACCAAGATATGGATACATTACACAAGACAAGGTAAAGATTATGCAAGGCATCGGCAGGTATTAAATTTTGTTACAAGTAATACGTACACCCCTTCTGATTAGAGAGCGCGTTTTTAATCTTCCCATCATCGTAGGAATCAGGAGATACGGAACGGGCTCAGGGGTCTCAGCTCCGCGCTGCTCTCTGCCTGGCGCGGGCGGCGGGGCCCGCGGCGGTGCTGACGGCCGTGCGAAGACGGCTGCCGGATATGGCTCGAGCTGACGTATTCTGCAATAAGGTTATAAATTAGTTATACTTTGTGACATTGCAATAAATTCAACTCGAACTTTAAAATTCAATTTTGAAATTATGTTGGCCTAGTGGGGATTTCATATGAAGCACTGAGTTCAAGATTTCATATAGAAAAGGAGATAAAGATAAAGCAAAGAAACTTTTAACGTCGATTTGCAAAGTAGGCCCCCGTTTCTCTCTCCCGATAGTCCTGATCGGGTGTTATATATATAAAGATAGAGCGTAGGAGGTAGATGTAAAATTCAGAGCGATAGAGCTTCTAGAGTTACTTATCTGTTTCTAGTAAACACCACCAACCCACCATGCTCTTTGTATCATTTTGTATTATTAGTTATTACTTACTATAGTTCGTATCATTGAGTACACAAAAATGATATGAAACATTAACATTAATTTCAGCTACGAGAGCGGCTCAGCAAACCTTTTGACAAACGGAAAACTCATATTTCAAGGTAAGAAGGAACTACAGATACCTATCATGGGTTATTTAAAATCTTGATGCCATGAGATGCGTCTGATGCGTAAACTCTGTGGAGCCTTGAGACGGGTACTTTCTAGCAAGCTGTAACTGTAACCGTAGCAATTGCAGTAACAAGCTTCTAGTAAAGAACAGGCTCGCGAGGCGCGTAAACGTCACGATGTCACGTGCAACTTACAGTTACGGCTCGCTAGTGAGTACTCGGCTTTACTTCAAACCTGGTCTACTATTCAGGAGTTCCCTTCTCCCGGTGCCGGTGAGACGGCGCGCCAGATCTACTCCGTCACCAGCTGCTCCTGCACGTCCGCGACGCTTGAGGCCGTTGCCGGATTCTGCGCCTTTGCCCAGTAAGTGCACTTGATATTAATAGCTTTAGTTCCACATTTGTATCATTTTGGCGATCACTATCATGCGTATCGTATAGATCACGTATATCGTAAGACTGCATACCGTATCACTAGCATCGTCGTGTGAATAATTGCGTCCATACTAGCCGTAGCGTAGCAGCGTATCGTTTCATAACAAAACACCGTATCGCTTTTGATGGTCGGGTAAAATCCGACTGAATTGCGGCGTATCACGTATCAAAACGTTACTGCGTATCATGATACAGTTTCAAAACACGTCCGTACTTAACGATCGCTAGCGTGTGGAGCATTTAATAAACGCGTGTATAGCAACATGGATCAGATAGGTACTGTGCGAGGCGCGTAGCATTATAGCGATCTTTTTGCGTCCACAGTAACGATCATGATAGGTACGCATCGGTGCTACGCAACTAACGCAACGGTGATACGATACGGCAAAATGATACAAATGCGGACCCAGTTTTAGATAACCTAACTAAATGCTAGGAAGGACCTAATGCAGAATCCGTTGTGTTCCGGTGCGACAAGCGGTGTAATTACTAAGTAGCTATAATACAGGCATCCCACGCTGTTTGTTGTTTGAACTCCATAAATAATACAGTCAACATGGTGTCTGTCAATGTTTAGAGTCGACTTAGCAATTTGCTAAGAAGTTTGCTTATGTCGGGTTCCTATATTCAATCCGAGTATAGATAAGGCTTACCTCGGGTTAAAATTTGACATTTGCCCATACAAAATGTGTCAAATTTTAATCCGAAGTAAGCCTATCTGTCCGCGGATTGAATATAGGAACCGGACGTTAGAGATTGTGCCAAAAGTTAGTGGGATTCCTTGGCCAGAGTGCCTTGGAGGCTTTTAATTTATTTATGGCCAAACCCTATGTTCAAACCGCGTAGGTATAGATAGACTTAATTTGGATTAAAATTTGGCACACTTTGTATAGGCAAATGTCAAATTTGAACCCGAGTAAGACTTATCTATCCACGGTTTGAATATAGGGTTCGGCCGTTAGAGATTAATAAAGTCCTTGACTAATCATGCTGTTGTTTTTTTTATTCTGTTTCTCTCGCTCGCGCTCTTGGGATACGTTTTGTAATATGAACTTTGAATTTGGGTTTCTTTTGACAGGTATTTCACAATCCGGAAGGGACTCTATACACAAAATGTTGTCACCAATTCCACTTAGTGATAAGTAAGTTACCGATTCTCATTTAAAATAGATAAAGACACTCGGGGACTGGCATCTAATGAATAATGGGTAAGGTCGACAGCCTGGTAGGTATATGTCTAGTTATATCACGGTGACTACTTAAGTACTACTAACTTAACTTACCTATTGATATACGAAGCCAATTTTCTGGCCGGTAGACTAGAATATTGACCTTCACGCCGTGGGAGCACCCTCAGCTGACGGACATGAGAAGATCTTAGGCGTTGGTGAAAACAATCCGTTTCGCCGCGTTTACTCACTGTTTATTCATGATAGCTATTCACCACCCGACAATTACCCAGGTATCGTACAAAAACTGCGTAGCCATTGTCATAGACGTAGAAAAAATAACTGCATTTTTTATTGAAAAAAGACCATTTGAGGAAACTATAATTTCGCCTATTTTTCTTGCAATAGATTTTTTTCATCGTTTACAGTAAAACATTTACCTAAGACGTTGTTCCCGTTGATGTCTTTCAGTTCCAAACCCTTAAAGGTCAAACAAATGCCAATGATAAAATTATTAATAACTTTGGGCGAGGAAGCCTATTCCTCCAAATGTATTTTGAATGACGAATTATGACCGTACTTACTGTGTAGCATTATAGTCTAAGGTAGGTAACTAGTTAGTCCATTCGTTTCTGCGCGCTGCAATGCCACAGACAGACATACACAGCCGTCGTCAAACAAAAGGGGTTCAAACTTTTATGTAACACCCCTCTTTTAGAAAGGGATTTAAAAATGACCGACTTAGTTTACATAGCTCAAAGTTTAACTAATGCATCAGCTAGACTGCGTTTTGATAAAGATCAAGTGTCTAGACGTTAGACGTAGTCGCTACATTTTCTGTTGTGTCCCCATTTCATGCATGCTACCTACACCGTCGGGCTGAAACTGAAGAATGTCGAAAAGAGAACGTCTAAATTTTGAATTAAAGCAGTCGATGGCTGTCCATACAAAACTGGTACAAACAAGAATGCCTATTACGCCGTTCAGTCGAGTCACTAACCCCTATTTCAGCGTAGTTAATCGATAAAAGTAATTATGACGAATGTTGGTAGGTAAAACGTTTCCGAGGCCGTTACAAATTCTTAAGAAATTGCGTAAAAGTGTGGCCTCCACGAAATGTCAACGGGCTTTTTATGGCCAAGGCAGTTTATGGTTTCATTTATGTCGCACTATATCACAAATACCTACGTACCTATAGCAATGCTCAAAGTATAAGCCACAAAGTCACCCCGCCGGAAATCGGTCACTTGTTCATATGTATGTTGGCATTTACTTGTTGACTCATACCGTATAGTTACCATATGTTAAAGTATAGTGCCTGCAGTTCCTGTATCCCAGGCCCCAGCCCCAGTAATAGCGTCCGGCTGGTTACCGTTAATACCAAACTTGCATACCTACCATTTGTCACTCGCGCTCAAAGGTAAATGAAGATTGCCGATAACAGTAAGGAAGTGGTAGTAGGGTACCTAGGTACTAAGTACGTAATGGTGCCCAGTAAAGGTAATTAGCTGTACCAACTAGTTGTACCAACAATTAGTTGTACCCACCGGAAAAGCCAAGCAGACATAATGTAATGAATAGACCTAGAGATTTTCCTAGCACGAACGACGTGTTGTTAGTGCTTGACACAATAAAAACATCGACCATCTTGTTATCGATAAGTCCACTTCAATGTCATCGAGCTATTTTCATTGAAGTAGGTATGTGCCTAAAATATTAATACCTACATTGAAAGTTTTGTTATTAACTTATTATTCTTATCTTACTTTTTAAAACACACCACATTGTTATAAGTATATAATATGACATACCTAATGATTGTATTTTTTTCCTTATTGAAATGATTTTGATATTTTCTTATTAGGCACTTCAATGAGCTTTAATTTTGATTATTTTCTTAATAACTATATTATAATGATGTACAATTATTTCCACTATGACGTTGAAGTAGTGGTTATCGATAGCAGGATTGTCGATGTTTTTACTGTGTCAAGCACTAACAACACGTCGTTCGTGCTAGGAAAATCTCTAGGTCTAGTAATGTACTATGTATCTAGTGATGCGGTGTAACTGCACCACTCTCCGAGGACTGTAGGTTCGAGTCGAGTGGAGTTCACAAATATAGACGTTATTAATAAATTAAACAAGCTTTTATCAGCACTTAGATACATTAGACGATGTCATTTTTTGTTGAACATAAAAACCAGTTATTTAATTCGACTAATTTAATTATCGATCTTACCGCGACCAATTCAAGGTGTAATTGCGTGCCACCACTAACCTACATTTCGGCGCTGAAACTATTGGCCGGCTTTCATTCTCTGTGTTTATGTACGACCCATTTACCGTATCACAGGATCGCTCCACTTCGCGCGGGGCAAACGCGCTAATAGCGCTATAATAAACTGTACAAATTAACTTTTTGTTAAGTAAGGACTCATTATTTGCTAGCCCTACAACATCATAGCTCATTTCTTATCAGACCTTACAAGGTCTGTTTAGGCCCGATAAACTATAGTTAATCGAGATAACATTATTAGTAATTAGGTATGAGACACCTAGAGGAAGGTAAGCTACCACTAGTTCTCGTCCGATGTATGTAAAGTATCTACAACGTTCGTATTAGTAAGTACCCTTGTATTCGGGTTACAGGATGTACAGGAGCAGGTACCTATTCAAAGGTTAGGCTTTGCACTAAATAAGAATGTGTCGTCAAGGTCGCGTCCCAATTTATGAAATAGAATTAGATAGGTACAATAGACACCACAGCGACTTGACATCCAATTTTTATAATGGTCGGATTCAATTGAGGACGGCGGTCCGACACGGTGGCAAACGGGGGAATTTCCGAGAACGCAAGTTAATCTGCATAATATGCAGGTGGAGTGAGTTCATCAACATGTGGTGGCGATCGATCGCGACAGGTAGCGGGCGGGCGGGCGCCGGCCGGCAGTCGCGGAGGCGCCTCGGCGGCTGGCGGCCATGCTGTGCTGCTGCCCCCGCGCGCGCGCCGTCGCGCCCGCCCCGCCCGCGGGCCCGCTCGCGCCCGACCTCGTCGCCGACCTACCCTCGCACACGCGGTACTACGCACTCGCCCTCTCCTCCCTACTCACGTCTCACCGCACAATGTATAAATATATGCGATGTATTTCTTGTAACAACCGACGTCGGTAATGTATTTAAAAGGTATAAAAAACTCAATGTATCCTTCTTATTACAGAGATTCGAGTGCTCTCACCGCGACTTGTCAAGATGAAATTAAAGAAAGAGCAGAAAATCAAAGGGCATCAGCTGAGAGTTTAATTTTCGGAGAAACCACTTTGGTAGATATTCCCGTGGACGAGATCGACGATGCCCCGCCGCCACCGCCGCGTTCACCATCGATTCGTATCGAAGATTACTCTGAGAAATCGATAAAAAGTCTTGATTGTCTTGATGATCGAGAAACTAGTCCTATTGGAGGTTCGGTTCTAAAAGATGCTAATGCCGGATCTCATAAATCATTGAAATTCGAACGAGCAGAAACTCCTTTCTCTCGGCCCCAAAGCAGGAAATCGTCCCCAAGTCCACCATCATCTAGAAGCAGGAGTGTATCTGCAAGTCCGACAAAAAGCGGGCAACTGTCACCTGAACCGGTGAGCAACGATTATAATCAGAAGAAATCAGTTTGCGAACGGGACGTGCGATCGGCGCTAACAGAATGTATCGTTCCGGCGAAGCATGAAGATTGGGAGGTGATAGTGAACGCGTTGACAGAAGCCGAACGACTCGCGACGGACGGCGGCGCGCGGGCTCCGGCGGCGAGCTGGCGCGCGGTGGTCCGCTCGGCTGCGACGCACGTCAGATCGCTGCGCTCGCGGGTAGCTCGGACCGCCTGCTCGACGATAGGCGCTCTGTTCGAGAATCACGGGCGCTCGCTCGACCCAGAGTTGGAGGACTCGATGTCGGCGCTGCTCGAGCGTTGCGCAGACGTGAATCGGTTTCTGCGCGCGGACGCGGCAGCGGCGCTGGCGCGCGTGGCGTGCGGCAGCAGCAGCGCGCGGGCGGCGACGGTGCTGGCGCGGCGCGGCGCGGGCCACCGCGCGGGCCCGGTGCGCGCCGCGGCGGCGCAGGCGCTGACGCGGCTGGTGGAGCGCCTGGGCGCGGCGCGCGCGCTGGCCCTGCCGCCCGAGGCGCGCGCGCTGCTGCTGCGCGCGGCGGGCGACCTCCTGGGTGACGCCAGCGCCGAGACGCGCCTGCACGCGCGGCTTCTCTGCCTCGCGCTGCTCGAGGACGACCGTTTTCGACCGATGCTCAAGGAGTCCATGCAGCCTAGTCGATATCGAGCAATAGAAAAGATGGTCGATAAACTACGATGACGGTAAAAATGCCTCGATAAAGTCCATTACGTATATATTTTTGTTTTACGTAGTATTAAAACTAAGATGCAAGGATTCTACAAAAACAAATCATAAACCCGTGTTTTATCACATTATGCATTCAAATGACTGAATTGTGCGAAAGGTATTTTTGTAGAAAATTAGACTATATAAACTACAAACATTTTATGGACTCTTGTTATCCTCCTTCGGAGTGAACTTTATCGACTATATTATACATTAATACAAAACTATTGATATGTATTGTTTATAAGATTTTAAAAACGTGTATTAAATACAGAATTTGACTCTTATTTATTTTATTTCTGTCTCTACTAAACCAACATAATAAATGTGCCAAGGACCCCTAAAACAAAACCTATATAATTCGAGCCTTCACTTCACCTTATAGGTACCGTACCCGGGACATACCCAAAGGATTTTAACAGCATGGTCCTGAGTTAATTTGGAGTTAAAAAGGTCGTGTAAAGTAAGCTCTATTCAGTAAAATTTTTGAGGTAAGCATAATATAAGTTTTTGTGAAAAAAAACTTGTTACGAACCCTTATAATTGCGAGCGACGTAGCTGGCCCGCTCATAGACACACCAAAGCGCTGCTAATCTCAACATGTATTTAATTTACAGGGTCTATGGCAAGTTAGGCCAGATCACTCTCACCTTTACTGCAAAACAGGTGAAGTGGGTATACCACCACTGATACGAACATCGGTTATCATTAACACAGTATATACCTATTGGCTATTAGTCGTTAAAGGCCTGCGCAAACCGGCGAACGGCGGAGGGGACTATCGAAGAGGATTTCCTCCAGCCGGATGCCGCGTTGTAGCGCACGCATTCGGGCTAAATAACATAAAGTCTTCTTTCAGCAAAATATCCTATCTACGATATTTAAGGTACTTTCCCTTGATGTCTCATAGTCTTGGGACGCCCTGTATATTATTAAGTAGATATAATATTTTAAAGAGCGTGACAAATCTGGCGGGTCAAACATCCTCCCAGACTCTACATTTTTTTACGACAAAGGAAGTGTCTGGCAACTGTATATGTTTTATTATAACAATATCATATATGACTTAAGTAAAAACCAGTCTTCCTACTTTGACGTAAGTTAGCATGGTTTTTTCCACCTTTTATACCTGCTAACTGTAGCGATAATATTTTAAATAAATTTCTGTCACTAGTAATTTTATTTTAAGGACAATTTAAGTGTACGACTGCAGGTACTTTTTTTTTGCAAACTCGTTTTCTGCTTATTAAGACCAAAGTAATGAGTCCCGACACGGTGAGTCTACGTTCAATATAGCGGAGATCCTATCGCCATCTTCCGACTCTCTCAGATCAGCTCTTAGGTACCATGATATTACATTGTCATCGGGTCACTGTCAGCCCTTTCCATTTTAACGGAAAGTTGTTCAAAATTGACTTGCAAATTTTGATGGACAATAAACTGAGATAGCATAACTAGGTAGGTACTCTAGGTACTGTCGAGTTCACAAATACGAGTATGTGTAAACTTTAGGTACCTTGTTGATTTAATCAATTTAATGTCATGTTTAAACTTCAATATTATATGAATTATCCCAGCGATTATTTGTAAAATTAATAGGTATTGAATCATTGTAAATTTTACGTGACTGACTAATTTTGAATTGACTAGAAAAATATAATTATATATAAGTACATAATAAGCAGTGATCGGAATTGGTAGTGCCATTTCGCGGGACTTCGGTACGTAAGATTAGTATGGATATAGTTTTTAACCACGGGATTTGATATGAAAAAAAATAAGTTTGTGTTTAAAAAATATTTAAAGAACACGTAATGTGAAATGATGTATGGAAAATGTGCTTTCAGATAAATGCCCTGAATAAAAGTCTCTATAGTTGCTACCACTGTTATCGGGTCCCTTTCAATGTTTCGACTGATTTTGTACTAGATAGCAAAGTAGTAGTACTTTAATAAGTTCCAATTATCCTCTATCTATTTAAACAATTGACATTAGTTTAAACCTATTTTGTGATAAGCTGGCCAGTTAAATAGAGATAAAACGATTGCAATGTCAACTTCATTCAGGTGTACAGAAAAACCTTGCATGGTTTATGTTACATTGTCACGTCCTACCGGGTGGCAAGAAAAACTCGATAGAAGTTAAAGAATTTATTTAAAACAAAGAACTCCGGTAGTGTGATCAGAAGAGGGTAGTAGGTTCGTAGGGTGTGGTCTGATTCTGTGAAGTGGATAGCACTTCCCTCGTAGTTAGAGTGGCGCGGAGCGGCGGTGGAGGTAACCCGTCGGCAGCCCGACGGTGTACGATGCCAGGATCCTGGCGTCGGGGGATAGCACCCGGTGTGTAGCACCGGACCCCACTCGACGATCCTGGTCCCGGAGATAGACGCCGCGCCAGCCAAGTAGGTGCGTAGAGGAGGAGTAGATGGTAGCAGCGTTGGTGTACTCTTAGCGGTGAACGCTCCTAGCGGAGGTGTACTCCCAGCGGTGATTATGAACGGTGAACGGTGAAAGGTGCTCGGTGCTAGGTGAAAGGTGAACGGTGATTGGTGCTCCCTGTACGGTGAACCCTGGAAACCCAAGCATTAGCTGTGTGAGCCTGGTGTCCAGTATTGGGATAGTTATGCCAGCCGCCGTTTGGTGAAGCCCGAGGGAATAGCGCTTTTAATTATTGGCGGTGGCAAGAACTATCGGAACGGAGTTACATAAAACAAAGAAAAGCTAAGCCAAAATAACAATTTACTAAACAAGTTAATATACTAACGACCGTTATGAAGTAACGGTCGGTTATTAGAAATAAAAATAGTTAAAAGAATAATTTGGAATAATCTAGAAGAACACACAATAAGAAAATATAAAACACGATAACATTACACAGCAATATAGAATTAGAATAGACAGTTAGTTCGTTGCATTGAACTTACCCGATTTGGGGATTTGCACCGATTTTATAGATAGTGTAGCGTTACCGCTACAAAATCGCTTCAAATTCGCGCGTTTATTTTGTTTATTTTTTAGGTGTCGAACTCCTTTGTGTGTTTGAGTTGCTGGCCTGCGTTGTTAATGGTTTCGATTATTATTTTAAAATTTTGAATGTGTTGTCAGATTGTTCGGCATGGTTGTAAGATGTTTCTTTTTGACATTGGTGCTTCAGTCTCATAACCGAAGGGATATATTTTTTGTTCTCGACTTCGTACATTTGCAATTTCAAGTACAATTGCAGTTTTAACAGTGACCTAGTTCGCATAGTTGGGTGCACGGTCACTCTATCTGCTGAGCGAAAGGAAGGAACCTTTTTTGCACCAAATAATACCGGCTTGAACCGGGTAAGTTGATATTTATTGAGATCTTTCCCCGCTAGGCCCCGTTCTGATTGTCTTGTCGTTCGTTACTCATTAGATCCTTTTATTCTAGTCCACCTACCACCTGAAGAAGTTGTCCACTAAACGCGAACTGCGGACGATTATTGTGCAATCACACGCGTATAGCGAGACACATATACTTTCACGCGTTGTGTACAACGCACGCGTGTGACTCCGGAGACTTCGGCTACGAGACCTTTTTTTTTCAAGATAAGCGTAGTTTAAGAAACCTTTTTTTATATTTTTTATATATGCGTACATGTTAAATTTATTTTTGATTTAAAGGGAACGAGCGTTTAAAATTCCCATCTCCGAACTTCAATGTCAAAGATAATATGCGCATATTTTCTTAGGGCCCCTTTGACTATTATTGCTATCGTGCATTGTTTCTCCAAATTCTAAAAGAGTCCGCGCGCTCCATGAACGTTTGTTCTTTTTCGGCCAATATTCGGAAACGTAACTTAAATCATTCTTGGAATACCTTTTTATCTCTAAATTTTTGTGTTAATCCTTAATTTTTCGTCTTTACTAACCTCTAAAATTTTTTGTTATTATATTATCGTCACCTCACCTAAACTAGTTACTATTTATTTTTTATACCAATCTTTGTCGCAATTGTCTATTATTCGACACCTTTAATTAATCTTAATAAACTATCTTTAGGTTACAATTTATTTTTTATTTGTAATAAATTTCTACGTTTATCCTAGGCACAGTCCTAGGATCAGTTAGTGCTCCCCTCTTCCCTTTGGAGCGTAACAAATGGCGCCCGAAGTAAGTTTTTTCATAGTTTTTCTTGTTATATTTAATTTTTTTTTTTTGTGTCCTTTGTGGTGAGCTTGGTCTAGAAGACCAATAGTAAATTACCCATTCTACTAATTCTTCACGTTGTGTTCTAGGTTTGCGTCCCCGTTGAACTTCCTGTTGTGATGAGGTGTTTGTTTCACCTCGCTCGCTTACTTCGTCGGGTCGTTCCCGCTTCGACGGTGATTATTTTAATGTGGTGAATTGTAATTGTTACATAACTTTGAATTCTTTGAATAATCGTTTTTTTTTTTAGAGATTACGCTATCTAATTCTCGTATCAAAGCTTTACTAGATAGTGGAGCACAAGTATCCCTTGTCGATCTTTCATTATTAAATAAGTTGGATATTTCTTTTAACTTCCATTTGCGACCTACTGTTATTTCAGCTGATAGTTCACCTATCGAGATACTTAGCAGTGCTTAGTGATGTGATGACCTCGCCGATCTTTACTTTCTTTGGCTTCGTGTC
Source organism: Acleris emargana (assembly GCA_927399475.2). Taxonomy (NCBI): domain Eukaryota; kingdom Metazoa; phylum Arthropoda; class Insecta; order Lepidoptera; family Tortricidae; genus Acleris; species Acleris emargana. The sequence goes on along the minus strand of OV656841.1, from coordinate 13,149,347 downwards.
ACGTATCTCAACCTGGAGCTGACATGAATTTTCCACTGAATTTAATTATTTACATAATGCTGATAATTATATTTTTTTTACAAAAAATACCTGTAGATCATCCGAAACTTAATGTCTTTTATTGCCACCAAAAAAATTTGCCACTTGAGTTTTATTTTCTTGTCATGCTTTTTGTAAGTAGGACCCGTCAAGGTGAGTGCTTTTTTTTTTTTTTTTTGCATGTAACCTTTTCGCTCCTACGTACTACCTCGTGTTATTAGAGTTCCCGGTGGTTTTGCATGGCTGTGGTTTTTTTTATTTTCGTCTCCAGCATGTTATCTCACCGTGAACTAGGTAACATTCCGTAATCAGGTGTTTGGACACCAAATGCTTCTCGTCTGCGTGTGCGGCGTCTTTTTAAGCTTTGAATATATCCAGACCGTGGGCCCATGATGGAACTCAGTCGGGATGAGCTCGCCACCATACACGTTATATAAGTTTTTCGTCTCTTGGGTGTTTAATGTTTTAAATAGGTTCAGACTATGTGCCCAAGTTGGTACACAGTCGGGACGAACTCGCCTTTAGACGGAAATCTTCTGCGGGATTTGGGGAATGGTGTACCATATACCTCCCTTTGGTCGTTGCGGTGGTAATACTTAGATCTTGTTTGTTTAGGCGCTACGGTGATTTTGGTAAATTTATTTTTTTGGCTTAAGTTCATTTAACATGTCACGTCAAGGATATTTAAAAAAGTTAGGCATTTACTTTTAATCTGTATTGCGTTTTCTGTCCGGTTATATTGTTTCGTATTTTTGGTACACAATTATTCCTAAATTCTAAAAGACCCATATGTGTCAACGTTTCCTTTTTCGATTCATCTTCTGGTCATAATTTTTTTTGTATATCATAGGTTTATTCCCAGTAGGCCATAGGTTGATCTGGTCTCGGTAGACATTTCTAATTTTTTTGGTCGCACTGTACTTTGTACCTTTTGTTAAAATATGGTTTTGGCGCTCAATCTCTTATCATTATCACATAACACCAGTCATTTGTTTTTTATTACATATTACGCTCGCCGCGTAGTTATGTATATTATAGCGTGTTGGATAGGTCGTGATATTTGTGTCGAGACTCTGTTGAATTTTTCAGGTTGGCTTGGTATTTTGTTGGGCTATCTTACTGAATCAACGGATAGGTAGTTTGCGCAAACTGCTTAACCAGTGATTTTAGTATTGTAGTGGTTTGTTGGTCAGCGAACTTAGTGCACGAGGTGTACCTTTGTTTAAGTGTTAGTGCCTGAAAATTTCAAATAGAGTATCCCAATTGTTCTTCGTGTTTTCTTTAACTTTGTGCACTCTTGTGTGCCTAAGTTCATCTTTTGCTGCATTGGTGATAATAATATTTCTTTTTTTGTGTGTCATGTAATTCTTAGTTTTTAATGTTAGGAATTAGAATATAAACTTCCACCATGAGTATTGGCTATGGTTTACGTGGATAACCGGTCACGGTTACTGCTGTGATAGTGTACAGCTTATCCGTATTAGGTTGCTTAGGTTAGTTAATTTTGTTCGTAGGTTAATTTAGTCTTGTCTCAAGTTGTTTTGGGTTGGCGATACCTTGTGAACTTGACCTTGATGCTACAGGGTGTTAATTGTTGTCTTAGTGTTTAGTTATGAACTTGTGATTAATTATAGGGTTGTTACTTGTGGTAATGGTTAGGGTTGCCTCTTGCAAAATATTTAGGGTTGTGACTTAATTAATTCTGGGGAAGTCAATTTTTTTTTTTTTACCTTAGTTGGAAGATAATTGTAGCGTTACCGCTACAAAATCGCTTCAAATTCGCGCGTTTATTTTGTTTATTTTTTAGGTGTCGAACTCCTTTGTGTGTTTGAGTTGCTGGCCTGCGTTGTTAATGGTTTCGATTATTATTTTAAAATTTTGAATGTGTTGTCAGATTGTTCGGCATGGTTGTAAGATGTTTCTTTTTGACATTGGTGCTTCAGTCTCATAACCGAAGGGATATATTTTTTGTTCTCGACTTCGTACATTTGCAATTTCAAGTACAATTGCAGTTTTAACAGTGACCTAGTTCGCATAGTTGGGTGCACGGTCACTCTATCTGCTGAGCGAAAGGAAGGAACCTTTTTTGCACCAAATAATACCGGCTTGAACCGGGTAAGTTGATATTTATTGAGATCTTTCCCCGCTAGGCCCCGTTCTGATTGTCTTGTCGTTCGTTACTCATTAGATCCTTTTATTCTAGTCCACCTACCACCTGAAGAAGTTGTCCACTAAACGCGAACTGCGGACGATTATTGTGCAATCACACGCGTATAGCGAGACACATATACTTTCACGCGTTGTGTACAACGCACGCGTGTGACTCCGGAGACTTCGGCTACGAGACCTTTTTTTTTCAAGATAAGCGTAGTTTAAGAAACCTTTTTTTATATTTTTTATATATGCGTACATGTTAAATTTATTTTTGATTTAAAGGGAACGAGCGTTTAAAATTCCCATCTCCGAACTTCAATGTCAAAGATAATATGCGCATATTTTCTTAGGGCCCCTTTGACTATTATTGCTATCGTGCATTGTTTCTCCAAATTCTAAAAGAGTCCGCGCGCTCCATGAACGTTTGTTCTTTTTCGGCCAATATTCGGAAACGTAACTTAAATCATTCTTGGAATACCTTTTTATCTCTAAATTTTTGTGTTAATCCTTAATTTTTCGTCTTTACTAACCTCTAAAATTTTTTGTTATTATATTATCGTCACCTCACCTAAACTAGTTACTATTTATTTTTTATACCAATCTTTGTCGCAATTGTCTATTATTCGACACCTTTAATTAATCTTAATAAACTATCTTTAGGTTACAATTTATTTTTTATTTGTAATAAATTTCTACGTTTATCCTAGGCACAGTCCTAGGATCAGTTAGTGCTCCCCTCTTCCCTTTGGAGCGTAACAATAGGTATTAAGTACCTATACGAACGTTAACACTAGTGTTCGAAGTGTAGTAGTTGAGGCGGCAAAGAGGACGAATGAAATGAGCGTGGCCCTTTTATAACCTTTCGCCCATTTCGGTTAATTTTGAATATGAGTAGGGCGAACAAAGAAATGCTAGAAAGCCAATTCGCGTCATGAGTGAAAATATCGGGTCATGTAGGTAAGAAACCAACATACCCTCCATTATTTTCTCATGCGCTGAATCGGATAAGAAAGAATACATTATTTAATTATTTTATTAACGAGTGACAATTAAAAGGTTATTTATATTTATGTTGAAGTTAATTTTATTAAAAGATTTAAATATAAGTAAGTTACACAGAATGGCTAGTAACGCCATCTGTTGGATAAGTGTCGTCAACACTTGACAAAGATCGATTTGTGGTTAACGCAACTAAAATAATCTGTGGAATTGAGCTGTCTGTTTGACAGTTATTAGTAAACAATTCTTAAGGATGTTTACAATACGAATTTAAATGAAAGTGAAGTGAAATGAAATTAAATTGAAGTGAATTAAGCTTGTTTGTATGTTAAAATGCAGCACAGGTAAACAGCGTAACAACTGCATTGTTACAACATTTGTTTTAATGTTTTGTAACTTTTTATATCAAATAAATTTAAATAAAAAAATGCATGTCAGTGTCATATGCAATCTGTACCTACCATATAAATAGAAATTCAATAATCGCAAAAGTTACCGGACTTTGTGATATTCTTATTGTGACTATTTTGGCTGATCCTTACTGACTCCGATTTACTTCTGATTGGACTAAGTAAAGTCTTGTTGTTGTAAATAAGAACAGTATCAGATCTTTCTACCTCACTGAACATGCGTCGGAAAACTAAGAAAGAAACTGTTCTAAGTTGGATTGAACTATATCCCGATTTAAAGTATGACTCTACAAGACATTTAATACACTGTAAAAAATGTGAAGTTGATATAGGGTGTAGAAAAAGTACAGTGAAAAGACACGTCGAAGGACCTGTACACACAGGATTGCCTCGCAAGCCAGATGAAGGTTTTTACTTCGACCTGATCGAGTTCCTCATAATGTGCAATATCCCATGTGTGCAAATCGAAAACCCAGCATTCAAATTTTTCTTGCAAAAGTACTTTTGCTGTACTTGTGCAGATCAGCCTCTTCAAAGTCTACCCAGTGAATCAACGATAAGAAAAGTATACCTGGACAAGTTTTATCAAGCCAGAATATCTGCTATAAACAATTAAGTAGCAAATAAAAAAAATTGGATATCGCTTGATGAAACGACAGACTTTTTAGGCAGATATGTGGTCCATTTCTTGGTGAAGCCCTTGGATGCAACTGTTTCCCAAAAAACTTATTTAGTGGCATGTAAAGTGCTAGCAGTAGTGAATGGGGAGACTATTGCTAAGTTTGTTACAGACTGCTTACAAAATATGTGGGCTGAAACCTATGAAAATCAACTCGATAGTGTCCTTCTATTATGTACCGATAGCGTTGCGTATATGTTGAAGGCGGGGCGAATTTTAAAAAGTGTTTGACCCAAAATGAAACATATGACATGCTTAGCTCATGCTCTGCATCGGGTGGCAGAGCAAATAAGATGTCAATATCCGGATGTAGACACCCTGATCGCTAACTTGAAAAAAGTATTTTTAAAGTCTCCTAATAGAGTGCAACTGTTAAAGGAAATTTATCCAAATTTGCCCTTACCTCCTAAGCCAGTAATCACAAGGTGGGGGACCTGGCTTGCTGCAGTGTCTTACTATGTAAGTAAGGTACTTTAATTAAATAAATACGGTAATGTCACGATTAAGAACTTCAGATGCAGTTTCGATTAAAAAGGCTAAACAAGTGCTTAAAAAATCCAACATTAAAAAATATTTAAATTTTATTCATGAAAATTTTAATATCATTGAGGTGGTTTTAACTCGTTTACAGGAACGTAATATGTCAATGGTCGATGCCTTAATAGATTTTGATCAAGTTAGGATGGTCATAAATTGGTCTACTAGTTTACCCGTAGAAACCAAACTTGAAGCGGTCATGGCTCGAAATCCGGATTTAGACACTATAAGAGAATACGCTGAAATTATTTCAAAAGAAACCGCATCCTGATGACATTCCGTTTTATAAATTTGCCCCGCTGACATCAGAGAGGTAGAAAGGTCATTTTCTACATATAAATGGATATTAGACGTTAAAAGAAATAGATTGACAGAAGAAAGTATAGAAAAAATTATGGTTTGCTACTATAATTTCGAAAAAAAGTAAGGAATAAAAGATGTTAAATAAATTTAATAATGTTCATTTCATATAGTGATGTTGATGTTTTATGTTTTATTCAATGATTGTATTATTGTCAATTGTAACTGTTAACTGAAAGTAATTTTAAATGAATGATGTATTTATAATGACAAAAAAAAATACTTTTGCGTTTTGAAGATATTTTTTTTGTGAAATAATACGAATCCCGGAATCCCGAGTCTTATCCATGTTATTTACAATGTTTAAGGTCATTCACCCGAAATGGCACTACCTATTCCGATCATTGATAATAAGTTAATAACATTATCAAAAATAAATTCTGTATTCTATATTAGGAAGACTACCTATTTGATTATAATAAATAATAACCATAACCTACCGGATAACTGAACTCAACTTTTAGATCGTTTGTCAGTATTTGTCAAATTGACAAGTGATGTTAAGCATGGATCCCATATTGATCCGCATGGACCAACATGAAAAATTCATACCAATTTTATACACCAGAGCAGTTAAGTAACAATCCGTGGTCAGTTTGACGCCAGGAAAGTGCATAGAGATGGAGCCACTGAGTTCCGGGACCCTGTCTATGCTCTCCTCCTTTTTGTTCTGGAACATATTGTACATCGTGTGCAAGGTTAAAATCCCGAACGAAGACCCGGAGTACTACTCCCGGGCGGTGACCTTCCTGCACGGTTCGGTGGCCACCATCGTGGGACTTGCACAATGTGACCCGATGAATCTCACCATGTGTCGGTTCACTTGTGAGATTTGTTAATGTACCTATCTATAGTTCCTTCTAGACCAGTTCTGAGGTTACATACATTAGATATGAAAAGTCTAAATAGGGTGAACGTACCAGTGAATGAACAGTGCCAGTGAATGAACAAAGTAAGCATATTTTCGCAAAATAATTTTCTGTAAATTTCTACCAAACAAAGTATGTTTTTAGATTAGCAACATTACTAGTAAACATCATGGTAACATTGAATTAAACTTAGGTTTAGGTGCATTGGTTGCAAAATAACGGATACATACCTACATAAAGTGGACGTGTCGCTGACGTGTTTTCGTTGTATGGGGCAGTAGTTAGAAGACTGATAAGTTACCTTGTGTTTGATATGATAAACAACTGTGCGATTCGTAGTGTGTGTTTATTTTAACTCTTAGGGATATTTTTTTCTATTGACATACCATATCATGTATTTTTGTTTTAAATTGCCGTTTTTAAGCAAATGCTCTATAACCGGGTCACAGAAACCGCTAAAACCAATGAATGAACGGCAGTGTTCATTCACTAGAACCGTGTAAAAAACTTATTTTACAATATTGTGCGTTTTCTTTGCTGTATTAAAATATTTTTTTTCGGAAACTCTTAAATGCTTAAAATGCTAGTTCGTTCACTGCTTTATAATAAAATTCCCAGTAAATTAACTACCATCAATACGACTTGTTCATTCATTGGTTTCAAATAAAAATGAAGAGCCAGTTATTTAACGATCGTTATTTTACGAGATCCTATTATACCTACAGCGTTTACACGCGGGCAAGTTGGACGTCAGTGAAGACCAAGAAGAAAAAAATAATTTATAAATAAATTAGAAAGAAGAAAAGAATCATTATAAACAATTAAACATCGTTCATTCACTGGTTTAATTTGTTCATTTTCTGGTGTTTTCATGTTCATTTACTGGTGTTTTGGGGTGTTTTCGGCTTAAAATACCTACAATTAAAAAAATTGCAATATCATTATAAAACAAACGTTATATAAGCAAACTAGAACACTTGCTTGATTAAAAACGACACTAATATTTGACGACAACTTCTTCCAGTTTATTAAAGCCGAAAATCTCCTTTCAGCAGCACTGTAAAATTCGTCCATTCTAAAGAATACCTTGTTTAGATAATTATATGGAAAAAGTATGGTTCTTCTTTAATTGATGATTCAATGTTGCTAGCGATATTTTGGCAATTATTATTATCACACGCGAAATACTTATTTCTTAATTTTAATCTTCGTCGCCACTGTTATTTCTCGTTAGAGGGAGCCACGGAGGAGACAACCCCAAATAAAACACCTTGCTCGTTGTCACGTTTAATGCAACTGCCTGACGCGGACCGGACGCAGTCGCGTTTACCTAGCTACTAACTTACAGAAAATACCCACATAACAATAACATTACAATATATTTACGACATTACTTCCCGCGACTTATTTCTCGCTCGGCGGCGGCGTCGTTGATCGGGTCACCAGCTTCCCGAACACATGGTTGAGGGAGGCTATAGCTGAGATACGCGTCATACATACTCGTGTACGGTTGCTGTATGTGGGGTCCGGTCTGCTGCAAGGACCTGATTTTAGTTAGTTATTTTAATTGTCGTTCCTGAGGTTACATTTTTAATGATTTTATTTGTGTTAGTTTTAAAATAAGTATTTAATTCTTTTAAAATAATTGTATTTTATGATTGGAAAAAATGACCATCGGCTGGAGTTTATTGCGGCGCTTTTTCTCCGCGAAGCGCTAGGTAGTAGATTCACTCCATATTACCGACGTGTAAAAGAGCCGACACGTGAATAAATATTTTGAATTTTGAATTGCTCGGTAATCACCTAATCACTAATCCCTAGAGTAACAGATGCCTTTATTTTCTGTTATTATTTTATTTATTCATTAGCGAGAGGAAAGAAAATCCAAGTTGTACCAGCCACTGCCAGCTACAGGGTAATAAAAATTAAATAAGGAACTTTTTATTATTCTAGCCCCCACTCTCAGCCAGCACTACGGATTAATGATATGGTCGTGGGGTTACTTTGCGTTTGACCTCCTATGGTGCCTTATTTACTTTAACGAGGGTCCGCTGATCCTCTGCCATCACACAGTGGCCCTCTTGGCCATCACGATGTATTTGAACAAGGAGAGGACTGGGTGTACCTTTGCGTGTACTCTAGCATTAATGGAAGTCACTAACCCACTTCTACAAACTAGATGGTGCGTATGTCTAGTGTTTGCGATGCACGAAGGCGCGCCGGCCACTCAAATTGACTTTGCACGGTTGCGTCAAAGTATGTTAATTTTTGTAGTGGGGCGGGACTTCTTGTATTGTTAAAACTATACAATTATAAATTTTAATTTATATTTTTTTACACAGGACATGGTAAGGGGGGCATAGCCAGAGCGGGGCTTTAAAATTATAAAGCGCTCGGTTGCTTTACGCGATAAACGCTACGTTAAACGTCATGCGTTTGACGCACATCATTTAGCATTAGATAATCTAATTAGGTAATTATAATGCGAATTTTATGAAATGACCCGATTAGTAAAGATGTGTTTAACAGAAAGGGCCAGTTAAAAAAGTTCTTACTATACCAAACTGCACATTGTTGACTGCACTTGCGTTGCCATCCTGAGATCTCGGATGGAATGTGTCTATGCTAATTAAATCATTTCATCGGTTGTCTTACACAAAAATGCAAACACAGTAGAATGCAGTTTGACGGTAGGTTAGGCGGACAGACCCTACAAATCATCACATACTTTTTTTAAACAAAGACATTTGTTTTCCTGTATAGGTTTCTCAAGAACAGTGGACATGAGAAAACCAAATTATTTTTATTAATTGAAGTGACATATATAGTGTCTTTCTTTTGTGCCCGTGGCATCATCGGTAGCTACCTGATGTACTTCATTATGACCCATGATATCTTTGGCATGGATCAAAAACTATTCGCAGTAGCCCTGCACATGATCTCCATAGGACTTATGTGGCAGATAACGTCTTACATAATGCACAAATACAGAAATCACATAGTAAGTATTATAATTTACATATAACAGTTTGTGGAACAACAAGCAACTAGAAACCTCCCGTTACACAAACTTTTGAACTGATATATTTTATGGTGAAAAAACAGTACTGAAGTATTCTAACCAATAATCAATGGCCAAAGATTGTATGTACATATTTCTATGAATTTGAAAATGAGGAATATCAATTCGTGACTTTTTTCACAGCTTGCTATAAAAATAAGAAAGGGAATAATAAAGGCTTCTAGTACTCTTAGGCGATGGGCTTGCAACCTGTCACTAATACACTGGTAAACATCTTAGCCTGATTGTGCAAAACGTGGTTACAGAATTATCAACAACTTATTTAGGAGTGCTTGGTAATTCTGTAGCTCTGCCTACCCCACTCTGGGAATGAAGGCGTGAGTTTATGTATGTATGTATGCTATAAAAATAACCAAGTAAGCCAACAAAGAATTGTTCTTCCCTTTCTAGCAAAACAGAATTTCACATGGAGTATGTATGGCCGATGTGTAACATGATGTCACATGGCGTATCGGATCTCTCTATCTAATTAGCAGTTTAAAATGCTTGTATCACCCGTATTTCTTGGCCGATTTTAATTTCAATTTCAATTTTGATGTTTTTTATTACGGTATTTACATATTATGTTGAGAAATATCATTTAAAAAATCCATGCATAATCCCTATTACTGGTTTTAAATCAAAATGGTCCCTGTGACAGGATCTTGGTACTTACCACAGTACTTGGTGACATTTTAGAGACAATTATCGCATATATTTTTCAAAACTTGTGAAAACTCGTGTACAAGCATTTTAAAAGAAATCAGGGATAGTCTGGTGACACAAAAAAATGGTAGCAAATTTAAAATATCACACAAAATGCATAAAGACTGGATTAGGCATAATGTGCCCTTTATTACTGTAGTACCATTGATTTGTACCATCAATGGTACAAGTGATACTACTATGTGTCCTTAGTACCATTGAAAAAGATACTAGTTTATACCGTGTATTTACTTGTGAAAAAAAAAACAAATTAAAAATAATACTTAAAATGGTACTTTTTTGTTCTGTCTAGTCATACACCTACACGATGTGTACAAAACGAGTTGTTTAAAATGAGGTAGGTTTAGGTTATGTTAGTTTTGCAGCAGGCCCAGAGGGCCAAACCACCCAGAAATAAGAGCTCCGCGTCAGCGGAGCTCCGTCGACACTCTTATTTCAAATCAATCAGACAGTGTCGACGGAGCTCCGCTATTTCTGGGTGGTTTGGCCCTCCGGGCCTGCTGCTAAACTAACATAACCTAAACCTACCTCATTTTCATATTTACATGTTTACATTTTATATGTATATATTTTTTGTATGTTTTCGATGCAATGGTACTAGCGACACGTGCTAGTATCGGTAGTACCATTGATGGTACTAAGGACACATAGTAGTATCACTTGTACCATTGATGGTACAAATCAATGGTACTACAGTAATAAAGGGATAATGTGACAGCCTGTTTCATTAGTAAAATTGTTGCCACATGAAAAATAAGAAATAAATGCTTATGTCATAACTCGCTGTTCAGACTCTAACCAGTGGGAGTAGCCTTTTAATTTCTTATTCTCTTTATTTCAGGGAAAGTTTAAAGATTTTTTGGACGAGATGGGCATTATTTTGAATGATCAGATGTAAAATATTATATGGTTAAGTTTCGTACAAGAAAAGTTTGTGGTATAGCAAGTTGAGTTGGCAGCACTAGGATCTACCCTCACAGATATTGATGTTTTTGAAACCTTTTCTAAAGTTAAAACAAAGAATGTCAGTAAAACAAGATGTTGCTAAATTTTAATTACATAAATTTTGTAAATTTAGGGTACACAATATTAACCTTATGGATGCCACACAGGCCGACAACTGAAAGTCTTGCCACTGACGCTACTGTATGGCGACAGCTGAAACAAGTTGAAGATTAAAAGAGACTTTGTTTGTGTGTGTGTAAAACACCTTTTGTATTTGTAAGGCCTTTAAAAGTTAATGGGAGAAAGCAAATCCCCTGAAGTGGAACTTTGAGAATTTAAACATCATTTTGGATAGAAATATCACCTGTTATGCAATAACAATTACAGTAATCAGATGCAGAAAAATGTTACAGATTAGAAGGAGCTTTTTAGCTTTTAAACAGTACCCAATCAAATGATATAATACCCAAATTAGTAAATAACTTGTGCTTTACAAAAATTACCATTAGTTTTTATATTAGTGGTATATTTTAATGAAAATGTAGGTATTTCTCATCAGAGTTATTATTAAATATAAACAACACTAATCCATCACATTGTATTGAAACCTAACACAACTGAAAATGAAAAAAAACTGATTTTGACATAAACCACATTCAAATTCACTATCATTTCAGGGGTATTGCTTTTTCACTAGGAAATTATAATTACAGGGCTATTTTTCAATAGGTGCACAAATCTTGTTAATCAATAGTTCATGTTGTGTTATTTTTACTCTAGCTTAAAAAACATTAAGATACTCTGAAGCAGGTGTGCAAGGAGAGGAGCGTCCTGTAAAAAGCTTTTTACCATTGAGGTTTTTAAAAAGTGAGTTTCTAGTATCATTTGGTGCTCACACAAAAATGTAAAAATTAAATAATTTGCACAAGAAAAATCTGATTTCATTGTTGTAATATATTATATTAACAATACAAAATCATATTTTAAAATTTGTATACTGATAAAAAAATTACCGTGTTTAATAAATGTAATCATTCAATCTCTCCTGTGGTAATTGCCTTTTTTATGACTTCTACGATCTCTCCAATTATTATTGGGATACTTGTTACGGCTGCCATGGTAGTCATCACCATGATTATCTCTGCTGTCGCGACTGTGATTCTTATCAGGTCTGTATGGGTGGTGCCTATGAGTCCAGTTGCCTTGTAAACTGGCTTGTACCAGTTTGTCATTCAGGTCATGGAGATGTCTAGGGACATACATATTTCTTTGTTCATCTTCACGTATCCTGTCAGTCATTTCTCCAAATTGTTGCACTACATTGGCTTGAGAAACAAAGTCTAGTGATGGATCAGGGCCATAACAGCGTATTGGTGGTGGCAACAGAGCCATTCGGCCTCTGCATTGAAGTGACAGTGTTCTGTGAAACAATGCCGTGCCACGGAATAAATTAATAGCGTACGGCACTGACACTTCATGGCTGTAAGTTATGAACGCAAAATTTTTTTGGCGTCCGTCTCTATCTCTCGGTATTCTCACTTTTTCCAAAGGCCCCGCCTGATCGAAAAAAAAAAGTTAAATATATTCATTAAAGTAAATGGCATATATAAATATATTATCAAGTGACAAATAATTACACAGATGTACCTGAAGAAACAATTCATAAAGTAGTTCTTCAGTAGCTTGTTCAGGCAAATTACCGCACCATAATGTCTTGTTGTCTTCGTCAATCATTGTTTTGCTATTTAAGAAAATAAATAGGTTTTTAATTTTGCTCCTGTGAGCATTTGTCAGTTAAATTGCACCTAAAACAATGATAAAGTTGATAGATAAATACAGTCAAATCGAATCGAAGGATGACACAGGGTTACCAACTCCATTTTATTTTTACCCTGATAACTTAAGTTAAAACCCCATAAAAATAAACATATTTTTGGAAAATCCCCTTCATCAATTTCTTTAAATCGTTTTGTTCTAAAAGTTCGGCTTTTTTATGATCATACACTTGCACATTATTAAATAGATGGAGTTAATCGTAAATCGGATGACATGATGTGACCCTCGGTTACAAAAGAAACTGCAAACCAGATTATAAATAAGAGTATTTGCATGCAATGTTTGTTCTATCTATGTACGACGCCCTCTTCGCCCGTGCGTGGTACGGTTGTCTGTGTCCGGTTGACTAAAATTTCCATTTCTGAATCAAATTTAACAGAGTCGACGGAGCTCCGCGAGAGCGAGCGAGTACTTCTGAGTGTTTTGGCCCTTCGGGCCGGCTGAAGTACTAACATAACCTAAACCTACCTCATATTTATTGGTCAACCGGACATAGCCAACCGTACCACGGGGGAAGAGGGGGTTTATGCAGTGGTTACATCTACGGACGGGGTTGGACAAGATTCATGTTTGCATGTCTTAATTTACATTAAGAAAGAGATGGAAACACCAATTATTGTTAAATCATCCTGATGCGGTTCGAGCATTATGACATTTATGACGGATATTCATAAAGCAATATAAAAAAAACGATATAAAGCTGTAAAGCCATCTTTATAGTCTGTGCTATGTCTGTGGTGAATTACTTTATTTTATCTGTTACTTGACGTTCCGTTCCGTCTTGTCTTGTCTTTCTTTCGTACTCTGTCGACTAAATTTAATTTGATCTGTAGTCAGTCGCCGCCGCCATATAAATATTAAATATTTTTACATTTGATCAAGACTACTAGTTTAAAATATTTAACTAATGCACCCGTTATACTCGTGTAGTAATCGTTTGAAAATGTCCCTAAGTGTACGTATCGGGAACACTATTGTTTAATGTCATAAACGTATTTTCTCGTTAGTACGTAATTCTTTTGGACTTCTTTAAGGTTAAGGTTGGAGCGGCACCATGGACGACTCCAATAAATACCAGCAGATGCAAGATGAAATGTCCCGGTAAGAATACTAAACATCTTTGTGGCCCCTTTGACCCCTTTACTGAAATGTTTTGACTACATTGAATGTAAAGCCAGCCTGCTAGTTAGAGTATGACTTACGTCCCTAATCTGGGCCTCAAGTTAGTAGTTTGGGGTCCACTGGATATTTCCTTGTATGTTCTTGTGCTTAGTTAATCAATAAACTTATCTTTATCTTTCATAAAGGTAAAGGATTTATATGAAAGTTGAATCTAGTGCTCCAGCATTGCCACATAGTGCATTAGGGTCTCTAGGCAATAAAGCATCTTTGAGGTGTAACATTATTTAAATTATGTTATTATTGAAAGATGAATAAAAAATCACCACCAAAAAGCAAAATATAACTTCTTTTAAAATAGTAGGTAATAAGGTCATGCCCCTTAAGGGGAAGATTTATAAAACACCTTTAGACCTGCTGTCTTGTATGGATCAGATTGTTGGGCCACGAAAGGAATAAATTAAAGGCAATTGCATGCAGTTGATATGAGAATGCTGAGAGGGACATGTGGTGTTACTCAAATGGATAGAATAAGAAATGAGTATATAAGAGGACGTCTGAAAGTGACACCAGTGACTGAAAAGTGTGGAAATCAATTGTCATGTTATGGGCATGTGATGCGGAGGAATGAGGACAAATATCATCAGGAAAGTTTTGAGTATGAATGTGGATGGCTATATGAGTAGGGGAAGACCAAAGAAACAATGGATGGATTGTGTGAAAGATGATATGGCACAAAGGGAGTAAATACTGAGATAACGACTAATAGAGAAGTATGGAAGAAAAAGACATGTTGCTTCGACCCCAAATAAGTTGGCAAAAGGGCAGGAGAATGATGATGAGGTCAGTCCAAATGAAGTCTGCTTTTGATAACAATATTGTAGGATGCTGACTTCAATTGGACTGACCTAATTATTTTTTTACATTTTTCTTTTATACTTTGCTGTTATGTAGTCCTACTTCTCAATGAATAAGAAACAATAGACCATTTTAATCTCACCACAAGCAATGCTGTGGGAAACTCATTGTCATATATACCTAAATATGCTTCGTCATAATTGCTCAAATATCTACAAATGGAATATCTTGTACCCTTGAAATATATACCGTTTGGGAGTTCCGGTGGCCATCTGTGGTCTTCGTCAACAGTTCCACTACACTAAATAGTGCTTTCCTAGAGCAAATACGCATGTTACAATGAAAACTACCTATGATTTGAGAACAAATTTAGTGAATAATTAATTATATGACATTGTATTTTGTCAGATAAATTAACTTCATTTTTGTCTAGTTTTCTCAATTACCTTATAGATAGGTAAGAAATCATGTTGTATATTTTTCACTACATCTGTACTTCATTCTAAGACTTTCACCTTAATTTATCACAAGGCACCATGGTCTATAATCAAATGAATGAATACCCACATCTTAATATTGTTTCCTTCCTCATTTCACTATAGAAATAAAACTAACTTGGTACTTGGCAAAAATTTGATTTTGGGGTACAATTGGACGTAGTTAAGGGAGTGGAGTTAAGTATTCCACGGTGGTCCTTAGGGTCTAGACTATCAATCAGCAAAAAGGATCCAGAAAATTATGATGGTTTAAAATCACATAGGAACCAAACCTCATCTATGGCAGGGATATTACTGGCTGCTGCAAACACGCTAGAACCAGTGTAACAAAACCATTTTTCTCAAAAAGGATCTAATCCACTTAAATCGTAATATCTCGAAAAGTAATGATTTTTCATTACTTTTCACGATATTAGGACTGCATTTTTTTTTTTAAATTAATAAAGAAAAACATTTTCGGTCATTTTTTCCATAGTATAATTTTGTGTAAAATCAATCTATCATTGTTTAAATGGTGTTTAAACGCTCCGTGAACTTAAAACTGCATTGCTCGAGTGAAAGTCACGGTGGATTGACGCCTTTTCCCTTAAGTAGGTCCAATTAGAATAGTTTACTTGAATTATGACGGTGGTTTCAATCATTGGGATCCAAATTTCCGACACTGTTGGGAATAAAAGTAACACAGAAACAAACTCCCAATATCCTGATAAACTATGGTCTATGACCACTAGTAAAGTAAATAATACTTGTTACTGTGAAATTGTTTGCTCCTGGAAAACATAATTTAAAAGATACTGGCTTCAGTCACATTTGATAGTGTTTTATTGGGTAAAATGTGATTGTCAGATTTGAAGCGGAGATATCGGGCGCGCCAGGGCTGCGGCAGGTGATCGGCGCGGGCACGTTCGGCGCGGTGCAGCAGCGCCTGGAGCGCGCCGTGCCGCCGCCGCCGCCGCCGCCCGCGCTGCTGGGCTTCCCGCCCGGCGCGCCGCGCATCCTGTACCCCACCGTGCCGCCGCCGCCGCCGCCCCCCAACATGCCCTCCATGATGGTGCCGGCATCAGTATGTTGCCCTATATTTTCTGCTACTCATTGGCAAGTTCAGTTTAAAAATCTCTCAAGATCAAAGTAAGGAAAATCTTACATTAAATACCTACTTAAAAACAAAAGTATCACAGCACATTAGGCCCCTGCTGAGCATGTCCTTTACACTTGTGTCGCGCCTCCTCCGCAGTGGACCTGCAACTTGCCTAGTGTCGGACCATCTCTTGTAAGGTATTAACTTGTAATACTTATTTGCCAAATATTTGTGTGATTGTCCATGTTTTGCACCCATATGTTGTACCTAATTAACACTTTCAGTGTCAGCAACCTGCTAGGCGGCTTCTCTGTTTGTAGGCAGTTTTCGCTACAAAGCTGAAAAACACTGGAATCTGTTACGAGCGCAGCGCATGGCGCTACGTGGCAGCAATGTGTTTACCAACTTTAATACATGAGCCTCTCCACATTAAACTTTACAAGTATTTGTTTCAACCAAATTGTATGGTATTCTATGTAAGAATCAAAACACCTCATTTTTCAAAATCGGTTAATTAGGAATGATGCTAGGGTAAAACCATTAAAGTTGTCTACATTCAGTTTTGTTTGTGGAATAGGGAACAGGTATGTCGCAGGCCCTGCATATAGAGTGGTAGTATTGATTTGTAGCGTGTCGCAGGTTATGCTGGGGACCGTAGAGATGCCGTGTTCCGGGGCAGTCTACCAGCAACGAATACGAACTTTAGCATTGACTAAACAGAACCACACTGTATTTTCACCTAAAGTCGGGGTCAATAGAAATGATAAAAGATGTAAACAAAACCAAACATACCTATTTACCATTATTTCACCATAATCACTTACTTTTGGACATAGCGAGAGGTATTATTTAATGATGTACACGATTGATCGTTACTTTAACATTCTGTTTAAGATTAAATAACTCACTCCTTTGTGAGCAGACAGGGCGTTTCACAAAAAGCCCGGCTGGCTGTTCACAATGGAGTGCTAGCCCCTACCCTGGTGTATGGTAGTGAATGTTGGGTGTGGCAGGACAAGCATGTTAGTCGTGTAAATGCAGTTGAAATGCGTTCTTTGCGTAGTATGTGTGGTGTGAAACTGATTGATATAGTTAGAAATGAAAAAATCAGAGAGAAATGTGGAATGAAAGAAGATGTAGTGAAAGAGATATACAGATCGAAAGTGAGTGGAAGGGTCGGAAGGGGCCGCCCTAGGCGTACTTTTTCGAATCAAATCGGAGAAATACTGGAAAGGGCCGAATCTTAAGTACCCGAAACCGACGTGCGTGCATGATTCGATGTATGAATATTGAAGAAGCGAAAGAAGTTTGTCAAGATCGTAGCAAGTGGAAAGAAGTGGTCTCTGCCTACCCCTCTGGGAAACAGGCGTGATTTAATGTATGTATGTAACTATACGTTTTTTTTAAAATCAAAACGTGTTTGCATAAATATTGAGGTTATGTGTCAAACAGTACTGATTTGTGTACATCTGTTGTCATTTCTATTAACTCTTGCTTGAATTAAATGTACTTATCTATTATATTACTCAGTTAACACTTGCAGAAAGCCTAGAAAAAATACTTTTGCTTACAATTTCTTGGAGAAACCCTACATTGTTCTCTGGGTCTCTGTTTACTTCTCTCAAATAGCCTCACCTAAAGTATTTCACCCGCAGAAGGGTCGGGCGGGTGCTCTCGGACAGGTAGGTTTTATTCACAGCATATATAAATTGGGGGTGTACAGGTGCAACGACTCCGGCCGCCGGGCATGGGCAGCATGCCGGGCATGGCGGGCATGCCGGGCGTGCCGGGCATGCCGGGCGTGCCGGGCGTGCCGGAGTTCGCGCTGCAGTTCCTGCCGCGCGGCCTGCCCGGCCCGCAGCTGCCGCCGCCGCCGCCGCGCCCGCAGCCCGCCGTGCTGTCCGCCGCGCCCCGGCTCTACAAGCAGCCCAAGGACGAGGAGAAGGAGGCCAGGAAGAGGGTACGTAGCCTGCTAAACCGCTCCGAGTCAACTGGGATGAGTCCTATTGTTTTACCTAATTCATATTTCATTTTTACGTACTCATTCTCGACCGGCCCCGGCTTCCCGCGGGTTGAATATAAATATATTGCAGCGCTCTCCATCTATATCTATCATTTTTGAGATCAGCACGAACGTCCAGCCAGACGCGGCAGTTTAATCTTGGGCAGTAATGTATCAAGTCCTTCTTGACGCGCTGAGAGACCGTTTAATTCTATCTAATATTTTTATCATCCGGAGATGATAATATCTGGAGGTAAATAATTGATGATCAACAATTATTTATATGTTGGGCGCTAGCGTTCGTGCAACCTACATATCTCAGGCATGAGAGTAATGAATGTATCAGTCGGACCCCTCGGTTCACGAGTATTGTTCCGTCAGAAGCGCGAGCTGCCGCCGCCGGCGCCGAAGCCGTCCCCGCCGCCGCGCGAGCGCACCCCGCCGCCCGCGCCGCCGCCCGCCGCGCCCGCGCCGCCCGCCGAGCCGCCGCCGCCGCCCAAGAACAAGAAGGAGAAGAAGCACCGGAAGGTACCTGCCTCTCCGACACGCCATCGGCTCCGGTAGCTAGCCGACTCCGGATCGACGTGTTAAACTGCATGTATACAACCGATAGTGCAGGGAGACGTCTAATGTTATTAACTTTGTTGTATGAAATCCCTGCCTTCCTTTGCCTGCTAGCATTTTATGGGTATTATTAATTTGTCCACCCTGCTCCAAACATTTATCAGTGACAAAACGGGTGGATACATGGTTTTTCAAGGCGATATACCTTTTTTCACTCAATTAAAAAGAAAAAGAAAACCGTTATTTTTAACCTTCCATGTATTTCGATCGGTATCGTCCTGAACGTTTGTTTTCGACGTATAATTATAATGAGGTGTCCTCGTCGCGGGCAGGTGGTGCGCACGGCGGGCGGGCAGGTGTGGGAGGACGTGACGCTGCTGGACTGGCCGGACGATGACTTCCGCATGTTCTGCGGCGACCTCGGCAACGACGTCACCGACGAGCTGCTCGTGAGTCCCCGCTATCCTTCCACCCGGCGACCGGCGCGGCGTTCCTAGCCCTACCTCGCCGGAGGCGGCGCGTTCCCAAAAGAGCTCTTGGCGTTCACTGCATTTATCTTTTGACTGTCAAAGTAGAGTTGCAATTTTATTTACAGTCAAAATCGCTGATCTATACGGCCATCGCGCCAAATATTATGTAATCATAGACTCTATTGCGCGTAGTTCTTTTTAAAATCAGAGATTAATTGTAGTTGTATAGTCGGGACCTTTTCGTTTCGTCACTCATATAAACAAATCATTTTACCATAGTTAACTTAACATACACTTAATCTATAATTAACATACATTAACTTACACTTATACCCTGTTTTTTTAATTCCGTAGAATTCTGACAGCCATCTGACAGCAGTCACATTCTGATGTTTCAGGAGTAATGATTTTTTTTATCATTGTTGATGTTTTTAAACTAAAAATATTGATTGATTTATGTTATTGACAGACTGACTGAAGTTTTTGTTCGTTATTTGAATTGGCTGCTATTCCAAAAACATAAGGTAGAGTACGTATATAAGATTTAAACTAAGATTTTGAATAATATTTAATATGATGTAAGTACATAAACTACTTAACATGATTTGCTTACAAAGAAAAAATAAGGTTAACAAGTGCATGTGTGATTGATTGAATAAAGCAGAATACTAGAACTTTAGGTAGGTGGGTCTGTGCGTCATCATTTTTTATTCTTGCATTTTATCCCAAAGTCAACGGCAAAGGAAATAAAATAGCCTAAAGCGTCGTCATTAGTTTGGCGGAACTAATGACAGTTTGACAACTGTCATTTCATTGTCTATATTTTTCTCCAAAAAAAAATTTCACTATTATGAATACAAAACAACGATGATCAAATATAATTAATAGCGATGCATCCGATACCGATACCGATACCGATATATCGGCGATACTTCGGGTTAGCCGATATATCGGTATCGACGATATTTTTATCACCGATTCAACGATACTTTTTAATTTAAAAATGTAGTGTAAACAGCAGCAGGTCTTATTCAACCAGACTTGCGAAATCGCCTTTCTCCGAAAATTTTAAGATTACTTTGTTTTTTAAACAAAAATGTTATCAATGTTAATTTTAATTACTAATTTTTTTAATTATCTAATATTAACCTATGTATCTACTTCTTATATTAATAAAAAGAAATCTGTCTTGTGATTTATTTATTATGCCTTCATTTTTGAATTCACAAAAGGCGTATCGGTATCGGTATCGGTATCGCCGATATTTTTATAAGAGTATCGGTATCGGTATCGTATCGGCGAAAAGGCGTATCGATGCATCCATAATAATTAACTCCAAAGGTTTGTAATATATGACAATAATCAAAATGATACCCACAACTATTTACTTTTCCCTCTGAAAAAAAAAAACAAAATATGTGTAAATTGTGCGATTTTAAATTATAATTACTTTGTATTAATTAATAAAACATTATTTACTTTAAAATTCAAATATTTAAATCACAGTATTCATATTCTACATATAATTTTATTGAAAGTTATGCACTATCGGTTCAAGGAATATTTTGTAGTCTGGTAAGACCAACAAACGTCAGAATTCTATGGAATTAAAAATCAGGGTTTAGTCACTGTCTTCATGACCGTTTTGAGGTACCTAGTAATCTCTGTTTAATATCGTATTTTTTTATAAAAAGCACTTTCAGTGAAAATAATATTGGACTGACTTATTAGTACAGTCATTTGGTCGAAAAAATAGAGGTTACCTGGAAAGTTTTCCGGGAGTTTTGAAATTTGGCAATTTTATAGATTTTGGGATGCTCGCCAAATTTCAACTTTGCCACCTCGTATGGCTGCCGCTCGCGCCGCCATATTGAAAAAATGGCGCCGAAAAGCAGTTTTTTGATAATAACTCCTTTCTGGCGCATTTTACAGGAAAAACATATTTATACAAAATAAAAGTAGAGAAAATTTCCTACAATTTATGTCTTAACCTTTTCTTTCCTAAAATCAATAGTTTCGGCGTAGGAGCGCCGTAAAGTGTAATTCAATACACGTTTCGGCAGAAATACTCGTTTCCACACCACCATGAGGTAGAGAAATCGGCGCATTTTTTTATCGTGGTATCCCCAGTAGGTCTAATCCACATCTGACTCACTATTTAAGTATTTAGGTCAATTTAAAAATATTTCTATTGAGCTCAGCTGGGGCCAGATGTTTCTTAGAAGGGAAAGAAGGGGGCCTGACACAAAAGGGACGCATTCCTTTATACCTGCGGAGACATAACAGACTAGCTAGACATGGTAGACTAGTAGTTAGGTAGGTTTTCATTCTATGGAACAATATTTAACCTTCGTATAATTTTTATAATTTACAAATCACAATATGAACAGTTTAAAGTAAATATTACACGTTGGCGTGGATGTATAATGGTTTACGGTGCTCGTACGCCGAAACTATTGATTTTAGGAAAGAAAAGGTTAAGACATAAATTGTAGGAAATTTTCTCTTCTTTTATTTTGTATAAATATGTTTTTCCTGTAAAATGCGCTAGAAAGGAGTTATTATCAAAAAACTGCTTTTCGGCGCCATTTTTTCAATATGGCGGCGCGAGCGGCAGCCATACGAGGTGGCAAAGTTGAAATTTGGCAAGAGCATCCCAAAATCTATAAAATTGCCAAATTTCAAAACTCCCGGAAAGCTTTCCAGGTAAAAATACTAAATGACTGGGCTATATTTAGATTCTTGTAATAAAAATATCGTCATGTTTTATTATATTCGATGGATAAGATGAGAGAGGTTTTGGTTTCTGTCGCACCCAGCATAATAATACGGTGATGATGATGTATATTTATTTAACCTTTTTGATAAACTAATTAGAGATAACATTATTCTCATCACCAGGGATCGGAAATTCGGATCGATATTTACCTATACTTTAGCGCCGGCTTTGTTGTTCAGTTGTATGGAGGTGGACTCAATCATATAATTCATATAAAATTTCCGGGATTTCAAAATAAATAAATTACACCGGCATTAATTCATAATTATTTATTTATATTAACTGTTTGAAGTTATTTTCCATGTATATGTTTAACCAAATGTTATTTAATTTACCTGTAACTTATTAACCTAACGAATTTATAGGAGCAAAACAGAATGTTTTATCCTACATGTAAAGTAATTATTATATTAACGTTTTGTAGAATCCCAAAATCCCAGAAATTAAATTATTAAAATAATATTTTTAAGAAGCCGACGCCATGTGTATCTATCTTTTTCCGGGATTTTGCCAAGTTTAGGTAAATATCGATCCGAATTTCCGATCCATGCTCATCACTGTTTCATCCTCTGCAGTGGGTGGATGTGGGCTGATATGATGATGATGATGATACTTGTTATTGACATTGGCAGTCTGAATAGGAACAGACACAATGTATAGCTTGTATGACATAGTTTAAAAACCTTTCACCTATATGTAGTCAAGCGGCTTTTATTCGTTTAGTTAATGACTCGTATGGGTAAGGACCAAAAAGTTGTCCACGCTAACTCACTCAATTAAATTTTCTATGAAACTTTTCCGTTGTGACACGAAAGTTAGCCATACAATTGTAGGGATAATTTTCGTCGCACAACGGAACTTTTTTCAACTTCGCTGTTTGTATGGTTAACTGCGCTTAACAGTGGTCCAACTTTTTGGTCCTTACCCGTATGTCAATTGTTATTAATTTATTAATAATGTGTATTCATTTGTAAAACAAAAAACCACTCCTCAATTTCAAGAATATACTTTAGTGTATAACGTAATTATAGTAATGACGCTGCCACTGGACGGCCGGAGCTTGCTCGGTGCAGTCATAATATTTTTTAATCTATCTATCTTTATTTTTATACTTATTATAAAACCAAGTCGCTCCGCTGTCTGTGCGCTTAGTTCTTTTAAATTACGCTACGGATTTAAATGCAAGTTTCATCAATAGGTAGAGTGATTCAAGAGGAAGGTTTTTATCTATAGTGTATTTCTATGGAACTTGCTAACTATGTAAACAAAAGACTCAACTTTGTTTTGTCACTGTTTCTCCTTGAATTTTCACACCACCTCATCAAACACCATTGAAACCATAAACGATTGAAACGGTCGTTCCTGTAAAATACAAAATCACCAAATATATAACTCTATCTTGGATATTTCATTAAAAGTTTAAATGTTTTCATAAGTTAGGTTATTAGGACCTGATGGAATGACGTTTTTGTTTCTTTTAAATTCTACAATTGTCTATGATGGGTAGTGTTGTGGCTAAAGTTGGCGATATATTAAGGCCCCTACACATTACCTAACTCACGCTGATCACACTCACAGATGATATAACGGCACTTTTTGTAATAAATACTGGTGATATATCATCTTCAAGTACCGATTTTTCTTCAGATCGTGATTAAACAAATTAGAAATAAGTAACTACTTGTTTTTTACTTTGGGTATTTTATTATTCGATATGGTTTGACATAAGTAAAGGAGTATTGTCCATCACTAGTAAATTCATCATTCAGAGACAATTTTAATATGGCGGTTTGTTTACATAGTTAGCAAGTTCCATAGAATTAGACTTTATGAAACAATCTGGATTATTTACGGGTGCTACAGAAAACTTAAATGTGTCGCAGATAAAACGCCTCATTATAAATAGGTAATGACCGCAGATAATCTTAACATGTGTGTGATCTTTTGTTCTAGACCCGAACGTTTAGCAAGTACAGTTCCTTCCAAAGAGCCAAAGTAATCCGAGATAAACGCACAAACAAGAGCAAAGGATTCGGCTTCGTCAGCTTCAAAGATCCTGGAGATTTCATTAAAGCCATGAAGGAAATGGATGGTAATTAAAGAACATTTTTCTCAAATAACATTTTTAATAATATTCCAAAAATGCTACCTTTAAATTACAATTATGTCATGTTAAGCAGACAGAAGTCGTTTTGTATATTGTTAAATAAGTTTTACGTATTTACAATTTTTTTACAACATCATAAATTGATGATAGTAGTAGAATGAACTCTGTAAAACTTTTAAGTTGATTTTGTTAAAACTTTTAAGACCGCCTGTTGACTCACTTTGTAACTTTTTTGTATTTACTTTCCATGCTGTTATTGCATGTGGTATTCAATAAATAATATTTGTACTTATTGTATTGTAAACTAAAGATTTCTATAACGTTAGTCTCCTCTTAAAATCAGTCTGATTTTTACGATTTTCGAACATCTTGTAGATATTATGAAAAACTAGGTCACGAAAAATTATCAAAAATATAAATTTGAAATGTGCAGATTGAGCCCTTTCATTTTTTTTTACTAAGTACAGATGCGGGCAAGCAAGTTGTACCTACAACTATGCCAAATTTCAAGTCGATAGCATTTATAGTAGCTGAGAAAACCTTCTGGGACATACAGGCACACAGACAAGAAAGTCGCACCATAAGGGTTCCTTTATATACCATTTTGGTACAGAACCCTAAAAGTGGTGAAAATCGAACTTGATTTAGGGGTTGAAAAACGTTATGGCCCGGAGCTATATTAGTATGTTAATTGTTACAGCGACGCGATTTAATGGTCGATTCACAATCCTTTTGTGCTTTAAATGCCAAATACGATTTATTTTATTTCATTTTTTTTCATTTCATATTTAATTGAATTTTCAGGTCGTTACGTTGGCAGTCGCCCTATTAAGCTTCGGAAGAGCACGTGGAAGAACCGAGCTCTTGACGTCGTCAGAAAGAAGGAGAAGGAAAAGGCTGCTTTGCTGTCTTTGCTCATGGCCGGTAACAAGAGCTGACAGGAAAATAGAAACAAATAAAGTTTTCAACCTTTGTCACCACCAGGTCGGTTATGGAAATAGTATGACAAGAACTATTATGTTCGTTTCTTTGAATTGATGTAGGTTTACACAGCAATATAAATGTGCTTTAAAATCGTCTTAAGGTTTTTATATGTATTACTAAGACGGTTGGTGACGAAAAATGCGATGAAATCGTCAGTATGTTTGTATATTTGGAGTTGACTGAGAGTTGTATTTTAGTTATTATTTAGCAAGTCCTTGGGGCCTCCAGTCTTAACATTAGAGACTTATCATTTATAAACTACAACTATATATTTTTTTGTACAATTACCCTTATAACCATGTCGTATTAAATGGCATACTCCAGAGCTGATTTTCCGACAGATATGTATGCCCTCCATGCCTGGTTCGTTTTTTCCACCCTGTTTGCTAAAATTGTTACTCTAACCAGAACTTGGCAGAATAAAATGATTAATTAACTAAACTAATCTCTTACATTAAGTATCTTGTGAGTGACTCCCTTATACAGGTCGTGTTTGTATAGGTACTTTGTTTAAAATTCTACCAACAAGTATAATATTTCTGTTCACTCATTCAAATTATATATATTCAAATAAAACTCCTTGCATGCAATAATTAGAAATTTTGTAAACCTTAGCTGTATGAATTTGTCATTTATTTCTTAGGTAATAAATAATTTCTATCAATATGTACTTTATTTTTAACCTAAAATCAAACTCAGTTTATGTGTAACGTAACTGATTTTATTTCTTTGGCTGAAATTATCTTATCTCTATTTATGTTTACATTCCAATCCTTACCTTATAATATATAATTTTAATTTTAAATGGGATAATCGTATCACGTACTTATTAGAAGATTAGTCGTCTGCAAATTCAGAAATTCCAATGACACTTAAAAATACTACTGCTATATACAGGAAAACTATAAAATATGTATATCCTAAATGACAGCTGAAACTGTTATAGTTCTAACACAGAAGAACAAAACAAAGATTGAAATTAAATATCTAAAATAGTACCCGAAAAATCAAAATAAACAAGAAAAAAACACAGTTTAAGTTTATAACCCTCCGAATAAACACGAGGTTTCCGCAGAACGGATATAACTGATGTTAGGCTTACCGATTTTAATTAATCTAGTTGGACCACCTGCAGAATACTCATTCGGCTAAAAATAAAAATTACATGTTAAGGTCCTAGGCCATGACACACAGACAGGGCCTCTATTCAACACGGTAAAAACTATATCGTGTTTGAGCTGTTATCGTATTGTCACCGTTTTGATAGCTCTTATTTACTTGACAGTATGGCGGCTGACGTCATAACAATACCATAACAGATTAAATACAATATCGTTTTCACCGCCAAGAATACCGGCCCAGTATACATAATCTCAAAATATTTTATTTCGAATTTCATAATTCCGATTCTGTGAACTAGTTAGGTACCGAATTATCAAATATCCGAGTTATTACTACCATACCCGAAAAGATGGAATGCCGTAATTTTAAATTTTCGAATTTTCTATTACGAATCCAGAAATAATTATTATAGAACCGTTAATGCTGTGGCGACGCTCATTATAGAATGGTTTTCCCGTTTCGGTTACGCTATAGGTGGTATTCCGTTTCTGTTAACGGTATCAATAATAGCGGTCTATAGGTACGCGAGTAGAAAAAGTTAATTTATGCATATGGCACTTTCCTAGTTTGTCCCGCTTCGCTCGACGTCGCGCCTAATTTGAGGCTCAAGCCGGAGTGGAGCAGTATCGAAGGATTGTATGCTTCAACAGTATGCTTTAAAATTATAGGTATTGTTCTTGTAACAGGAACAATACCAATAATTTTAAATGATTCCATAGATTATTAGCAGTCATAATTAAAATATATAATGTTCAAAAGTTCTAAAATTTGGAGAAAATTGCCATTCAAATTAAACTTCACAGTCAATGGATATTAACATCGCGATATGATCGCCCGACATTCGTTTGGTGACTTGGTACAGGGTATGCTACTTCAGAAATACTTGTTCTTAAAACGATCGAAATATGTGCAAATTGTGGTTACAGAGTTATCAACAAGTTTTTGGAGTTGTTGGTAATTCTGTAGCTCTGCCTACCCCACTCTGGGAATGAAGGAGTGAAGGTATGTATGTATGTATGTATGTAAAACGATCGAAATTAGTTTTTATCCAGATGCACTAGGAACTATTTTAATTCGTAAGAGATACAATGTTTTTATCATACGGGGAAGCAAGAGGTAATTCTGTTACGTATTTACTTTTCTATGACTGTTTTGAAGTTTTCAGCCAGTGTGTGTTTGAAATTTGTTTGAAAAAAACAAAAAAATAGTTGAATTATAATTTAACTGAAACCACCTTGACACGTTTACTGATAATTTAATATACCTATATTTTCATTTATTGTTCCTGTTAGGGGATACACCCTGTATAGATAAAATGTGTCAAATTTTAACACGTTCACGGACAGTAATAAAAAACCATTTTAATTTGACCCCCGTATTTATGACGCCCATGCTATAGCCGGTATGATACACGACTGCTATAGCATCCGCGTCCATGAACGTGTTAATCCGAAGTAAGCCTACATGTCCGAGCTTTAAAAATAGGGTTTGGCCATAAACCGAAACGGTTATCTACCTACCAATCTAGAATGTAAATATTCGAAATTATAAATTTCAGAGAAAAATAATTAACAATATTTGAACAAATAATATTCGGAAAATAAGATTTCGTGTATTTAATAAAATTCGAGATTTTGATAATTCGTCCATCAATTGGGTAGGCTTTCTGAACCAACCAACTTTGCCATATTTTTTTTTACATTTGATCCGTTCGTGGCAGCTTATGTTTTGTTCTATCAACATGATTTATGTTAAAACTACATTATCTTTGTACTTGCAAAGACTACATTTCACTATATTTTATTTTTGGAGCCTAGCATCAGCATTTTAACCTACGCTGGCTAGTGCGTCCGTCATACTAGACTAACTGATATCACTATACAGGGTGACTCCTAAGTGGTGAACAGATTTTTTTTTTCTTATTCTGTAGCTTTCGTTTAAACACTTTTACTTAACAATATGTAAAAAAAATAATGTTTTTCTTTATAATAAAATCCATGATTAGTTTTTAATTTACCTGATTTCGTGGTTACCCTACTTCAATAGTCTACTTCAATCGATAAGATTAAATAAAATCTACATTAATCATTAAAAGTACAGTTAGCTGCAGAGGAATTTGACCTACCTGCATACTAAGCTTCTACGCAGGGAGGGTCACGTTTATCTACAGCTGACTGTATTTTGAGTACTTGTCATGTAGAATAGGGTGACCACACGGTTGCTATTTTTTTACTAAATGAAATTAATTAATACACATACACACACACACATAAACTCACGCCTTCATTCCCAGAGCGGGGTAGGCAGAGCTACAGAATTACCAAGCACTCTTAAATAAGTTGTTGATAATTCTGTAACCACGTTTTGCACAATCAGGCTAAGATGTTTACCAGGGTATTAGTGACAGGTTGCAAGCCCATCGCCTAAGAGTACTAGAAGCCTTTATTATTCCCTTAGTCGCCTCTTACGACATCCACGGGAAGACATGGAGTGGCACTACTCTAACCCGGTGACCACACAATGTTAAATTAATGTTAATGTCATTAAAGTTCAATTGTTTGCTTTTAGACCTAATGCACTGAACTTACCTTGAAATGCTGCGTTAGAAACTATGATTTTTGTTCACCACTTAGGAGTCAACCTGTATAATAATCATCCGGCAGTTCCAACAATCCGGCATAGGGGGAAAATTACCGACGCTGGATGTACTTGCATCTCATACGATTACCTACAAATGTGACTCACCAAAATTAACAACCAATCAATAACTAGTTATAACGACTCGAATAATAGCAATACAATTGGTCAACTAGTTCTTGATAGGTTGTCAATATTGGTAAGTAATATTTGTAGGTAATCGTATGAGATGTACCTAAGTACAAAGGTGTATTGTATGTTACTCCACAAATCAAAACGAAGTGAATAAAGGTAGGTTTAGACAGGGTCAATTACTGACTCCAAATTCGAGGCAATTCAGTACTAACCCGATACTAACCTAGTTTAAATGGATCTGGAGTCAGTACAGCGCCGTCGCGTCAGACTTCAAATCAATTTGTACTAAGTCAGTATTAGGTTGACTTGCCTCGAATTAGGATTCAGTAATTGAGCCGATCTAAACCTGGCTTATAGCTAGTCCTCCTGCAGCACGGTGTCGTCGAGGTCCCCGGGGCGCAGGCGGCGCGCGCGCAGGCGCACGAGCGGGCGCGGGCGCGTGCGCGGCGGGCCGGTGGCCGCGGCCGCGTACTGCGCGTCCAGGCAGCAGCGCGCGTCGCCCTCCTCGCCCGGCTGGCCGGGGCAGAACGGCGGCGAGAAGTCCTCCACGCAGTACGCGCCGGATGCGCTGGAAAACGAACGAAGTTAACCTAAAGGAACGAAGTCAACACTTAGTATGCCTCGAGCCATAAGAAAACCTAAAAACCTTTTTTTTGCGTCTAGCGTTTATTGAGTGTAATTTTTCTGCAAAGTAGTCAGCTCCTTACCGAGACTCATCTGACGTGTTCAAACTCGGGGGGTCTACGTTAATTACAGCGGAAACCCTTTTGCCACCTTGATGATCAGCTCGTAGACTGCATATGAGTATTATTGCGCTGTCATCGCGTTTATGGAACTGGTTCCAAATCGACCTACAAGATTTGAATTAAGCAGAACAGAAGAAAAGCTAAAGTGTGCGTCCGGAATCCTGGTCTCACGGCCCAGCCTGCTAATGGATCACCGACGTGAGTTGACACGGGAAGCACCCACGGCATTCACCTCGCTCTGCGCGCGCGCTAAATTATCGGACTACACTATTATTGTACATTACGCGCTCGAGTTCACGTCCTCTCTAAGGAATGCGATAGTCACATTAGCCCAGCATGGAACGCACTAGACGCGGGGTCCCTTACGTCATGGGCGCCGGCTGGCCCAGCAGCACGGGCAGCGCGGCGGCGCGCGCGGGCGGCACGCGCACGGAGCAGCGCCGGCCGCACGGCGCCGCCGCGCGCGGCCGGAACAGCGACTCCGCCTGGTAGCAGATCGACCAGATGTGGCTGCACAGCGCCTCATCTGCGACGGAAGCAAATATCAACATACATTTATTTGCTGAACACGAGTTAGTTTTGTAAAGGTGTCATACATAACTAATTATAAGGTCCTTCATGTTTTGCCTTTCGGCATACAATTACACGTTCAATGTGCATGCATCATATGTGTAGCATCTTAGGGTATATATGATACGTGTATGCACCACGGATG
This sequence comes from Acleris emargana, assembly GCA_927399475.2. Taxonomy (NCBI): domain Eukaryota; kingdom Metazoa; phylum Arthropoda; class Insecta; order Lepidoptera; family Tortricidae; genus Acleris; species Acleris emargana. The sequence goes on along the minus strand of OV656841.1, from coordinate 13,118,919 downwards.
ATGCACGACCCCGTGTAATCTTAAAGCGTTGCCAAAATTGACACGTGTGAGCTAGACGTTTTTTATTTGCATTTTGGGCACCAGTTTGAAGACTCATACGTGTATGCATCACATGTGGGACACTCGGAAAAACAGGAAAATTCGGGAAAATAGTCCTTAGGCATGGTGTTTTATGCACAAATATAATAATCAAACCCCGGAGTTGCGGTGGCACGAATAAAATTTTGCTAGGGACTTCCACGCGATATTATTTCATCGATAAATTGGACTTTCTTATGACAATAGTTAGGTATGTTATGATGACTATGAGATGACGTATGTTATTAATGCAACTTGCAATACCTATTAAACTGTATCATTTATACAGTATGAAGATTGAAGTCCGTAAAGGTCGATTAAAGAAGATAACGGTTTTCATACTTTATGGATGTAGGTATAGACGTGGCGTTGACATAATATGACAATCTTGTCAGAGAATCGATGGAATTAATTTTACGCGTAAAATGCCACCTAGAAAACAGTGTCGTGAAAATTTATTAAGTTCTTGGCTAAAAAACTCTCCGGATTTACGCATACGTGGATCTAAGATATTTTGTACTAAATGTGAGATAAGCCTCGTAGCTAAGAAATATAATGTCAAGAAGCATTTGAATAGTGAAACACACATTAAAGGCAGCCACATGAAAAATCGTTCGTTTTATATGGAATTAACAAAATTCTTGGTAACATGTAACATTGCATGGCATCAATTAGATAATCCAAATTTTTGTTTATTTATACAGAACTGTATCAACGGAGAATACAAGAATTCGTCCGTACCTTCGGAATCATATATAAGACAGCATTATCTTCCGAAAGTGTATATCGAATCCATGCAAAATATATACTCTGAAATTACAAACAAAGTAAAGGTTGATTTTTATTTGAATTTTAAAATTCCTACTAATGTCCTAAAAACTCCTATATAGGTAACATTGACGGGTAGTGATCATCACATTTTAGTTAATTTTCAATTATTCTGTAGGTAAACTTTACAGCTAATATGAAGTGTCACTTCCAAATAAGCATTCAGTTATCGATAAATTTTATATCGCAAGGAAGTCCCTAGTTAATTGACGTTATTGCCACCGCAACTTCGGGGTTTGATAATAATATATACCATATAAAAGTAATTTACAAAAAAACAGAAATGCACATGAGGAGTCGATTTCTGGTAGCCAGTTACACAGGGAACGTGTTAAGTAGGTTTGACAATCGATCGAAAGTTTAACTGGAGCTGTCATATAAATGGCGTGTGTAATAAGCTCAGAGCCTTCTTAATCAATATACGGATAATAATAGTAGATTATACACCGAGGGGATAAAGCACAGTTTTATGTCACGGGCGCGATATTGAATCCTGAACGTAACAAAGGACTCCAGATTTAACTCCCGAGCGCAGCGAGGGTGTTACGAGTTAATTCCCGAGCGAAGCGAGGGAATTAAGAAGAGTCCTGAGCGCAGTGAGGGGTTCAAGCGCGCCCAAGACGAAAACAGCTTTATCCCCGAGGAGTGTACTCTACTTTTCTCACCTTTTGCGAGACAATAAAAAAGCGAGTCTACTAAAAACAGCGTTTTATTATAGTAAATTAAAATTAAAAGTGAAAATTGATATTTGAGACATTAGCAGGCCTGTGTCACTCCGCGTGTAGGTATTAAAAACATACCTCCAGGCGCCGGCCACGGCGGAAGGGCCAATCTAGTAGGCTGCCGCAAGCGAAAGACGACACACGTATAACCACGTATAACCACGTCTAACTTATTATGAACCGTAGTACAGTTAATTAAGGCCCATATTTCCTCAAAAAAAATTAGAAGGTATGTAAATGAACACGTGCTCGACTGGAACGCGAGCTAAATTAAATCATATTGTCTATCAGATTGAGTACATATTTCTTTGAAAACCGTTGTGAAGTAAGCTTCTGTAACGCTAGTTACTAGTTATTATTCTGTGACATTAGTCCAGTTGTGGAAAGACAAAGTTATATTTTTATTTGGTACGTTTATCGAAGTTGAGGTAGAGTTTATCTGAGTATTGTTCACAGCTTCAGAAACTTGCGTCTGAGGGTCGTTTTGTACTGTAAAGGTTGGAGAAGATGGTCCTTGAGGCAGTGGGCTTGATGTGATGTGTTTTGAGGTGGATGGCTGTGGTGGCAAAGGTGTCCAAGGATCATCATTATTAGACGAAGTTTTTAGATTTATGTTTTCACCAATACGACAGCTTATTCTATTCTTGTTCTATATAGAATTTTCTTTGTAGCCCTCCGCTACTGCATCGGATTTCCAGCCACCGTGTCGTTTTATCTGGGCCATGTCTGCACCTGAATCTGCCAACCGACTTGCCGATGTTCTACGAAAAGAATGGCCCGTGTAAAGCCCGGGATTTTGCAATTTCAAGTATTTTGCAATTTCTTTTGGCATGGCGCTAATTTTATTTTTGCCAATAACTTGTCTGGTGCATTTGCCATTGCTGTAACCTACAAAAAATCTGTTGGTGTTTATGTTAGAGGGGCGTAGATCTTGGTACTTTTTGACAATTCTTGCATACTCTTCACGAACTATGAATGACCGTTCTCTATTTGTTTTGGTATCAGGCAAGTTTACCAGCAACAACTCTGAATGATTTTCGATATCATTGACTTTTAGTTTACGAGTTCATTTCCCCGACAAGCGCCATTCACTCCAAAAATCAACGCCACCTTTAACAAAAAATAGGAATGTAAATTAACAAAAAATCTTGAGGCAAAATAATTGGGTAGTCTTAAAATGTATTTTTTTAATTTTTGGCATAAAATAAGCCTTTTATTTATTACTAGCTAGTATAAACTAGTATAAGCTATCTCCATTTTAAATTTCATCCAAATCCATCCAGCCGTTTTTGCGGGAAGAGGTAACAAACATACACACTCACCTCACACACAAAACTTTCGCATTTATAATATTAGTGTGATACATTACATAGCACTTAATTGACGCAATTGTAGGTACTAGAAATTCAATCAATAAGTAGGTGGTATTCATTCATACTCACTTTTATGGCAAGATAGCTGTGGTCGGGAGCTTCATTTAGAAGTTTCCACATTTTGAGTTGTAAATACTTTTGACTTCTTTGATTGATGACCATCCGATTTCCTTTTAAAAAATGCCAATAACTTGGTATATGTATTAATCTGGATGTCGTGTTTAATGCTTATTGTCGACCTGAGCATAGAATAGATGCACCACAGGCTGCTTGACTTCTTTGTGGATGATAAGTGCTGGAAATAGACCAGAAGCACTGATTCAGACACTGACTTTGCACCTTTTCCAGTTTTCCATATGTCGAAATCGTTGTAGGCTTTCAGGTATTTTTCCTTTGACTTCTCTGGGAGTAGATAATGAACAATGCCTAAGGCATCCAATTTAATGGACTCCGGAGTTAGATCACTTTCGTCACTCGACATTTTAACAGATGTTTTCTTCAATTTTGATATATTTATTTAAAACTTTGCAGTTATCACCAATGTATTTTATTGCAGCGTCTTACAATACTCGCGGCTTTTGTTTAATTTCAAATGTGTTCCATTCAGCTTGCCGTGGCCAGCTCGATTTTAGAAAATGTTCGATTTTCAAATTAGGTTCGACGCGGCGGTGTGGCGGCGGCGCCTACCCGGCCTTCGAGTATTAGTTGATCTTTTATTACGAAATTAGACTTTAAGGCCATTGTAATAAGAACTATGAAAAGTGAAAATATTACAACCCAGCGGGTTATAATGAGATTCAGTACAACATTACACCCCGGCTAAAGCCAAGGGCTTTAATGACTTGGTTTGCGTAAGGTTTGCATGATATGTAATTTGGCATTGTCGAGCAGGTGGTGTGAAAAAAATGTAATCTCATTTAAAATTAAAATTCTTTTGTATAACGCTTTGGCAGATTCCATAGTATCTTATGGTCTCAGTAGTTATGGTAGAACCTACAAGCAGTGATGTGCAAGTTGCGGAAAGTTTCCAAAAAGTTGGAAAAGTTGCAAGAAATTTCCGGAAACTCACAAGAAATATAGGAAATTTAAATTTAAGAAACGGAAAGTTTCAATCCCCATACAAAATTGTGAGAAGTTTCCGAAATTTTCCTACATGAAATGTTCCGCAATTTTGGAAAGTTTCGTTTGGCACATCAGTACCTACAAGTCATACCTAGATAAGATATGTTCTCTGCAAATGCAAATCCTAAAAGAAATAGTTCCTTTTAAAATTAAAATTAAATTTGCTAATGATGAACTGAAGCTATTCAAACACTGCAACTGTCTCCCTATCCACCAAAAAGTCCAATTTAACCTAATTAAGGAACATTTTTTTGACACAACCTTTCAAACCCTAAAATCAAACATTATACGCACTCGAGCCGTCGTAAATAAAAAATTAACCACTCCTGGATACCTACACCAATGTCTATGGACAGAGAACCAGCGCCTACTTAATTCCTCGTCTTATAAATAACATAAAGTATAAACTAAAATCGTACTTTGTCAATAAACTGTAATGTTTGTGGGTAGAAGTGTACTTGTACTTGTTTTATAATTGTAAGACTTTATATTGTAATTTCAGGGCGTTCCATCCTCGCACAAACCCTTAAGTGGTTTATGAGGTGTTTATTTAAATGTAAAATGTATTTTTGTTGCACAATAAAATAAAAAAAAATTAATATAGATACACTTTGGAACTAATTCTGATTTCGTATCCAAATTTAAACCATTCATTTAGTTAATTGGCTAGATCAGGGATATTAATGCCGATTTTGCATACGACAAATTGCTGAAAAAAAATCGCCGCAAAAAACTAGTAGAAGAAGCTATTCCAACCTGGTATAGTCTTTACTATTTGAACTAAGCTGATCTTCTACACAAAGGCCATTGTTTGTAAACAATACCATTGTCTTTCTTTGTGTCCGTAACACCAAGCCGATTACATACAAAAAAGTTAGAACTAGGAGAGATGGCGCTAGCTGCCACAATAAGTTTGCGCTCCGTATTTAAAATCAAACTAAAACAGAAAAGTTGTGTTTTTTAACTTAAAAACAGTATTAGTATTCACATAAGTGCCTAAAGTGACAGTGAAAGTGTTATCTCAATTCAACAATACTTATTTTCACTATATAAATTATAAAGTAATTATAACCTCTGAAAATTCTCAAGTGAATTTATCGTATTAAAGCATAAAAGAGTGTTTTAGAACATAAAAACAGTATATGTATAAACATTAGTGCCTAAAGTAACAGTGAAAGTATTATCTCGATTAAACAATACTTAGTTTCATTGTATTATGTGATTATAACCTCTGAATATTTGTAACAGGACTAAAGCATAAAAGAGTAAAATAAACAAAAAAGAACTCAAACTACACATTTAAACAAAGTGAGTTACGACCATTCTTATCTTATACGTTTAAAAAACATTAGTTTCTGTCGCGAAGAAAAAAAGTTCGTTGAATTTTTCAAACCCGAAAAGTGTAAACAAACATTTTGAATGAGTCGTTGCTTACCGCTCCTATCTCCGCCCCCTAGTGAGCAAAACTATAAAACATCTACTCCAGATATGAATACAAACATTCGCGATCTACATCAATAGTCCAGTCAGTCAAGACAATTAATTCATTATAATTCCAAAAGTTTTCCAATTTTGATGTAAGGTCGGGAATGGTATTAAAACAATCTATAAAATTTTGCAACCTGTTCTGCGGTCCGGAACATTGTTAAAAATGCAATAAATGATAATTTGCTCAGTTCTTGAGACCAAAATTCCAAAAGTTCTGCAAAGTTGGAGTGGTGTTAAATATATTATTTTACATCACGTGTCAAATTTGCAACCAATTTAAGTGTACGGAACATTTTATGTTATTAAAAATTAATGTTTTTCTTTATTAAACTGAAGGAAAACGTTCCAAAAGTTCTGCAAATTTGACAGATATATCGGAAAAATATACCGAACGATTGTATAAATTTGCAACCTTTTACGTTGACCGGAACATGTTTATTTATAATTATTTTTAACTCGTGGTAATTTTTTCGAGTAAGGTGGTCTCGGAATAATTACAAAAGTTTTGAAACTTGGTTGCAAACTTCGAAAACATCTATTCTGATGCATTTACAAATTTGCAACCTCATACGCGATCCGGAACTTCATGCAATTTGCAAAAATGTTTTTTTTTTATTTTTTCACCTTCAAGAAAATTTCAAAAGTTCTGCAAATCGAGGGGACTGTTTAATTTTGGGATTAATGTCAGTATTTGAATTTGCAACCATATCCGGAATACGGAAATATTTTTTAATCACATTCGCGCAAAATATTATTTCCGTACACATCGCTGTTATATATTCAGGGCCTAAACTTTGTGCTATACGAAGCCGCCGCGACGTCGTATACCTGCGTTGCTATGGTAACGCGGCCAATGGTCGCGTTGCTATGGTAACAAGGCTACCGTGGCCACGTGGCCGTGGCACACTGCGGACGTACTAACGGTCAGTAGGCTGTGATTTTTCGGTTGGAAAGCGTCTTGTGCTCTCTTTCGGATTTTCTGGTTACAAAGCGTCTTGTGCTCCGTTGCTCCATTTAGAGAATTTCCATGATGGACGCAGCGGATGGAAACACGGGAGTCAAGGCCTCACGCCCATTCTTACACTCCAGGATCCAGCATCGAAAGAGTTGCTTGAATTTGTTCAATGCAGATGTGCAAAAGGATGTGGGGCTAGATGCGGCTGCAAAAAAGCAGGGTTGAACTGCTCCGAGGCTTGCCATTTCTGCCATGGGCAATCGTGTGCAAACGCGATAAGGGTGGATCTCACTCAATCCGACGACGAGGATGAAGAGCCAACTAAAGTGGAACAATGGTGCGCTCAGAGCGATCGTGTAGGTCAACCGCTGGATACGTTCCTTGATTATGAAAGCAGTGACGTAAGATCAGATGCAGAAGATGGTGCACCGGATAATACAATTGTGGAATGTGAAATGTCATCGGAATGTACCACGGAACTGGAAGAACATTATGGTGATCCAGGACCCTCCCACACAAAAAAAAACAAATGCTCATAATTATTTCTTTTCGGATATGTATTTCTACGAAATTCAAATAAATCAGATTTTCAGTATCTTCAATTACAGATTGTTACATTCAACATGCATTCAAAGTTTTATCGCTAACTTGTAAGGTTTTAACACTTATTAACTGACCTCATATATTGAAAAAAGATATTATTTACGGACAATCTATTCGAAATGTTTTTCCTTAAATGCTTGAATGTAACAATCGTCATAGTCGACATTTACTTACTTAATTTATATGAGAAATTATAAACGTAATACAGAATTTTTTTCAGGTATTTTCTTTAGTATTTTTCAGCATGTCTCATCAACAAATTTTTCTACTATTCAATTTTTCATTATCTTTTAAAGGTATTATGGATCCTCCTAGTTCATCTTTCTATTGATGTAAATTCGTCTTTCAAATAAATCAATAATGTACCATTCACATGCTAATGATTGAAATTGTTTGTAACACAATTTGTTTCTAACAGATGTTGGTATAGTACTATTTTTACATGACAGGTGATTATGCCAAAAATAAATTCCGTTGGGCTTATTTAAACCGGACGTAGGATTTTGCCGGTACGTATTTTTTGATTAATAAAACGAATCTGGGGATTAAATACACTGTTAGTTGTTACTCACCTACGCATTGTCGTCCATTAATGTTTACTTACCTTTTTTACGAATATTTGATATCCTCATACTTTTTTTCTATACTTATGAAATTCTTATTATGTCTATTTATTTTTTCGACGGTAATAAAATTAAAAAAGTCGATTTTTGCAAATAACACAAGGTTCCGGGTCTCGTGCGAAGTTGCAAATTTGAATAGTGGTATCGCTCCCAAAATAAGACCATCCGCTCGATTTGCAAAACTTTTGCATTTCTTTCAAGGATAACAAAATGTGAAAAATTGATTTTTGCAAAGAACACAAAGTTGCGGATCTCATGCGGGGTTGCAAATTTTAATACTGACATGCACCTCAAAGAAACAATCATTGGCTCGATTTGCAAAACTTTTGCAATTTTTTCAAAAATGAAAAATGCCATAAAGTTAAATTTCCGACATCACACAAGATTCCGGATTCCGTGAGAGGTTGCAAATTTTAATACTAACATTAATCCCAAAATTAAACAGTCCCCTCGATTTGCAGAACTTTTGAATTTTTTTCGAAAATGAAAAATGCCATAAAGTTAAATTTCCGACATCACACAAGATTCCGGATTGCGTGAGAGGTTGCAAATTCAAATACTGACATTAATCCCAAAATTAAACAGTCCCCTCGATCTGCAGAACTTTTGAAATTTTCTTGAAGGTGAAAAAATAAAAAAATTACATTTTTGCAAATTGCATAAAGTTCCGGATCGCGTATGAGGTTGCAAATTTGTAAATGCATCAGAATAGATGTTTTCGAAGTTTGCAACCAAGTTTCAAAACTTTTGTAATTATTCCGAGACCACCTTACTCGAAAAAATGACCACGAATTAAAAAGAATTATAAATAAACATGTTCCGGTCAACGTAAAAGGTTGCAAATTTATACAATCGTTCGGTATATTTTTCCGATATATCTGTCAAATTTGCAGAATTTTTGGAACGTTTTCCTTCAGTTTAATAAAGAAAAACATTAATTTTTAATAACAAAAAATATTCCGTACACTTAGATTGGTTGCAAATTTAATACGTGATATGAAATATTATATCGAAAACTTCCCCAAGTTTGCAGAACTTTTGGATTTTTTTTTACGACCTTACAGCAAAAATTAATTTAATTGCAATTTTAACAATGTTCCGGACTGCGGACAAGGTTGCAAAATGAGATTTATTGTCGTCCCAATGTACCATTCACTTGACCGAAGTTTGAAAACTTTTGGAATTATAGTTAAATTTTCGATTTCGAATGTCAATAATGACTGGACTACAAAGCAATGGTGGTGATATCTGCAGACGTGCGGACTAATACCGATCGGGCGCTGCTGTCGTAGGTTCGAATCCCAACAGTGTCATCTTTTTGAGTTTTTATTTTTATTTGTTGTTTGAAATAAATCGATATTACTTTGCAATAAATATGGCACCAAATATTTGTAACAAGTGTAATAACGAAATTCACAGAAGAGAATTTCTAAAATGTTCAAATTGCGAAAGCAATTACGATATCCAGTGTGCAAGAAGGTCTTTAAAACAATTTATGATAATGACCAAAGAAACTAAAGGTGCTTGGAAATGCTTACCTTGCCGCGTGAATACAAATAAAGTTGAAGGATTGAATAAGAAAATAGACACTGCTTTATCGTCTTCGAAACTTCCGCTCGTTTCAAAAAAGGCCACAAAGAAAAGTTTAATGCCACCAAGTGAAACTAAAGCTCAGTCTGTGACGACTGCCACTGCTGTTGCGACAAATTTCATTAAATGGGATGACAAAACATCTACACCCAATACGAGTAGTAATGAGAACATGTTACGATCGCTAGAACTCAATAGCAACAACGACTACGTAAATTTCAATGATACTCTTTCTATACAGAGAAGTAACATTCTCCGGTCGTTATCATTGGAAGTATTAGATGCTGAGGACTCCTCAAATATGTCCTACAAAACAACACATAATTTAAAAAAATTGTAGAACGTTACCCGAATAGTATATTTCTAGACAAAAGTCAACAGATTTCCTACACACAAAGTGATAAGATTAATTTAGTTCTAATGCTAACAAAAGAAATTAACCATATGGACCGTGCGAACACTTCAAATTCAGAAGGTAAGCCAGGTAGTAAAACAGTACCACATAATAAAAACTTCCAGGAAACGAATGCTCCTAACAATTACTTTGACATCGAACAACCAATACCCATCCCATGTACATATAGTGATAAAAGTAGGTTTTTTCGTTAATAACGAACTATGTATTTTCCATCAGAATATAAGGGGGGTAAAAGGAAAATTAGAAAGATTAAATTTAGCAATCAACGAACTTGAAAAAGAAAAAAACTTATATCCAGATGTGATTTGCCTATCAGAACATTTTGTAGAGCAAGGAGATGAAAGTTATATCATAGTAGATGGTTACAAGCTGGCTAATGCATTTCTAAGAAAAAATATTAACTTGAAAAAAAATAGTCAAAAGGGTGGTTGTTGCATATTGTTAAAGAGTAATATCGAATATAGTCAGATTCCCGATCTCAAGCAGTATAATATAGAAAAAATCTTCGAGTCCTGTGGTGTTATACTACCAAATGAAAACATAATCATCATTTGCATTTATAGTGTACCTAACAAAACTAGAGAACAAATTAATATATTTTTAAACAAATTTGATGATATTTTATTTCACTTAATGAAAAACTCCAAAAGAAAAATAATAATTTGTGGAGATTTCAATATTAACCTCATAACATCAAACAAGTCTGAGTTATCGATTGCAAATAGTTTTAAATCATTGCTGGCATCCCACAATATGCATCCTAAATTTTTACAGCCAACTAGAATCACAAACAAGTCTCAAACATGTATTGACAATATTTTATGCAATTTTAAAGATGGATCGGCCGAGATTCATGAACTGAACCTTTCTGACCACACAGCTCAAACACTGAATATTAAAGTTAAAAACAAACATTCTGCAAACTACTGGTATATATATAAAAGGGATTTTTCAAATGAAAACATTAAAAAGTTTAAAGATAGCATACAAAATTTATCATTTCATGATGTTTTAATACAAAATGATACTAATAAAGCATTTAGTGAATTCATGGATGTATATAAACTGTTTTATGATCTTTGCTTCCCTAACGAACGAATAAAAATAAAAAAAGTTAACAAAAACAGTTGGATTACAAAAGGTATAAAAACCGCGAGTAAAGTAAAAAGGAAGTTGTACATTTCGTTTAGATATAAAGGAGATGAATCGAAACGAAAGATGTATGAAAACTATTCCCATCTATTAAAAAAATGCATACACATGTCGTTAAGGAATACAAACCAGAATATTATACAAAATTCTTATAATAAATGTAAATCAGTTTGGAAAATTATAAACAAAAACACGGGAACAAATAAAGCACCAGAAACAATTAAAAAGATAACAGACAATAATCAAGTTACCACAAATCCGATTGAAATAGCAACTAAGTTCAACAATTTTTTCATTGACTCTTTACCTGTATCCAAAATCAAAACACAAGATAGAGTAACAAATCAAATCAATAGTATTTATTCAACAATTTATTTGGAACCTACAACACCCATAGAAATTATTAAAGAAATTAAAAACCTTAAAAATACTGCCTCTGTTGGACACGACGAAATTTCAACTAAAATAATTAAAGAAACTGCTATCGAACTAACTGTACCTCTGACACATATTATTAACTTGTCACTACAGAATGGTGTATTCCCAGAAAATTTAAAAAAATCCATTGTTAAGCCGCTTTACAAGAAACATGAAAAAGATCAACTAAAAAACTATAGACCGGTAACTTTGATTCCCATTTTCTCAAAGTTGTTTGAGCGTATTATGTTCAAAAGACTTTTAAATTTTTCCAACAAGCATTCTATTATAGTGAATGAACAAAATGGATTCCGCAAAAATCGTTCAACTAATTTAGCAATCTATCAACTTCTAAAAACTATATACAGTTGCATAGATAATAGAGTTTACGTATCAGCAGTCCTAACCGATATGTCGAAAGCATTTGACTGTGTCAATCATAATATACTCATCAACAAACTTGAACTATATGGTGTAAGAGGCATAGCAATCGACTGGTTAAAATCATACCTACTAAATCGAGAGCAATGTACAGAACTAAATAGCTTATGCACACTTAGTAAGGAAATAAAATCATATAGATCCGAATTCAGAACAAACAATAGAGGAGTCCCACAGGGTAGTATATTAGGACCCCTACTTTTTCTTTTTTATATTAATGATCTACCGAATCATATTGAGGGCCAAATGGTCCTATTTGCTGATGACAGTACTTCTATAATAAAATGTAACGACTTAGGAAAATATGAAAATGACATTAATAGTACACTTACCAATATTATACAATGGTTAGAACTAAATGATTTAAATATCAATCTATCAAAAACAAATATAATACAGTTTCACACTCCCCATAGACTCCCCGTACCATTAAATATACATCATAATCAGAACAACGTAGAAGAAGTTACAAACACCAAATTTTTAGGTCTTATTCTGGACAGTAATTGTAACTGGAAACCACATATTGAAGATCTTTGTTATAAATTATCACGATTCGTATTTGCGCTAAGACGAATTATAAAAAACACCTCAGAAAATGCTGGATTGATGGCTTACTATGGATTTGTTCAATCTAAGTTAAGCTACGGTCTCGTGTTTTGGGGAAATTCTACAGATTTTTTGAAAGCGTTTAAAATGCAGAAGCGCTGTGTTAGAGCTCTCGGCGGCATATCCCAAAGGGATTCGTGTAAGCCTCTTTTTAAGCGTTATCAAATTCTTCCTCTTCCATGTATATATATAAAAGAAGTTGCAATGTTCGTTAAAAAACACCCGTCACTATTTGAAATAGCTACTCATAATATCAATCTTCGTAACAAACATAAATTAGTTTATAATTCTAGTCACCGCACCACGCTTTATTCGAAAAGCATGTACTATATGTCCATCCAAATTTTTAATAACATACCAGATAGTTTCAAATCGTACGAATTGTATAAATTTAAGAATTGTTTATTGAAATGGCTTTTAAAAAAGCAATTTTACCATTTAAAAGACTTTTTTGAGAACAGCGGGTGCCTATAGACATAGATTATTACCTACCTACTATTATTATTACTATAGACTTTTACTTTATTACTTTACCTGCCTACTTAGATTAGCATTTATGCATTTATGTTTAGTGATAAGATATGTCAATGTAAATAAAAACACCAAAAAGTAAATAAAGTACCTATTTACATATATAATATGTACCATAAGACAAATTTGTTAGTATGTACAAAGATAAAAGGTGTATGGTTTAGAATGTAAGTAGCCTTTACGAGTAGTTTTTTTTTTTTTTTATATTGGTTACATTTTTCACTTAAATATTTCCTTAGAAAATTAATTAACACTTAATGAACAATAGTGTTTTTTATAACTACCTATTGTTTATTGGCTTATGTCAATTATTGTACACCATATTTATGGTAGATTGTAGTGATGCACACACACATATTTTTTTTTAACAACTGTATAATATTATTATACTTGATACCTACAGTCATGCAATAAAAATATTTTGATTTGATTTGATTTTTTGATCTACATTGAATGTACATTGAATTATCAACCCTACCCTCTTAGTCAGTAGGTTAGGTAGTAGGTTTGTGGTGATTTAAAATCAAAGGGATATGTATGTGGCTCTCCAACGCGTCAGAGACTCAACTCATTGGTTTTTTAAACCGTAGTCTGGCCTTCTGATCAGGAGTCCGCCATACCCACCCTTTCCCGCGGGATGCGTAAATGTATTTTTCCAACGCTAAAAAAGGTTAGGAGATGTCTCACTAGGCGTGTCCTCGCAGAACGGTTGGCTGCGGCCGCCGTTGAGGCAGAAGTCGGCGTGGCCGAGGCGCGCCGCGTCGCCGTAGCGGCCCGCGTTGGTGTGCAGCACGTGCACGGCGCGCGCGTCGCCCGCGTCCAGCCGCAGCGCCGGCGCCGAGCGGATCAGCGGCCGCGCCGGGTCCAGCCCTGTGCGCACGAAAAGCGTCATAGTGAAGCGCTCACTACAGGTCAAATTACTAGCACAGAGCCATAGGCTGTACGTCTTAGTCCTCAGGATTGGAGGATTCCAGTCTAAGGTTTGCTGTGTTGAGATTGCAATTCTGCCGCAATACCCAAGAAGGCAGCTAACTGCAATGTAGCAGTCACAGCATTCTGTACTATTACCTACTGAATTTGTAGTTTGTATAGGAACCTTAAATTGTCAAGTTGTTTAAATATTGAGATATGTGATTTTGGTTTTATACCTAGGTTGTAATATATACTTTTGATTTGTAATGAAAATAAAACTGTATCCGTTTGTTTTTATGGGTCGGAATTAGGTTTTTCAAACCCTCCATATTGAGCCTATTACCGATGGTACGATCAGATAACCCTCGGTAATAGAATGTATGGGAATCTATTACCGACCCATTCAATATTTGTTTGGGTCGGTAATAGGTTCCTAAAGAAGTGTCTATTACCGAGTGACATTTTAGTCTTCTATTAAATTAATCACATTTAGGGTACCGTAAGTATCTACAGATTTCTTTGATTAAGTTGAGACTTACTCATCAGAAGGAAATTTCCGTGTTTAGGTATTGCATATGTAGTGATCATAAGTTATTTCTACTTTTCATACTTATATTATATTTATTTATTAGTAATATATTGAATTGTAGTTATACTTCCTGAAAAACGTGATGTAAAAAATAATATACAGAACCAAGCCATTATTTATTTTTAACCCACGGTATTAAGTTCCAAATCGTGAGTCGGGCGCCTATTACCGATGGTAGAAAATTGCTGTTTTTTATACCCTCGGTAATGGAAGCTGAATTCGCGGTAATAGAATCACAACCTGTGTATTACCACGGTAATAGAAGACTTGGGTATTTTAGTTTCAATAATTATTTTACAATATATAATAAAGTAAAATGAGTCCAAAAAGTTACGACGCTAAAAGTTCAATAAACACTCTTAAATAAAATAAAAAATTTGGGTCGCTAAGGAGCTTTGATAACTTTAATTTTTTGGAATTATTTGAAAACTTCCTTAAGTACCACGGTAATAGGCGCCGTTACCTTATGCGAGAACCCTATGACTTAGTTTCAATGGATCTACAACACTGATATAACGGGGTTTGCTTATAGCTGACTTACTATTAACTATGAGTTCATCATTAAAAAAAAGCGAGTGAAACTGACCAATGATCCGGTTGAGACGGAAGGTGAGGTAGTTGGCGATGATGCCGCACATATGCGCGCCGAGCGAGTGTCCGACGCAGGCCAGCCGGTCGGGGCGCAGGCCGGCGCGGCGCAGGGCTCCCAGCGCCTCCGCCGCGCAGCGCGCCACCGGCCGCAGGTTGTGCACGGCCGACACGTAGCACGGCGGCTGGCACAGCGCGCCCCAGTCCAGCAGCAGCACGTTGTAGCCACCGCGACGCAGGTACGCTGCAAAACAACGGCATAAATCTAGCATACAGGACACAATCTTAACTACCTGGTGACATACCTAAGCACGGGGCCTGGGATTCATTAAGAGCTAACTTAAACTAAGTCAGTCATGCTAGGACCACTGGACAGGACGTAGCCGCATCGATGATAGAAATCCATAAAAACAGTAACATGTCATGAGTTTATGACTCAAGCCATGCTTACTGCGTACTTTAAACACAGATGTTAATTTCTTTAACACATTTAAGCAATAAAAAGGTCACAGATTCAAAGGTTAGGCAAACTAAACTGGGCTTAGGATTAAAATAGAACCACCAAATAAAATAGTCTTCATACGGGCGTAGCTGAAGAGCATAACTTCACAAGAGAAAGAAAAAAACAGTACCGACTTCCTATGCTTTTCAGTCCCGATACGATATACGAAATAAATCGCATTCAGCAATGAATGTTGTACCTAACCAAATACTAACAGTCGCCAGTAAGCAGCTAATAAGTATTTGTTTTTTTAGGCTAGTCTGGGCCTCGCCTGCCAGCGGTTTCTTAGCCCATTGGGACTTCATTCATATGGAGTCCAGAGCGAATACATATAGGATTTTACTTACATTGTGTTTACTAACGCAGTTTTACAAGACTTTAATAACTAACCCTTTACACACATGTCTGAAAAAAAATATGAATTTGAATTATTTCGAAAAACTACCATAAAATCACTCCGGTTCACGTACTTCATTGCAAATGAAGGTGAAAGCCGCTCGGGCGTGAAACCCGCGTGGGAACTGCACTGCACTATGCACCTCCCTCTGCTTTCTCCAGTGCAATGCAGTCAACGACCTCGCAGCACGTCTTTGGATACCATCGAGTCTATGCGAATATCCTTTTTATCTAGCTTGCTAAGACACTTGCGAAGCAATGCACTTTTTCCCTGTGCATTTGCATACATTTTATGGCTTGCTTCGCTTTTATGACTTCCTACTTATATACCTATACTATAAGAATATATAATATAATAACTACACGTAGAAGCGAATCTCCTTACCCAGGCCCAAAATGCCGCGTTTTAAATAAATAAATAAATATCAGGGGACAATCTCACACCAATTGACCTAGTCCCAAACTAAGCTCTAGGCTTGTACTATAGGTACTAGACAACGATATAAATACTTATATAGAGAAATAAATACTTAAATACAAAGAAAACATCCATGACTCAGGAACAAATATTCGCGCTCATCACACAAATATCTGCCCTTACCGGGATTTGAACCCAGGACCGCTCGCTTCGTAGGCAGGGTCACTACCAACTAGGCCAGCGCGTCGTCGTAATAACTACTTCCCCGGTCATTCCGCTAAGACACTCTGTGTTTAGTCACCAGTAGCGAAGCGTCCATACAACCCGATTCCCAGCGGCTTCCCTAAATATTCCTATGCATAGAGTAGGTACCTACTAGGTATACAAACAACAAAACGTAAAACCGAAAGTAACCCGGTGTACTATAGCTTTACCTTGCTTCATAATACGATGAATGAACACGCACTAACGCCGCAATTCAAATTTATTTATTTACCAAGCCGAAATCTATCACTCGCTCGCACCCATTCACTAACCTATATTACTAGAAAGAAACAAAAACAATATTTTCGTATACACGCACACATGCTCAGTTACCTTTCACTACGCGCGCTCGAACTTACACCCACAATTAAAACCGCCATACAAGCCGGTGACTCGGCGCCGGACCTCACTAACACATTCAAACCAAATGGTATAAAATTATAGCGCTACATTAGCTTTAAACTCGCACACGGACACAGCGGCACCTGTGTGAGCACGCAAGAGGGAGAAGCACGCAAGTCCGGCCGGCGAACTACGGCTTATTGCATCCAATTTTGAACTTAAAGTGCATGCGTTAACTTTCTTTTCCCAAGGACACTCAACAACCGTCTCTCTCCCCCCTGTCCTCACGACCTTCAACTACTTTTTTCATTACGCCATTACTTTCGGTTAGTTCCCGATTCGCCGGATTCTTGTTTCGTCGGATTCTCGATTCGCCGGATTCTTGAGGGAAAAGTTCAGACTGGCACATATTTTATATATGAAATTCCGGCGAATCGAGAATCCGACGAAACAAGAATCTGGCGAATCGGGAACTAACCTTACTTTCGCGTCCTCGCGCTAAAATACGCGGTGTTTTGTTTTGATTTATAGTTTAATTTGTGTTATTACTTAACTTATTGTGTTTTATGAGACTCAACTAGTGAAATTTAGCTTGCTTAGTGTTCTGTGAATGTTTTTCTGTTTGGATTGTGTTATTTGCAGATTCGTGGCGACAACGGAGGTTTGTTTATATTTCGTTAAGTACCTAAATATTGTTATTTTTGCTTCGATCTATTTAGGTTATATTCGTGGTTTGGTTTTTAAATATTTTTGCCTGTACAAATGGCCGCATTGGTGCGAATTGAGTGTTGTCTTACAGATTACCTACTTAATGAACAAACATGTTTTTCAAAGTTATCCTTTGGAAATAAGAAACATGTCATTAAGTTAGGACGCGCTCGCCCAGACATAAAAATTGATTAAAGGCGTAGAGATGGATTCTTCAAACATTTCCACAGCGAATTACAAATACAATTGGCTGACTGGCAGCTGCAAATTAAACAAATTATTTTGCTATTCATCTTTGCTGTTTTCCGATTCTAGCAGTGTTTGGAATCGAACAGGTTTTGCAGATATTCACAATTTATATAATTCAGTTAGGGGACGCAGGACTTTATCCAAAATTGTATCATTATGACACCTAATTTAAATGATTTTATCGTATAGAACACGTTAAAATAAGCATGTTTTACTTGAAAAACTTTTCTCTAAAATCAAAATTGGCCGAGTTATAGGGGTTCAAATGTTGGTCATTTTCAAGGCGTCAGGGACTTAAAAAAATTATGTCAATATAAGGTCTATTTATGATGATTTAATTGTTTAGAATATACTAAAACAAGCATATTTTTTTAACAAACTTTTCTCTAAAATCAATTATTACTGAAACATTTCGGTTTGAATTAAAGTATGTAAAAAAAATAGGTTATGTTAGGTTAGTTTTTATATATTCCCGAAGGGCAAACTGCCCAGAAATAGGGAAATAAATTTGTATTTTTTCTAAGATTCAATCATAATAAGCACGAAAAAGGCAAGAAAAAAAACTTATTCTATTTTCTATATTTTATTTTCTATAAGTAATTCAGCTAGAAAACATGCTCAAAGCGAGAAACATATACGGAGTTGTATTATTATTACATGAGTTTGGTAACAGTAGAATTTAATCTTTTTTTGGTAATAATTTTGAGGCCCACAATCGTAAAGTGGAACGTAATCGAAATTTATTGAAACGTTTCATTGATACGGTCGTACTACTTGGAAAGCAAGAATTGCCTTTCCGCGCACTTTTAACGCACGCGACACTTCAGCACTGCTTTTTGAGAACTAGAAAGACGACATCCATTTTTTAAGGTATGTTTTTTTTATGTCACGGAAGGGGCAAACAAGCACACACGCCATACACCTTTTTTTTGCTCCGGCTTGCCTATTTATTTACGTGACGCTTCGCCACTGTTAGTCACGAAATATTATTTATGTTTTTCTTCAACGTGTAAACATGGTTGCAAAATGAGTTTTTTAGATTTATGTTAAATTAGATAATAATACTTTTTTATTTATGTAGGTACGAATACATTAGTAGATTATACACCGAGGGGATAAAGCACAGTTTTATGTCACGGGCGCGATATTGAATCCTGAACGTAACGAAGGACTCCAGATTTAACTCCCGAGCGCAGCGAGAGAATTAAGAAGAGTCCTGAGCGCAGTGAGGGGTTCAAGCGCGCCAAAGACGAAAACAGCTTTATCCCCGAGGAGTGTACTCTACTTTTCTCACCTTTTGCGAGACAATAAAAAAGCGAGTCTACTAAAAACAGCGTTTTATTATAGTAAATTAAAATTAAAAGTGAAAATTGATATTTGAGACATTAGTCCAGTTGTGGAAAGACAAAGTTATATTTTTATTTGGTACGTTTATCGAAGTTGAGGTAGAGTTTATCTGAGTTTATCGTTGTAGGCTTTCAGGTATTTTTCCTTTGACTTCTCTGGGAGTAGATAATGAACAATGCCTAAGGCATCCAATTTAATGGACTCCGGAGTTAAATCACTTTCGTCACTCGACATTTTAACAGATGTTTTCTTCAATTTTGATATATTTATTTAAAACTTTGCAGTTATCACCAATGTATTTTATTGCAGCGTCTTACAATACTCGCGGCTTTTGTTTAATTTCAAATGTGTTCCATTCAGCTTGCCGTGGCCAGCTCGATTTTCAAATTAGGTTCGACGCGGCGGTGGCGGCGGCGCCGCGCCCGGCCTTCGAGTATTAGTTGATCTTTTATTACGAAATTAGACTTTAAGGCCATTGTAATAAGAACTATGAAAAGTGAAAATATTACAACCGAGCGGGTTATAATGAGATTCAGTACAACATTACACCCCGGCTAAAGCCAAGGGCTTTAATGACTTGGTTTGCGTAAGGTTTGCATGATATGTAATTTGGCATTGTCGAGCAGGTGGTGTGAAAAATTTATTATCCTATATTTAGGTAAGACACACAGATAAACTGTAAGTGCAATTAAAATGCTGTTTAAGTAGAGGAAAGCTCGCGTCTTTTAAAGGATCCCTTAATTGACATTTTGTAGAAAAACGAGGCGTTGTTTTTTTTCCTCATGCATTGCATTTGTGCATTTAAATTAAATACTTTAAGCACTCGTACTTTACCAAACTATTTCCATCTCACGACTCCGTCAAACATTTCGTGTTATTTTATTATTATTACGCGCGCTTATTAGGCACTTAATAGTATTTCTCACCTCATTTCGTATGTTAAATGTACGAATGTGTTCTGCATGTGTAACCAATAAAGGAATTTGTTTTCATTCCACGTAAGAAAGACGATACATATTTTGCTTGCTTCCATCGGTCAGCCAAAATAAATACTCCAATTTAGTTTTTCGTCCAATGTGTTTGATAGTGACGTAACATTGAACAGTCATATCAAGGAGATCTTGATCGTAGATATAGATACCTATCCTATAATGGGACTTAGGGCTGCTATACGTTCTGTTTACTATATTTAACATATTGGGACTGGATCTGGTCCTGGCCAAGATAAAAATGAATGATTCTTTTACTTTGCGTCAGCGCGGATTGAAACAAGAACACTGTAATAATTAACTATTTATATAATAAATCGTTGTCTTGTCTCACCATCGCGCAGCACGGTTATCGGCAGCGTGTCGTCTCCGCCCGCGTACCCGTGGATGAGCAGGATGGTCTCGTGTGCCGGCTCCCAGCCGCTCTGCCGGAGCCAGTCCTCGCTGAACAGATCCACCTGCGAAAACGACACTATATCTATCATATTGACACTTCAGATTGATCAACATTGGATAATATGTGCCAATGGCATTGGGTATCTAATGCTTGGCCACTATGAATGCATTTTGGTACCTACGCCTTTGTCGGCCGACAAGAGACCCAAGAGAGCTGAGAGTCGACCAAAACTTTGAAGAGCGATCCTTATGTGCTCTCGGTTTGTAAAGAAGAGCTTGGGTCGAATAATGGCTCTACCGTGTCGACTTTATACGTCAGCTGTGCTTTGGCAGTTTGTTGCATTGGTGCATTGACCAAAGTAAAGATCCAGCTTTAGTAACTTGGGCGAGGAGCTACCCTGAAGAACTAAGTTCCGCAGCTATTCCTCAGTTATTAAATGTGATCATCGTGAGATTGGCCTCACGTAAGTTCAAACTTTCATTTTATGAGATAATCATCAGGAACATAATTGTGTTTTTTTTGAAGTCACTTGGGGTGTATTTATAGTTTTTTACAGGTTTTAAAAGTAAAATCCACGTTGAAATATTATGGTTCAGCACACAACAATTAACTACATGGATTTATTAAACTAAAGTCGCTGCGCGACTACAAACATCAATAATGTCCGGGTATAAAAAAAACTCCTGCTTGGACTATTTTGATCTATTACATTATATCGCAACGCAGTAGGTACATTGCAAAATAGTCAGTATCACAGGGTTTTTTTTATCCCTGGGCATTTTTGGTGTTTTTACAAGTCCTGGATTCCGAAAAATCCACAACGACGCGAACGCTACCGAGGGATTAAGTATCTACCCATAAAAAAACTTACCTCGACAGCGAACTACGAGTATCAATTTGACAAGCTTTTGTGCCATCAATGCGTAATAATGAGATATTTGTCCTTATCCTTCGACTTTTGTTTGAGGTTTCATCGTCGGAGCCGTTAGTTTCTCCGGCTTTACCCAGAAGTAAGTGATACGACGCAATCGGTACGTCGTCCTTATGATTTTAGCCTTACCTTTACGAGTAGGTACACGGGACAGCAGCGGCAGGTTAGGTACAGTCACGAGATTAAATTAGGTCCAAAGTTAATCTGACATTCTAAAATAATAATGACTGAAATAGTAACAATGACTTGACATCTCTAATGATATTGACGACTTCAAGCATATTTTTCTTGAAATGGGTTCAAAATGAACGCTTGTGACCGGCGTACGGTACGATTATTTTCACTTTGACACTCGGGACATCTTGGTTTTAATTGTAAAGGTTCGTATTTTCACATAGACATAGAGTATATAAAATCCTAGAATTCTCTCATATGAAATATTCAAGCCTATTTAGTATAATTAATTAATAATGAAACCTCAACCTAAATATAGAAACTTTATTAATATTCTAAATTTTAAAATATAGGTAGACTATAAGCAACATTTTATGACATACCTACTAGCTTATTCTGCCCGCGACTTCGGCCACGTATATTTAGATTATCCCTTCCCTTCACTTGGGAACTTTTAAATTACCTGGGATGAAAAGTAGCCTATGTGTTAATCCAGGGTATGAGCTATCTCCATTTCAAATTTCATCTAAATCCATCCAGCCGTTGCAGCGTGAAGTAACACACACACGAACTTTCGCATTTATGAAATTATTTTTGTCATCATCATCATCATGTCAGCCAAAAGACGTCCACTAGATGGACATAGGCCTCCCCCAAGGCTCCCCACTCAGACCGGACTTGTGCTTTTCGCATCCACCGCTTTCCCGCGATCCTTACAAGGTCGTCACTCCATCTTGTTGGAGACCTACCTACAGCTCGTCCCCTGGTCCGCGGACGCCACCCCATCTGACCCCATCGGCCATCAGTCCTGCGTGCGATGTGCCCCGCCCACTGCCACTTCATATATATATATATATATATATATTTACTAATTCAATATTTGTGTTTTTTGTACTGCGATGTTATAATTAAATCGAGCCACATCTGTGTTATTTATAGGTCTTCTCTAAAAAACATTCATTGAGGCAGGTGATCTATATTACAGTTAAGTGCACACGATGATATTATGAATATACCGCAATATGTCTCGTGTCATTTGCACTTCCGATCTCTCCCGATGAATGTCGAGAATAGCCGAGTGTCAAAGTCCAATTAATCGTACTGTTCCAACTTGCTAGTGTCGTGACTCATGAGCGAGATGTTTTTGAAAATCAACGCCCTGATCTACGTGGCCGACTTCACAGGGGGGCTGCTGTAAATATAGAAAACCTTTCATATAGGTTCGTAGGAAAACTAAATCTAAAATTCAATCGGCAGACAGGGAAGTCCATCCTCGACAGGGCCCTAGCACCGTTTACAGAGAAGTGGGCCGGCCGGCGCGCGCGCAGCCCCTCAAGAGGACGACTAGCGGTAACCTCGACGCATTCCTTCTGTTACGGAACATTGCTACAAAGGCGCTACTAACCAAAATATTTGGCCTGGATCCGGTATAATGGATAGTATAATAAAGTGCTGTTTAAAAATCTTAATGCATGGTGTTTTTGAGTATCATATTCGAAAAGCCTTGACTTGTAAAATGTTTAGCTGTGAATTTAAGCTAATGAACACTTCAAGTGTCACATAATGCTCTTCACTTTGACCTCTTTTTGTGCTTTAATTGTACCTATTTACGAATTGATGTCAGTCAATGAGTGTTAATATACAGTGATAATATACACAGAATAAGTAAAAATAAATGGGCATTAAAATATAAATAATGAATCGTTTATTACCGGGTGGATTACATCACACTCAAACTAACTCCTATGTTCTCGTTCTAGATGTCCGATACTACGTGTATCTATTTCGATGCTATCTAGGTATCTTTACGCCCCGCTGTTCATCTAGACTGCCATACGACACTACATGACAGTACCATGTCTAGTCGCTACTACATTCTATACAAGTGACTCGATAGGTATATCTTGACACTCATCCATGTGGCCGTTTGATAAACCCTACATACCGCCCCCACTATACACTTCTTTCACTATACCTACAACCGGATACTTACCCAAATATTAAGAGGAATCTCCAACAAACGGGGAAATATGTCATTTGTATATTCATATAAGACTTAATATTTTCGACTTAGGGATTACTTCAATTGAAAATCTTCCTAAATTCAATTTTTTCTCCGTATATAACAGCTCCCTCTCCATCACCCTCCCACGACCACTTCTTCTTCTTAGCGTGTCGACGGCATGTCATATATGAGCTGACCAATATTCTGCCATGCAAACGGTGTTGCTAATGGCGACATATAGGTCCTGCCGCGTGCAGGTGTGTCGGGGCACGCGGGGCGGGGCAGTGCAGGAGGTGCACCATGGACTGTGGCGAGGCGCCGCAGCTGCAGTGATCCTCGGCGGCGTAGCCCCACTTTCCCAAGTTTTTATCTACCGACCTGAGCGCACAGTCTGTTGACCACTAATAAGTATTCTCCCTTTGCACCTTATACACCGTGTTTTTTTTTATTTACGATAACTTTAAGGGAACGTTCTTTAGGTCAAATAAAGTTAATTTTCCGAAGACAGACAAATGATAACTGTAACGGTTTTAAAGATATTTATTTTTTAAATTTAATCAGTTAATCACGTCGAACTGGTCTAAAAGGCTCTTAACTGTCTGTGTATGACACGCCAACATTGACGTATTTGACACTGACTATGAGCAGGGGTCGGACAAAAAGTGCGGATGACGTAAAAATGACGTAATCTTGCACACAGAATGATGTTTAAGTTTGTATTTAGACTTCCGTGTGACATGTAGTAACAAAGTAGTATTAATGAAACATAACAAAATAATCGTAAAAAAAATATCCATGCAATTAATAATACAGAGGTGATGATGAGAGAGAGAGGGTGATGTAGTGAATAATAGTATATTACACCACTAGGGAGATAAAACAAAGAAAGTCCGAGATCGCAGATGTTTGCGGCTTTTTCCGTACGCGTAGCGGGCGTAAAAAGCGACTTTATGGGCAGGTGTGACATAAACTTGTTACCATAAGGTATAATTATTTGAAATTAGAACAAGTCTGTGGGAACCTCAGATAAATAGGTTTAATACTCAAAAGTGGGAACAGTTGGTAAGATAAATAAAAAAAAAATAAAAAAAATTGGTGTTATTTTATTATACTTATTATTTAATGAAATTATGCATTTCTAACAAGTCTATTATTGTTATCACAGACTTAAAATATGCTTGAATGTTTTTTTTTTCCTCAATTGGTTGACCGGGGGAAAAAAAATTAGCCAACAATTTCGCGGTATCCATAACAATCGCAGTACTTGATTGCTCAGTTTGTGTAGAGATATCTTTGCCTTGTCCTGTAGTCTGCATTCCTACGGATATTAAAATATCAGTTGTAGAATATATATATATATATATATTGCCACAATATTCGAGTAAAGATGACATTTTACAGCGTTTTTTATACATTAGTAAATATAATTTTTAGCTAAATATAATCGTGAAGATACAATAGCTAAACAATAACGAAGTCAATTTATTGTTCATCTGATTGACAATATGTCAGTCAAAACCGTACTTACTCATTTCAAGTGGCGATATCGTTTAATAAAGAGGTTGATAAATGATAAGTGATAATTGTTTATGAAAATCAAAAATACTATTTGAAATCATCCTATAAGTGGTTTGACGTCATCTGCACTTTTTGTCCGACCCCTGACTATGAGTTAACTCTAAAGGCCCTTTTAGAATGACCAAGATACAACATTTAATTACTTTGTTCTAAACAGTTTTTTTTTTGCAATATTTATAAATCTAATCTACCACTTAGTTTCTATGGATGTACCTAGTAATATGCCGAAGTTATCGTAAATCAAAAAAAACACGGTGTATACCTTTCTTTAGGCCAAGGGCCTACTAACTAATTTTTAAATATTTAACAACTCTGCAATTTGCACTTTTCAATGACTCTTAGTCATTTTTTAAAACTTCGGTCATATAGGAATCCAACGAAGAGAGAGAGTCATTCGGGATGTCAAAAACGTACAATTACTTACGAGTATGACAATGACCATAACGTATACATCTCCAAAGAAGGCCGCAACTAATTGTTTTACGCTTTTTCACACTATTCCATTATTTCTTTTCTAAATTGCTTGCTCAATTAAACAATGTACCTACGGGTACTTTGTATTCCATTGACGCGTGAGTAACGGGCACTGGACAGCCGTTGGCGTGTGCGCTGCTTTCCTTCCACAATTTCAATATTATTCGTCGTCGTTGTTCGATGACATTGAGCATCGCGCAAGTCGATAGAAAGTGCACGCGAGCGAATTACTGAATGTTAACCTAACTAGTAGAAGAATCTTATCTTATAGGCTTATAGGCTAAGGCCTAACCAAGTTGTAAATAAAAAAGATGTAAGTTTGGAGTCATAATTAAAATGTTTATTTAGTAAATTGGCCACTTGCGAGCTCTTTAACGTCGGTATTATAGAGAGTTGATTTATACTAACGATTATGCACTTTAGCTAATGACAATTTCTATCTTTCAGCTTTCTACAATCATTTACTTTCCCTAGATCGATACTTGCCAGGACTTACAAGTTAACACAGCTCCAGGGATACCTAACCTAAAAACTTAATGGTTTATTCGGCATTAGTTATATATGTAATAGTTTAAATAATTTGGGTTGGTAGCAGCCTAACTGATTCTCAATTTGTATATGATATAAAAAAAATGTAGGTAGTAGGTACCTAATAATGTCTGTCGATGATAAAAAGTTTGTCAGTACCATAGAATCAACTCAATGTAATACGTGGGAACTGTGTAGAGATATAAACTGAAAGCATTACAATGAGCAGTAGATAAATCTTACTTGCAGATTTGACACATACAGAAAACAATGCTGGAGTCTCTATCATGCTCTATCATGAAGGTTATTGTGGAGTGTCTATTATGTTTCATCGCCCTAGGCTCTCCTTACTTTCATGCAATCATGTTCAAAGATGTAAACCATTAAAGATCAATCTGAGAGCATGTGAGTGAAGCTGACCACTGTGCCTTCAAGTCAAAGTCAAGTAAGTACTTAATATTCCGGAAATGGACGGAAGAAGATTTTTTTAATTATCCGATTAAGCATAAAAATTGTATTCATTTGTGGTGCCTACAAATTAAATTTTGACGGGATAAGGTAACACAGTGATGCCACTGCCTCCGATGACAAAAACGAAAGGTATCATAACTTTGGTGTTTCAGTCTTTGTAGGTAAACCTACGAGGGTGGATCAAAAAGTACCCGTGCTAGAAATGAAGACGCATATATTTTTTTAAAGTTTTATGTTTATTTTCAACGTAATCTCCTTCTAGGTCCTTACACTTTCCCCAGCGTTTCAGCTACTTCTTTAACCCCTTCAAAAAGATGGAACAACGCTTTCTTCTTTGCCAAATGGGGCCGTGTCTCCTTTATTTTTTTATCAAACCAGTCCAATAACTCATTAAATTACGGCCCTGTGATAATTTGCCCTTTTTGTAAGAATCTACAGGGATTATTCCCTTACTATCCCAAAAAATCGTGGCCATGACTTTTCCTGCTGATGGGACCGTTTTTGCCTTCTTTGGAGTAGATTCATTAGAAAAAATCCATTGTTTAGGCTGCCGCTTGGTCTCAGGTGTAGGTACAATAATGGATCCAGGGTTCATCAACAGTAACGACACGATGGAAAAACTCCTGCGGAATTCGCTCAATCAAGCCCAATGACTACTTTGACATTGACAGCCGTAACCGCTTATTTCATCCGTGAGTAATCGCGGCAACCATCGGGCGGACACTTTTTTCATATTTAATTTATCGTGTAATTATATTAATTGCTATTCCGTACGACATCCCTACAGCCTCTGCTTACTCACGCACTTTGGTACGTCGATCGGTGACCATTTTTTTTTACTTTTGGCACGACTTCTTCGATAACCACGTCTTCCGGGTCTTCCGGGCGGTCCTCAACGAAAACAAATGTAAGACCATAGACAATTGACAGTTTTTATTTTTTCATTTGATAAAGTCTACACTACGGTAATGTCAACTTTCCTAAGTAACGCCACCTGCCATCAAACACGGGTACTATTTGATCCACCCTCGTACATAATTATTAATGAGATTTAAGTGAAAATATAGAACGATAGTCGATAACACATTACTACCAGGGGACCTAATATGGCTGGGTTTATCGCGTGACAAAATGTGGATTGTACATCCATCACTTTCTGACACGTATAGTACGAGAGTGACGAATGCTTTATACACATTTTGTCACGCGATAAACGCAACCATACTAGGCGCACAGGAGGCCTGTGTGTCCGTTTGTCTTCTTCATGACATAAAAAAGTTAAAGATAAACGTTTTGATAAGTACTAATGTATTATGTAGTTCTGTCAATGTCCGAAATTTATGTTTGACTAGGTAGTTTTCATAATAGTGTTATTGCCAGGAAATTCAGTGTTTTTCGATTGCAGTAGTCATAAATTACTGTCAAATGCAAGCGAAAAATACAAATTGATAGTATAAGTAATTACTAATTACTGCCTTCGAGCTCGCCCATTTATGTTAATAGCAATATTAAGAAATACAATGAAATCAATTGCTTAAAATTTGATATACATATAGGCACTGTAATCAAGGCATACCTATCTAACGCAAACTGGGCTAATTAATGATTAGTGCATCAATCGTTCGATTTACTCAATTAATTTATCAATTTCGGCCCATGCGATTGATCCTCCTCTACCCAGCGCCGGGACTTTTTCCATGTTGGAACGCCCCTAAAGTCAGGTGCGATGAGCAGCTGCCTAATTTTCCTTTCCGTTTTCCTACATAGTTGGTCCAACTGGGTCCAGCTGAAAATCAGCGCTGTGACTTTTAGTCAAAGCATATTGCTGAGCTGATCGCCCTTTTGGTGCTAAAGCATCAAAGTAGTACATTTTTTAGTTAATATAACCTAGGTATGTTGTACTGCTTTAGCACTATTTAACTAAATATTGTTTCATCTTCTTCTTCTTCATTCGTAGAACAAGTCAGGCTCTGGTGGGGACTGGCGCTGGTACTCACCACTTTCTTGGTGGGCTCGGCCTCGGTGTAGAGGTGCAGGTGCACGTCGGGGTCGGGGCAGGGCTCCCGCTCGCGCCGCCACACGCAATCCTCGAACGTCGCGTTGGGGAACGAGTCACTGTGCAGGAACAGGGCCTCCTTGATTGGCTGTCGCTTGTCCGCCAACACTGGAAGAAAAAGGCACATCAGTATCCAGCCGTCTATCCCTCTGTATGTTCATCATCATCATCATCGTTTCACCCAAACGACGTGCACTGCAGGACATAGGCCTCCCCTAAGGACCGGTCACGTGCTACCTGCATCCACCGGGTTCCCGCAACCTTCACGAGGTCGTCGGCCCATCTCGTTGATTCTCGTTCTCGTTGGTTGTCCGTATGTACGCTTAGATCTAACAAACTACGCGACGGATTATAATGCTTTATGTGCGGGTGGTACAGAAAACTCACATAAACCGAAGCGAAGCGAGGGCAAGTCGCTGTCGCTCGTAATAAATAAACATTGTAAGGGTGCGGCTCCACTGAGGCGGAGACGAGAGGAGCGGAGCGGAGCTGTGCCAATATTAACCAATAAAAGGCGCATGCGGTCACGTCGAGCGCGCCTTGCGCACGTTAGTTTAGATTCCATTGGTTAATATTGGCACAGCTCCGCTCCGCTCCTCTCGTCTCCGCCTCAGTGGAGCCGCACCCTAAGACTTACCTGCCAAAAACAACATTCTAGGAAACTATCGTGGCATTTAAATATGACGTGACCCGGGTTTGTCGGGTCATTCATTAGGCATGTACCTTCGTTCTCATACTTTTGGTGGGTGACCCACCGAGGTTGGACGCATTACTAAAAGCAGATGATGACTGTTCAAAAAAATACAGTCAGCAGCAAAAGTTTGTTTTAAACTATATTTTTTGACATAAACTTATCTTCTTTCGTCACATATGTAGCTACATATTTTAAACAAAATCTCAGAGATGCTGAGTTTAACTGCGTACAAGTTCATTCTCTAGCAATACTTAGATGGTGTTCGTGTCCTATGGTATATTTCCATAATTACTGGTTAATTATCTACTAAACTCGGCTAGATATACCAAGTTACGTTAGTATATTCAACGAGCGGGAGTGCCATTTAGACTTTCAACTAATCCCCATACTTTGAAAGTCTGGAGCACTTAACTATAAACTGAGTACAGATCTGATATAGTGAGGTGAATGACTGTCGGCTTGTATCTCGGTTTTTTAATAAGCTAAGGATGGGTACTAAAAACTGACGAATAAAGCAAGGCGTCGTATGATAAGATAACTCACTAAGTAGGTAGGTACACCTGTATGTTTAAGGCCCGTAAAGACACCCTGACAAATTAGGATACACCAAATTTTGGCCGCTAACATTAACAAACCATTTCAAGGATCCACATTAAACTATCCGATTTTTAATAGGGACCTTTCGACAAGTTATTCGTGTTTTATCAATTTTATCATTGACATGTTGCTTGACCTTTAAGGTTTTGGAAACAAAAGACATCAACGGGCACGGTATTGCCAAATATTTTACAATTAAAAAAAAGTTTTTACAATGTGCATTTGCATTATTGAAATTTGGACGAAACTATTCTTAAAATGTTTTCCGTTAAAACAAAACTTTTTAAGGCGTAGGTACACTCAATCTCTTAATTCCAGAAGCAGAGAATGGTGACTGCGCGGGGCTAAAATAGACTGTTTTTGAACCGGAGAACTTCACGTTAATAATTGTTACATAAAATAAGCCCATTATCCCAATGAATGTTGATTGTTTTCTCAAAACTTCCAGTACCCACTAATAAATTTGGTAAGTACTTCTAAAATTACAATCGATAATCGTCATCGATTGAAATCTGAAATATTCGAAGATGCTGACTGCTGATAAGGACTTACAACATCCAACTGAGGTTAGGCTTGAAAAACTAGACTAAGCAAACTATTCTTCGACCCATTATCTTGTCGGTATGAAGTTAGATAGTGAAGCAAGAGTATTGCAAGATATTACCGAGTGTTGCGACCGCGGCGAGGGCGAGGAGTGCGCACGCGCGTGTCATCCTGGCGCGGCGACTACACTGCACGGAGTACTGGCTGCGCTGAATGCTGAGTGGTCGGGGGAGCGCGGTGGCCACTTCCACGCGAAACAGTAATGACATGTTCGTTGCTGACCCTGTTGCATACTTAACTTGGACTAAACAATTGGAGTACTTATATCGAAATGGCAGATTAAGTTGGTCTAGACGATCGGCAAAGTTAATCTAGGGTTATATAGAAATACCTAAGGTTTTTAAATGTTCAAACACGTGCCTAACAAACGTAAAAATGCACATTCAGCAATCATTCTCTTTTTATACGAAATCTCGGGTGTTGTTTTTTGGGCACAGAGCTCCATTACGGAATCGGAACTACGGAATACGGAATTGTTAGTATTACACAGAAATCTTAAATAACTATGTTAGTGCCTAAACTTAAAGGAAGAGAAGTCCAGTGCCTGATCAGGCCACTGTCCCATCTCTCAGCGACGACAGTATTTGTGTGTGCTTGTTTTTCGGGAAAATTACTTGGATCCATTGACGGTTAGTACCTGTTTTTACCCAAACATAAGGTAGTCCATGACACGATGTATGAATGTGGAAAAAGCGAAAAAAAATTGTCAAGATCGTAGCAAGTGGAAAGAAGTGGTCTCTGCCTACCCCTCTGGGAAACAGGCGTGATTTAATGTATGTATGTATGTATAAATGAAGTTTTCCCTTTTCCAACATCGAGACCTTAGTTCCTAAGAACTTTTAACTATAGTTTTCGAATTCCCGAACTTACCCATTTACATTGCTCATCCTGTATCCTGTACCTATACATAATACTTAATAAATACAGGGTATTTTTTTATCAGTGAACAAATTTTAACATATGATTTTGTATCGTTAATATATATACATATAAATATATTACGCGAGGCCAATCTTTGTCCCACTTCCACCACCAACCACTTCTTTCGATGTTGAGGATTTTTAGGAACGTGTATAAATAATTTTTCAGGAGTTTTGATCGTCACACATTGGTACGGCACACGTCTTATAATTAGACATTTTCACAAAACATATTTTTAAAACTTTATTCTTTCGCTTAAGTTGGCTTTATAATAATTCGGTTCGTTGTTTTATGTGTAGTGACGTCACCAACGACAAAAGTCACGTGACCTACCGTTTACGCGCGTATTTCAAATTAATTTCGTTATATACGTGTTTTTTCTAATAATTAACAATTTTTCTAGAAAAAAAATATTGTGAGATGTATAAAATAAGCAAACGCACATTTTAAAATACTTTTCTGAAAACTGTCAAGTAGCCAATTATAATTTTTTATGAAAATTTTATACTAGAAAATCGCTTTTTAAAAACCTTACCAGTAGTCAACCGTAAAAACCTTTTTACAGCACGCTCCTCTCCGCACCCCTAAATTAGAGGATCTATGAATATCGTTAAGTTAGCGGAAACATTGAATTGGCAATATCTCTAATGTTTTATAAGCTTGAGTAGAAATAACTCAGTTATTGATTAGATTACAAATAGCGAAGCAAATATTAAAATTTGTGCACATATAAGAAAAATACCCTGTATATTAAAGGATAGCAAAAGCAAACTAGATATCTATGTATCTTCCACGACTCTACCCCAAATTAATTAAGGGCCTTGTTTGATCAGCAGTTAACTCAAGTAATTATTAAAAATCGAAAAATGAATCGAACATTTTACACATTTCCTTGAGATTTAACAATTAGTTACGGTTTTTAACGATAAGTCAGTTTAAGTACTGATCAAACAACAAGCCCTTAATGTGACGGTCGTTAATGAACAAATCTTGTTACCACAAGCCCAATGCAAGTTATTGGGCAACTTGTAAGAAAATGTTAAATTAGATCTCTCTACATATATTTTATTTAGTATCTTTGGCTAAACTGTGATAATTAATTGTAAGTAAATAAATTATATCATGGAGTTGCATAGATTTGGGAAACTTCTATGGCATGTTTAGACATAGACATGGAACGTAAGAACAATCAATATAAGTCAGACCCTCGGCTTAGAGGATAAACATCTATTCTAACTTGTAAGTAGAGCCATCTACCGGCTCCGCTTTAACTTGCCATTAAGCAGTTGAAACTTCTCACGTACCCTTACAAACCATTAATTCGATTCGGGACATTCGCTACAAGATCTCAAGGGCTTTAATTTTAAAACAAATAGGTATCATGCGAAATTACATTTAATTAAAACTAACCACGTTTTTAGGGTTCCGTAGTCAAAATAGGAACCCGTATAGTTTCGCCATGTCCGTCCGTCCGTCCGCAGCCTAGCTCAGGTACTTTTAGTACTAGAAAGCTGTAATTTGTCATAAATATACATATTAGTCACGCCAACAAAAGGGTAAAATAAAATCGTGAAACATTTTTTGTTTTAGTTCCTCCCCTACACGTAACGTGGAGATGTATTTTTTTTTCTCGTCTACCCCATAGCGTGGGTGTCGTTGATAGGTTTTTTAAAAATATTGCGGATTTGTGGAGTGTTAAAAAAAAGATAAAAAGATAAAAGATGTTTATTCAGTAAGTAGGCCGCACGGGCACTTTTACACGTCAAAAATCTACCAGCGCTTCGGAAGAGACCACTGCTGAGAAGAAACGCCACAAGAAACTCAACAGTAAGTCGTTTTTTAAATATTGCTAATGATATTATACAATATTAAACTTAACCTAGCATTATATAAAACAATGAATCTCACATAACACCAAAAATGTATTCATGCGTAGTTGAGCAGGAAAACGTGTCAAAACTCAGAATTGTCACAAAACTAATAAGCAACAGTAATATAAAAAAAAAAATATATATAGAAAGTATACAAGTTATACTTACCTGTGACGGTGCAAGACCACATGCATAAAAGTTTCGATACATTCTCCTACAGAAACCGTGTCCCCTAGACAATAATACAATATTTACATATTTTTTAAGACTAATTTAAATTATTAAATTATTTAGGTGTTGGCCAAGCATTTTTATCTGTTAGATAGTCTTCGACCCTATAGTAAGCTTTAGACATCAACGACTTTTTCAAGTAAGTTTTAAGTATTGGAAATGGTAACTTTAAAACAACGTCAGGTAATTTATTAAAGAAAAGGATGCATTGACCTACAAATGATTTATAAACCTTACGGACACGAAATTTTTTAATAGCAATTTTATTTTTATTTCTCGTATTCAAATTATGTACATCACAATTCTTAACAAAAGAGTCTTGATTTTTAATGACATAAATAATATTCTCATAAATAAATTGTGATGCTACTGTCAAAATATTAATTTCTTTAAATAGTACTCTTAAGGAATCACGGGAGTTTAGATTATATATAGAACGAATGGCTCTTTTTTGCAACACGAATATAGTCTGTATGTCAGCAGCTTTTCCCCAAACCAGAATACCGTACGACATAACACTATGAAAATAACTATAATAAACTAAGCGAGCTGTCTCAACATTAGTAAGTTGCCTGATTTTCCTAACAGCATAAGCTGCCGAACTTAATTTACCTGCTAGTACTGCTATATGGCCATGTCCATTGCAAGTTTTTATCTATAGTTATCCCTAAGAAAAGCGCCTTATCTACCATTTCCAATCTCTCATTATTAAGAAATATACTAGATTCTACCGTTTTAACATTAGGCAAAGCGAACCTAACACATTTAGTTTTCGTAGCGTTGAGTAGCAAATTGTTACTAGTAAACCAATTAAGTAATTTACCTAGTATGGTATTTATCCTACTGTAATCGACGGATTTTCGGTCTACCTTGAAAATTAATGATGTATCATCAGCGAATAGCACAATATCACAAAGATTATCTACTGTGCGTGGTAAGTCATTAATATAAACCAAAAATAAGAAAGGACCTAATATAGAGCCCTGAGGCACACCTAACTTAACAGGGGCTCCAATAGACTGTGTTTGGTTTACAACAACTGTTTGTGTTCTATCACTAAGATATGAAGACATAAGATTTAGAGAATTATTTGACAGACCATAATGTTCTAATTTTAATATAAGAGTCGCATGATCTACGCAATCGAAAGCTTTGGAAAGGTCACAAAAAATTCCTATAGCATCACAAGATTTCTCCCAAATATTGTATATATATTTAATGAGCACAGATGCTGCATCAGTAGTGGATCGTCCTCTGGTGAAGCCAAACTGATTACTGTTAAGCAGTTTATTTCTATTGAAGTGACCTACCATATCTTTTAACATTAACTTCTCAAAAACTTTACTTAAAACAGGTAGAATAGAAATGGGACGGAAATTCGTTAAATCACTCATATCGCCCGATTTAAAAAGTGGTATGACTTTACTATATTTCATAAGATTTGGAAAGACCCCCTCTGAAATGCAATTATTGTAGATTAAAGCTAAGTGCGGTGCAATTATATCTATGACATGATGGATGACTTTAACTGATGTTCCCCATAAATCCTCAGTTTTTTTTAAACTAAGCGATTTGAATACCTTAACAATTAAAACTGAATCTGCGTGGCTAAAATCAAAGCTTTCGTTACATTTAGTAACATTAGCACAAAGTAATTTTTGAGCTTCAATCGCAGATGATTGAAGACATTTCGTGGTATTAACGGCTATTGTCGAGAAATAATCTTCGAACGCTAAGAACGCTTTAGTCATGAAAGCACATATAATAAATTTACTAGGAAAACTATCACTACAAAAAAGACTTCAATGGGTCTTGCTTGAGTAACAAACTGTTTAAATGTTTATACCTACCGAAAACTAATTTGCGGTAGCGGTAAACTGACCGCGAAGTTTCTTGCGGCGCTTCTTCTCCGCAATGATGGTATTGTCCGACCGAAGCGCTAGTAGATTCACTCTGTAACGAGGTTGTTACAACCTCTTTTGTTTGAGTTCCTGAACACTATTACATTTCGATCTAGATCTTCCAAATTCAAATTTATTACATTCTATTCCGATATCGATCCTTGGATCATTCTCCAGATATTTTCTAGTAGAACAAGACACGAGTACTCAGTAGGTACTCGTGTCTCGGTAATATTGTACCTACATTAATTTATTATTTTATTTGGTATTCAGTTATAAATTATAAAATAAATACATTATATCTCAAGCAGTGATTCATTTATCTTTGACACAACGTCTCAGCGATATTTTACCCTATACCGTCAGAACTCCATATTACCGACGTGTAAAAGAGTCCTCATGTGGCCAATTTACTGAATAAATATTTTGAATTTTGTTTAATTTGTTTGTAGTAACGGCTTCGGAACCCTACGTACTCCCCTCTAACCTTGGTTGTTTTCGAAAATTGTTTTAATCCTTGATAGAAACGGAACCGATAGGCATTTATTTTTTAAAACTAAAATCTTTCGATTTTCTGGCTGACTGTTCATTTTATCAAAAATATTTGAATTCGATTGTCGTCACTTAAAAAGTTAGTAAAGGTCTCCTAAGAGCATTTTCGCGTAGCAGCAAGGGATCTAGTAGCTGCCCTTACGGCCCCACCTCAATTTTCCACCCTGTATTTTAAAAAAATAGATCGATTGTAACAACCTTAACAAGTTACTGAAATTTGTTATTTTAGGGTTACCAGCGCCATCTCTTGGTGAATAGTCAGGAACTTTCAAATCTACTTCTCAAGAGATGGCGTTAAAAATTGCTTAATCACTATAAGGCAGCAGTAGTTATTTAGGAACCAGCAGCACCTTATTGGCAGGGGTTACACTTTTGATGCCAATGACGTCAATATGATGCCATTTTACACTAAGGGTGCTCTGCTTTCATTTGGTAGGTTTTTAGGTATGTATATACATGAGTAGGTATACTCGTACAAATAAAAAAATTAAAATAAGAAGCGTTAAAATAAGAATCACCATCACTTTTTTTTTCACCACTAAAAATGGCAAATTGAGACAATTTTATTTTATGAAGGTCAATGCCATGATTGTTTGTGTGACTATTTAATCATATTATTTTTTATTACAACATAAAAACACTTTTTTAAATGATAATGTAACTCGATGATTTTGGCAACTGTCCTTCTCATTGTTTAATTTACGTTTTAGGTATGAAGTTAGGTATTTATTTTTCTACGCGTGTATAGTATACTCGAAAATCTAATTAGATTCCAAAATCTGACAGTTCCCATCTTGATTATTTCTTTATTAAAATATTATTTCAAAAACATATCAATGAGAACTCGTGTACCTAACCAGTAATATTAGGGTCAGTTTAATTGATAAAAATACCTACACTTAAACCAAAATGCAGTAATCACAGCGAATGTGCGTCGGTTGAGGTTAGGATTTTGGAATCTAATTACAGTTTCGAGTATAGTATATTACCTACTTAACTCAATTTGTACAGGATTGACGACTAAGGCCGCTTCCTGACTTGGCGGTATGCTTGCAGTAAAACACTGAATTGGTAAGGGTTGCTAAGCAACTAGTGGCATTCACCAATCAACGCGCAGCATTTATGCCGACAGTATGTTTTACTGCAAGTAGCATACCGCCAAGTCAGGAAGCGGCCTTACGGTTAATAATTATAATTACAATAAAACCATTTGGAATCGTGGCATGAAAAGTACGAGGCCCTCATTGCTTTTGACGTGTTATCGTATTGTCAACGTTATGTTACGATATGATAGATTTAAAAATAATACGATTATATGTAGGTAAATAACAATATGGTTTTGCCTGATATTGTTGGAATACACCCAATATCTAGAACCTCTGTTGATTAAATTTCCCGTGTGGTGTGGTTTTTAAAAGATAGGCAAACGCAAACGTATAGCGATTTGAGTATTTTTCAAGGTGAAGTAAGTTAGTTAAATGATAAAGAAAGATCCCAAATGTCTACCGAACTCGAATCCTTAATAAGATTTTTTTGCCGTTGGGGATGGGAGTCCTTTTCTTTGTTATATTAAAAGATTGCGAAGTATAAGTAATACCTGCATCTAACCAAAACATCATCTTGGATAGTCACATTTCATAATGAATGAGCAATGATCAATTTGCATTAGGCTATTGTTACTAAATGTTGTTATTGCTCGTCGTACTACTTAATCTTTATTCATTTTACTATAAAGCAAAGCAAAGATAATCAATTGAATTTTCCACGCTGATTCTCCTCTTCGGCAATCGTAACTTTTCATCAGACTTTCAAAAAACAATAGGGTTCTCAATAAGAAGCATCAGAAAGTCCTTGGGTGTATTCCAACAATATCAGGCTAGTGAGAATTGCCATCTGCTGTTTACTAGGCGCAACGTTGTTCGCAAATCGCAGTCTATATATAATTATAGCCATGTGTACACTTTTCTTATTTACAAAAAGAAACAGTATAATTATGACACAATTTTAAATTTTTATTTTAATCCACTATTTCTACTTTTACCTACCTACATTAATTTAAAATGTACAATCGCAGTATTGCCTCCCAAAACCTTACGTAAAAACAAGCGTAAGAAAGTAAAAACATTTATGTTAAATAATTATAATAGTAGGTAATATATTTAATATCTCTCCATCTTTATAATGCAGGTTTTGATAGGTACCTATTTAGTTTAAAAATGTTTAATTCTATCCTGACCTACACCTCAATCTAATCTAATTAACAAATGTATGGGGGAAAAGACACAAGATCTAAGAATCTGAAAGAATCAAATGTAAACGGCAAAAAAATCATGAACCCATTTGTATTTACAATAGCTAACTACATCTTAAGATTGGTAGTATATACAGTACCTAGTCTTCCACTATACTGAATACCTACCTACATATTCAATAAACCTTCCGTTTGCGCGTGAGCATCTTTATATCAAAACCACAAAAAAAACAATGAAGTCAATGACTAGACCGCAGTAGTGTGCGTGCAGGTGAGATGAACGAGTAGAGCGGGACCGCGAGAGCCTCCGGCGCGCAGGTAGAGCGGCGCCGGCGCAGTCGAGACACGCGCCCCGCGCGGCCGCGTTCCCTCACAACCAGCCGCGTGAAAACGACACCGCGCCGCGACCGCTAAATACTCTCGCCCTAAACATAAACAAAG
This sequence comes from Acleris emargana, assembly GCA_927399475.2. Taxonomy (NCBI): domain Eukaryota; kingdom Metazoa; phylum Arthropoda; class Insecta; order Lepidoptera; family Tortricidae; genus Acleris; species Acleris emargana. Next base: position 13,079,989 of record OV656841.1, on the reverse strand, counting down.
TTAACAAAGTCCAACAGTGCATTTTCAAGCTACGCAAAACGTGCCGCTGGAGTAGCATCGAGTAAACAATCAAGATAATTGCGCGAATGCCACGGTCCGCGGCCTACGCAGCCGGCGGCGTCCCCTCCTCCGTTCATTCAAGGACCAATCGTTGAACCCATGCTGCCTCAGCTTTCGAGTTTTCGCAATTTGTGCCGATTTTGAAATGAACCCCGAAATTATTGCGGCGCGGGGCACTGACTGAGCCGATGACTGTTTGCGAATCAGCTCCATCGACAATGTCAATCAATCAAAATGCAGTTCAGTTCAACAAACAGAAACAGCAACTAGGTAAACAAGGTCCGGAACCGGTCAACTTTCCACCGCGCTACCATCCGCCTCCGCCATCCGCAGCCGGCCCCAAACTAGCCACTGTTGACCCGACCACGAAAGAGTACAAACCTCCTTACGTGGGGAAATCCGTAGATCCTACTCAAATACAATATTCGCTCGGAGCACACAGCGCGTATCCGGGAGGATCGATTCCCTTTTCGAAATATCCCCAAGGATATCCCGCCGGTTACCCGCAAGGACCGGGCGCGCTGCGCGTTCTGCGCCCCTCTGGGGAGGTGGTGACCAAGGCGATCGTGCACGAGCCGGGGCAGCCCACGGGCCGCGCGCGCAGCGCCGACGACACGCAGCGGGCGCCGCGCAACCTCGAGGAGGAGCAGATCCACCGGCGGTCGGCGGACATGCTCAAGTTCACCAAGCGCGTGGAACCCGAGGGTCCTCGGGCTTCAACGGACCAAAGGCGACAAATACAGACATTATTAGATGAAATTAAATCTTTGAAAGAAGCCAACCGACGACTGAGTGACGACAATCAGGAACTTCGGGACCTGTGCTGTTTTTTGGATGACGATCGCCAGAAAGGACGAAAATTAGCCCGGGAGTGGCAGCGATTCGGAAGGTACACGGCGTCGGTGATGCGTCAGGAGGTGTCTGCTTATCAGAGCAAACTGAGGGAATTAGATGAAAAACAAAAGGAATTAATTCGCGATAACCTAGAGTTAAAGGAGCTTTGTCTATATTTGGACGAGGAACGTGAAAGAAGCACCTGTGTAAACTGTGGCAGGGCGGCCGCGAGAGAGCGGGACGATGGGGACGGCAGCAGCAGCGGCACCAACGCCGAGGAGGCCGTGCGCGCGCCCGCCGCGCCCGTCACGCACCCGCAGCTCGCCGAACGCACGGTGCAGTACGTCCGGGACCTGGAGCAGAAGGTCAGGCGGTTGGAAGCTGAGAAAGGCGTAAACGGCGGTGGAGGTGAGCGGCCCGAAGCGGTGGTACGAGCGTTACAGGTCCTAGAAGTAAGGGAACGAGTGGAAAGAGAAAGGAGAAGACCAGCTCCTGATTTGGATTCCGGAGAGCAAGCCCTTGTACGGGAAATGTGCAACGTTGTATGGGGCAAGTTGGAAGACGCTCCACCACAAGCACCTCCGCGTTAATATTCTTAACTGAACTGAACCTGTAATGTGAACTTAGTGCAAACAAATGGAAAGTTCAAGATGCTGCGACTGCGAGTCGATCGAGGTCACCGCGGGCTTGAGGTCTCGTGACCTACAGAGCGGATTGTAAAATTGACCTTGTTTACTGATGCTAAGCTAGTGGAACACTGTTAATGAAAGTCACGCGTGTTATGGTTATTGAGCTATATATCTATCTACTTTGCCGAAGCGAAACAATAACAAATTCTGTTAAGAAACCGAAAAGTACAAAACTAGCAACTGTTAAGTTATTTTAATAGCATTTGTTTTAAACTAGTTCTGATAAAGTTAGTTACTATTTACTTTTGCCCATTATTTCCTTTAGAGTAAGTATAGTATATTTAATTATTTTAATTCTATTGATTCATATCAATACTATCAGTAAAGCCTGACCAGAAAAATTAAAGAAACTCGCCATATTGCGAAAATTATAAGAACTGTCCTTACCATTGCAATTCACGGAACACATATTAAAAAAATACTAGTGTATGGCGACTAGCGACCCCTTAAGAAGCTTTTTATTTTTTTGGTCAGGCTTTACATAAGTAGACACATACTTATATTAATTTATAACTTTGCCAAGGACTTAATGTACTTTTATGTAAGTATAAGAGTCGTATTTACGTTACGAGTATTAGATATGAAGATAAATAGCAGCTGACGAGGCTAAAAGTGTTTTGCTGTCTGTGATCAAAATGATCTTGACCCAATACTTGCGACAGTAGGTAACTGTTATTTTATTATCAATTACAAACGATTTTGCTTTCCTAAAGTGTTATGTTATGTGCAATAGGAGCGAATACGTTTTGACTGTAACGTGCCGGGGCTTCGACCGCTATTCTGATATATGTTATGTTAGGTATTTGAATTATTTCTTACAGCTTGGCAAAAAAGGAACACAGACGATTATTTTTTTGTTTAAGAAACACTTTTTAACTTAATTTGTTTTTATGAGAATGTTCTTCTTGCCTAGTCTTAAGCCTCCATCGTTAATTGTTAGCTCGCAGAGAAATTATCCTTCCATTATTCAGAAGGCACCTAAATGCATTTGTTTTATTCATGTTCATGAATGTCATGTTATTAATTTATTACAGAAAAGTTTTAATTATAAAATTATTAAATTATTTCAGTTTTACTGTAATTTATTTATTAATCTTACCTATTTAATTTAACAAAATTGTATACATAGTACCTTATTTAATCGGCTTATTCATGCTAAACATTTCACTTGCTGTGGCATACAAAATGGTAGTTCTCTTTAGTGCCGATTAAATAAGCGCCATGCCTGCCGCCGCCAGCCCTGTCGAGAGTACTTACCGCCGTACCGCGGGAATTAAAAACTGGTCAAGTGCGAGTCGGACTCGGGCCCCGCTGCACAGTAGGATACTATAGTGTTAGAAAAGTACTTAATGCACTTAGTACAAAATGCACGTTTTTTAAATGTCGAGAAAAAGGGAGGTAGTAGGTAGGTTTTATTAAATTCCAATACGAGCCCAACTCACACTTGACCATTTTTTTGTAGTTGTTTTTCTACTTTATCGTAGCAAATTTGGCGATTGAATGTCTTTCCGTTTTTACGATACAACAAAAACAAAAATATGTAATAAAAAACATTTCTCGTATGGGAACCCCCTTAAACATTTCACTTTCTTATTTTTTTTATGCAGTTAAGTAAAATCCGCCGTAATAAACTAATAAAAAAACCCGCTATCTTTTACGGTTCAAAAGATACAGTAGTTTAAAGTTAGGTCGGACGGACATTAATTAGGGTCCTGTTTGGCTTCCTACGGGCACGGAACCCTTAAAATGACAAGGTACCATTCGAGTACGCCACGCTATGTTTTTTTTATCATTTAGATTGAAGACATGCATGTTAAGTTATACTACCTGAGACTCCCAAATTACATATCCGTGGATAAACATAGGTAATTATTTGTTTGTACGTACAATAAAGAGTTTTACTACTACTACTACTTCTACTACTAATTATTTAAACTACCTATTTAAAATTAAGTACCCATTAATTACTATACAAATGCACAATATGCCTTTGTGACATTTACCTGATCAAAAATTGGAAGTGTATTATTAAAGAAATCGTATTGTTCGTTTATACTTTGCAGAATTGTTTTCATTGCGAGACAATACAGCGTTTTAACTTTTTTACGGAAAACGCGTTGTATTGCAGTGGTTTTTGATAATGAATTCATATTGGAATGGTTTATATTATGTTACCAGCGCACGACAATTGAAAGGAGTTATTTTTGTTGTCTTTTTTTTTACTTCTTTAAAAAGTTGAAATGTAAGTGGCCAGTAAGTATTTCATATGCAACATGTACGTTCCTCTAAAGAGGTTGCAATCATTCCGATTTAAATTATAGCGGTTCTAGGAAATGTATGTGAGCATTTCTAAAAAAGTTTGTACATTTCATTTACGACTTCGATTTGCAAAAAAAAATGCAGGTTGGTAGGGTGAATGAAGCTGAGCCTAAATAACATAGTCTCCCAAAATGTCCTCATACATTTGTATGAAACTTTCCTTTTTTGTTACTAACTTTCTTTGGTTCATGGTAACAAAAAAGGAAAGTTTCATACAAATGTATGAGGACATTTTGGGAGACTATGTTATTTAGGCTCAGCTTCATTCACTCTACCAACCTGCAATTTTTTTTGCAAATTAAAGTCGTGAATGAAATGTACAAACTTTTTTAGAAATGCTCATGTAAAGAATTTCATGTCAAGATAACTCCATGTTCTCTCTTAGCAAAAAATTTGAAAAAAATACATATTATAGGACGTTAGTGGGAGTTTTACCAGTGAAAAAATTAGAGCGGTCTCTAACATGGAAGTGATAAAAAAAAAAAACTGAAAAGTTTGAATGGGTTTTTTTAATTTTTTTTCTATGGCATAATGAAAATATAATTATGGCCATTTGATCATCTTGGTTAAATGTACATTATATGCCAAGCTCATTAAAATCGGTTAACAGGAAAAAAAATATCAAAGAAAAATTAAATATAGTTTTTTTTTTTTTTAACGAAAACTATGATATTTAGGGTGCTCAAATTTGGCAAAACAATTACTAATGCAGAGCCACACAATCTATAAAAATTACAACCCCAAACTCAAGGGGGGCAAAATCTCTTAGCTTATCCTGGCACGGCCTTTGTGGGTTGGATTTAGACTAGCAAAAAGTTGCCAGCAAAAAGTTTAGTACAAATTCAAATATCACTAGTTATTTGAAATTATTCAAAGAGCGAAGTATGCATAGAATCATGACAAACCATTAGTCAGATTGACAATTCAAAATAATGAATATTTATATGTGGTTGTCCGAAGTTTAAAATATAATCCAGTGAAGGAAGATAAAATATAAACATGACGGAAGTAGAAGAAAAGGGTGAAGGACCCGAAGATGTCGATACTATCGGAGTAATTATGTTATTCTTAATAATTATGCCCGCATGCACAACATTATGCATGTATTCTTTATATTTCTATGTATAATATACGCTTAATTAAAAACCATATTTAGACCAAAATCCGTATTCTACAATAACAATGTGATGATGATGTACTTCACAATGGATTAAGACAGATATCGCGAAGAAAAGGTAGTCAACTAAAGATAATCGTGTACAGTCAGCATCATAAATATAGTGGCAGTCAATAGTTCCAAATATACCGCACCATCCAAAATATCCATAAATACGTACGTACTCATTCCAAGTGATCAAATTGTTCAGGCCATCCAATGTATACAAATATACCGGAGCATCCACAACGCCATATACTTGGTAACATTCAACCCGCCGTTAGTACAGCAACGTCCAGAACGCCGAAGGTTTCTAAGCATCCAAAGTAGCCAAAAATACGGGACACATAAGAAAATTGAACCTTATTTACCAGTAAGTACGGTTGAATATTCAGTCAAATAATTTTAATAGGTTAGCCAGTAAGCAATTTGACAAACCACGAAAACAGTACCATACCTACTGTCATGGCATAGGTATATCTGTCTCACGTTTTAATTTGACACATTATTGCGTGGACTGCGTGGTTTTAAAAGGTTTTGCAATATTGAAGCTGCCAACTTAAACGCATCAATACGTTTCAATATTTCGCCAAGTCAGCCGTTAGTTACGATGGACCAGTGCAGTGGTTTAGTAGTAACGCTATGGAATCATGTGTTCGGGTTCTAATCCCCGTATTAGGTGCGATTTGCATTTTTATTTTATATTTTTGAAAATTGAATCTTATTTTGAATGCAATAGAGCTCAAACAAAATGTACAACTACTCATTTTCAAAGCGGTTGAGTAGATACCCAATAAAACCAAAGAGGTTAATGCCCATTTTGCTTAAATTAAAAAATATAAATTAAATGTAATTTATTTGTTTTGTAGTGAGTTTCGTCTATGTAAACAAGTAATAAAGGAATACGGCCTTTTATGTATAAGTAGTTATTACAAATTAAAATAAAACAACAACTTTAAAAATAAAAAAAGACGTGTGGCACTCGGGGACTGCCGCGGTAAAGCTATTGCATGTCGTACAAACGCACACAACGCCGTGTCGAAGACTGCCGAACTGAAACGACGTTAGACGATGCACGGCCTTCAAGCCACACCTCCTTGCCCGTCGGAGTGGGGAGCGTGAGGTTTTTTCGTTACGGAATTTCTGGATTCGGTCCCCGCGCTCAAGGCCCGCGATAGAAGCTATGCAATAGCTTAAAAATGCAAATAGCACCTAATACGGGGATTAGAACCCAGAACACATGATTCCATAGCGTTACTACTAAACCACTGCACTGGTCCATCGTAACTAACGGCTGACTTGGCGAAATATTGAAACGTATTGATGCGTTTAAGTTGGCAGCTTCAATATTGCAAAACCTTTTAAAACCACGCAGTCCACGCAATAATGTGTCAAATTAAAACGTGAGACAGATATACCTATGCCATGACAGTAGGTATGGTACTGTTTTCGTGGTTTGTCAAATTGCTTACTGGCTAACCTATTAAAATTATTTGACTGAATATTCAACCGTACTTACTGGTAAATAAGGTTCAATTTTCTTATGTGTCCCGTATTTTTGGCTACTTTGGATGCTTATAGAAACCTTCGGCGTTCTGGACGTTGCTGTACTAACGGCGGGTTGAATGTTACCAAGTATATGGCGTTGTGGATGCTCCGGTATATTTGTATACATTGGATGGCCTGAACAATTTGATCACTTGGAATGAGTACGTATTTATGGATATTTTGGATGGTGCGGTATATTTGGAACTATTGACTGCCCCTATATTTATGATGCTGACTGTACGACCAGACCTCATAACACGCTGATCTTTATTTCTCCGGAATCCTTGATTGCTAACACAAGTATTATAAAGAAATTTTATATCAAATATTTACTTCTTTTTCACTTAAGAGAGGTAAAAAGTTACCATTATAGTCCGAGAACCAAATGGTGCGTTGTAAAAAAAATCCTAAGGACAAAATGAAAGCTAATAAAAGTGTCTATAACTTCTACTTACTTTATACACTTTTACGCCAGTTAATTTTGTAAGCCTTTGCATAAAAATTCGCCATTTCCAATAAAGCTGTTTATGACTTTTTGTCATTCCTGAGCCATAGCTAACTATACTGTGTGTTTAAGCTATGTTTCGGCTAATAATGTATTTCTACACGTGAAAACAATTATTAAATGCAGATGACGAAAATAAAATTTTACTCAATTCAAACAAAATATTACTGGAAGTAAAGTGTATTTTAAAGAGCATAGAAGAAAAGTTATGGTCATTGTTCTCAATCCTTATACTCTCAACTCAACGTTCTCATGATTGACGTCTATATATTTTTTGGTCGTGAGGTCGTGGCATGGCATCTGCGTCCACGATATCCTTATCCTCAGTTGTGGTTGGTTCTTGTTGAAGGGGCTCTACGTCGTCTTCATCGTCGTCCTCGTTGACTCGTCACTACCACAACCCTTCGTGGATTGTTCTACAGCAGTTTTCACGATCAGGACATGATAATGCTCATTACTTTACTGTTACAGATACGAAAAGTATCATATTAAGTAACATTGATTGTGTCAATGTCAAGGGGTGTGAAGGCATTATTGAGGACTTGTGATATGTGTGTAGATAAAGTACGTTTCTCAGATGAATAGGAAAAAAAAGGTTATCAATGAATGTTTGGAGAAAAACGTGAGGAAAACTCGATTAAAATAGTTATTTTCACCTCAGCAGCTCAAACAAGCAGGTTTTGCTGCTTAAAAACAGTGAGCAAAATTCAATTTTGCTGCGAGCGAGAGGCAAAGTAGCTTTTTAATTATTTTTTTTAAATGCCGTTAGCAGTGCTGGGGCTACTCACAACATTCGAAAAAATTGAACTTCACTTTGTTCTGTCACTTTCACTTCGATAGGAAAAAAGCGAGAGATAGAACAACTTGATTCGAAGTTCGATTTTCAAATTCCACACATAGTAGGCCCAAAAAGAAACGCACGTTCGGATGCACACATAACCGTAAAATTGCAAATAAAACTATCTGTTAAAGTTTGAAATGTGTTTATTATAACTATTTTATACAGTAGGTACAATCATTTTTTTTATTTAATGTTTTGAAGACAAAATTAATGAAAAATAAGAAGTTTATCATGTATCTACATAATTTTGTTATCGTTTTAACAATCTTTAATTTCGTGACATAAACCGCGGGGGCAGTTTCAGAACGCATTTCAAAAATAGCGGGATTATTGTAGCCAATAGCCATAGACAAGGCCTAGTTAGGTTTTTTTTAAAGCCACAGTCTACATAAAGCTGTATAAAGTTGTGTTTGCACTACGGCATTATCAAGTTGAGTGACAGGTTTTATCTGTTTCATGTTTATTTTTTCCACTTTTTATTTTATTAGTATTTTGCAAAAATGCTTGTGATTGATGCATATGCGATCGTGTCGTAATTTAGTCGTGTATTCACCAAATGGTCACAACGGAAGACCTGCGTTGGCCCTACCCGCTTCACGCTGTGTTGTTCTCGCTGCTGAGGTGAAAAGTTGTATGTCTCACACGAGACCAAAGTTTTTTACGTCTCGTATCTTTGAATCCCTCGCTACGCTCAGGATTCTAACCTAGAATCACTCGCTACGCTCGTGATTCAATAATAGAATCCTTCGCTTACTCGGGATTCAACATCATCACTCGCAGCAAAAACCAACTTTGCTCTCTTGTTGAACAATAGTTATTTGTTACGCTCAGGATTCAAAGACACGAGACGTAAAAAACTTTGGTCTCGTGTGAGACATACAACTTTTCACCTCAGCAGCGAGAACAACACAGCGCGAAGCTGGTAGGGCCAACGCAGGTCTTCCGTTGTGACCATTTGGTGAATACACGACTAAATAACGACACGATCGCATATGCATCAATCACAAGCAAAGCAAAATACTAATAAAATAAAAAGTGGAAAAAATAAACATGAAACAGATAAAACCTGTCACTCAACTTGATAATGCCGTAGTGCAAACACAACTTTATACAGCTTTATGTAGTCTGTGGCTTTAATTAGGCCTTGTCTATTCTATGGCTATTGGCTATGGCGGACAAATTAACAAAAATTACATCGTCATTTACATTACATTACATTTGTTTAATACGCAGAACAAATTAGCAAAAGTAGGTCAAGGACCATGAAAACCAAATTGAGTATCAAACTATGAAAAACGTCTAGTAACACCGTGCTCCTGAATGCTTGTGGGACATAAAAAAAGGTATGTGAATACGTGATTCGAACTAAATTGCAACTAGGTAGTCTCATATGTCTGAAATTTTCTCGACTTTTTCGCGTTCCTGCAAGTGTTTCCTTAATGAGCCTTAAAACTATGTATATACATTTCAGGTTCTGAAGCGACGGGGGCAGATTATGAGCTAAAGTAGTTACGTTGACGGAATCATTGACAGCCTCGTGGAGTCATAATCTACAAAAAATAAATTAAATTGAACAAAAGACGTCGATTTCTAAACTTGAACAAATTCAAACAAAGAAAAACAGCTACTAACATCATGCTACTTAATGCTTGTGGGACATAAAAAACAGGTATCTGACTGGAACCAAATTAATAGTTACTGTTCCCTTAACTGCAAGTGTTTCTTTAACTGAGTCTTAAAACCATGTATACATTTCAGGTTCCTAAGCAGGCAACAGATTTTTCCAGCAATTTGTTGCTGTGGCCTGATACTTTACTACCCCGAAGAGGAGACATGCCAGATGAAGCTTGAAGATTTTAGGTGTGACATGAACCCACAACGGAATGGCAAAGCAGAGGCTTTTTTTGTTTTTGAGTGAAGACATGAAAAAAAACAATATGATAAAAATTAAATAACATGTATCTATATTTGTAAAACCAACAATTTCAAAAATTAAAAGTTAAAAGTAAAATTACTGCAGTTTTGCAAGTTAAATGTTACAGTTTTGTTTGGAACCGATATTGTTGTCTTAGAAACTTGAGTTTGAGTAGTTGATGAGGCTGAGATTTCGGCTTCCTTACTTGTTGTGGGCTGTGACAGAGGAATAGAGAAAGTAGGTGACTCAGCAGTGGTATTTGTGACTCTGGAAGTAGATGGGCAAGACCAAGGATCTGAGGTCTGTTTCCAGCTCATAGTTTCACCGGCTTCCTCACTTGTAGATTGTGACGGCACAATAGTGAAAGTAGGTGACTCAGTCGCAGTATTAGTGACTCTGGAAGTGGATGGGCGAGACCAAGGATCTGAGGTCTCTTTCCAGCTCATGGTTTCGGCTTCCTCACTTTTGGATTGTGGGGGAAGGATATGGAAAGAAGGTGACTCAGTGGCGGTATTTGTGACTCTGGAAGTAGATGGGCGAGACCAAGGATCTGAGGTCTGTTTCAAACTTATGTTCTCTATGATACGCTTACAGATTTTAGTTTTATTTTCAAGTGAATCTTCAATATATCCTTCCGCAACCATATTCGACCTCCATCCGCCGTGCCGTTTTTGAACATTAGCGGCTGAAAAAAATTTGGACTTCTTGGGTTTGTGCCCTACTGATATTTTCTTCAAAAATGCAATGAGTTTGTGGTAGGTTTCAATGTGCACATCATCCTTCGTTTTTATTGTTGTTTTCAACATTGAGTAAATACTCCACATTGTTGATGGTTGCTTTGTTTGTGATAACTCTATGAAATACGCTAACAGTACAGTCTCCGAAAAAGTTTTGGAACCATTTGCAAGTTTCCATTGCTTAAAAATATCATAAGCTTTCAGATATTTTTCGCGAGACGTAGCGTAACAGAAAAGCAACAAAAAACATTTTTTTTAAACAAGTACAATAATCCCGCTATTTTTGAAATGCGTTCTGAAACTGCCCCCGCGGTTTATGTCACGAAATCAAAGATTGCTAAAACAATAACAAAATTATGTAGATACATGATAAACTTCTTATTTTTCATTAATTTTGTCTTCAAAACATTAAATAAAAAAAATGATCGTATAAAATAGTTATAATAAACACATTTCAAACTTTAACAGATAGTTTTTTTTTTTTTTTTTTTTTTTTTTTATCTTCCCCGTTCGGGGTATGGCAATCTATGGGATTTGCCAATGTCGAGTAGGTATTCGATTCTTGGTTAGTCGATTGATTGCTCGTCTTCAATTTTCATTAGGCTTCTTAAGTTATTTTCAGCGCGTTGAAATGGTTTTCGTGTTGAACTTCATGTTTTTTTTTTTTTTTTTTAAAAGGCGGGATTGATAACGCGAAATAATAATATTTACAAAGAGGAAACGAAGGATTAGGAAAAAAAAAGGATCAGGAAAGTTTAAAGGAAAAGGGATAACTATTTACAATTTTATAGAGTGGGATCTAATAAAATGGGATAAAATACTATATACATCACTATTATACTGCAATAAGGTCTGGATACATGTAGGAAGTGCCATTTTTAATTTGGACAAGGAGTTGTATAAAAAGGAATGATCATACAGAGGGCATGAAAAGAAAATGTGGTTTAAATCCTCCACGTCATCCCCACAATCACACGCTGCGTCTCTAAAAATTCCTAGCCTATGAAGATGAGAACGAGTACAAACATGCCCCAATCTCATCCTCACAAGCACAGAAGTAATAGTTTTGTCAAGACTTGTTCTCGAAAACCATGGTTTGATTGGAATATCAGGTTGAATACTATGGTAAAACTTTCCTTTTATTTGTGTGCTTACTTTCCAGATATCATTCCATGCCTCTCTTAGAACAAGCCTTGGCAAATTCATGAGGTCGTGACTATAGTTCATGTACGGATACATGTCTCCACACTTAGTCGCATCACTCGCCAGTTTGTCAGCCATTTCGTTTCCTTTGATACCAGTGTGGCTAGGAACCCAAGCCAATGAGATTAAGTAACCCATAGTGTTGCATTTTAAAAGATACTCTCTAGTCTGCATTATAACTGGAGAGCATAATGCAGACTTGAAAGGAAACCGTGCTAATGCTTTGAGCGCACTTAATGAATCTGAAATTATGAACGTTTTAGGCAATTTCATTAAAAGGACGTATTCAACAGCTTTAAGGATAGCATAGCACTCTCCCGTAAAAACAGAAGTTTCCTTGGGAAATTTAATTTTTTGTACAATATTATACTGCAAGTGGAAAATGCCAACTCCTACATTAAGGTTCTGTTTAGAGGCATCAGTAAACACTTGATGCCAACCAATCCAACTGTTGTCTACATGAATGTTAAATTGAGTATTAGCTGCTGGGCTGTATTTTCGAATTTCCAGATCAAACAATATGTTGGGCACTAAAGTTAACGCATTGTAAGGTATATTGAAAAGTGGGAATCGTGGACATCGGTAAGTTCTGGGAGACAGGTCACTAAACATTCTTAAACTAATTATAAGGCATGGAGTTGCTTTATGCCGCCAATAATTGGAGATAGAAATCAACTCCGTAAGATGTCGAAGTTTTGGGATTAATGGATGATTGTTATATTGAATAACACGGAAGAAAAACCTATTTGACAAGTACTGACGTCTGAGCTGTAATGGCGGTTCGTTACATTCGACTTGAAGTGCGTTAAGAGGACTGGACTTCATTGCTCCTGCTATTATTCTCAATGCCTTTGACTGTACACCATCCAACTTCTTCATAGCTAAAGCAGAGCAAGGTGGAAATAGGAACGTCCCGTAATCTATTACGCTTTTTACTATGGCATTATATAGCAATTTTAAACTAAACGGATGAGCTCCCCACCAAGCACCTGAGAGACATCTAAGGATGTTAAGAGAGCGTTCACATTTCGTGGTTATATATTCACAATGTGGGAGACCCGAGAGTTTCGAGTCTACAATGAGACCTAAGAACTTAATTTGAGTCTTACTAGGTATTCGTTTTTTGTCGTAAGCAACGGTAATAGGCGGAGGCATTCGTTGCCTGGTGAATAAAACCACATTACTTTTAGATATTGATAATTCGAGGCCGTTTTTATCCATCCAATATTTTAACTGGGTAAGTGATTCTGTTAATGAGGAACATGCATGATTAATATAACTATTAATATTATATAAAACTAAGTCGTCAGCATATTGTAAAATATGAGATTGACTATTAATGGAAGATTCTAGATCATATGTATAAATATTATATAATAAAGGGCTCAGCACAGAACCCTGTGGAAGGCCCTTCCATAGCTTTCTGGACTGCCCGTCTAATTTTATAGATCTACCGGACATGAAGTTAATAATAAAGTTTATAAATATAGATGGTATGTTTAGATTGTGCAATTTCATCATGAGTATAGACAGAAGCACATTGTCATATGCTGCTTTGATGTCTAGAAAGGCTGCAACTAGAGACTCATTGTTGGAGAAAGCTGTCCTAACATCAGTTATGAAAATGCTTAAACTGTCAAGTGTGCTCCTACCTTTTCGAAACCCGAACTGAGAATTTGATAAAATGTTTTTATTTTCAACAATCCATTCGACGCGGTTTTTCACCAAATGTTCAGTAATTTTACCGAGTACCGATGACATAGCTATTGGTCGATATGAAGCAACAATCGATGGGTCTTTATTTGGTTTTAATAGTGGCAACACATCATAGCATTTCCATCCCTCTGGAACATTACCTGTCAACATGACAGAATTAATGATACTTAAATAATAACCTAAACTATTTTCATCTAGATTTGCGATAAATGAATACGGTATACCATCCTCCCCAGGGGCAGAATCACGAACGTTTGAAAGTATCCCTTGAAGTTCACACAGGGAAAAAGGAGCATTTAAGGGAGAGTTGGGAGGGAAAATTGGGGCAGAGTGACCAGATATAATTAATGCTTCTTCGGGGACGAAAGGTGGAGCAAGATGATCTAAGTATTCTGCGGATAAAGAAGAGGGTAGAGTCTGTGTGCTATTTTCAGACATAGCATTCCGGAACCTTCTTATATACTTCCAAACAAGAGTGGGTGATGTTTTTGGTGAAATGGATAAACAAAATTGTCTCCAGCCTGAGAATTTTTTATCTTTTAACAACGACTTTGTTTCATCTATAATTTTACACAACTTATCAAAATTTACTTCAGTCATTTCATTTTTATAGATTTTTTCTGCCTCTTTTCTCTTCTTAATTGCCACAGTGCATTCATTGTCCCACCACGGAGGCGAGGGGACCTTAGTCAAAAAGGGTTTTTTAGTAGGAAGAGTGCTATCCGCAGCCTCTATTAGAAGTTTAGCAAGAGCCTCATTACATTCGTCCTCACTTGAAGTAAAATCTGGCAAATTATGTAACTTATTATTTACATACTTGGTGAATTTATCCCAATCTGTAGTCTTATTAAGCCTATAGTTCATTCGAGGTTTCTTGGGAGGGATTTTGTTAGTTCTATTTTTATTAATAGGGCAAGTTATCAATATAGGGAAATGGTCACTACCAAAAGTAGATGTAAGTGTAGACCACGTAAAAATTGTAGATAAACTTGGGGATGCTATAGATATGTCAATTGCACTGTAGCCTTCATTAGGGCTAGTTCTACGTGTCGGTGAGCCTGAATTTAATACACATAAATTATGATGATCTACTATATCTAGTTCTTCCCCATAAGAGTTTGAGACGGAACTTCCCCATGAAGTATGTTGTGCATTAAAATCACCTAGTATAAGAAGTGGTTTAGGCAGAGTGGATAAAAGAAGATTAAATTCATTAAATATCCTAATAGATGGATGAGCTATATACATAGATACAATACATATATTGTTTACTACGGCTGCTACTATATTAAAATCATCATTATGTGATGAAATAGGAACAGGGGTGAAACAAAGTGAATTACTTATGAGTATGGCAACCCCGCCATACCCATCAGATCTGTCTTCACGGAGACAGGAATAACCATTAATTTTAAATGTAGAACCTGGCTTAAGCCAGGTTTCTGCTAATGCAAAGATTAGAGGTTCAAAGTTATTTATAATATAAATTAAGTCAGATTTTTTACTTCTAATACTCCGGCAATTCCACTGCATTACACTGTGAGGTGTGTAGTCCATTGTGGGAGATGGTGATATTACTGATGGCATCAATTATAGGGGCAGCGTAGTTCGGTTTTATAATGTTCAAATGTGATAATGAGTTGATTAAAGCTATTATGATTTCTTTATTTGACTGTTGTTCATTTTTTAATTGACCTTTTAAGGCAGCACCATTTGCAGAAGATGGCATATCATAGTCTCGAATAAGATCACGGTGAGCACCACGATCATATCCCTTTAGAACTTTTGGTGTAAGACGGGGTTTAAGCGTTATTGTTTTTTTATAAGAATGACTGGTTGATGGCTGAGAATGATGATTATGAGATTGGGTTATTGACGAGTTATTGTTATCTAAAGCTTTTTTGACTACATCAGCAAATGATTTTGAGAGTGATGGGTGAAGTTTATAAGCTTCAAAGTATGATATGTTATTTTGAGCCATAGACAATTTAATTTTAGTTTGTCTCACAAATTCAGGACAACTCTTACTTGTGGCAAAGTGAACACCTCCACAATGAAAACATGACCCTGATCCTTCTTGTACAGTGCAAGAGTCACCTGTGTGCTCCTGCCCACATTTAAAACACTGTGGTTTAGACCTACACTGCACTTTGGTGTGACCAAAGCGGCAGCATCTGTAACACTGAATTGTTGGATAGGTGTACAGTTCAACCGTCAGAGAATTATAGCAGATAAAGATTCTACTTGGCAAAGTCTGCCCATCAAAGGTGATGACAACTGATTGTGAAGGTTTCCACACAGGGACTCCATTCACAATTGTCTTAAAATTCAAGCGTCTAATCTTGAGTATTTTACCACAACCCGGAGGAAGTGTGGTATTGTCCACAATTTCTTCTGCAGTCCATTCCGCAGGTATACCCCTAACTAGTCCTATACGGGTGACACTAAATGTTGGCACAAACGCTTTAAGTTTCTCTAACGCAAGGCTACTGTTTCTAATAAATAGGTTGGCATCAGTGTGTTCTGAGAAAGCTATTGATAACCTATTGCGACCTATTCTTTTGATACTGCCATTTACAACATTGTAGATATTATGCCTTTTAAGGAACCTGCCAAAAGTGATGGGATGAAGAGTAGTCCCATCATTAAGCAATTGTTGTTCTCTTTGTACATGAACTATGTATGGTCCGTTATCAGATACGTTATATTCTGTCCTACCAATTGGAGGAGGACGCGGAGGATTTGGGGAGTCTTGAGGAGTTGAAGGAGTTTCCTGAGATGACACCGCGGGTAAAGTTGTACTATTTGTATCACTAGTACTAATTTTTTCCTTGATAGGTGATGCCAGCGCTAGGGGCGGTAATTTTGAATATTCCTTTTTTCTTTTTTTCAACAATACTTTTTTGGATTCTCGCGATCTTTTAAGTGAATTAGTAGACGCAGATCCGTCTGTATCCATTCCAGATTCGTTGGAAATTGTAACATAGTAGGCTACCGGGGGCGCCGAGCCTCCGGGGTCCGGAGGCTCGTTCTCATCCATGACAAAAGAAAAGTACTTACCAAGAGTTTATATACAATATATACACTAAGTTAAAATTAAAATATATACATACAACTTCTCCTGATCACTTATAAACTAAAAACCAGAAAATAAATTTTTGAAATCAAAAAACGCGGCCACCTTACTCGAACTTTCCCGCCCTTTTTCCAACAGATAGTTTTATTTGCAATTTTACGGTTATGTGTGCATCCGAACGTGCGTTTCTTTTTGGGCCTACTATGTGTGGAATTTGAAAATCGAATTTCGAATCAAGTTGTTTCTATCTCTCGCTTTTTTCCTATCGAAGTGAAAGTGACAGAACAAAGTGAAGTTAAATTTTTTCGAATGTTGTAAATAGCCCCAGCACTGCTCACGGCATTTAAAAAAAAAAAATAATTAAAAAGCTACTTTGCCTCACGCTCGCAGCAAAATTGAATTTTGCTCACTGTTTTTAAGCAGCAAAACCTGCTTGTTTGAGCTGCTGAGGTGAAAAAACACTTTTCAGCTCTCTTTTTGGGCCATCTGTTGACTGGACTAAATACCTACTTTATTCACAAATGTTTGTGGATATAATAAACTTCTACTACTACTACTAGAGCTAATATCTAATCTGCTATCTATGAAAGTATGTATAAAACACACTCCAAATCAATTTGAGTTTGAGTATTATAGCACCTACTTTGTTAAATAGCAATAAGTAGTCAACAACGTTTTGTTGGCATACAGATATATGTAGGAGGACGCAACCAAGACGGCGAGCGGCACGGGGACGGCTGGGCCGTGCTGCCCAATGGGGACTACTACACGGGCTGCTACTGCCGCGGCATGAGAAATGGCAAGGGACTCTACGTATTCAAGAATGGAGCGCGTTATGATGGTTTGTTGCCACCATGATGTCACACTTCCAAGGTCCATTGATTTGAATCTGGGGGAACCGCAGCGCCCCCGCCAAGATTAAGCGGGAGAGTAGGTACGCTTCTGTAATCTCCTACAGCATTTTACTTTATCCGACGTAAGTTTCCTTGGTGATATGTTAAATCATGGGTTTTGATTTGTTGTTCTCCCTACACACAATCGTACGAATACTAGGTACCTATAATTAAATAACTGCCTATTGAATTTGGAGCACTTCTCCAAATTCAATAGGCAGTACAGTGTTGTCAAACCACGACAGCGCGCCCTGCCAATCTAATTTTGTCGCTGCTCGTTTTGACGTTAATTAAAAAATAATATAAGTACCTTGCAAAATGGGGTGCAGACTCGTGGTCACACCAGGTTGTCACACCACTACTATTCGACGGAGCCCTGCCTGAGGCAGGACTCCTATTTCTGAGCGATTTGCCCTTCGGGCATCTAAAGATACCTAACGAACCTAACCTACCTACTTTTGCGGAATAAAAATGATTTCTGTCGAATTTCCGACCAAAGCGAATAGCAGTGGTGTGACAACCTGGTGTGACCGCGAGTCAGCCCCTACAAAATGACGTATTGATTGTTTTAATTTAGTCGTAACATGTATCAGGCGAATGGCGGCGAGCGATGAAGTACGGGGTCGGAACCATGATCTACCCTGATGGGTCGCGCTACGAGGGCGACTGGCGCCACGACGTGAAGCAGGGCTTCGGCGCCTACTTCTACCCCAACGGAGACATATACGAAGGCGCCTGGTTCAAAGGAAAACGGCACGGACTCGGAACCTATTTGTTTAACGAGTACCAAGTTAAGTTTATGGGTACCTGGGTAGAGGGCAGGATTCAAGGCCCCGGGCAGATTATGTACCCTAGGGTGCGTTTCCATGGCTCTTGGTACAAAGGTTTTGCCAGAGGCCCCGGCTGCTTTGTGTTTGACACCAACTGCATGCAGCACGGCTTTTATCTGTTCCTCAAGGATCCAGCGCTGGAAGAGTTTGGCGAGGGCGAGGAGGAGAAAGAAGAAAAAGAAGTCAAGGAAGAGCGTGGGGAGGAGGAAGAGGAAGGGTCAATAGATGAGACAATAGGTATCTACTTTTTGGAAATAATTTATACAAATATAAAGAGTGTAATCAAGTTTACGAAACATCTGGCTGGAGACAAATACCTAATGGCTTTATTGCCTTCCCGATTGTTGAGTGTTGTAGGCGAATTTACTTAGAATTACATTGAAAATCTAGATAATAAAGGTTAACTACATGCAAAGAACGATGTTGTAGATCCATTTATCCAGCATATTCTGCATGGTGCAGGTACCCACCTTCAAATCGTTTCCGCACTCATTGGACAAACCAAAGGTTAAGACGAACCTTTACATTAGGGGCGTGAGTTGAAGTAGGTAGGTACTACTGAGTTTCAACAACGCATGCCATCACGGAACTATATATATACCTATATATGTATGCACATATATATATGCATGCATGCATGCATGCAATGTGATGTGGTAGAACATAGCACCACCAACATTGTAAGAACTTATTTACTCTGTTTTTGTAATTGAAATTCAATTCCATTCAATGGTCTAATTTCAGGTAAAGTGGCAGTGTGGCGAGCTCGCAACGTGTCTGCCTACCTGGCCGAGTTCCTGCCTCCGGAACCAGTGCCTCTCCCGGTACACGACTCCATTCCGTCCCTGACCGAGTGCAGCCTCGGCCCGGATATGTTGGCGTTCGAGCCATCGACGATGCCGGAGCATGAAGGCGGCGACGACAATGACTCCTGGCTGATGCATCGTCAACAGTTCCTCGAGGAAACCGAGAATCACCCCGACCAACCGAAGGATTAGCATCTTTATATGTTGAATAAACGTTTGGAACTAGTTTGTTTATAATATTAGGTATATTATGTAGGTTTGTTATTGGTACGGAAAATTTTAACCTTATATTTGGGTCAATAAAAATGATTAAAATTATACCATTTCTGCTTATATCATCGTAAAACTAACTAAACTTGTGGCAATTTTTATTCCCACTAGTTCCATTATTTGAAGGCCTTCAGATAGTTCTATTTTATTAAAAAAGAATTTAGTTTTACTAAAACCGTTACCGGTCGGAAATTCGACAGAAAACATTTTTATTCCGCAAAAGTAGGTAGCAGGTTAGGTTCGTTAGGTATCTTTAGATGCCCAAAGGGCAAATCCCTCGGGCCGAACCGTCCCGGCCGGCCGGCCATACTTTGATCCATGATTCATAGTTATTTTCATAAATTACCCAAACCTAAAGGAGGTACATAGGGGAGACCTAGGTGGGTTGCAACAAAGGTAAGTTGACACAACGCAAATATCTCGAGAACTGTAGCGAATAGAAGTATGGCAACAACGCATTTCCAACCTTGAGCTCGGCCTGGTAGACTTGTCAGTACACGTCGCGGCCGCCAGGTGAATGGTTACGGAGATACGACGCCGGTGGTCAAAATTGTGCGAAAAGTAAGTTTTTTATCATTTTTGCGATACTGTTTCTTTATATGTAAAGAATCCGATTTTGTGCTGAGTGTAGATGATTTTAAAAGCATGATTAAGTTAGTTTTACATTTATATTTCATATTTTAGGTAAACTAACGGCTTGTAGGTTATAATCGCAATGACGCGATAAGAACCGTAATTTTCAATGGAGAGGTAAGTTGAAACACCCTGTTTCAACCCACCTCGTTTGTTGCAACTCCCCTCGGTAATTTTTTAAACTTTTTCTTGTTTTGTTTAGAATGCCAAATAACTACGTGCGGAAGACAAATATAACAAATAAACAATAACAAAAAGACTACAAAGAACAAGAAGAAGAAAGTCTCACAAAAATCCGATAGTGAACATGAAAATGATGATGATTGTTTATGTATGTGCTGCTTAGAGCCATATCAAAACAGTAGACCTAACGAGGAATGGGTGCAGTGTATGGAATGCAAGGGTTGGTCTCACGCGGAATGCACAAATGGTGAATTAAATTATATGTGCCAAAACTGTTTATCAGATTGAATCTATTAATTCTTTGTGCAATGTTTTATTAAGCATAATGTTCTAGTTTGTTATCTCGTGTTACTTACTAAAAATAGTCCAAGAAAGTACCTAATACAAAATTAAAATATGTTGCAAATATCTTATGTTTCCCAAAGAGTCTTAGGTAGGTGTACTTCATAAGAAGAAAGTATTTAAGTTATTTGTTTATTGATCTCAAAGAAAGTGTTTAAGTATATTATTATAATTTTAGTGAGATGGAAGACTAAAAGTATTTTAGTAGGTACTTAATTAAGATTTAAATATTAATAAGGTACAAGAAAACGACTGATTATAGTAAGTTTAGGTTAAAAATGCCTACTTGAATAGACGACAAAGAAGGTTGTCTCCAGTAAGTAAGGTCATAAAGAGAAGACCATTTTAAGTTACAAAAGTTATTTGTTTGTTGATCTCAAAGAAGTTCCTTCATTGTGTTAAAGTTTATTACCTGATTAAATAGTTTTAGCTACATTAAAGACTAATATTTGATAAAGTATTTAGGATAAACTTACTTCCAATGTGCCTTACTAATTATAATTAAAGGTAAACTATTATAAGTAAAGATATTGTACTGTTGATTGATGACAAAGGCCGATTCTTTAACATTAAAAGGTTTTATTCACTTAAATGTGCGTTTTTTATTTTTAAATGCTTCATCTATCTAATGTGTCAACTTACCTAGGTAACTGTTTCATCTTACCTCTATACTAGGAGAGTTGAAACACACTGACTTGATTTAGAAAATATATTTTTTTAAATAGTTATTACTACTAATTACCACTTCAACTAAAATCAATTGTTTCAGTATTAAATTTGCTTTCTAGCGATATATATCTCATAGTTCTAAAACGTATAGTGAGGCAGTTATGACTTGAATTGTAAATTTTGTGTCAACCCGCCTAGGTCTCCCCTACTAAAATTAACTATTTTACTTACATACCTACTATTTATCTGTTGACACTAAATAATATATTTATAGGTATGTGATGTGACATGTGAATTCCTTTTCGACCTTTTGATAATACCGCTTAAGTAGGTAAGTCCAGTAACATGTAGGTAGGTAGTTGTCCTAAATTACGGGAGAATTAAAATGATATCGGGGAAGTTATATTTAAGGTGAACGCTTTTTTAATGATGAGAGGTAGTGACCTAGTGACCCCTCAATAATACAAATAATTTCAGTTAGGAGTTCCGTTTTTATGGTCTACCTATACAACGTGTTACAAAATACCCCGTAAAAACTATAATAAATTATCAAAGCCAAAAATATTGTCAACCCTTGTAAGCTGTCATATCAGGGAACCGGAGATAGCATAGATTACCTATTTAACAGAGAGGCCTACCTACCAATATTAATATTATTGTCAACTTTAATGGCTTTTCTGTTTTTCATCCACAAAGGTTCAATACTATGATGTCATTATGCTTAAAGTACTGGCTCAAAAAACATCAAGACGGATAAAAAGAATGTTGTCAAAATTTCAAATCTTCGTATCGATATTCTACAATCGTTCCGTGTTTTTCCATATTTTTTTCCAAAATGACGATGTTTTCTAACTCAGAATAATACGATATGATGTTATGCGTAGGCCATGAAGATAGCAATTTAAATCGTTCTCGCGAACTGTATCGGCTTCGGCTATTCGGCTCGACTTGTAATAGGTATGTACCTATCTAATCGAATTCTGTTCATTTTGTATATATCTCTATACCGTTACACACACACAACATTCTGTGTAGTTTACTCTTTAATTTTACTGAAATAAATAAATGCACATCAATGAAAAAAAAAAGTTTTTTTTTTGGCGGTAAGTCATACAGTGATAGTACGGTTCTCAAATATTGTAAATAGACTTGTTATGAGTAGGTACTTGTGAGGCACCATTTAACCCCCTTTCGGCTTTACGGTTATTTTTGTAACACCCTGTATAATACGTAGTCAAACTGCGCTCCCTTCTTGATAAACTAAATAATAAAGCAAGGGTATTTTCTTTTTACATCATCGTGTGAGGCATGTGCAGTTAAGCAGCTAGCAGGTGTAATTCGCTTCCTAACAAAATGTACCGAGGGCCTAATCAAGATGGATAACGATTTTCGAAAATCGACAAAATGTATCAAGATTGACGTAAGCTGATGACATCACTTCGATCGCTTATGTCAACTCCATACATGTCTATAGAAAACGGAAACGTTAGCAGCGTTTTAGGCCTGAGGCGCCTGCGATCGCGTCAGTGGTAGATCACGTGACTTTTCGTATCACGTCTTCTACGAATGACGCGATTGGTTTAAAAACGAAACGAATAGAAACGCTAGTTAGGGCCCCAGGCCCAATGTTCACGCGCAACATGCCCGCACCATCTCAACTGTCCTTTCATGAGCATGCATAATTCTACAGTGGCACACGAAGACGTTACGCATGAAATTGACGTCACTCACTGGTATAGTCGCATGGCCTGCTACGAAGTGTTGCCCCGCCCATGCACTCGCCAGCGCGCGTGCCTGTTTTTAATTCACTACAGTCAGTGCATGGACTAGCCCTGCATGTAGATACATGCCTCTTGCCAACTGCTATTATTATTTATTTTTAGTGCTGCGGCTCGCGGACCAGTGTCGGTCGGTCTCTTCGCGTAGCGCACGCTACGCACGAACACCTACGAACACAGTGGAACTGACATCCCTTAAGCGGTCCAACCGAGTTTCATGAAATCTAACTCACAACGATCCCGATTAAAACAGCTTACGTTTAAAAAAAAACACCTCTGAATCGGTTATTCCATTTGAGAGCTAAGTCGCGCGATGCCGCTGACAGACACAGATACACAAGTCAAACTTACAGCACCCCCTTTTTTGTCTGGGGGTAAAAAGTAAGAGGTTTACTTGACTAAGGGCGGATTAGACCAAATGAGAATAAGGTCTTATATATAGTATATAGCTAGTTTAAATAGGAGTAAGTCTTATTCCATTTTGGTATAATCGATGGTACAAGGCATAGTATTAATGGGTGCAGTAATAGATATAAATAGAATCTATGTATACTATGTTATTGGTTGGGACAAGACAGCAGCACTATTCCAAAAGCTTGTAGCAGTCGTCGAATTTTTCTCAGGACTGATTGGACTGATTTAAGTTGAAAACTGTTAATTGATAAAGTTGGTATTTTGGAATATTGCAATATACGTAGCATTTTCAATCGGCAGGCCCACCCTGTCGGGACTCTTTGAATTGAAAACACTACTAGACCCCCATAGGATAGGTATTAGATACTGGTTAACAATTTTAGAGAAGTAAAACAATAAATTATCAGCCTTATATGTATATTATATTATCCTAAATAACATAAAACACATCCTATTCGCGATGTCATAAAATGAAACTGTGATTCTGATGTAAAACATTGATAAAGTTGAAACCCCAAATTAAACACCAAACTAGTAGGTACTTTAAGCTGATCCAGACACTTACTCAAGCAAGAGGGCCACTGCTGGTAAACACATTAATCAGAATTTAAAAAAATATATATGTCTTCTACTATTATTAATGGAAATAAGATTAAGAAATTAACTTTTTAACCTCCAATAATTTCTCATTGTATGTGTCTAAATCTATAAGGGCAGAATGAACGGGTAACCGAATCGACTGCCCGCCTGCTTCGGCTGGGCGTCCCCACTTATCATCATCATCATGTGTCTAAATCAATGCAAATATTATATATATAAAATAATGCAAAATCCTATGAAGTGATTTCCATAATTTTCAAACACTAAAAATACCTAAATAAATTATAAAGGATGAAATATCTTGCTGCTAGCTAGGAAATTAAGCATATAAGAAGGTCCAGTTACACATTCCGATTTATGTCCATCTACACAAGGCAAGACAAATTGGCACCGTGGGGCACATTCAAAAAACCTACTCTGGATGTCTCATGGTCTTTTTCTTCGAGCAAATAAGTGTGCCTAAACCCAACGGCGTCAGCAAAATGAGCTGGACATCAGGTGTTTTAAATTTCAACCTCAGTTAAAATGTTAAAAAAGTTTTCAAGTGATATAGTAATTCCAAATCAGGAAATCACACCCCACTCCTTGATTTTCCATACATTTTTGCAGTCATCCAAAGTCAATTTGAGGGGCAGGGTCTCTTTGAAGATTGGGAACACTATTTGACTAAATCTTGAAACTTTTTCTTTCAATACAATTTCATCAGTGTTGTATTTAATTGTTACATATATCAATGTTTCCATTATAAAAGAGCTACATGAGAGTTACATGTGAGTTACATGGTAGCAAATTGTCACAATTATAACAACAAGTTATTCCTGACAGGCAGACAACAATGTTTGTCTTGTAAGTATGTTTACCAAAAAGCTGTTAATATGCACATGATACCAGCACAAAAATGTGAAACTTCATGATTATCAAATGTCAGTAACCATTTTCCAATTCACAGCACTTTCAGGGTGGGTACTTGATTAGTTTTTCGAGCCTACAGGTTATGTTAAGCGAATTCTAATATTAAAACCATACAACTTGACTAAAGCACACTCAATGAAAACAGATGTCCTTGATTAAGAATTACAAAATTATATTATATTGTTTTCTTTTGTGGTCTTCAAGTACAAAATTAAGTTTCTGTGGCGTTTCTAAAGAATTACAAAAATTAAAAAAAAATAAAAAACCTCACACCTTTATTCCCAGAGTGGGGTAGGCAGAGCTACAAAATTACCAACAACTCTAAAACCTTATTGATAATTCTGCAACCACATTTTGCACAATTAGGCTAAGATGTTTACCAGTGTATTAGTGACAGGTTGCAAGCCCAACGCCTAATAGTATACTTTAGTACCAGCCTTTATTCCCTCAAATTCAAGAACGCATTTCTCAAGAATTAAACATGATATATTTTGTTTAGTATAGCCCCTATTTTTTTTCTATTTTAATTATTATGTATTATTCTAATCATTGATAATTTCAGAGTGAATAGAAAAGGCACACCTGACCTGTGGCTAATTATAGTTACTTTTATCTCTGTGTCAAACTATTTATATCACAAGTTCATCCCCAAATAACCACAGTCAACATATTATATATAGTTGTTATCAACATGATGTATTGGTAGCAAAGTATGGTTGAAAATAAAAACCAATAAACTTCTGCATGCATTCTGAGTGTTTTCAAGTATTTTACATACATACATACATACATACCTTCACGCCTTTATTCCCAGAGTGGGGTAGGCAGAGCTACAGAATTACCAAGTATTTTAAACATTATATATTTCACAAATTATGAGATTTATAACCACTAATCCAAATTATACTGAATAAACAATTAAAATTTGTTCAACAGTTTTGACTGTCAGTTGTTCACGTCACTTCATTCACGTTAACAGATAGATAACAATCACTAATTATATCGATTGGCTTAAAATAACCCATAGGTTACAAAAAACTTATTTAATAACAACTCTGGCAACTGCTGCGAATTGCACAAAAGTTACTGATGATTGATTATGTTGCTACTCTTATGTTTGCACATTAGCTTGTGGATTGTTAATAGTTCCAGCATTATTATTTTCAAATGTAGCTTTATTTTTCAGTAAATAAGCTGCTAAGTAGTTGATTGGGTCGGGCGGTCGTTCTTTGGCGAGCGCCGAGAGCCCCTGCAATAATATGGGAACTACTGTTTGGTCCAAATATTGCCTCGTTGGCAAGGCGTTCAGATCTACGCGAGACTTGCGAGTCGCATTGCTTTCGGATTCTTTCTCCATCGAAATTATCTTCTGTAATGAAATTCATAACATTACCTTTGATAACAAAAAACGAACCTACAAACAAGTCTCAGTAGTCAGTATGAATACAATTAAAAACTATTATTGGACAAAAAACAATAAAAATAAGTTTTAGATTATATAGTCATTGCTTAGAAATAACCTCGCATCTCATAATTCGTCACGTACGATTTTAAACTTAAACATGAAGTTTTTTTTTAAATTAATATTGTTTGTTTTTCTTTTCTGTTTAAGTGTTAATTTTACTTATATTTATTATTAAGTAAGTCTTTTGGTCACACTGTAGCAAAGGGGGGGCCGTGTCTGGGACTTAGATTTTTTTTAAAAAAAAAATGAAAAATCATAGGGATTGCAAAACACTTAGAATAATTTTCAAGTTTATGTTAAAATAAGCACATTTTGCTTGAAAAACTTTTCTCTAAAATTAAAAATGGGCGAGATAGACGAGTTCAAAGATTGATAATTTACAAAAGACAGAAAGTTTTTGTTGGTTGTGGTGTCATTATAACACTATTTTTTTATGATTGCAACGTATAGAACACGTCAAAATAAGCACATTTTACTTGAAACACTTTTCTCTAAAATTAAAAATTACTGAGATAGACGCCATCAAAGATTACAATAGCGACGTCGACGGAGGTCCGCTTCGCGGACCTCCTATTCTACGTAGTTTTGGCGCTTCGCGCCTGGACAACAAACTAACCTAACCTAAACCTATACCTATACTGCGCCCTACGGCCTTCGGCGACACCACATCCAACAAAAAAATTCTAAGTCTTTTGTAAATTATCAATCTTTGAACTCGTCTATCTCGCCCATTTTTAATTTTAGAGAAAAGTTTTTCAAGTAAAATGTGCTTATTTTGACGTGTTCTATACGTTGCAATCATAAAAAAATAGTGTTAAAATGACACCACAACCAACAAAAAAATTCTAAGTCCCGGCCCCCCCTTTGCTACAGTCCGACCAGTCTTTTATGATATCAATAAAAGTTTGAGTTTGAATTAAGTTCAAACTCAGACATCTACAAATATCAGATACGAGTTTTTTCTAAAGTAGTAACGATTGGTGGTACAGTACCGTAAAACCTGGTAACTATGGTCCAAAATCTTCCAACTATGGTCCAAAATCAGTGACCAAAAGTACATGTCCCCATTGTCTTTAGTTAAGGAAACGTGGTGTTTTATAGACATTTATTGTTGACTAAAGTTTTAAAATGCTTATACTTAAGTCATCTATGAGGAATTAAAGAAATTAGACTTGGACCACAGTTGAAGTAGTGGACCATAGTTACCAGGTTTTACGGTAACAATAAACCTTTTTACTAACCCTCACAGTTTCAGGTATTTTGGGTGGTGGTAGTTGTTCTGCTGTAGCAGAAGATGTATGCAATTGCAAAGTAGGTTCGGACATCGGTTGCAATAATTAAAGATACATATAATTACTGTACCAAGTAATTTTTCGTTTTAAACACTAGAAAATATCAAACAAAAATTGACTCAATGCGCTATTATTTGGTCTGTCAAAAGTGTCAAACCAGTCAGTTTGATTTGGCATTTTTTTAAGTAATAACCCATTCTCAGTAGGCATATGTATCCTAGCCCATACAGCCTATTCTTTAGTAAAAGGTTTTTATACAAAAATAATACGTGGGGATATCAATCCGAATCTAACCAGCCTTTCTTTGTCTCACTTTTAATGCATTCGACTCTTGCACTATTATACAAATTCCACCACACTATCACAATTTGTAGCCGCGAAATAGTACATTAATGTGGTTAGGACGCATAAGGTCCTATTCGCATAATTTTCTTTTGCCCTTTCGTAAAAGGTTCCCTTTACAAATGCCCCTTTCGTAAAACAGCCCTTCGTGAGAATGTCTCATTAAGTCATTAGCAAAACGTCTCTTTCGCAATATGTGCCTTTCGCGAAATGTCCGGTTCGCTTAAGACGCTTAATTCAAAATTTCTATTGAAGAGGCCAGTTAGTCTACCCAGTGAGCGGTGACACAAAAAAATGGCGGCAAAATTAAAATATCACTAGCTGGTAACACGAAATGCATAACGACTTAACGACTGCATAGGTACTCGTAATGTGACAGATTGTTTCATAGGTAAAATTGTTGCCATGTGAATAATTTGAAAAAAATGCTTGTGACACGACTGGTTGGTCAGACTCTACTACTTACTTGATAGAAAATAATTATGATCAATCAGTGTGGTTGCACAAATTTTAGATTAGAGTCTGGCCACGCTAAGTCTGCAGAAGTCGAAAACCGTTAGGTTTAAAAACGATTTATATAGCAACACCACGATTAAAAGATAAATAAGTATTGATACTTGTTATTATTATTTTATTTTACGTATGAGATATCTCTTGCTAAATACTAAATAATTCGGGAAGACACGCATATCGATTGTACAGTGACGTACTTTTAACCGACTTAAAAAAAGAGGAGACTATTCTATGCGACTATTCGTTTATGTTACAAGATATTGTGAACACATTTGGATTGGAAAGGGATGCGAATACTTTCAAAGTGGTCGCTTATCAATTTGACTAATGTCTGCGGGAGAATTATGGTCGCGTTTATTGCGGTACGTAAACTTTCCTTTCCGTATGTAGGTACATAATAGCGTGCCACTGTTTATGGGATGCATTTAAAATTGTAGGATGTCCTCGTAATTTTGTAATAACACAAGCTTATGCTCATCAGGTATTTATAGTACAGTCGAGTTCATAAATATGTGTACATTTTAGTACCTTGTCTATTTAATGTCATATTTAAACTGCCATATATAATTAGTCACAGCGATTAAAGTGAAAAGGTCTAAAGTGTAGACATGTTAATGAACTCGAATGTGCATCAAGGGCGGTAAGAAGGGGATTCCTAACGAGAGACTATTAGAAGCCCGACTCCGAAGGCGGAGGGCTTTTAATGACTCGAGTTTGTAATCCCCTTGCTACCCGTGATACACACAATGTTTTTCATCACATATGCGGGAATTAAAAAAAATAGAGAAAAATACAAAAATCAAACAAATGAACTCAACTCGCTAAAAGACTGTCAACTTTTTTCAATATAGTGTTCCACAGATAATGCCTAAAACTGCTTTAGTTTTTAAACTTGACTGCCAGATTGTAACGATTTCCAAAATGAAAATTAATAAAATATTTGCAAATGTCTCTGAAATAATGGTAAATTATAAATATAATTGCAAATAAATGTACCGTATAAGTTTAATTGTACAGTAAAATTGGTTTGTAACCAAGTTTTGAATATAGGAAATAAGCATTGGCTGATTTTACACCACCTTAGTCTGAAATGACGTACGAGTGGATTCTATATTTTAAAACTAAACTCTTAACTCCATAGGGAGTTATAAAAATCCATAACTACCACGGGAGCTAAATCGGCTTTAACTTTCCCATAAGCCTACGTGTAATAACATCCGTTCCGAGCAAGTGTGATGATGATGAAACAAAAAACTGTTTGTATCAAGGTACCGTTCGTGCTTTCTCGGAAACGACCCTAACGAAAGAAACGAAAAACTGCTTTATTGCCTTAAAGTTTATTGCTATAAAAACTATAAAAATAAGAACAAACAGGTAATAGAAACTAAAAGCCCAGGTTTTCGGCCTCTATGGGATTAATGTGTATATCCACACTAAACAATAGGTAGACAACCTCACTGAAAGTCACTGAAAGTATAAGAATAAAATGTTTAATTTTAGGAGGTTTCACAATCTATAATTTTTTTAGGTGTTTTAGGAACACTTCGGTAACTGAAGCTGAGGCCTCATTGGCTAAACATTTTTCACAGCAATTATTTCCGGGTATCCTCCAAATGCAAATGTCTATAGGCGGCGGTGACCACTTCCCTTCAGATGGGCCGTCTGCCAGATTGTCAGTCGAAAACAATAAAAAAAATGCATTGGATTGTCCTTCTTCTTTAATATAATGTTCGTTCACTTACATCTGCAAATAAATAAATAAAGGAGAACATTCATCCTTCATACATTTTTGGGCCTTTTTTTAAAGTGCCGGCCAAAAAAAAAATTTGGTATAAATCGCTAGAATTGGGTAAGTAAAGTTTTTGGAAGATATGTAAATTATATTTTTTTTCGATAGTCGTCATCCTGAAGATCATGGAACTGCGGCTCTTTTATTTTTATTTCCTCTAATATTTTAGAAATCTTTTTTTTAGTTATGAAGTTGACATTTGTAAAATTTAATGACCGACAAACTTGTTGCCTTCGTACTTAATGAAAAAGAAAAAAAAACTGTCACTTCTATAATTCTGTCATTGTCAAGTCAAATCTATCCTATAATCTGTGGTCAAATCAAAGTAAACAAACGATTGAATCCAACGGCGATCGGGCCATTTGCAACGTTAAAAGATGGCGGACGTGTAATTTGTTTTAGACTTTATTTTTTGGGTAATTAGGTGTTCAAAGTTCTTTTCTGATAGTGATTTGTACTTTTTATGCCTTTGTGTCGCACAGTGATTGAAGACTTGGACTTATTGCGTGTACCTGGCATCTCTCTTCTCGTTTCAAGTGGACTCGTAGTGGTGCAGAGGTTAAAACTATCTTGACCTCTGACCCACAAATCACCGTACAACGTTGCCCCCAATCTTCCTAGAGAAGATTGGATTGTGTTTTATTGCTATATTGATCTTTACTCATATATACTTGACACTGGCGAAATCACTTCACGTGGAAACGCCATATCCCCGCGGTAGTAGCTGTTCAAGTCGCCGCGGGGGCAAAGAAAGAAGAAGAATCCAACGGCTCTTTTCTGTTTGCTTGCGTTCGTTGTGTTGTGATCAGTGTTTTAGAAATAATTAGCCACGAGAGCACGTTTGAATCGAACAATCCACGCGATGAATTCCGGCAATCCCACTTTGGAAATGGAGTATTACAAAGATTTACTCAGATGCTTTGTACCTTCTTGTAAAAAATACAGACGAGACTTTCCGAACTCGGCGTACTTGAGCATACCACCGTCTTTGCAAGCGACTTGGTGCCATGCTTTGGGGATGAATTGCCCAAAACGCAACTTGTATGTCTGCGAGGAACATATCAATGTAAGTGTATTGCAGCTTTGACCCCCTCCCTAACAAGAATTTTGTTCAAAGAATATTTCAAAATTATACTCCACGGCTGTAACCATGGTTATTGATGTATCAGTATGATGCAACTATAATTCGATTTAGCACATAACTTTGTACATATTCCTGAACAATAATGTATTTTGTCATAAATTACACTCAGAATATTTATATACAGAAGAACGACTAAGACGGCTTTCATTTAGAAACTTAAGATTGTAGTATACCTACAGTAAAATGTTTAATTTACGTTTGCAGATTGAGG
Source organism: Acleris emargana (assembly GCA_927399475.2). NCBI lineage: Eukaryota > Metazoa > Arthropoda > Insecta > Lepidoptera > Tortricidae > Acleris > Acleris emargana. The sequence continues at coordinate 13,048,304 of OV656841.1, read as the reverse complement.
AAGATTGCTTTAGAAACAAAGTTGGCAAGTTACAACTGAAAAAGACTGCAAGATTGATATTAACTAAAACATATGATGAAAGCGTAAGTTTACCTATATCAATATATTTTTATTTATCTTGAGGTTTACTAAATGTACCTATTTAATATAAAATTAATCTAAATTGTCTAAACTAGACATGACAAGAAGGTTACCTATTACAAATCATTCTGTCTTTTTCTGTGGTTGAGTTAATGTGACCTTTTTTTTATTGCAATAAGTTTAAAATGTTGATAAATAGGTATTTCGTGGTTTGACAACATAAAATTTTTCAAATTAGCCTATATTATTATATAAATAGTACTATTTAATCATATATAAGTAGGTACCTATCTGTTTTTTTATGATTATAATATGCATTAACTATAATTTTTGATAAGCTAAGTATTTTAACATTTTGCTTACTTTCAGGAAATGCAGTCTGATAAGAGCAATGTTGCAGAAGGTGCCCTGGACAGCTCAAAAGATCTACCTAGTACATCAATGCAGTTTTTGCAACATGGGAGCATGCCATATTCAAAGGTATTATTATCTCTTTTTATATGTATAGAAAGCAGTACCAGAAAAAAAAAAAAAAGGATGTAAACTAGAATAGATACAGTTGAATACTCAGCATTATTCAGTTTAAATAAGAAAATTTAATTTTTCTAGAGTGTATAATATGTCCTAGACATACACCTATTATAAGTATTACTGTTAGAAACTTTGTCCAATATGGTAGTTTACTGCTATTTTGTGTTTCATCAAACCAACCTTTATAATTATTGTAAAGAAAATACATTAATGTTATTTCATTGATGCTATAAAACCTACATAATGCCAAGTTTTCTGATTTATTTCTTTATAAATCTTGAGATACATATGTAGAGATTCAGTGATAATAAAAAAATGCAATAGCACAATGGAGCCCAATGTCTTTGTCTTTATAGTATGGATTTGATTTTTGTTTCTACGCTTTATAAACAGAATCAATAAGAGTTAGGTATAATTCAAATTCATTTATTTGCAAGTACATAGGTACACGGATCTTATAAATATACATACATGTCAGTATACTATTACTTTATCATATTATTATAATATTCAAAATATTATATACTATATACATATATTATATACTTACAGTTGCTTGTCTTATAAAATTTAAAAGTACCCAAACCTTATGTTGAAACCAGGTGTGTGTGTGAATTTAATTTTATTGTTTGTTTCAGTGTGATTTTTCAACTCAGACCCATGTGAAATTTGCCAACAAAACTGTTTTGATGAAACCAGCTGTAAAAAGTGTATGTGGTTGTATGGCAAATATTAGAGTCACACATATTGCCGAAAAAGTAATGCCCAGCCGGCCTTCATCTTCCACCACAAGTCATTCGGCAGGCTCATCTCAGTACGAACCCTCTTCTAGTCCTATAACGTCGAGCCCAACCAAGGACTTGGCGAGAGAGAAAGATGTAGCGGCACGCGCCTATTTATTAAAAATTATTAAAGAAAACCCCAAGATGTATCTTCGTGTACCAAAACAATATTATTGGTTAATAGATTTTTTAGCCAAAAAGTGCAATTTACGTCCGCTGCATATTATCATTACCTTATTTAAATTAAAACAAAATGACACATTTCAAAGAATGAGTCATAATTTTAATTTAAGTGAGGTTACATTGCAGAAGATTGTAAGGATTTGTATACCTCATTTGGCAACTTACTTACAAATGTTTATATACCTGCCAGAACCCATTACAATAAAAAAGACTGCCTCCAGTATTTAAAGTTAGGTATGCTAATGTGCAGTGCTTACTCGATTGTTTCGAGATCCAAATTGAGAAACCATCGAACCCTGTTATGCAAGCAAGGACATGGTCTCAATACAAGTCATGCAACACATTGAAATATTTAGTTGCATGTTGCCCGAATGGGTTTATAATGTTTTATTTCAAAGGGTTATATGGAGGAAAGATTTCCGACAAAGCTATTACAGAATGTAGTGGTTTTGTGGATATCCTTCCTCCAGGGGCTGTGGTTTTAGCTGATCGAGGCTTCAAAGGAATTGAATCTCTCTTAACTTCGAGACATGCAAAACTTCTTCGGCCATCAAGTGTTTCCTCAAACGAAACACCTACGAAAAAGGAGGTGATTCAAACAAAAATTATAGCAAGTTTGAGAATTCATGTCGAACGTGTGATTCGGAGGTTGAGAGAATTCACATTTTTGAAGCCTCACTCGGTTATAAACCATAACCATGTCAAATATGTGGATGAAGCAGTTATTATAGCATGTGCTCTAGTTAATTTGCAAGGGAACATAATAAAAATACAATAGTAAATGTCTAAAGCGTATTACAGGGTCGAGGATTATCTAACAGACAAAAATGCACGGCCTAAACCCGAAACTTAGTCAATAATAATTTAATCAAACCAAAAAGCTTTAACTTTTCTAGGGGACACCGTTACCGTCTTGTAAATTATACCTATATACATATTACACATAAGTAGGTGTTTTTTTTCTTTCTCTTGTGTTGCATGACAGGTATTGAGACCATGATCTCCTTCGTAAGATTTTTGGAATGTTTTCCTGCTGAACTACGCACGTTATTTGATATTATATTAAATTTCATATTTATAGTTTTATATAAGTAATGCTAGACTAAGTAATATGTTTAAGGACCATTTGTAATATGTTTAAAAAATGACTAACTGCTGAGTTTCTTGCGGCGTTTCTTCTCAGCAGGGGTCTCCTTTTGGGAGGTGCTGGCAGATTATTGACGTGTAAAAGTGCCCGTGCGGCCTACTTACTGAATCATGATCATCATCATCATCATCATTTCAGCCTATTGCAGTCCACTGCTGGACGTAAGCCTCCCCCAGGGTTCGCCACAATAAATATCTTATCAATACTGAATAAATATGTTTTATCTTTCTATCTTTATCTTTAGTTTTATTTTATAAATGCAAAAAATATTAACAGGAAATACCTTCAGTGACAGGCAAAATAAATATAAAATTCTTGAAAAACAAGCTAATATACCTATGAAGCTGAAATTTGTATGAAAATTATAACGCAATGGGATACGTTATCTACGCGGACGGAGTCGTGGGCAACAGCTAGTATATTATAATTGGTATACCTAAGTACAAATATAATCACTTTACCTTACATTAATAACTTGGTCATCTTGGAATTAGGTAGCTAACAGAAAACAGTTACATACTATTAGTGATGGGCCGCGGTAATATTCCCGTTACCAGTAAGTTTCCGTTTGGGAATATTCCCAGTAAGTTTCTAATGTTACCAGTAATATTCCCAAAAGGTGGGAATATACTATACTGGTGATTTATATGAGATTTAATGATTATATAGTTAGTTAAATAAGCAATATGCATAGATATATTCCTTTCTCTTTTACACATATCACCTTTTTTCTCTTTCACACAAACTTCTTATCTGAAATGGCACAAACACAAAGGACTTAGTTTTGCCCTTGACTCGACTCAGTGCACGTGCTTTTTGTGATGATAGTGAAAAATGTGATAATGATTACTAAGCTTAAAAAACATCGTTTTTCATGAAAAGAGGAAAAACATTTATTCACGCCAAAATTACACAATCTAAAAACATAACAAAATTAAAAAAATACAGTAAAACAAATTCTTAAAACTAAACTTAAAACCTAGTGTTACCTCCCCAAGCCCTAATTACAGCCTCCATGCGATCCTTCATTGCCCTCACCAACGTCACGATTCGTTCTTGAGGAATGTCACTCCACTCCTCGACGACGGCGTCCCGAAGCTGTTCAAGGGTAGCAGGGGCAGTATCACGAGACCGCACCCGGCGTTTCAGATCATCCCAAAGGTGCTCTATGGGGTTCAGGTCAGGACTTCTCGCTGGCCACTGCATCACGGGGATCCCAACCTGATCCAGGTAGTCCCGAACAATCAACGCCGTATTAGAGCGGCCGTTGTCGTGCATGAATGTGAATTCAGGCCCGACAAAACCAGCATACGGGACCACGTGGTCCTCCAGGATCTCTGTGAATTACCGATGAGCAGTCAGGGACCCCTGGCCACGTCCACCTCCAGTGCGGGAGACGCACACAAGGTCAGTTTTGCCCTGGATTGAAATTCAGCCCCAGAACATGCAGGATCCTCCTCCGTAGCTGACGGTTTCTTCAAAGCAGGCTTGTGAGTACCGTTCTCCCTGCCTCCTGTACACTCTTCTACGCCTATCGTTGCAGAAAAGGCATACCCTCGTCTCGTCGGAGAAGAGGACAGACTGAAGTCTGACTCGCCTATGCTCTGCTGTCAATTTATTGCAGCCCTACGAGGCAGGATTTTCTTCTCTCGCAGCCTTCTTCTTATTGTGGAGACGCTCACCGACGTCCTCCGAGCTGTTCGGAGCTGCTGTTGCACCTCAACAGCGTTGGAGAATCGGTTACGCAAACACGTCGACACAATATAGCGGTCGTCTCTGTCGGAAGTGAAACGTCGTCTCCCAGATCCAAGCTTCCTGATGTAGCCTCCAGTCTCCTGGAACCGCTGGGATACTCGTTTCACCCGGAAACGGCTTATGTTGAGTTGTCGAGCAACATCAACCTGCCGTAGTCCTGATTGCAGTAGTGCTACCACTTGAGCTGCTTCTTCTGCCGTGATATCCATTTTTCAGAGTTTTCTCTTACTGGAGCTGTTCAGGTGTGATTTCTGTGATGTCTGGATAGCAAATTACCCATAATTCATTTTTACCTCCCCTTTTATTCGTGTTCAGGGTGGCACAAGTAGTGAGTCCTCTAATGAGTTTTCCATGAGTTTTTTTTAACGTGTCGTGATCATTGTTTTTACGAAAAAAAAACGATTCGCGTTTTTAAAGTTGATTAACTGTGCTTTCAAATGATACTAATATTGGTAGGGTACAATAAATAAGTTAAGAGCTTTATTCGCTTGAAATCAAAATTTCAAAAGGTGCGATTTTTTTGACGCCGTGTGTATTTGTATAATTAAACTGATTTTCCGACATTTTCTTTCATTTCGATCGAAACTAAGATGTTTTTACCGTGATTTAAAATGTACTTGGCCATAATTACACGATGGGAATATTCCCAGTAACATTGGAAAAATACCTGGTAATTTTGGGAATATTCCCGGTAACATTGGGAATTTACTTTCTGGGGGGGAGCTCCGTATTTTTTTTATTCTAAATTGTTCCAATGTTCACCAAATAAGCATAAAACACAAAAAAAAAATTACTTTATAATTCAGTTTTTCTATATTTCCCTAAATTTCCAATACTTGGAAATATTACTGGTAACATTACTGGGAATATTCCCGCCATGGGAATATTCCCGGTAACGACCCATCACTACATACTATCTACTTACTCTACCACAAGTCATTGAAATAGGCATTTATATTATGTAGGTATGTTATGTTATATACTAGCTTTATTGTCACAACTTAGTGGTTCTAGACCTGCCTAGTCTGTTCTTGTGGGAACTTAGCTGTGAAGTTCCTATGGAATACCCATGTTTATTATTCTGTCTATAAAATAATTGGTTTTGATAGTTATTTGTTTAGTCTTTGGCTTGCCATCACTTCACAGAATAAGAGCTCTTAAACTATGCAGCAAATGTGAAGCAAAAGTAGATCTAACAGAACTTCTAAATCTTCTAATGCTGCCTTTGGTGTGGTACAAAACACTCCCGATATAGCCATACATGCAGTTCTTTGCAACTTCACTAGTGTGATAAATCACGTTAGTAAAGATCTAGGTAACTATGTTAAATAAAACATGCAATATGGCATACAACTGTATTATAATTATCCACTTTTCATTTTTACAATGACATAGACACATTCAACATAACCAAGCCTTTGCTAACAGAGCCACCGTAATAATTTTACTACGCTTTGTATCTTTAAATAGTCGCTACAGGTTTTTATTCCCCATCATCATATTTTTCGTTAGCTCCCATTTTTCTTCCAAACATCAACCGTCCTGTCCAATCTTCTGTTTTTTGTAGTCTCCTCAAAACCATGCAGGCAGGCACAAGCGTCAAACGATTCAGCAAATGTTGTAAATAGTTTTATATCAAAATAAATAAAGCTCCTCCAATAAAACAACGACCTAAGTCCAATTCTACCGTAACACTAGTGCATCAGTAAACGCAACAAATTTAACCCTTTATAGGGCAGAATTCATTCAGCTTCTCTGGATCTGTTGTTCCTAGTTCTATTGCCCTCTTTTTCGCTGGAAAAATATATTTGGAAGATATTGGTTGCGTTCCTTCATTTGCTAAACGAGGTTTGGTCCAATAATATTCCACAGAAGTAGAAGATGGTTCAGAAGCTTTCTTCTGAAGCCAATACAATAATACTAATGTGTGTTTACATCCACCTGTAAAGAACAGTAAACATACATAATTACGGCAAAAAAATGTTTATATGAACGTTATAAAAGTATTTACCTACCGATGCAGGACAACCATCACATGTCGCATCAATAACATTACTATTTTCTTCATCCAAGTGGATAGTGACAAGATAGTACTTTTTGGTTATTTTGTGCTCTGGAACAACTTTGGCCCTGATAATGCATTCAGTGTTCCCTCTTTTAAGCTCCACATAGCCTACCGCATTCTCTACATAACCACCTCTTGATGCCCTAAAAACAATGGATAAATAAAGTAATGTAAGGTATGTAACAATTATCAGAAGGATTATCGTATTATCATAGGTACTTAACTTACAGAAGTGTTTTCACACCTCTAATTTCAGCAACATTGTGCTTGTCGCTAGCGTGATAATATTCCAGAATAGTAATAATATCCATGTTTGGCAGGTTTCTAGAATCTGCCCGCACGAATTCGCTCATTTTGTGGTGGATTCAATCGTTTGTTTACTTTGTTTTCAAGTTCAATTCAATTCAATTTTTATAGGTTACGGCTCACTCGAAACTGACAATGAGAGATTGAGAGGACAGATAACGAAAAACGAAAAGAGTTTTTTTTTTTTTCATAAGTACGAAGGCAACAAGTTTGTCGGTCATTAAAGTTTATAAATGTCAACTTCATAACTAAAAAAAAGATTTCTAAAATATTAGAGGAAATAAAAATAAAAGAGCCGCAGTTCCATGATCTTCGGGATGACGACTATCGAAAAAAAATATAATTTACATATCTTCCAAAAACTTTACTTACCCAATTATTTATGTTGAACAACTTTTATTATGGCACGAAAACTGTCGTATCATTGCCTGACTTTTTATAGAGGTTCGAAAGATCGACTTTTCCATAGCACAGACAGTCGATCCAGCAGTTGGTGGACGACAAGCTATAGCACATTATTACTGCACGTGCCCTATTGGGAAACGCACAATAGGCTGCTGTTCGCACACAATGACCATTGCATGGTATATGGGCTTCTCACGGCATGAGCCCTTTATTAACCCAACAGCAGCAGGTTTGGAGGACGTTATAGTTACTTAAGAAGAATCCTAATCGTCGAATCTTATCCTGTCCTAATAAAAAATGATCAATATAACCTATTCTAACAGTGAATAGCATTATTTTTTTACCTACCTTAAACCAATAAATGTTAATTTAAGACTATAGAAAAGTCCATCTTTCGAAACTCTGTAAAAAGTCAGGGAATGACCCAACAGCTGTCATGCCATAATAAAAGTTGCTCAATATAATTATTTCTAGCGACCTATACCAAAATTTATTTTTGGCCGGCACTTTCGAAAAAGGCCCAATATGAATGAACTCCTTTAAATGAAGATTTTAACGCATTTAGTACAGATTTTATTTTATTTTTGCCTTATTGCCATCATAAATTTATTCTATAAACGGAATATATTTTCTTTCAATTAATACTTGGAATAGCACATCTTTTTCTAAAATAGCTATTTTGCCCTTTGGCAAATTTCACTTTGCAACATTTTATACCGTATTCAATAATCACTTAATCAGGTCATCCACTGTCATGTTAACAAATAACATACTATTTCTGCTAGTATTGGTCATAATGATTTGCCTTTTATCTGTTACTTGAAAATTAAATTGACTTACCGCTAAAATAAGATATTATCATTTTATACCTGAAGTAGCAACTTCTTCCAAACCTTGTCGCTTCTTAGGCTCAAGATCACTCTTTATTCATCCTGGAATCAAACAATGCATCTTTGAAGCAGGCACTAAAATAATACTTGTATTTTAACCAACAAAACAATACATAGGTACCACTCATGTTTTTTTTTTTTTTTTTTTTTTTATCTTCCCCGTTCGGGGTATGGCAATCTATGGGATTTGCCAATGTCGAGTAGGTATTCGATTCTTGGTTAGTCGATTGATTGCTCGTCTTCAATTTTCATTAGGCTTCTTAAGTTATTTTCAGCGCGTTGAAATGGTTTTCGTGTTGAACTTCATGTTTTTTTTTTTTTTTTTAAAAGGCGGGATTGATAACGCGAAATAATAATATTTACAAAGAGGAAACGAAGGATTAGGAAAAAAAAAGGATCAGGAAAGTTTAAAGGAAAAGGGATAACTATTTACAATTTTATAGAGTGGGATCTAATAAAATGGGATAAAATACTATATACATCACTATTATACTGCAATAAGGTCTGGATACATGTAGGAAGTGCAATTTTTAATTTGGACAAGGAGTTGTATAAAAAGGAATGATCATACAGAGGGCATGAAAAGAAAATGTGGTTTAAATCCTCCACGTCATCCCCACAATCACACGCTGCGTCTCTAAAAATTCCTAGCCTATGAAGATGAGAACGAGTACAAACATGCCCCAATCTCATCCTCACAAGCACAGAAGTAATAGTTTTGTCAAGACTTGTTCTCGAAAACCATGGTTTGATTGGAATATCAGGTTGAATACTATGGTAAAACTTTCCTTTTATTTGTGTGCTTACTTTCCAGATATCATTCCATGCCTCTCTTAGAACAAGCCTTGGCAAATTCATGAGGTCGTGACTATAGTTCATGTACGGATACATGTCTCCACACTTAGTCGCATCACTCGCCAGTTTGTCAGCCATTTCGTTTCCTTTGATACCGGTGTGGCTAGGAACCCAAGCCAATGAGATTAAGTAACCCATAGTGTTACATTTTAAAAGATACTCTCTAGTCTGCATTATAACTGGAGAGCATAATGCAGACTTGAAAGGAAACCGTGCTAATGCTTTGAGCGCACTTAATGAATCTGAAATTATGAACGTTTTAGGCAATTTCATTAAAAGGACGTATTCAACAGCTTTAAGGATAGCATAGCACTCTCCCGTAAAAACAGAAGTTTCCTTGGGAAATTTAATTTTTTGTACAATATTATACTGCAAGTGGAAAATGCCAACTCCTACATTAAGGTTCTGTTTAGAGGCATCAGTAAACACTTGATGCCAACCAATCCAACTGTTGTCTACATGAATGTTAAATTGAGTATTAGCTGCTGGGCTGTATTTTCGAATTTCCAGATCAAACAATATGTTGGGCACTAAAGTTAACGCATTGTAAGGTATATTGAAAAGTGGGAATCGTGGACATCGGTAAGTTCTGGGAGACAGGTCACTAAACATTCTTAAACTAATTATAAGGCATGGAGTTGCTTTATGCCGCCAATAATTGGAGATAGAAATCAACTCCGTAAGATGTCGAAGTTTTGGGATTAATGGATGATTGTTATATTGAATAACACGGAAGAAAAACCTATTTGACAAGTACTGACGTCTGAGCTGTAATGGCGGTTCGTTACATTCGACTTGAAGTGCGTTAAGAGGACTGGACTTCATTGCTCCTGCTATTATTCTCAATGCCTTTGACTGTACACCATCCAACTTCTTCATAGCTAAAGCAGAGCAAGGTGGAAATAGGAACGTCCCGTAATCTATTACGCTTTTTACTATGGCATTATATAGCAATTTTAAACTAAACGGATGAGCTCCCCACCAAGCACCTGAGAGACATCTAAGGATGTTAAGAGAGCGTTCACATTTCGTGGTTATATATTCACAATGTGGGAGACCCGAGAGTTTCGAGTCTACAATGAGACCTAAGAACTTAATTTGAGTCTTACTAGGTATTCGTTTTTTGTCGTAAGCAACGGTAATAGGCGGAGGCATTCGTTGCCTGGTGAATAAAACCACATTACTTTTAGATATTGATAATTCGAGGCCGTTTTTATCCATCCAATATTTTAACTGGGTAAGTGATTCTGTTAATGAGGAACATGCATGATTAATATAACTATTAACCCTTAATTTGGCAAAAATAAAAAAAGTCGGGAATTCAAACCCTTTTTGATTTTGAATCAGCAAAAAAATAAAAAAACATTCCAAACATTAAAAGTGAACATTATAGTATGTTCACTGTGATGCACATTGCCAAATTAAGGGTTAATATTATATAAAACTAAGTCGTCAGCATATTGTAAAATATGAGATTGACTATTAATGGAAGATTCTAGATCATATGTATAAATATTATATAATAAAGGGCTCAGCACAGAACCCTGTGGAAGGCCCTTCCATAGCTTTCTGGACTGCCCGTCTAATTTTATAGATCTACCGGACATGAAGTTAATAATAAAGTTTATAAATATAGATGGTATGTTTAGATTGTGCAATTTCATCATGAGTATAGACAGAAGCACATTGTCATATGCTGCTTTGATGTCTAGAAAGGCTGCAACTAGAGACTCATTGTTGGAGAAAGCTGTCCTAACATCAGTTATGAAAATGCTTAAACTGTCAAGTGTGCTCCTACCTTTTCGAAACCCGAACTGAGAATTTGATAAAATGTTTTTATTTTCAACAATCCATTCGACGCGGTTTTTCACCAAATGTTCAGTAATTTTACCGAGTACCGATGACATAGCTATTGGTCGATATGAAGCAACAATCGATGGGTCTTTATTTGGTTTTAATAGTGGCAACACATCATAGCATTTCCATCCCTCTGGAACATTACCTGTCAACATGACAGAATTAATGATACTTAAATAATAACCTAAACTATTTTCATCTAGATTTGCGATAAATGAATACGGTATACCATCCTCCCCAGGGGCAGAATCACGAACGTTTGAAAGTATCCCTTGAAGTTCACACAGGGAAAAAGGAGCATTTAAGGGAGAGTTGCAGGGAAAATTGGGGCAGAGTGACCAGATATAATTAATGCTTCTTCGGGGACGAAAGGTGGAGCAAGATGATCTAAGTATTCTGCGGATAAAGAAGAGGGTAGAGTCTGTGTGCTATTTTCAGACATAGCATTCCGGAACCTTCTTATATACTTCCAAACAAGAGTGGGTGATGTTTTTGGTGAAATGGATAAACAAAATTGTCTCCAGCCTGAGAATTTTTTATCTTTTAACAACGACTTTGTTTCATCTATAATTTTACACAACTTATCAAAATTTACTTCAGTCATTTCATTTTTATAGATTTTTTCTGCCTCTTTTCTCTTCTTAATTGCCACAGTGCATTCATTGTCCCACCACGGAGGCGAGGGGACCTTAGTCAAAAAGGGTTTTTTAGTAGGAAGAGTGCTATCCGCAGCCTCTATTAGAAGTTTAGCAAGAGCCTCATTACATTCGTCCTCACTTGAAGTAAAATCTGGCAAATTATGTAACTTATTATTTACATACTTGGTGAATTTATCCCAATCTGTAGTCTTATTAAGCCGTTCATTCGAGGTTTCTTGGGAGGGATTTTGTTAGTTCTATTTTTATTAATAGGGCAAGTTATCAATATAGGGAAATGGTCACTACCAAAAGTAGATGTAAGTGTAGACCACGTAAAAATTGTAGATAAACTTGGGGATGCTATAGATATGTCAATTGCACTGTAGCCTTCATTAGGGCTAGTTCTACGTGTCGGTGAGCCTGAATTTAATACACATAAATTATGATGATCTACTATATCTAGAAGTTCTTCCCCATAAGAGTTTGAGACGGAACTTCCCCATGAAGTATGTTGTGCATTAAAATCACCTAGTATAAGAAGTGGTTTAGGCAGAGTGGATAAAAGAAGATTAAATTCATTAAATATCCTAATAGATGGATGAGCTATATACATAGATACAATACATATATTGTTTACTACAGCTGCTACTATATTAAAATCATCATTATGTGATGAAATAGGAACAGGGGTGAAACAAAGTGAATTACTTATGAGTATGGCAACCCCGCCATACCCATCAGATCTGTCTTCACGGAGACAGGAATAACCATTAATTTTAAATGTAGAACCTGGCTTAAGCCAGGTTTCTGCTAATGCAAAGATTAGAGGTTCAAAGTTATTTATAATATAAATCAGGGGTTCCCAAAGTGGTCCAGGTGGACCCCAAGGGGTCCACAGGAGACTCGACGGGGGTCTACGTTGGCGTGACAAAAAAATGGGGGTTCACAATTCGTAAGTGGGGGTCCACGAAAATGTATCTGGTTTCGATAGTAAAGAACGAAAACAGATACTATTTTTTGTGCTATTTTTATAGCCTGGATGACTGATAAATACAAGATAGCTTTATAACGCTGCTCCTCGATTAAAATTTCGAAAAATTTAACTGACATTTTAAAAAAATTACACCATTTGCCTCCAAAACTTGTCGACTGCAAGTCTGCAATATATCGCGAGCGAGCTGTTCGACAAGCGATCAACATTCACGTTTTTTGGCGAGTTTTGGGAATATGGTAGAAATGTGGTCTAGGGGGTCTACCAGAACTAGTTCACTTTTGAAAGTGGTCTATGAGAAAAAAAAGTTTGGGAACCCCTGATATAAATTAAGTCAGATTTTTTACTTCTAATACTCCGGCAATTCCACTGCATTACACTGTGAGGTGTGTAGTCCATTGTGGGAGATGGTGATATTACTGATGGCATCAATTATAGGGGCAGCGTAGTTCGGTTTTATAATGTTCAAATGTGATAATGAGTTGATTAAAGCTATTATGATTTCTTTATTTGACTGTTGTTCATTTTTTAATTGACCTTTTAAGGCAGCACCATTTGCAGAAGATGGCATATCATAGTCTCGAATAAGATCACGGTGAGCACCACGATCATATCCCTTTAGAACTTTTGGTGTAAGACGGGGTTTAAGCGTTATTGTTTTTTTATAAGAATGACTGGTTGATGGCTGAGAATGATGATTATGAGATTGGGTTATTGACGAGTTATTGTTATCTAAAGCTTTTTTGACTACATCAGCAAATGATTTTGAGAGTGATGGGTGAAGTTTATAAGCTTCAAAGTATGATATGTTATTTTGAGCCATAGACAATTTAATTTTAGTTTGTCTCACAAATTCAGGACAACTCTTACTTGTGGCAAAGTGAACACCTCCACAATGAAAACATGACCCTGATCCTTCTTGTACAGTGCAAGAGTCACCTGTGTGCTCCTGCCCACATTTAAAACACTGTGGTTTAGGCCTACACTGCACTTTGGTGTGACCAAAGCGGCAGCATCTGTAACACTGAATTGTTGGATAGGTGTACAGTTCAACCGTCAGAGAATTATAGCAGATAAAGATTCTACTTGGCAAAGTCTGCCCATCAAAGGTGATGACAACTGATTGTGAAGGTTTCCACACAGGGACTCCATTCACAATTGTCTTAAAATTCAAGCGTCTAATCTTGAGTATTTTACCACAACCCGGAGGAAGTGTGGTATTGTCCACAATTTCTTCTGCAGTCCATTCCGCAGGTATACCCCTAACTAGTCCTATACGGGTGACACTAAATGTTGGCACAAACGCTTTAAGTTTCTCTAACGCAAGGCTACTGTTTCTAATAAATAGGTTGGCATCAGTGTGTTCTGAGAAAGCTATTGATAACCTATTGCGACCTATTCTTTTGATACTGCCATTTACAACATTGTAGATATTATGCCTTTTAAGGAACCTGCCAAAAGTGATGGGATGAAGAGTAGTCCCATCATTAAGCAATTGTTGTTCTCTTTGTACATGAACTATGTATGGTCCGTTATCAGATACGTTATATTCTGTCCTACCAATTGGAGGAGGACGCGGAGGATTTGGGGAGTCTTGAGGAGTTGAAGGAGTTTCCTGAGATGACACCGCGGGTAAAGTTGTACTATTTGTATCACTAGTACTAATTTTTTCCTTGATAGGTGATGCCAGCGCTAGGGGCGGTAATTTTGAATATTCCTTTTTTCTTTTTTTCAACAATACTTTTTTGGATTCTCGCGATCTTTTAAGTGAATTAGTAGACGCAGATCCGTCTGTATCCATTCCAGATTCGTTGGAAATTGTAACATAGTAGGCTACCGGGGGCGCCGAGCCTCCGGGGTCCGGAGGCTCGTTCTCATCCATGACAAAAGAAAAGTACTTACCAAGAGTTTATATACAATATATACACTAAGTTAAAATTAAAATATATACATACAACTTCTCCTGATCACTTATAAACTAAAAACCAGAAAATAAATTTTCGAAATCAAAAAACGCGGCCACCTTACTCGAACTTTCCCGCCCTTTTTTTCTTGGTAGCATTGATTGAGAGAACTCAGAGAACACCTACCACTCATGTTATATCATCCATCACACACAGATTTGATTTCTTATGACCATGATCATCGTGTTAATGCTATTTTTAATAAGTGAGTATTTCGTTGGCATTTAATACATTATCATCATCATTCTATCTTAATATCGTGTAAAAACTAAAATATAATGTTTTTCTTTGAAGTTATAACTATCTATCATAACTTCTTTGTTATTGAATCTTTAACAGTAGATTTGTGAACAAAACGACACTTTTTATTACCAAACATGAGCGAGATTGTCTTAATTTGTGTATTAAGGATTAACATTGTTCAGTTACTCACCCGTCAACGCCTCATTGTTTAGTAAACATTGCCGTTTTTGAGCAAGAACCGAGTCCTGCGATTCTTCAACATGTTAGAAATTACTCAGTATGCGAAACAGTAACTGCAACATATGACTTTGAAAAGGTTTCACCATTCTTTTTTACTTTTATTACAAGAAATAGGGTAGGGAGAATCGAATGCTACCTGACTACTCATGTACTTATAAGACACGTCTTCTAGACAGCTACAAAACATTGCCATATAAAGTTTTACACGTGGTTGCCAGGTTATTCTATTGCAGAGTTAGCTTGGCCAGACTATATCTATAGTAACAGATAGACGCACAGAAATAGGATTCTCATAGAAGGAACTTAATGAGAAGCACACTTGAAAAGTTTATCTATCGCATAAAGGAGGTCATTCATATTGGGCCTTTTTCGAAAGTGCCGGCCAAAAATAAATTTTGGAATAGGTCGCTAGAATTAATTATATTGAGCAACTTTTATTATGGCATGACAGCTGTTGGGTCATTCCCTGACTTTTTACAGAGTTTCGAAAGATGGACTTTTCTATAGTATTAACATTTATTAAAAATGGTATATGGTAAAAAAATAATGCTATCCACTGTTAGAATAGGTTATATTGATCATTTTTTATTAGGACAGGATAAGATTCGACGATTAGGATTCTTCTTAAGTAACTATAACGTCCTCCAAACCTGCTGCTCACACCTGAAAGGGCTCATGCCGTGCGAAGCCCATATATATACCATGCAATGGTCATTGTGTGCGAACAGCAGCCTATTGTGCGTTTCCCAATAGGGCACGTGCGTGCAGTAATAATGTGCCATAGCTTGTCGTCCACCAACTGCTGGATCAACTGTCTGTGCTATGGAAAAGTCGATCTTTCGAACCTCTATAAAAAGTCAGGCAATGATACGACAGTTTTCGTGCCATAATAAAAGTTGTTCAACATAAATAATTCTAGCGATTTATACTAAAATTTTTTTTTGGCCGGCACTTTAAAAAAAGGCCCAAAAATGTATGAAGGATGAATGTTCTCCTTTAAACGCAGATTGATAATGAGTTTGACAAAAAGGTTAGCAGCGCATTTCGGCTTTAGGGTGCGGCTCCACTGAGGCGGAGCGGAGCGGAGCGGAGCTGTGCCAATAATAACCAATAGAAGGCGCATGCGGTCACGTCGAGCGCGCCTTGCTCACGATAATTTGGATTCTATTGGTTGATATAGGCACAGCTCCGCTCGTCTCCGCCTCTGTGGAGCCGCACCCTAAATCGGCGTATCAAACTGGGGTCGTATTTGAGACTACCGTGGTGTCAAAACCCGACTAATTTAAAGTATATCAACTTATGGACATATAAGACCATCCTAGACCATATTTACGTAATGTGAACTTTTGATAAATTTGACAATTTCCCTCGAAAAACAAAGGAAAACTGTGCAAACTTACTTTTTCAGATATAATAGTGATCTCTTTATATCATATTTAATTTCTCTTTTGAGTAACGATGCCAGTTATTGTTTTATCGTTTTTTATTTTATAACTCATTCTATGCTTGTCATTATTCTTGACGGCGTGATAGACGGGCGAGTAAGTAAGTACGCATACTTACGACTCGGCGAGCTTACTCGCCCATGTATCATCAAAAGTAGTAAGCGTAGGTACTTAAAAACCGCCGAG
This sequence comes from Acleris emargana, assembly GCA_927399475.2. Classification (NCBI taxonomy): domain Eukaryota; kingdom Metazoa; phylum Arthropoda; class Insecta; order Lepidoptera; family Tortricidae; genus Acleris; species Acleris emargana. The sequence goes on along the minus strand of OV656841.1, from coordinate 13,031,740 downwards.
AAAGTTCGTCGGCGATCCAAAATGTTCACATACTATTATTTTTGTTAAAATATTTACTTTATTTTGTAAATGAATATTTTTTGCTGCTCTAAATAATTATTTTATTTTTAAGAAAGCATTCATAGATGCTATGCTCGATTGCAGTCCAAATTTAAGTTGAAAAACATAATTAATCCGCCAAATTTCTAGTATTGCTTTACCAGCTTTTCTTTCGTCGATCTAGTATTCTGCCCTCCTAAGCAAAAAAGCAGTATCTCAGATAAAACTCCTGTAGCAATATCAACCTCATTACTTACGGAATAGAATTCAAACTGCATTGGTTATTGAATTTGAGATACTGCTTTATTGCTTAGGAGGGCAGTATTGCTCTTCTAGCCTCATAGGAAAAGTCCTTAGGGAATCCTTTAAACTATGAGACTTCAGGCTTGGAGGACGCAAAGAATGGGTGGTTAACTGCTTGCCCCGGTAAAAAAAATCCTGTTAACCTAAAATCGCAGAGTTGTTGGGATGCCATAATATGTAAATTTACTGTTGATTCCCTTCTTAGCCAGTGCTGCGCAGCGGATCGTGCTAGAATTTTAGCAGTCGGTACAAGGGAGGCTGGATACTGGCTTCAAGCTCATCCCTCGCCAAGCACTGGTACTTTCCTAGACCCTAACACACTCCGACTTTCAGTTTCCCTTCGCCTTGCGGTCCCGGTCTGCGCTCCACATCGGTGCCCCTGCGGAAGTGACGTAGATCAGCTAGGACATCACGGACTTTCTTGCCAGAGAAGTGCTGGCCGCTTTTCCAGACACGCCGCACTAAACGACATCATTCGTCGGTCTCTTACCTCAATAAAGGCCCCGGCTCTTTTAGAGCCGCCCGGCATTTCTAGAAATGATGGCAAGAGACCCGTGGAATATGGGACGGGTGCTAGTGTGGGATGCAACCTGTGTAGACACGCTAGCCCCATCACATCTCCACCGGACCTCTAATAGGGCTGGTGCAGCAGCTGAAGCGGCCGAAAGCATGAAGGTAGGAAAATATAATGGTCTCGGCCCAGAATATACGTTTATTCCATTCGGCGTCGATACCCTTGGGCCGTGGGGTCCTAGCGCTCGAAGCCTCTTCAAATAAATTTCGAAGACGCTCATTGACATCACGGGAGACCGAAGAGCTGGCAGTTTCCTCGCTCAACGTATCAGTTTAACCATCCAGCGAGAAAATGCTGCCAACATCTTTGGTACAATGCCGCAGGGGCCATTCTTAGATTTAATGTTTTAGTTAATTTATATATTTAGAGTTAGTCTTATTTAATTTTAGTTTTATTTTTCAGTTATTGTGTTATGGTTGTTGTATTATTTTATGTCGTTTTACAATAAAGATTCATAATTATTTTGCTATTAATAAATTCAAACTGCCCTGTTACGATCATCTCTCCATTTCGTCTTCATGACAAAAAATATGCGCTCTGTGAATACTGGTGTTGCAGGAATTGAAAGAAGAAATAATACAATTTCTAAAATATTAGGCGTGTCTGAATTAGTATTTAAGAGAATAACTTCTTGCCATTTTTCAACAGTTGAAAAAAATGTTAAGGCTCCGCTGTACGCAAAATATTAAGATATGGTAGTTTCGTCTACTATTTATTTTTTAGGAAATATAGTATTTGACCCCTTGATATAGTAGGATACTATATTATACAGGGTGTATTGCAAGTCGTGTGCCAAATGAATAGGGTGGGTAGCTAAGGTCACTTGCAACACGTTTTGGGTACCATACACACAATCCTGACACTGAAAACACCGTAAAGTTAAAACACATATCGGACCATAGACTTGCAAACACATCAAAAATCCCGCAAGAGCCCAAACAGTGATGAATGGAATGCCCTTGTCATGCCCTTACCACACGCACAAGCTTCACCAGAGTTTTGCCTGCGCAGGCCGGATTTTACGCAAAATACGAAGTGGGAAAAAAAAGTTGGTAGAACTGTTGGTAAAATGCTCCGTGTTCTGTTTACAAACCGGCCTGTTCGGGCAATCTGTGGTGAAGGCAGAAGCGTGTGGTAAGGGCAGAAGAGTCGCGAGGAGGTTAAGCAGTCGCGGTTTGAGGCAATTTTTGGATAAAAAAATATGAAATAAGGAGTATAGGAGGAGAGGAGGAGTTTTTTTAAATCGCATTTTTCAACAAAATGTGAAAATACCGTTCTAAGAAGTATTTTCGTGGAAAGGAAAACGTATAGACATAGTATCATTGATATCTACAACATATTCGTACCTATCGATTCGGATCGTATTTATAAATCGGGCTACGTTCAAGCGTAACAACGTTTTCGCATTTTGTAAGGAAATTTTTAGCTTCACAATCGTCTAAATAGCGTTGTGTGAGATCATCCCTTGTAATGGTGAAATACTTATATCAGTAAATATTTATTCTAAGTATAAATTTAAAATGCTGGTCTGTAGGGGAAGATGGGGTGGATTCTTACACTTTTTACTCAAAGCCGTGTAAAAAAAAAAAACTAACCGCTATTTCAATATGAGATGAATGCTACTTCATCCATCATCCACTTATTTGGCTATAATAATTTTGTATTTCAGCTTTGATACAAAGCATCTTTGCCAAGATACGAGTATAATGGTTTTCCCAAAAAATGGGAATTGTACGAATGCACCCCATACGTGGGGTGCCTTCATACATTATTCGTTTTTTCCCAGGATTCATTAGATTTTCAGCTATTTCACCTGTTTTAGTCATCTTTTAGGCATATCTTACTGACCTGGTTTTGTAATTATAATTATTCTTGATATACCATTTTTTAACTTATATGGGGAGCATTCGTACGGTATAAAATTACATACATTTTGACTGTACGAAGGTACCCCAACCAAAACGATCAGAAAAATAATCGAAATACTAAAATAACCGTTAAAGTAATCGCAAACCCATTGTTCACATATTAATCTCAAACATCTAATTACCAACTGTATACAAAGATTTTTTCTAATTCAAGTAAAACTTATTAGAGACACACGCATTCAAAGGAGAACCAAAAATTACTTTCGGGTCGCGGAAACACATATTAATTATTTCTGGCGAAATATGCTGCTGCACTGCCATCACTTTTTGAGGGTAGCCTATGCATATGAGCGGCAGTCACGCATATAAATATGAACACTTCAGCATGATGGATAGTCGAGATATGACCACTGTACGAATGCTCCCTTTGTACGAAGCCACACCATCTTCCCCTACCTACTTAGCGCCGAGATTAAGTATCTATGACATTCTTAACGTAGTATGCCTCATCTAAGTAGTCTGTGTTCATCAATTTATTTTTTATCTGTAATGTAATGTAACGCAATAATGTGGTCTCGCGGTATTTTTATTCTTCTACTGTATCTGTGGTAGTTATTGGATTGGATGGGTTGATTCCTTCGTTATTTCGTTTATTATTATGTTGTGCATACTGAATATTTTGTTTGGTTTGGTTTGGTTTGCTAATGTCAACACAGAAAGTTAAAAGTTAGTTGAGTTCAGTTCAGTTCAACTTCAAATTTTGACTCAGTCTATTTTGACTCAATCATTGACTCAGATTTGATAAAAATAGTAGGTATGTTTATATATTTATATGTATGTTTGCGTCTGTTTATATATTTTAATATATAAACAGACATATATTATGCTTAGAATTTGACCTCAAGCCCTTTTATAACGTTATGTGTGGTGTGCATTACTTTTTTCATATACCTGCTTTTCTACCTGCTAAAATGTTCACTTTTCTACCTGACTACATCAGGTTCCATCTGGCAACACTGGTGGCAATGCTCCCTCCCAGCATTTTGGAACAATGCCCACTGGTACAGCGTTGCCAGAATGTTACTTTTGTAACATTTTACGTTACTTTTGACCCTCTCATGTTACCCCTATGTTACAGGAATTAAAATGTTACTTTTACGTTACTTTTAGGTCAGTATAAAATATTTAAATAAATATTTATAAAATAATTTCCAGCAAGCAAAAAATAATTGTGAAACGGAACGCATCCAAGAAAGTTTTTGTTCGTCATTCGTCAAGTTGGCGAACTTGCTTTTGTGGCTTGCTTGGCTTGGATTCTGTTTTGAACTTTTGACAGCTGAGAGACTAGACCAGACACGAAAAAGTAATACGAGTAAAAAAGAAGCACTTATACGGAAAGACATATAAATAGAGGAGACGGCCTTTTGCCTTTACTTACTCACTCCGCGTAATACGTTTTTTCAAGGCCAGTTTTGTGATCACCAAAACTACACTGGGGTTGGGGACAAACAAACATTGGATGGAGTAAATTGGAGTGGATTGTTGCTCTTAACTATTGTGTTGTTTGTGTTTCTGTGTATTTTCGTAGGTTACGTAGATGTCTGTGATCTAAATTGAAATATGCGAAAGTGCAGTGCTCAAAAATAATAAAACAACCTTTTATTGGTAATAATTTCACTCGCGTCTATTTTAACTAAAAGTAAAGAGGAGTGAGGAAGGGTGCCGAGTAAATTAAATAAATTTAAAATTAAATAAACATTTTTTTTCGAAGAAAGAAAGAAATGGGACAGAATACTTTTTTTTTAGTTTTTGTGTAAATAAAGTGCCATAATTTAGTATTAGTGTCGTTTTCCACATTAATAAGAATAAGGTATATACTAAATGTTATTTTTCTCGTGAAAATGTTACTTTTTGACCTGACTTGTGTTACATTTGACGATATGCCACTGGCAACACTGCACTGGTAGCCGTTTGTTAGATTAGTGTAGTTTTAAGTATCTTTGTAAGTTCGTTCGTTTGTTTTGATTGTTTCTCTTCCACTTATAATAACTAATGAAATAAAATAATTTCATTTCAATATTTTTTGATTTCCAGAAAAAAATTACTCGCATTAAATACAGGTATAGTCTTTATTATTTCTACTGCGCCGATCTTCTACACAAAGGCCATTGTTTGCGTACTACTATTATCTTTCTTTGTGTCCGTAACCGCAAGCCGATTACATACAAAAAAGTTAGAACTACATTGAATGTACATTGAATTATCAACCCTATCCTCTAAGTCAGTAGGTTTCAAATGTAAAGTGTCAGGATACAGATACAAGTCTTTATAATTTAAACTGAGCTGAACAATACAATGGTGGAGACGCTAAGGCAAGGCTTCGGTTTGTTAGTGTCTAACTGGCTTTTGCTCTTTTAGTACATGCGTTATTTTTCACCGTCAATAGTGCACTTTTTCGCAACCCGGCTACGTTTTATTGAACTTTTGTTGCTTCCTGATTGGATTTTGGTACCTTGGATTTCTTACGACCTTAGCTACGTTTTACTGGACTTTCGATTGTGTGTGCATCTGAGAATAATTATGTACCGACCCTGGGAAGATGCAACCGATGCTGGTGACAGTGAACATAGGTCTTATATTCATTTAGACGTTGGTGCTCAACGAACTGTTTTGGAAGTTTATAAAACAGTTCGAGATGAAATTGGACGGTATGGTGCTATTAAGCGTACTGCACAGTTAACACATTTCAGTGTGAGTACCGTCAAGAGAGTAATTACTCGAAAACAGCCAAAGAAACGGACAGTGAAAAAATCTCAATTTAAAAGGGTCGATAATTTAACAAAAAAAAATATTGAAAGAATAATTAGTGATTTTTATTCCAAAAACATATCACCCACCGTATCTATGATATATGAAGAATTAACCAAAGATGGAGCCGTGTTTCCATATTCACAGTCATATTTATACCTAATTCTCAAGAATATGGGTTACCGCTACACAACTTTAAATAACTGAAGAAAAAAAAAGGACTCACCAAGATTAATACATCTCCGTGATGAATATTTATTCATATTCATATTCATATTCATTTATTTCGTGCAACCATGGTATTACAAGATGTTGTTTTTCTTAATCAGTACAAGACATGGACCCTACTAGGGTGTAGCAACAAATTTATATTAATGTTAAGTAGGTACTTAAAATTAAGATTATAATATAAATTTACATAGATATATAGAATTTATACAACATAACAAATCATAAAAAGTAATTATATTAGACTCACTTAAAAATAGTAATTTTAAGAGAAAATTACCTTAACACTTATTATTATTTAATATTTATTTGCTAAGACTATTCTAGGAACTCTTGCAGTGAATAAGGACATTCATTTATAAGATAGATTTTAAGTTTAGTGACAAAAGTGGTATACTTTTCTTCCATCGTTATATCATTAGGGATTTTATTGAAGATTTTGATACACATTGCATGGGGACCTTTATTGGACATATTTAATTTAAGGGGAACGGCTAGAGCCAGTCTATTGCGGTGGCGCAGGTTGTGCGCTTCTGCGTAGATGTTCACAGGTCTAGTAAATATACTTTTGTTTTCGAACAAATTTACATGCTTCAAAGATGTATAACGATGTAAGAGTTAAAAATTTTAATTTAGAGAAATAAGGTCGGCAACTTTCATCATTTCTTATGTTAGTAAGTACTCTAATAAATAATTTAAAGAAGTCTACGTCTGATGAAACCCTTCAAAAGGCGTTGAAAGAAATAAACGCCGGCTGTATACCTATCTGTATAGGTACTTAGTTAGTATCAGCAGCAGTTGTCATTTTGTTTTTGTTCTAGTTTTTTAATTGTGTTAAATTTGTATTTTTATTTTACCAATCATAACAATGTGAATCCATTTAATTAGATAAATATAAGTATTCTTAAAGGCACTTTTTTTTTTTCCTACTGCGTCAGGAGTCTCAAATGAAAACTAGTAAATAGCCCATTTCAATATATATATATATATATAGGTACATTATATAACTTTGAGGCTACCATTTTGAAAGAAAAATCAAAAAATACGCAAATGTTAAGTAATAAACTACTTTTGCTAGAAAGAGTTCCACTTGTAATTTGTCACTTCGTGACATTAAAAATATGATAAAGAGCTCATTTAACGCTTGGTGTGTGGTTGGAGTGTTTTATTAATTAAAACACTTTTTTATTAATAACAACTAAAAAGAGTGAAATAACCTAAATTATTTAAAAAAACAAAAACCCAACTTTAAAAAATTGTAAGTTAGACATCATTTAAGAGAAATGTAAATAGCGTCTTTATGTACATTTATTTTGGTTTTCACCCGTTAACATCTCGTCTTGTTGGTTAGTTTCCGATTCGCCGGATTCTTGTTTCGTCGGATTCTTGTTTCGCCGGATTCTTGAGGGAAAAGTTCAGACTGGCACATATTTTATATAGGTCCAGGTATAGGGCCAAAAGTTTCCTAATACGTGCAGGTAAGAGCTTGAACAACCTGGCAAGGGAGGTGGACCTGGACATATTTAACTGCAAGGGTCAATCCGTGAGACAAAAGTTGTCGGAAAGCCCTTTTTGATTGTTTGATATCTATTGAGAAAATCGCTTTTTATCCATAAGTGAAGGAAGAGTTTTGACATTTGAAGGCAGCTTAAGTGATATTTGACAGCTAACCAAACGTAAAACCTTACAAGTGCTGAATTTTTAACATCACAATTAATGAATTGCATCGAGTAAAAAATACTAAATACAGTCTTACTACTTTATTTTAATTCATAAATATCAGCATTCAAAATTAACCTTCATTCTTGTTTTAAAAACGGATAAAATGTTCTGACAGTCCAAATAAGTCGATGTGCAAACAAAACGCATCCGAAATAATAAAAAAAAAACTTACGTCAAAACTTCTAAGCCCGTTAAGCCGTCAACGTTAAAATATTCGCATGTTTTTCTAGTTTGTTTTGTTATTAAAAATGAGTGATAGAGACGTATTAACACCCGTGGAATTACAGGAACCGTGCAAAATGCGGAATTGAGCATACAGTACAAACCGTTTTCTTAGTTTCCTCGCTGTAGTCAACGTTAAATCCGTACATGGCGTGAAGAACTTGATAAGTCCAAAATGGCAATTTTACAGGGCAGCGATTTTAAAGTTTGTAATTTTCCCCAAAATCCGTTTTCATCTTGAACTCATCTTTGAAGCTTGACTTATGGATAATTTTATGTGATCTTTCAAATTATTTGACGTATTCTCGTAAAATCTGCTTATTTTGTAAGATATTAGACTTATCAACATACTGCCCAGAGACTTATCAACTTATTCCCCATACATTAGTGCTAAAACCAGTGAAAACATTGTTTACTTTAATTCCTAAAAATCAGGTTTTCATTGTAATTGAAATGTATAAATTGATTTAAGAGTAATTTTAGATGGTTTTTCAAATGTGGTCATGTTTTTCTTTCTTATTATCTTATTATTCATAATAATTGACTTATCAACATGTTTACCGATGACTTATCAACTTATTCACCATAGAATTGACATTTCAAAAAAAAAGCGTTATTTATTTTTCGCGTTTATAATAGCTGGTTAAAAATTAGACTACCCGTATTTCTCAGTTTTTCTTTATTTAACTTAAATTCGTCCTTAATAATTTATTAAAGAAATAGTCTTTAAAAAGACCGTATATCCAAAGTTAGGAATACTGATGTCGTGATCTTAGCATGACATAAAATAAAAAAAGTAACTTCAACAGATACAGAACTGACTGTCATGTCATGTCACTCACTTGTCAATCATTCGCTGCCGTTCGTTCACAAATTTGTTATTTTGCGTAATTTAATTAATTACATAATTTGTAGACGCCATTAAAATAAATAAACTATTTTGCGTTTACTGCTTTGCATCTACTTTGAGTTTAATTAGTCAGACAGATAAAAAATGAACATGACAGTTGTATATTTTTTTTAAAATAAATGGACTAAGGGCACTATAAGTGTATTCCTAACATTCACAATCCAACTTTTTTTACTGTTTTTCCTAAATATAAAAAAACTACTGCATAAAAAAATCCAAAGATATTATTTTAACTGTAATCAGCAGTGTAAAATCTAGAAACGGTATTTTATTTTACTACCTTAGCACATAATGAATTGTTGTCAATTGGGTATCAATAATACACATTTATAGTTTGTAATAAAAAAATATATATATATAAATGTTCGTAATGAAATTTCAATCATTCGGGAATGCAAGCGCACTTTTTGTACTACCTAATTAGAAAACAAAAAGAAAAATTAGAACGACTTCTGTTCTCATGTAACTCGGGAAAAAATATTATGCGACATTATCACGTGAAACATGTGTAGAATTAAGGTAATTGGCTGTCCATTAATTCTCATATACATGCATCTTCCATATCTGGATTATCCAGGTCGAGATCAGGATCCGTGGGAACACAGTTCGTGGTATTGATGTTCAAATAGAATTCACGAAATGGCTCATCAATTAACTGCCATCCATTAAATATACATGAACATCATAGCGACAGTGTTATTTTTATTCTGCCCACCACCACACGTGTCTGAATAAAATATTATTTCTTTTACATCTGATGGTAAACTCTTAGAGAAATGCCACAAACAAGACGCAATTTGATTGGCTCCACAAGCTCCAATGGTCTCGTCCCACATATAACATGATGCTTCGTTGTTTGTAGTCATGTATAGTTAAATTAAAACTCCAAAGTTGCCGTTTGTAAAACGAAACAGAAGTTTTTAAATAAGGTGTTGGCAAGCACTGTTGAAGATCGAATGCGAAAGCTCTAACAAAAGAAACGCTCTTTACTCTATCTTTGTCAACACACTTTTCAAAATAAGCTTTTTCTGCCGGAGTTTGGTGCTCAGCTAGCTCTGAAATTAATTCTACCTTATTATTCTCATCTGCAACCTTAATTTTAGTAACGCCAGCTTTGATTTTAGCCACGTACGAGGGGAGGTCCAAAAGTTCGCGGAATGGAGGGGATGGGGGTGGGGATGACTATATTTTTTAGTATAGTATTAATGGCCAACTCATTAAGAGTATATATACCAACTTTCAGCCTGAAGAGCTCATTACTTTACAAAATATCGTCGAGCAAGCAAGTCAATCTGGAAAAATCCTGGAAGTATGGAGCAAATTGAGTATCGAGCCATCATCAAGTTCCTGACTAAGCAAGGAAAAACTCCTCAGACCATCATGAGTGAGATGTCAGTAGTTTACTGTGATCATTGCCCTGGAAAAACAATGATTTACAAATGGCACGGTCTTTTTAAAATTGGCAGAGAGTCCATTGAAGACGACCCTCGCCCAGGACGGCCTGTCGAGGTCACCACATCAGATACCGACGGAAAAGTTGAAAAATTAGTATTAGAAGATGCTCGCCTGAAGAAGAAACAGATTTCTGCATTAGTTGGAGTATCTGAAACCACTATTTTGCGGATTCTACATGAACACCTCGGCATGATTAAAGTGAGTGCAAGATGGGTGCCGAGAATGCTTACGCCGCATCAGCGACAGCAGCGAATCGACGCGTGTAGCAGTTTTTTAGAACGGTGTGGAGAAGAAAGTACGTCGATTTTGAAGCGGATTGTTACTGGAGATGAAACTTGGGTTCATCATTTTGAACCTGACTCTAAACAGGAGTCGATGCAATGGCACAAGAAGGGTACCCCCCCACCTAAGAAATTTAAGGTGTCAGAATCGGCCGGAAAGTTGATGGCTACGATTTTCTGGGACTGCCAAGGAATTTTGATGATCGATTACAAAAGCAAAGATGTCACAATTACTGGAGAGTACTACTCTAGGCTACTGGAGCAGTTGCGGGAAGCTATCAAAGAAAAAAGGCGAGGAAAGCTGGCTAAGGGTGTGCTGTTACTTCAGGATAATGCTCCAGTTCACAAGAGTCGTATTGCGATGGCTGCCCTGAACAAATGTGGCTTCGAAGAATTGGTTCATCCCCCCTACAGCCCGAACCTGGCCCCCAGTGATTATTATTTATTCCCAAATTTGAAGAAAGAGTTGCGGGGAAGAAAATTTCACACCGATGATGAAGTAAAGGACGCAATTTTGGCTCATTTTGACAGCAAAGAAGAAAATTATTTTTATGTGGGTTTAGAAAAATTAATATCACGATCTAACAAATGTATTAACCTTAAGGGAGATTATATTGAAAAGGAAAAATAGTAACGTCTTTTTATTTAATTATTTAGCCCTCCATTCCGCGAACTTTTGGACCTCCCCTCGTAGATTCTGTTTTAATTGTTAAAGTATTCAAATCCATCAGTTTAAAAATAAAGAAATAATCAAGACGAGGCAATTCCGTTGTCCCGTGAATATGTTGACAAGTCCAGATGTTTACTCAAAATATTTGGTATTTCAACAGATAACAAGAGATATCATATTCCGTGCACAGCGTGAGTAACTTGATAAGTCGAAATATAAGTTTAAATTAATTTCAATTTAGGACATTTAGACTTTACTGACGACTTATAAAATGATTCATGCAGTGCACGAATAGGTATCTAACTTAATATCTAATTATGTCAACTTATGATTTACTGTCTTTACCTAGCTGAAAAAGTCTAAATTGACATATTAAGTTACGTAGGTTTTTATCGGTAGTTGAGCATAAGTAGATAAAACGATATACCTATTCATTGTTAAAGTTATAGTGTGTAAGTATAAATTGACATATCAAGTTTTGTTCTTTTTATCGGTAGTTGAATATAAGTAGATAAAACGATATATTCATTTGTTAACGTAATAGTGTGTTAGTAGTCGCTTCGATATCTTGTTTTGTCAATTTACGTACGGTAGGTCGGTTTTTGAGTATAAGTTGATATAAATATATATTACGATATTATATATTTTTTTGTGTCTCATCGCGTAGATATCTCGTTTCGTTAAATAAAATTCGCAAAATATGGATATATTCATATACTGCCACAGGCAATATTTCTAAAATTAATGTAGATATGGCGATGTCAATTTTTTTCCTACAAAACCCATGCCGTAGGATGCCATAGCGACCATAAAAAAAAAATCGTGTAAGTCGACTTATCAAGTTCTTCACGCCAGGTACGGAAATATTCGCATGATTTTCTAGTTTGTTTTGAAACTGAAACACTTGCTACGCTCAGGATTCTATTTTTGATCAATCATAGAGTCCTTTCGCTAGCTCGTGTTTCAAATGAACACTCGCAGGTAAAATACAACTTTCCCCACTAGTATAACACATAACTATTTAATTATATATTTATGTTTGTGTCGTTTTGTGTATTGTACGCATTTAGCATTTATTCTACATCTAGTAGTGAGATCCTGTAATTGGCTAACGGTTTCCTACTCGGTCTATTGTTGTAATTTGTATAGCTGTTGGATTTCCTTAACATAAATAAATAAATATGAAATTCCGGCGAAACGGGAATCCGACGAAACAAGAATCCGGTGAATCGGGAACTAACCGTCTTGTTATGGCCTATTTTAGTCCCATAACTGGTACACAATCTACTATACAGGGTGACTGGAAATTCGCCGTATTCCTTTAACGGGGTTTTTCTACAGCTCATTTGTAGCGATTTAAGTCCAGTCAACTAGGGGTCAAAACTCATTGGTTATCGAGTTATTCACGTTTTTTTTTTTTTTTTAAATACCCGCTTTTCGACCTAAAACTAGTAATTGTGTAAAAACTTCGTCATTTAGAAATAAAAAAAAGCATTTTTCAAATAGCCAATGAATTACTGATTACGAAAAATAATAAAAAATGCCAAAGAAATGCAAAGTTTTGCAAATAGGTACATAAAAGTATTTGAAGTTGAAAGTTCTAGTAATTATTTTCCAAATTTTGTAACATTTTAAAGCATAACTAAAAAAAAAGTATGACACTTCGCGTACAAATGACAGGAATAGTTTGCTCAATTCATAAGCTTTCTAAAAAGGTACAATTTATGATATTTTAAAATTAATTTTCATTTAAAAATGTACAATTAATAATAATAGCAGAAATGTTCGCGGTTAACCTCCATCGTTTCAACCAAAAAACGCGGGAACGTAATCGTTTTTAAATTCAGCTAATCGTGTTCTTTTAAATTTGCTTTTTAAAAACATAAAGTGCGTTGCATTTTTAACCGAAAAACGCGGGAAGTGTTGTAGTAAAATGAATAGAACATCGTTCTCCTTTTTAAATTCAGCTAAGGGTGTTCTATTTTTAAATAAATTTGCTTTTTAAAAACAAAGTGCGTTCCATTTTGAAATTTCGAGCATCTCAAAACTTTTTGAGTGACCTACGTAATTAGTTACTTTCAATTTTCTTTCCATTTTGGACGATATTGATAACTAAGCTTCTTTCTCAAATGCCTGCGTGCAAATTCGAAGAATACACGTTTAGCGCGGTTAGCCACAATTCTCGTCGAAGTAGATTCAGATTCAGATTTTATTACTCAATATAACACAGTATAAATTACATGGCATGTCAAATTATATGCAGTTACATTGAGGTCGTCAGAAATAGAATTAAATGATAATAGTAGAAAGTCAACACAAATAAAGAGTACATTAAAAAAATTAAAAGTCAATCCTATTTATAAGTCAAGTTCCATATACTCATTCACCGAATAGACTGGGTTATCCAACAAAAGATTCTTAAGCCGGCGCCTAAACATGTCGTCAGATGGTTCGCTTTTGAGTTCGGCGGGTAGACGCTCGTATACGAAGAATCTTTTACTATTTGCACAAACATATTAATTAGTTATAGGAAGTAATAAACTTCGAAAAATTTTAGATCTCATTTTAAGCAATTACGATCTTCCTTATATAGGAAACAGGATATATCTTGAACTAAATAAGTTTCTTTGGTTCAAGAAATATTTTCTTTCTGTGTAGTAGGTGGGACCGATGACGCGCGGGTTCTACCTGCAAGTGCCATGCGACTAGGAACAGTTCTCAAACGCCCTGTGTGGCGGAGTTGTTTGCCGACGAAGTTTACTGTTGCAAACGAATATATATTTTATCGGACAAACATAATAATTTCGAATATGTAAAGTGAATAGTGCATCATTATGCGTTGCGTTGTGAAAATGCCCCGACAAGTAGGTATGTCTTGGCTTCGCCCCGACCAGCGTACGTACGGCACGTTTCTGCATCAGCATTACCCTGTTGGCATCCGTAGAGTTTCCCCATTAGAGTGTGCCGTACGACATCAATGAGTGAAAATGTGCATAATAGACCCGCCTTAGAGCATCGTCAGATATAAGCAATTTCAGCTTACGCAACGCAAACACCGCACTACTCAATCTTCCACACAACAGGTCAACGTGGCACTTCCAATTAAGATAGATTCGAGTCCAGAGTGAATCCGAGAAACCTACACTGATCGCACACAGGCATCGGACTGTTTGCAACGCACGGAGGAACAGGAACATCCCGATTAGTGCCGTCTGTCCGGAAACACTGAAGGATTTCTTCATCTTGAGCAGTATCATGTCGAGGTCTTCCAGCGTCAGCTTGGCGGCGTTGAACTGATCCTCTTTCCCGAATAAGACGGTACGATGAACCAAACACGCTTGCGTGAGGTAAACGGCGGTTAGGGTAACGACGTTGGTATTCCCTTCTAGCTGCAGCCGCGTCTCCATCGCAGAATCCGTAACAATAAATGATATCTATCTACGTATTGTTCGAATTGGCAAGCAGGCATTTGAGAAAGAAGCTTAGTTATCAATATCGTCCGAAATGGAAAGAAAGTTGAAAGTAACTGATTACGTAGGTCACTCAAAAAGTTTTGAGATGCTCGTTATTTCAAAATGGAACGCACTTAGTTTTTAAAAAGCAAAGGCCATAGCCGGGTTTCCATAGTAAGTCGGCCCTTAAATCGAATGGGCTCGGGGATTTTTTTGTCAGTACCTCTTGTAATGAAGAATATTTTAGCCGAGTATGAACATCCTACTTGTAATAGTTTTTGACTTATGATTTTTTCAAGTTTTTTTTTCATGTTTGTTTTTTCTGGATGTATTCAAGCGATTTGCTTCAAATTTTGAAATGACGTTCTTTAGATAGATTTGCATCGCCACCCAAAAAACAAATACTAGTTATAGTATTAAAAAAATAAAAAAAAGCAATTAAAAAAAAACATTTTTTCTTTTATGTGGTTGTGAAGTAGAGTTAGAGTGTAAGTAGACACCCCTAGATTTTTTTCTCAAAATAGGCCATACGTTGGCCGACTACTAGCCTAAATATCAAAATTTTCCAGGCGGTACTTCCTACAAAAAATCTGCAGAATTTGAGACCAAGTTGTGTATTCAATCGGTGTTTTTCAATGTAGTATTCAAACTCTTCGATTATGTTTGAGTTTTCTTATTAGTTTGTCGTATTTAAGAGTAAAATGCTAATGACAACTTAATGTCATCGTGATGCAAGATGTTTATCGCATTATTTATCTGCTTGGTCTCACATTCTGCTGATTTTTTGTAGGAAGTACCATCTGGAAAATTTTGATATTTAGGCAAGTAGTAGGCCAATGTATGGCCTATTGTGAGAAAAAAAACTAGGGGTGTCACTACTTCATAACCACATAAAAAAAATGATTATTTTTAAGTTGGTCTTTCTTTTCTTTTTTTATACGATAACTAGTATTCGTTTTTTGGGTGGCGATGCAAATCTATCTAAAGAACGTCATTTCAAAATTTGAAGCAAATCGCTTGAATACATCCAGAAAAAACAAATATTAAAAAAAAAAACTTGAAAAAATCATAAGTCAAAAACTATTACAAGTAGGATGTTCATACTCGGCTAAAATATTCTTCATTACAACAGGTACTGACAAAAAATCCCCGAGCCCATTTGATGTAAGGGCCGACTTACTATGGAAACCCGGCTATAGCCTTTATTTTAAAATAAAATTCCATTAGCTGAATTTAATTTAATCGGTGAACGATGTTCTATTAATTTTACTACCACACTTTCCGCGTTTTTCGGTTAAAAATGGAACGCACTTTATGTTTTTAAAAAGCAAATTCAAAAGAACACAAGAGAATTAATTCAAGAGAATTAGCTGAATTTAAAAACGATTACGATCCCGCGTTTTTTGGTTGAAACGATGGAGCTTAACCGCGAACATTTCTGCTATTATTATTAATTGTACATTTTTTAAATGAAAATTAATTTTAATATGTCATAAATTGTACCTTTTTAGAAAGCTTATGAATTGAGCAAACTATTCCTGTCATTTGTACGCGAAGTATCATACTTTTTTTTTTAGTTATGCTTTAAAATGTTACAAAATTTGGAAAATAATTACTAGAACTTTCAACTTCAAATACTTTTATTTGCAAAACTTTGCATTTCTTTGGCATTTTTTATTATTTTTCGTAATCAGTAATTCATTGGCTATTTGAAAAATGCTTTTTTTTATTTCTAAATGACGAAGTTTTTACACAATGACTAGTTTTAGGTCGAAAAGCGGGTATTTAAAAAAAATTCTAAAAACGTGAATAACTCGATAACCAAAGAGTTTTGACCCCTGGTTGACTGGACTTAAATCGCTACAAATGAGCTGTAGAAAAACCCCGTTCAAGGAATACGGCGAATTTCCAGTCACCCTGTATATACTAAATCTAAGGAATCGCTTTGTCGCGCCGAGGGCCATAGTTCCATCAGTAGTCCGGTTCACTTTCACAATTTTATATTATTTCATACATATAGGCCGTCATGGACTCCCATAGTTCCGTTCTTCAGCGGGCCCATTATAAGTATAAGAAAGGAAAAGAATTAAAATGCAATTTAAAACACTTAATTATTGTTTATTTATGAAACACCCTTACATATAAAACCTAAACATATTTTTACAATCCACACATAATATTCACACGGGGTTTTCTATGTCCACAGTCCTTCATCAAATTCCTACAACAAACTACATAACGTGTGAGGGAAAACCGCATCAGTAGAAATCTATTAAATGCTTATGGAATAAAGTCTACACTTGGTGGTTACGTATTACATAATATATGAAGTTCGAATTGTATTTGAGGGGCAGAAACTCTACGTCTCTAGACATACCATTATTATGGCACCCCAAGTTATAGGTGTTTTCAATCGACGAGGTCGTGACTCGTGACCCACTACTTTATTTGACGTTACACGATTGCGTCAATATACGTAGTAGTGCGGCGCGATTTCATGGATTGAACTCGCTATAATAATAAGTAAGTACCTATCTCATTTCAGAACAATAACCTATGATGTATGCTTTAAATTTATCACATACCATGAATTGAATGAAACGTAATCAAATCACACTTTAATAAGTTTGCGGCAAACTGTTTGCCGCTGTTGAAGAGGCTTTTGCACGCTAATAAATAAAAAAGAGTGCTGATGGTATCATTGCAACAAAAGTTTGAAGATCGGTGGTTACAGTAATCTTTATGGCATCCGTTTCCGGCAGTGGTCACCTTTTGGCTAGCATGATAATGTTTCACTAAAAGGTGGGTGAAACCATGATTAACCATTTAATTGCTAACTGCAAAGACCACTATGAAGACGGACTGATCCCGCATTTACGATATAGCTATATTCATTTCACTTAAACTCGAATTGGGCATTGGAGTCATACAGCCTAATGAGATCTAGCTATTAAGATGACCATCACTATTTCGTAACTGAACGTAATGGACTTTATCGACTTGTTTATAAAATACAAGAGGAGGCCCGCACGCGTAGAATTAGTTTTCAAATTCCAATAATCTCTTCCTAGTCCACCCCTAGGATATCCAAGGAATATGCCCTCCAAATTTAGTCCCTAGGTCCAGCGGTTTCGGCTGTACGTTGATCGATCAGTCAGGTAGACAGTTTCTTTTATATATACAGGGTGTTCCAGAAACCGACGTCAAACCGCCTAGGGCTGATAGAGCAGCTCATAAGCTATCGATTTAACCCCCATGTATGTTCAGCAATTGTAAACAAAACGCAACAAGTGCGCATTTCTACAGAGTCAAGGACTACTAGAGTGACCCGCACTCTTAGTTATAAGTTTTTAATGTTGACTAAAATGTTAATATAATTATAGTTGGTGATAAGTAAGTTAGATTGCGCGACCAGATATTTGTACGCTTGCTTTGCATGCTGAATACAAGAACAATAATGATTTGAATTTTGAATTTGTATTTGAATTTGAACAAAATTCGACATGGACAAAAAATATAATAAAACTAAGTTTTTAATGAATTTTAAAATCATATTTAATATTCAAGACTGTATATTAAAGTTTCTTGAAAAAAATAATCAGTCTGCGTGTATGTAGGCTTCGACTAAATCTTTCTTTGTTATGGTTTTGGAGGTGGGAGGACCTTGTGCAGGGTCCGTCCGGGTTGGTACCACCATCTTATCCATTAACCTACCGCCAAGCAGCAGTGTTCGCATTGTTGTGTTCCGGTTTGGGGATAAGACAGCCGGTGAAATGACTAGCATAGAGGCATTCCATCTTCGGCCTCAGGGTTGGCAACGCATTTGCAGTCTTAGGATTGCGGTCTTGTGAATGCGAATGTCTATGGGTCACAGTTTCCACTTACCATCAGGTGGCCTGTGTGCTCGTTTGCCTTCCTATGATATAAAAAAAAAAAAAAAAAAAAAAAAAATGACCTTCAAGCATTTTGATAGAGTTTCATGTATTAGTATCAACTATGCTAGAAGGTAACAAAAGTAAACACATACATCTAAGTTACAAAGATATTGAATAACAGCAAACCACATCAATTGGGTTGTCTAGACAAAAAAAAATAACTCGTGATTTTTACATTCTTATTCGAAACAATAGGTAATTTTAAGAGACCAATTTCATTTATTTTGTATTTTACCCAATAGTTTTGTTTTAATAGCTTTATTTATTTAGCTGACTTTTTATGGATGACATGATTATTTAAAATTTCGGACGGCATTTTTTAATAAATTGAAACAATTCCTGAATACATGGGGGTGAAATCGATAGCTCATGAGCCGCTCTAACAGCCCTAGGCGGGTTGACGTCGGTTTCTGGGACACCCTGTATATCGATAAGGGAGCGACCTAAAAAACTACTACCGTGGCGAGCGTTGCATTCCATCCAAACTTCAAAGGTATATGAAATGTGTTTTACAGTGCTGTAGGTTTTTGGAATCATCAGCTTAAGTTTTCACCAGCGACCGTTGTGATGAAGCAGTGAAATGTACTTGTCGAAGATCAGGGCTCATTTAGTGGGGGTTAGAATGAGTGGTTAGGTCCTCAAGTAGTGCGGCGGGGGCGGCGGCGGCGGCGCGGGGCGCAGGCGCGGGCCGCGCTCCAGCTGGCGGCGCCACGCGGCCATCGCCTCGCTCAGCGACCACAGCTCCGACAGCAGAGACAGGTCCAACTGTCTTAGGCTCGCCTGCAAAAAACCATGTAACAATCAATAACAATTTGTAATTAAGATACCATATTTAGGAAGAAACGGAACCCTATGATGGTAGTAACGACATCGCTTAGCTCCGATCCTGGCTCAGGATCCTACTAATTGATCTTACACATGGGTTGTTTCGGATAGACTGCGACCCTTTTGCCATTTTTTTTGTGCCATTTCCCTCTTTCACACTGAGCTGTTTGAATGTGCAGGTTCCCTCACGATGTTTTCCTTCGTCGTAAGAGAATCGGGTAGTTTACAAGTTAGCAAAGCTCATTGGTGACCGGGGGGTTCGAACCGCCGCGCGACCCCTAACTAAGCCAATAGGCCACCAGCGCTCTTAAACACGGTAACCCATCATTTTATCCAATTTCACTTCATCGAATGTTTAATTTCATCGAATTTTATTTTTTGCTAATCCATAGTAGGATAGGTAAAGTAGGTTAGGTTAGGTTAGGTGTAACTTATGATTATGACAACCATAAGCAATTGACTCATACGGCTACGGCGAGAAATGCCTTTCAAATTAATGAAAATTCGGCGTGGTACATTCGTTTTAAGGTGTTTCGATAAAATAATAGGTACCTTAATAGGTATTATAAATGCGAAATGAGTTGAATTGCGATGTTAGTATGACTTCGTACTCCGATAAATCACGTCCCCGTACGATGGCGAATTACTTATTCTACGGGGACAAAGCTGCGGGCAGAAGTTTTAATCTTATGAACGTAACAGTATGGTTTCTTCTTCGCGATTCTGCAATCAGTCGACGTGAAACTTAGTACAAAGATAGTTTATAGTCCAGAAACATTTTTTTTTACAATTCCCAAGAGAGTTGAGAAGGTTCGCAGTGTGGGCTTCACCTTGTGTTAGGTGAAGTTTGAATTTAGATATTAATTCGAATTTTCGTGGGGTTTCTTTACAAAAATCTGAGTTTATTAAGGTAATTCGAATTCGAAGTTCTAATTTTAACAGACGTTTAATTAATTATAAAAAAAAACGTATAAGTAATTTAAGTAGGTAGTCATGTAAAGTATTTATCAAACACAAATCTAATAGAATGAGGCGTGGTGGAAATCACAAATAGAACGTGACAACCGGATATTGGGTAGACGATATTTGCATTTTTCAATATTCTTAATTACCGGTAACGCTTGAATTTTTAACCACCAGTAATCATTCACTCATTAAGATGATTTGTTCCGCAGTCATCGGATTCCACTTTCGTATTTGAACTCGATTGCTTAAGAGAGAGTCCCAAATAGTTATCGGATCGCTATTTTTAATTGTCTTTAAAACAATTGATCACTCTTCATTATTGCTTCTTTCTGGTGTAGAGCAATTTAAAGATAATTTAACTGTGAATGACTGATATGATAAAATACTTTCAAGTTGTCAATCTAATGCGCCATTTCAAATATTTTGGTTAAAATCATAATTGGATCACTATTTTTATTTCCCAGCCTCTGATTAAAATACTAGTGTTATAAGTTAAGTCGCTTAACTTTAAACTCGGTTAAATCCATTCAAAAGGACAACGAAATTTGCTTGTTTTAAAAAAAAAGTTAAGTTTTAAATTCGTATACCAAATTTCAAGGAGATATCCGAGTTTGAAGTAAAACGACTCAGTTGTTAGTTTAGTTATGCTTAGTTAATATAAAGTGTATCGCTATTTAATTTCCCGGTTACTGACGGTAGAGCTCGCCGATAACAGAATTACAATAACGCTGCGGCGCGGCCTCGCGACGATTGCGTTAGCGCGGAATGCGGTGCGATCACGACACGATGTGGGCCACACTAATAACTAATAAAATAACCTACAGCCTGGTGACAAAACATTTGTATCAACCAGCTTCGAACCGGGGCACAGCGGCGAAACTGGAAGTCTAACTTGTTTGCCTGTCAGTTTTTAACCTACTTCAAAAAGGAGGAGGTTCTAAACTCGTCTGTTTTTTTTGTATATGTTACTCACTCGAGTACTCCGCCAATTAACGACTGATTTTGATAATTTCTTCTTGAGTAAGGTATATTTCAAGGGTGGTTCCATTTTCATCTCCTGATCTGGTCATGAGATCCGTGAAAAGTCAATGGAACTCTTTAATGATTTAGACTCGGTTAACTGTTATTTTTAATATAAAGCAGATACCATGATTAATTAAAGTGTTGTATATGAATTTCCAAATCTAAGCTTACAAAAATACTACTTGGTCAAGTTATTCAATAACAAATGTCAGTGTGGCATTGGCTTAATAACCTGGCTAGGAAGTAGCGCGGGTCGCAGTTTGCACAATGTTCGATTCAGAAACAGACGTACATAATATTTAGTACTAAATAAATATTTATGGAATCCAAAAGCATCGGCAGCTTGTTGCGTGTCTGCGTCGCGTCCACTGTGCTAATTAATAATCGGTGGATCGCCCACATAATTAGGGCCCCGTATAATTAGTTTAAAAACTAGTTTTCTTTGAAGGCCGACGATTACTGGAGAAGTCGAGTTTCACAGCATTGCATAGATTACAGATAACATCTCAATCTTGCCCATAAATCTAAGTGGGTAAAAATGTAGCTCATTAAACGCGTCATTTACTTGCTGAGCTGGCTATAATTACTTGAAATATCGATGTCTCTCTTGACTTCATAGAGTATAAATGAATGCATTATAATTATAAACCCTTGCATGCGCATTGCAAAACGCAGGAAAGCGAGAAATCGTCGGTGACCGGCAGCTGACAGCGCGGTCCACCGGAGATGGAACCAGTAGTGCAGCAGTGCGGCTGCATATTTCCCGATTAATTTATATCATGATATTAAACACATCACGCCTTCTGACAGAGAAACAACCGAGACAAGTCGTTTTTTTTACTCGACTTTGACTTTTATATAAAAACTCTTGTTGAACTTTGAATTTGATCAAAGTAGGGTCGAGTGTTCAACAATGAAACAGCGTCCTATTTCTGTAATGCAACGTTGCCAGAGAGTGCAGTACGACTCGTCCTAAAGGCCTCGTACACCCCCCGCTCCTCCCCAGTTTTCGTGCTCGCCGCTTGTGAAAGGACGTGTCTGCGGAGCTTTTTCGTTTTTTTGGTCAAAAAAGTAAGTTTTTTTCTCAGTTTTATTTGTTTTTTCACGTAAATACTATAGTGATATTCATTTCCCTCAGTATTAAGTTGCTATGTACATGCATCATAGATTCACGTGGACTAGATTACCTATTAAATTGTTATTTTAGTAAGTTATATTTCAAGGTTATTCTAAAATACCCTCGGTGTCCAACAATGACACAATTAATAGGAGGACACAATGAAACACTGTTTCATTGTAAACAACATTTGTTTCATTGTGTACTACTTTATTTGTTGTATACCATGTCGTGTCATATCAATGTGGTTTGTTCAATAGGTACTGTAATGCATGATTTTACTTAATTGAACATATATTATAGTAATAATTGACTTTTTTTTTTAATACTAAAGCACTGACAAATACGTATATGTTTTTTTTTTAAGATGGCGCGTACAAAAACTTTAGTAAGAAAAAAAGGCAGCCATTCTTCTAAAGATATGTTAAAAACTATAAGACTCCAGAGAGAAGGAATGAGCTTACGAAAAGCCGCAAAAGAGTGTAACTTGGCTTATCCTACACTGTTCCGGTAAATCAAAAAAATTAAAAATGTTAATGATGCATCATTGGAAGGTCAAAAATGAACACCTAACTACGAAGTTAACAAAACGTTTACAGACGAACAAGAAGCAGCACTCGAAACATACATAAAAGACTGCGCATTAAAATTTTATGGATTATCCAGCAAAGATGTTCGCCGCGTCGCTTATCAAATGGCGAAAATTAACGAAATCGAATTTCCTGATTCTTGGGAAAAGGAAGAAATGGCAGGGAAAGAGTGGCTTCGGTCTTTTAAGTCGAGACATTCAGATTTATCAATGAAAACGCCTGAGGCCTGTAGTTTGGATCGTGCCACTGCATTTAATAAAGAAACGGTCAAAACTTTCTATGATAATCTGAAAAATGTTATGGATCGTCATCCCTCTTTTGGCAATGGTACAAGAGTGTATAACCTCGATGAAACTGCTACCTATAACAACAGTGAAAAAGCCTCAGAAAGTCTTGGCGCCAAAAGGAAAGCACAACATTGGCAAAGTAACTAGCGGGGAAAGGGGTACTTTGGTGACTACTTGTGCCATTGTACGTGCTGCAGGACAAGATTACCTCCGGTTCTCGTTTTCCCGAGGAAAAACTACAAAGATATAATGTTGCATGGCGCTCCCCCAGGGTCCCTCGCCCTTGCGACTTCAACTGGGTGGATGAATGCGGAACTATTGCTAATATACGAATTGTTGATTGTAAGACGTTATTACCTGTTAAATTACCTAATGCCTATTTGTGATTTTGGTATTTTTGCCAATATAAGTTTACATTAATAACCGCGTTTCATTGTTGGACTCAGTTGATTCAGGTAACGAGTCGTATACCTCGTATTTGTGATTTTTGTAGTTTTGAGACTGATTAAACTTTAAGTAGGTATGTTTCTAAATAATTGCCTAAAATATGGGTAACTGTTGACTGTAAATCGTTATTTCTTGTTATAAGTAACAAGATTTTTGTTGTTTTGCGACTGATAAAACTCTAATATAGTAAAAAAAATATTACAAGCCATTATTGATGATAACATACGAATTGTTGATTGCAAGACGTTATTGCCTGTTAAATTAGGTACCTAATGCCTATTAGTGATTTTTGTATTTTTGCCAATATAAGTGAATATTAATAACCGCGTTTCATTGTTGGACACAAGGCGTGTCATTGTGTACATATGGGTGTACACAATGAAACAATTCTCTTTTTTTTTAAATCCTTATTATTGGTAATATGTCTGCGTTTTTAAGGAAACAATAAATGTCACATTATACCTACTTAAATAGACTACCTGCCTCTAAAAAACGGAATCCATGTTTACAAAAATGAGAGAAATACGAGACTGAATTTTTGGTGTCCCATTGTTGAACACTGCACCCTACGGTTTACGGTATGTCTACTTCTTTGGCACGTTCTGTTTTAGGCTAAACGGCTAGACGGATCTCAACATATGAGGTGTCTTTAGATTCGTCTTGGTTGTCGAAGTGACATAGGCTATAATGTTTTAATCAAAGTTAATTAACGATGAGAGGCGAGGCTTATTATTTTTAACATATATTATTTACGAAAGTATCAAAAAACGCAGTCAAGTTTCCGGACCAGTTTTAAGCCATATCTTCCCAAGCCGACTAAAGGAATCATTTGGCTGACAAGTAAAAAAGTAAAACTTAAAATCCTCTAAAATGTTATATTAATATTTAATGAATGCATGCCTTAAGTTAAGGCATTAAGTTCACCATTTGTACTTACTTTTTGTATTGTGTAATTTTAATAAAGCTTAAATAAATAAATAAAATAAATAGACGTGCCTGCGCAGTGATAGGAGTAGGTAATGCAGTGGGAATGTTCCAATGACGAACGGAACACTTGTAGGGGTTTAAACCGTTTATTCCGTCACTGGGGCAAAAAGGTTTCAATATTTAATGTTACGTAAGCCAGTCTACGATAAACAAATAACCATTTAAAGGTTAGAGGATTCGAGTTAAACGGGAAGCAACGATAGGAATTTAAAATGCATATTAAGGGCCCCAGGCCGGGCGGCGACGCAATATAATATTGATGGATTTGAATCAGAACGACAAGTGCATTTAAACGCTTGGGGCAATTCTAACCAATTTATATTTCGATTGTGAACTGCCTACACTCGTAGCAATACTTGAATAAAATTAAATACAAAATAGAACGTAAGCGTTTTAAATCAGAACAAGAATAAGGTACTCGTACAAGTATTTATTACGTAGTGTTAAGGATCCTGAATTTGTAATTGGTTAAACTACAGTGTACTTACATTCTTTATATCGACCTAACTTCCTATATAGGCTACATACCTACCTTTAGTTGATTTTGGTTAGTTTACTTTATAATAAAATTCATACATTTTGCTTAGACATAGGTACGAGGGGAGGTCCAAAAGTTCGCGGAATGGAGGGCTAAATAATTAAATAAAAAGACGTTACTATTTTTCCTTTTCAATATAATCTCCCTTAAGGTTAATACATTTGTTAGATCGTGATATTAATTTTTCTAAACCCACATAAAAATAATTTTCTTCTTTGCTGTCAAAATGAGCCAAAATTGCGTCCTTTACTTCATCATCGGTGTGAAATTTTCTTCCCCGCAACTCTTTCTTCAAATTTGGGAATAAATAATAATCACTGGGGGCCAGGTTCGGGCTGTAGGGGGGATGAACCAATTCTTCGAAGCCACATTTGTTCAGGGCAGCCATCGCAATACGACTCTTGTGAACTGGAGCATTATCCTGAAGTAACAGCACACCCTTAGCCAGCTTTCCTCGCCTTTTTTCTTTGATAGCTTCCCGCAACTGCTCCAGTAGCCTAGAGTAGTACTCTCCAGTAATTGTGACATCTTTGCTTTTGTAATCGATCATCAAAATTCCTTGGCAGTCCCAGAAAATCGTAGCCATCAACTTTCCGGCCGATTCTGACACCTTAAATTTCTTAGGTGGGGGGGTACCCTTCTTGTGCCATTGCATCGACTCCTGTTTAGAGTCAGGTTCAAAATGATGAACCCAAGTTTCATCTCCAGTAACAATCCGCTTCAAAATCGACGTACTTTCTTCTCCACACCGTTCTAAAAAACTGCTACACGCGTCGATTCGCTGCTCCCATCTTGCACTCACTTTAATCATGCCGAGGTGTTCATGTATAATCCGCAAAATAGTGGTTTCAGATACTCCAACTAATGCAGAAATCTGTTTCTTCTTCAGGCGAGCATCTTCTAATACTAATTTTTCAACTTTTCCGTCGGTATCTGATGTGGTGACCTCGACAGGCCGTCCTGGGCGAGGGTCGTCTTCAATGGACTCTCTGCCAATTTTAAAAAGACCGTGCCACGTGTAAATCATTGTTTTTCCAGGGCAATGATCACAGTAAACTACTGACATCTCACTCATGATGGTCTGAGGAGTTTTTCCTTGCTTAGTCAGGAACTTGATGATGGCTCGATACTCAATTTGCTCCATACTTCCAGGATTTTTCCAGATTGACTTGCTTGCTCGACGATATTTTGTAAAGTAATGAGCTCTTCAGGCTGAAAGTTGGTATATATACTCTTAATGAGTTGGCCATTAGTACTATACTAAAAAATATATAGTCATCCCCATCCCCTCCATTCCGCGAACTTTTGGACCTCCCCTCGTACCTACTTACTCTATGATTATATTATAATATAACCTAATCTCTGTGGCCCCAGACGATGCATTCTACAAACAATATCGTTATCGAAAATAGGTATATACTTCGGATTGTCGTAAGCTAACGGACGGTCACGGCGAGGGCTTATGTCAAATCCATACATTTTGTTTGTATTCGAAAATTGTTTATGTTAGCTTTACGCATTTTGTCTATGCCCCCCCCCCCCCCCCCCCCCTCCTTACTTTTTGATAAAATCATACTTTATTTAATTATTTCATTTCAATATATTAACTATTGGGGAAATTATCAGAATACAGAAAAAACAACTTTTATATCGTTATTTTTTTGGGTCTTCAACTATGTATCGCCTACGTATTAAAAAAAAGTCCGTGCGTTTTCTGCTCTCCACATATTACCTCTCTTAACTCAAATCCTGTGTACATAACCAGAATTATTGTAAATTAGGTCCATCCGCGAAAATAAAAATCATAATTTACAATTCTACCGCATCCACATGTGCGAGACAAATAAACGAATGAAATGTAACGTAAACAAAATTCCAACAAACCGGCCAGCTGTGTTAAATAGGTTTCACATTGAAGGTTGCTGAAAGCGTAAAACGAATATTTATGTACTGCGTACATTGTCATGTACTCGTAATTTGATAATATAATAATTGGCATCAGAAAGATGAAAGATTTACGACCAGTCTTTGCGGTTCTACAAACGCAGGGTGGTCCTCAGTTCGATATAGAATGTACAATACAAGGCTCATTTTACATACGGACGGCGCCACAGAGCTCGGACTAGGGTGTACGAATGTGTTCGAATAGAACACTTCATCCATTTTTTGACGGAAATAGAAAAAAACGGGCAATGAAAAGTAACAGCTTTCTAGAACAATGAATCTCTGAGCTAAGCTGCAGACGAGACGGACGGACGGGCATGGCGAAACTATAAGGGTTCCTCGATTGACTACGGAATCCTAAAAAC
Source organism: Acleris emargana (assembly GCA_927399475.2). Classification (NCBI taxonomy): domain Eukaryota; kingdom Metazoa; phylum Arthropoda; class Insecta; order Lepidoptera; family Tortricidae; genus Acleris; species Acleris emargana. The sequence goes on along the minus strand of OV656841.1, from coordinate 13,004,184 downwards.
GAGTTCTACACCGACAAAGTCGCGGAGAAACGCTAGCTAATTAAACCATGATTGAAAACTCCTTTGCTACTGTAAATATTGTTATTGTAATACATACATCCCCAGCAAAGAAAACTGCCTATCCTAATCTTAGCAATTTCTCGGAACGGTAACATCAACAAACATGCACGATATAGCAACTAGTTCAAAGGAAACTACTAGACGTCGGGCATTGTGCTGGCTATAGTCGGGCCGGCGGGTCGGTGGGATCCCCGATTAAGTGCTTTCGCTTACAATAATACTTACTAGTATTACGCCTAGATCAACAAACTAGGTACTCGTATATCTATATCATGTTTTTCAAACAACTTCGGGGTTGTCTCAAGTAGTGTAACAGCCTTAAATCGATTTTTCTTTTTACATTTCGATCACCACGGTTTCAAAGCAAATAAAAATGAATTTTCCAGAAACCATAGAACATCTAAATATCACGGTGATTATTTTGCTCATAATTTGTGTAAACCATTTGACATTTTCCATGAATACCGAAACAGGCAATGTTAATTAAGACCGAGCATTTATTTTACTAATGAAGGTTTAAGAAGCCTTTATAATAGGGTAAAGCGTTCACGTCATCTCTGTGTAAATGAACGTTATTTAAGCGCATGTTGTTCGCAAATGAATAATGATTGCTGACATTCTCGTGATACTTAGATACCTAGGCAAGAACCGCGTTAACCTGTCGTGTCGTGTAAGAAATAAATTTCAATTATAATTATCTAATAAACTAAAGGTAACTCAGATCCATTCATTGCAATCAAGGCATTACATCGACTAGAGCTTAGAGCTAGTAGCGCAACAAGTGTAGTAAGTAAGTAGGTCTGTTGTTGTGGCCGGGAGCGGTCCACGCTAACTTTCCTTCCTCTATTCTGGGTGGCAATTGCAACTTACGGAAGAAACTAGCTTGATTTGCATACAACGTCAAATTATAATACATTTACATTATAAATAGACGCCTAGACGGTTTGTTGGATTGTTTTTCTGTACTAATGATCACAAAACACAATCGGTCCTTCTAACGAATCTATGATTTAATGTTGCGTTACGAGTATGTAGGTACATACTATACTCGTAGCTCTGAAATAAAGATACACACAAGATCACAAATAAATAAGAAATGTTCGGCAATAACCGCTACCTGAGAAACTCTTCTATTTAAACAAATTCCAATAGATATATTAATCAATGAAATGTCATCACAATGCGCGGTCCGTTTTGTCAAGTGGATTTTTGGTGAACCTCATCTGATTGTCCATTCACCAGGCAGGAAGGCTTTTCAAATATTAACATTATTATACTAAGTCTGCTTCATGGCACGCCAATTACCATAAAATTCTCTGAGACCTCAATGTACCGAAACCAGCGCCAGCACTTTCGGTGCGGGACCGAGGCACCCACGTGTGTCGCCCGAACTTATTTGAATTCAATAGTACCGACAGATTCGGAGATGCGATAGTGTTTATTGCTTACAAGCCGGAAGGCATGCGTTAACCTTTTGTTGTGGTTGAATAATAGAAAAGAAGCTACTTACATGGGTCTCGGCGTTTATTTAACGAACATTGTGGGTTACGGACCACAACGAAAAAAATATTATAATTGAGTTGTAATCACTAGACGTACATTTAAATACACTATTTTGAAACTTATTCCAGCAAATGACTTCACGCTACTTATGCTTACTAGTCTGACCGACATAAAAGGTCTTGGAGGAAACGTTTTTTGGGTAAAGGAAATGATATTTCCTGTTTTTCGCAACTAGTCTTCAAGTTTAATTTCAATGTCGTAAGCTCCAAACGGGTAACTGATGAAACTGTTTTTTTTAAATATTAATATTAGATTACTGCAGAGGCCGTGAAGTAAGGGATTTCTGTAAGAGTTTGGGATTGGTTACAAGTCCTGCAATCCCTGTTCCGGCCGAGGATTGTATAGTGCTTTTCTCAAGCAATGTAAGGAAATATTAAAATTAAAATAACTACCAGGGATTCAAGTGAAATTGTTTAATTTACCGCTTTTTTTTTTTTTTTTTTTCAGCTTGCCCTTTGATCAAGCTATTCGATTACCATGTTTAAACTATAGTACCATGTATTTAGTTTTATTTTTAATTTTTCAAGTATGGTTACAGAGTCTATTGGTGATTTGGTGGTTGGCAGTACGTAATTTTTCTTTTGTCAGTTTAATGTTAGTAGTACTCCACATTAAAAAGTTAGAGCAGCAGACAATAATGGATTTTCTTTGGATTTCATACATTACTTCTTGAAAAAGTAATATAGGGAGCCATAAACAAGAAACTTCATTTCGTGATATTAACGCATACATTTCCGAGCATGTTTGAGAAACCTATGTACACAATTATGCAATACAAATACATTCTATTATTTTCTGAATTATGAAACTTATCCAGCCATTACGACTTAATTAAGGAATGTGGGATAAGCTAAATGATTTATTTTTTACTAAAAATAAATAAATAATAATACTAAAATCGCGAGCACGCAATCCTTCAAATAATGTTTTTTGTGGCTTAAAGACTCAATGTCTAACAACGCGCAGAATTATTGATTATAGGAAGGGATAACAGATAAATGCAGTACCATTTGTACGTACTACACGTCTGTCCGCAGTTTTCCTTCCTTCGTAAACAAAAGTTGGCAAACCGCAGGCAAAACAAAACAAAACAGACAAGAGTTGCGGCAACTTGTTTTAACGGCGCTGATGATGTATTCTACGAATTCTACTGTAAATGTTTCTCGCGTAGCAAACCACTTAAGCTCATCACAGCACCGCGAGTTCGGAGGCATGAACAGTTAGTAACAAGAGGGCGTTAGAAAAACGGCACAGCTTCGTGGGACCAGTCCACCCACGGATACCAGTCCTAATGCCTTGCCCTTATTGGTACACAGGGTCCGGCCAGTAATACGGCTAGTTTTTGTTTACATACCTATTCTGGTTCAAAGTTCTTTAAAAGCGTTGTAAATTAGTACGTGGCGGTTGAATTTTATGGCAAATAGGCATGTCCATACAAGTCTAGAGTATTCTGCTAATCTACAAAAACGATTGAACGACTGCAACAAATTGGATAACAATTTTTGCTATGTTCGTTATTGTCAAGACAAGGCTAGGATTGTATGACAGGAAACCTAAAAATTAGGAAAGATGTTCATTTGCAGAGGGCAGAAGTCGCTGGCGGGCAGCTACTTAAACAATAATCTTTTTCAGAATAGCTGATTAGATAGACCTATAAACCCAAAGTGCATCATATTTTGTTTTAAAAGAAGCTTGCGAACTTTAAAATATATAATTACGCTTTTAAGGCACTGTGTGAAAGTCAGAAAAACGGTTATAACGCGAATAAGCAGTGAACGTGTGAAATATACGTTACTAGCTTTTGCAGAATTCGATATTCGCTATTCTTTCGGGAACTGTGCTATTTTCCGAAACAAAAAGGACTCGTTTTTATCTATGGGCTATCTATGTCTGTACCATAATTCTGTTGGTAAGTATTTATATATTTCAGCAAATCATTCAAGTTTACTTGTATGAAGAGACCAACTCGACGTATTCCGAACGCCCAAGCAAACTTTATTTTAACGGTCAGATGATGATCCGGTTTTTAAATTACATTTCGCACTCAAAAAACAAAAGAATACACACATGCCTCACAAACAACAGCAGCGCTAAAATGCAGCTTGGGAATAAATTAATATGTTCGTTTTTTATCCCCAAGGCTTTTTAAGATCGCATTGTATCGGTTTTTTACTAAGGACATAGCGATATGTGTCGGTACAAACCTAAGCTTATTCAAATATGTAGGTAACTCATTTCTAAAATTCTGTAATTCCTCGGCAGTGAATGTCCAAACAAAATTGGCAAATTGTCAGAAGTAATAATTCATAACAACAAGCCTTATACAATCCATTATTTAAGACAGTAGTAGGTACAGAGGATCGACCGCAATGCCAAGTTAAATAATCTTTGCTGTAAAATCGTATTAAAGCTACTGTTTAGAGCTCCGAGCGCCATTTTTGTTCAGTATAGATGCACGGACGCCAACCGCGCGTGCCGCCGCAATTAACAAGTTATTCGCAGCTGCCTGCCAATTGTACCGTTTTCCCTTATAAAATAACCAGCTAATTCCTATAGTGTCCAACCATTTTGTAGTAAGGTATTTGCTAAAATACGATCTATCAGCCCTGACCTCTAACTCAACGGGAGGTGAACAATAGAAAGGTCACGAGTGCGATAGACAGTCGTGCACTTTCCTTTTGCTATCGTTAATTAGGTTTCCGCCCTTATCGTTCCATTCAGTATTCGAACATCCAAGATCTACAGTTTTCCGAGTAAACAAGAAACCCACTATCTGTTCCTTCTTTTTCAGTCAAAGCAGTAAGGCATTACCTGCGAATATGCGAGGGTTAATTGATTCTATCTTGGTACAATTATTTAGTTGAAATGAGTTAGTAAAATTCGTCATTGTAATGTTTTTTGAAAATAATAAAATAATAACTCTTGCTTAGCAGGTATGTAAGTATTATTATTTGAACTAGTGTAGTGTTTTAACATTCACAATCCTGGCCCGATAACCACAAAGGATTGATGCAAAGAACAACGCATTCTTTCATGTTACGGCCACATAATGCACAGAGACAACGTAAATATGGAAAAAGTGATTGTGATTGGGAACACTCAAAACAAAAGATCGCACAGTCGTTCACCAACAAGATGGACCGATCAAGTGAAAGACTTGTCGTCCACCAAATTCTACGCGGTTGACGACTAAAACCGGGGGAGGCAGATCACCCGCTCCAGATGCAACCCTAATGCTGACCACGCTTCTCAGACATCAGGGACCGACCTCAGAGAGTGTTTGTTAAAGATCAAACAAAGCAATTTTAATGTTCACAGCGGTCACGTTTTATTTATTAATTTATTTAATATAACTAGGTAGGTACTACATGTTGGTCTTGTTCCTATTTCTATCCAATGCGTAATCGTGGCTTACCAAATAGTTGATTGAAAGAGTGTTAAGCTAAAACATGGAAAGTATTTGGTATATTTCTCTACTTTTTGTAATTCACAAAGTAATTTCAATAACCCTCCTGTGTCGCCAGCTGAGTTTGCGAGGACATGCAAGAACACAGGGGGGCTAATTACCACTAATACCGCTACACTGTTTACCTCCACCGTTACGACGGTCACGTTTTCATCTAGATTTTCTACAGCAAGAAAACAATGCCATACAACGCGTGCAACTTCTTTAATAAACGGTGAGTAAGTAGTATTCTAACTAGACCCTCCATACCTATACGGGAAAATATAGTGCTATTATGGCTGAATCATATCGCTTACTCTGCCAAGAGGCATTGCAAACAGACGTGGCCGGCATTATGATTCACCTAATCCAGGCTAAGCGAATGTAAAAAATTGGCCTTCCCACTACTGCTCCGCGGAGATCGAGATAGTATACCCAATAAGCGACCCGACTTAGTAACTAGGGACTTGAACTTTTTGTTTCGGTAAACCCCTACACGGGCCATCGACATTGTGTGCTGAGGACGAATCAAAACGAAATAATATTAAATTAAAATTTCCAAGGCAGCACTTGGATTATAAATGTGCGCGAAAGTGAATTTAGCTGTTTAGTAATTGTCATTGGTTGTATAACCAATAAAAAACAAGAATCCAGTTTAAAACTTCTCCTTTACGCATAAAAGCATGTTTATTTGGACAGTAGTGTCTGTAGCACACACATCGCATGAAAGTCGCATAGGCGAACAGAATACATATGACCGCACATTGCATATTATAAACATTACGTTAGTATTCCACGTGCGTTTTGTTCAGATTTGGCTCCTGTGCAGCGACCTCTACTAACTGGTACAAGGTGAAAGGCTGCTTTTCATGATGTTAAACCATTTTTTAAATAAATCCATGATGAAATCGGTCAGCATCTGATCCACATTATCCCCTGGGCGACTCACCTTGGCATAGCAAGACGATTAACATTTGCCAAATACCGCGAGTACCGCGACCTTTCGTCAAGGAGGGCCGGATACGGGGAATTGTAGATTAATACAAAATGTCAGCATCACGATACGAATATAATTAAAAAATCAATAAACAAGGTGCTAACGCATATCATTTTAATAGGTCATCTCATCAAGTAATTTAGTATCTACTTATAAAGCTGCCGATCTGGTTTTGGGGTGATAAGAATCTTCGAGATTTTCCATCAACCGCAACTCATAAATACGAGGGTCTGATCTGATGAAGAGGTGGTCGCCGTAACTGGAGCAGACTAATGCGAACTTAATTATCAATTAGTGGCCGGGGATCCCGCGTCGCCCGCACGCGGTCGTTGGCAGCGCGAATTTAGACGCGGGAAAGGTCGACAAAGATGACTCACGGTAAGATTCAAACACGTCACCATTTATAGTTTAATCTCTGTCGCACTTTAAGCTATTATTTACACCGGAAACTAAACGGTAAACCAAGTATCAATTTTAAACAGATATTGTTTGGTTGCTGTCTTGCTTTCTATGTAAACTGCACTGTAAATGCCCTAACAGTTACCAACACATAATACATAATACCAGAATCCTAAATTAAGTAGTATGTTTACCGAGTATTTCATGTTGGGGTTCAGGTATTTAAAAAATATGGAGTATCATTAATTAAATAAAATTACAAACTTGAGTAAAGTAGGAGAAATTACCTACTTGTAGGTAGAGCTACCGGGAGGAAGTGGCGCATTGCGAGCAAACACAATGTTAGAAGTACTAGACCACACGTGCACAACACATCCGGCCTATTATTGGTATTTAAAAGCTTGTCCCTTTAAAAATAAAGGAAGTAAGGCTTCGCGTGGAACAAACGTGGAGTCCAGTGAGGTATGGTATGGACTATGAACGTATGAATGAAACATGATCAGTTGAAAACGAGTTAGTGGTTTTGCTTCCAAACAATGCATCGTAAAATCCTTCGCAATTTACGCTTCAATCGGCACCTTGGCACGTTTAGGGGGCATCGAATTTCAATTACACCTAATTGAGTATTGTAATATTGTTGTTATACTTACTTATATAGGAAAAGTAGTAGTAGGTATTTCGTAAATTATTGTGTTTAATTATTTTAGATCCAATCTTACTAAAATGTAGCTGGATTTTATCCAGATATTTAACTTCTTTGGTAATGATTACCAACTACTTCGTCTGAGTGCGGCGGAATTTAAAATAACCTTAAATTTGAAGCCCCAAATAAAGCAAGAAACAAACAAAGAAGTGGTTCCGTGTATGTGTATAATAATAATTAATAAGGCTAAGGAATAGGTCAGTACGGGCGAGTAGACAATGACCAGCAGTGACTCATAAACGCCTTGAGACTTGAGGCCTCTGGTCGCGCTCTGGTGAACGGAGCGACACAACTCATAGAAACAATGCCCACGGCTTGGAGCATGTTTCACCACAACCTGTGCTCTGGAGCGTAGTTAGAAGTGTAGCCGCATGTACGTACCAGGGACTCTATTCCCCACGGTAAAAACCATATCGTGTTTGAGCTGTTATCGTATTGTCACCGTTTTGATAGCTGTTATTTAGTAATGGCGGCTGATGTCATAACAATACCATAACAGATAAACTACGATATCGTTTTTACCGCCTAGAATACCGGCCCAGGTCTAGTACAAAACTTCAAGGTGAGTAAGGAATGAGAACTCTAATTGCTTTTGATCGAACAACAGATATATGCATGGCGTAATCGAATTCTGTTCCTAAAGAGTTGAGTGATGTAAACTTTACACTTCTATTGTTTTCTCGGCATTTCTTACGATGTTTTCTTTATTTTTCACCTACCTACCTACCTACGCACCTAAGCGTAAATTGCAAAATGATCCTATAGAGCGTGTGGTCGCATCGGGCGGATCGCATTGCCGTGAGAACATCTAGTGCAAGTAGGCTTCTTGTCGACCCGGTTCCCTTCACGTATGTATTATACCTACCTCGGGCGCGAGCACCTCTACGAATGAGCAAGTAAGTGAATTTTGAATATGACCTCAACTGTTGACATCCACTAACTTTCACGTGCGACTACTTAACTACGCAAAGAAATGGGTTTTGCGTACTAAAAACTTTTGAGGCATTGTTTGCAATACAAAATTATAAATAGGGACAAAAACCGACCAAAACTTATTATTGGCAATTGACAGAATAGTCAAAATCTTGACTCTTAAGATTGATGTCAACAATATAAACTCATTAAATTGGAAGCTTGCTTGAAAATCGTGAGTCACGGTTAGTGCGGCCCGGCATGAATGGAAAGACATGAATGTATCATTAGGAAGGCTCGCCCAAACGTTTCCTGATCTGCAGTGTGACATTGATGAATGAAGAAACTAAACAATTAAACGCTTAATTTTGATAGCAAACATAGATTGTACAAAAGCTATTGCTTTACAATTCCGGTGCCACAAGAAATGCCGTTTCATTATTACTGCATGCACTTGTCTCGACGAATCGAGTACCACGATAATCTGAAAGAGCATGTAACTATGATCTAATTGTTTCTGGTTTTCCTACCACTAAACTAACTGAACTTGTCAATTTTAGATTCATGATCAAAGTGTACGAGGCAAAAGCGCTATGATGGTGACGCTTTTCGCTCAAGAACGTATACAATTTGTGCATAAGAGTTCATAAGATTCGTAAATGAGCGACAAAGAAAGCGTGACCAATCAGGGAACGGAACACGCGCCGAAAGTGTTGCTAAACGCCACACGTCAATTTCAACAACTTGGTATGTTGTTTTTGTTTACCAATCCATAAACGGATCTGCGGTGCCATTCATTAACGAAGAATGGGACACTAGACTAACAAAAATTAGCGCTTTAATGCTTAATATTTCATAAACGGACCCCTAAATCGAACAAAAATTATAAGATAAGATAAAGATAAAATTTGTTGTCACAAAACCGCAATATTTTTGAAAGACCTATCTAAACGACACCTCACACTATGGGGTAGACGAGAAAACAAAACCCCATGTTACGTTGAGGGGAGGTACAATAAAACAATTTCTTTTTCAATATTATATTTTTCCACTTTGTTGGCGTAACTAATATATTGTATATTCATGCCAAATTGCAGCTTTCTAGTATTAAGAGTCTGAGCTAGGCTGCGGACGGACGGACAAAAATAATTTGAATATAATTAATAAGATTGTTTTTCTATGTAAGTAATACATGAACTGGGGCTCCATTCTGTTCGGTAAAACCTTATTACTTTTGGCCTGTTATAGAATTGTTATTAACTCGACAACCACTGTCACTTAAATAAGAACTATCATGACGTTAACAATACGATAACATGTCAAAAGCAACACGGCTTTACCGAGTAGAATAGGGCTCCTGGTTATTGATTATCTACTGATTTGCCTGCTATTAAAGAACGATAATAGTTCACCGTATTGAAATAAATAAAACACAAGTACAATAAGAAAAGCTTAGAACTAAATAAACCTACGGTCGTTGTTTGGAAAGGAGCACTAGTGAAGCATGATTACACTAAGTTACACATCATCTATACATTAAGATTGTTGTTGCCCGAAATAACAATCCATGTTTACCTACTTGAGATAAACTAAGAGAGTAAAATTCCCGACCACTTCCAAATTGAATATAAAATGAACTAAGAAGAAAATACTAGGTATTGTGATTTGAAACATTTCGTAGAAAACTTCTTCGTCTCAACTGTTTCATAACAAGTGGAAATCTGTTAAAATTTCAAACTGTACCAATTCAAACCTTGTTTCAAAGCGAAGAGATGGTGTAGGGCCGTTAAGTAACCGATACTTATCGTATTTAATGTCAAAAATAGGCATAAGTATTATCATAAACCTCCGAGCGGATTTGCATCAGGTTATGTAACGACAGGCATAAGGCCCAAGAGTCAAACAAGTGATCGGAGTATGTCATTAACCTAAATAGTTATGTCATTTTAAATTCATCCGAGACGATGATACATTGATCATTTGTATTTCTTGTTCTTATCTTGGACTTCATAGACTTCTATACTTTCATACTACTTCCAACTCCGACATAATCACTTATTTTAAAAAAAACTTCCTAATGTATCTAAAGATTAGAAATATTCCCTTCAAAGTCTCCAGGTCCGGCAGCTTGGGCCGTACTGTGTATTTTAGTCAGTCACGGAACCATTGATTGTATGCCATATTGGTGAGTAGTAAGTACACTAACGGCCAAACCCTATATTCAATCCGCAGACAGATAGGCTTACTTCGGATTAAAATTTGACACGTTTTGTATGGGCAAATGTCAAATTTTAACCCGAAGTAAGCCTTATCTATCCTCGGTTTGAATATAGGGTTCGGCCGTAATAGAACAGCGGTCAGGTTAGCTCCTGTTGCAATAAAGATACAATTGATTGACACGGCAATTAACGCTTAAGACAAACTTGATTTAATCAGTGAAATCTATCCGTTGCATTGAATTGATTCGAATCTATTAATAGCAAGTACAGCGAGAATGCTGAAAAAAAAAACAGTGAGACAGAAGTAGGTGAAATTGCGTTTATCGAATATGTGTGAAAGTATTGAGGCGCGCGCGCCTACGCGTCCGGCGGCCGCGATGCGCGACCGACGCGCATCATCGCGCGTGCGCTTTGGACTTCGAGAGACATATCCATCAACAACACATGATATGATCATATGCTTAAAAGGCAAGAGTCACGCAACTAGTAAGAAAAGCCGAAAGGAAACGTATATTTCCTGACAATTTCTATGCAAATATAAAGAGAGAACCACCGCTGCCGACTTCATTAAAAAGAAATAGGAATCCTTCTAATATTATAATAAACGTGACAGTTTGCAAGAATGCACTGTGGTTCGGCGTGTATGAAGAAAGTGTCATAATTCGATTTCTCCAAAAGTATCAATGAAACCCTCAAACGAAAAATACAGTGATATTTATTAATACTAAATCTATATTAAAAACCATAAAATATAGCTTTACTTTATGTAATTCATAATAAAAAAAATATATAAATATAACAAAAAATCTTGCAAAATTTACTTAATTATTACAAATGTCTAATTATTACAAAATAATATATTACAAAATATGTTTCATCAAAATAAAATCTCAATAATATTAAAAATATAAAAAAATACAAAAAGTCTAGAAAAACATATTTACAAAGTTGACACCCAAGGTACTACTTACAAGTGATAAATAATCGCCTTAAAATTATTTACATTTAAAATTAATGATTTTAATGATAATTATATTAACTTTAGATATGCAATAAACTAATTACTGATTGTGATAAAGCCGATTTTTTCATCTTGGTGAGTTTTCTGAGACCCGTAATCAGGGGGTCTGAATTTAACAGAAGGCGATTTAAAAGATCCTCATTTGTTACTATGCGTGACATTTTCCTAGTATTACTGAGCCTGAACATCTTAATATTTTTATTTGTGGACTCGGCAGCTTCTTCTGAAAGCTTTCCAATAGGAACAATAACATGGTCGATCACTTCAGCCCCGTGAATGAGAACCTTGTGCACAGAAGCCGGTAAATTATACCATGGCTATTCCTGAACAAGCTGCCGAGCCGTATCTAACGCAAAAAGTTCTTCTAATCTTCCACGCTGAGTCCTCTTGCTGCACGATGCATAGTTTTTCTTCGGTCGGTCGCCCTAATTTTGAATTGTTACCCAAGTCATCGGGTAACACTTGCCGGGAGGTAGATGTGGCAGCAGCGGCATCGACGTCGGATGTAGTTTTGGGTAAATCTACGGTTTCAGTTATATTCAACCAATCACCATACTTATGTATTAGATCCCTACGGGTTCTGTTAACGTTCTTCCAATATTTTTTTATTTGCGTAACATCAATTTCCACAGCACCACGTAATTTTTCTACATCTAAGTTTTCAGCATCCTTGGGCACCAGTTGTAGAAGTAATTGGACTATATGACGTATTTTTTCTGCTTCCGAACCAGTAGCAATATGCCACTGTTCGAATATGTACATCCCCGAAACTGTGCAGTGGAAAAAAGTACCTGGAAGAAAACGAAAATGTATATAAACAGTTGTTAATATTTTAACACAGTTAGCTCAATCTTGTAGCCCGTGCTACGACTTTCGTAGGGGGCTCATATCCTGGGGTCCGGCAAGGTCCGGCAAGTAAAATATCATTACTTCATAAATACACTTTATAACCACAATTTGCACAATTAGGCTAAGATGTTTAACAGTGTATATTAGTGACAGGTGGCAAGCCCATCGCCTAACAGTACTACAAGCCTATATTAGCCTAATTGTGCAAATTGTGGTTACACAGTTATCAACAAGTTTTTAGAGTTGTTGGTAATTCTGTAGCTCTGCCTACCCCACTCTGGGAATGAAGGCGTGAAGGTATGTATGTATGTATGTACACTTTATAAGCAATGCAACGAATATAAAGTCAATCTTCCGGAATCGTTCGGAAATAGTTAAAAGCTTTTATGAAATATTCGTACCAGTTAAATATTTTATTTACAATGAAGGTCACGTAGACCCCAAATAACTCAACATTTGTTGTTTAAATATGTAACAAAAATACAAATAATAATAAAACATACCTTTATCAAGAACTTCCATAATGATGTAAATGATTAATACACAAATGATCTTGAGATATAATAATATGTCGTAAACAAACTTTCACTTTAATGACTTACTGATAACGCTAATTACGAGTGGCAGATGCGTTCACTTTGAAGGTCCGAAACGTAATGATTATTTCAAATGATTTGCAAACTATTTATAGTTTATGGATGTATGGCTACTAGTGAGTAATTAGGCATAGATAAATTATGTCTGGGCTATACCAACAATCTGGACTTATGGCCTTCTATGGGACCACAGTGGAATGTTAAGATGTGAATGTAAAGATTTAGATGGTTATCGTTCAATCACACACGAACAGCTGATTGGATTTGGATGAAATTCGACCGACAGATAGTTCAAGCCCCGAATGTGTTAAACATGTCATATACGATATATATACGGAAAACTGCATTTTTCTCTAGGGAAACGCGATAAATGAATTGTACGAGAGCCCTGCTCTTGGCGAAGTCGCGTGCAATGTATAGTATGATGATGATGATAAGTGGGGACGCCAATGTATAGTATAGTAGGTAGGGTAAACTGGGTACGATTGTGCCAGGGTACGGTAGTGACAGTCGCTATAACAGCGAAACTATACGGATCGCGGGGAGGGGTGCAGGGGGAAAGACAAGCGGCATGCAAGTCTAAACGCGTGTCCCAGTGTTGCGTCAGCCGGCGTGCGACGGTAACGTAAGCAGGAGCCCACATTGATTTTCGACAGTCAAAAGTAAGTTTTTTTGTTCGATTTCTTTTTGTAATTACGGCTATTTGTACACAGATAGATTGCCTTTTATTTTATTTTGTTATAACCTGAACATTAGCAGTTACTTACGAGTAATTACTTTTAATGCAGATCTTTTTGCTCAGGCATGGTCATTTTTTGTTTTCAAAAGTATGCGTTGGGTACGGTTGTGACAAATTTTGTGGGTACGGTTGTGACATTGTTTTTTTTGTTTTGTTTTATTTTAGATAAATATCAAATATACAGGGTTGGGCAGATTAAGTGTCCTAGTTGTGTATGGCTTTTTTACTTAAATATAACTTAACTTCTTATTCACTTCGTATTATTTTTTTGTTGACAATTTAACCTTCTTTATGATTTCTACACGTCAGCTTGATATATTTTGTTTTTATATTGTTTTCAACAATGGACGCGAAACGCCAGCTCGTATGCGATTTGTACCAGAAAAAATACCGACCGTGTGAGATATTGAAGACGCTGAAACATTTAAATATCAATATAAGGTTTATATCGCGGACCGTCAAGCGATTCAAAGAAACGGGATCTTCACAAATCAGGCCCAAACCTGGGAGAAAGCCATCTGTTCGCACCAAAAATATCATTAAAAATATTCGTGAGCGTATTAGACGAAATCCAGCTCGAAGTGCAAGCAAACTTGCTAAAGATATGAAAATATCCCGTCGAACAATGAGTCGTATTTTAAAATATGATCTTGGGCTAAAAGCCTACAAAAAACAAAAAATTCATGGCTTAACAGATCCCCAGAAAAAAGCTAGAGTGAAAAAATGTAGGGAATTGCTAGCTTGGCACGACGGCGATGATATTATTTTTTCCGATGAAAAGATGTTCCAGTTACAAGACAGTCACAACCAACAAAACGATCGTGTCTATGGTGCTTCATTGAAGGATATTCCTGTGGACAAATTAGCCGTACAACGGTTCCAGAGTGCATCAGCTGTCATGGTATGGGGTGCGATATCGCCTAGAGGCAAGTTACCGCTGCTGTTTATTGATCGAGTTGTCAAAACTAACCAATACTATTACATCCAGAACGTGTTACAGGGTCATTTGCTAGAAAATGCTCAAAAATTATATGGAAACGACTATTACTGCTTCCAACAAGATAGTGCCCCATCTCACAAAGCTAAACTCACTCAAGACTGGTGTAGAACAAATTTGACAGATTTTATACCTTGGCAAGAATGGCCTGCATCATCGCCGGATTTGAATGCTTTGGACTTTTCGATATGGGGTTACATGCTGAGCAAGATTGGGAGCACACAGGGCATGAATCTAAACTCATTCAAGCATCGATTAGTCAAGATATGGGATGAAATACCAGACGAGGTAGTGCGTGCCGCGTGCAATGCATTCTATGGAAGAATGCGTCAAGTTATTAAAGCTGATGGCGAGCGATTTGAACTTATGAATTAATTTTTTTAAGTATAGAGTACGCTAAAAATAAAAACGTGATAAATTTAAAAAAAATCTGTCTTGTTTTAATTTTATGGCTCTTTTTAACTAGGACACTTAATCTGCCCAACCCTGTAAATATCAGGGGACAATCTCACACCAATTGACCTAGTCCCAAACTAAGCTCTAGGCTTGTACTATGGGTACTAGACAACGATCTAATACTTAAATACATAGAAAACATCCATGACTCAGGAACAAATATTCGCGCTCATCACACAAATATCTGCCCTTACCGGGATTTGAACCCAGGACCGCTCGCTTCGTAGGCAGGGTCACTACCAACTAGGCCAGCGCGTTACAATTTACTTTAGATCATAAACTGATTTACACTGAACTTCTGTTAAAACACACCATATATTTTGTATAAACACTGATCATTTATTTTTCCAAATCCTTATAAAAAAGATTCATTCTTAACTGAGATAAATTGTACATTGTGTAAGTAAGTGAAGTGTAATTAAAAATAAAATTGGTTAATAACTTTTTTTTTTTATTGGTTGTCAAAATAAGTCATATTTTTTGTAGGCAATTGTATTGAAAAAATGCAAGCATCCCTAATTATGTAACCACCACTGTATCTAGCTCAATCTCATTTCAGCTTAGCAGTCTTGCTATCCACATCTGCAAGTTTATTTTCAAAGGAAAACCATTAACTTTGAAAACTTTTGTGGGACAGTCGACTAAAAAGAGAGGTATCCTTTTTTTCATCTGTTTGTATCGTAATAAGGGCTAAAAGGGGCCTAACAGATGCCTACAAAACGCGTGCGGAAGACCGAGAGTTGCCTGTCTGATATTAGTAAATATGAAAAGCTTACGAAGAGGTGAAACGCGGTTCTTTGTTGTGTTATAGTTCTGTTAAAATTTTGTAAATCTTTTTCCAGTTTTTTTTTTTTCTTTGTTGTGTTACAGTTTTTGTTAAAATTTTGTAGTAGCTAAGCTAACATTTAACACTGACTATAAAGAAGACTGTTATATGTTACAGTGCCTTATTAATTTTAAGAAGAGAAGTGATCACAGATTTTCGCTTTTTTGCCATAAAGTGATTGTTAACTTTGTTTAGAAGAAGATTATGTTGTGTTCAGTTAATTATTTGTAACAATAAAAGTCATTACAAACTATTTGGATGTATTTTGTATGCCTGTCACTACCGACCCCAACCATTGTCACAACCGCCCTTGGGGTGTGGCCGGTTGTGTCACTTTCCCTTTTTTTTTGAATTTGATCTTATGCCTAATACAGCGTAGTTAGGGACAATATTTTAACAATTTTAGGTAGATAAATATTCAAATTAAGTATTAAAGTGATTTTTCTCCCAGATAACTGGCAAATTTACAACATTATAGGCGATCAAACCAAAATTGTCACAACCGTACCCAGCTTACCCTACTTTATAAACCTATCTATAAGGATCGCTTTATACAATTATTGTCTTTGTTTCGACGGCATAATAATTAAGAAAGTGAACGCGTCAATCCTCCTAATAAGCCAGCCGTGTAATAATACATCAGATGTATGTGATTTGCGTGGATTCCAGTAATCAATACGAGATCTGTATTGTACACGCTTGAACGAGATGTGGTTACAGTTTCATTAGATGTGAATGCAAGTAGTTTTGCGCAATGGATCACGTAATTTGCTAGAGAAACGAAATGTTTTACTTGCATAGGTACAGTACATGATTAATAGAGCAAGTATATTTTCTCCCACATGCTCGGAAATGTTAACCTTACTGTTGTAAAGTCAGCCCGCGAAGTTCTGAGTTCAAGGTCCAGGCAAACATTTTAAAAAATAAGTTATTATTTACCGACGGCAGCGAAAATGTATGAAATTCCATTACGTAGGTAGGTACCTTGTGTTTTACTTTTTAAAATCATGTTTGGACTAGGATAACTTACTCCAAACAGCTAAACATTCGAGCATTCAAAATAATTCTAAAAAACGTTAAACATTATCAAATAGCGAATACAGCGTATTTAAAAGTGTTTAATATTATTCACAATTGTATCATATTTCTCGCCACACTAACTCTACTCGTCCCGCCATTTTCCCGGACTCTGCAGTAATGTACCATTAGACAGTGGTTAGAAAAAACACAAAATGCGTTCAATTCTTGTGTTTTAATTACTAAACGGGGAATCAATCCCACAAGATTGATTCCCCGTATATGCTAGGCAAAATTGGCCTTAGGACTCCTCGTATTATTTAATGCTCGAAGTAATAAGAATCTATTTCATGTTCCATTTACTCGTAACCAATATGCGTCTAAATCTTTTTTACACCCTCCTTACCGAGTGTTTCTGGCCTTGGAGACATGCCACGGATGTGAGAAATAATGATCCAACGCTGAACTTGACGAAGAACATGCTGCTGTTGTCGCTGGTGCTTTAGTTAGAGAATAACATAAGACAGGTGCGGGCCGCGTACGATAAGTCGGGTGCGCTCGGCAAGCTAGTGACGCAACGATTGTTGTGGAACCGGTAACGAGTTCCTTCGCTAATGACCATAACACCGACATGTTCTTTGTTTGTCAATTGTTTGGGTCAAACAATACAAATGAAGAATAGTAAAACGTTTTTGTCGCCCAAAACTTCAACGCTTAACCAAGGTTTGTCATAATACAAACGTTATCAAGTGTAAAGTAACCAGCATAAACATAATTAGTATCAAATAACTTCGAAAATATAATAGACATATGACAAAAGATAAGATAAGATAAGATAAAGACATTTATTCAGTAAGTAGGCCGCACGGGCACTTTTACACGTCAAGGTTTTAGACACCCTTGCTTGCTCTAGTTAGATTGGCCCGTCAGCAACATTTGTGGGGATTCAGTGAGTACTTTATTTATACGAAGATTAAATAGCAGCAATACAAGATGTGTAGTGGGACGGCACAAAAAAAGGAATCCAATTAGGTATAGACGCTAGTGAGAGCTCAGCGCCAGTAATTGATGACTTGTTAGTTGTCAGTAATCCAATCGTGACCCATTATGTCACTGTTACCGCGAGGTTGATGGCCTGCCTTTCAACTGGCTTGCTGATCAAAGATGGTAAAGTACTCTGATCATTGCCGTGACAAATTAGATGATCACTGATGTCACAGAAACGTGACCACAAAATAAACAAGCACGAGAAATTCTAATTTAATATATTAAACGAACATGAAAAGCATCTGCTTGGCATTGATGACTAAAACACCGTTCAATTAAGGACCGTGGACGAACGAGGCGTGTCGACGAACGGGGAGCTCCAGCTAATGTTAGTTTGTTTTAGTTAATGCTCCGTTGACTTGATTATTTATAGGCGACACACTAAATCGGGGCTCTAAAGGCGGATGCCGTTAATCTAAATAGGTTTTCAAAAAATCGCATCTGTAATCTTTTAGCAAAGTGTGCAAGAAACGTTCACACATTCCAAATAGTTTGATTATTTTTTAATAATAGCTCTTTTCATAAATGATTAATAGGCTAACGCGATTTACAGGCGTTTCTTCTGAATACTGTCTCATATTTCTTGTTGCTTTTCCCGCGACTGATACGCTTTACGACCGAATAAGTTACGTCTACAGGAGTGACGCATCCTTATCCTGAGTCCTGTTCATCTCGAGTGAGATTTGGTGCGATGTGACGTAATCCGCCCCCGGGTGTCGCTCGCGCTAAAAATACCAGCACGTGCGCTCCCTCCGGCCAGTTGCATGACGTAGTCTGATTATAGTGTGTCCCATACATACAACATGATTTCTGGCCTAGTGAGTTTATTGTATGTATCTATGTAAATTAACAAAAATGTTAAATTAATGTTAAATATAACACAAGAAAATCAAACAGATAAAATGAATGCGGTCTGCTCCAGTTTAGGTTTCACAACGGATGCACAGAATGTAAACGTATGCGTATAATGTGGGTTTCGGGCCCGGGAAATATTAAAACCGTGTCGTCTAGTAGTAGGGGTTAATTTGGTTCTGGCGGTCTGCCTGCTAACGCGGATGTGATCGGTTGACATTAGACAATGCGGGTAGAGGGTTAATACTGATTCCGACTGTCCGACAGCAATTGCTTCAGTGCTGGCACGAGCTAGTGGACTAAATACTTTACAAAATGTCGTCCTTATAAATAAATCAAATTAGGTTCCTAAATGCCAACGTATTCATACACGTACGAAAGCGATAACAGATCCGATATTATCATGTTTATTGCTTATTATAAGTAACAGAACTATTTAGCATTTATATTTATTGTTTTTTTTAGTTTGGTTGTAGAAATCTACTTCTGACATGTAGAATTTCAACAAATTATATATTATGTTTTGTATGCGTATTTATAGGCGCATGATATAACTGTATTGAATGTTCAAACCATTACTACGGTACAAATTGGGCAATGGAAAACAATTGCGTGGGAAGATGCCCGTTCTCGTACAAAAGAAGTCGCGTAGAAAGTTGTCGTCTTCATTCTGATGTGTAGATTAAACTTTGACTTTTATAACATTCCTCTTAAATAAAACGGTTTCACGTTATATAAATCCACTCTATATTAATAATACAGAACAAGATCTATCATCAAATTCACGTGTGTGTTTAGCAACTATCTTGCAAGCCAATTTTAAACTATAGTTTCCGTTAATGAAATGACCTGAAATTTAAATACTACGTAGTTATGTACCTATACCCGATGGTAGTGCAATATTATGGTATCGCATAACTGATCTGATGGAATCCTAAGATGGCAACAGGATTAGAATCGAGTCTACTTAGTCGTGATCATTTTTATTTTATATTTGTTCGGTACATATGCTTTCCTTTAGGATATTTTTCAGATATTTAGTATTTTTAGATTTGGCTGTTTAGGGAAAAAATCACTTTTAGAGACCAATATATCCTAAGCGGTCCCCAAATCTAAAAAAATATAATGAGTTATGTTATGTTATGAACTTATGACATAAACATCATGGTTTTTTAAATAGCTATTCAACCATATGTCACACGATTTTGTAAAGTAAACATAATAAATTTACCCTTGCTTTAAAAGAACGACTGGCACCTGTTTCATCATTGATCTTAGTTAGCGGTATATATAATGTATATGTGTACTAAATTTTGGTTTTGTAACTTTGATAGAGTCTGAAAAAAGTGAAAGACATACAGACAAACGAACATGGCGAAACTGTAAGGGTTCCCAGTTTCGGAACCCAAAAAGGGCTTAGAGGGTAGGTAAGCACATTTTGCTAAAGCAAATCCAAAGCGAGGTGAGTGAAAACTAGTGACTTAAAACAAGGGATCCATTTGAGTAAGTGGTTTCTAAATGTGTATACTTAGGGAAGAGGCGCTGCATAGAGCGCGCTGCGTGATGTGATGTGTTTGGTACAGAATATGAAAAGAAAAGTGTGCTAGCTCGAGCACATGGGTACCATACACGAGATATGCTTCAGAAACATACAACATAAGCATCTTTTAAGTCTTAACTTACAACTGAAGACATTTCTGAGCTGAGATATCACGGTGATAGATAAAATACTTATAGTTAGGGAGGCGAGGTAGCTAAATGGCGTAATTCAACGGCGCCGTCGAGACCTATCAAAATCGAAAGATAAAATAATTTCGAAAAGAAAAGCTCGTATGGTAAAAACCATTTTAGCGACGGGTTTGGCGTGTACGGTTTTTCAAAAATGTTAAAAAAACAGTTACTTGGGCATTCTCGAGCGCGTCAGATATTCATACGACGTAGGGGAAGATAGTATAGTATCGGACACATTTTAATTTTAACAAATAAAGTCTTGCAATTGGAGACAATAAAATCATTTTAATAATAATTGTGTACATTGAAGTTCATTCGTTATACCGTTTTGGTGAAAAGCATAATAACTTTATCGATTACCGATTTATATCAATTATTATTTCAAAAAAAAATTGTATACTATCGGACATCATGCGATAGTATCGGACAGTATACTTAAAATGCCAAAAAAATAATATATACCTAATAAGCGTGAGAATAGGTGAATCCCTACTTTCAATAAATACCTTGCAAACATGTTCGTCAGGAGAGTTTTAGTAAAAATTAAGAAGAAAGTCAAATAACACTAGTTTGTTAAGTATCGGACAGTTTGGTTTAGTAACGGACATCTTATTATTTTACTTTTATTATTTATTATTTATCGATATTAAGTAAGAAACGAAGGTAAGAAGGAGCCTAACACTACTGGTAATAAAAAGTCGACCAAATTTGTTGAGTATTGTTTAATTAGTTTTAAGTAATTGAACACGTATAATAGGTATTATAATTATAATCTCCAACAAAAACTTAAAAACTCTTTGTACCTATATCTATAATATGTATTACTTTTGGCTATCTTCTTAGGAAAAAAACTTAGACACATTAAACATAATAGATGCATAGTAGATATACGAGTAAGTACCTTTGAAAATTTAAATTTTAGGTAGGTAGGTCAGTCCAACTGAAGTCTGCTTTTGGTTAAACCATTGTAGGAAACCGACTTCAGTTGGACTATTACCTACCATCTTAAATAAGTTATTTTTTTGGGTTTTGAAGGCGGGTTTTTGTTTTTATAAACTTTTTTTTTTATTTTACACTTTTTAGAGATTATGATTATGCTGTTATGTAGTCCCACTTCTCAAATAATAAGAAACTATAGAACACTAGCTTCTGCCTGCGACTTCGTCCACGTAGAATTAGAAGTACTTATTTAGTGATTTAATTTCGAATTCAAGGTAGCCTATGTTTTAATTTCAGTGTATAACAAACTCTATTCCAATATGTATCCAACCAAATTCCTCCGTTTTAGCGAAGAAGTAATAAAGGAACAATAAAATGATAGGATATAAATAGGTACACAATGGCTCTATTAGTTTGAAATTTTTTATGTTAGTTTTCGGTACTGGGTGGTCAAATAAAAAGTTAACCTAACCACCTGTATTTATTCCCAGTTCATTACAGCTTTTGTCATAGCTCATAGCTAATATTTATTGAACTTCGATAAGTACATACTTCGACCCCCCTTTTCACCCCATTGGGAATATTTTTTTCAAAATCGCCAAAAGTAGGTAATAATTTTTATTTGTAATTTTAAATTTATCTGACAAAGTTAAGTCAAAATTTACTTGCAACATTTGTACCGGCCATCATCAATACATGCCTAGTAACGTGTAATAATTAAAAGTGTTAGGTATTATTTCATTTATTTTTGGGAAATTCTATTATTATTTATTATTAACTTACGTGTAGTAATGGACGCGAGGACGTGTCCCATACTATACGAAACTTCCCTGTCCGATACTATACAACACGACTAACATTATAAAAAAATAAATTAAAAAAGAACACGCCATTTCTCATTGGTTTTAGTATCATAAATTACATACATACATACATAAACTCACGCCTTCATTCCCAGAGTGGGGTAGGCAGAGCTACAGAATTACCAACAACTCTAAAAACTTGTTGATAATTCTGTAACCACATAAATAAAACAAAAAAAACACTTTTCTGTATCATAAATTAAATATATAATAAACTTATGATATACTCGTAACATGAGCTGTTTGTAATAACTTAAATTGTGCAGATAGTAAACAAAGCAAAAAATATATTCCTTACGTTGAAATTGATTTACTCACATAAATCGATGCGGTGCGCGCAGGGGCGTCGGCAGCTTGCCACAGAATGGTTCATCGCGTGTCTAGAATGGTATATTTCGCTTTTGCGTTCATAGATGGTGCATTAGACGTGAAATAGAGATGTTAGCGACATTGTCCGATACTATACACTGTCCGATACTATACTATCTTCCCCTATGCCCCAAGTGCCTCTGATAACAACGGTATACTAATCTGCCGGTTTGCGTGGTGGGGGTAGGCATATAAAGTAGTCCAAAATGCAAAAAAAAAAATTTACTCGAGCGCGTCTGATTTTCGGAAGGGGTGTTAAGTAGGCCCCAAGGAAGCTCCCTTTAAAAAAACTGACGATTTCGGCGTGATGATAAGTTACGATGAATTTTTGAAAATGCAAAAAAAAAAGTTTTTTTGAAATACTCGAGCGCGTCAGATTTTCATAGGGGAGGTTTATCTCGGTATCCTGAAAGCATATTTTCTTAATCTGACAAAAATGTTGGTGGGTTCTCCTAATCTGACCGAAAAAGGTTTTTTGGTTTCTTTTTTTTCCTTTCTTTCTCCTTGATAAAACGGGGAATTTAAGAATGACAATAAAGCGATAGATACATTACCTTTTTTGTTTATTTAAACTTTTTTTTTGTAAAATGTATCGTTCGCGACTTATATGCCGCAACGCGTTTTTCAGAAGACGAAATGGCTCCTCCACACTTCCGGTCATGCGGAAACCGGCAGATTTTGTATTTTTAGTAAGTTTTAGATTATACTCTTCAAAAAAAAAAAAAACGCGCTCGAGAATGCCGGATTAACGTTTTTTTTTTACAAGTTCGCGACCCTATAACTCGGCGGCGTCAAGGACTTATCGTCAGATTAGTCAAATTTAGTCTTAAAACACTAAAATCAACCCCCAATATCTTAATCTGACGCGCTCGAGTATTTCAGACTATCGATATTTTTTTACTAATCTGATCGTCTATCCTAGGCGCGCGTCACTACATATACAGGGTGTCCCGTAAGTACCACGTCAAACTTAAGGGGGAGGTAGGTGAGCAAGCCACCTACCTAACATGGAAAAATCGCCTTAGTAAAAGTCGCACGGTTTTCGAGATATTTGAATTTTTCTGATTTTTAGAAAAATGTACACCCGCACTGAGTTTTTGATCTGTGGTATTCGGAATTTATTATTTTTTAATTTTTATTTTATTGCAAGACAATCTTGAATAGTTGTGTTATCAAATGGTAAAAACCATTGAAAAGTAACTATTGTAGTTTTTTTTATTTTTTAAATTAAATTTAAAATTTGTCTCTTCCGTTTTATTTTGGTAAAACTTTAGCCCCTCCTGGTGAAAAAAAAATACATGACCACTGGTTAGCCAATTAGATTAAAAACATGCTCGTTTAATGGGCATTTAAAAATGATAAATACTTTATCATCAAAACACTAATAAATTATTTTTTTAAAGAAAAGCGTAAAATACACCGCAATTCACGTTAAGCCAGTACTGCCACCCAAGCTTACTTGCGACGCGAGCTGTATCAGAATTCCATTCTAGTTTCATTCAGCAGCAATGCAAAACTAATCGAACAAATTAAAATCTTTCAA
Organism: Acleris emargana; assembly: GCA_927399475.2. NCBI lineage: Eukaryota > Metazoa > Arthropoda > Insecta > Lepidoptera > Tortricidae > Acleris > Acleris emargana. The sequence goes on along the minus strand of OV656841.1, from coordinate 12,980,041 downwards.
TTTCGCTTAATTTATAAAAAAAAAGTTATAAAAAAAAGTTATAAAACTTTTAATCTGCGATATTCCAAGTAGATAATTATTCGATTTGGGCTTACAACCTGCATAATGCCAAACTCTTTATTTAAAAAAAAAACTGTCCTAAAACTCTTCGAACTTCGTTCGAAATTTAAAAATAATTTTGTTCCTCATTTATTTGTTTATTGTCACATTTGAACCCAATCTTACTGTTTATTCGGTGTGTGGTTAAATCTAATTACTTACTTTTGTGATTTGTCGTTTATGTTTGATGTTTTTCGGACTAACTGTTTTTGCTCGTATTTCGGACTCTGATTTGCTTAACGATTTGGCCTTTGTGACAATTGTGACTGTGGATTAAATCACAAAAGTAAGTAATTAAATTTAACCACACACCAGTCGAACGAAGTTACCGAAATTTAAAGATTTTAAGCTCAAATTAATTAATTAAGTTCGACTGGTGTGTGGTTAAATTTAATTACTTACTTTTGTGATTTAATCCACAGTCACAATTGTCACAAAGGCCAAATCGTTAAGCAAATCAGAGTCCGAAATACGAGCAAAAACAGTTAGTCCGAAAAACATCAAACATAAACGACAAATCACAAAAGTAAGTAATTAGATTTAACCACACACCGAATAAACAGTAAGATTGGGTTCAAATGTGACAATAAACAAATAAATGAGGAACAAAATTATTTTTAAATTTCGAACGAAGTTCGAAGAGTTTTAGGACAGTTTTTTTTTTAAATAAAGAGTTTGGCATTATGCAGGTTGTAAGCCCAAATCGAATAATTATCTACTTGGAATATCGCAGATTAAAAGTTTTATAACTTTTTTTTTATAACTTTTATTTTATAAAATAAGCGAAATTGAAAGATTTTAATTTGTTCGATTAGTTTTGCATTGCTGCTGAATGAAACTAGAATGGAATTCTGATACAGCTCGCGTCGCAAGTAAGCTTGGGTGGCAGTACTGGCTTAACGTGAATTGCGGTGTATTTTACGCTTTTCTTAAAAAAAAATATTTATTAGTGTTTTGATGATAAAGTATTTATCATTTTTAAATGCCCATTAAACGATCATGTTTTTAATCTAATTGGCTAACCAGTGGTCATGTATTTTTTTTTCACCAGGAGGGGCTAAAGTTTTACCAAAATAAAACGGAAGAGACAAATTTTAAATTTAATTTAAAAAATAAAAAAAACTACAATAGTTACTTTTCAATGGTTTTTACCATTTGATAACACAACTATTCAAGATTGTTTTGCAATAAAATTAAAATTAAAAAATAATAAATTCCGAATACCACAGATCAAAAACTCAGTGCGGGTGTACATTTTTCTAAAAATCAGAAAAATTCAAATATCTCGAAAACCGTGCGACTTTTACTAAGGCGATTTTTCCATGTTAGGTAGATGGCTTGCTCACCTACCTCCCCCTCAAGTTTGACGTGGTACTTACGGGACACCCTGTAGAGCTAAATACTTTACAAGGTTGTTCTATTAGGTCTAAGGTATCTCTCATATCTTAAACTGCCACGCTCGAGTATTACCGAAAATTCCCCTATTCGCCTCCCTAACTATTACTAATATTATAAATGCGAAAGTGTAGTTATTTGTTAGTTCCATCTTCGCGGTTCAACGACTATGAAAAATTTGGTACATTGATAGTGTATAGCCCGGAGACGAATATAGAGTTTTAATACGACAAAATCAATTGGTCTCGAGGGAATAAAAGAGGTTTATTCTTCGCTGACAATGTCGCCGTCAAAAGATGGAATAATATAATTTTCACCTCAGCAGCTCAAACAAGCAGGTTTTGCTGCTTAAAAACAGTGAGCAAAATTCAATTTTGCTGCGAGCGAGAGGCAAAGTAGCTGTTTAATTTTTTTTTTTAAATGCCGTGATCAGTGCTGGGGCTACTCACAACATTCGAAAAAATTGAACTTCACTTTGTTCTGTCACTTTCACTTCGATAGGAAAAAAGCGAGACATAGAAACAACTTGATTCGAAGTTCGATTTTCAAATTCCACACATAGTAGGCCCAAAAAGAAACGCACGTTCGGATGCACACATAGTCACATAACCGTAAAATTGCAAATAAAACTATCTGTTAAAGTTTGAAATGTGTTTATTATAACTATTTTATACAGTAGGTACAATCATTTTTTTTATTTAATGTTATGAAGACAAAATTAATGAAAAATAAGAAGTTTATCATGTATCTACATAATTATGTTATCGTTTTAATCTTAAATATCTTTAATTTCGTGACATAAACCGCGGGGGCAGTTTCAGAACGCATTTCAAAAATAGCGGGATTATTGTAGCCAATAGCCATAGACAAGGCCTAGTTAGGTTTTTTTAAAGCCACAGACTACATAAAGCTGTATAAAGTTGTGTTTGCACTACGGCATTATCAAGTTGAGTGACAGGTTTTATCTGTTTCATGTTTATTTTTTCCACTTTTTATTTTATTAGTATTTTGCAAAAATGCTTGTGATTGATGCATATGCGATCGTGTCGTTATTTAGTCGTGTATTCACCAAATGGTCACAACGAAGACCTGCGTTGGCCCTACCAGCTTCACGCTGTGTTGTTCTCGCTGCTGAGGTGAAAAGTTGTATGTCTCACACGAGACCAAAGTTTTTTACGTCTCGTATCTTTGAATCCCTCGCTACGCTCAGGATTCTAACCTAGAATCACTCGCTACGCTCGTGATTCAATAATAGAATCCTTCGCTTACTCGGGATTCAAAATCATCACTCGCAGCAAAAACCAACTTTGCTCTCTTGTTGAACAAATAACTATTAACTCTGAATTTAGTTAATGCGTCCGTCCGCGTTTAAAGTGTTAGCCGAGACGTCTCTCCATGACAGACTAAACAAACATATTATTACTTGATTAAGCCCCGTTGTTTTAAAGTGTCTGTATGAAAGTAGAACTAGATATTATGAGAATAAAACATAATATAATAATCCCAGTGAGACGTAATAGTCATGATTTGACCTGCAGCACTTTGGTACCCGCACGTAACATAGGCTTGCGACGATAATAAATGCAAACCAGATAAATGTCAATTGAAGTCTATAAGACCAAACCGGATGAAAGTGATACTACTCCGCCTTTCAAAATCAGAATCGCCATCGGAATAACTCCTTGGAGACTTGGGTTAAGACCAAGTAACGATCTTATTATTGACTAGAGACGTTTGTTACTCTTTCACACTGAAACAGCTCGCGGATTTAAGACATGGCTGCCTTTTATCCCGAAAAACTAACACTGTTTCAATGTGAGATGGTCTCGTCTAGAAGCTAGTAGGCCTAGTAGTATATATACATTAACAAATATTCCAAATGTTATATTTCTACATCCAGTAGTTTAGTAAGACTTTGTGTTATCGTATGTGCAAAACGCCAAACAGTCACAAGTTGCATTGCTAACGGTTACAAATATTCAAACTACGACAAGAGGCGCACCGAGCGGTAATTGTTGTAACTGTAGAGCATGTCATAATCGCCGGCAACGCGGCACAAAAAGCTACTCACCTATAAACGATGTAATGTTTTACTCTACTTGCATTATGTTATGTTTGATCGCTCTTAATACGTGTTTAATTTCGTTTCCGTGTTTAAAAAATCGGTAATAAAAGGGTTGAATGAAACGCATGTTATACAATAGCACAAGCGCGTTTACTAAACTTTTTCGGATATTTAATACGAGCAGTATTCCATCCAAGCTCATGAATCTAATGATACAATTAAATATCGTCGTTAGCTTGTGTTTTAATAGTTTGTCATTAGCTCCAAGTGCTCCAACATCCATCACTTAACGTTCTAATAATATTTGTAGCCTCAAGTTAGGTTTGCAGACTAAGTAATAGTAGCATGCAAATTTATTACACGGCCTTCAAGGCTGCGTGCGAATATGATAATTACTTTAAACTTGTTATTGACCATAGTTGATACAATCTCTGTTGAGTTACAAGCCGGTGGGTGAAACTTCAGGGTTCTTTAGGTTAACATTTGTAATGCCGATTTAGATTATTACCTACACTTCCATATAAGTTTATCGGGGCAGGATTTCCGTTCAAGCCAAATACTATGAAAAGGACCGAAAACTGATAGTTTGCGAGTTGAAAACGCCCTGCAAAGTTCCAACTAATAAGAAGCGCATGCATATCCTCATAGTACAAGAAAGCCAGATACAAAGTGTTGTGTCTGTCGGCCATTACGCGATTTTGCGTCACCGTCACAGCCTGCTGCGCGGTATTGCGCCGCTGATAATGACTGCCATTACAGACAAAGGTATTACCTACTAATACATCAGCGTGTTGCAGAAACTCATGCGTTTCTTAGTTGTAAACTTCACTTACATATTGCTTGTTTTATGATAAACATTGATAACATTTGCGTCCACTAATGATTTTTGAGGAATTTATGAGTAATAGATTGTTAAAAGTTATAACAATTTTGTGTTGACATAGATCTTTCCTAGTATCAAAATGTAGCAGACATAAGTTTGGTTTTAGGACTTACTTACTCACTTTTATTGATAACTGAGATACCTAGTTATAGTCTAAATAAGTCAGGGGACGCTAGGTCAACATTTTAATTATCTGCCATGATGCACTGTACTTCAAAGTCATCGATATTACAATATCTTTACTATCCAACACTCATATTTGTCGATACGACCCTTACGGTTACTGCTCGTCTCTCATTTGGCGCGTCATCCAATAAGTCGTGTATGTCAAGTATTTTTAAAGCTGTTTACTAATGTTAACGCATGTTTTGAACCATTGAAAACGAGTATGACACTATTATAATAGTTTATTTAAAAACTTCGTGTGCATGGCAACCTTTTGTCTTGAGGAGGATTTTGCTGGACTGTAACGAATTCAGTTACCGGAGGTAAGAGCTCAAATAAAATTCTTTGAAAGTGAGTAATAACAAACACGGACGGTACACGCACATGTTACCAAACACGTTTAGGGAACGCATAAACCGAAACTCACATTACTTTGCTATAACTATGAAGCAAAGGCTAGCGATAAACTCTAAAATACGTACAACATCTGTTTTTTATTTACACTGTGTCTGCAATCTGTAATTGCCCTACTGGTTCACTCATAACCTAGCAACGCGGCGGGCAGCTGTATAGTAGGCATAACATTTATTTTCAACACGGACATGCAAAGATAAAAATTAATGTAATGTCTAGGTATAATGTAAAATCTAAATCCAAATTGAAACAGATTTTGGAACCAACTCCTTTACACAAGCAGTTTATGTTTCTTATGTAAGTCCATGGCCACGTAGCACTGTTTACGTTACAGCCATATTTGTACAGGACAGTAACAGGGGAGTTATTCTATTTTTGGTGTCACGTTATACAAGTTTTTCATAAGTAGGTATTTGCTGTTTAAGGTTAAACTGCTACGCTCGGCCTAGTTCCTCGTGAGAGTTAGTCGTGAGTAAATACCACATTGATCAAATTAGTATTTAAGTGTTTTATGTTTCTTCTACGAGTATGCATGTTTGTAAGAGTTAATAAGGTATGTATAAAATATACTCGGTAACTTGGGTATCCCTAAAAGTCAACAATATTTATAAACGATTATAAATTCATTTTCAAACAAGTTTTAAACATAAAAGCAGCTAATCGTGAAATGGCTGCCCATTTTCATAATCATCGTCAGGATTTACTTCATAAAATATGGTAGTAAAAGGCAGATTGCAAGACGTGTTTCTGGTTAGTTTTAGGACATAAAGTTTTATTATTTACTAGCCAGTAAAACATCCCGTAACGCCAATAAAGGAAACGGGTGTGTAGGTAGTTCGAATTTAGTCGTGAATTTTAAACATTTTATTACATAAATATACTGCTTTTTAGGACATTGCAACATGAAAGTTGCTCAAAATTTTCAGAACTCTATTGTTAAAAAGGCGTCAGAAGTGTGTTCATTCTTTAGATTCAAATATTTGAGAGCACTTTATACACTGCTCCCGCTCCTGTAAAATGTACCAACTAGCTTCCACTCCTTCGGTTTGTTCGTGAACCGTTTAACTAGTTCTCTATTAACCATTTAATATAAAATAACCGTTGTCTTAAGTACCGTCAGTTACGTTTTTACTGATTATTCTGATCAATGAGAAAAGTGTAGTATTGTAGTTAAAAAACCTGCAGCAAATTCCAAAATTGGTTTCGTCGAAATTATAACACTTCTTAAAGTAGGTATACCAACTAGCCAGAAGATACTGAAGTATACGACTTTTCCCAATCAGTATCCTAGATCATATCGAAGGCTTTTAAAACCATCTTCGACCGGACATTTATCGCCTTTACAACGAATAAAATAAGAGTAAATGTTCATCTTACTACTATTAAACATACAAATTTTTGGATGCTTGTTACTCAATCACGCCAGAACGGCTAAAGAGATCTAGATGCAATTTGAAACAGAGATAGATTATGGCCTTGAATAGCACATAGGCTACCATTAATCCCGAAATAAATCACTGTTCCCGTGGAATGGCCAAATTATGAAAATTAATTCTACTATATTTAATATCCTTACCATCTCCTTCTTCAGATAAGTAAGCTGCGAATCTAAGTCGGTGGGCGGCTTGTCGTCCGCCGCGGCCGCGGGCGGGGTCTCCGGCTCGCCCTCGGTGAACCCGCTCAGGCTCTTGGGCAGCGGTGGCATTCCCTGGAGCGACATGGTGCTGATTGCCCGAAACTGCTTGCGCAACCTGCCAACCACCTTACAATTACTGGATATTCACGTACACTTAATAACTATCTGCTTCCTTCGTGTTTATATTCAAAAAAGTAGAGCCAGTAAAGATATTTTTGTCTTAGCTTTGAGCATGCAAGAACACTAGAATACGTCAAAGGCTAGTTAGTGCCAAATATGTCTATTCCATATTCTGACGTAAGGGTGAACGTTTAAGGTTTTAAATAAATATATTCTGTGTGACTTGAGTCCTTTTATTACCAAGCATCTTAAAGTGTGACGTTAATGTCATATTTTCTATCATTATTCGGTATTGCTAGATTAATGAAACAAATCGTTCAAATCTATCAAGAAAGTTCAGTTTAGATAGAAACCCCATTTCAAAACTATTTTTATTTTACTTTTTGTCATGTACCTACTATTCGATTTATAGCCAAAAATGTACAAAAAATGACCTTATCTCCGAAGTTTCGATCAAAAAATCAGAAAAAATCCTGATGTATAGGTATTTAATTATATTCAAGGGAAAAATAAAATAATGTGGTATTTACAGTTTTTAAGAAATAAAAAAAAACATTGGAATTATGAATTAAAATTTAGGCTAGTCAAAACGAACCTTATTACATAGAAAATAAAGTTCATAACAAAATGAGTGTTTTCGTTTGCGGTTACCAGGCATATTATCTCTACTCGCACTTGACCGGTTTTTTTTTTTGCTGTCCTGGAACCCGCAGAACTTTGCTGCCTGTTTTTACAACAGTAACGATAACATTTCCGAGCATGTCCGAAAAAAATATATTATTGCTGGTGATTGTACATTTATGAGCTTGTATTATACTCCCTCCGTCCACTAGGATCCATTGATAGGATTCATTTAGGGGTCAAGTGGACTTTTTGTACATTCAAATCCATTAATGGAGTAGAGTGGGCTTTAATGTATACTAAAATCCATTTGCAGTCATTTACACTTTTGAATACGCTGGGATCCATCAATGGATTCTGTAGCACACTTAATTACAATTTAATCCATCGATGGATCTTAGTACATTTGCGAATGTTTTATCTTTATCCGACGAGATGTGATCAAATTCACGATGTACTTAATAAGGGCAAAATTAAAAGCACCCGAAACCGACAACATGCATGAAGAGGTTGGTGATTGTAGAGGAAGTGAAAGAGGTACGTTTAGACCGGTGTACCTTGCGTTTTATGCTGTCTCTGCCTACTCCAATAGGAGACAGGAGTGAATGTATGTAATGTACCTATGTATATTAAAAAAATTAAGCGAGACGGTCGCGTGTCTCTTAGGGTGCCTTTCCACCAGAGATGTGCTACGCTACGTAATACGTTGCTATGGATTTGTTTGATATTCACCAATCATATTCATTTCCACCTAGCACTGGTGGAAACGGGTTCAACCAAGATGTGTCCTGTGGATGCGTGCTCTGGATGTGTACTATGGATGCGTGCTATGCTATGGATGCGCTCTATGGATGGTCGCGAGTGGTGTGTAGCAATGAGCTGTGCATCTTCCTCGCACAGCTTCCTCGCGGCTGCGCCATCTTCATAGCGCATCTTCCTCGAACGGCTAAATAGATTAGCATTAGTGGAAACGGTAAAATTGTTTCGTAGCATAGCTTTCACATCCTCGCAGCATAAATAGCTACATAGCACACCTCTGGTGGAAAGGCTGAAATCAGCTGTCTCAGACCTTTCGTTTTGGCCGCGGCATGTTTGGGCGTCCTTCACGTTGTTCGTCTGTCGCTTAAACCGCGAGTCTATGTATATGTTGTTATTATTGTAGCACGGTGACAAATGCTGAATTGTCAATTAATTCAACCAACATATTATCCTCCTTGAAATGTTCAGCGGGAAAATTTCGTCTACGATTGTTTGCCTTGGCAACATTGGACGATGTCGTTACGACACGGTTCCATCCATCCATCACAGATCTATCAAATATGTCGGGTTTCTTATTTCAAACGGATTACAGTACTAGACGATTTCATTAAGACGTTTAAGACTTCATAGCTATTATTATGAGTTTACGGATTTCATATGATACCTAGACATTTTTCCTTCCGATGCGAAAATACAATGTAAAATTGTTATACCTACTAGCATTGACTCCTTTTAATATAGGTGTTTTTTTATGATATTGTATGACCAGGTGGAATCAATTCAGTATACCATTCAGTTTTATTTTTGTTTTGATCAACACCATATTTTACGGATGTGTCCGCGACACAAGTTCACCGTCAATGACGCATAAATCCTTCATAGTCGACTGTACAAATCCACCTACGTTTTTGGAGGAAGGCTTGTGCCCAGATCTGGGACGTAGATAGGTACCTACCTACTATACTCGTTTCGGGTATGTACTCCTTTCCGATCTTTTATTTTTCCATGTGTTTGTTATTGTGATTTTCAATAAGGATTAGGTATTGTATTGTTTTGTGTTGACCACAGGTTGAAAACTATCGTTATTTATTATCATAAATTTAAATTTTATTTAACAACTAAATTACTGAGATATTTATGTTGTTTTATACATAACATTACGACGACCCTGAATGGAGACTTAATTTTATTACGATTCCCGATTTCCCGATTTGTAGGATATCATTAGCCATTTAATCTTAGAATTAGGTACTTAAGCGGTTTTAAAACGTTTGTATCTCAAAATGTCTTACTGTGCCTAACTGAAACTCGGAAATAAGGAGCACACAAAGCTTATATTTTTGGGTTACTATCAAATTAACTTTATCGCCAAAGGACCATTTCAGCTAGATGACATAAAAGTAAAATACACCGTCAGCAAAGAGTCAACTCAGCTGGACAGCATGAAAGTAGAATACTCAGTGAGCAAAGTGTCAATTTAGCAGGACGGCTCAGAATTAAAATGAGCAAGTAGCCAAACGTGGAAATATAAATGGTCCGTATGATTAGAATACCTAATTAACCGAAAGTAAAATTAGTTAATTGACATGAACACAGAACGAGTAAGTAGCAAAACGTCTGGAAATGAAAATAGTTCGTATAATTATTTAAAATTAGTTCATTATAATTATCAAGTGTCATATCAACACGCCATTTTAAAATCCAGACGTTTTGCTAACGGGCCATTTGGCGTTGATGTCCATTTAGTAATTAAGACATTTTGAGATACATTCAGCGTTTATGTCTATAGTAATGAATTCATTCTAAGATAAAGACATTTCGCTACTATAGATAGAGTATTTCAAATTGTAACATTCTAAGACGATTTGCTAAAGAGACATTTAGCGTTCATGTCTATAAAGTAACAAAGACATTACACCATCCAGACGTTTGAGCTACATGGTCTTTTATCGATAAGGTAAATTTGATAGTAACCCATATTTTTATACTACTAACGCAAATATTTGGCCTGGCGCAGTGCGGGAACCAGAATCCGTGCCCTATCGCTAATAGAGGAAGTTAACAGGTACGTCTACGAATAGGCATAAGTACATATTATTATTGCACGTTCCCTGGTATATTTTCAAGAGAAAATACAACTTTCTTTGAATAAATTGAATCTATCTATAGTTTAAGAACACTATTTAAGTCGAATGTAGGGAATCATTTTTCCGTGGGTACCGGACGCATATACCGGGTGTAACATGAGGAAACCGAATTTTAACATCGTATTCCTGAGGTCGTAAAAAGCAAAAAAAAAAAATGAACCCAGGTAGAATTATGATTTTTATTTTTCCTCCGAAGTGTTTTCCTATGATGTTGTAATGAAATCTCCAGTTCTATTCTACCTGGGTTCATATACCAATTTTTACTTCTTACCTCAGGAATACGCTGTTAAAATTATTCGGTTTCCTCATGTTACACCGTGTATAATTGATCAGTAGGTATCACATTTATAACTTATAACATACATTCTTTAATTATTTCGAGGAAATACGGTATCAATACTTGCACATAATGTGCAGTAGGTAATATTATGCACACACGCAAACACTATACCAATGATGAATCATTATATGGCGTATAAGATAAGAACCACATTATTTTGAAACATTTATCCACATTTTTTTAAGGATGACGCTAGTTTATAAAACATTAGCCACAGTGACGGCAGTAAATGGGAAGTACACCCTTACTCCTACACCCAAATGACCTATTTATTTATTTATTATTTTCATTAACATTAACCACAACACATTTAAATGTATTTTTTGCCTGTGGGCTGTAATGCATGACGACGCGACGTTTAAATAAGATATCATTGTCACGCATTTTCTAACGAGCATAAAGTGAAGGCTAAATATTCTAGTAACACGAATGGAAAGTACTGGTTATTGAAGTGACCTGGAAAGCAACATTTAGTACGGTCTGCAGACGAGCCGGACGAAGATAACCGGGTTTGATCGCGGCTGACCTTTTGCTCATGCCGTAAAACGCCGGCTAATGTACATACTAAATCCACGTAAACAGCGGAGGACGGATACAAGCAAAACAATGTAGCGGACGGAGCTTTAACAAGATAATGTTAACTCGCCGCCTAGAAATGAAACAATCTCTACGGCTGTCCCTTTCACGATTAATTAGACGGTACGATTAGTTTTGATAATGTTAATCACATTTTTTACTGACTTCACAAAATATAAGTTTCCGCAATATGTAGAGTTTTTTATATTCACCCATATACGTTCTTATTTTAAAAAACAGTAAGGAGTGTCGTTATGATTTAAGAAAGTTTCGTCCTCACCTGGATTTGAGATCATCGTCAAGAATGTACGCATAAGCCTGGTCATTCTCATCGTCCGTGTTACCACTGAAATTCGACACTGATGACATTGCGTAATTTTGTTCAGAATCCTCCGAATCACACTTTTCACTTCTTTCAGCCGGTTCCTTGGGATCCACCGCGTCGGGCACGTTGGGCGTCGAGCGCATCGTCTGCAACTCGTAAATTAACATTTCGTGGTTATTCATGTCCTTCATCAGTTCTATCTCTGGCGACTCATTGCCATTAGTCACATTCTCAGAATCTTTGCCTTTATCTATAACGATGTTAGCTTCGTTCTTTTTATTGTTTCTGCTGGCAATAATTTCTGAAATAAGCATCTCGGTGACGCGAGACGTTTTTCGTTCGAGAGAATTGGTATTTTTATGTTCAGTTTCGTCACGTTTAGGACTGTTGTGGGCGTTTTGTGTACTCTGGAGGTTATTGACTTGCTTTGATGGGCTATTTCTTAATCTGTCGTCAAAATCCTGAACCTCCTCTACGGTGGCATACGGCGCCTCCACCGGTGGGCTCCGTGGTGGCTTCGCATCCACCGGAGATGAATACGGACTGAGCTCGGGAGACGTAGGTACCGATTTTTTTCTTTCTAACGAATTTCTCGGTACAGGTAAAGGTTTCATTGGTTTAAGTTTAGGTTTTGGTGATAGGGGCGGAGGCGGGGCTTTACGCAAAGGCAAAGTTTTCTCCGCAAAACTAGAAGATTTCACAACTTTACCTTTCGCATCTTGATCTAATTTATTCGATGTGGATAAGGACCTTACTAAAATTTGTTTACAAGTCTTAACGGCTTTGGAGTTAAGCGATTCGTTGGATCTCTTATTCGAACTCGGCGACTGTATCGAGCTGCTGTCGCTAGAGCTCCTTCTAGAATTTTGCCCACTAGACTTGCGTTCATCTGACGAGGAGCTTCGATCGCTGATGACATCTTTGATAAATGATTTGACCCGCGCCAGGCCGTTTTGTTTGGGTGAAACCGTCTGTTGATTGGCGGTGCTTCGATCTAAAGTTTTAGCTCTAGCCGTGTTGTTTTGTTGCTCCTTGTTAGACAGCGTGCGAGACTTGAGGCTGGCCTTGGAATCGGCGACGGCTTTTCTGGTTTTCGCTAGAGCCTCGGCGACGACGCTCTGGTTGGGCCGCGGTGGGACCGGTGGCGGACCTTTGATTTTGTTGCTCTTCATGGGTTGGGCGTTGGTTTGCACCATCAGCATAGTTAAAGCGTCACTCGTACTATAAGAGGAGGTTTATAGTATAAGGAGCGCGGAGGCCTTGCGTGATATCGGCACTCGCAGGCGCTGCGTGGGCGCGACACGGCCGTCCCGGGCTGCGCGCGATACGGACTGCCGTCGCGTCGCCGGCGGCCGGCTCGGACCGCGCTCGCACCTCGCCGAGACACCCGCCCGTGACAGGGACCTAGCGCGCGCTGCTTGCATTATGCAACCTAAACACTGTGCAGTTTACGTCGCAGTTGATAAGTGCACTCGTGAACGAGTTTTAATATATGTCGAGTGTCCTGACTTCTGGCCGAAAGGTGTCGTGTTCCGGTCTCGGGGCAACCTACCGGCGGCAGCAACCATGACGCCAATTTTGGCAAAACAGGGCCACGCTGTTTTGCCACCTCGGTGTTAGTTTTAAGTTTTATATTGTTATGTATGTTATTCATTAGCTCTGCCTACCCCACTCTGGGAATGAAAGCGTGAGTTTATGTATGTATGTATGTATGTTAGTCTATAAGGTAAGGTTGCCTATTTTTTTTTGTATTATTATTATTATTGTTTGTATGTCTTTACCAATCACGGGAATATGGAAGTCCCGGACCTTTGAAAGGCGTACATGGAGCCGAAGCCAACACGTTTTTTATATTATTACTTTTTTTGTACACTGACGATCTTATTGTGAATTTATTATAAATATGCGACATAATAATAATGTAATTTCCAGTATGAAATAAATGACTACTACTACTACTACTACTACACGTACAGGCCCTGTAGACAAGTTAAATTTAGTGAAGTGTCCCAACACCAACCGGCAATTGTCCCTGAGTTCAAACTATAGAAGTATGCTCCCACGGACAACCACCGGTGTAGGACTATTTAAGAAATATGAAACATGAATAATGGGCTCTATGAATGAACTCTTCTGGATTGGTGAACAAGGCTATTGATGAAAATACGGCGCCTGCCTGGCCAATGCTGATTACTTTGGTTGGAATGGGCCTCCCAAAATAGCCACATATACATAGCAGCAAGGAGGTAATAGTTCCAAAGGAGCTAAGGGTGGAGAGGTGCCTCTGAACTTTAAACGACCATAAGGTGCCCTGCCCACTCGCCACTTATGTATGAAACACATCCGCATCATTAAGTTAATTTCTCTAAGACACCTGGTATTTTATCTAATTCGCACTATAGTTTAACGATATTCAATTATTTATTTAAATCAATTAAGCTCCCAACACAAGTCCTCAAAATTTATTTAAAACTAGCGGCCCGCCAGCGGCTTCGCCCAGCTGCGAATTTCTGACTTTCCCGGTGGATTTTTCAATTATTTTCTTTCATACAAACTTTTTCCTGACAATGACAACAAAAAAGAAATCAGCCAAATCGGTTCAGCCGTTCTCGAGTTTTGCGCTTAGCAACACATTTAGCGATTCATTTTTATTATATTTAAAGTTGTGAGTAAAGAGTTTAAAATTTTCTGTCCATCCGGATCGCTACCACCATCTTATCCATTAACCTACCGCCGAACAGTGTTCGCATTGTTGTGTTCCGTTTTGGGGATAACACAGCCGGTGAAATGACTAGTATAGAAGCATTCCTAGTTCTCGGGGTTGGCAGTGCATTTGCAGTCTTAGGATTGCAGTCTTGTGAATGCGAATGTCTAGGGGTCACAGTTTCCCCTTACCATCAGGTGGCCTGTGTGCTCGTTTGCCTGCTTTAACGGGTGATAACAAAAAAATGAGAATCATTTTCAGTAGTCTTAAAAAAAAAACTATTGCCATAGACATAAAATTGTTCAAGATGTTATTTGTACCTCTTTTGATATTCTTGATTTTTATTTGTTTCATTTTTTCAATCATTTATAATTGTCAAAATGACGCCGAAACAAGAAGCTCTGCGAAAACGCGTTGTACATTTTTATAATAAAAATATAAACATGGGGAAAAAGTACACTGTAGATCATTTTACCAAAGAAAATGTAACAGTTTCTACTATATATAGAATTCTAGCATCCTTGACGACAACTCGCTAACGTCGTAGCGGCCGACCAGCTAAAATAATGACCAAGGGAAGACTGAAGAAGACACTCCATATCACTTTCAATGATAGTGATTCCATGAGCCAACGAGATGCCGCGAAAATATTTAAATGTTTTCAACCGTACATTTGCCGGTCTTTAAAAAAGGTGGGTTTGGAGTGCCGCAAGAAGATAAGGGCACCGTAATACACCGATCAGCAAAAATGTAACATTACCTATGTCACAATGCCGCTGGATGGTTACAAATTACAAAGAAAAATCGTTTATTTTGGATGATGAAACCCAAGCAGCACATTAGTGAATTTTGCAGCTTATCTTATAGCTTTATGTTCTAAATGAGTGGTTTAACAGTGTTTGACTACACTTATAGCTTTAAACACAACTCAAACTTGTATACGAGTTCATCCTGTCACTTATAGTTGCTTAGGAACGTTTTTTGTTTCTACTTTATTACTTATAGTTGGGTAAAGTCGATTTTGCTACTTAAAGTTGCATGCAGGTTGTAATTGTCACTGAATAAGAAGCAATAGTGATATATAAGGCCCTAAAGTAACTTATAAGCCACTTTTATTTATAAGTGGGAACATACCCTTATTTGGAACTTTTAATTCCAAATGACTAGTATAATAGAGTAGTGTATCACCAATAGTGGCTAAAGAGATAATTTTACGGCCCTTTTGGAAACTAAAGTGATTGCAACTTTAAGGCCTAGAAGGGTCGTAAAATTATCTCTTTAGCCACTATTGGTGATATACTACTCTATTATACTAGTCATTTGGAATTAAAAGATCCAAATAAGGGTATGCTCCCACTTATATGTAAAAGTTGCTTATAAGTAACTTTAGGGCCTTATATAGCACTATTGCTTCTTATTCAGTGAAAATTAAAACCTGCATGCAACTTTAAGTAGCAAAATCGACTTTACCCAACCATGTAATGAAGTGGAAACAAAAAACGTTCCTAAGCAACTACAAGTGACAAGATGAAGTCATATACAATTTTGAGTTGTGTTTAAAGCTATAAGTGTTGTCAAACAATGTTAACACGTTCACGGACAGTACGTCGAGAGACGTAAACAAAGACCCTCGTGATATGGCATTACGGCTGTGGCCGGTGTTTTTAATTACACCAAAAACGGAACTCCGTCCACGGCCGGCTGTTTCCCATAGCATTTATAGGAAGCACGAACTCTGTGCCGTTTTAGGCTTTAACGAAAGCCGCTAGTGTCACAGCACAAAAGCTCTAGGGCATAGCATTCACTGCTGTGCCACTCGCAAGATACAAATAAGTGATTTTCAGACCTGATAGTTTCAAATAGAAAACAAATAAGTGAAAATAAACACTGTAAGATCTTTTTTGTTTCGCCATGTTTACAAATTGGAGTCCTTGAAAATGATTTATTTTAAACAGAATTTTATCACACTGACGCATAATCATAGACTTTTGATAGTTGTGACGATGTTACTTTAACATTGTACGTAACCTACAATCATTAGGTCAGGTTTTTACAGTTTTAGTTCTTATCAGTATCAATTCCTTATATGATTTAACACTCTCTTTTTAAATATTCCTGATCTAATCAAAGGCACATCGAAATTTACAAAGAAACCATACTATAGTGTCACGGTAAAAAAGCATTCGCAAGAATTTCGTGCTTATTTCAATGCCTGAACGTGAATTTTAACCAAACAGATGTATAAATCCAAAATTAAAATGGCAGATCACATTCACTTTTAAAAACTTACCGACTTAATTGTTGCCACGTCACTCAAAGGAACTTTGGCGTCCCATTTATCACTCATTGACCGAACTGAAATATTATTATTCATACGTTCAATAATCGTCGTTCACTGCGCATAACTTTCACCCATAGTTCTAATTGCCACTTAAGGTAATCGTGAGATCTCTTATGGATTCAATATAGACCCAAAAATAAGCTGCAATTTTTCTCCCCGCGGTTCTATATTGGTTGCCTAAGGGTTCTTTCCACCTATATAGAACTTCGTCATGGCTATATATTTCACTTAAGTATCTAAATAGATATGATATACGAGCTATTTCCCACCCAGTGTGCTACTTGGGAAGTTATTTCCCTTTGAGCAAAACCCATATACCTACCTGGAAATGATCCCAGTCTCCAAAAATGAGATTTTCGATTGCCGATCACCAGCTGATGCCTAGATCTGTTCATCCGACTCAACGGCTGTACGCGTGCAACATTTCAACATCACCAGACAATATAAAACACAAGAATAAGCACAAGTTTGAGCAGAAAGTTATGCTTTATGTGGCTTTTTCCGATAAAGGTGTGTCAAAACTGTGGTTCAAACCTAGTGGTTTAGCAGTTAATCCTAAACTAACATAGAGTGAATGCTTGAAAAAAATACTTATAGATACCATTTAATCGCCAACATCGCCCTGATAGAGAATATGTGTTTTGGCCAGATAAGGCATCGTCGCATTACGCCAAAAAAACATTGCAATTCCTAGACTCCCATAATGTGCCATTTGTACCGAAAATCCGAAATCCCAAAAACCTTCCACAATGTCGGCCGATCGAAGATTTTTCTGATTTTTTGAGCAGTTTGGTTTACAAAATTAATTGGGAAGCAGAAAATTGTGCCCAACTGATAAAAAGAATCAAAACCTGTGTGCGAAAAATGGACAAATATGCCGTCCAACGGTCTTGTTCGGGCATTATGTCAAAACTGCGTCGAACAGCTGATTACAGGCTCTATCGTAACGTGCATTAATAATTTTGTAAATAGTTAAATGTGTATTATAACCCTTACTATAAAAAATAAAAAAATGTTACACAATTATTTTTTTACACCCTTGCAAATAATTCTCATTTTTTTGTTATCACCCGTTATGCAATGAAAAATAATTAAAAGCTTAATTAATGTACATTTTGAAGAACAAATAATCATTCTTGTTAGGGTCTCCCCAAACCAGTCGACGCCGTTTCGGCAAATCGCGTACGGAAAAAGCTTTATGTCAACGGAATAAGAGCGAATAAAACGTCAATCGGCTCGGCCGACGCGAAACGACGTCTTTCGACGGGAAAACGGCGTTTCGACGGGAAAACGGCGTTTTGCCGTAAAGCTGTTCGCATCTGTACGACGCTGTTAGCAGCCTACCGCACACGTTCGCATTCATAAATCTCCGAGTACCGCCGTTCGGTGCCGGCAAGAGTTGAACAGTTCCGATCACGGCAGAGTACCTACGATAAGGACCGGTCAGAGCTGGCGGAAGCCGTTCAGCGTCTTCGACGGCCGAACATAGCCGGCGACAGCCGAACAGAGCCCATGACGGCCGAAGTAGCTACTGATGTGTTTGTATTTAATTTATATTTGTATTGTGTTTAATTATATGAAGGAAAATAATCTAACACGTCTGTCAGATTCCCAACTCACGTTGTTACTAACAACCAGTCTCCAAAAATGAGATTTTCGATTGCCGATCACCAGCTGATGCCTAGATCTGTTCATCCGACTCAACGGCTGTACGCGTGCTGTCTGACGTCTCGACGGCAGTACGGAGCACGGGAGAGCCGACCGTCGCTTTACAACTGTTGCGATAGCAAATCGCAGGCGATCGGGCGTCTCTACGGCCGCAAGGAGGATGAGACTGCTGAACGCAGGTGTCAAACCGCGGAGACGGCCGATCGGCTAAATGCGAATAGTGTGGTGTAAAACACTCGGCGAAAGCCGACTCCGCGTCGACTGGTTTGGGGAGACCCTTAGTCGCCGGAATTTCCGACACGACCTTTTAACATTCACAGTCACTACAGCCAGCATCGATGAAATTACGCATGAGCATGACTGTTGTGTAAAATTCAGTTTTTGAAAACGCTTAAAAATTAGTCTTTGTTTAGCAAAGAACTTTTTTTGTATAATATTATAAAACTTATACGTATATTATTATATTAGAAATAGCGAGATCCGAGAACCATGTGGATTGAAAGAAGATGTAGTGACTAAAATCGAAAAGGGTATGCTAAGATGGTTTGGTCATTTAGAAAGGATGGATGAAAGAAGGGTTACGAAAGATTTATGGCGAGCGAGAGTGAGCGGAGATCTCGGCAGGGTACGTCCTAGACGGACGTACGGTGATCAGATTCGCGATATACTGAATAAGGGCCAAATAAAAAGCACCCGAAACCGACGTACGTGCATGAAGAGATTGATGAATGTAGAGGAAGCGAAAGTTGTATGTTTAGATCGGTGCACCTGGCATTCCATAGTCTCTGCCGCCCCATTGGGAAGCAGGCGTGAAGTTATGTATGTATGTATGACATGTATGTATAAAACTTCCTATCTGTGCATGTTAAGAGAAAAAAGATTATGAAGCAAGAGATTTGGTGTTTTTTTAGTTGCTTGCGATACATTTGTATCAGAATTCAAAACTACAAATCTGTTCAATATGTCACGCAAATTTGAACTGTCTACAAGAACTCTTACAAAAGTTGTGACCGTTATCAGTATCATCGTCGTGTGTGATTTGAACTATGATTTTACATCAAATAATTGCAACAGTTTAGAATATATTATTTTAATTTAAATTCGGTATGAATCAAAGTTTTAATTAATATACAGGTTTATGCAATAATTATTTTAAAAAAAATGCTTACGTGACCAATTAAAGGGTCTTCTTATATTATAATCTAATATTGTAAATTGTTCAAAATAGGTATAGGTAAAAAACTTAGTAACGCTCCTCTTGCATGTAGTTGTATACAAAACTAATATGTAATTTACGCAAAATTTCAAATACTTACAGAATTTCAAACGGGCCATAAGATGGATTACAATACAACTACATGCAAGAGGAGCTTTACTTAAATCTCCAATAATTTTAATTGTTAAATAATTTAACAAATTTAGCTATAAATGGAATTTAATTTATTCTAATATTTAAAAATTAATATAATATGTACAGTCGTCCTCTCGCATTTTGCTGTGCCCTTACAGGGCGTCACATGTATACCTCTGTATTTATTTCCATCTGTTGTTTTGTGTAATGTAATGTGACATGCAATAAATATTTTGACTTTGACTTTTAAGTGTTTTAGCTGTAAATGAGTATGATCGCCGAATAAAAGCAAAAACAAAACGAGAACTGACGACAATGCCTTGAAACGGTAGATTATATTAGGTATAATTTGTAAATTTAACTTATGGAGTTTTTTTATAGGTATGTAAGAATAGATATGACCCGAGTGAGTGTAGTAACTGGGTCGGACGCAGCGCACGCGCAGGTCCCCTATTGTGATGGGGCGATGAAAACATGCCCATTGTTACAAACACTACAATAAAATCTCTCACTATTCCACAAACAATAAAAACCAAAGAATCATAAATATAATAATAATATCATAATGAAAATGATAAAACATAACATGACTTGTTTATACGTATCAATAGAACCTATACATATGAATAACTATTACTATGGATGTAAGTAATCAATACTTTCACATCCATACTAATATTTTAAATGCGAAAAAAACTGTTTGTTTGGTACTCTTTCGCAGCTAAACCGATATAAATGGAATTTGGTACAGAGATAGCTTATTTTTTTTTATTATTGCTTAAAAAATATAAATCTATTTTATTAAAATTCATTAATCATGTTAGAGATCTGTTTGGGTGACAGAAATTAACATGGAACCGAATTTCAACTTTCGGTCCAGTAGGTTTAGATCATACTGGCTGTAAGACCTACAGACCTACAGACTGACAGACAAATAAGTTGCTGTTTTTCAGATGTACAAAATTTAAGTTAATATTATATTATTATTTATTTATTTAATGGCAACCGGTGAGCAACCATTTCTGCCAATGTCAGGTTTATATTTTCCATTTACGTATCCAAAAAATCATAAGGCAACGTTGTACGGTGATCCTCTAGCCTCCGTGAAGTGATGTAGGTAGAACTTCACGAACAGAGACGCAGCACTGCGTATCGTTATGCAGAAGTCTCAGAAGCCCTACAAACCTTTCAGTGCACCCTAGTTTCCCTAGCACCACCCAGGGAGCTTCACGAGGCACACTATCGAATGCTTTCTCCAGGTCAACAAAGCAGATACAGCTGACGACCCTGTTCTCTACATTTTTCCTGCAGTTGCCGCACAGAGAAAATAGGTCAATATTTATAATAGTAATCTAATAAGAGATTGAACAATACCAAAGCAATGAATTAACTAAACCACCATTTATCATGCATGGTATCAATCATCAATCATGGTAATACAATTCATCTGCATCATAACATAATAATTTAATCAATTCATTGCGACTAACAATAACAATGCTTCAATAAAAAAAAAAATGCTTGATATTTTTACAAAATAGGCCTGCCACTAAAAATTTTGCATTATCCAATTGTATATGTTGTAAAATTGCAAAATACATAATGGGTGAATTGCAAAAATATTGTACATAGTTAAGGGCTCAATTAAAAAATCCTTAACTTCTTCCTTTGTGTAACAAAGATTAGATCATATAGATAATTTTCATTACACAAAGGAAAAACAATGGAAGAAAGTTAACGTTATATCAATTAACTACTTAACTATGTACAATATTTTTGCAATTCACCTTAATATAAAACAAAAAGACTTATGGATGCAAGTGATGCAAGACCTGTTCTTACGGCATAACGTGAGAGAGAGACCTATGTTGTGGTATAAGGCATAGTAATTACAAGCCTAGAGCTTAGTTTGGGACTACGTCAATTGGTGTGATATTGTCTTTTAAAAGAAAAAAAAAGAAATTACACCCTAAAATATCACATCCACATAGTTTTGTCATCATCATCATGATTTCAGCCAAACGTCGTCCACTGCAGGCCTCCCCCAAGGATCAAGGGTCAAGGACTATCTAACAGATGAAAATGCTTGGCATAAATTAAACATCTAAATCAAATTAATAGAGCTTAGTCATAAAAATATGTAAACATTTTATATTGTCTAGGGGACACAGTTTCTGTGTCAAAACTATTAATGCCGTTCTTCATAGGTAAGTATAATTTTTCATTTCGTATTATTACTATTTATGAGATCTTCTGAACTCAGTATGTTTAGACACATTTTCCTGCTCAATTATGCATGATGATATATATATTTTAATGTTAGATTCACCATTTTATATAATGCTGGGTTAAGTTTTATAATTGTATAATATCATAACTATATGCAATATTTAAAAAACAACTGATTGTTGAGTTTCTTGTGGTGTTTCTTCTCAGCAGTGGTCTCTTGCGAAGCACTGGTAGATATTTGACGTGTAAAAGTGCATGTGCGGCCTACTTATTCAATAAACATTGTTTATCATTTTTTTATGATTGGTCACATGTCATGCTATCTGCATCCACCGGGTTCCCACAACCTTCACAAGGTTGTCGGACCAACTAGTGGGAGGTCTACCCTCGCTGCGTCTTCCGACACGTGGTCGTCATAGTTTTGTAGTTTTTTTGTTTTTGGCAACTGATTGTTTTAGGTTGTTTTGATCAGAAACTTTTTAAGATTGTTAGCAGTATCATTATTGTAATAACAGTATCATTATAGTAACCATATCATTAAAATTCTAAAGCGAGATTTAGACTGGCAATAAATATTGCAGAAGTTGATTGCCCCCTTACTTTAACTTCAGTTCTAGAGCAAGAAGCACAATTTCACTGTCTTTTTCGAACATGAAAGTTAGAGTAAGATAGCAATCAACTTCTGCAATTTTAATAGCCAGTCTAAACCTTGCTTTACTCTAATTTTCAAGTTAGAAAAATACAGCAAAATTATGCTTCTGGCTCTGGAACTGAAGTTAAGTAAGACAGCAGTCAACTACTACAATTTTTATTGCTAGTGCTACTCTATGTTAGTTATTCCAAACAGAGTCATGCCACCATGGAAGATATGATACAGTGGAAACTGTATAATAGCTAACCCAGTATACCCAGTGTAATATCCATGCCCAGTTCATTAAGGAAATGGTCAATCATCTTACCTTTAGCTTCTATTTGTGACTGAATTTCCAATCCTGTCGGCACATAGGACACTGCTGCTGCGGTTGCGACTGGAGCCACTTCACGATGCAGTGGATGTGGAAACAATGGGAGCACGCACCCCACACCAGTGGGCAATCGTCCCCTGGCAACTTGCAATCCGGGCAACAACTGTCAAAGGGCATTCGACAAATGCCGCAGTTGTCGTCGTTCGCAATCCAACGCCACGTCGCGACGCCTGTCCAACCTACGGGTATTTATTTATGGACTTATTTATGTATTATTTCTGCACTTATGACAAACACAACAAGCCGTTCAAGACGGCTTGACATGACATTACTTACTCTTAACTGTCACTTTCATATCGGGTCGGTAACATTGGTACACTAAGTAACTAATATAATGCGTCCAATAGCGTTGGGTTAAACTATAAATCAATTGGTTTTTCGCACTTATATCTAAAACTGCTAGAAATCGCACTGTCGTTACAGCTGGGAAGTTCAAGTTCAAAAATCACTTGACAGTTGACAGTTTGACAAAAGCACAGAATAAACAAAGTATGCTATGCCTACAGACAGACACTCGTCATTCAGGAGAAGGGATGGAGCTAAGGTAACTTCGAACTTCGACTTTCAAAGTATCGTCCGACAATAAAGAGAAGAAATTAAATAAAAGGGAACTGAAAAGCGACATACAAACAGCCACACACTTAACTGCCCATTAAAGACAGAAGTGAGAAAATGTAGAAAGAGATGAATATAGATTTTACATAAGAATCTCATGTGCACGACGGACACAGTTTATCTTCATTGGTCAGTCAGCTGTGTGGGCGATTGTACCTTACAACACCGGTTATCTTGTCATGGTCATAGGATAAACATACCCTTATAATCTTTGGTTAAATCTTGTCAATGTTCGCCCACAGAGTACTTAAGCACTACGTTTTATGAGTTCGCCGTTGGAATTGAGACCTGAGGATTTTTTTAAATATTTCTGTGTGAGTTTTGCGTGGGGATAAGAAGTAATTCGTATAAAAATGAACAAAACGTAGTGGAACAAGGGAAGTCGTATATAAAGTGTTTTTACGGTACTTAGCGGAGATTCAAGGCGGCGAAGTATTGTCAGATTTAGGGCGGATTCGATCAAACGAGAAAAGGTCTTATACCTAGATTAAACGCCGAATTTGTATAGACTAATCTCGGAGTAAGTCTTATTCCAGTTTAGTAAAATCGATGGTGGGAGGCCATTTGCAACGTTAAAAGATGGCGGAGGTGTAATTTGTTTTAGACTAATTTTTGGGTAATTAGGTGTTCAGTTCTTTTCTGATAGTGATTTGTACTTTTTATGCCTTTGTGTCGCACAGTGATTGAAGACTTGGACTTATTTCGTGTATCTGGCATCTTTCTTCTCGTTTCAAGTGGACTCGCAGTGGTGCAGAGGTTAAAACTATCTTGACCTCTGACCTACAAATCACCGTACAACGTTGCCCCCAATCTTCCTAGAGAAGATTGGATTGTGTTTTATTGCTATATTGTTTTATACTCATATAAACCTTGACACTGGCGAAATCACTTCACGTGGAAACGCCATTATCCCTGCGGTAGTAGCTGTTCAAGTCGCCGCGGGGGCAAAAAAAAAAAAAAAACGATGGTTAGACGATGTTTACAAACGAACAGCTGATATGACAGTAACGTTTTGAGTAAAACACAACTTTGTATTATTAAACCAAGACAACAATGTCTTGTAAAATTAATAAATCAATTCGTTTGGTCTATTTTAATAGTCGTTAGTGTTTTGAGGTAACTTAAGGCACTGGTCCCACCGCGAGCGAGTAAGCTATGAGCTATCGGCTATTTTCTAGCTCAAGAAACGAACAAAAGATAATCGCTTTCGTGTAAATAAAAGTGAGAGATATATATTTATAGTTTATAGCTGGCTGTTCACACCGCCGGCGAGGACACTCTCCCACCGCCCGGCGAGTAAGCGATAATCCCATAGAATTTTTACTAGCCTCCCGCCGATTGTCAACTGTTTCTAGTACATAATTTTACTAGTTGCTCGCCGATATCTGGCGGTGGGACCGCTGTTTACTAGTTGACCGCAGCGGTAAAAGCTATCGACTATAAAACTAGCTCAGCGGTACTCAGCTTTATAGCCGAGCGTCAAAACTATCAAAACTTTACTCGCTTCTCGCCGCTCGCCCACTCTTTTGTAGTTTATAGTTCTACTAGCTTATAGTCTGTAGCCGGCGGTGGGACCAGTGCCTTAATGTTATTGTTTGTGATTGACCAAGATTGACAAGTGGTAGGTATAGCGTAACCATATACATTTTCATATTTTACTAATACTTTTTTAAATTGTGACCACTACGCTAAAATTTATTGCTTTTATTAGTTAAAATATTTAATGGAAATGGTAAACGTTGTTACAGGGAAATCAGAGAGCACTGTGAGGCAAATTGCTAATGAAGGTAGTAAAAATAAAGGCATATTTGGAACACATTTAGAACATTTAGTCATACCAACTGGATCAGACGGAGAGTTCTTTATCAAAGTTTGAGGAGGTTAACTTTTATAAACAATCTGATGAAGTCATTGATGAACAATCTGATGAAGAAATTGTAAGAATGGACGAAGATAACTTGACTGGGACATTTTAAATTAAAATTCCTGTTTATGGTTTATTTAAATATTCATGTCAGTTTAACTTTATTTGTACTATTCATTTTAGGACTAAGTACCTTTACCTAAAATAAATGATTAATCAGTACTAGTAGGATACAGCAAGATTCATAATCATCAAGGGACAGTAGTTGAGTTTCAACTTGAGACCAACGGCTTATGCTGAATTTATACAGTGCCAGCACTGGCACGTTAATAACATTACATTGCCGCACTGAAATGTTAGCCAGTGCTGACACGCTCACACCAGTCTAAACCCAATTTTAATAAATTGTGGTCCAGGCATTCTAATCTAATGTACCAACAAATAGAATCACTGTCGATGAATTATTAGTTAAGAGGTCTTTCCATGTAATTTCACCACTATTTAATATTAATAGAAAATGGCAAGTATCAAGATTATTTTGATAGTATATGCAGGGTTACTATGCGAACGACGGCGGCGCCCTCATTATCTTCTACTCTTTTATGGCGCACTTTAGGGCCTCTGCCGCAGACCAAATTGGCACACTGTGTCATGGCCGTACCACATACGCGCGCGAACGCGCGAAATCAATGCGCGAATGTGTGTATGTAGACGATTCGCGTATTTTTCGCGGAGTTGCGCCTTGTTAACCACTTTAGCCCAATACCACCAAAACTGAACAAAATATTACAAACCTTGTTCTATTATGATGAATACTCGTCATCCACCTTCTTCTTTTCGTCCATTTATTTTTTACTTTTAATAAAGACAATAATATCGTCGAGCGCGCGAACTATACTGCGAATGTGGATCCAAGAAGAGTTCACGCCCGCGAATGTAGAGAGCTCATCCTATGTATGTATGATCCCGAGGCGGGGTATTAAATCTAGATGCACGCATGCAATTCGTCGTGTTGATGGAGAAGACTCTTTTAGTTTTTTTACCAAGTATAAGTATCATATTTTTTTGTGTGCCTAAAGCGAGCAAACCTCTTGAAGTCACCATTGTAACCAGAGTCCGTACGAACCCCCTCCGCTCGCAGTGGAAAGTCCATGTTAAGTTCTCTTTAGATACCAATACACTTGAATCGCATTCTTATTATTCTCACTCTAGTAGATGGTGTTCTTAAGATTCAGAAAGGAAAAGAACTAAATCATATCATATCGCAATTAAGCACCGATAAGAGTGGTGGGGTAGGACTCTTAGGGCCGTATTAATAAACTTAATTTGACTGAGATGCCCGTCACAAGATACGTCAAACTAAACGTCATTCCGTAGAAAACTGTCATTTTTAACGCATCTTGAGACTGGCATTAAAGTCGAGATCAGTTTATTAATACGGGCCTTAGTCTTAGTATCCGTAATCACTACATAGTATAAAACAAAGTCGCTTGCGCTGTCTGTCCCTATGTATGCTTAAATCTTTAAAACTACGCAACGGATTTTGATGCGGTTTTTTTTAATAGATAGAGTGATTCTTAAGGAAGGTTTATATGTATAATAAATTCTACGCGGGCGAAGCCGCGGGCGGGTCGCTAGTCATAAATAAGTAAGATTTCACAAATCATTCAATTGAGCAATCAGTCTTAACAAAAAATATACAAAAACGGGTAGTTAGAAGGATCTTAATTTACAAGCAGCAAAGCAAACACATTGCCTCACGAGTTATATTATAACTTATTTATTAAAACAAAAATATACAAACAAAATCATTTCTGTGCTTGGCAACAATCAAACTGAATATAATGCAAACAATAATCTATAGGGAAATATGATAAAATCGCTTCGGATTGGAAAAGCGTTTCGAAAATAGTAATTTGTTTTTATATTAGTACCTATGATAAAATGTTGTTTCATAAGTTGAGCCTTAGTGTATATAAACTTATCTTTATGAATATGTAAGCAAATCATTCTCCAGCGACTGATTTCCCCAAAGGCACAATTTCAGGTTTTTGCTACTAACAAACAACAACCTTCAAGTTCCAACCATATGTTCCATATACTTAGATCTAGTCATAATGAGAAACAAAACGATTAGAATAGGTACCACATCTCAATCTCACTGTACACAAAATATATTATTGCAATTTAATTTTTAAAACTAATATTATAAATAAACCATATGTTCAGATAACAGTATAACTATAAACAATCTCGCCTATTCTAAGTAATATGTAATGTATTACAATATTGGCATAAAATATAAGTATATTTATATACTGAGGCACATTTTCACATTCTCGTTGCGAGTGTTACGTCGCGACGCGACGCCACACTGTGATTGCTAAAATGACTAATCACTTAACTCAAAAGTTTAATGTACCGTCCCTTGTAACATAGAAGTATTGAGCGAAACACGACAAGCCTCAAATAGTTCAACATCGCAGGGAAGGGTTAGAGAGCGTATTGGGTTTAGTGTGGTTTTATGACACCCAAATTAGCGAAACTTCAGCAAAATACTCGATCCTTTTCTTAATTTGAATAGATTAACTGCTCTCCAAAGCTTCTCGTCCGTGGAATCAATTTATAAAGCAGTGTCTTTATGTTTTATTAGCTCGCCCATACCGAACTCAAATAGAACTTACACACTGCCATGTTTTACAACAAACAACTATAGACTACCTAACACGGTATAGTAACGGTTACAGGTGAAAAAATCAAGCAAATGACCTCTTGCATATTGTTGTAACGCACCTGTATAGACCGTTCTACATTCTATATTTGAAATTTTAAGTAAATTCCGTATTATTGTACACAACTACATGCAAGAGGTCATTTACTTAAGTTTTTCACCTATATTATAATTGATCGAAACAAAAAGTCTAAAAGGGCCGTATTAATAAACTGATCACAACCCATTTACTGTCGAGCGTCTAAGACTATGGTTGGTGGGCCTTCAGCTCAAAATGTACAATGCGCAAATGCTTACTGCACGCATAATGTGCAAATAATCCAAATGTGCATACGCAAAATCTACATGGACTAAAATGTACACCGTACCAAATGTACAGTACGCGAAATATACTGTGAAAGCACATGACGCAAAACTTGTAAAAAGAAAAAAAAGAATTTTCATATTGTTTATCGTAAAACCCGCAAAATGTTACAAAAGAAAACTGCTCAATCGCCAAACGTACAACACGTAAAATGTACAAGTAGCAAAATGTATAATTATTAGACCTAGAGATTTTCCTAGCACGAACGACGTGTTGTTAGTGCTTGACACGATATAAACATCGACAATACTGTTATCGATAAAGTACCACTACAAAATGTCTTAGAGCAATTTTCAATGAAGTATGTAAAATATTAAATTATATAAGTATATATAAAAAAAAACAACGTTAAGAGTAACAAATCGAACAGTTTTAGGTTTAGTTTTGTAATTCACTTATTATTCTCATTTTTAAAACGCCCCACATTGTTATATGAATCATATGACATTATGACTGTATTTTTTTTTCCTCTATGACATATTTTCTTATTAAGTACTTCAATGAGTTTTAGGACATTATGAATATTTTCTTAATAACTATGTAATTATGTACAGTAATTTCTTCTATGACGTTGAAGTGGTGGTTATCGATCTTTTTATTGTGTCAAGCACTAACAACACATCGTTCGTGCTAGGAAAATCTCTAGGTCTAATAATTATTCATATTCATACACTACTGTCAAAATACTAATTTCTTTGAATAATAATCTTAAGGCTGCGCCGAGCAAACCTCGAGCGTCCAGTGGCGCCCTCATTACTATTATTATGTTTTCTATTTAACTAAACAATTTCCTTGGAATCGGACGATGCTTTTTTGTAGCGCAAGTAAAAACACAGGTTATGGATAACGTAACAAACTTTAATAACAGTTACCCTTTGAGAAGTCAGCTTAACGGGAAAAGGTGGCCACTTTTTTCCGTTAAGTTGATAACGCGAAGGTCAATTGTTAGTAAACTATGTGATGTATCCTATAAGTTGTGTTTTCATTTGTAGTACAAAAAAAGCACCGTCTGATTTCAAGAAAATACTTTAGTTTATTAGAAAACTCGATAACAGTAATGAGGACACCACTGTACATCCGGCGTACGCTCGGCGCAGTCTTAAGGAATCACGGGAGTTTAAGTTATATATAAAACGAATGGACTTTTTTGTAACTCGAATATAGTCTGTATGTTTTTCCCAAACCAGAATACCGTACGAGAATACTGTATTTGAGTACCCGAGGAGCACACAAACTATGTACATTTAGCGTATTGTTATTTTTCTTAATGTACAATTTGCATGTCGATCATTCTAACTTTGCACATTTTGCCATCATTGCGTGGAGTACATTTTGCGTATTGTGTAATTATCGTATGTTCATTTTAATAGTTAGTACCTACATTTCTCCTACTTTACATTTGGATTGTTTGCACATTATGCTTGCAGTCAACATTTTGCGTATCGTACATTTTCAGCTGAAGCCGCCGGTGGCAGTTCAAATGGGCACATAACCTCTAATTTTCTTAGTGTTTCTATTTAAACAAAAATATAAAATTCATAGGTATTTATTCTTAAACTTAATATGAAATTAATGATCAAGTGTTTAAATAATTAAAAACTTTACAAGATCTTCAAAAGTACGTGATTATGGAGTGATGAACTGATGATGTTAGATTAGTACGTTTGGTTATGTTTAGTTTTTTGTCCATTTCAATTAACACCGACTTTACTTTGTCGCGATGCCGACGCTTGATTAGGCATGACGCCGATCGGCGTCGGCGGTAATCGCTGCTCGAGTGGTAGGTTTGTTTAATATCGAGAATATTGTCCTCTCCGACCGACGCGACGGTTTCACTTAAGATCAGTCTATTGATAAAGCCCATAAAAGTCTGCATGCCTCACTATCGACGACAACGTAATTTTGTTGAAAGCAGCCACTTTTACTGTGTTCTGGAGCTATCCTAAATAACGAAATATTAAAGTTTCGCAGCTGACAGGTCACAAGAAAAGAAGTAAAAGCAAACAAATAGTACTTACAGTCTTTTAGTGTTTTATGTGTATAAGCAGGTGGAAAGAAGTGGTCTCTGCCTACCCCTCTGGGAAATAGGCGTGATTAAATGTATGTATGTATAATGTGTGTATTCAAGTTAGAACCGTCTTAACGCGATAAAAACTAACGACAGATAGAAACACTTACCTCGTTATTAATCCGGCGTTTCGGCTGGGTTGCACCAAGGGAAGGGGAAGGGAAAGGCTAGGATAGGATAGGGTAGGGTAGGTTAGGTTAGGTTCACTAAGTTCGTTTTTATAGCTTTAAGACCTGGTTTTAAGATTAATATACGTTGCAAAAGATATTTATGTATAAAACATAGTCTGCTCGTAGAAATCAGTGTTTCATACAAGTTATAAAATGAATATTACATGTATTGTGCTACCGGTACAGACGTAACGTTTCCTGGCTGCCAGTCTGCTAATAATGTTATTCAAAATCTAGGGTCATCTAGAACACAATAGAGAAAATCCTTAACAAAATGACGTGATTTCTATGATGTGGTCGTGGGCTATAAAATATGGCATGTAGCTGCCATTGTGTAACTAAATTTATAAGGCAACCGTTTGAATTATTGCTTATATGTACATTAGAGAACTGCTGTTGACCCTTCTTGATTTAGCCTCTCTGATACCTAGACCGCCATGAGATAGCCCCTGGTCTGCAGGACGCGAGAAGAGAAGCGCTCAAACAAATGATCAGTGTGAGTGTTAAGAACTTGCGCTTGAGACCGCTAAACCAGGCCCACCTCAGAGATATGTAGGCTATAATTGTGCGAGTCAATAGCCGGGCGGACAGCGTTCCTCCAAATACTGCTGTCGCCTTGTAGCTTTAGCCAGCTTTCACGGCATTCAGGGCTTTCAGGAGTATGGGTATAGCGTGGCACTTGCGTGAGTCCAGACGGGGCGGGCAGGGCGCGCGGCGCGGTCAGTCCGAGTCGCTGCCCGACTCCGACAGACACAGGTCGTCGTTGAGCACGTCGCGCGGCAGCGGCGGCGGCGCGCTGCCACCTGCGGACAGATTCACTAAAGAGTTGCTTCAGAGGGATAATTGCATTGCGTAGCCGAGCATGCAACAATGCACCGACCGCAACAGTGTAAAAACGACATTAGTCGGCCGCGTTCGGTCGTGGCAGCTGCTATCGTCTTATTAGGTGAACGACGTTTGACGGCCGTAATAGGTCAACGACAAACACAAAAGACTATCTCAGAAAACCATATGTACGAAATAATTATCTATTTAAAATTATTTCGTGCAGGCTTAGATGATTTTTAGTAGGTATAAAAACTTTAGACGCCTGTATCTTCATTTTACGTACACCAGCGTAACTTTGCATCATTAATTTGACTGGGACAGCGCGTCATCGTGAATTAAACTACATTGGGTACTGGGTACTGACCGTTCGCGGGCGCGGCATTGTCATCGCTGTCGCTGCCGCTGTCTGAGTCACTGTCACTGGACGACGACGATGAGCTCTCGTCCTGTGGCGGGTGCTGCGGGAACACACATCATCATACATCAATTAACTTTTTATATTACAGATAAATAAATTTGGGCGTCTATTAACATTTGCAACACTAGGGCCCAAATTAGAGTTTGTTTTGATTAGCATTGTTTTCTTTATGGTACTCGTGCCTATTATTAACGACAGAAAGAGTTACTATATAATCAATACAATTATTATGGTGGTATAGATAGATGATAACCCAAAACCAAATTGGAATAGTTCTATTCAAATTGGTCGATATTCAAAACTTTTAAGAATTACTCTTGACAAAACAAATCCCATGGGAACTACTATTTTTCAGTTATGTATTTGTTTATTGTTGAATAAAGTGTTTTTCATCACACTTGCTCGTAAATGGTGTTATTCCACGCCTGTATGCAGAAGGACAATGGCCTAAATGGTTCCCGCGGGAGTTACGGCGAGTTTTGTAGTCCCTAGGGAGTAATGACTTTCGTTTTAAAATTTGCAACTATTTCGTACATCATTTCTGACTAAGGAGGATTCGTGTCCAGCCAAAAATTCAAACTTCTCTTATTTCATCTTTAAAACTTATTTATAGACTTACCTACTTAACATCACACACAACCTGTACGCTTCATTAAACTTCATTATTTTTATATTTCAAGTTTGTTTCAATATTTATCATAAATTTTAGTAAGTAAATACATTTTTATAAAATTGCATCACAGGCAGTATGGGGATTACCAGGGAGCGAAACTTTGGTGCCGGTGACGTCATTATGACGCAAATTCACATATAGGATGCTTTTATTATAATCAATATTAGACACCCCACTGATTCTTAATAATGCTATAATGATAATGTTAATATTAAAATAATGACAAAGACTATATGAATAAATATTTAATTGGGTAATATAATAATGAAAAAGGTTCTTTCCACAAGTAAATGAAAAACATAACTTAAATGAAATGTCATTGGATTTCAAAGTATCCAGAACGCTTAAAATTTAAATTCAACATCCCATGTGCTTGGTTGTTTTGCAATGTTTTTCTAAATTGCCTACATTCCTGTCAAAACCTTATTTCATTATTTACAATCAGAAAAGGAAACTTTTGCAAATACGGCTGAGCATTGTGACTTTGCGCAAGAGAAACAATCATGTTTCTGTTATATTTACAATTTACATACAAACAAATAAAAAAATGATTATTTTTGTTAGTGTCTCGAATAATTTTCTTTTTACCATGACAATGCTACTCAATCTCCTTTTTATAAGTACCTACTAGCCGTCTCAAATCAAGTGTCAATATCAGTAAACTAAAGATGCCAATAAGTTGTTATTAGTGACGAAGTAAAATCTAGATAAAAACACTCTGTATATAGCTTGACGTCATACGCCTGTCATCGGCACCAAAGTTGCGCTCCCTGGGGATTACTAACTGTAGTTTCGTTATGCCGCGTAAATCATCCTTACGTTTGGCGTGTTTAATATAAATGGTATTCTTTATTTCATTTATAACTGCCATATCTGTAACACAAAAACTTACGATATTGATCTGGGGATTCGGCGGCCTATGTTCAGGCGCCCGGTGGTCCGCTGGCCTATGGTCAGGCGCCCTGTGGTCCGCGGGCCTGTGTTCAGGCGCCCTGTGGTCCGCGGGCCTGTGTTCAGGCGCCCTGTGCTCGACCAGCCTGTGGTCGGGCGGCCTGTGCTCGACAGGCCTGTGGTCGGGCGCCCTGTGCTCGACAGGCCTGTGGTCGGGCGGCCTGTGCTCGACAGGCCTGTGGTCGGGCGGTCTGTGCTCGACAGGCCTGTGGTCCGGCGCCCTGAGGTCGGGCTGCGCGTAGAGTGCGCGCGCAGGCGCCGGCGGGAAACCGTTGTGCGCGGGCGCGGGCGGCGCGGGGGGCGCGGGAGGCGCGGGCGGCGCGGGGCCCGACAGGTCGTCCAGGCCGATCATCGGCAGCGACGCCAGCGTGCTGTTGCCGCCACCCGACCAACTGGAACAATCACCACAGTGAAGAATAAAGGCTGTATCGAAAAGTTTAAGGACAACTTCAACCGGCCGCCATTCTTTATTTTATTTTAAATATGAATGTTACATTATGTCATAGATGCTATGGTATTGAACGCAATCGCCAAGTTTTTTTTTCGGATTTCTTTCGATTTCACAAAATGAGAGGCCTAACCCGAGCAACGAAAACCAAAAATGGACAAATACAGACGAGAAAAGTGTATGCCCATTCGATCGAGATCGCAAAAATCGAGAAAATGAGTCGTTCTGCGGTTTACAATGCGTTAAAAGTACGGGGAAGACTTCTCTTTTAATGACAAGCCGAAAAGTGGTCGAAGAACCGGCTCACATAATTGCTGACTCGTGCTTGGATAAGAGATGTGGCTAAAAAGTGCAGATCTTCTGTACGAGTGGTTCAGAGGGCCAAGAAGCGTAATGACTTGGTAACTTATAACTTTACCTTATAAGCAACGGAAGCCAAAACAAACTCCTAAATAACCTGCAAATTTTTAAAATCGTCTTCGAAAGTTATACGACACGGTTTTAACCAGAACTTTTCAGTGAATATTTCAAGACAACGAAACCTACGTCAAACTGGATTATTCTGTTCTAACCGGCCCCCTAGTACTATACTGTTCGCAAAGCAAAACTCCTTAATGAGAACCAAACGTCAATCTATGCCAAAAAAAATGGGTCTAAAGCAATGGTGTGGCAGCACCTTTGCGAATGCGGCATAAAATCTATGGTGTTCATCACTACTTCCACGATGACTACCGATCTTTACATTAGATTTAGATTTGGATAGTTGCCACTATGCCGCCCGCACCAGAGAGTGGATGGAAACCCACGACGTGCAATATGTTGATAAGAAAATACATACATACATACCTTCACGCCTGTAAACCCAGAGTGGGCTAGGAATAAGGATAAGAATATGAATCCGGTAAATTACCTTGTGGTACGTCCCATAGAGGAATATTGGGCAATCATGAAGACAACACTTCGGCAACGCTTCTCGGCAGCGGATTCCGTAGACAAAGTTAAAAAAGACTGACTAAAAGCGCCGAAACTGGTCACCGAACGTTGTCCGTAATCTGATGAGAGATGTCCGAAGCCAAGTGCGATAAGTCGCCCGAAAACTAACATAATAGTCTCTTAACAGTAAATTGTTTTAAAAGATCTATCAATCAAAACCTAAGAACATAGTTATGTAAAATAATAACATTTTAGAAGTCATTTTATTACATATTTCACTTGTACATTTCGATAGTCTTTAGTGCAATTTTAAATCTTCTAATTTTGCAGGATAAAAAGTAATCTACCACTGCTTCTAGGCTATGCTACCTCTGTACTAAATTCTACTACTACTAGTGTGTTGTGTTGTGTACTAAAAAAACACACTTACTGAAAGCAATGGGAGAAGACCAGGAAACAAATTCTACGAGTATAAAGTCACGGGCGTCATCTTCTATACAACTTCATGTCTGGATTATTGCATGCTACATGCATGACGGAAGTAAATCGCAAGAGTTATTCAAAAGAAATAGTCAGATTTAGAAACTGCAGTTCTTAACTAGGATTCCTCATTAAAATTATTTTTCCGAATATTAATTAAACAGCTATTTTATACTAGATAATTTAGTTACTAACATTAGAGCTGTGATCAATATCCAACATTAACATTTTCAATTGCAAAATTGCATTTGGAATTATGAAAATTTAAGATTTTGAGTAATTGTGTTTCTTCGGAATAATGTGCAACAGCTTTGTTGTTCTACAGATAGTTACACTTAATAAGATAAGCCCGACACATCCATTACTTAATCTGTAGGGCAAAAGTAAAATAGCGTCATTTCTTCAACTCCAGAAATGTACATCACATGATTAAATAATGTAGGTACTACTTAAATGCCGATTGAAAACACAATATTAGGAATAGAAACAAAACCAAATTACGCGAGCGAACTACTACTTTATAAAGCGTAACCAACTCGAAACTGATTCACTGATCACTAGACAACAAATGGAAGTCGAAATTAAAACTCAACTTTGTAGGTTAAATAATATAAAAAACCGTGAAATAAGTATTAGGTGGGCATTTTTTTTTCTAGTGTACCTATCGTTTTTCACGTGTCCGACAACTTCATTCAATCTTTTTTACATGATTATGTTAAAAACTTTGACTTGAAGCTAAATTACAAGATAAACAATACTCTTACGTTTAAAATGATACTACTAGAAGTATTCAATAACGTTAAATTTACAGTTTTTTTGTTATTTTTGTTCCCTAAGACCCCCAATTTTTTCCGCGTCCAGGGCTGGTGTTACATTTTCGAACTTCAAATAAACAAGTTTGGAAACTTTTGTCGTACATGAAAACACTTGTTTTTGGGAGTCTAATATGTGAATTTACTAAAAACGCCCTTAATTTGTCTCCTTTAGAGTTAATATTTAACAAAAAACTAGTTTAAATCGTGTCCACCACATTCGACATAAGGGGAATTCCCCCTTTCCGTTACCGTATATTAGGCTTAAGGTATCATTTTTATTACCAAAATATATCTTTATTTTCATGTAGAAACTTTTGTTTTCACGTAGCAGCACAATATTTGTCTTCAAACGGTCAGTAAACGAAAAAATTGTGTGTTGAAGTGTCGTGCTTTGCGTGGTTCAAAATGGGTTCCACCACTCCGTTACCAAGATTTGAAGGTAAAATCTTTATCTTTATGTTGTTGTGATACATTTACCTAAAAAATTGTTTATATCTAAACTCAATTTCACTAAAATATCTTTACAATCAAGATCGAATGCATATTTAATTTGTATTTCAAAGTGCAAAACATTACTTCCGTTACTTCCCCTTTCGTTGCCATGTCGGCAGTCATGTATAAGGGGAATCTAAAAAGTAACGGAATGGAAACATAAAGTTATGATTACACTGAGATCACATTTGAATAAATTATAGTATTTACATAGGTAAATTTATTTGTACCACAAAAGTAAATCATCTTATACGGTTTGCAAAATTATCTTTAGAATAATGCAACGTGTTATTTTTAATCTGCTGCGTAGTTGCAATAACATTAACCGCAGATATCTCAATTAAATTTAAATAATACGACTAAACTACCTACATTTGTTATAGAAATGGCTCCTCTCACAGCTGCCGAAAAACAAAAACGGTATCGGGAAAGGATTAAAAATGACCCTATTAAATATGAAATCCAAAGAAAAAAGGACGTGGCGAGAATAAAAAAAAAAAAGGCAAGAAAAATTGCAACTACCAAACTATCCCGAAAAATGAAGCATCCACCAAAGAATAGGTACCTACCTAAAACCATTGCAGTTGCTCATAATTTGTCTCTCAATAATAATCAGTATTGGTCAGGAAAGTCTAAAATGTAACCACTATAAATATGCGATAACCATAACCCTCATTTTGCTTTGGTCAGTCGGGTTAATAAAGCTTTTGTGGATTTGTGATCTTGGTATAACTGCAGCCTTATGATTTCTTTACCATTATTTTCGTTACCGTCCTTTGAAAATAATTAACATTTTATTTTATTATTAAATCCCCAATTGATAAACATTGCAATTTGTGTATTATATGGATAAACTTTTTACTAAAGTATCCACGTATAAATAAATTTGTCGGGTAAACCTCATAACGTCCAACTGGTAAAGAAAATTGTAAGTAGTTTTGGTCGTCTGGTAACGAAATAGTTACAATAATCGTAATTTCTTTCAAATTAGTTCATAATGTTTTAAAAATAAAACTTATTTTCATAACTTACAATATTTTCAAGTAAGTAAAGCATTTGTTTATCCCCATTTTACTTTCTTTCAATTTATATCAATAAATGTATATGGTAACGGAAGGGAAACAAATATGAGCCCGAGCCACTTTGAAATCGCTGTATAAATTTAATTTCCGTATGTTTTACAAAACCATTGCTAAATTAAGATACCTAAGACTACTAAAAATGCTTCAACACCCTTAAAGTTCAACAATTAATAAGTTCGGAAAAAAATCATCACAAATCTGTTGGTACAACTTTGAAAAAAAATGCCCAGGTAACAGATAACATTCAAATAACATTGAAATGTTCTGACACATTGACGACTAACATCCCTGATCTCTTAGATTGTTTCTACTACCCTCATTCGAGAATTTCGAAAATAGAAACAACAACAGAGCAACTTCTATTGAGAGAGTAGAGAACATACCACAATAATCGCATTTTACGGTCATCGCATTCTGCCCATTCTATCTACAGGACTTAAGAATTGCAATGTGAAGCATATTACGTGTGCCTATAAACCAATCTTTTGGTTTTCTTGCAGTGTTGCTAGAGCCAAGATTGTTGCAGTCAAGACACAGGTTAATTATGTTTCTAGATTTCTTTCAAATAATACGACTTACAATAAGAACCAAGTGTTTGATCAAAATTAAAGGTATAAATTAGCAAAATCTTAATAATACCTTACTAAACCAAATCAAGTTAAATTAAATGAGTTATAAAATTACTAGCTGTCACATTCATACATACCAGTTAAAAAAATGTTATGAAATATACTATTTCTCTCTGACTATTTGTGCGAAAAACCCTTATAGGATGTCTTTGTTGTCAGTCTATCCGTCGGTCTGTCGAGACTTTTTCTTTGGAATGGCTAAAGCTATCAAACTAAAATTTGGCATTGCACCTAATCGGTTTTTTTAAACGCAACCAATTTTGATGCGGTTTTTACAACTATTACATCTTTTTTTACCCCTTTCTGCCCCCTTTTAATTTTCATAAAGTAAAAACTGTTGGCAAACATTTGCACGATCGTATAGGTTTGGCTGGAAAGGGTAAGGAACGTTTGTTTCAATATATAGCCAATCGCCACCGAGCCGACCCCGGGCCGGGGTTACTTTCATGTTGAACTGTCTTCCTTACCTGAAACCTTTGCTTATTTGTACAGGTCCTGTTTTGTTTGTGTTATAATTGTTCAATATACCTGGTTTCTTTTAATTGGTCTTAAGTAATGTCACACATACGAGTAGGTACTATTGGTACTTGACCACGATAAACGCACTTATATACAGAAAAATATAGTGGAAAATATTAAGGAATCTGAAGCAAATACTCGCGGTCATCATACATTTATTTGACCGCTAGTTCGTGGACAGGGTCACTGCCAACTTGAACTGCTAAATTATAGTATCGGTTCAGAAATTGAACTGAAGGCTATTGAACTCCTAATAAAAAATATATGCAAGGACTCACGGAGCGGCCTGCGGAGGTGAGGTCTTGAAACGCTGCGGGGAGCGCACCATGTTGGGCGGCGTCTTCTGCGCGCCCGCGCCGCCTCCGTAGCGCGGGGGCTGGCTGCTCGACGGGGCCGCCGGCGCCGCTGGACCCACAACACTTCACTCATATAGTTACCGTATAGGTACGATTGCTCCTAGTTTATACTTATACTAGCTAAATACACTATAACACTTAAGACTATAATACTTTAGGTAACTGAGAAAGCAAGACTAATAACTTATTTTCGTCCGCGATTGCGGACTATTGGCAATCAATCCCATTAGGGTGGTTATTCCCACTTGTTGCCACCCGACGTTTTTATGTTGCCACTTTGAACTTTATTCGACTGTAACACGTCTGCTTAAGTGTGCGGTTGGTAACAGAGGGGAATACATTAACATAAGGTGTAACGGTAATCTGTCGAAAGCCGCAGTTGTGAGTAGTATAGAACTGATTGTGGTGATGGCTCATACGAAGTCTTGTCTAGTGAACGTGTGAGATAATGATGATGCATCAAGGTTGAGCATTAAAGCGGCTCAGGCCTGAAATATGCGTTTCCCTAAAATGTACAATTTTCAAAACGTCTGCGTTCTCACAATGTTAGCATTTCTATTTTGTCAGTTTTCTCAAAATGACTGCTATTTAGAATGTGTACAGTCTCAGTAAGTCGTCTATTCAAAATGTTTACATTCCTATAATATTAGCATTACCATAAGTTTTGCTTTTCCGTTATTTTCACTTCTTTATATAGGCTATCGTCTTGTTATGTTTGTTTTCCTATAATGTCTGCTTTATTTCAAATCAATGTTCTAAATGGAAAGGGTTAATTGCTTGCCATACTTACTCTTGACAATGAAGAATTTCGGCAGTTTCGTACGGAGCTGAATGCGAAGATGGAAATTATTAAGGCTAGACGTGGTAACGCTATAGTCGAGTCCGGAATTAGGCGAACTAACTTGACAGCCGAAAATGTTGCCAGACATAGGAAAAAATAAATAGTGATAGGTTTATGTCGACACAAATATGTCGATAATAACCTTGTGCCTTCTATAAATCTGATTATATTTATATTTTATCAAGTAATTGTCGTCGAAACTTTCTCACTCATACATACTTGCCAAATAGGGAAAAACTACAGCAATTTTTACTATATAATATGATCTGAAGGATGTACGGTTTAAAGCGGATATTTACGATACTTACTCCTCAAATTAGGAATAAAATACAAAAATAACAACAGGCCATTGTGATCCTTTTAGGTGGCTTCCGTCGGGCTAGTACGGTACATTTCATGTACCATCAGTACCATACATATAGCATTCATTCCTTTCTTGCTGACAAATATGAAAATGCTATAGAGACAAACGCTATATATCGTCGATGATAATTCCAAATCCGTTATGTGTTCGATTTAATTAATTTTATACGCTAATAAGTATTGTTGCTAGGTTACAATCTGACCAAAAAAATCAATCATAGGATGACAGAAAGCCGAATGGCTTGCTTGCTTTGTTTGTTAGGCATGGTCCGAACTGTCAACAAAACAAAATGGCGGACTGCGTCGTTAACGATGTCTAAAACGATGTTCGATGTATTTTTAAATCCAACCAATTTTTATTATTATTATTTTGCTTAGTAAAATTATTAGTTAGATTCCAAACACAATAATAATGATAAACTAGACTATTTAAATATCGATATTAACAGCACTAGCCAAACTGTGGCAACATTAGTGTACAATGAACTGTCAAGTTAGTTCGCCTAATTCCGGACTCGACTATACTTATCCTACAGTTCCAAATTTCTGCCTTTGCTTGATAAATTTTAGAGAGAGATGTTTAAGACTTCTTCTAAAACCAATCCATTACTTACATTTTGACGATTGCTGGGAAGAAGTCGTGATTGTGTTTCGGAAATATCGACGACATGATGAAGTTACTAATGCTTATGATTGCTTATGTCCAAGGCAGCAAACATCAGCATTACGTAAAATGTTGACAGGAATAATTATACAAATGTTTGGTCAATTTTGGGTTGAGATGGTAAATGCAATCGAAAAATATGTTTGAAAAATTCAGTTCTACTTAGGACTCAAATATATTATAATTATATCGTTTTAGTTTCGTAGTTATTTCGTACAGTCAGCGTCAAAAGAAACTGATCACTTAAATACCTTGTCGCTTTACTGTCACATAAGCAATGTCAAACAAGATTGTTAATGCGATAAAGTACAAAAGTAGCTTGAAGTGATCAGTTACTTTTGACGCTGACCCTAACCCTTTCCTCGCCAACGCACTGTGCGACAAAAGCCCGATCTAGCTGGACAAAAAGGGTCACACCATTTCTTATATTGCCCTAGCTAAAACGATAGCTAACATTCCCGAGGTAACGATCCCCGTATTGTTTTTGTGCAACTACCCTCAAATAATTTATAATTCACGCCAAAGTGCGATTTACAATGTCATCGATAGCGAAATCATTCACTATTTCGCGTTGCATTTGTCAGCATCTCAAAATCAGTCTTAACGCTTAATTTGGCAAAAATAAAAAAAGTCGGGAATTCAAACCCTTTTTGATTTTGAATCAGCAAAAAAATAAAAAAACATTCCAAACATTAAAAGTGAACATTATAGTATGTTCACTGTGATGAACACTGCCAAATTAAGGGTTAAAACAATTGTGTTACTTTTAGTGATGGATCGTGAAATAGATGGTAAGTAATACATTTTGAAATTAAAACAGTCTAAAATTCTTATTCCATAACCAGGATATATGCACTCTAATGTGATAAAATACATTTTTTCGAGTAAACATTCGATTTGATAGACAAAAAAAAGGATGTACCCTCATGTACCCGGCCTGTATTTTTTTTAATAATAGCTATATTAATATACTTTATATTAATGCATATTAGAAACGTCGTGCTGATTCGTGTTTTTGACTTTTTTAAAGAAAACGAAGTGTCGATACCGAGGAGGGAGTTTTATGAAGAATGGTTAAAGTACAGCAAAAAAGATAAATTAAAGGCTTTGTTTGACTATCTTTCAATAAAATTTGATTTGACTGCGGTAACAGAAGAATCTTCAAGAAATATAAAAATGATTATCGCTCGGACTTCCCAAAAAAATCATGAAAAATGGGCTCAATGTGGAAAAAGACAGGACCAATTTGAGACATTACCAAAAGGTATTAATTGG
The DNA here is from genome assembly GCA_927399475.2 of Acleris emargana. Classification (NCBI taxonomy): domain Eukaryota; kingdom Metazoa; phylum Arthropoda; class Insecta; order Lepidoptera; family Tortricidae; genus Acleris; species Acleris emargana. The sequence continues at coordinate 12,937,599 of OV656841.1, read as the reverse complement.
CTGAATGGTGAAGACCTTAAATTTACTAATTAATTTAATTTAATTTATTTGTTTTTATGTTTATTATCTATTTTTACTTTTATATGTCTCTGTTAGTATTTATTCACAAGGTCTAAAATTTTGTTAACGCCGTTTCTGTAAACTTTGTTTTGTACTAAATAATGTCTGCCGCTTTCTGCTTTCTTATTTTACTCAATCACCCAAAGTTTAGCTGGAAGAGATCCCTTAAAGGGATAAGTTCGCCTTTGTACATTCTAACTCTGTATTGTATTAGATTTTCTGTTTCTTTTTTTTTGTGTACAATAAAGTGTTTACATACATACATACATACTATTAAATATTATCTGCAGCCATCTACGTCATCATTAGGTTGTGAGACAACTCCCCTGGTCCTGGTCGTCCTAGAACTAACTGAAATATACTGAAACCAGTTTACACTGACCTCACATTTTATAGTAAATCTTTGTACAAGGAGATCAAGTTATACTGGATTTAGTTTTGTTGTTGTTGTTTTTGAAATCAAGACCTTGTTTTTCAAATTTTAATAAAATATTGATAATTTTAGCTTCAATGTGTTGAGTTTTGAGCTTATTTTTAGCGTCAAATACTATTTTCCAGCTAGATCAGGTGTAAATGTGGCGTTCATGATTGCAGACATTTTGGGAATAAGACATTTCTGGAATGCAAAATTGTAAGAAGGCAGATATTTTGAGGTTTTTTTTTATTTTTTTATGGCTTGCGAAGGCAAACGAGTACACAGGCCACCTGATAGTAAGTGGAAACTGTGACCCATAGACATTCGCATTCACAAGACTGCGAATGCGTTGCCAACCCTGAGGACTAAGATGGAATGCCTCTATGCTAGTCATTTCACCGGCTGTCTTATCCCCAAACCGGGACACAACAATGCGAACACTGCTGCTTGTTGTTTGGCTGTTGGTTGCAGACATTTTGAGAATAAGCTCTTTCTGAAAAGCGTACATTATATGAAAACTGACATTCTTGGAGACAGACATTATAAGAAGCTGACATTATGCAAAAGACGTGCTGACATTATGGAAAACAGACATTTTGGGAGAAATACATTTAAGGAAAACGCATATTTCAGGCCTGAGCCATTAAAGCAACTACATTTTCATACTTGTATCTAAGTAACAAAAAAAAGTGGATTTTACGAATGAATTGTTTTTTTTTTAAATGTCGTATTGACTTTTACATGTGGCCATAGGAACTGCTAAATGGCTAAATAGTAGATACGTTAAGTTAAGATTTATATTTTTACTCATTGTACGACCTCTGAAACGCCATAGTAGGTTTTTATTTCATTTTTCCAGACGCTAGAATGTCACATACATAATATGTAGATCATGCATGAACAACTCACTGACAATTTGGAATTCCGCGACGTCGGCAAAAATGGGAGAACTAAGGGCAGTAAAAGCTCCCTGAGCTTACAACAGTCTCGCCGTTGCCAACGGCTTGTCCATCTCATTAGCATTTATATCTCCGTAGATTCATTCACCGTAATTTTAATATACCATAATCCCAAAACGAAACATTTAAATATTTAAGGTATTTTCTACCAGGTTTTTTGGGATCGTGGAATAAAAATATTCGGTAAATCGAGGTGTATGGCATACCGGGAGTGTGCGTGCGGCGGTTGGTAGCCACTCGCGTGCGACTGGTGGAGCGCTGCGTGGTGTTGGTGAGCTCGCTCGCCACTGGCGTCAGCGGCCGCGGTTTCGCATTCGACTCCTGCCTGCAACGCACAAACATAATGTTTGGTCTCTCCACCCTTACTCGTGTTGTTAACCGACATCTGACTTTAATGTTTACATTGAAATAATAAAATAACTATTATACTTTGGGGACTGTTCGATTCCCCGGGACAAAAGTCCCCTATATCAGTCTCTGGCCATCTAAACTGTTGCTATTCCAAATTTTACACTAATCGGACGAACAAATTAGCAACACACGCCACTCCGCGTTGGCGTCACTTTCGCATTAACGACCGACTAACCTTGTCTTTTTAACTTGAATATTACTGGATAGTTTCTCCAATGTTATCTCGCCAGTCACTCTGTCTATAATCAGAACACATTCCTTTGTGTAGGGTCTCTGGCTGCCTTTAAATACAGTCTGTGGAACACCTGCCCCATCTGGAAATAAATATGGATACAGAACTTCCTATTCCTAAACTAACACATAACCCTGTCCCTATAAATAGGGCAATAGGGATTATTCACGACTTTTTTTACAGTGTCAATAAAAGCTGATTCATGTAAAAATCAGTTGAGAAATAGTACATTTTGATACAAGTGCGGAAACTATGTCGTTTTGCACGAGTCCCTAGCTGCAAGCGAGGGACAAGACTCGTGACGAGTGAAAATGACAGTTCCGCACGTGTAACAAACGACGGTTTTAATACATTTGCGAAAAAATCTGTAACTATCTGTGTATCTGTGTATGTGTGTATGTGGGTATCTGTGTATCTGTCCTCTTTCAGCGCTGACTTTAATACCAGCATTACACTGAGTTGGGACCATTTCGTGGCTACTTTCTTTTTGTATTTAACTGTGCTTTTTTTCTGTGATACAGTTCCTTCATATGAACGGTATGAAAGGGGCGGATATTCATGACAGCTTGAAAAATGATTTGAGTGAATATGCTCTCTTATGCTACGGTTGAGAACTGGATGTCTGAGTTTAAACAAGGACGTGGACGTACAAGTGACCAACATGAACACCGTCCCGGCCGCCCAAAAAGCGTCACGACTTCGGAAATGGTCTCCAAAGTCCATGATATGGTTTTGGCAGATCGACTGTTGAAGCTATCCAAGATAACTGATAATACAGGTATTTCAAAAGAACGGGTACATCATACACTTACTGAAGAATTGAATATGAAAAAGCTGTCCACCCATTGGGTGCCGAGATACTCAATCAAAACAGAATTAGAATGCAAAACTCTCGACACTTGGTTTGGAACGTTAACAAAGAAGTAGATCGGATTTCATACGACTATTTGTAACAACTGATAACATTTGGGTTCATCACTATACACCAGAATCCAAAATTCAATCGAAACAGTGGACAGAACCTGGGTGCTTGGCTCAAAAGAAATCAGATGGAAAAGTGATGGATGGAATTCAAACAGAATCTTGATGATAGTCTGACTACCTCCCAAAAGGTCAAAATATAAACGGGGAATACTACGCTAATCTATTAGATAAGCTGCAGGAATGCATTGAGCAAAAAATACCAGGTTTGGCTCGATAAAAACTTTCCTTAAGGCCATGGACAAAATGAACTAATTGCATTATGATTTGTTGCCCCACCCACTTTATTCTTATTCACCTGATGGTCAGACTTCCATCTGTTCAATTGTCACTGTGTCAGGCAGATTACCATTATTACCCCACAATTCCAGGCAGAACTGGGTGTCAGTGTGAGCATCATCAATCCATAAATTTATTGCTAAGTTTTTTTAAGGGAATGCTGCAGCTTTGACAGTCTTGTTAAGAACACAATTTTAAAGTGTTAAGATTTTCGAATAGGTTGTCTATTAAATCTAAGTAGGTCAAAATTTTAGATCACCATATTAAACCCAATTCTGTTTAACAAAAACATCAGCCATACTTACCCAAATGAGGTACAGTCACAGTGACCTGGTTATTGGTGCCGACATCCACCGTTGCCATTTTATTTACATCCACCGAAGCTGGTTTGAAATCATCTACAAGTAATATCAACAGTATTGATTATTCAACAAGATTAAGCAACATATTTGTAATTGTAATGGCTTCATTACTGGTGATAATTTGATTGTGGGAATAAACATGTTAGGAACTTCTATTACCCAATCAGTTCTATTAGATACAACAATTAGTACTGTAATTATGCAAAACTGAAGCTTATTATCTATTCGGTCAGGTAATTTGTTGAAGATAAACCAATTATAATAATAATAATAATAATAAATAATAATAAATATCATGGGACAATGTCACACCAATTGACCTAGTCCCAATTTAAGCTCTAGGCTTGTATTATGGGTACTAGACAACGATATAAATACTTATATAGAGAAATATATACTTAAATACATAGTAAACATCCATGACTCAGGAACAAATATTCGCGCTCATCACACAAATATCTGCCCTTACCGGGATTTGAACCCAGGACCGCTAGCTTCGTAGGCAGGGTCACTACCAACTAGGCCAGCGCGTTATAACACAACACACAATGAATTGGTTTAAAGTAAGTAAAGATTTTTATCTGAACTGAAATTAAATAGATTCTGTATATTGGGCAATCTATGAGAGATATTAAATAAATATGTTGTGTGCATCTATAAAATACTCTTTATTGTCTTGTTTCTACAAGAGGAAGCCAATAAATTATCCTCATTATTGAAATACTATAATTTTGAAAAACCAGGTTTAGTAATCTGAAATTCTAATTAACACCAGAATCCTAAAACTTGAAATTCAAATTAAGAATTGTTTATAATTAATTATACTTAATCTGTACCTAATATTTTAAATCTGAGAGTAGTCTGGTTTTTTAAAATATTGATGCAAAAAAAAAAGTTTATTTCTTTGTTAAATTCATAATAAGAAGTGAACCACTTTTGTCTTTATGATTCTTACATCCAGTTTGTATTTAAAACTTACATTTAATAGTGTGATATTGTGATGTCTTGTTGTTTGTAAAACTTGCTCCTAATTTCAGCTCTCGCACATCATAGTTCAAGCTGTGCTTATCTGCCATTGCAAATCGCTTTATGCCATATAAGCGTTGCTGTAACAAACAAAATTAATATGATCAAATCAAATATACTTAAACTATTGTAATATTATCTTTAAAAAAGAAGATGTTAAAAATATTCTTATTTGCCAGGTTTAAACATTTTAAAATGGAGAAAGTAAGCCAAATATGCTAAAATAAGTAAAATAATTGGTATCAACCCTGTTCTAGAACATAGCTATATTTACTTAGTACCAGACCTGTCAATTCAAATACATATTGTAATCTGAATATCTGTTAGATAAGGATTAAGGGTTGCTTTATTAGATGCAAGTAAAATGAAAGCTTAACAAGCTGTATTTTATTTATAAATAAACTCACTTTAATTAAAAATACAATAAATTTTATGGTGATGTCTAGGGAACAGTGGATTTCATCTGGCAAACCTAACAATAGTTATTAGTGTATATATTTTTAAACTAATTATTAACCCATCGTAGGCTTAGGCACGGATCCGTGCTCAAAATTTGAATATCTTTTTGTATTTTTTTTAAGCCTAATTTTATGGACTATATCTTAATCAAAAGAGACTAGAACTTGGTACTTTTTTGACCTCCAGCTGACGACGGGTTAAGTTATGTACCTACTACAGAGTTTTCAGGATTGTACTTGGATATGCTGTCTTATAGAAAGTGAAGTTTTAAGAGAAGAACTTGCTTTATTAATCAAGGCAAATAATGTTGAGTTAAATCCTTGTAATACAAGTCATATCTCATAAGATATAGTGAAACTAGTAGAAATATGTCAGTTTAATTTGGAGATCTCAACAAAAAGCTGGATTACTTAATCACTGATACTACTATGTCACTCAAATACTAAAAACACACTTGAAAATCCTTAGAAAGCCTAAAGATGTTCAGCCTTTCTCTAGATTTACTGATTCAGCTTATTTAATTAAATGTGCACATGATAACGTGGGGGATACGGTCACCGATGTGACTCTAATAATAATATCTGAATCTCACGAAATGCACACGTTATCAGCACAGTCACTGTTACAGCTGACCAGATTAAATAAAATCTTTCCCATGTAATTCAATCACTTTTCCACTCTGTTTCTAAGACAACCATAATTGAATTATGATAATGTACTTCTTTACGTTGCATTCTACATAATAAATAGTGCTATAAAACTAGAAAGGAAAGTTCAAATAGTTAAAATATGGCAAACGAACCCCAAGACGGTCCGATTGATACTGATACCCTTACCTTTGATTGCCCGCCGAGGTTATGCGTTATCTATTTCTTGATACAATTAACATCATCAGGATATCTTAGGAACGGGAGATACGACTCGTGTATTTGAACTAATATGGCTAGACAGAATTAATTCAAAAGTAATTCTGAGTAACGCGAACTTGGATCTAAGCTTTCGACCTATTTCTCTTTCTTGTGACGGCTCTGGTTGGTCGGTTCTCGATGACGGATGAACACATCACTCCAAGTTCGTTTCGTCAACTAAACGTTTCTTATTTTCCCCTAATAGTTCTAATAGCCAATGGCACGCACTTTCTCAGGGGCTTTCGCAGTTGGGATTGGTTTAATATAAAGAAGGTGCTTGTGTCAAAATTTTGAATTGCAGTAGGTTATTATTAAATATAATTTGGATATAATGTAAATGAGAATAGAAATGATAAAACTAAATGTTTTTTATCAACTAACGAATAAAAAGAAATCAATGGGAAGTGAAGCCAATTTGGATTGGTATTCGTTAATTTTAATTATAAATATCTGTTTACCCATGTTTACCTAAATCTATGATATTATCATCGTCAATCTCTATTCTTGTAAGACATGTTGATCTAGACGAAATACGATTCGTAAAATGAGACCAAATTTCACTTAGTAACGTTCAGAGAAGTGCGAGCTAGACTAGAATAGCCAATGATTAACGAAACTAACAAAGAGTGTATAATTAGAAACTAAGTTTCTATCCGAGGATTCTATAGACTCAAGAAAATAGCTAGCTCTGTATTCTGCATCTGTCAATGTCAGATTTTCTAATTTTTGTTAGTTAATAAAAAATAAAAAAATACATTACATTACACCGCTAACCTGTCATTCTTTGTGATTTTTGTTATTTCATTTCACGCCCTTAATTAAAAAAAGAAGCCATTAAAGAGAAGAAGAAGTTAAGAAAGAAGTATTTCATTTCACTCCATCACTCCATATCTTAATTTGGTTTCCATAGAAACTTATATCACAAATTATAATGACTAAAAAGTCAATAACTTTAGACATAGACCCCACGATCATGGAAAAAAACATGCGAATTGTTAAGGTAAATATCTTTCTTACATTCTTTTAAATAATAGATAAAGTACAACAGGTTCATTTGTTCTCATTCTGTTCTTGAAATTATGTTCCATATTTATTATAACATTTTGTCTGCTTCAGTACTTATCCCTAGCTTTTGTATCGATCCTTAGTGCGATCTCATTAAACATTGTCTTGTCATGATGCACTCTTTAAATTTTTTAGGAAACTGCTGCTGAAGAAGAGTTTAATAAACTTTTAGCTTCTGTAGATCCTGTACCATCAAAGCTTGTTAAACCCAGACCAGGTAACATTAAATAGTGTAATACTTTAGTTGGTTTTCCATAGTACTATTTATCAAGGTTTGACTAATTGGTTTATTTCTAGGATTCTGTGTGAAGGCATTTACAAAGCCAGACAACAAGAAAGTGTTTGTAAACATATGTTTAACTGAAGCAATTCCTTCTCCTCGAGACATAACCAATGATGAGCTCATGCAAATTCTCAGCTCAGAAGACCCTTCTTCATACAGGGTTCCCATGAGTATCGGGGAGGGGCGCACTGAACCTGACAAATCTGGTGCTCCGGCAACTGTCTATGATGTAGCTATAAACCCTGAATTCTTTAAAAAGATAGAAAAAGATGATTTGTTCCAAACCTTCTTCCTCACTGTTGTGTTTGAGGGACTCCAGGATAAGTACCAATTTGAGATAGAGATGCAGAAGTTTAATGTATTGAAGAACAGGAAATCTATTGGTACTCTACAAACACACAGAATTCAGATCAGAGATGTAAAAAATTGTGAACAAACAGCGAAGCCCCTCATCCAAGAGATTGATGAGAAGCCAACTAGCAAGATCACTGAAGTGACACCTTTGAAAAAAGAAATAGTGTATAGATTAAGACGTGAGCCACCTACTGGTAAAATCGAGTATCTGTTGGCAGAGTTCAAGATACCTTCTTCTGTAAGTAACCAGTAGTTTTTTTTAGATCCCAAAAGTGAATAAGCGGGTGTTGGCTACTGATTATTTATATTTAGATACATTATGCGCACACTAAAAGCATTCAAAACCCGTTGCCAATTACTGACAGTTGCTATGGTACCATATTTCTACAAACGAAAGACGGCAATCTGTAGCGAACGCTATTGTTAGAAAGAGATAAATAGTGTCGCGGCATACCTAGATACTGCTTCTCGCTGCCCGCGCATGACTGCCATTAAGCTACCCTTCTTTATCACACTCATATGATATCTAATTGTGTATGTCATGTTTCGCAGGTGATAGTGACGCCGGTGCAAATTAAACAAATTATGGCGAGATGTAAACAAAATGTAAAAAAAAAAAATGATACTAATGAATGAAATGAGAGAACCTTGCTTCTATTTTTTTATGAAATAGATTTTTTACTTTCAATAATAGATTATTTTTATTGTCTTTAAAGCGTGCGTGTCAGCGGCCGCGGCGCAACTGAACGGTAGTAAGGCGATTTACCTTCCATTTTGAGAAAAGCTTATGAGCGCAGATGACGTATCTTAATATAAAATATCATTTATCATTTTTAGAGTTCCAGGGATACTTTGATGTCTATCTTTTTGTCTTTTCTAGTAAATATATACAAGCTATTAACTTTAAAATTCGGAAGACATGAAAATAATTGAATAGATATGGATAAGGCGTCTGAAACGCTCATCCCAAAATTCCATATTTTGAAAATACGAGATTATACTTTATACTAGATTCCCAAAACACCAGATTCAAAACAAGGATTAATTTATTGTACTAACCAAAAATTTTGAATATGGTCTTTTGGGAATCTGGTATAAAGTGTAATATGGCATTTTCAAATTATGGTATTTTCGGAATGAGCGGCCTGAAACTCAACCACCGAAGTCTCTCAACTCAACCTCTGAAGTGAGGGGTTGGAAAGTAAAAGTAACTTTATAATTACACATGAGATGTCTTATCTGCTGCTGTTGAATTTGGATATTCAAATATTCAATCATTTAATGTGGCATTATTTTTTCTAAAAACTCGTTGTCGATGCTGACATGGCTGACTGTATTTTTGGGACTTAGCGCGGTTGTAATTATTTGCAGGTGGAATTAAATGATCTAAACTTAGAAGTGGGTGAAGATCGATTGGTCCTGGACTCCAAGGGGATGTATGATCAAGTTGACTTCTTCCTGCCTTGCTGTGTAGACCATGATGTCATTGATGCAACCCTCAATAGGAACAATGATGTAAGTTTTCTTCAATATGTACAAAGCGTGGCGATTTTGCACTCCTCTCTTGTCTCTGCATTGATGTGGTGAAATGTGTAGTGCTTAAGTATATGAAAATATAAGTAAATCCACTTTATACTCCAGTAACTTTAGTCAACATGATTGTGTTTGCGTCAAATCCGGTAGTTCTGATTTTTTGCTAACTTGTTTATGATGTTGGTCCAATGAATAATCGAAGTTTGTGACCTCGAGTGCCGAACGCAATTTTGTCAAAAATAAAAAAAAATAGCGAAAACTCCGGTTTTTCTTTCAGATTTCGGCGATTATAACACTAAAGAACTAGATTTTGGAAGTAACTTCTCCGCTCATTTTTAAAGCAAACGATATTTGCTACCATGTGAGACTAAAATTGTCTTTTTAGACCCAACAGCTTTCGAGATAAAGCTTTTCAAAATTCAACATTTTTTCGAACTTTTCAATCTTTTGCAATAAGTACGTTCTGTTAGGGATAACATTTCACTTTGTGATACCAGCACCAAATTTTAATGTTGCTAAACATGTTATTCTATCTGAAAAACCGTCGGGACCTCTTGTTCAATCATAACTCAGAATTGACACAAACATCACAATATATTCGTGTTAATCCAATTATCAGAAACTTATTTGTTTTTTTTTCATTCTTAATTATTTGTATCCAAATGATATCATAATCATTACATTATTTTCAGGTGCTGTTTGTGAAGATGCCGATTATCTATTAAATAACCTTTGTTATTTATTAGTCTTTAAAGGAGTGATATTTTAGTATAATTCTTCCTAATAAAACATGTAAGATTTTAAGTAAATTGTTTATTTAAATTATTACTCTAATAAGCGGCTTAAATAATAATATATATTATTGGTTCTATCACATTTGCTCTTAGGAATTGTAGATCGCATTTGAAATACATCACAATATTTGCTTAACTCTTAACACTGCTCAGCCCACGACACCCCTATAACGAAATCTGACTGACAGTAACAGGTTCACAGGTGAAAGCTGAATATACCGTAAAACCAGAGTATTAACAGTACTAATGTACTAACAGTACAGTGTTAATGGCGCGGTATGCAAGACATTTGTCGAATAAGCAGTTAATTCTCAACCCACAAGCAACATCTTGGAAAATCTTGCAAGCAACTGTTCTGGCCCGGTATTCAATAAGGTAAAAACCACGTTTGAGCTGTTATCGTATTGTCACCGTTTTGATAGCTCTTATTTACTTGACAGTACTGGCGGCTGACGTCATTGGAATACCATACCAGATTAATTACGATATCGTTTTGACCGCCTAGAATACCGGCCCTGGGCCTCTATTCTAGGCGGTACAAACTTTATTGTATTAGACCTGTTATGGTATTGTTTATAACTCGGCTGTTATTACTGTCAAGTAAATAAGAGCCATCAAAACGTTATCAATACGATAACAGGTGACAGACGATACGGTTTTTACCGCCAAGAATCTCGGCCCTGTCCATCAATAAATATAAGCAGCAGAGTACCATTAATACTAAGGGTTCACTGTACATTGCAACTGCAACATCGACGAGTTCCTACATCACTGGGATTCATATAAGCTACGCCTGTTAAGTCAGCTCTGTGCTAATGGCACGGTCATCAGCGTATCGGAGACATTTGTCCTAGAGACCATTCATTCTCAACCCAAAACCTTTAAAAGATCTTGCAAGCAACTGGCCATCAATAAACAGTACCTATACTCGAAACTGTAATTAGATTCCAAAATCCTAACCTCAACCGACGCACATTCGCTGTGATTACTGCATTTTGGTTTAAGTGTAGGTATTTTTATCAATTAAACTGACCCTAATATTACTGGTTACACGAGTTCTCATTGATATGTTTATGAAATAATATTTTAATAAAGAAATAATCAAGATGGGAACTGTCAGATTTTGGAATCTAATTAGATTTTCGAGTATAGATGACCAGAATGACTAGATGCCATTAACAATTTTTTTTAAACAGTGGAGAAGCACTCCAAAATTTCACACTAAAGAAGAAATGGAAGTAAAAACACGTCCTGCTGGATGAAAAAATAATAACTCCTCGATAATTGACAATCATACCATAAACTAGTAGGTATGTTGTTAGAATCAGCATTAAACAGACAAGTTTTTACAATATGTGGTCGATAGTGTAATTTTTTTAACGAAATTTCTTACAAAATCGTGTAAAGATTTTGTTAGATAGCAGTTTTAGAAACCATTTATTTTTCTGACGCAATGAACATTTTTTCAGCTGAAAGAACCTTGTTAGAAGAGGTACCTATTTTTAAATAAAATAAGCCGATAGGGTAACAGTTTTTTTTTTAAATGTTAATTCTTAGAGAGCCATTTAATGATTTAATAAAACATAACTTTTTAACCGTCAAGAGTCGAATCAGCACTTATTGGTTAAAATGATTGGAAATAACCGCATCTATGTCCCTGTTCGATTTGATCCACACTTACAAGTACATCCTGTATATAAATATACAAGCATTTCTCGTTTAAAGGTATTGGATTAATTAAGCCGTAGTGTCACATTCAAATTAGTGATGATGGTTTTTATTTTTTGAAAGATGTCAATAATATGAAAAGATATTATAAATAGTTTGTTATCTAATTATGGAAGTAAACATCATGCGCATTAATGAGTTTAGCTTCTTATTGACTATTATTTGAGCCGTAATTTTAAGCTGACTTCCTAATGAGATTACATTGTGAGATTACTTATATTTTATATTTATAAAAAGTCGGGTAGGTATGTACTTCATAAAAAAATGTTTTCGTGGTCCTTGAATAGAGGTTTGGTGATATAATTGGAATGCCTGAGTCAGTCAGAGATAGACAGATCTAGGTTTCAGTCCTGTTCTGGGCTCACTTGAAAAAATTGGTCTCATGCAAAAGTAAAGCCTGGTATGGTCTGAATTTATATTCTGTCATTCTAAATTAGGAATGCAAAAGGAAAACTTAGCTCCTTATGTGGAAGCATTACTAATATCATATCTTCTTATATGAAAAATTCAGCTAAAAAATATTCAAATTTTGTAAGTAAATTTTGCCTGTTTTTTTCTATGTATACAAGAGGTTAAAATTACATTTACCCTAATGGCTACACTCTGTATTTCGACTTGAAAAAACGTTTACATTTTGATTTAAGCTATTTACAGCTATTCCCAATATTCAATCTTTATTTAATTTTCAATGCTTCAAAGAACTTTTTATTATCATCGAAAAGGTAATGATGTTTGAGAATGGCTTTAAAGTGAATACTGATGACTTTTACAACTCATCATGTTTAGCCTTAACGCCTGCTAGTAGCTGGTCGTCGTACTGCGTGAGATGCGCCTTGACCTGGTCAAGGATTTTCTGGTGGTGCTGCACCGGTATACTGACGACGCTGCTGAACCGCTGGCGCGCGTTGCTGCCCAGGTACAGCCTCAGGGAAGGATAGCTCGAGATATGCTCGTGCTGGCAGATTCCGCGCTCGTTCAAGCAGTTCACCTTGCCTAGGTTCACTGCGTTATTTAGTTGCTGTGGAGGTTCACAATGATTAGTGATTAAAATAGGAGTTAATTTACGTACTTTGGGAGTAATTCAGTAATTTTTTGATAGTATTCAAGTACGAGAAAAAAAATGGATCAGTAAGCACAATTAAAACAAGCTTTAAAAAACCTGACTGTTGTTGCTAACCAACTTTAGTTCGTCATAAATCCTAAATGGTCGTTCAAAATGTTTTTTCTTTAAAGAAACCTATTAGTGATTTTTAAATACCTATTGAATGATATCACCCCATTTGTCATAGTTCGCCTACTTTTTTTTCCTTTTTACAATATGGCGTCTAGTTGCCACCATATTGATTTTTTATTACTGTTATATCTTTAGTGACACTCGAGATTGAGACAAATCGATTGACATAAGAATCATCGAAATCGGTCCACGCTTTTTTCTAGAGCGCCACAAAGGACCAATCATACATTTATAGACTGATAAACACAATACCCTTCTCATTCGGCAGTCTGGTAAGAAACCGGCCAAGTGCTAGTTGAACTCCGTAAATAAGTAAATTTGTTTAATTTTTTTTGATAGAATTCTTGTAGGTATTCCTGTAATCTACAAGCAAGTAGTTTTGGAGATCAATTTAATCTTTATTGCACAAAATAATACACTTGATACCCAAAGGGCGAACTTAATGTCGTAAGGCATTCTCTACCAGTTAACCTTTGGGCAAAGCAGAAATTGTGGTGGATTTTCTTATTATTTCATGAATTAAATCAAAACTATTTATTTTGCAACAATAACAAAAATATATTTGAGATCCACATAATGAGCCCTTTCATTTAATATTATGACACAGTAAGATTTGCAAATCTTTTTTTTTTAATTCCTAATAATTTCTACCCCGAAAATAATCCTTATTAAAAAAAACTTTCTGTTTCCCACCAAATATCACCTAATTTGGTCCAGTAGATTCGGAGCAATTTGGCTGTGACAGACGGACGGACAGACAGACAGACGCACGAGTGATCCTATAAAGGTACCGTTTTTTATTCTTTGACGGAGCCCTAAAAACTGTTTTATAAATGATGGACAGGTTGTGAAACTTTTGGTACGGGTTTTGGCGGGTTTTTCAATTACTTAAATAATTACATTTATTTATTTCAGGCGCAGAGACAAATTACAAGCGGTAAAATAACAATAGATCACTTAACACTACATATTCGTAAGCTTGCAACTAGATGAAAACCGTGCACAGCATACAGCATTCTACTTTTACATTACTTACTAATTAATTGTATTATACATTATAAAACAACGTGATATAAATTTAAAGTTAATACAATAAGCACTCAATACCAATATTAAAACCATGAAGTGGGTGAATTAAATATTATTTATTTTTTAAGAGGTAGACGCATTTGTCTTTTTATCTTATCTGATTAAATAATTCATCGAAACCGTTGTTCAATATTTAAAATGTTATTTATTACTCTAATCACTCATTATTTATTAATTTAATCAGAAAAATTGAGTTTTTTTTTTAAACTAGAGCGTTGGTCTCTCATTTACACTTTCGCTGATGCGCGGGCGAAGGATGCGTTCGGATAATGCATTTGCCAAAGTTACGGACCTAGCGTCTATAGACCGGACATCGCCTATGTTTAGGTGGTTCTGGACTCGTCGTCCCACTGCTTTCGACGGACGTAGCCTTAGCCTTACCTCGCGGTGGGCGGTTTGCGCTTGGGGCGTCTGAACCTAGCGAACCTAACCTAGCTACTTTTCCGTACTCGTGGTTAAATGATTTCTGACGAAAGCGGATATCCATGGGACAAAAATAATGGGACCAGTGAGCCTAACCGTTTAGGGGTTTAGGCTGGAGTCGAGAAGACACGGAGAAATCAACGAAAGATCAAGGCCTTATAAAATATAGATGCTGTTACTGGGTAATAGTTACTTACAATGCCTGCGATGGAAAAGTCTGCATACATCTCGTAGCAGCGGTGGCATCGGGGAGAGTGGAAGTATACCAACCACGGCTTCCTGCCACTGAAAAACAGACAATAATGGTAAGACAGGCTATTTAGTTTTCATGCTTCCCAAGTGGAGAGATGTAAATTGTCACACTTGTAATCTCAAGATTTCATTGCGTTAGGCTGAGGAATAAGGGACGAATCAAATTTAACGTGCTATAATTCCTACAAGCCGCAAGCTTCGAGTGGACGCGGTGCGTTCCGTATTTGAAACTTTTTTATCGATATCGATAGTTGTGTAATAGAAGAAAAAAACGGTCTACCAAATACAAAAAAATATTTAAAACAAAATTTTACGTGAGGTTTGCACAAAATTATATAGACACAGATGCAATTTCTTCTTCGAAATCCACGTCAAAACACACAGCAGCATGTGACATTTTATTTGTTTTGTCATAGTAATAAGAGTAGATAATCATTAATTTGTCAACATTCTCTGGGAGTATACTATTTCGTTTACCACTATAAAGCCATTTATGTATATATGTATATACTAAATGAACGTTCTACGTCACTCGACGTCAAGGGAGCAAATCTATAAAACTCATTGTAATTGGTATGGTGTTCAGGTTGGGTAAGATTTTCAGATATTTCTCGTAAGGTTTGGATTTCGGTCTAGTACAGCTTCAAGTTTGAGTATCACCGGTAAACGTTTAATCTAATTTATGTAACAACGAACAGTGTCCAGAATGAGGAAAGATTCCGTTTCCGATTTCCGTAATGGACAAAGTTGAACATTTTAATTGTTCTATCGAAGAGCTGGGCGCGTGCACTGACCTTTGGGGCTGTAAGTCCTCTGCGAGCACCCGCTGGGAGAAGGAGGTCCAGGTGAGCTGGACGCAGTCGTCGAGCCGCGCCAGCGCCCACTCCGCGATGTACGCCGCCTCGGACACCTGCTGTAGGCTCACTCTGTAAATTAAACAACCTGTTCGTCGCAGTGCGTTTCTGCCCAGTTTTTACTTGAAGATTACAACCCGACCACCCGAAATGTGTGTGTCGATCTTCAATCAAAATTAAGCGACGCATATTTATCCTCAAAAAACCCAGAATATAAAAGTCTACCGAGGTCTATCTAATCGAGGGCTCAGAGAAAATAGTTTAGAATGATGTCAGTGATGTAGTTACGAGAAGTGCTGTCCCGAGGCGATGGGGTAGAGCCGCGCGGTGGGCGCGCGCACGTTGCCGCAGAGGCCGGCGCGCGCCGCGCACTGCAGCACGCCCACGCGCACGAACGGCAGCGCCCGCAGCTGCACAGTCCAAGGCGGTTACATACAACAGTCGCTAGTCCTCTCCCTTCACGTACGAAAGCAATACATTCGCGATTGTTTCTAACCATCTATAAACACGGCAATGTCGACAACTGATCCACTGGTTGTGCAGAATGAATACGCGTGTTTACATACATACTACACGCAAGTTTTTAAGGTTCTGTAGTCAACAAGGAACATCAGAATTATGCCGACAAAGTAGTAAAATAAAATCTTTTGATGTTTTTTTTTCGTATGCGTTGGGGTACTAATAATGGTGTTTTAATGTGTTTTCATCATGTACAGGCTTTGTAATGGCGAATCAGGTCCAAGGGGTTGAAGTAAATTTAAAATCAGGCAGTTCCACATATCCCTACTGGTCTATCCCTCCTGGTAGGGAAGAAAGGATTTTTTTTCCACATTTAGCTACTAGGGGGGAATACTTTTCCACTTATCTCTACTGATAAAATAATTCAGGAAATTGATATCATCGCATTGAAAAATATGAGGTAGGTTTAGGTTATGTTAGTTTTGCAGCAGGCCCGGAGGGCCAAACTATCCAGAAATAGGAGCTGTCGATTTCTGCGAAAGTGTATATAATGCGAATAAATCGTTTTTTTTAAGGTACCTATAATAAATGATTTTTCTATGTACTTGTACTTTATCTTAGTAGAAATGTGTGGAAATAAAACATCATTGTATCCCCCCTAGTAGCTAAATGTGGAAAAAAAATCCTCTCTTCCCTACCAGGAGGGATAGACCAGTAGGGATATGTGGAACAGGGGTTAAAATCTACGCAGTTTTATTATCTCCAAAATATCCAACAGATGGCGTTACGTCTCTGGATTTCGACACGTAAAGCCTACCCGTTTCGAAAGAATATGAATTTATCTTTTCTAATTGATATCCCACGCGGCAGAAGTATGCAATTCGTTGCCTATTTATTTATTTATTATAACGAGTTGCAATAATCGATTCATCATGATTTTGGTTTATTTAAACCACGACTTTAACACTTGCTGGTCAGACAGCCCCAGATAGCTGTTACGAGGCTACCTTATCTGCGAGGACCCGCCAGGCGTGCTTGTATCGGTCGTGGCCGGGCGGCAGGAAGGCGACAAGCCACGCGTGCTCGCGGCTTACGTCAACGATCTCTAACACTTGCTGCTCAGTCAGCTCCAGATCTGAAAACATCTCATTCTGTACAATACAACCATCTTTGAACAATTTACAATTAAATCTTGATTCTCTAAACAT
The DNA here is from genome assembly GCA_927399475.2 of Acleris emargana. Taxonomy (NCBI): domain Eukaryota; kingdom Metazoa; phylum Arthropoda; class Insecta; order Lepidoptera; family Tortricidae; genus Acleris; species Acleris emargana. The sequence continues at coordinate 12,920,231 of OV656841.1, read as the reverse complement.
TAACCCTTTGAAGTCTAATGTAGTCTTATTTTGAAAACAGGAGGATGCCCGCGATTTCGTATGTGTAAAATTAATTTCCCGCTACTATATTTCTGCCCGTTAGGGGTTAATTTGTGATAAATCCGTTATAAGTGCACCTCTAGGGTACAGGTGGTTCAGGCTATTCGAAGTCTGACAGTAGTCAGTCAGAGACTCGCAGCTTTTTTTATATATGCGGGGTTCATTCTAAAGGAGCGTACATACAAAAACCCGGAACAACTTTTTTTGTCCTATTCTATTCCAGTATTAGTAATACGAATTCTCTAATTTTACCACAGGTATTTATGCGACATATATTTTTCGCTAAAATAATGAAAAACTTCAAGGCGAATAATTGGAATGGAAAAAAGTTATTAAGTTTTTGTCTCTCATGAGAATTAAGGGTTTTGCGTTAACGGCCCTTTATAATGAAGCCCGCGATATCTAGATTAGTATTGACAGACCGTGAGTGTTGTCCGTCAGTAAGGCGTTGGGCAAGGACATATTGGGCCATTTGCAACGTTAAAAGATGGCGGACGTGTAATTTGTTTTAGACTTTAATTTTTGGGTAATTAGGTGTTCAAAGTTCTTTTCTGATAGTGATTTGTACTTTTTATGCCTTAGTGTCGCACAGTGATTGAAGACTTGGACTTATTTCGTGTATCTGGCATCTTTCTTCTCGTTTCAAGTGGACTCGCAGTGGTGCAGAGGTTAAAACTATCTTGACCTCTGACCTACAAATCACCGTACAACGTTGCCCCCAATCTTCCTAGAGAAGATTGGATTGTGTTTTATACTCATATAAACCTTGACACTGGCGAAATCACTTCACGTGGAAGCCATATCCCTGCGGTAGTAGCTGTTCAAGTCGCCGCGGGGGAAAAAAAAAAAAAAAAAAAAAAAAAAGGACATATTGTAACGTTGCGTTTTTATCATGACTTAAACAAACCCAAACTCAGAACTAGCAACATTCTCGAGTAATTTTAGAGGCTGGTAACTGCATTGACATTTGGTGTCTAATTTTGAATTAGGGTTGTCAGCCTTAGATTTTCTACTCGATTGTTGGGAAATAAAGTAAACATCAAAGTTTATTTTACTTTATTTCATTTTACATAAATGTATGAAAGTATTTGCTGAACCAAAGTTTTGTAAGAATTTAGGATTCAGGAAGAACAGTAAATGGTAGCTTTCTCAATCAACGGTTTTATTGTTTTACAAATCAGTAATACCAAAGTTAAAAAGTAAGTCGTTTCAGGGTAAATTCTGGGGTAAATATTGTGGGAGAATTTCTTCATTTGAGGGTGCTCCAGGGTGCTCCCGTGGTTGTGTCCTTGAGCCATCTTGGCTAGATTGTGCATATAACAGGCATCCCAAGATGTGTGGAGAAAAGAAGCTTGATTCATCTTGTGCAGGACGGAGGTCCTTATTTTGATAGAAGTCTCCTGTGGCTTATGTGGCAAAGGAGCAGCAGATTCAAGAGTTATTTTGTGGCAGTAACAAAATCGTGAGTATTTATTTTGTTAGAATAATACATGTGCACCATGTAACCAAGTTTCTTAACCTCGTGGTTAACTTTCAGTTCTTCAAACCATAAGAGAGAGTTATTTATGCCGGGACGGAGGGAAAGTCAGCGTTTGAGATAATCTCTATTGGATGGTCTCCGGTAAGCATCTCTTGATCTGCTTTACTCTGCTCTCCGCTTATTTTCTGCCATGTGCATAACCTAATCGAAGCAATTTGGTTCTTTCCAGCTGGATGGGAAATTAAGAAATTCAGACAATTTAAATTATGAAATTTAGGAACAAATTATAAAACTTAGGAACAAATTAAGAAATTTAGACAATTGAAATTTAGAACAGTCCATTTAGATAATTCAGATTTAGGTTTCATACAGTTGTGTGCTGATAGTAATTTTGATATCACCACATCTGTTAAGTTTGTGTTTGCTTTCCTTTTCTTCAGAACTTTGAAAGCACATGTTTAGTAAATTTCACTTTGCACAAGAGATTTAGTCTGTGAATGAAGAAGCTAAGGCTTGCTAATTTTGTGTAATTTAGTAGTGCGGGTTAGGACATTTTACCAGCCGCCTTTTGTTTGTGTAGCAAGACCTTGACTATTTTCTTCCTGATCCTTCTGCAACAAACTGCTTAGAGCTCTTCAATGTTAGGGGATCTTACTGCTTGCGCCGCCTGAACCTTATATCTTTGCGCGCTTACTGTGCGGCTTGCACTAAGGAGTCTGCATAGAGTCAACGCCCAGAGCATCGCGTTGCAACTCACACTGCCCTGATCCTGTCTGCAGCCAGACAGCCCTTTGCAGTAAGGTTACTTCAGATTGAGGTCTGTGAATTAATTATTTAATTAAACTTTAGGGAATTAGGATATAAAAGTAAAATAGGATATTGGAATTGATGGCATTAGGTTCCTTAGGGGCTAACCAACTTTAGCATAGTTAATTGTGAACCTATCATAAGAACCATAGTGTTTAAGCACGACCCATGCTTTTGCTGAGCTTTAATGTTTATAATGTCTGGTCGCTTCAAAACCAAGGTTTGCAATTAAAATAAGTATATCTATAATGTTACAGAAAGAGTAGTAATAAAGATTGTATTCAACTTACTAATTCGTTTCCTTTAGCTCCATGATATAAACCCACTCTTTGTCCAAAGGTCACGCCGGACATTATTATTATTTTAAGTTTGGTTTAAGATTTAGTACATTTCGTTTACGACGTGTTCCTTCTATTGGCCGGGCCAGGAAGGCATGTCGCAATGGCGCCCACTAATTTTGATTAATTTCGCATTATTTTGAGTGACTTCTGGTTAAGATTGGGTATATTTCGTATGAATAATCTTATGCCATCAAAATCCATTATTTCCACTTGTATTGTGCCACGTTGTCACTGTATTGTGCTTGATTTTAGTGTTGTCTAGTCTTTTGAGACAAATTTACGTTAATTTACACAATTTAACTTTAGTTGTGAACAAATTTTGTGAGATTTAAGTTGATTGAAATCTTTCCATAACCTTTAATTAACCAGTACATCTTGTTTGACAAAATGAAAATTACATTTTCATCCGTTAATATTTGAATCGTTAGTGAAGTGTATGAATAACTAGGTATTATATCACTTATTGTGTACTTTTCAGATTGTGAGACTGTTTAATTGAAATCTTTTGATCTTCTAAAAAAAAAAGAAATCTTATGCAACATTTCATACTTGATACCAAATTTTATACCTAAATACAAAGTGATCATTTAGACACCACTTTTTATGCATTTAATTGGACTTATTATTTAGCAAAGTAGATAAAGCTTTAAAAATTGTACAAGTCAATATAACAGTTTAGTTTTCAACCATTAAGCACTGAATTTACCTAATAATTACATAATTGTTCATAACGGTAACTCATAAGTGATGCACATGAAATAAAACATTAGTAAAAGTCTCAAATATATTAGGATTTTATTACTTTAATAACTGTACAACTAAAAACACATTTTGGTGTTCATATTATGAAACTTTAGTTTAAACATAAGTGTTAAATAGTTATACATGAACTATAATCTACAGTAGGTATAATTATTTAAAATTGTTGCATTTTGTGATACTGAGTAACAAAACTACCTATACTTAGCTATAAAAGAGATATTTTAAGTTTTTTTGTAAGCCATTAATTCCAATTTAACATTCAGAATATTAGCAATTATTAAAATAAATAAATTAAATTCAGTATATCTATAATGTTACAGAAAGAGTAGTAATAAAGATTGTATTCAACTTACTAATTCGTTTCCTTTAGCTCCATGATATAAACCCACTCTTTGTCCAAAGGTCACGCCGGACATTATTATTTTAAGTTTGGTTTAAGATTTAGTACATTTCGTTTACGACGTGTTCCTTCTATTGGCCGGGTCAGGAAGGCATGTCGCAATGGCCTGTTTTTTTTTTTTTTTTTGTTTATTTTAACATATTGTTAATTTTCACCGCAGAAAAATTGCCAAAGGCAATAACGACAATCAAGTTCTATGCAGACGAAGCGGTAGGCAAAACCTGGTGTTTATACGAGGGGAGGTCCAAAAGTTCGCGGAATGGAGGGGATGGGGGTGGGGATGACTATATTTTTTAGTATAGTACTAATGGCCAACTCATTAAGAGTATATATACCAACTTTCAGCCTGAAGAGCTCATTACTTTACAAAATATCGTCGAGCAAGCAAGTCAATCTGGAAAAATCCTGGAAGTATGGAGCAAATTGAGTATCGAGCCATCATCAAGTTCCTGACTAAGCAAGGAAAAACTCCTCAGACCATCATGAGTGAGATGTCAGTAGTTTACTGTGATCATTGCCCTGGAAAAACAATGATTTACAAATGGCACGGTCTTTTTAAAATTGGCAGAGAGTCCATTGAAGACGACCCTCGCCCAGGACGGCCTGTCGAGGTCACCACATCAGATACCGACGGAAAAGTTGAAAAATTAGTATTAGAAGATGCTCGCCTGAAGAAGAAACAGATTTCTGCATTAGTTGGAGTATCTGAAACCACTATTTTGCAGATTCTACATGAACACCTCGGCATGATTAAAGTGAGTGCAAGATGGGTGCCGAGAATGCTTACGCCGCATCAGCGACAGCAGCGAATCGACGCGTGTAGCAGTTTTTTAGAACGGTGTGGAGAAGAAAGTACGTCGATTTTGAAGCGGATTGTTACTGGAGATGAAACTTGGGTTCATCATTTTGAACCTGAGTCTAAACAGGAGTCGATGCAATGGCACAAGAAGGGTAGGCCGGAAAGTTGATGGCTACGATTTTCTGGGACTGCCAAGGAATTTTGATGATCGACTACAAAAGCAAAGGTGTCACAATTACTGGAGAGTACTACTGTAGGCTACTGGAGCAGTTGCGGGAAGCTATCAAAGGAAAAAGGCGAGGAAAGCTGGCTAAGGGTGTGCTGTTACTTCAGGATAATGCTCCAGTTCACAAGAGTCGTATTGCGATGGCTGCCCTGAACAAATGTGGCTTCGAAGAATTGGTTCATCCCCCCTACAGCCCGAACCTGGCCCCCAGTGATTATTATTTATTCCCAAATTTGAAGAAAGAGTTGCGGGGAAGAAAATTTCACACCGATGATGAAGTAAAGGACGCAATTTTGGCTCATTTTGACAGCAAAGAAGAAAATTATTTTTATGTGGGTTTAGAAAAATTAATATCCCGATCTAACAAATGTATTAACCTTAAGGGAGATTATATTGAAAAGGAAAAATAGTAACGTCTTTTTATTTAATTATTTAGCCCTCCATTCCGCGAACTTTTGGACCTCCCCTCGTAAGTCATAGCGGTGGCAAAATGCGGTTATAGAATTATCAACAAGTTTTTAAAGTTGTAGGTAATTCTGTAGCTCTGCCTATCCCACTCTGGGATTACATGCGTGAAGATATGTATGTATGTATGTATGTATTGTACTAACCTGCGCTGTTTTTTACAAGCTGAATAAACTCGACAATTTGCTTGTAATCGGCCGCTCCATTGAATATCTCTCGTTTGTGGCCGCTCTGTATCAGTATGACCGGCTCCTTTGACGTCACCTCGCGGCAGAGGCGCGCCGACTGCTCTGTGCACTCCACCGTCCCGAACTGTAACACAGAAAAAGGTTTACAATTTATTTATTTTAATTACACGCTTTAATGCTGACTCCTTTTCTAATACTGATGATAAACTCACTATCAAAAAACGAGTCAAATGAGTCCAAACTAGACTGATCTACTATGAGCCATTGAGGAGATCCTATGTGACACTTTCGTCTCCATCATCAGACCGGCTCATGAAGTTACCTAGGTATACCAAATTTCAGCTCAATCGGTCCCAGAGAAGTAGTTCGGGACAGATGTTGCAAGGAAGATTTGTCGCGAACATACAAACTTACCTACATACGTTGCAAGTTAAGAAAAATCTTGTAAAAAGTGTTACAACTAGGTTGATTTCCTTGATGATTATGAGTTATGAGTGTTATGACGTCATAAAATTGAACAAGAAGTCATTAACCAAAGCAGTCTATGAAGCCTAGAACGACTTACTGACAATATGGCGTCCGCGACTGGAGTGGTCAAAATATTGACGGCTAATAATAGGGTGTACTCTTGTACTCTGACAGAATAAAAATAGGGGCTAACCGACGAACGATGTAATTAACGAGATGTTTACTATAACTACATTTCTAACATATGCAAAGTTAAACTTACATTAATATCGTCAGACGGGCGGAGGTGCAGTGCGGCGCGAGTGAAGGCTTCGGCCAGGGGGCCCCACGAGGACTTGGGCGGAGCCACCAGCACGACCCACCATCCTTCTTCTGTAAAACAACCACTTACGAAATGACTACCAGGACATAGCCCTAAAGCCAATTTAAACTTAAGGGTTAAGAGTACCAAGCATCCAGTGGCGCCCTATTGGATTTTTTTACGACTAGGCATATACTACGCATGTAAGGGTCAAAGAGCGTATTCCTTAAGTGATTTATCTCCATAAAATTATATTATTAAGAAAAGTTCATATAACAGAGAAGTAAAGACATAAGATAACAAACCTTCGTGTAAAGTGTGCAAAGTGTTCGGCATTAAAGAATGCAGCCTAGTAACTGAGGGAGAAACGTGAAGGAATGATTTAATGTCTACTGACGGTGGCGCCTTTTGGTAGCCGCCGCCAGGTTTGAGCAGCCCCCACGTTGGCGTCTCCTCGGCCTGGAGCGACAGGCACAGGTGCACCCATTTGTCGCAGTCGATTTCACCTGAAATGACAATTCGATCATGGTACATGAAAGCTAAGTATGCTTTACAAGCTAACTAGAGTAGTCGACCAAGTTATTAACTGGACCCTACACTGCTGCGTGGCCCCACGCGCTCTTGGCCGTTTTATTTGTATTTATAATCAAGTCATTTTAAATCAAACCAATAAAATTAATAATATTTACCAAAATGCATGATCGGGAACCGCATTCTCATTTGATGCAAAAATAGCCGGTTCTGGTCTCGCGACGACGAGAAATACAACGCCCAAGAGTTTTTATAACCATTCCGGAGTTGGTTTCGTATTTCCTATAAATAATAACAATTATTAATGTGACTACGTACATACGCAAGCAAGTATTTAAAACTGCATCTAGATCAAATCTAGATCTAAAAACACAGTAGAGAGACTAGTCTCTCACCGAGTCACCAAGGATTCCGTATATCACACAATATAAATTACTAGCGACCCGCCCGCGGCTTCGCCCGCGTGGAATGTATTATACATATAAACCTTCCTTAAGAATCACTCTATCTATTAAAAAAAACCGCATCAAAATCCGTTGCGTAGTTTTAAAGATTTAAGCATACATAGGGACAGACAGCGCAAGCGACTTTGTTTTATACTATGTAGTGATAAACGCTGATTAAACTAAAATAACGACACAAAAGACTTGTTAAGAAATCCAACCAGCAAAGTTTACCAACCACAAGGTGAAAACGAAACAAAATGCGTGCTCGCGTTAAAACATCGAATTGACTACTTAGGTTTGTATGGGGACCCGCTTATTATTGTCTATAACATATTCTTTTAGCTATGGGAAACATAAAAACTTTAAAAAGAACTAGCCGAGACCAACGACCATTTTGAACTGGGCCGGTATTCTAGGAGGTAAATACCATATCGTCTTTGACCTGTTATCATATTGTCATCGTTTTGATAACTCTTTTTTACTTGACAGTAATGGCGGCAGGGTTAGTACAGTTAGTTAGGTACTGGGCCTCTATTCTTCAGGGTTTAACCATCTTGATAATACAAGAACGATACCATTCTTTAAATCTCACCTTAAATTTGTCGGAGTCTATCGGCTCAATTTCCGGCAGAACTTCGACTATCTCGCTCAATATCTCTTTCTCGTCAGTTGTGGTAAGCTCCTTAACAGTTTTCCGATATTTAAACACCACCGTGGAGTAGTCGTCGTTCGTCAGGCGACCCCTTATGTTATCGTCTTCTATTATAACAACGGTGACTAATCCCATCTGTAAATAACAAGATATTGTGATTTGCTAGCTTAGTTGATAAGATTGATAAGCGTGTAATCAACAGTGATCGGATCTCGGATGCAATTTGGGGTGAACGACCTCAAACGTTATGCTTAACATGGATGTGACACGGGATTTCCCGGGATTTTGGGAAATGGGTTATTTTATTATTAATAATTAATAACTTTTGTCGAGGGTTAAACTAAATAAACAAAATGAAAATGTTCGCTATCTATCTATAATAGGTCATTTATTTGACACATACTTTTAAAACATATTTTAGATATAAAATAACTCTACTTTTTGAAACAAAATTTAAAAATAAACATCTTAATAACATGCAACACAATAGCATACTAATTATATCCCTTGCAATAATACCTAGACAAAAGAAATAGTAACATGACAAAAACTTAACCTAAAAATAAAATGAAATTAAAACTACTATGTTTTAGTCGTGTTTATATAATTAAAGTAACACTATTATTTTTTCAATATTTTCAGGCGTTAATCGATTTCTTTTAACATCTAAGATCCATTTGTAAGTGGAAAAAGACCTTTCGACTTCTACTGATGTAAGCGAAGCGAATTTGTAAATAGAATTTTCGTCACTTGTAGATTCATTTGACATCTGATCTGCGTATTCCCGCACAGTGTCAAGGTCAGGATTTCGATTAATAACTGCTTCTAATTTGTTTATGATAGGTAAACTAGAACACCAATTAACAACTATCCTCACTAGATCAAATTCTACCAATGCATCAACGATTGATGTGTTGCGTTCTTGTAGGTGAATTAAAACTACCTCGATGATTTTAAAGTTTTCGTCTATGAAGTCTAAATCTTTTTTAAGGTCGGGTTTCTGTAACACTTGCTTAGCTTTTCTAATCGCCACTGAATCTGAAGCTCTTAAACATGATAAAACCGAACTGATTTCATTAAAGTATTTTACGTAGTAAGAAACGGCAGAGAGCCAAGTACCCCACCTAGTTATCACTGGCTGAGGAGGTAAAGGCAAATTCGGGTATTTTTCTTTTAACAGTTTCACACGACTGGGAGATTTCAAGAATATTTTTTTCAAGTTTGCGATCATAGTGTCTACATCAGGGTATTGAGATCGAATGTTTTCAGCTACTCGATGCAAAGCATGAGCTAAGCACGTAACATGAATCATCTTTGGTAAAACACTTTTTAAAATTCGTCCAGCCTTTAACATATACGCAACACTATCTGTACACAACATAAGAACATTGTCAACTTTGTCTTCGTAAGATTCACCCCATATTTTTTCTAAACAATCAATAACAAAACTTGATATGGTCTCCCCATTAACTACTTCCAAGACTTTACACGCTACTAGATAAGTTTTTTCGGAAACAGTCGAATTCAAAGGCTTCACCAAGAAATGAACTACATATCTACCTAGAAAATCTGTTGTTTCATCCAGCGATATCCATATTTTTTTATTTGCCAATTTACCGTGTATGGCAGCAATCCGGTTTTTATAAAATTTATCCAAGTAGTTTTTTCTAATTGTTGACTCACTAGGTAAGCGATGGAACGGCCGATTACCACAAGCACAGTGTGAATACTTTTCGAAAAAAGATAAAAATGCTGGATTCTCAATTTGCAACCATGGAATATTGCATAGTATCAGAAACTCTATAAGATCAAAGTAAAAGTCTTCAATTTCATTTTTCTTTGAACACCTTTCTCTGTGTATAGCTCCTTAGACGTGTTTCTGAATCGTACTCTTTCGACACCCAATATAAATTTCACATTTTGTACAATATATACTACGCTTAGTTGATTCGAACATTAAGTCAGGATACGATTTAATCCAACTTAGAATAGTTTCTTCCTTAGGTTGCCACGCCATATTTTAATTTCTACTTGTCTAGGTACGTTTTTTCTAAGAAACCACCACAATCCAAAAAGTCGTCAAATTAAAAATACGTCACTTATAGGTCTGCGTCCGTAGACCTTTTTGTCGGGTCATAAATATCAGGCTGAAACTTTCTAGATCGCTTCATTTCAGTGAGTCGGACAAACTTTATATTTGACAAAAATCTCGGTAGCGGGGACTAATTTTGCTAGAGGCCTTGAAACATGTCGATAAGTCCGGGTGCCAAAAATTTACTAATACCAAGCCGATTCTTATTGAAATTTAAAGATTAATTTATGAGAAAGTCAAAAAGTAGATTGTCCGACAAAATTAATGGGGACTATGCACCAGTAGGACATACTGAAAATGTTGGAAATTCCAACTCAAAAACGTGATTAATATCAGGCTATTTTTTTTTTAAGGGTTAATTAAAATTAATATAATACAACCGTAACGTTGTCCGACAAAAATTATGGGGATATGCGCCAGTCCGACACTCTAAAAATGTCGAAAATACCAGCACAAAAAAGTGATTGATACTTGTCGGACAAACATAAGTAATTGTAGATTAGATCATTTATAACCGAAATATACTGATGTCCGACAAAAATAATGGGTCATATCGCTAGTCCGACAAGAATAATGTATCTGTCGCACTATATAGTAGGTATACAAGAGGTTTTAACCTCTCTACCACAATTAGAAGTTTGTGAATAAATGTAGCTGTACTTGGCTCAAGTTTAATGCATTAACTTTTTTTTAAACAAAGAAAATTCGGTGTGGGTTGACAAAAAGGATGGCGTGGCTGCGTGCATGTGAATAGGTTATGGACGCCACGCGGCCAGTGTTTGTGTTTGTAACTCTGGGTAGTTGGGTGCGCTCTCCTGATATTAATCACTTTTTTGAGTTGGAATTTCCAACATTTTCAGTATGTCCGACTGGCGCATAGTCCCCATTAATTTTGTCGGACAATCTACTTTTTGACTTTCTCATAAATTAATCTTTAAATTTCAATAAGAATCGGCTTGGTATTAGTAAATTTTTGGCACCCGGACTTATCGACATGTTTCAAGGCCTCTAGCAAAATTAGTCCCCACTACCGAGATTTTTGTCAAATATTATAAAGTTTGTCCGACTCACTGAAATGAAGCGATCTAGAAAGTTTCAGCCTGATATTTATGACCCGACAAAAAGGTCTACGGACGCAGACCTATTAATATGTGCACACTTAACGAACACTAGAATTGTCTATTAGTAATGGTTATTTATACCTGAAATTATTATTATTTGTCGTTAATGAGAATGTGATATGATAAGCAGAGCTCGATCTGAATGACAATGTCAGTCCAGACATTGTCATTCAGATCGAGTGCTTATTTCAAGTAGCCATATCATTTAATAAAAGAGGTTGATAAGTGGTAATTGTTTATGAAAAGACTATTAAGATAAGACGTACACGTTACGTTCAGTTCTTCTATGCAGTACTGTAAAAATCTTGTTATTAAATTATTAACTACATATTATTTTATTACTTTTATAGAGTAAACTACTTACAATTAAAAGTTATTCACCTTTTTATAAATGTAGGTATCAAAGAGACTCGCGGGATTGTAAGTCATATCCATGTTAAGATAACGGACTTAAATCCCGGGAAATTGCATCCGAGATCCGATCACTGGTAATCAATATTGTAATATAGGCACTTAATGTCAGCACTGATTAATATTGCATTTTCCAGCAATCAATCTTTTTCGCTTTATCAATCCAGCAGTAAAGCCATGCAAAGCCACACTAACGAGTTTTTAGAACTTGATCGTGACAAATCAAGCAATTATTCACACTTACCAAACGATAGCCTATTCTCGTCAGCACATCCCTGTCAATCCGGTGTTTTCCCAGTACATAAGCCACCGGTTTGTCAACGTCTTTTATATAAGTCAGGGTTGGCACGTATACCTTACTCTCAATGTAAGATAGGACGAAGTCTTCAAGTGCCTTTAATGTGTGAGCGCCGCGGTAGTGTACAAAGTCATCGTTTTTACCCTGAAATTTCATACATCAGTTAGTTTATAGCCTTTCACGGCTGCATAATTTATCAAGTTTCGAGCTCTTAAGAAATCCCTCATCAGGGATAAGAGTATTCACGGACGCGGCATATTGAAGTTAGGTTATTTCCATCTCTTTCTGTTTATTTAGCCCCTCCCGAGGGACGAATGATAAGGATGAGGCATCTGAAGTTTCGGTTTCGAATGAAGTACTTAATTCATAGTTACTATTCTCAATTTTTCCAATTTATTAATTGTAACGTTTTGCTAACTGTACTCAAGTGTTGGATTTTGTTCAAGGTAAATTACCACTATCAGCTTTAGCAATATTCATGGGAGTTAAGTTGAGAATTGTTTATACTTAATCAGCACATGATTATGTTCTTAAAATCGTATTATTGATCACCTAAAGTAATTCATACTTACTTCGGGATAAAATAAAAGAGATGGATAGCTGCTAATTCTCATGGATTGGTAACAAAAAGAATTGTGGTATTTGCAGTTCACTGCAGCTACTTTAACCTGAAAAAAATATATCATTAAAAGCGGCGTGGTGGACGAAACCGGGTGGTTGCCACGGTTAGGGAAAACTCAAAAATTTAATACATTATGGCTACTACATTACATGAGCCCAGGCAGACTTAAACCAAGTAGTTTGATCTAAAATTAAATATTTTATTCAAGGTCACATAAATTAATAGACTTAAAACACAATACCCCCCTTTTGGCTTAGCACAGCTGAGTGAAAAAACAAAAATGTTAAATTTATCGTGTACGTACGTACATAGTCCTTAACGCTCAATTGGAGCGCCAGGGCGCGCCGCCGCCGTTGTGGCTTACAAACGCTATAATAATCGAGATCGTGACGTACGGTTATCGTTATCATAATAAGTGAATTGTTATCTTTTAATATAAACATAGGTAGTCATGACATGGGTTAAAAGATCGCAAGTCGTGACAGTACATATCGCACTGCTAGATCAATACCGTATCAACTCAAAATACAACTGTATTTTAAATTCAACTTTATTACAACTACTATGAACTTGAAACCAAACTAGAAAGGATTTTGAGTTGATACGGTATTTATCTAGCAGTGCGATATTTGTATTACATTATTAACAGCTAGGTAGAGCTAAGGCCTTGCTCTACTTCGCGATAATATATTGATAGTAACAGGAAAAATATGAGCGGATACCGGAAATTCGTATACGTAGGTTTATCGTCAACCTACTAAATATGAAGCCCAACCGCGCTGAAGCGTGGGTTGGAGGAAAACAGCCGAATAATAAGTTCTATGTACAGCAATTGGACTAGCAAGAACCACTTTAAGCATTTGTGTTTTATAATTTAAATAATCAATTTTTGTATACATATACAGATATACAGTATGTTGGTTTCTCAGTGTTGAGAATAATAAGGGAATAGGGAAGTTTAATTGACATCTTCAGAAAACCTTGATTTCAGTTGAACACACAGCCTGATAATTAGTCTGATATAAACATAGTTTCTTTTATGCTGCTAGTTCCAAACCTAAATAGTTTAAAACCCAATTAAAATTGCATCCTTTGTAGAATCCAGTCTCTACAAAAAGTCATTTTTCCCATTTTTTTTAATGCTCAAGTATTCTTTTTTGGGTTAGCGGATTGACCATTGGACATTTGAAATTGGTTTACTAGCTTACAATGCCCTTGTATATTTCAGCTAGTTTCTTCCACTGGTCAGCGAGGCTCTGGCATGGGGGGCAGAATGGAGAATAGAAGTTTATAAAGTGGAACCCCTCTCCCAAATAAGTGTCTGGAAAAAAAATATGACACTTAAAAAATCTGCATGTAAAGATTACATCCATCATCATTAGGAGTAAAGATTGTTTTTTTTAAATCATAGGTTAGGTAAACAAGCACACAGGCCACCTAACAGTAACAGGACTCTAAAACCCATAGACATCTGAAGTTTGCAATGTTACGACAACCATGATAACAACTGCGAATGCGTTGCCAACCCTGAGGACTTAGATGGAATGCCTCTATGCTATTCATTTGAGAGAACTTACAAAATATCTTTCCTGATACTGTATCAACAAATGGATCATCATGGTAAAGGCCATTGTAAAACATATTGTTGTATTCCTTCTGTGAGTGATAGTCATACTGCCTTGTGTATGTTTGGTGAATCCCATATGTATCATACTTGCGTCTTTTTTCAGGATCTTTTAAAGTTTCATATGCTTCAGTTATTTTAAGAAACTTTTCTTTGTCTGATTCATCCTGAAATAATTATAGTTTATCAAAAAGTGAAAAAGTGTGTTATTTTTTAAAAAATATATTTGAATTAGTACTTTTTCCACCTATGAAACAAGTTACAAAAGTTATTATCAAGTACCTACTTTGAATACCACGGTGTTGTACTACAACCTACAACAGTTGTAGGTTAGGCAGATAACTGTACAAAAGTTTAAACTTAGCATGTATCCCAAAAGAAAATTATTTCTAAATTGAGATGTGACTTCAATTTAAATGAAGCTACATAAATATTTTTTAAGTAAATAAGACAATAGCTTGAATGTAAGTACAATCAGGTACATTATTAAATTAATAGTGAATAATGATCAGGGTCAAAAATTCATTAATTCATACTGCATTTAAAAGCTTATAGATAGTTATTATGATAAATATGTATTTATGATTTAATTTATATTCATAAATTTTATGACACTAAAATTATGACATATAAGTTGTACGAAAATCTGTAGATCTGCCTAGCCCACTCTGGGATTACTGGCGTGAAGGTATGTATGTATGACATACAATGTAAAAAGCTAGTAACTTTTAAGCTTGTCCGTCCCTTTTTCATCATAAAATAAATAAATTGATTAAAATAAATGCTCACAGGATTTCAAATAAAAGTAATAGTAACAACTTACTTGGTTTTTATCAGGGTGCAATTTGATCGCCAATTTTTTATAAGCCTGTCTTATTTCTAGACTAGAGGACGCCTTTGAAACGCCGAGTATCTCGTAAAAGCTCACATCGCTTAGATTAACAATTCCGAGCAGTACAAAACCAACAATCAGTTCTCTAAACCTGTAATGTAATACAAAATCAATGGTTAGTTAAGACGTTGACTGTTTGTTTCAGAATTATTAAATAAAATAGGAAACAATTGAAAGCTTACATGATATCAACTAGCCGGTAAGCGACGTTGTTATCGAATATTGATCGCGGGATGAAAAAGTTCGTTACTTCTTCGTATCTGTTTCGCTGTTTTAATTTACTAAGTTAAGATAGTAAAAGGATAAAGGACTAGGTAAGATAGATAATTTTCATGACACCAATTTTAAGATTAACCATCTGTTTACTTTTTATGTAGGCGTTGTAGTGTGTGTCTGTCTGTGTGTAATCCAGCCACAGACAGAATAGGTACCAGCCAGGTTAGTTAGCTCTGGCTCTACCTACTATACACCACTATACACACTATACACCACCCACAGATTATATAGTCATGGTATATGTCAGTGTCACTTCACCTTCACTTCACTTATCCATAGATAGATATATAATACATACATACATTAAATCACGCCTGTTTCCCAGAGGGGTAGGCAGAGACCACTTCTTTCCACTTGCTACGATCTTGACAAATTTCTTTCGCTTCTTCAACATTCATACATCGAGTCATGCACGCACGTCGGTTTCGGGTACTTAAGATTCGGCCCTTTCCCAGTATTTCTCCGATTTGATTCGAAAAAGTACGCCTAGGGCGGCCCCTTCCGACCCTTCCACTCACTTTCGATCTGTATATCTCTTTCGTCAATCTTCTTTCATCCATCCTTTCCAAATGACCGAACCATCGAAGCATGCCCTTTTCAATCTTAGTCACTACGTCTTCTTTTATTCCACATTTCTCTCTGATTTTTTCATTTCTAACTCTATCAATCAGTTTCACACCACACATACTACGCAAAGAACGCATTTCAACTGCATTTACACGACTAACATGCTTGTCCTGCCACACCCAACATTCACTACCATACATCAGGGTAGGGGCTAGCACTCCATTGTGAACAGCCAGCCGGGCTTTTTGTGAAACGCCCTGTCTGCTCACAAAGGAGTGCAGGGCCCCATTAATTTGATTCCCCGCATTCACCCTCCTCTCGATATCCTTCTCACACTTACCATCTCTTGTAAACATACTTCCCAGGTACACAAATTCGCTCACTTGTTCTACTAATTCACCATTTATATTTATCACGCACTCAGTCATCTCCTCATCCTTCTCTATCACCATGACCTTGGTCTTGGCAACATTTACTTTCATCCCCTTTTTCTTAAATCCCTCATTCATTACTGTCACCATCTCCTGCAACTCAAGTACCGATGAGGCAAGTATAACTTGATCATCGGCATATAAGAGGCATTTGATTAGCAACTCTTGCATACGCAAACCCTTATCATACTCTTTCAAATCCCACATACAACTGTCCATGAATAGATTGAACAGCCATGGTGAGGCAACACAGCCCTGTCTAACACCTTTAGAGATATTAAACCAGGCCGAGTATGCCCCATTGATCCTGACACAGGCTTTGGAGCCCTCATAAAGGGACCTCAAAGCCTGCACCAGGTTGCTGCTCACTCCATACATAGACAGCACCGTCCACAACTCCTTTCTATCTACCCTATCATAGGCCTTTTCCAGGTCCACAAAAGCACAGAAAACCTTTTGGTTCACAGCCAAGAACTTTTCTGTGATGGACCGTAGTGAAAAGACCTGATCCGTACATCCCATTCCCTTTCGAAATCCCGCTTGTACATCCCAGATTTTGTCATTCGTAACATTCAATACCCTTTCTATTAGAATCTTCGTATATACTTTGCCGACAACACTAAGGAGGCTGATACCGCGGTAGTTTTTGCAGTCTTGCTGTGACCCCTTTCCTTTATACAGAGGGACGATAACGGCCTTGACCCAATCTTCTGGGACTCGGCCGCTATTCCAACATGCATTGAAAAGACGGTACAACAGACTACCCACCAGGCCATCTCCTCTCCTCAGCATTTCTATCGACACTCTATCACAACCTGCTGACTTTCCCGCTTTCATACTTTTTAAAGCTTTCATGATTTCACTCATACTAATCACACTTTCATCTTCGCTACTTGCATCTTTACTCATGCTTTCTGGCTCACGACAAATATCTTCGCATTCAAACAAGCTTTCAAAATAAGTTTTCCATCTATCAAGCATTTTTTCTTCCTCACATATTAAGTCTCCAGACTCATCCCTCACCGCGCTTAATTTAGTTTTCTCTGATTTCTCCCGAGCCGATTTAATCAAGCTCCAAAAGAGTTTAATATTCGACCGGAAGTTGTCAGAGAAACTCCTATCATACTTTTCATTCAGTAAATCTTTCTTTCTAGCCACAACTTCTTTCACTCTTTTCTTTGATCTATTATACTCTTTTTTCTTTCTGTCGCTTAGATCTTGTCCTGGATCTACAGCTACAAAATCCAACCAACACTTTTTCTTCTCTTTCACGACATCATCTACCTCTCTATCCCACCATTCCGGACGTTCATTCTTACTTTTTCTTCTTTTTACTACACCGCATACTTCAGTGGCCGATTTGACCATGCCATTCTTCATAATCTCCCATACATTATATACATTATTCTCGACTTCACTGTCATTCATTTTATTAACACATTCAAAACGATCTTTCAGCTTTCTTACGTATTCATCTTGTATAACTTCGTCATTCAGTTTCTCTACTTTTATCCTCTCTAACGCAGTTGTCGGTACGGGAACACGATGGCGCCAACGTGTGAACAGACCCCTTACTCGTGTTACCACTAAGTAGTGATCTGAACCTACGCTAACTCCTCGAAATGCTCTGGTATCTACAACTTTGTTACGCAACCGTTCATCCACAATCATCAAGTCTATCATAGACTGCTCATTCTGACGTCTCCACGTATACTGATGAATCTCTTTGTGATCAAACAAAGTGTTTGACACGCAGAGATTCTTAGCCAAACATACATTGAGAAGGCATTTACGCCTGTCCAACCATTAAAATCGCCTAGCAAAATAATCCTCTCATTCTCCTTGCATTTTGTTGAAACCTCATGCAAACTTTCCCAAAACTCCTCCCTTTCTTTTTTAGATTTATTCGTATCTGGGGCATAAGCCCCAATTACGAATAAACGGGTGAGACCTACCTTGACTCTCACCCAGAGAAGTCTTGGGCTCACACATTCATGCTCTTGCATACATTCAGCCATTCGCTCTGTGAGTACGATACAGACTCCCTGACGACCGTGCTCGGATTCCGGAACTCCGGACCACAAAGCCGTCAAGGTTCCGTGTGTGGACGTACTCACCCCTTTTTTCTTCGTCTCAGTCACACATAGAACATCCAGCTTTCTCTCTTTCATCATCATACATACCTCATCTAATTTATGTTCCATCCCTCCACAAACATTCATCGTAGCAAGGCGGCTTTCAGCGGCCCGCTTTTTGCCAACCCCCCTGCGAACACAGCGTGACGCGTGGCAAACGGCATCGCCGCCGTTCCGATCCCCGGAGGGATCCGAACATACGCGCACTATTTTGCCCCCCCCAGAGTACGAAGGGCTGCCCAGGCTAGGCCTAGGGAGGGATTCTCTGGCATTGCCAGTACCCTCCTGGGGTATAAACTTTTTAAATGGTGCTCGCATGGTCCATTATGCAGGGTCGGGTTTGAATTTGGAGTTTTCCTTCTCCTAGATAGGTAGCAGCCCAATGCTAACGACGCCTATCCCGCCGGGTTTGAATTCGGAGTTTTCCTTCTCCTAGATAGGTAGCAGCCCAATGCTAACGACGCCTATCTCGCCCGGAGGAGATCTTTCCTATGTAATAATCCCTTAATCGCCTTCTACGATACCCGCGGGAGGATATGGGGTGGTGCTATTCTACTCTACCGGCACCACACGGCCAAGATAGTATAGATATATAATAACATTAATAACACCTCTATGCACTTATCACTAGAGTCTGGCCATCGACACGTAATACTGAAAATGACCGCGAAATTTAAAATTGTAGCTATGATACGGGCTAGAAATAATGAATTTTGCTTTTGTCATTCATTAAGTATTAAGCTATAAGTTAGTGACATTAAAAGCATTAAAAAAAAATTGAAGCTCATTCAGGTATACTACAGCTACATTTTTATAATTCGCGGTAATTTTCAGTTGCACGTTTCGATCACCAGTAGCACAGATTGCTATAAGACAAACAGAAGATATGGCACTTTTTTAAAACTTCTGGCTGTTTTCCACGTAAACCGTGCCAGTAATTTGCTATATTTATTGGTGTTAGGACATTGTGCAAGGTGCGTTTTGATCGCTACCACCACCTCATCCTTTAAACTACCGCCAAGCAGCAGTGTTCGCATTGTTGTGCTCCGGAGTTGGGATAAGGCAACCATTGAAATTACAAGCATAGAGGCGTAGTGGTAGATTCTTGATGTGTAAAAGTGCCCGTGCGGCCTACTTACTGAATAAATGTCTTTATCTTTATCTTTATCTTTATCTTTTTTCCATCTTGATCATCGGGGTTGGCAACGCATCTGCAGTTTTAAAATTGTTGTCTTGAGAATGCAAATGTCCATGGGTCACAAATTCCACTTACTAACAGGTGGCCTGTGAGCTCGTTCGCTTTCGCCATGTCATAAAAAATCGAGAAATATGTGTTTATAAGTACCTACATATCAAATCAAATCAAATCATTTATTCTGTAAGTAGGCCCTGTAGGCACTTTTACAAGTCTGAATCTACCATCTACCAGCGCTTCAAGAGACCATTGTTGAGAAGAAGCGCCGCAAGAAACTCAACAGTAAGCCATATATTTGTAATCATGTTCTCGATCCGATCCGAGCGATGCTCGCTAATTGACAACATTTCATTTTGGTGACACCTGCAAATTACTATACGAATCGAAAGGGGTTTGCCTCCTGAACACGGCAAAATATTTATTTAGATTTATTTATTGACAAAATTACAAGTAAGTTAAAAAAAAAACGAGTTTTACCAATACTATGCCTGAATAGATATAATACCATTGCCTTTTTCACGAGAAAAAAAGCTGTCATACTTCAAGTTTGACATTGACACTATTGACAGATGGATAGATACTTGAGATCGGTTGACCGCCATTATTAAAAAGAAAAACTTTTTTTTTATACAGATTGGACTAACGTAATATGTCCATTGTGTCGTAGAAATGAAGTTACGCCCTTTTAGAATAAGAACATCTTAATAAATTAATAATAAAATAATTATACATCCTAGGGAAAAAATAAAACTATTAGTGTCTTCCTCCTTCCAAACAGTATCTATAAAACGAATAAAATTAAAGTCTTGAAAATATGAAATCTTGTCAATTAGGCATGCAGTTTTTTTAACCCATAAATTTGAACATTCTCGCTAGCGCAAGCTAAAAATTATATTAATATTCACGATCGCAAACGCAGGTATCCATCCTCGTTATATTTACGATTAGATAATGAATCATCCTAGGTATATTCAGAATTATCAGCAAAACAAATTGAAATATTTTGCAAATACAACACTTCGCACTGCATGATCGACTCAGTAGTATCTCAAAATAAAACTGTATTTTAAAATCAACTTTAATACAACTACCATGAACTTGAAACAAAACTAGCAAACATTTTGAGTTGATACTCTTTTGATCTAGCAGTGCGACTTGTCTCATAAATACTGGGATATTTCCTGCCTAGTTTCCAGGTAGTACTCCAACGATAAACCATAAGCGAATTCGACAAATGAAACCGTGGACATCCGTGGACAATAACTATTTATTTATCTTTCCTTATATTGTGGCAAATCAGTTTTGTACAAATAGACTGTCTCGCTGTACTTAATTAAGTTTCTAGTAAATATCGTGAGGAAGTTCAAATAGGATGTTAGCTGTTTAGGTGACAAGGTTCTATAGTGCTTCTATTCTATGTCTCGTGTATGTACAGAGAAACGTAAAAGACGTACCTTGGCTTCCTCTTATCACGATGTGAATATAAGTTTTTGTGTTAAAATTTTCCTTACCGTGTAGGTACAGTCGACTACAAATACATTTATCCAATTTTTTAGGCGTTACTTATAAATGTGGAGTAACCGTGGAGTAGCTAAACCATGCTTTGTCCTTATCTGTCACTGTGACATTTAAATTTGACAGATAAGGATAAAGCATAGTTTAGCTACTCCACGGTTAGTTACTCCACGTTTATACGTAACGCCGTTAGACATTTTCTAGTAGCAGACATTTTGCTTTGTTAACTTGAGATAATTCATCCAGAGTAGTAAAGTTTCTTTCGGAAACGTTAAATTTGAAACGTTGGATACCTACCCTATCTTTTTTCACTAGTCAAATCAAGGGAGAAATAGTAACTTCGCACTTAGATACCATATATTGGAGTAGGATTCCTGAGTCACCACTTCCCGATATATATTATATATACTACTCTTTGGTTAACACGCTTGTCCGCACTGATAATAATATTACTCGTACGTATGATACATATATGTTTGTCATACATAGCAAAATTTCGGCTCGGGGGAAATCGGAGAAAACTAAAATAAACGCGGTGAGGGATGAGTCTGGAGACTTAATATGTGAGGAAGAAAAAATGCTTGATAGATGGAAAACTTATTTTGAAAGCTTGTTTGAATGCGAAGATATTTGTCGTGAGCCAGAAAGCATGAGTAAAGATGCAAGTAGCGAAGATGAAAGTGTGATTAGTATGAGTGAAATAATGAAGGCTTTAAAAAGTATGAAAGCGGGAAAGTCAGCAGGTTGTGATAGAGTGTCGATAGAAATGCTGAGGAGAGGAGATGGCGTGGTGGGTAGTCTGTTGTACCGTCTTTTCAATGCATGTTGGAGTAGCGGCCGAGTCCCGGAAGATTGGGTCAAGGCCGTTATCGTCCCTCTGTATAAAGGAAAGGGATCACAGCAAGACTGCAAAAACTACCACGGTATCAGCCTCCTTAGTGTTGTCGGCAAAGTATATGCGAAGATTTTAATTGAAAGGGTATTGAATGTTACGAATGACAAAATCTGGGATGTACAAGCGGGATTTCGAAAGGGAATGGGATGTACGGATCAGGTCTTTTCACTACGGTCCATCACAGAAAAGTTCTTGGCGGTGAACCAAAAGGTTTTCTGTGCTTTTGTGGACCTGGAAAAGGCCTATGATAGGGTAGATAGAAAGGAGTTGTGGACGGTGCTGTCTATGTATGGAGTGAGCAGCAACCTGGTGCAGGCTTTGAGGTCCCTTTATGAGGGTTCCAAAGCCTGTGTCAGAATCAATGGCGCATACTCGGCCTGGTTTAATATCTCTAAAGGTGTTAGACAGGGCTGTGTTGCCTCACCATGGCTGTTCAATCTATTCATGGACAGTTGTATGTGGGATTTGAAAGGGTATGATAAGGGTTTGCGTGTGCTAGAGTTGCTAATCAAATGCCTCTTATATGCCGATGATCAAGTTATACTTGCCCCATCGGTACTTGAGTTGCAGGAGATGGTGACAGTGATGAATGAGGGATTTAAGCAAAAGGGGATGAAAGTAAATGTTACCAAGACCAAGGTCATGGTGATAGAGAAGGATGAGGAGATGACTGAGTGCGTGATAAATATAAATGGTGAATTAGTAGAACAAGTGAGCGAATTTGTGTACCTGGGAAGTATGTTTACAAGAGATGGTAAGTGTGAGAAGGATATCGAGAGGAGGGTGAATGCGGGCAATCAAATTAATGGGGCCCTGTACTCCTTTGTAAGCAGACAGGGTGTTTCACAAAAAGCCCGGCTGGCTGTTCACAATGGAGTGCTGGCACCTACCCTGATGTATGGTAGTGAATGTTGGGTGTGGCAGGACAAGCATGTAACTCGTGTAAATGCAGTTGAAATGCGCTCTTTGCGTAGTATGTGTGGTGTGAAACTGATTGATAGAGTTAGAAATGAAAAAATCAGAGAGAAATGTGGAATAAAAGAAGATGTAGTGACTAAGATTGAAAAGGGCATGCTTCGATGGTTCGGTCATTTGGAAAGGATGGATGAAAGAAGATTGACGAAAGAGATATACAGATCGAAAGTGAGTGGAAGGGTCGGAAGGGGCCGCCCTAGGCGTACTTTTTCGAATCAAATCGGAGAAATACTGGAAAAGGGCAGAATCTTAAGTACCCGAAACCGACGTGCGTGCATGACTCGATGTATGAATGTTGAAGAAGCGAAAGAAATTTGTCAAGATCGTAGCAAGTGGAAAGAAGTGGTCTCTGCCTACCCCTCTGGGAAACAGGCGTGATTTAATGTATGTATGTAATGTACATAGCAAAACAGGCACTTACGTTCCTATTTAACATTGAAGAACAACAAATTGAATCACCTAAACCTCATTAAGTACTTCATATTTACACTTGTACCCACTTCAACTCCTGTTCGATATCAATAAATACAACTCGACGTTAGATTAGACATTATTTACACATATCGTGATAGTTACCGAATAAGTGTTAACATATAGTTCACAAATAATTGATTAATATTGTTAAAAATGGTGCGTAAGGCCTATGTGTACTTAATTATTGCAAGTGTTTTTATATTTGTAAGTGCTGCTCAAAATTTGTTTGATGAGGATTTATATAATCGCGTTTTGAATAATGTGACTTGCAAGACGCATTTACGTAAAATGAGTTTTTCACAATGTAAGTTATTTACAATTTATTAATATTTTAATGAAAAAAACTTAAGTTTCTTACAGGAGTCCACAGTTTTAAATAGATGAAAAAAATATTTTGTTATATAACAGTGTAAAATACGTGTACGGACTCAGGGTCCTAGTTAAAATAATATTTTAACTAGGACCCAATATTATTGGGATTCGAAATTACGATGGATCTTCCTAATTTTTTTAATTTCATAAGTAAAAAGTGGAAGTATTAGTTCCGAATTGAATAGGGTCTTTTAAAAAAAAAGACTAAGGTCAATAATAATACAGTAGGTATAGAGACAAATAACAATATTATTAACGTAAAATAATTCTTGAAATATTAGATTTGGCGTCTTTTATGTTTTTTGTTAAAGAACGAAACGTGAAAATAACTTTTTGTTGAAATCCGCAGTTGTAGCCCCGCGTTATTTATCGACACTAGTAATAGTGGTAATATTCGTCGCTGTGCCGCCGCGCCGTCACATTAGGTCTGCTTTGGGTCGACTCGCCAAGTATGTACAGCCAGCAAAAGGCCTTTAATTTACTGTAGGTCGATGGATTTAGGATAAGTTAAGTTTGGCGTATTTTACCCTTTAAGCCCCACATAGACGGGCGAGTAAGAACGCGTAGGAACTTAACCCGTCGAGCGATATGTCAAAGTTGTTATAAATCAAAATGAAACTTTATGTCAAATAAATAAGTCACGTAATGTCAAAAAATCTACGCACACATGTTGTGCGTAGGACAACTGAGCTCGACGACCTTTGTCATCCGTGTTTATCTTTAGAAGTTCGCGTACTTAGGACGACACACGGGCAAGAGGTCGCTGAGCCATAAATACGGCGTACTCGCACGTCTATTTGAGGCTCTACTTTGAAAATCTAAGTTCGAAGTTATGTTAGCTCTATCCCTGTCACTTATCATGCGAGACTAGATCGAGAGAAAGCGATGGAGCTAACGTAACTTTGAACTTCAATCTGGGCTCTGAGCTTTTAAAGTGGAAATTCACGGCCAGTCAAATCTTCGGTCCAAATTTTGGACTTTAAATTTGTTTGATACTGAGTGCAATAAACATGCGCCGCAGGATCACGTCACGCAGCTCATGAATAAATGGACAAAACTTTATTTATTTGCGACTTTGTGACTGTATAAATTGTTTGGCGTCCGTCCATTTGATTACTATGCTAATATTGAACCAAGTCTATTTGGACTGACCGTGCAAGTGACCCATTATTTTATCGTATCTGTGTATTCTGTGTTTATGTTTACAATGCAACACCGTGGCGCGAAGAAGGTATTGAATAAATTAATTTAATTTAATACTTGGTTTATAAGAGACTTTACGGTACCTATGAATAAGATTTTTACCAGTTGCGTCTCGATAGACTAGTACACATTCATAGTTGTTACGGTCAAACCAGCAGAGAACCTTTAGGGCCTTAGCTAAGCTCTTTTCTTCTCTCTCATTAATTCATCATTAATCATTCAGACGGACGATGCAGTGGGCGGTTCACATCGTATCTTAGGTTCACTTCACTTTACTTCACAATTAGTCACCCGTATAATCTGATTAACATAACATTCCATCTCATTTGCAAAGCACACAGAGCGCAGCGCCTGCGCACGACCCGTGCACGCGCTCTGTGAGAATGCGTGTATTAGAACCCGCGCCTCGGGCGTTGCACATAAAATTTTGTATGACGTTGTTCGTGACGAAACATAGCAGCGTCTAAACCCCCTTTTAGCCCTTATTACGATACAAACATGAAAAAAAGGATACCTCTCTTTTTAGTCGACTGTCCCACAAAAGTTTTCAAAGTTAATGGTTTTCCTTTGAAAATAAACTTGCAGATGTGGATAGCAAGACTGCTAAGCTGAAATGAGATTGAGCTAGATACAGTGGTGTTTACATAATTAGGGATGCTTGCATTTTTTCAATACAATTGCCTACAAAAAATATGACTTATTTTGACAACCAATCAAAAAAAAAAAGTTATTAACCAATTTTATTTTTAATTACACTTCACTTACTTACACAATGTACAATTTATCTCAGTTAAGAATTAATCTTTTTTATAAGGATTTGGAAAAATAAATGATCAGTGTTTATACAAAATATATGGTGTGTTTTAACAGAAGTTCAGTGTAAATCAGTTTATGATCTAAAGTAAATTGTAACGCGCTGGCCTAGTTGGTAGTGACCCTGCCTACGAAGCTAGCGGTCCTGGGTTCAAATCTCGTTAAGGGCAGATATTTGTGTGATGAGCGCAAATATTTGTTCCTGAGTCATGGATGTTAACTAAGTATTTAAGTATATATACATACATACACATACATAAACTCACGCCTTCATTCCCAAAGTGGGGTAGGCAGAGCTACGGAATTACCAGCAACTCTAAAATCTTGTTGATAATTCTGTAACCACATTTTGCATAATTAGGCTAAGGTGTTTAACAGCGCATTAGTGACAGGTTGCAAGCCCATCGCCTAACAGTACTACAAGCCCTTATTCCCTTAGTCGCCTCTTACGACATCCACGGGAAGACATGGAGTGGCACTATTCTAACCCGGCAACCACACGGGTGCCGGGTGTAAGTATATATTTCTCTATATAAGTACTTAGTACCCATAATACAAGCCTAGAGCTTAAATTGGGACTAGGTCAATTGGTGTGACATTGTCCCCTGATATTTATTTATGTTATTAATTTTAATTAGTGATAAAATTGTTTAAGAACTTTTTAACTGGTGTTCAAATTGAAAAGTCATATTTGTTGGAATGGTAGGTATCAGAAAAACGCAAGCATCCATAATTATGTGACCACCACTGAGTGTAGCTCTACTGTAATATTATTTTTTAAACCCTTTGAAAGCCTCGGTTGATGTGCTATTGTGACATGATGTTTCGTATTCTATACTTCATACATACATTGTGTGTCTGCCTGTTGACTCACAGTTGAATTTCCGCAGCACAAAAATATGTCGATGTGACAATTATATATGTGAAAACTTTGTTGTTTTAGTCCTTGATGCTAGTGGCCGAATACCCCAAAGCATCACACTCGGCAGCCAAGGCAGCCTTGGCAATTACCACCAATGCCTCGGCATTGCCCAACCAATTACCAATGACACCATTAGTGGGAAATACTGTATGATCCAAGTACCATTACAGCTACCAGATTTTGGGTTAAATGGCACATGGTTTGAACTGATTAATATAACTGACCATGACTCAAGAGCACTTAAGGACAGCCAGCAATTGGAATTGGCTTTGTTTCCTATTTTAGGCAACACCAACATAAGGTAATATAAATAACATTTTATCCACACCCTTGTGAATTAGACGACAAAAAAAATGCCACAGCTGTATTGTTATAGTACTTATAGTAAATGGTGTTCTATTAGGAAAGATGTGGTGAAAGCAGTTTTAGTATGGGGCCACATTGCATCCGCTCTGCTGACACCTCAGTATGTTTGCAGTGTATTGCTGAGATCTACCCCCTCTGTATATAGGTATAAGTCCTATAACATGACCAATGTCAATATTATTTAATTGGCATCATTAATTTAGCTCCAAAATAATGTGATGGTTTGTTGGTATGTTATACTATTGTTTCTAATTGAATCTTACAGTATAAATACACTACTACAATATTTTTTATATAGTTTATTTGTATTTCTGACAACCTCCTAATGTAATGTAGTCATTAAATACAACAATTTTAATTGTTTATTAAACTATTTGTAAATCTCTTTAAATCAAGCATATTTGGCTGTATAATAATAAAAATGGCTTATGGGAGCCCTAAGCGCCTTGATGGCGTCATATTTACTAGCCCGCGAGGATATTATTGATACCCACTCAATTTTGAACTGCGGTGCCATAGCTGCGTGCCACGTAGCTCGAGTTAAGTTTACATAAGTAATATACATTTCAGTACCTATAACTAAAATGATGTCAATTTATTTCAAAAATATAAATTTATTCTGTACCTACGCAGCATTATAAACCATAGTTCATCTCATCATAGTTTTACGGGTATAAAACAGCACAGCACAGTACAGTGGCGCCCTCATTACTATTATTGAATTTTCTAATAAACTTAAGTGTTTTCTTGTAATCGGACGTTGCTTTTTTGTACTACGAATGAAAACACAGCTTATAGGATACATCACATACCTTTTTCCGTTAAGCTGACTTCTCAAAGGTTACAGTTACCTCTTATCAAAGTTTGTTACGTATCCCATAAATTGTGTTTATACTTGCCTACAAAAATGCATCGTCCTATTCCATGGAAATTCTTTAGTTTATCAGAAAACACAATAATAGTATTGAGGGCGCCACTGGACGCTCGACGTTTGCTCGGTGCAGTTTTAACAATACGGAATATTTTTGGCACTTTATTCCCAAAGTAAATAGCCATATATTGCATGTTCCTATGTCAAGGCGACCGCGTACTAAAAGACTGTTTGGGGGCGTGGCAACCGGTTAGTGCTCTGTGAGCTTAAGCTAAGCCAAGGGTAATTGGTCTGTGCACCGGTAGCTTGAGCCCTGCCCCGTTGCCGGCGGCACCCGTAGGTTAGGTTTTTTATAATGTTTATTTTTTGTGGAAGCAATGTTATTTTATTTTTTTATTTGAATACTAACCTAATTTACAGAAAATTAAATAAATATCTGTAATAATAAATGTTGATGTTATGTTTTTTTTAGAACTACACCAAACATTCCAAATGGTTTGTCAGTGCATCTACCAATATGCATACCTCAGACTTGCACCACCCATGATGCAATTGGTATGTTTACGGATCTACTCAATGTCCAGTATATAGACCAGTACTGCAGACTACCCAATGACAAGATATTCTCTGCTGTGGATTATGTTGCTGTGTGAGTTGCACCAATCTCACCTTTTTAAACAGTTTTCATCAGCTCATAATTTATTTATGAAAACTCGTTATTGCACAAATTAATAATATGAACGTTTGATTTTGGATTGATTTGTGTACAGTACAGAGGCATGAAGAGATGTCTTCCTGAGCCTTGAAAATGCCTGTCTAATTTCCCAGGATTAAAAGTACCGCTATGACCTTCCCTAGTTTTAAAGTATTTCTTATACAATATAGTGTTTACATAAAGCTATCTCCATATTGAATTACATTAAAATCAGTTGAGCGACTTTGCTGTAAAAGCGTAACAAACAAACACAAAAACAGTTACTTTTACGAGTAGGGTAAGCTGGGTACGGTTATGGTGATGGACTCCTTTTTCCGCACTTAGCCCACAACAACAACAACAATACAACAACAACAATGACAATTTTGGTTTGATCACCTATAATTTTGTAAATTTACCAGTTATCTGGGAGAAAAATCACTTAAATACTTAATTTGAATATTTATCTACCTAAAATTGTTAAAATATTGTCCCTAACTACGCTGTATTAGGCATAAGATCAAATAAAAAAAAAAAGGGAAAGTGTCACAACCGGCCACACCCCAAGGGCGGTTGTGACAGTGGTTGGGGTTGGTAGTGACAGGCATACAAAATACATCCAAATAGTTTGTAATGACTTTTATTGTTACAAATAATTAACTGAACACAACATAATCTTCTTCTAAACAAAGTTAACAATCACTTTATGGCAAAAAAGCGAAAATCTGTGATCACTTCGCTTCTTAAAATTAATAAGGCACTGTAACATATAACAGTCTTCTTTATAATCAGTCAAAATGTTAGCTTAACTACTACAAAATTTTAACAAAACTGTAACACAACAAAGAAAAAATAAACATTTATAAATGTACCAATCAACATACTGAGTCAGATTCAACATGTGAATGTGTCGCGTTTGCGTAGGTATCGCAAGAGCGACATGCGATTAACTTCATGTAGCTCTCCGTAATGAAGTACCGCGTTTCACCTCTTCGTAAGCATTTTCATATTTACTAATATCAGACAGGCCTCTCTCGGTCTTCCGCACGCGTTTTCTAGGCATCTAAAATAAAACAAAACAAAAAAAAATATTTCACAACCGTACCCACAAAATTTGTCACAACCGTACCCAACGCATACTTTTGAAAACAAAAAATGACCATGACTGAGCAAAAAGATCTGCATTAAAAGTAATTACTCGTAAGTAACTGCTAATGTTCAAGTTATAACAAAAAAAAAAAAAAGGCAATCTATCTGTGTACAAATAACCGTAATTACAAAAAGAAATCGAACAAAAAAACTTACTTTTGACTGTCGAAAATCAATGTGGGCTCCTGCTTACGTTACCGTCGCACGCCGGCTGACGCAACACTGGGACACGCGTTTAGACTTGCATGCCGCTGGTCTTTCCCCTTGCACCCCTCCCCGCGATCCGTATAGTTTCGCTGTTATAGCGACTGTCACTACCGTACCCGGGCACAATCGTACCCAGTCTACCCTACCTAATATATTATATCGTCCCCGTAGAGCGAAAAGTCACCAAGTTCCAAAATGTCGAAATCGACTTTTTAATGCCACCGATATTGCATTTTTTTTCTGCAAATTTCAGTCTTATTGCTATCTGAATAGCAGTCATGGATCCAATTTTAGAAAGTTGGTAAATTCACTACTTCTTTGTTTTTGCGCATGAATTGAAGTTAAAATTAATTAAATTACTTAATGAATTTATACCAAAATAAAATCGGCCAAAGTGGTTATAGTCTTTATTATTTCTACTGAGCCGATCTTCTACACAAAGGCCATTGTTTGTAAACAATACCATTGTCTTTCTTTGTGTCCGTAACACCAAGCCGATTACATAAAAAAAAGTTAGAACTACATTGAATGTACATTGAATTATCAACCCTACTCTCTTAGTCAGTAGGTTTAAAATGTAAAGTGTCAGGATACAGATATAAGTCTTTATTATTTGAACTGTGCTTATTCTTTACACAATACTATCATCTACACAAAACTTATATCTGTATCCTGACACTTTACATTTTAAACCTACTGACTAAGAGGGTAGGGTTGATAATTCAATGTACATTCAATGTAGTTCTAACTTTTTTGTATGTAATCGGCTTGGTGTTACGGACACAAAGAAAGACAATGGTATTGTTTACAAACAATGGCCTTTGTGTAGAAGATCAGCTCAGTTCAAATAGTAAAGACTATACTTAAGTCATTTTAGTTATTTTTGCCTTATTCAGTTATGCTTCTGACCGAGCACAATTTTATTCCCAAATTCAGTAAAACAACTTAGTTACCTGACAATTGCTAAGCTTGCTACAAAATATGAAATCGAAAATTAACTAAGTATTTTTAGTGAACTTTCGATCATCTTATTTTCTTAATTAATAATTTAAAAATGAATGACAATTCACTAACTCTAGTCTAAAAATCACTAACTGAAATTTAGGTCCATATTTTAAATGATTATAGTAATTATCGCTTATCACTTGCAAAATAAGCTACATGCTTCGATTTGGCAGTTGGAGCTTATACCGAAATATTAATATTCTTGCGATGAGAGATAATAAGATAATTATGTCATCCCAAAGAAACGTTAGATTTTTTTTTTAATTTCATAACTTTGAACCTCCGTATCTCAAATTAGCTAAATACGACTTAGTGATTTTTCGCTCTACGGGGACGATATTAGGTTTATCAGTTGCAAAGAATACAAGATTAAATTACACCTGTTTGAAGATTTACAGTGCCTTATAAAATGCATGCGTTCTAAGCTTCATAGGATTTATCTTGTTATATAATGGGCCTAGGAGGTTGGTCGTAGGATTAGTCCTTGAATTGTTGTCTATTACGAGATTAGCTTCCATCTAAATTAAAGTAAAAAACCTGTTAAGCGTGAGTCGGACCCGTGCACAGAGTCCGGCTCACACTTAACAGGTTTTTTACAGAGTGTTCAGTACCGCCGCACAGTAGATATTATTAATGATTATACTCGTATTACAATGTCAGCGCGAGCCCAACTCGCACTTGTTTTTTTTTAGAGTATTTGTTGTTTTTTTTCAGGGTTTGTAATATAATCATACCAAATTTGATGCTTGTATGTTTAACCTTTTTTAATATACAATAAAAAAAAAATATGTTGAAAAGTAACGTTATAATATGGGGATCACTTTATTATTTTACTGACTTTAAAAATAATATTTGTTAGTAATTCCGCCATCCGCTATAAAATAAAAAATATTCTGAAAAAAATCAACCCTCTATATATTACGATTCAAAAGATACTCGTACGTTACAGCTCTAAAGTTAGAACGGACGGACGGATGGATGGTAGACTGACGGACAGCGTAGGCATTATGATCTCGTTGGGCTCCCTTCGGGTACGGAACCCTGAAAAACACCATGGTTAGTATGTATGTAGCAGTCTGGCTTCTAGCTTCAAAAGGCTTTATGTGCATAGAGTACCTATAAAGTGCTTACTACTTTGATAGTTTTGCATTATAAAATAAGCTCATTAATAGTTTTTTTTCTTTATTTTTCTCTTCGTACAGTGATACAAAGTAACAGAGGCAAGGTAGTTATAGTGACATCTCGCGATATTTTGATGAACTATTTTTAGTAGCAAAGAAAAAACGAATAGATGTCGCTGTTTAATAGGAGAACATGATATCGTGTGGTTACCTTAGAAATTACATGATCCTCTAAAGACACTTGATTTTTCACACAGACAGACCAACGTTTAGGTTCAGAAACTAGCATTGCCCGCGGTTTTTGCCGCGATTTTTTGGATTCGTGTAAGGGGGCTATTATACATATGCCACTTTCAGTTCGATATGATACTTTTTACGAGCTTTTAATTAACTTGCAATATAAATGTATGTATGTACGAACGGTTCAAATCTTGCAAGTTAAGTTTGACCCACATCCCGTTAACGGAATAGGCTGAATTTTAGACCGCATATGTAAACCCGATGACAATGCAATATTATGGTATATAAGAGGTGATCTGATGATGAGTCGGAAGGTGGCGACAGGATCTCCGATATTCTTAACGTAGACCCACCGTGCTAGGACTCAATAGTTTGGTCTTGATAAGTAGACAAATATTTTGCAAAAAAGGTACAGTCGGCAACAAAAGCTTGTCCCAAATATTTAATTTTTGACAGAGACTTATTAAGCTAACTACAAATAAACTCACGCTGCTGTACGTATATGATGTTTTCTTGATCCTTTCCATTTATGTACCTACTTATTACCAAATGAGATTTTTTTTTTGAGGAAAATGGGTTTTCGAATGATTACTTTTATTTTACTCCTATCTAGGAAAAAATAACGTGGTTTCGTCTAAAAGTAAAACATTTTCGAGCATGTTTAAAAAAAATGTATTTTAAAGCTGTGTTAAAGAATTTCAAACATAAAATTACCTTTGTGTGATGAATGATGATAATTAGGTTACTAAGGTGTACTTATTTAATTTTATTTCAGGGCCATCATAGTTATACTTGGGATTCTAACTGCATTGAGTACTGGCTATGACTTGTATTATGTCTTCGTACTTAAAAATGGTAAGTTTAAATGCTTGTTTAATAAACTTTAAATCTGACGGCAACCGAAGGGCAAGGGCACTACCTACCATTTCTCGAAGCGCTTCATCGATTTTTTGAACCGTGGCATGGGAGTCATGTGAAAAATTTATTCACTTTTCGTGTACTTTTCTGTTATATAATAGTTCTACAATAGTAACGAAACGGCCAAGCCACATATTTTGACTTAGGTGTAGAGTTTGTTAAGTTAGAGCTTGTAGCTTTAAGGCGTGTAGAGTTAGAAGCCTGGCTCTACAGGACTTTATCTGATAACTTTATAACAGTGCGAGCCATTTGGTTGTCTTGGCAACATTTCACATGAAAATGTTTTTGTTGAGATAAACTTTACTTGATCTTGTGCGTTGGTGTAGTTGATATACATATTATGACATAATATTCGCACTGCTAGATCAAGACAGCATCAACTCAAAATCTTTTTTAGATTTGTTTCAAGCTCATAGACGTTGTATTAAAGTTTATTTTAAAATACAGTTGTATTTTGAGTTACTCCTCTTTTGATCTGGCAGTGCCATATGACTGATATTATTGAGTTTAAGACGATTTGATGGCGGGACATACGATCATCCCCGATATAGTTGCATTGATACTCTCTTACTATAAAACCCCATACAGTTCGAATCGAATTAGATATACCTAAATCAAGGTAAGAAATACCTTGCTTGTGTACTAGTCTTGTTGATTAGTTAATATTACAAGGGATTACGAAATGGGTTGCGAAGATCTTATAAAATCGGTGGCGATCGATGCTTCAGTACATCTGGTTTAAGGACTCAACATCAACGTTACTATTTACTTGCTCATACTCAACATATTTTTTCAGATGCTGCCCGAATCAGCAAAGTGCTCTCTTGCTGCTCCGTGTACACGAACACCCGCCGTCTCTTTACTTTCTCCAAGGCCTCCGACTCTATAGACTGCCTGGACGGCGTCAGGGCTCTTTCGATCCTGTGGGTAGTCATCGGGCACACCTTCTCCAACACTCTTCTAAACACTGTCGTCAATGTGGTGACCGTTTACGAGGTGAGAACACAAAAACCCTGACGAGTGTCCGACACTGATTTTGCTTAATCGCAAAAAGAGCCGTCAATAATTTAGTACTTCGTGTAACTTAAGTATTGATTTAATTATACGTCATTTTTCACTGGTTTCCTTCATTTGCTCATTAATAAATTTTGGTCAAAAACATAAAATATCTGTCTTCGACGTATGTAATCGACCCTGCAAATAAAACTGTGCTTATACAGGTAGACTGGAAATTCGCCGTATTCCTTGAAAGGGGTTATTCTACAGCTCATTTGTAACGATTAAAGTCCGGTCAACCAGGGGTCAAAACTCATTGGTTATCGAGTTATTCACGTTTTTAGAATTTTTAAAAAATACCCGCCTTTCGACCTAAAACTAGTCGTTGTGTAAAAACTTCGTCATTTAGAAATAAAAAAAAGCATTTTTCAAATAGCCAATGAATTACTGATTACGAAAAATAATAAAAAATGCCAAAGAAATGCAAAGTTTTGCAAATAAAAGGATTTGAAGTTAAAATTTCTAGTAATCATTTTCCAAATTTTGTAACATTTTAAAGCATAACTAAAAAAAAAAGTACAACACTTCGCGTACAAATGACAGGAATAGTTTGCTCAATTCATAAGCTTTCTAAAAAGGTACAATTTATGACATTTTAAACTTAATTTTCATTTAAAAATGTACAATTAATAATAATAGAAGAAATGTTCGCGGTTAAGCTCCATCGTTTCAACAAAAAACACGGGATCGTTATCGTTTTTAAATTCACCTAATCGTGTTCTTTTAAATTTGCTGTTTAAAAACATAAAGTGCGTTCCATTTTTAACCGAAAAACGCGGGAAGTGTTGTAGTAAAATGAATAGAACATCGTTCTCCTTTTTAAATTCGGCTAATGGTGTTCTATTTTTAAATAAATTTGCTTTTTAAAAACAAAATGCGTTCCATTTTGAAATTTCGAGCATCTCAAAACTTTTTGAGTGACCTACGTAATCAGTTACTTTCAACTTTCTTTCGATTTCGGACGATATTGATAACTAAGCTTCTTTCTCAAATGCCTGCTTGCCAATTCGAAGAATACGCAGATATCATTTTATTGTTACGGATTCTGCGATGGATGGATGGTGACTTTACCCGACCGCGGTAAGGTCCAAAGGGAGGGTTATGAGTTTGACCTGTATGTATGTCGAAGTCTATGTTCCCTCGTAACTACTAAACAACTAAACCGATTTTTATTAATTATACGTGGTTAGATTCGACTTAACGACTAGAGTGTCATAGGCTATATTTAAATCATTGGGACCCATTGCAAGAAACATGCTTGAAGTCGTCAATATCATTAGATATGTCAAGTCATTTGTAACTTTTTGGAAACTCAACCTTATTGTTGTAGAATGTCAAATTGACTTTGGCCCTAAGGTGGGTAACAAATTTAACCTCGTGACTGTACAGTCAGCTGCAAAATTGCATGGACACCTTAATGTCTATAATCCTGTGAACACGTGAGGTGACGTTCGTAAGAAACCACCTAGATGGCGTTGTTATCTGAGCTAGTTCAATTGTCGTTTGCTACAACTTTATGACGTTTCAGTATTACAATCGATAATTTCGCCAGTTAAACTAAAGGATCGTTGGCCGAGTTAGTTGACAGCTTGCTTAGAAACGCGTCTTCTCCGTAGGTCGGGAGATCGGGTCTGCCTTTTGCCACCTGTTTCTTTTTTTAATTAATTTTGTTTCACATAATATATTAATGTATTATCTTTTTAAATAATTATCATTTTCAAGAAATGAAACAACTTTTGTTATTTGAAATGAAAAAACTTTATTTCTCATAATAACATTTTAATTTAGTCTACCTAACATATTATTGAGGTAATAACTTAAGTATTCGTTTCCGAAATCGGAAAGAGATTGAAGTTTCACCACAATAACAAAGTAATTATTAACAAAAAAAAATTAAACTAGAGATCGGGTTACCTTAACAGTCAAACGCATTATGTTAACTATGTTATACAGTTTTGATCTCTTAGGGCCTGTTAAACAATCGACAAGTAAATTTATCCGCCATTAAAAGTTGTCTCTTCTTGTCTATTTAAAGTGCAAGAAAGAGAAAGGGCTAAATTGATGTGTCTAATATGCTTTACTTGCCGATTGTGAAACAGGCGGTTATATTTATATATAGATAAAAAATTAAAATTCGTGTATAAATGGTGTAATTTGTTTGACCGTAAATATTTAAAATAAGACAATTATGTATGGTCACAAAATAGTATAGACACGCAAAAAGAGCGAAAATAATATTCAATTTTGTAATAATTACTTACGTTAACCCGATCTCCAGTCGTCCACTCGAGTTACTTATATACTAAACTTTAATAACGAGTATATCTCCCACTCTGTTCGATTACAGTTTGCATTCGAGCACGCATTGAACCGATAATATTCTGACACAGATTGGAACCACGAATACTATCCCAAATGTTTAAACAGTGGTCTTCTAAGGCTTTCGGAGTTCGCTCATTCTGGTGGTCCCAACGTTGGACAATAATATCCCATAAATTTTCGATTGGATTTAAATCCGGTGACCTTGAAGGCCAGGGAATAACCCTAATATTATTGTGCTGACCAAACCACTCCCTCACACTTCGTGAACGGTGTATGGGACAGTTATCTTGCACAAACGTTATCACCGGTAACTCCTCCTCTGGATACACATTGCGAACGGTGGGCAACATGGTGTCCTCCAGCATTTCTACATAATGAACACTGTTCGCTCGACTGGGAAGTCTAACCAGTTCTCCTGGGTCAGCCGCACTCATCCATCCCCACATATTTACGGTTATACGACCAGATTCCATGTTGGGCACTACATGATTGTCATTATACCGAGTACCTATTATTTCGGCGCCACAAGCTTAGTCGTCCGTGTTGGGTCGATTTAAAAGTCTTTTCATCTGTAAAGATGACATTACTCCAGTCAAAATTTAAATACTCCAAAGCGAACCTTGCTCTTTTATGGCTTTCTGTTAGCAAGGGTTTGACAGCATGCCTACGATACGATGATGCAGACCCTCACTGTGAAGAACACGACGAATAGTATCCGCACTCGTATTGAATAAACCAGCGTAGTGGGTTGTTGGTTTAAATCCATCTTCCTCATACTCCCTCACCATGGCTTGACGCTGGGGTGTGCTTATGATAAAAAAAAAAAAAGATAAAAGATGTTTATTCAGTAAGCCGCACGGGCACTTTTACACGTCAAAAAAATCTACCAGCGCTTCACAAAAGACCATTGCTGAGAAGAAGCGCCGCAAGAAACTCAACAGTAAGTCGTTTTTTAAATATTGCTAATGATATTAAACAATAATAAACTTAACCTAGCATTATATAAAACAATGAATCTCATATAAAACCAAAAATTAATATATTCATGCGTAGTTGAGCAGGAAAATGTGTCAAAACTCAGAATTGTCACAAAACTAATAAGAAACAGTAATAAAAAAAATTGAAAGTATACAAGTTATACTTACCTGTGACGGTGCAAAACAACCTGCATAAAAGTTTAACCTGCAGAAACCGTGTCCCCTAGACAATATACAAATGTGTTTACATATTTTTATGACTAAGTTATTATTAAATTATTTAGGTGTTGGCCAAGCATTTTTATCTGTTAGATAGTCTTCGACCCTATAGTAAGCTTTAGACATCAACGACTTTTTCAAGTAAGTTTTAAGTACTGGAAATGGTAACTTTAAAACAACGTCAGGTAATTTATTAAAGAAAAGGATGCATTGACCTACAAATGATTTATAAACCTTACGGACACGAAATTTTTTCATAGCAATTTTATTTTTATTTCTTGTATTCAAATTATGTATATCACAATTCTTAACAAAAGAGTCTTGATTTTTAATGACATAAATAATATTCTCATAAATAAATTGTGAATCTACTGTCAAAATATTAATTTCTTTAAATAGTACTCTTAAGGAATCACGGGAGTTTAGATTATATATAGAACGAATGGCTCTTTTTTGCAACACGAATATAGTCTGTATGTCAGCAGCTTTTCCCCAAACCAGAATACCGTACGACATAACACTATGAAAATAACTATAATAAACTAAGCGAGCTGTCTCAACAGCTGAGTCGTGGTCTACCCGTTCTGTGCCGGGGTAGCAAAGATCCCTCCTCTTCAAACCGCCGTACCCATAAAACAATAGTTTTCCTCTAAAAACAAACAGACATTTATAATAACAATTAAAGATATAAAATAAAATGAATAAAGACTAAATCGAAATTATTTTGTAAAAAGTTGACCAAAAAAATTACTACTTACGTTAACTCCGGTTTCTCTAGCGATTTCTGACAAGTTTCTGCCTTCACTGTGCAAAGCAATTATTTGCGATCTTTTGACTAGGTCAATATTGCAACGAACAGTCATTTTTTAAGGAAATTTCAACGAAAGTAAATCTACACAACAAAGGCAATTGATTGAGCAGCTAACGAACGAACGAGCGTAAGTCTTTGTAATAATCAGTCTGGTATTTATAAATCTTTAGTCTACCCTCCTAGGATTAATACTTAACGTGTTTCTGTGTCATGCGAAAATAAGCAAATCATAATAAACTGGTAATTAATTTCGACCCAACAATAAATGGTTCGATGGCCCGATGGCATAACGCCGCTAACGTTCAGAACCCCGAGTGTCCCGGGTTCGATTCCACATCGTGGATGAAATGTTTTTGATAAATTTAACCTCTTAGTTTGAAATTGACTAATAGTTTGAAACTACTTAAAAATCATCTATTATACTAAAATATAAAATCTATGAAATAAAGAAAAAATGTTTGGTTGATGTGTGCGCTTTTTTTTTCATATTTTTAGATCATTATCTGCAACAACGCCATCTAGTAAGATCTTGTTGAACGAGCAGATAGATGGCGTCAGTTTGCCTCAGAGCATTATCTTTCCGAACTGTCCATGCACTTTTGCAGCCTACTGTACATGCCCTAGTGTTTCTTATTTATTTCATTTTTTTAAATTGTAGTCTTAATAACAAAGCAAATTAACTTAAGTTGTTTGAGTTAAGGAAAAGTAAAGGTATTTTCAATAAAATAATGTCTCGTATCACTGTAAGAAATGGAAAATCCGATCAAAGATAACTATGGAACGTCGGCGTTCCCTACTCCCTCCGTCGTCTTCACAACGGGTTATTATTTCCCTTAGCATGTGCACCTGTTGTAAATATACATGTAGAGTAATCACTGAGCGATGTTCATACTATCACAATGTTTCAGTGGGTCCTGAGTGCGGACTCCATCTGGATTCTGTCAGCTGTGTTGTCCGTGGACACTTTCTTTATGATGAGTGGTCTCCTGGCTGTCTACACGATTGCGGGCAAACGATCACCAAGTAGGTTATTTTATTACGATATTTATTTAGTATATTTCAAGAAAACTACAAAATACTTAAGAGGATTGTGAAGCGCCGCTAAAATGGCGTAGCTGTCAAAAAATTCCATACTAATTTAGCTCCGGTCGTTAACGTTTCTCACCCTCTAAATAATGTCGGATTTACACAATTTATGAATATGTTGTAGTTATTATATAAAGAACTAGGTCGGTACGTTTATGTTTTTTGTTTTTTAAATTTGTTTCATTCTTAGAAGTATTTCCGTGGAAAGGAAAAGTTTTTCATGATATCTACAAAATATTAGAAAATCGTACAAATCGGACTAGATTTAAGGGTAGAGACACGTTTTCGCATTTTGTATGGAAATTTTTAGCTTCATAATCCTCTTAAACCCTGTTTTAATCCGTTACGATTAGTACCTTTTACTATTTTAATAAATATTTTCAACAACGTTGGTAGGTAACTTTAACGTATGCATGTTACTTTTAGTACCAATTTCACCAAACGATGTTAAATTTAATCAATGTTAATCGACTGTTAGTTCATACATTTTGACAGCTGTTAACGCTCTAATCGTCTGTTAAGTGCTAAACATCTTTTGGTGAAATTGGTACTTAATATAACACATTTAATTTAACATACATACATGCAGTTTCAAATACATGTTGAACTTATTGATCTGATCCGATTTTTAGTTCTATTTTTTTGTTAATTTTATACTTTTACTCATTAGTAGTCTGAAAAAAATGCCATTAAAATAAACTGCAAAATATATATTTTTTCATTAATGTAATGCTATATGGATATGGACTACCTTTTTTTATTTCAATCCGTTAATCTGCAATATAAACAAATATACGCACCCAAATAAGTGTATGACGATGACGAATCGACAGTCAGTAATGAGTGGTCATTGTTCAAGTGTCGTTGTTGAAGAGCTTGCACCTGCTGTACGCGCACCGGTTCCTGCGCATGTTCCCGCTGCTGGCCGCCGCGGTGCTGTTCCAGGCGTCGCTCGCGCACCACAGCGCCGACGGGCCCGCGTGGCCGGCGCTCGCGCCCGCCGTGCAGCAGTGCCGCCGCTGGTGGTGGGCGGCGCTGCTGCACGTGCAGAATTACGTCAACCCTGAGGAGATGGTGAGTGCAAACCTAATCGACTTGCCCGTATTGTTTTATGATATTTGGGCGAATGGGTTAAATGTATTGAAAATTGGTTGGATCCTACAAGATTGTGACTCTATACGAGCCTATAAAAAGCGTTCCCAACCAGCCAGCACGGGCTAGCTTGAAATGAATGGAGAGGCAGGCCGTCACGCAGGGCCCGCCCCCCGCCCCGCGCCGGCCCAGCTGCCCGCGGAGCAGCGCAGCGCCAGCGTTACCTACTAAAAAGATATCGTCATCTCATCATTTAAGACATACATATTGTGACGCAAGTATACATGGCGTCACGTGACTAGACAAACTGAAGCTTAATTTCAACGCATCAAGTACTCGCTACGGTAGCTCACTGGTCTAAGTGCGTGACTATGAACCTGAGGTCGCGGGTTCGATCCCCGTCAGGGAAATTCTTTTTCTATTTATTTATGTTATTTTAATAATTTAAATAGTTGCCGTTTCGTTATTTAACCATTCCAGCTCATGGTTTAGAAGAGGTCACACTTGTGTTGCGAAGATTGTGTTGCACTTAAAAATACCCACCTTAACATCCAAATGTGACGGAATATAAAAATAATAGAAATTTACAGTAATTAAAGTCATTCTCTTTTTTGTGTGTGTTGTAATATTTGGACGAAGGGGTAAGTCGTAAGATTAAGGCTCGTTTAGATAG
Organism: Acleris emargana; assembly: GCA_927399475.2. NCBI lineage: Eukaryota > Metazoa > Arthropoda > Insecta > Lepidoptera > Tortricidae > Acleris > Acleris emargana. Next base: position 12,878,665 of record OV656841.1, on the reverse strand, counting down.
GTAAATTGTATTAATTTGTAAATAACTCGACTTACAAAGGGACATTCCGCTTGTTTTAGCCTCTGGTCATGCCCTTCGAAGTCTGACGAGACTTAACACGGTATCAATTAGCAAGACTGTTGCTAGCCGGTGACATTCTGGATTGGCAGGGTTCCCTAGGAAGCTAAAAACCCTCCTGGCGCTCAATACTTAGTCTTAGTTAGAAAATTTAAGTTAATTTTAAGAAACTAGGTTAGCTTATTAGAATATAATTATTACTTTGTAGTTGTTCTTTCATTTTGCCAAGTTGACCCGTAACAAAATAGCGCCCAACGTTAAAATTTGTTAAGGGTCAGTAGAGCGGTGGCATTTTTTATAGTGTTTTAGTTTTTTTTTCTTTCTTAGTGTATTCTCAGGGTATTTGTTGTATTTTTGTGCGGGTTTTTTTTACGACTTAGTAAATAAGAAATCTTGTGTGGAGTTGACATTAAAGTTAGGCTTAGGAGTATAGGTTTTGTTATATTACAATATTTTGTGACTAGGTATTCATAATGGATCCTAATCTTTTACTAAAAGATGAGCTTGAATACGAATTGGCGTGTCGTGGCATTTCCGCGAATAGCACCGTGCCCGTGCTGAAAAAATTACTTAAGGAACTTATGATCAGTGAGCAGTCCGGGGGTTCGTTGCGTGAAATTAAGGCTCCAGATCAGGCCGCTAGGAGGGTTGATTTTGAATTGGAGGTCTGTTCGGCAAAAATAAAAGTGCTATCAAATTATATATCAGAAATTGTAGGGAAACCTGATAAAGCTCTTTTCAAGAGATTAATAACTAGGCTGTATCATGTACAGAATAGGCTCAATTTAGTACAGCATGATACAGAAGATAACGGGATAAAGAAGGAAGCGCTCACACAACAGTGTCATGTGTTATTAGAGAAATTAGAAATACAGGACGACTTGGTAGAGGATGAAAACTTAACAGCAAATGATAAACATATGTTACAGGAAACTTTAGGTGAGCTAGGTCTCAGAATAATTCAGAAGTTGGAGGGCAAGGTAGACACAGCCAAAGGCGAAAGGAAACAAGGTAATGGCGAGGGTAGATATGAACAAGTAGACGCAAACAAAAGTGTTAGTTTCATGTCAGGACAGTGGGAAAATGAAAGGATAGGTAAGCCTAGGTTACTGCGCACATCGACAGTAGAAGAGGACTATCCAAAGCGAAAATTGGTACCGATATATCAGTGGGGGCTCAAATTTACTGGAGCTAACAATGCTAGTGTGAACGCATTTTTGGAACGTGTTGCTGAGCTTAAAGAAGCTAGGAACGCGTCTGACTATGACCTCTGGAGGTATGCAATTGATTTTTTTGAAGGAGATGCGCTAGTATGGTATAGGGCAAATAAGGAATACGCCAATAATTGGGATGACTTAGTGATTTTACTTAAACGAACCTTCCAAAAACCTTATTATCAGGAAGAACTTTTAGCGGAAATTAAGTCTAGAACGCAAGGTAGTGAGGAATCAGTCCTGATATATATAGCCATAATGCAAAATATGTTTAAAAGATTGCCTAATGGTTTAACAGAAAACGAAAAAATTTTAATCATACAAAAAAAATTGTAGCCTTATTATCAGAAAGCCGTTTGTAGGGACCAATTTAGTTCTATTCCAGACCTGCTTAATGTGCTTAGAATTGTAGAAAGAACCAAAATCAACTGCGACAACTTTAATCATCCGAAGGAAGGTAAAAATTTATTAGAGCCTGATTTAGCTTATAAAGTAAATGTCCCGATCTCTTCAAATGAAGCTAAAGCAATAAGAGAGGTAGCAGAAATCAGTCCAGCTCCGATCAGCATGAGGCGATGCTGGAATTGTCGTGAAAGTGGACATCTCTTTCGAGATTGTAAGACACCAAAACAAAGACTGTTTTGCTTTAAGTGTGGGCGCTTTGGGATTACATCCAAAGAGTGTACGTGTGCGGGAAACGTACAAGGGGGAAGCACCAATCCTGCCACATAAACTTCTCCCTTGCTCGTGACAGTACAGAGTGGCAGGATTGGTTAGAAAATATAAGGAAATATTTTAACTTTAAAGATAAAGAGTTATGCCCAGTAGTCATAACAAAAGAACATGACAACAGATGTTACGTGCAACTAAGTATATTAGGCAAACAATTCGTAGGTCTTCTGGATACAGGTGCTAATCGCACTGTCATTAATGTAAATTTTGCGGACATATTAAAGACACTAGGCATAAAGGGGGCAAAAATAAAGCCTAATCAGGTCATGACAGCAGATGGGTCGTCTCATAACATAACTGAAATTTTTGACATCCCAGTTATGTTTGACGGGCAGTTTAAAGTTATTCCAGTCATGTTAATGCCCATGTTAAATCAACAGCTAATTTTAGGTAAGGATTTCTTTGACATGTTTGGAATATCCTTGCAATTTAATAGTTACCGAAATGATGAGGTGGAATTGCACAGCATTTCAACAAAAGATCCCGTGATCATATCTAGAGATGATTTAACGGAAGAACAAGGTCAGCGACTGGCAAGTCTAATCGAGGAAATGCGTAGTACTATTGGTGAAGGGCTAGGCAGAACACATATCTTAAAACATGAAATAGATACAGGTGACTCTAAAGCTATTCATCAAAAGCAGTACAATTTTTCTCCAGTAGTTAAAGCAGACATTGAAATAGAACTGGATAAGATGTTAGAGAGTGATGTGGTAGAAACGTCATACAGTGCTTGGTGTTCTCCAATCTTGATTGTAAAGAAACCAAATGGGGACAATCGATTGTGTTTAGACAGCAGACAACTCAATAAAGTGACCAAAAGAGATACTTATCCGTTGCCTAGGGTATCAAATATCATTGACAATTTGAGAAATGCCAGATTTTTAAGCACTATTGATCTTAATTCTGCGTTCTGGCAAATTCCTTTAGTTGAAAGCAGTAAGGAAAAAACAGCGTTTGCAGTACCCGGGAGAGGCCTTTTTCACTTTAAGGTTATGCCATTTGGGCTAGTAAATGCATCACAAACACAGCAGAGGTTAATGGATTTGCTGTTTTGTTCTAATGAAGATAAGGTCTGGGCTTACTTGGATGATATAGTAATATCCTCTACCACGTTTGAGGAACATATCCAGCTGATACAGAAGGTAATAGGTATTTTACAAAGAGCGGGTCTGACGATAAACGTTGATAAATGTAAATTTGCTCGGTCCAATTTACGTTATTTGGGTTATATAATTGACAAGCATGGTTTAAGAACCGATCCAGAAAAGGTGACTGCTATCATTAACTTTCCCAGACCAAGAAACTATACCGAACTTAAAAGATTTATTGGATTAGCAAGCTGGTACAGACGTTTTGTAAAAAACTTTTCTATAGTTGCAGCACCCCTCCATGACCTAACGAAAGGTAAGAAGAACAAGAAACTCATTTGGACTGCGGAGGCAGAGTCGTCTTTTGTACAATTAAAGACTCTACTGACATCAACACCGGTTGTTACATGCCCTGACTACTCGAAACCATTCACTGTACAGTGTGATGCATCAAATACCGGAATCGGAGCGGTCCTTTGCCAGAAAACTGACGTAGGTGATCAGCCTATTGCATTTTTAAGTAGAAAACTTAGTGATCGTGAAAAGAAGTACTCAGCGTCTGAACGGGAACTTTTAAGTATTGTGTTCGCAATAGAAAAGTTTAGGCCTTACATAGACGGAGTAAACTTTACAGTCGTAACAGATCATAGCGCACTGCAATGGTTGCATAAGATGAAAGACCCTCATGGAAGATTAGCAAGGTGGGCTATGAAATTGCAACAGTTCAACTACGACATAATTCATAGACCCGGCAAGAGTCATATTGTTCCAGACGCACTTTCTAGAGGCACCACAGAAAACGAAATTAGGGAAATGTGTAAGTTGGACATCTTAGAGAAACATAAGGACGAATGGTACAAATCCAAGGTGAAGCAAGTACTAGAAAAAAACAACTTATCGGACTGGACGGTTACAGAGAACTTGTTGTACAAAAAAGTAAACTTAAAACAGTTCCCTGACGAAAACAATCGATGGAAATTGTATATCCCGGACGCATTGAGAGATAAGATATTCAAAGAATGCCATGATGATGTAACGGCTGGTCATTTGGGTGTACGGAAGACGTATTTTAGGATCAGGTACAAATATTTTTGGCCTAATTTGCTACACGACGTAAAAGAATACGTGCGAAAATGCGAAATTTGCGCTCGACATAAAGTTTCACAGCAGGTACCGTTGGGATTGATGGGTCAACATAGAGAAGTGCAACGGCCGTGGCAAATAATATCCCTGGACTTAATGGGGCCCTTTCCAAAAAGCACAAGTTGTAATACAATGTTGTTAGTTATGACGTGTTGGTTTAGCAAATTCGTCTTACTATTTCCACTACGTACGGGGAAAGCTGACAAAATATGCGAAGTAGTCGAAAAGCAATTTCTGTTATACGGTGCTCCTCAAGCGATTATTTGTGATAATGGCCGGCAATTTAACTCGCAGCTTTTCAGAGATATATCGGTTAAATACAACAGCAAACTGTGGTTCACTCCGAATTACCATCCGCAGAGCAATCCCACTGAACGTGTAAACCGTGTAATAGGTACCATGATCGCTACTTACACGAAACCAGGCAGACACAATACATGGGATCAAAATTTACAACAGATAGGAAATGCGATTAGAAATGCGGTGCATGAAACGACAGGATACACACCCTCTTACCTTTTTCTTGGTCGAGAAACTGTAATACCAAACTCTGACCCAGTGCCAGGTCAGTTAGCTCAAGGTCCAGATAATAACTTCCAGATTGATGTTACCGACTATATTATTAAGAACGATAAGCGACATATTATTTATGGCGATGTACAGAAACGGTTACGATCTGCACACGAGCACAGTAGTAGATACTACAATAGTAGACGTAGGACAGGTACATTTCAAGTAGGCGACACTGTGTGGAAAAGATCGAAACATTTGTCTAGTGCTCCCAATAAGTTTATGGCAAAGTTAGCCCCGAAATTCGAAAAGGCAATTATTGTAAGTAAATTATCAGACAACATTTTCCAGCTAAACAATGTCTTTGGCAAATCCATTGGTAGTTGGCACGTGAAGGATCTAAAGGCATTATAAAAAAAAAAAAAAAACCTTTATTTGCTTTAGTATTTGTTGTTTTTTTTTCTTGAGGGAGGGGGCATATGTGACGCAAGTATACATGGCGTCACGTGACTAGACAAACTGAAGCTTAATTTCAACGCATCAAGTACTCGCTACGGTAGCTCACTGGTCTAAGTGCGTGACTATGAACCTGAGGTCGCGGGTTCGATCCCCGTCAGGGAAATTCTTTTTCTATTTATTTATGTTATTTTAATAATTTAAATAGTTGCCGTTTCGTTATTTAACCATTCCAGCTCATGGTTTAGAAGAGGTCACACTTGTGTTGCGAAGATTGTGTTGCACTTAAAAATACCCACCTTAACATCCAAATGTGACGGAATATAAAAATAATAGAAATTTACAGTAATTAAAGTCATTCTCTTTTTTGTATGTGTTGTAATATTTGGACGAAGGGGTAAGTCGTAAGATTAAGGCTCGTTTAGATAGGTAAATTGTATTAATTTGTAAATAACTCGACTTACAAAGGGACATTCCGCTTGTTTTAGCCTCTGGTCATGCCCTTCGAAGTCTGACGAGACTTAACACGGTATCAATTAGCAAGACTGTTGCTAGCCGGTGACATTCTGGATTGGCAGGGTTCCCTAGGAAGCTAAAAACCCTCCTGGCGCTCAATACTTAGTCTTAGTTAGAAAATTTAAGTTAATTTTAAGAAACTAGGTTAGCTTATTAGAATATAATTATTACTTTGTAGTTGTTCTTTCATTTTGCCAAGTTGACCCGTAACAATTTTTTTCAAAAATGACCGGAAAAGTTGACATTACTAAGTGCATACTGAGACGCGAAGTACATAGTTTACAGACAGTTCCCAAATTAAAAAAAAAAAACATTGCGTGCTCGCTACACAAGCCCGCAATGTTGCATACAAATTTCATTGTTATCTAGTTTGTAACTTTTTAAAAAGTGAAAACGGCCATAGTAAAATGAGGGCACAAGTCTTATACATCCATATTTTATTCGAAACGTAACTTTTTTATCTGGGTCTGGAATAGCTTGAGTGTTTATTTCTAAAAAAAGTTTGCGTTTCTCCTTGTCATAAAATAAAGGCGGTAAAGAGTGATGTTATTTCACGTGAAGTTTCTGTTTATATGCGATTTGTATCTTTCGATTTTTGAGAAAAGCACTATATATGCCTCGGCAGGAACGGCAATTGCGGGCCTCGTATTTTTAAACGGACTCGCAAGCTCGTCCGTTTAAACCAATTCTCGGCCCGCAAGTGCCTGCTTCACTGCCTAGGCAATAATGTACTATAAATAGAAAAGTCCCTCATACTTGTTGTTTATCGATATTATTTTTGTATTTGTACATGGTCCGACATGCTCTTGCCCGGTTCTTTTTTATTGATAAAATGCACATGTTATAACCCAGTCCAGGACAGGACCCCCGTGTATCAAATTTCCTTAAATCCATACAGTCGTATAAGTGTGAGGAACAAGCACCTAAAACTCCCTCCAAACTTACTCACGTATGATTTAAATTTTGCCCAAGACTCCTTCCGCTTAAAAGTCGTTTATCGCCTTTCCGTCCGAAGCTTTTAATTTTTTCGGAATATAAAGTAATCAAGTACTCTATTTCCACCTACGAGTTATAAATTATGGCGGTACCAAAAACACCTAAGTAACTCGGTTCAGGCTCGGCGAGTAAAGATTAGTAGGATATAAGATTTATATTTATAATTTGACTATTGATCCCTTAGAAATTATTAGAAATTGATGTATTGAATAATTTTACGACAATCGTGTGCCTGGATCTCCTTGGGTACTGCAGTACCTATCGATAGCTGCATGATGCTGTCTAAGGGAGCAAGATATTTGGTATTGCAGTGCCTGGTGCACACGTGGTACCTGTCGGTCGACGCGCAGCTGCACCTGCTGGCGCCGCTGGTGGTGTTCTTCGTGCTGCGCGGGCGCCGCTGGGCCTGGTCGGCGCTCGCCGCGGCGATGCTCGCGTCGGTCGTCGCCGCCACAGCTTACTGCTTTGTCAGAAACTTCGGTTTTATTGTACAGTGAGTAGAACTAATACTCTGTTCATAATTTCTCAATAATTTTTGGTCTAATCCATCAGTGTCAGTTGAAATGAGCACGATGTAAACAAAACTAAACGAACCAATTAGCAAGCAATTGCTACTCGATCATCATCATCACGTTCTTTTGTAGATGAAGTTCGGTATTTTTAATGATTTATACTCTTGATCATTACTTTCACATTAGGTTAAGATTAAACACTATAAAAAATTGAGATTATGTCAAACATTACTAATTTGCTGCATCTTTGCATATATCAATTGACACCGAGTTTATCCACCCCCTCCACCCTTCCGTGCTTCCACCCCTAGCGCTGTCTGATTACCATTATTACAAATCGCGCACTCTGTATATCCCTCTCGTCATTACGGCGTAGTGAGAATAACCTACTGCATGAATAACAGAGTTTTCGAGCATTGAGAATCAAATATGATTGAAATACTGTCATTGACAATGCACTCTACAACTACAACTGACTAACTATAATAATTATATTTCAGCATAGGGTCTAACTTGCCTGCAATTATGGAATACTTCAAGCTCTACTACGTGAATACGTTAACGCGAGCCCCCGCCTTTGTTGTGGGGATGCTTGTCGGTTACGTCCTGTACGATTGGAGAGAGCATCGGAGACCAATTAATAAGGTAATGCTCACGAAATGTTAAGTATAACACGCAAGTTAGATTTAATTTAGTAAAACATCAAATTCGCCCTATTAAAGGAAAGAATTACTATATGGTATAGCTTAGCTATAAGAGTTTCAGTTTGTTTTCCTGCAGCGCTTCTTCCCCGCAATTGTCGTCTTGTCCGAAGCGCTAGTAGATTCACTGTATATGACCGACGTGTAGCCCCGATGTGGCCAATTTACTGAATCAATATTTGAATTTGAATTTGACGTAATTAGAGGTGGAGACTACCACATTCACTTATGAATGTGGTAGTTGGCAACAAAAACGGGTTAGGTTCGGGTTAGGTTTAGGGCATTGTACTAAAAAGGCGTTTTGTTTAGTTGGTCGTTATCCAACAACGACGTTTTGCTTACATAGTCGTTTTGCAATATAGTCCTTACGAACCTAACCCACAAAAACTAGAGCATGTTGCTAACTCCAAACTCTTTTTTGTCAAGCTACAAATACCTAGTTTGTGTGTTCTGGGGCAAGTACAAACACAATACTTTACCATCAACTGTCGTTAATAACGTTCGCTTTTTCCAGGCTGTATGAAATAAACCGGCTATTGGATTCTGTAATTATTTAAAAAAAAACTTGGCTTTTCTCCCAATTTGACTTTAACATTCTGACCTTCACACGGAAAAAACGTTTTTTTCTACTTGCAATAAGGTTGAAATAGAACTACTATTTTTTGTGTATCGAATTGGCTGATATATGCCTAAACATCAGATTCTTATATAAACTGAGTACACCTTATGATATGAGTTTACCGTTTCCTTCTTTACCATTTTGGTTCGGAATCTTAAAAACTAGATAAATAGGAGTTTAGGGCCGTGTTATAAACTATCAAATCATGCCATGTTCCATGTAGGGACAGCATTATAGCAGTTACAAAGCTTAAATTCACTGCCTTAAATTTGGCGGTATATAGCTAGTAGCTCAGACGTTAATTCAATTAATTGCCGCGGTAAATCGCCTGCTGCTACTTTATCTTGGCGAATTAGAAAGTGACAGGTGTCGTAGTGCTAGTCCATTGTGCAACAGGGCATTTAGAGGACAGGGACAATAGATACTACGGCCTCGTGTGTATTATGTCCAGGATTCGGACTTTTCATAGCACGGTAAGACGAAAGAGAACTTTGGAGTCGACATTAGCGTTAAAATTCAACTCGTACTCATTACTCATTCGTTTATTTAATTGCAAAATTTAATCTTCTTCTTCTAATATATAAAATTTCCATGTCACAATGTTAGTTACCGTACTCCTCCGAAACGGCTTGACCGATTCTTATGAAATTTTATATGCATATTCAGTAGATCTGAGAATCGGCTACTATCTATTTTTCATACCCCTAAGTGATAAGGGTTGTTCACCCTTAAAAAAAAATTATAAGGCAAAACAACGTTTGCCGGGTCAGCTAGTGTTATTATAAAAATTGATAATAACTGTCACTTTTAATATTGATAATAAATAATTAGTGTAAATAAGGCGATATTCCTATGAACACTTGCGTCCACGTTCTCAAACATTAAACTAGATGGCGGTGTTGACTAAACCAGTTCATTTGACGTTAATTACAACTTCTACTTCGTACGAAAGTCGATATATCGTCCTGCCACTTAGACAAAGTACTGGGTCAGTGGTTTTACGTCTGAGTAAACTGTTTTGATCTGACTAGACTGAAGTTCGAATCTCTTCGGGGTAGATCATTTTTATTTTTTTATCTTTTCAGAACGATGTTATTGCGATAAATAATGTTGATGGCCCTATGAAATAAATAAATAAATAAGTAACAAAAGCATGCATGCTTTTAAAATATTTATTAATGAAATAAAACGATTGTTTTTTTAACTAAAACATTTGTATTAATTAATTGTTTTCACGCTTCGGTTACGCTGTAGGTAGGTATTCTGAAACCATTAACGATATCAATATTAGCGGGTACGCGAGTAGAAAAAAATATTTTTGTTTATAATTGTAATCTTTCATTAGGTATTTAGCTTAGCAGCTTCACTCAGGGGCTCAGGGCGAATATAAAAGCATTTTGGAATTAAACAAATAAATGAGTACGATGAGTCAGAGTTGAATTTGAATGTTAATGTCGACTCCACAGCTCTGTTTCGTCTTACCGTGTAGTATGAAAACTCGGAATCCTGAATATTTTTATTTCCCTAGTGGGTCGTGCTGGGCGGGTGGGCAGTGGCGCTGGCGCTGGCGGGCGGCATGGTGAGCTGCCTGTGGCCGCGCGCCGCGCTGGCGCCGGCCGCGCAGAACTTCCTCAACGGGGTCATGCGCCCGCTGTGGGCGCTCGCCGTGGGCTGGCTCGTGTTCGCCTGCGCCGCGGGATACGGAGGTACACCACTAATACTGCCCTGAACGCCGCTGTGTCTATTTATGTATAACTAAACATAATTTAGCAGCCGATTAGATATAAGGATAAGTTAAGTACTGTAAAACTGAGCGCGTCTCGCCGATAAACGTAACAGTTTGGCGAGTAATATTAGAATATGCTACTGTAATCTTTATTATATTAAATAAATTAAAAAAAATATAATAAAAAAACTACCGTATCGAAATGCTACGGTTTTTGAATGAACATCAGTGTTTTTTACACATAAGCTTCAGAATTTCATGAATATCATTTCTTATTACAATCATGTACTCCTTTGCAAAGTGGACTGTTAAGTAGATATGCCTTGTTTAATATTTAAGTCACTGCTAACAACATTTTAGTCCCGGTTGCCGTCGAGACGTGGGTGCGGAACTGTGGAGGCTAAGGAATTCTTCTGGGACTCGGGTTGACTGAGGGACAGGGGGGTGATCTTCGCTTTGGTTCATTTCTTGAGCAGCAAATTTCTTTGGCAACATATTTATATATACAACGCGGTAACGCAGCATTTATGGGCGCATTAATGGGGACTTTGATAAGTACCCGTTTTCTAAATATATGAATATCACTGGCCGAAAATAAGTATACCACCTTTTTAAGCCATTTTTCAGAGGCGGGAAAATTATTTTTTTTTTGCATTATTTTGTTTTTTTCTCATTTGACAGCGATTCAGTGAAAGCGTGAACTTAAAATTGTTAAAATAGAGAAAGAACAGTATCGGTCTGTAATTAGATTCTTGTTTTTGGAAGGAAAAACATGTGATGAAATAAAAGTAAGAATGCAAGCGGTTTACCATGAATGTGCTCCTTCTATGACAACCGTCAGATATTGGTATAACGAGTTTAAGCGGGGGAGAACAACCGTCTTTGATGAGGATCGCCCAGGCCGGCCAAATGAGGTGACTACAGTCGATATGGTTAAGAAAATTGAAAATATCGTTTTAGCCGACCGCCGAATTAAACTTCGAGAAATCGTTGATGCTGTAAACGTTTCAATCGAGAGGGACGACATACAACACATATTAGAAGAAAAATTGGGTATGAAGAAAGTATCGGCGAGGTGGATGCCGCGTTTACTCACGGAGGAGCAAAAACGGAACCGACTGACTACTTCGGAGCAGTGTTTGGCCGTGTTCAAACGTAACCCGAAGGAGTTTCTGCGTCGCTTCGTGACCGTGGACGAAACGTGGGTTCACCACTACACCCCGGAAATGAAAGAGCAGTCGAAGCAGTGGATATTACCGAGTGAACCTGCTCCAAAGAAAGCAAAAACCGTCCCATCGGCTGGAAAGGTCATGGCGACCGTTTTTTGGGATTCGCAGGGTATTATACATATTGACTACTTAGAAAAGGGGAAAACGATAACAGGGCAGTACTATGCCAATTTATTGGATGAATTTGACGCCGTGTTGAAGGACAAACGACCCCATTTAAACAGGAAACAAGTACTGTTTCATCACGACAACGCCCCGGCTCATTCGTCCAGAATTGTGACGGCTAAGTTAGCACAGTTACGCTACGAACTATTGCCTCACCCCCCGTATTCTCCAGATTTGACCCCATGCGATTTATTTTTGTTTCCCAACCTAAAAAAATGGCTCGGTGGTAAGCGAGTTGGATCAAATGACGAAATGATTTATTTATTATGGGTGAAATTGTTAAGAAGTTTATGAATACCCTACACCTTATCGATAGAAAAAGACTTCTATGAAATGAAATTCGCAACAGAATGTGCTCACTAAGTAATATTTTGTGTCCTTTCTGAAGCATTTCATTGCAAGGATCATAATACCATACACACTGATCTTAAGCCGTCTGTGTGCGTTGTGTGAATATATGATTCATCCGTATATACAATATTTCTACCAGCAGCCCTTAATTTTCTGATTCCTCTTAAATGTTTTATCCTTTTCAAGCGAACGTCATGTTGTTCCATCAAAATGCTCCTGTTATTATCGGTTTACCTAAATCTAAATCCCATATCTCGGATTATACGACTATTTCGCAGAGACGAAATTGAGGCTTTGAATCCCATATAATTTCTGTAGATTGATTGTCTTCAAGCGATTGATCGCTTGTCGTTTTCCTTCAAACATTTTAATAGGCTGCTTTTTGTTTTCCCGTTGCTCCACAAACCCAATCCATTTTTTTAAAATTATATTTACTCTCTTCTTTTTTAAATAAATTAGCTTCTTTGCTAAAATAGTTACATACATTATTTACAATTTCACGAGATTGAGCAACTATTTTTATACCCGCTTTAAATTAATTGAAGCCATGATATATAACTATTATAATATTTATAAGTTAATGTTACTAAATCTAGATACTAACGAATATTTTCACGGATGAAATCATCGTTTTGAAACGCAAAATTAGTCATACGATTTTTCTTATTTCAATATAAAGGTTGTGTTACTTTAGAGGTATTAGGAGGTTGTGTGGCTCATTAGGCTCATATCCTTCTGTTGAATTGTGCTTAATAACATAACGGGTAATATTATTAAAGGTCATATCTGTAATTTGATATACTCTATGTGAAATACGAGGTATACCGAGAATAACCGAGGATGGCCGAATGGTGAACTTATATCGTATAGTAAGTGTTTGCAATGACCGAATGGCACTATATAGTGTTTAAACTACTTCCCCTCCTACATACCTAGTAATTATTGCAGGTCCACTCAACTGGTTCCTGTCCCTAACGGTGTGGAAGTTCGTGGCGCGCGTGTCGTACGCGCTCTACCTGATCCACTACCCGCTGCAGGGGATCGTGCGGCTGCAAGGCGAGGTGCCCGTCATATTCAGCGTCACCTCCACGGTAAGGACTGCGTCGAGCGAGTAGCCCTACGAAGCTAGCGGTAGGTTCAATAACAGCTAAACAAATAATTGTGTGATTTATCCACACAATGTTTGCTCCTAAGTTTTGCATTTATTGTTATGTAGTACTTGAAAAAAACAGGGGACAATGTCACACAAATTGACATTCATTGACACTCGCACTCACCACATAAATATCTACCCTTACCGGGATTTGAATTCGGGACCGCATACATACATACAGGGTTGGGCAGATTAACCGCCGCACTCAGAGACGTCAATTAAACTCAATGCTTGATTAAAGTTGTTGTTGTCACTTTCTTTACCATGTGAATAGAATAAGACAACACGTCACTTAACAAGCATTAATTTTAATTGACGTCTCTGAGTGCGGCAGTAAGTGTCCTAGTTGTGTATGGCTTTTTTACTTAAATATAACTAAACTTCTTATTAACTTCGTATTTATTTTTTGTTGACAATTTAACCTTCTTTATGATTTCTACACGTCAGCTTGATATATTTTGTTTTTATATTGTTTTCAACAATGAACGCGAAATGCCAGCTCGTGTGCGATTTGTACCAGAAAAAATACCGACCGTGTGAGATATTGAAGACGCTGAAACATTTAAATATCAATATAAGGTTTATATCGCGGACCGTCAAGCGATTCAAAGAAACGGGATCTTCACAAATCAGGCCCAAACCTGGGAGAAAGCCATCTGTTCGCACCAAAAATATCATTAAAAATATTCGTGAGCGTATTAGACGAAATCCAGCTCGAAGTGCAAGCAAACTTGCTAAAGATATGAAAATATCCCGTCGAACAATGAGTCCTATTTTAAAATATGATCTTGGGCTAAAAAACCAAAAAATTCATGGCTTAACAGATGCCCAGAAAAAAGCTAGAGTGAAAAAATGTAGGGAATTGCTAGCTTGGCACGACGGCGCGGCGATGATATTATTTTTTCCGATGAAAAGATGTTCCAGTTACAAGACAGTCACAACCAACAAAACGATCGTGTCTATGGTGCTTCATTGAAGGATATTCCTGTGGACAAATTAGCCGTACAACGGTTTCAGAGTGCATCAGCTGTCATGGTATGGGGTGCGATATCGCCTAGAGGCAAGTTACCGCTGCTGTTTATTGATCGAGGTGTCAAAATTAACCAAGACTATTACATCCAGAACGTGTTACAGGGTCATTTGCTAGAAAATGCTCAAAAATTATATGGAAACGACTATTACTGCTTCCAACAAGATAGTGCCCCATCTCACAAAGCTAAACGCACTCAAGACTGGTTTAGAACAAATTTGACAGATTTTATACCTTGGCAAGAATGGCCTGCATCATCGCCGGATTTGAATGCTTTGGACTTTTCGATATGGGGTTACATGCTGAGCAAGATTGGGAGCACACAGGGCATGAATCTAAACTCATTCAAGCATCGATTAGTCAAGATATGGGATGAAATACCAGACGAGGTAGTGCGTGCCGCGTGCAATGCATTCTATGGAAGAATGCGTCAAGTTATTAAAGCTGATGGCGAGCGATTTGAACTTATGAATTAGTTTTTTTAAGTATAGAGTACGCTAAAAATAAAAACGTGATAAATTTTCTGTCTTGTTTTCATTTTATGGCTCTTTTTAACTAGGACACAATCTGCCCAACCCTGTACATTCATTATTCTAGATTATTACTCTATATATGTATATGGAGCAAGTTTGGACCTTAGTTTCAGACAAGGCCATTTTTTTAATTGTTCCTAATTATTACTTATATTCAACATTTTTTCCTTGCCGTAGTATTTGGAAATAACTGGACATAATAGGCCTTAAGGATTTGCCACACTGGATGCGGTCTGCGGTCAGGTTTTCAAATTCAATTCAGTCAATTTGACCTGACCGCAGAACGCATTCAGGGAAGTATTTCTTTTAACCAACGCCTATAACGGCCTAACAAAGAGTCAATACATTCCTTTACTTTCGATTGGTTACGCTCACTCATCCATCACCTTAGAAAACGTTGTTTATATCTTTACTGAAATTTGCGCCTTACGAGGTAAGTAAGCCGGCTTATATGATAAATATGATAATATTACTATAATGCATGTTCTTAATAGGTATATGTGCATATATGTACTTTTAATGTTTATACGTACAGTGCGAGAGCTTTTTAAAAGACCTTCGAATTTGTAGTTCCCTTTCAGTCCTTCTCGTACCTTTTTTTTCATAATCATAATTGATAAGTTATATTGTAATTATTTCAGGTCTATTTGTTCTACACGGATATATGCCTGTCATTGATGATTGCAACACTGCTTTGTATAGTAGTCGATGCTCCGTTCTCAACTCTACAGAAGATTCTCATTGGAGGTAATATTTAAGGCGGGCCTTTTAATTTAACTAAGTACCTACGTTTGCTTGAGTAAGGGGATGCCCTAAGGGCCGGTTTTATAAAGGCCCGTAAGTAAAAATGTCAGATCGAATTTTAGTAACTTCATACAGGTTTTGACATTCCTGACCGAAATTTGATCTAACGGATCTTTATAAAACCCAGCCTAAGTATTATAGTTATTTACGGAATTGCAATACGTAGAAACTTCGATTTGATTTATTAATTGTTTGCTATTTAGCTTCAGATCCGCTGCTTGCAGCTTAGTTGTCTCTTAGTCACCACGAGATGTCGCTAGTGGTACTTAACTTATTACAAACGTGTTCTTTTTAACCGACTTTAAAAAAGGAAGCGGTTCTATTAAATTCGACTGTTTTTTTTTGTATGTTTCGATTACCTGTCAATTGAGTCATTTTACTTCAGACTCTGATATCTCCTTGGGTATACGAATTTAAAACTTAACTTGTTTGAAAACAGACGCAAATTCCGTCCCTTTGAATGGATTTTGTTTTGGAGTTTGAAGTTGGAAGGTGTTTTTAGTATTTTAGTGTCATTTATATATTTATAGATCTGCTATGTTCACACTGCTATTTATCTTGAGGAGGTTTTAAAAACCCTTAATTTTGATTAAGAATAAAGGTAGTCGTAGGATGTTCAGGATTAGCTTATTGCTCATATAAACTCTATGTTCTATAAAAGTAAACTCCCGTAGTACATCCTAGATGCTTTCGCGGTATTCGTATGAACAACTACTATTTTTATTTAACTTATGAATTGCAGGAAAAGCAAACATGTCTGCGCCGCCGCCTCCCCAGCCAAGTGGATCACAGTTGACAGAAAGTGTAGATGAAATAGCTGAATGAATAGGTGTAAATTATAAACACAATTAGTGCCCATACTCAGAGGATTCCATTTTGTGTGGAAACCTGCGAGTCTGGCTCTGGATAGTAAAATTAACAAATAGTAACGGGGTACTGGTGATCTCAGTATGCGATCACTCAGGCGAAAACTTAAGACTTACTTGCGTCGGTAAATATTTGCAAAATTATTTAACACAAACATGATAATTAATAATTTCTGTGTAGCTTACATACCAACACCAATTTTCCTTATATGCTTTGTATAAAGAGAGACTTAAGATAGGATTTTTATTTACAATTATTGTAAAGGGCATATGAGATGTAATTATAAATAAGACGTACTTGGTGATACAATTAAATAAATGACTAAAGGGGTTTAATTTTGCGTATGCATGCGTGTACTCAAATAGATTACAACCGCAGCTGATATTTACGTTGCTACCAATTGTTTTGAACTACGGTGTTTTCAATCCACGAAATCCGCGCGGTGCCACTACTTCATTTTCGCCACCGTACAACGTCAATTGAGGCATGGAATTTACAAATGGGCTAAGTGCCAGAAAAAGCAAAACTTAAATTTTACCTTTAGCTAATGCATTTTTATTCAATTTCTCAATAATTGTATTTTGGCACTTAGCCCATTTGTAAATTCCATGCCTCAATTTTCATCGCGGGGCGCGCCGTCGTGGATTGGAAACACATTACAGTACTCTTAAAAAGCCTTTCGGGTTTGAGTAAACTCAGTTAGATTAGCATAAGAGCGAATGAGAGAGAAGTAGGTACAGTCAGCGTCAAAAGTAACTGGTCACTTTAAGCTACTTTTGTACTTTATCGCATTAACACATTAGACAATCTTGTTTGACATTGCTTATGTGACAGTAAAGCGACAAGGTATTTAAGTGATCAGTTTCTTTTGACGCTGACCGTACAAACCCGAAGGTCGTTTTAAGAGCTATTGCTATTGCACTGTACTAATGTGTTTGTCACTACACTCAAACACAGTTTGGCAAGATTAAGGGAAAAAATTAAAAAGTCTGCTTTACATGATTCTGTATGTCGACTCAACCTTAACTGTTTATTTTGTTTGTAATGAAGAATATCAGTAGGTACGCCAAATCGCTTGAAACTTTGTTACAGTAAAGCTTATAAATAAACAAACTACTTTTTGTTTCATTCAAATAGACCCAGTAGTTTTGATTCTATGTACGTTTAAAATTTTGGTCGATAATATTCAAGGGCGCCGCCGCCGGCGCCATTTTACTGGAGTGACGTCATCAAATCACAGCGGTGCGCGCCCCTGTTATGATTGAGTAAGTTCACAGAGCTATATCTTTTAAACCGTGACAAGTAATCAGTTGAAATTTTCACAGAATACGTTTTATTATAAACTCTGTCTGTGTCTGTAAAAAACGGTGTTGCGCGGACGACAATTGTTTAATTTACTAACCTGCTTGTAATACTTAATCTCTACTACAAATACTCCTTAAAAATTCTCCTTAATATTTTTTACTATTAAGTAAAATTGATAAACATAATTTCTTTGAAAAAAACGCATGCGTGTGGTAAAGTTTTGGCAGGACAACGTAATGCAATCTGTACTGTAAACATTTCATGAAAAAAAATGCCGTTTTTAATTCGTGCAAGATCGGCGTATTTTTCGATCTAATTCGTCATCATCATGTCAGCCGAAAGACGTCCACTGCTGGACATAGGCCTCCCCCGAGGCTCTCCACTCAGACCGGTCTTGTACTTTTCGCATTCCCGCGATCTTCACTAGGTGGTCACTCCATCTTGTTGGAGGCCTACCTGCAGCTTGTCTCCCGGTCCGCGGACGCCACTCAAGAAGCTTCTGACCCCATCGGCCATCAGTCATGCGAGCGATGTGCCCCGCCCACGGCCACTTAAATTTAGCTATTCTTCGGGCTATGTCGGTAACCCTAGTTCGATCTAATTACCCCGGCCTAATGATTATATTACAAACTCTAAGAAAAATAACATCATAACTAAATAATTGTAAGTGTAAGTTGGGCTCGCGTTGATTCTATTCGAAATCTAATTAAAATTGGAATATAACATACCTACTGAGCGGCGGTACATACAACTCTCGGTGCTTTATTTAATTTATTGTTAACGTTAGCATGTGTAGGGCAAATCTTGCAAGTCAAATTTGAACCAGTTCCTGATGTTGGAATGGGCTGAATGTAAAGTCGATACAATACATCTCGGAGAGCCGATATGATGATTGAGTGGCTGGGAAACCACAGTATCTTCACGACGCGTTGCCTCAGTTGGTAGTGACCCTGCCTAGGACGCAAGCGATCCTGGATAAGATTCCCGGTAGTGGCAAATATTTATGTGGTGAGCGCGAGTATTTGTTTCTGAGTTAGGACGGTTTTATATCTTAGTATAAGCCTTAGTTTGGGACTAGGTCAATTGGTGTGAGATTTTCCCCTGATATGTATTTATTTATTAAATGAGGGCGGCACTGGATATTCGTTGTTTGCTCGTTGCAGTCCCTAACGTAGCTATGCTAGTCTAGTCAGCTAACAACAAACAATTATCAATCAAATATCAATTCAGCTAACAATTATTTTAATGTTCCTACGGCATTAATGATTTACGAAAGAGTAGGTAGTCTAACAAACGTCGATTATATATTTTAGTAAATGGAAAAGCGCTTAAAATTTTGGAAAGTCGCATTCGGATACAAAGTAATTGGTTTATTTTATATCCAGCGATGATATAATCTATCTGTTATCTATCACAGAGAATTCTGACAGAGCCATCTATTGAGATACCTAGGTACTTTGTAAATAAAACATCTTGCGAGTAACGTGTTATTACGATTATTTCTAAATAACTTTTTTAGACAAGTTCTTCAGAAGAACGAACACCACAGCATTGTCTTAAATATTTTTCTACATCAAACAAACCTAATTCTATAATTATCGGCCACAAAACAAGCACATTATCTGCATAGGTATTGTTTTCTGACTCCCCGGAGTTTTCACTTTTTTTAATACTTGGGGATTGTTTTCTTGAAAACAAATTACACATTTGTGACCTATTGGTTTAGTGGTCCATATATTTTTTGTCATTGTCCTTTGGTAAGTAATACGGTAATACCACCTAGGACATATTATTACTATACCGTTGAAATAGTTTTATTCCTTACTAGCTTTTGCTTATGACTCCACGGCATAGAAGTCGAATATTCCTTCGTGAACTGTCTTATTAATCTTATTAATCTTATTAATGTAATAAAAAGTACCTACCCGACGTCGGTCTCCAGGTTTTAAACTATCAGTCAGTACTGGGTCTGCGGTCTGGTGTGAGCGACGCGTGCTGCTGCCGTCGAGCGGCACGCGTCGGACCTGTCGTGACGCTCGCTACGGAAGGTGCTTCATATAAATTTATACAAACTAGAAGAGAAGTATGAACTCAAATATCGTCTTAAGAGATAGTGCACTGTACAGACGACTATAAAGAGTGTATCCACTTCTGAACCTTATTATAGTGCTATAAGTTGACAAAGTGGAAACATCTCTGTGTAGTCGACTGAACCTGACGTGTTGCTTTGTCACTACACTCAAATAAAGTTCGGCAAGATTGAACCCTTAACGTGCCTTAACTGTTTATTTTTCTATAATTATTGAACAGTCATCTTTTTTGATAATATTTGTGTAATTTTGTGTATATGTATAGCAGACTATGGTTGAATTATATATAACATTTTACTATTATTTTAGCCATAATAAAGTTTTATCAGTCCGACGAAAATTGCACGGCCGCGATCTCTTTCGATCTGCGTCAGTCGAGATCAAGCCCCTTGGCATTCATTATCTAGAGTTAGTGGAATGGCCGCCAATACGTAGTTACCTACTCGGAGTTTACCCTCGCACATACATGCAGGATGTTAGGATGGTAGGTGTTGAGACGTATTTAAAGAAAGTATTTTTTTCACGGCATGGAGAAGGCAAACGAGCACTCAGGCCATGTGATGGTAGATAAGTGGATCTCGACTCGACAATGAAAATAAAGTTTTACCTGTCTCCCCGAAGTGATGGAAAGGGGTATAGCTGACTGACTGATCGATCAACGCACAACCTAAACCGCTGGACCTAAGGACTTGAAATTTGAAGGGAATATTCCTTGGGTATCCTAGGGGTGCACTGTAAAAGTAAATAATATAACTTTCAGTAATTTTGGAGAAACTGCCCCTAAAGGGATAAAAATAAGGTAGAAGTTTGTATGGGAGATTACTTATTTTTGAAGTAAGTAACTTGGAAATTGGTATTTACGATACTGTTTATAAATATAAAATACAACTTACAGCTATTTAGGAAAAAACTATCCCTAAGGGGGTGAAAGGCGGTTTTCGTTTTTACTCTTACCCGCTGCAACGGCAGGACCGATATGGATGAAATTTAGAATTCAGATAGTACCTACCCTGGTTAACACATAAGAAAATCTCATCCCGGAAAACTAAAAATTTCTCGAGGGAATAACAATAACGCGTTTGATGTTTATTGAAAAATTCATCATGTGTGCTAATTTCTTAGATTTTGGGGACGCAAATTTCGAACGTAACGTCAAAGGAATTAAAAATCGCGGCCATGATGGTTTATGAAAAAATGGACATTGGTGTTATTTTGTTAGATTTTGAGGACGCAAATTTCAAAAATTATGTCAAATTATAGGTAGGAATTCACTATCACGCAGATTTTGAAAATGACATCAAATTTTGTCAAATAATTACTAATATAGAATAAGATATATCGCGACTTCTTAAGTGTAGATTGCGATGATGTGTTTATCCAGGCTCAATCCGGGGTAGGTATACCTAAGCTCATCCAAACTTCATCCAAATCCATCCATTCGTTGCAGCGTGAAGAAGTAACAAACTAACACGAACTTTTGCATTTATAATATTGTTTAATGATCGGCGACCGGTCTACGACCGTTAGCATTTTATGTCACTTTAACGTCAAACGAAATGACTAATATAGATAAGTCTCATTTGTAGGATTAGTAGGATACTCGTATTAATAGGATGAGTGGATAATAGCTTTTGCCCGCGACTCCGTCCGCGTAGAAGTCGTTTATCGCTGCTCCCTCGGGAACGGTCAAATTTTCCGGAATAAAAACTATCTATCCTATGTCCTATTCCAGGGCCTAACCTAAATATATGTGTGCGAAGTTTCACCCGGATCCGTTCAGTGGTTGCAGCGTGAAAGTGTAACAAACATCCATATATACAAACTTTGTCACTAGCTTGCCCGATTCTCCGTCCGCGTACAAGTTGTTTATATTGCCTCGGTATTCAGGAACGCTGTCTCATTTTCCGGGTTAAAAAGTACAATAAGTCCGTCGCCGCCGCCGGTTTCCGTCAATCGGTGGACGCGTTTAGCCGTACAGATGATACAAAAACACACTAGCATTATAATATCCGTTTTTCCACGGTTCTAGGGTGGCACAAGAAATAAACCCTATCATCCTACCTACTCACCTCAAATTAAAATCAAGAATTTAACTCAGTTAAAATAATTTCACGTAATTTACGTAAAAATTAGTAGGCTTATACAATACACTTCATCACATTCGGTACAGTTGTTTGTGATAGCCAATTAAGTTCGTATACTGATTTCTAGTTAAAATTGCGTAACGTTGGGTACGATGATTATTAAAACCGAGTGTTTATCAGAAACGTATCATGCAGCTAGTGATATTTGTGCTCGTGATAGTGTACGTCAATCAATAACCGTTTGGCTTGAAGATTCTCTGCTGCAAATAAGTACTTAATGAATGTTTATAACTTAAGGCGATGCAGTTCAGGGCCTCCATTAAGATTTATATTAAATTTTATCATCATCATCATTTACTTTAAGAGATATGCTCTGTTTAATATTCCGAGTCTTCTGTTTAATGCACTGATGCGGCACGACGCCTACTTTTTCTTTTAATGTTGTCTTACTAAACCATATTTCGTTACCGTTCGTATTATGTAGGTAAACCCGTGGAACGTCACGTCATATAGATAGGTAATTAAATATCAATCTTAGGTCGAAAATAATAAATTCCAAAGTCAAATAGTCCTTAAATACTAACGTAGTATTTAGGACACTCGACGGGTTAATGGTATGGAACCTTTGGTGCGCTTTTTAACCGGCTTCAAACAAAGGAGGAAGTTCTTAATTCAACTATATTTGTTGGGTTCCGTGCCAAAATGGTAAAAAAGGAATCCTTATGGTCAGACTTCGTCGTCTGTCTGTCACAACAGGTTTTCTCAGCAACTACAAATGCTATCAACTTGAAATTTGGCATAGTAGTACAATTCGCTTGCCTGCATCTGATTTTAGTAGTCTTTTTTAAATTAGTAATTGAAAAGGAATCTAGAATGGGGGTTGATTTATTATGGCAAATGGGTCGTCATATGGCTCAATTTTCACATTTCAAAACTATTATTTTTTTAAATTTTCTGTGATGTACTTTTTGATTTCTAGACAAATAATTACAAAAAATTACCGTTCCCCCCCCCCCCCCTTATATTCGAAGTTTATTAATCAAAAATCTGAAAAAATCCTGACGTGTAGATAGTTAAGTACTTATATTTTATGGGAAAAATATAATGAAGTGTTCATTATTCCCAGTTTTTGAGAAATAATAATAAATCTTTGAAAATCTGTACTTAAATTAAGGCTAGTCAGAACGGGCCTTATTGCATATAAAATAAAGTTCATAACAAAATGAGTATTTTCTTTTGTAGTTACCAAGCATGTTATAACCGTGTTATGTTGTGTTCGTATTTAACGAAACCCTCGGTGCGGGAGTCCAACTCGCACTTGACCGGTTTTTACGTTTGTTACGCGATTACCAATTTTTAAACTTACTTTTTCGTTTGATAGTTTTACAGTCCACATTGTCACTGGAGCAATTGAGGGAATTCCTCAAATATTATAGGCATACCTACACATAGCGATTTTGGTAGTATTTTCAGTAACAATTCCTGCATTCAGTCAAACATAATCAAACTGAAGTCGGCATCGTACAATATTTTAAACCAAAAGCCGACATCAGTTTGAATCACCTATTACCATTTGAAAAGAAGTTACTTTTTACGATTTTGAAGGCGGTTTTTTTTTTAAATACATTTAGTAATAGTTGATGTTAGATTCGTAAAAGGGGTCTGTTGATGAAATAAAACATTTAGACATTTTCGAATGGATACAAAAATATTATATCAAGTAGAGTCGCTCTTTATTTTGCGGTAGGTAAAGGGAAACAAATCCCTTTCCGACCGACGAGGCAGAAATTAGTAAACATCCGAGACCATTTTTATGTAGAAAAAGGCATTTCCTCTTAAATGAAAATTATAATCTTGGTATTTACGCAAGCATATCCTCCTAACGATCATTAGAAATATGCGTGTTTAACAACGACCAGATAATTTCCGATTATATCTAGGTTTGATACAAAATTGCAACCACATAATGGATTTGCTATAGGTCCATAATAATAAAACATGAAAAAAATCTCTTCAGTTTACTATAGAAATTACCTGTAGAAATATTAAATACAACACATATAATATTTTGGTCACACCGAGTGTAGGTACATAACCAGTCCGCTAGAACTCTGACTCTAACAGGATGTAGGAATTCGGTGTGGGTGTCATTCAAGGAAAAACTTAGGGTTCTGCATCGTTTGCCCGAATTTCAATTACCACACCATAATTGTATCACTTTTCATATTATTCATTTGCCACAAAGGCATTCTTTCCGAAACTGTTAACTTTTCAGTATTGTTATAAAACAAACCCATTCTAACCTATTTGGATCGATACGATGGCATTTAATAATTACCTGAAAGGGTCCACGGTTTCAGAATCAATATGCCTTTATGGCAAATGAATTTTATCTAAGTTATTTTCGTTTTCTGTATTAGATTATTGATTGTTTAGTGATCTTTATGTCACTAACTGTGTCTATTAAATCACGATTTTTGCGGCAGGCATGACGCATTATGACATGACATGACCACTGACACACGCTCTTATATTTCCTACCTATACGATACAAAACACGAAAAAAAATGAGCTGTTTCTCTTCTCTTTCTGACCCACAGATTTAATATTTTGCTCGGCCTAGACTAATTAAGAAGTTAAAATTGAACCCTAAGAGGAGTGTCTCGGAAGTGTCTTTAATCTGGGGGCACGGCATTTACGTCATGATAAGTCCTGTAATGAAAACCATTTACCCCCTTTTCATGTTTCTATTCTTCTTATTCGTGGGTTTTCAGTAAAGGACAGTGACACGTTTTAAACAAAGTACAGTGATATCAAAAGACGCATGACGGAGTTAACTTTGTGTATCCGTTTGTTCATAAAACAAATACGTTTTTGCCGATAACAACGCGTTAGGCGCCATTCTAAATCCATATTATGTCAACAGACCTTATTGTCTAATTATTACTGCTAGCAAGTACACAAAGGATAAATATTGAGGTTTCCGATGATATTTTATATTAAGATACGTCATCTGCGCTCAAAAGCGTTCCTCAAAAAGGAAGGTAATTTACCTTACTACTGTTTAGTTGCGCCGCGCCCGCTGACATGCAGGTATCAAAGACAAAAAAAAAACTACCGAAAAGTAACAAATACAGGCTCGACTGTCCGTACGTGAAGCACTGTTGGAAGCTTCACGTGCAGCCATTAAAATAAGTTATTCTTGTGTTTACTAACATTAGTCCGTAAGTAAATCTATCTGTTTGTATTACTAACACAATGATCCTCGTTGGTCCAAAATAAATGATTTATTATTATTATTATTTAGATATTTATTTAATTTTCTGCAAATTAGGTTTTTTATATTAAGTATATATAAAAGTAAAATAACAATACCCATACAAAAATATAAACACTATAAAAAACCTAACCTACGGGTGCCGCCGGCAGCGGGGCAGGGCTCAAGCTACCGGTGGTTAGGGCTGCAGAGAGGAACCTCCTCACAATGCGTGCCGTGTCGAGGAGTACTGCCTTCTGTATCTGGCCCTTGATCCAGCCATCTAGCGAGAGTCTCTTGAGGTGTTGGTCGAGACTCTTCGCTATAAGACCGTTTGCCGAAACAACTATCGGGACAATGATCGTCGAGTCAACATCCCACATGGTGGTCACCTCGTGAGCCAAGTCAAGGTACTTGCTGAGCTTATCCTTCTCGGCCTTCACGAGGTTCTCATCATGCGGGATGGTGACGTCGACGAGCACTGCCCGGCGTTGAAATCGATCTGTCAACACGATGTCAGGTTTATTGGCGACAATAGTCCTGTCTGTGATAACAGATCGATCCCAATAGAGCGTAGCACGACCATTTTCGAGAACTGGCGCCGGTGTGTACTTATAGTACGGCACTTCAGACTCAACAAGACCGTATTGAAGAGCAAGCTGCTGATTAATGATCCTGGCTACTTGGTTATGTCTGTGCAAGTACTCGCCGTTGGCCAAATGCGAACAACCGGAAATTATATGTCTGAGGGATTCGCCGGGACAACGGCACGCTCGACAAATGTCAACCGTGCCATCCCTCAGAATATATTTCCGGTAATTGTTCGTCATTATGACCTCGTCAGCAATTGCACAGGCAAAACCTTCGGTTTCCCCAAAGAGGTCACCAAACCGTAGCCAGTTCACGGACGTTAAAAAGTCTACGTCGGGCCTTGTTAGGGCCCGGTAGAAGCGTCCGTGTAGCTCCTTGCTCTTCCATACGTTCTTGCGGTCTTCAGTGCTCAACACTGTTGGTCTACGCCAGTTTTCGTTTGCCAAGGAGAGAGGCGTGAGGCTCCTGTCTACTGTAACCACATCACGATGCATCCCACACTCATTGCCAAGGAAATAATCCCTGAGATTGCACACCTCGCGGTTATGGAGATTCTTAGCATTTAAAATGCCTCGACCTCCACATTTCCTCGGGATGTACAATCTCATGACAGATGAACGTGGGTGCAACATGCGATGTGATTTGAGCAGTAGACGGACCCTCCTATCCAGGGCGTCCAGCTCAGTCTGAGTCCACCTTAGTATGCCAAAGGAGTATGTGAGCAGCGGCATCACCCAGCCATTGAAGGCACGCACCTTATTGCCACCCGACAAAAGACTGTTAAGAACTTTTGTCAAGCGGCAAAAGAAGCGCTCCTTCACTGACTGCTTGACATCGCCGTCCATAATACCCAAAGACTGTGACATACCAAGATATTTGTAGGTTTCAACTTCGGAGAGAGATCTGAGGGTCATTGTCTCAGAAAGCTGCAAATTAGATGAATTTACAACTTTCCCTCGTTGAACATGCATGACCGCACACTTATCTACACCGAATTCCATCTTGATCGCACTACTGAACTCTTGTGTGATTTTCAATAGTGCGATAAGATCTTGGCACTCCGATGCAAACAATTTGAGGTCATCCATGAACAATAAGTGAGAAATGACTTCAGCTTCTCTACGAAGTCGATAGCCAAGCCCGGAATCCTTCAGCAAAGAGCTGAGAGGATTCATGGCTAGGCAAAACCACAAAGGACTCAGACTGTCACCCTGGAAGATGCCTCTTTCAATCCTTATCAAGTTAGGCGAATCAGAGGGGACATCTCGACCACCTGGTTGACGAAGGACTGTGACCCACTGCCTCATACACACACCTAAAAAGGACCTCAAAGTTGCATCAACTTTATACAACTCTAAGATCCTTTCGAGCCATGAGTGAGGCACCGAGTCATAAGCCTTCTTATAGTCAATCCAAGCAGCCGAGAGGGCCGCCTTGCTTCGCCTGACTTGCTGACAAGTGGTCATGTCTATGAGGAGGAGCTCCTTAGTACCACGAGACCCGACCTTACATCCATTTTGAGCAGAGGCCAAAATATTGTTTGCAGTAAAATGTGTATTTAATTTTGTGCTCAAAATGGATGTAAGGAGCTTGTAGATGGTAGGTAAGCAT
Organism: Acleris emargana; assembly: GCA_927399475.2. NCBI lineage: Eukaryota > Metazoa > Arthropoda > Insecta > Lepidoptera > Tortricidae > Acleris > Acleris emargana. Next base: position 12,851,323 of record OV656841.1, on the reverse strand, counting down.
GTAATGGGTCGGTAGTTCTTTGGATCCGCGGTACTACCGGACTTGTGGAGCATGGAGGTGATACCGGTTGTTAATAAAGGTGGCAAGGAAGCGATTTCAAGGGCATTTTGGAGTTGCGTTGCTAAACACTCATGTGAGGCTTTGAACCATTTAATCCAGAAGTTGTGCAATCCGTCCGGCCCAGGACTTTTCAAGTTCTGAGCCATTCGAATTGCACAACTTACGTCTTCGGGATAGATGGTAATAGGCCCCATTGGTTCAATAGCCTCACACGTGCGCTCAATAGCACGCATCCAATCTCCTTCAGTGTGCACGACCGGCACCGACCAGATGTTGCGCCAGAAATTAATCATAGCAGCAGGATCCGGTAGGTGTCCGTCGCACACACCTTGATCAGTTCCTTCACACCTTCCTCTGATCACTTTGGAAGAGGCGATTTTGCTGGTATCTATCCACACGTTCCCTATAGCGACGAATACGGCTTGCCCACGCGTAAACCTTCTGCTTCAGGAAGTCGATACGTTCCGTGACACAAGCCATATAATGTTGGGGCCTTATTCCGGTCCCAGCAAAGGCTTGGTTCACGAAACGCATGACTCGGGGGCGTTGATTGCCCCCCCTGAAGCAGATTAGCTTCGCTATGAGAGTCCTAAATTTATCAATACGCCGCTCAATTCGTACTTGCCAAGCGGGGACAGACCCGCGAGCGCGCGGAGCTCGGTCAGTGTCCGGAAACTTGACTCGAGCTACGCGGCACGCCAATTGTTACGGACGGTAGGCAGGGGAACTAAAATAATTCTACACAATAGACTAATAACGGATATTTAATATATAATCTATCTAAAATACTAATCTAACACTTATGAACTACACGTAATAGAAAACTATGCTAACTAAATCTAGGTCTAATCTAACTTATATATAAGTATGAGGGCGCCAGGAGAGGTTTCGTTTGGTGTCCGACGGGTACTCTGCCTAACCCTTCGCCTACGGCCTAGCTCAATCGTATGCTCTTACTCCGCGTTAAAAAGGGCGTTGCGGCAAGCCCTTTGTTATCGTCCACAGTAACACAGTACTTAGTAACTACGATTTGCAATTACACTGCCACTATATCGTATGTCCAAAGAAAGTAATCTCGATAATTTCTGTAATTTCGGTATATTTCAAATTTCTAAAATTACTTTCACGGTTGCAATGCAGAACGTGTGTGCTTCGCAGTGTATTTCGCCGAAGTACAAAATTGAGTGGGTATCGATAATATCCTCGCTGGCTTGTAAATATGACGCCAGCAAGGCGTTTAGGGCTCCCATAAGCGCTAAATTTCAATTAAATTTCATTTAAATTATTATTATTATTATAAATATATTTCCTAAAAATTGCCATCAGGTGTTTTTCGAAATTACACTGTAACTGTAAAAGGAAGAAAGGATGTCTCATTTCATTCGTAAGTACCGTAAATATTTTTTGCATTTAGCGGGAAGCTACACGTGAGCGGGCATTTGTCTTCGCGAGAGGGGCGAGCCATTTGAAAAAACTTTTTATTTCTTTCTAACAATAGCGTTCGCTACGGGGATTGGCGTCTTTGTCAGTAATTGGCGACGACGGGTTAAAATGCGTTTAGTATGAGCATAACGTATCTAAATATAAAATATCATTGTTTTGTGGTAGTATTTTAGGGGTATTAAGAACTGAATACGAAATCTTTACATGAACAATAAGGTCAAGAAAGTTGAAATTTAATATGATGTTCATTATTACCTATATTATATTATATTATATTATAATATAAATCTACCGTAGGCATTTTAGTCTAAATCCGAATAGGAGACGACCTTCATAGAGCTGTTTATTCGATATAAAGTATTTTATATCAAATTTAATATGTTAAGTAAAAGTTATTAAATTTATTAAACTAGCAATAGCAATATAAAAAAAGTTCATTTTTATTTTTTTAATTAATTATATACTGGACTGGATTTTTCAGCCTACCTAGTTATTCGCCATGTATTTACCTAATATACTCGTATTGATATAAAATACTTTTTACCGAATAAACTGCACGGTGAAGATCGTCTCCTATTCGGATCCTCAACTATTTAGTAAAACTGTTTACATTACGATGAAAATACATGGCTGGCCACTCCATCTCTTGGGTTTTTTTAACTTATCTTGTTAATGTAACGGCATTCTTTGAATCCGTAAACAGACCTATAAATTAGGTAGGTACCTAAGCATCTCACATATCTAACAATACCTACAAACATTGTCACGGCCGCAAGAGATACCGATGCCGGGGTCACCAGATGACGAGCTCCGAGCAAAATTTAATTCATGGGCGTAAACAACTAGAGCGCCATCTTGTCTGTGTTTGAAATGTATTCTACATTTTATTCCACCTTTTCAACTTCGTATGATCTCAACTCAAGTAAATGATATCTCTAATCGGATTCTGTCTGCCCGTCTTCCATTGCCTGAATGAGTGCCTAAACCGATTTGATCTAAAATGTTGTACCTATGCGGGTGGAAGTTTTAAACTATTGTCATACATTCAGTTGGAATAATCGTGCGAGAAGTTCTGCAACGAATCCATGTGTTCGTATCAGAGGTGTAAATAAATTAATTAATTAAATAAAGTATTGTAAATTAAATATAGTAAATTGATATTGTTATAAATTGTCAGTAGGTACCTACGAGTACCATGCATGCTCAACTCCTCGTAAGCGCTTGTTCATGGGCAATTAAGGAGATAGGATCGGCACTTAGGTGTCGGGCTGTTCTTTATGAGACCTGTAAATTAAATCCCAGACTTATATTCAATACCGATTTGAAAAATAAATTTATTACATTGTCGGAACAATATAATAAGCACCTAGGTAAAGCGGAATATCACCAGAGATTAGCAGCGATAAGCAAACTGTTTCCGTGAGTTAATTAACATTAAGACGCGGGAAAATTCACGGCTCGTGGAAATGTAGGTACCACTGCACTACCTATTGTTTGTTGTCGATGAGGCTAACCGTTTAGTGAGTCAATTGTTTCATTACAAGTTGGGTGATTTATAAATGGGTCTTCCTCCCGTTCAAATTTACGCTTTTAAAAGGAAGGATGTTCGCGTCCGCACTTCGTAAAAGCCAAGTCATGGTTCAAGCTGTAATAAATTTTAATTACGCCGACCAAGTTGTAAAATTAAATGATGAAAAAAATATTTTTCGCTAATTACCTACTTGTCGCAGCCTCCCTACAGCCAAAACTAATCGGAAAAATATCTTAAATTAAAATAGGTATCTACGCATAACGATTTTAAAAGAAGAACTATCAGAACGACATGCTCTCGCCCGTTTTTTTTGAGATAGTTATTTGTAACTCAACAGTGAGCATGGTCCGACATGCTCTTGTCCGGTTTTTTAAAACTTATTTTATTAAAGAAGCACACGCCAATGCCCATATATTTGTGGGTCCGCATAATAATACGGAAAGTTTTTCAGCTAGTTGAACAATTGTTAAACAATCGGGCTCAGCAGCGTACAGGGTCTTACTTACCCCGACCAGAAGTTGATCGATCACGCAAGCTAACAGGCAATCGGCGCAAATTGGCGGCCGACGACTCACGAAGTAGGTCGTCTACTGCTTATTAGAATGCAGTTTGTTAATTTACCTGTCTATAAACATCGGAATATTTATTCGTACCTTTAGTACAAATTTCACCAAACGATGTTAGTTGTTAACGGTCGATTAGTTTTAACAGCCTGTCAAAATGTATGAAATAACAGTCGATTAACATTGATTAAATTTAACATCGTTTGGTGAAATTGGTACTTACTATATAATAAATAATAATAATTCTTTGTTTCAAGTTACAATAGGTACATTAATTAATTACACTGTGGAATAAAATAAAATTGAACTTAAGCAAACTAAACTATGAAATCAAAAATAATTGTAAAATGATGTATGTATACTTACTATGATAATTCTTGTAGCTTTAAGGGTTAACTGAAGGGATGCAATACGTACAACCTTCCAACAAATAAATCGCTGCTAAAAATGAGTCTCAAAGGTTAGCTGTAAAGGGTTCCCTTAGTTAGAGAAATATGTTTTGTCTTCGTACAACCTACAATATTTGCTTATGTTACTACAAGTAAATAGGTAGTGGCTTAGAGAAATTCATAATTATAATACTCCAAACAGTACCTACCTTCCTACCTATTCCAAATTTGTTAACTTAAGGGCGTAAGTAGGTACGAAGAAATTCAGGCTTACTATGCTTATGAGCGCCGAATAATCTAGAAAAAATAAGTAGTAAACATTTTGTAATATACTTTTATTAAAATGTATTAAGTGGCAATATTCAGAACTAGATACTTAATAATAAATACATAGGTACCTACGTGGACGGCAAGTTTTGACGTTAAACTTTGATCGTTTGGTTTAACGCTTTCTTACATTTTGTATGAAATAGGTTTGTGATCTGCGCCGCGCTGCTTCTGTGTATTTCTTGCCCTAAGCATGGATGGGAACGCGCGCCGCACGCGTCACCGAATCCGCTCTCAGTGTGTTTGCGCCTTTAACCAATCAGAGCAAGCAATTTTAAAGGGCGTCCCGCCCTAAATTTCAGAAGCTACTAATGATAAAAATCTCATAAAAATACATGTACCTGCTAGAAAGTAATTAATTTAATACAGGAAAAAAAAGCGAAGCTCTTCCACCTATTTTTTGGATAAAAAGATAAAAGTTGTCAGATGGCAAACTTTGTAATGTAGTTGGTAAAATTTTAAGGTAAAAAAAATATTTTTTTTATGAAATAATACGGTAAACAAGCGAAAAGTACATAAATGGCATTTACGGTTCCTGTTTATCTAAAAAATACTTTAGACCAACTTCGTAGTAGGAATTTTATATTTTTCTAACATTTTATATAAATAACCGCGGCGCGGAACCCTCGGCGGTCGAGTCCGACTCGCACCGGACCGGGTTTTGGCAACGCTTATGCTTAAGACGAATCTACCGACATCTCGTGTGTCGAAATAGGGCCATAAATTCAGCCTCTCTTTGGAAGTCGGTTAACAAACTATACTCGTATGCCATTCAAAACAAACGATAAGTATACTTGATAACAAATAGATTTCATTACTGCGTGTGTCTTGAACATGAATGGAGGTCGTACCTACCCGTAGTGGCCTGTAGTGTTATTCTTTTCGCTGCAAAGATCGCTCGATCGAACCACATTTTGTGATTGTTATATGTAGGTAGGGTATTGTCACCAAAATATGTCAAGTTTATTTGCTTTCTCCGAAATATAATTTTGGGCTATTTCCGCTATCGATCGTAAGTAGATGATTAAGACTATCGTTGCGCGATGGAGAAAAACGTTACTGTGGTCAAAGTTCAAGACAAAAACACAATATTTAAATTGTTAATGATGGTGAATTTACATTACTTTGTAACTGTATACTTATTTATTATCATTTGTATATATTTTATAAATAACGTCACGTGTTCTAATAGTATACTACATACGAGGGCGAGATGATAAGTACCTGGCCTAACAAATAATTACTGCAGTTAGCGTAAAAAAATGATTTTATTTTTCAACATAATCTCCATTAAGCTCTACGCACTTAGTCCACCTTCACTCCAATGCTGTTATGCCGTCCATAAAATGGCTTTTCTCAAGGCCATTAAAATACTCCTCTACAGCAGTTATGACCTCTTCATTTGTTTTGAATTTCTGTCCCCCCAAAAAAGTTTTTAGTTTGGGGAATAGATGGAAGTCAGACGGTGCAAGATCAGGTGAATAAGGTGGGTGGGGCAACAAATCATAATGCAATTCGTTAATTTTGGCCATGGCCTTGAGGCAAGTGTTTACTCTTGCATTGTCTTGATGAAATAATTTTTTTTTCGTGCCAAACCGGGTCTTTTTAGATCAATGCAATCCTCCAGCTTATCTAATAGATTAGCGTAGTATTCCCCGTTTATAGTTTGACCTTTTGGGAGGTAGTCTATCATCAAAATTCCGTTCGAATCCCAAAAGACCGATGCCATCACTTTTCCAGCTGATTTCACGGCTTTAGCTTTCTTCGGAGCCGAGCACCCGGATTCTGTCCACTGTTTTGATTGCGTTTTGGATTCTGGTGTGTAGTGATGAACCCAAGTTTCATCCGTTGTTACAAATCGTCGTATCAAATCCGATTTATTTCTTTGAAAACGGTCCAAACAGTGTTGAGAGTGTTGCATTCAAATTATTTTTTGATCGAGTGTAAGCAATCGCGGCACCCAACGGGCGGACAGCTTTTTCATATTCAATTCTTCACTAAGTATATGATGTACCCGTTCTTTTGAAATACCTGTATTATCAGCTATCTCGGATAGCTTCAACAGTCGATCTGCCAAAACCATATCGTGCACTTTGGAGACCATTTCCGATGTCGTGACGCTTTTTGGACCTCCGGGACGGAGTTCACCTTGGACACTTGTACGTCCTCGTTTAAACTCAGCCACCCAGTTTTTAACCGTAGCATAAGAGAGAGCACATTAACCCAAAACATTTTTCAAGTCGTTATGAATATCCGCCCCTTTCATACCTTTCATATGAAGAAACTTAATCACAGCTCTTTGTTCAATTTTATCCATGTTGGAAAAACTCGCCAGAATATATTTTTCAAATGACAGTAAACAAAAAAATATGGACGCCATCGAATTCAAATTTAGAACACAGGCAGGCAGAACCCCCATTTTTAAATTAAGGTCGAATTTATTTAAATTCAACCTTTTTAAATTGTGTAGGCTAGTTACTTATCATCCCGCCCTCGTATACTGAAGGATCATTTTATACACATGTATGTATAAAACGATCCCCGGGATACCGTGATGTTTAATATTAATAAAAAAAACATCCAGGCGTTAACTTTAAAATCATATACAGGGTGTCTGGAAAACCTTCGGAGAAATTTTAACTGTAGATAGGGTGGATGATTTGGATCATCCCTATATTGGTAACTTTTGTTTAAGTTAATATTTGACTGAGTTACAGACAGATTTATCATCGACTTTCCTGACGATGCTCTCAGTGTGCCCCATCTTAACTGATTCATTCATAATATCGTCGGTGATACTGCAAAACCGCGTAAGTAACAAATTTATGATAGAGCAAAATAAACCTTACGGTCTTATTAAAAAGGTGCATTTTGCTCCTTACTTAAAATGTCACTTACGCGGTTTTGCAGTTTCACCGACGATATGTGTCACAACGTAATGTAAATAAACAAGTTGTTCCTTATGAACAATGTTTCCAATCATGGTCAAAAGCTCCATGGAGTTTAGAAAACTGACACATTATCCTGTAATGTGAATGAAAAGACGGTGTCTGATAAGGGCTATTATGTGAAATAATCTAAAACTGAAACTTACGATTATGATTTTTACTCACACTTTTCTCACACTCACACGGCTAAAATAGCACTTGCACTCGTAGGCACATTACTTATTTTACGAGATCATGAATCATGGCAGTATTTCATTGATTTGTACCACTATCAGGGCTTCCGACGAATAAAAGACACAATAATTAATTATTGACAATTTGACATATTATCTTTTTAAATCTTGGACCATTAAAACTCTTTATGAAAAGAGTTTTAGGTTTCATTTGTAAACAAAAAATCCTACCTACACGTTACGTTTTATCAAAATTACATTTAAAGCTGGCATCATACATGTTGTTGCTAGATATTCGTATCATAGAAGAAAGAGAAAAATAGGATCGCTTTGTAAGAAGAGGTCGACGTGATTACACTCTGTGGTTAAAAACCCTTAAAAGAAAAAGGCCACTAAAGCCGGCTACTCACACACCTGCTGCAGGGGCAATATGGGAATTGGACCCTTGATTGCCTCCTTAATTGTGATGTGTGTAGGCAAGCAGGAGCAATTTTTAGATTGGGCCTGCGGCAGGGCGGCAGGGGCGCAAGACCTTCCTAGCTCCCTAGATTGTGTCTACCGCCCTGCAAGGTTGCTGCGTGTGTAGTAGGATTGGGGCAATTCCAGTCAGTTCATTGGTGACAACCGAGCGGAGTGGACAAAAATGGAAAAAATGGTGTTACCATAGCCAGGAGCTCTTCAAATGAATCAATATCCATTCGCAAAAAGTTTCTAAGATCATCTACTTCCAATTCTTTCATAATATTCATGTGGCACAATTTGCTTCGTTTCTGCAACCAATTCTTCACCCAATATCTTCTCTTCCTTTTTTTTTGGTAGCACCACAGAAAGTGCCAAGGCGATACCAATCCTCTGGTGTTTCGACAATACAGGAGGCTTTCTCGTGGACGTGCGTTCAGCCGGACTATCAGTTACACACTGAACGGCAGGCTAGTGTGTAGAGAACAGCCTAAAATTGGTCCAACCGCCGTGCGACCGGTATTGCCCCTGCAGCAGGTGTGTGAGTAGCCGGCTTAAGGAACACCCAGAAAATATAAAACGTGGACTACAATCAAAATCAGTCAAGGAAGCGATGTCACAAGCGAAGCGATGTTTGGTTTGGGGTTTGTTTTGTTTACTTGCATGTGATGTGACTTCACATCACACTCACAGGTTATAAAGTATTTCTAACATCACATAGCGTTTTTGCCACAGATTAAATTTCAAAAAAAATCCTTATTATTTCGTGTAATTTCCAAAAAAATAGACATAATTTAATGTGAAATAAAGTGAAATACGTTATTTTACGCTAGTATCAGATAGGATGACCACAATTTGTAGTATATTTTCAATGTTGTCAAATAGCCTATTATAATCAATTATGCGACGACCTTTATATCCATCGACAAAATGTTTTGCACTTGGACTTTTGGCTACTGCCACAAATACCATGCGGATCAAAAGGAAAGAACCAGCAGCCAGCAGCGCTTTCTCCCCGTCTGGTTGCCCTGAAAATCAGCGCGTGCAGCGTCACGGCATGTCTGACACTATGATGCTGAGTAGCACCCAATTTGGTGCATTATTATTTTATAAAATAGTTTTAAGGTTTTGTTTTAAATTATTTTCTCACTGTATTTAATTTGATTATTATTTTTCTGTGGTTTGCACCAATAAACGATTTTCTTTTTCTCCTTTTTTTTCTTCAATACGGAGAGCAATAATCGGATCTTTCAATCCGTCTATTTGAACTTTGAGAAGTCTATGAATTTATGGCTGTCATTAGATGTCAGTGTTAAATTATGTTATTTTCAATATTCACGTCTTCAATATTTTTGCTGTAAATCAGTTATATGGGCTACTTTAGAGCAGAAAACAATGGTAAATGGTTAGATCTCGACAGTAAAAGACGGACGATATGATCAGTCTCGGCAAAACATGAACAAGAGACCTAGTGATTTCACATTTAAAACCAATTAGTGTTCAAATTGCAAAAACGAAAATACAGTAAGTTGCACTAAAATTACTCATTTATTTTTACCTTGTTTTTTGTTTACATGGAGCGAACTGTTTGTTTACATGGAGCGAACTGTTTGTTTACATACCATGTGACAACGTATGGTCTCAGGTCATTGACCTCGGACATTGAATTTTGACGTAAGATACTACGAACTGTTGGAGTAGTATACTATCAACGTCAAAATGTCAAGGTCGAGATATCGGCTGCGATACATCAAGTAACAAAATGAATATAATTAATCCTTCTTTTTTTTTTACATTAACAGAAACAAAAATGAACCATACCCCCGTGATCAGAATCGTGCCAACTATTACCCCCCCAAATTTCTCCGAAGGTTTTCCAGACACCCTGTATATGTATTGCCTAAGACTACAAAAATATGTAAGCGTGTGTTACACATAATATTTCAAGTCGTGAGCAACTTGAAGTTTTTTTTAAATTAAATAGTATTAATCAATAAAATTTAACTTTAAATAGTTGATTATTTAACTTTAAATGGTTGAGTTAAATAGTCGAGGCATGATCCACAAATATTTAAAATACTTTTTTTTATGTTAAGGAGAAGATAAACGAGCACACATGCCACCCCTGATCGTAAGTGGGATCTGTGACCAATAGAAAATTTCTAATCGGGTAATTTGATCCCAGGGATAATTTTACCTCAAACAGAAAATTTCAAGGCATCGATCATAATATAAATTTCAAGTTCAATGTATGGTATTATATCATCGCTTAATTATAGGTGAACGTCAATGGAATCCGCCAAAAAACAAAATTTCAATAAAACTACATGCAGAAAGTAAAGAAACTTTGAAAATAGGCGTACCATGCATTAAACACCAATTGGGTTCCATACCAAAATGGCAAAAAAGGAACCGAGTCCATCTGTCTGTCTGACTGTCTGTCTGACTGTCTGTCTGACTGTCTGTCTGACTGTCTGTATGTCACAGCAACTACAAATGCTATCAACTTGAAATTTGGCATACTTAGTTGTAAAACTTGCTTGCCTCTAGAATGGGGGGTTATAAAATTAAAGTGGTTTGATTTGATTATAGCAAATGGGGTGTCATATGCACATTTCAAAACTATTTTAATTTTTTGTTATGTAAATTTTTATTTATAGCCAAAAATGTACAAAAAATTATATTTATCACCTAAGTTTATTTATCAAAAAATCGGAAAAAAAATTGACGTATAGATAATTATTTATCTTTTATGAGAAAAATAAAATTAAGGGTTAATTATTTACAGTATTTAAGAAATAACAAACAACTTCTTTCTTTAATTAAAATCTTTATTAAAATTTAGGTTAGTCAAAATAGACCTTATTGCACTATAAATAAAGTTCATAACAAATGAGTATTTTCTTTTGCGGTTACCAAGCATATTATCTTAAATACTGAGTCCGACTCGCACTTGACCGGGTTTTTTTTATATAAAACTACTCTCTGTGCTTCCGCCTGTCTCCATGACACTTGGAGAGGCACCTGGCGGGGTCGCCAGGAATACGATTATTGAGTATTTGGATAGATGTCGCTAACAGGCACTCGGATACGATGGTGAATCATTTTACTTCCAGGGATCATTTTGTACCCCTACCTACTTATTCTATTAAATTAAAAGGGACACATCAATGACGAGTTTCCGTCTTAATCAGCTGTTAGTTAATACATTTGACGACCATCAAACACCTAACCGTCCGTTTAATTGTTGGTGTACACTGCACTAAGTAAGTAAGAGCTTAACCGGGGTCAAACCAGGCCACTTCGACCGAATGAAGTCGCCTTTCCCGTGAAGTAGTAGAATAACACCAGGGCCAGGGGCACGGCGTTGGCGCGTGCGCCGCACGCTCGCGGCACGCGGCCCGCGCTCGCGTGGAAATACGGAAATATCCGACGAGACGATTTCCGTCACGATCACGATCGAGAAGCTGCTGATCTTAACTGGCGTACCTATCTTTAATCGGAATGCGCGTTAACGTAATCAAAGGGAATAATATAATAACAACGTTTAATTGTGACTTAAAAATAGTTGTCGTTTATTTTGTTTAATTGTACCTGTCGCACCGGTTTATTTAAGTATAACGTATAAAATGTATCAACTCTTTAAAGTGTTTGATGCTTTGCGGATTGAATAGAGCAATCTTCGCGAAACTATTTGTTACGAGACTCGTTTGATAAATATAAAAATAACTACAATAAATGCCACCTCTCTTAAATCTAGGATCATTTCGTCGTCAGTCTGTCTGTCTACGAAAATCTTCTGTTTGTCAAGGCCCTTTTCTCAGGACCGCGTGCAGGTATCAACTTGCAATTAATATCAAATTCTTACTAGTACAGGTCTACTAGGGTCTACAGTCCGTCCTTTGGAATTGTAGAAAAATTAAGCTATAGGTGCTATAACATTAAACTTTTTTTTATCACAACCTTTAACCAACTGGGTAAACCTACTTCTAATTGACCTTAATTCATGATATTTGGCGAGAGGCAAGGTCTGCACAATCAAAGGAAAAAGATCTTAAACACACCTTTTTTGCAATTACTTACATAAAACGTTACATTTGCAGTTGGAGAATTATCCTTCAATTCAACTATATCTTTTCCTTAAGTTTTCTTTTCAGCAATGCAATGCTCGGTCCTTTCAAAGTTTATGAACGTTAGTGATGTAGACAAGGTAGGTAATTTAATTATTTTAGCAAAAGTATCTTTACTGCTATTCCCTATTATCTATTTACTATTCCCTAGGGGAGCGAGTCAAACTTGCATTCGTCCGTCCGGTTTTAAGGGTTCCGTACCAAAATGGTAAAAATAAGGCAGTGCTGTAAACTCTCCTGGATTTCCAGTTCCTGGATTACATGTTTTTTAGTAAAGTCTAATTTACTAAATAAAGAAGTGGATTTTCAAAAACAGTAGAAGATTACCCCAAGCTTCTAAGTTATCTATAATTTATAGGAGAAGTCTAACGAAGTTATCAAAATCAACAGTATTCGGAATACAAATAAGCTAGTTTTAGCTATTTGATTACAGATGCCGCAAGCTGGAATGGAATGAAAGTATTTTTAACGGGAACGAGCGCGGCTAGCGCTATCTTCAATACGAATCCAAGTTAATTTTGTTTCTGGGGCCAGACCAAAAATTCCGTATAATATCAAAACATCATTGTTAACGAAATTACTGTCAAATCTCTCGCTGTACTCATTTTTGGTGAAAGATTATTACGGGGACGAGTGCGGCTAGCGCCATCGAAAATTCGAATTCATTCGGCTACTTGACCACAGATGTCGCAAGCAGTACTCATTTTCGATATAGGATTTGAGATTTTTTACGGGAACGAGTGCGGATAGCGCGTTAAATTTCACTCTGGCACGATAGGTATTCATATGAATCAAACAAAACGTGATGATGTTATCGAATGTAGTTTAGATATTTGACAACAGATGGCGCAAGCTATACTCGTTACTAAACGCTCAAAGTTAGGAAATAGTTGTGATGAAAATCATATTAAAAACGGACTTAAATAAGGACCCCTCAGTGCGTGAGTCCGATTCGCACTTTCACTTTGTGAAATTGAAAATGTCCATTCGTTAATGCCTTCTTGGTAAGTAAGGTACTCGTAGGTACTCATGGGCAGAAATTACAGAGAAGCGATGTGTCTTGTGATGTGTACCCGTTTGCGGCAGAACTACGTATGTACTTATCTTTCTGTCTTAGTTCTTAGTTAAACTTACCTTACCGACTATCAGAAAGTTCGAGATAAGTAGGTGCCCGTAAGATGAGCGTGTCCATCTCGATCCATCTGTGACCCAGAATTGTTGATAAAGAGCGATTGTTTAAGTAAGACCAGTAGGCAATATATATTTATAGGTGAAAGCACTTATAGTAAATGGGTACTAAAGAGTTTATTAACGCTAAATAGCCAATTAAACAGTGACGGAGCAGTGTCCAACTGCTCTATTTAACTGACCAAAATTGGTATCATAAATATGAGGTAGGTTTATGTTATGTTAGTCCTTCAGCTGGCCCGGAGGGCCAAACCAGCCAGAAATAGGAGCTGTCGAGCCTGTTAATTTGACATTCAAATGGAAATTATTGGTTAGTTGGACAAAGTAGTTGGACCACTGCCCCGAAAGGATTTAAACATGTGCATTTTGAGACAAAAGTTTTTAATCTCATTTTTATCAGATAACTTGATATTTTTATACCTAATCATATTTTCGCGATATTGACTGTTTTGCTCGGTTCCATCATCAACACAACATGTTAATTTACATGACCATTATTTTGTGAATCTTGTTACCGCTAATAAGTCTCATTCATCATTACAGTGAAGCCACCCCCGTAACCCTTGTCATCACCAAATAGGTTTCTTTGCGTTTTTATGATAGCCACAGCAGCATCGATTAGGTACTGTGGGTAATATCGAGGGTTGCGTGGTCAAACCCGATAAATCGAAATAATTGATTATTGAAATTTGAATTGTTTTGATGTATTCATTAGTGTTCTTTTTGACACAACAAGTTATGTCGACTTATTGGGTTTGACCACGCAACCCTCGATATTTACCTTTTCTCTTTGGTTGTACATATTTATCATGAAATTTTATTATTATTGAAATGTGTTTATATTATTATTGTGTTCGTTCGCAATCTTGCCATGATGCGTGGCCGGATTAGAATGGCTTTTACAGATTTCAAACTAGGATTCATTAATTCATTTCAAATGTCATGTTTTCGAAAACAATCAGTTTAACCCAGACAAACAAACGCAATAAGTAAATGAACCGCCGAAAAGTTGCCAGCAGCAAGCTGTAACCCTACGTTAATATTTATAATATTCTTATGGTAACTAGTATGCAGGTAACTGATGTGATGCAATGCACCTCATGCACCTAATATAATTGATGAAGGTAATTAATAGTTTAATGGGAGATTAAATGATTTAATAGTCATTATATTCAAAGACTTGTTGGACTCGTGACAAATGGGTAATAACTGTTTGTGGTCAATCAACAAATCAACCAATGTTAATTGTTTGTTAATTTATTCTTAAGTATTTATTTGTAGGTACGGTTTATTGCTTCAACAGCCCGCTTCTAAAGGATATCCTTTATTTCATATTGTTTCATTTTAATCATAAAAATCATTTGCGTGTTTGATTGATATTGATAATCCTAAGTCAATGCACCAATGTCGGCTTTACGTGACGTAAATTATTATTGGGCGAGAACCTGTAATTGGCTTTCTGAATGTATTTATCTTGGCTGTTGATTTTCCTTATATAACAAAATAAATAAATATACCAGATTCATAAGAGCCATGGGCAAATGCGTTCATTCTTAATTGGACTTTACAATGCGAAGGCAGGCTTGTTTAGATGCTATTTACTCTCTCTAGTAGTGATAAAAGGAACCATTGAATGGGCATTGAAAGGCAGAATAAGTTCATGAAGTCCCAAGCTTTAAAAGCAAACTAACATCTGTTTTATACCAGAGTCGATTTCATCAATGGATTAGTTCACTACGTACCAAAAGCAAAGGTTAAATTATATCTGATTAAGAGCTTTTAATAAAGCAGAGTTCGCAACTTAAGCAAGACACCCCTCTACACTCTCGGGTCAGGATGATAACCCTAGTGCTGCCGGACCTCCGCCGCGCGACGCTAGGACCAAGAACTTCGCCCTTATGCGTCTCACCAAGTCTATAAAAGCCCACAGACGCACACAAAAGAAACAGTCTGCCTCCGGTCACCGTCGATGATGTTTACTTAACTCAGTAAACATTAACGCGGGACGCATCTCCTTATCATCCCAGATGCCGAACGAACAGTGAACAGTTTCCATATTCGAATATCCCTCTGTTTGGCGGCGCACGCGTACTGCTCGCCTGTTGGTGATTGGTCGTGAGAAGGACGTCCGAAAACAATGAGTGAAAATAACAGTGTCAGTCGGTCGGCGTGCAACAGCAAGAGCAGCATGATCGTCGTGTCGAACAGATTGCCTTTTATTTTGAAGAGAAATGAGAAAACCGCGGAATTGGAAAGGAAAGCCAGGTAATTAATAGCTATAGGTACCTTTTATATTTAAGTTTGTGTACGACCATCAATTAGTTAGATAGGCAAATGCGGTTACTTGGATGCTTAACTTTCATTTGTCATTACTTACTTTTATTTTTATTGAAAACATTTTGTTTTGTTTATTTACTTACAAGAAATGTAGAATAACAATATCTCGGAATTTGAAGCTACGTACCTATTTAAATAATGGCCTCGATAAATATACTTACCGTGACTTTACCTAATGATAATCGGAACATTAAAATTCAATTGATTCAATGATTAGATCAGTAATACTATTATTGGCTATTAATAAGTATTGTTAAAGATGTAACCTATGGTTATTTTAAAAAATACATTGAGGAGGTGCTAAGTTCGAGCGTTAAGTCTGGAAACATCTTACCTATTTCGAGAAGTTTCCACGGAGTGAGTACGAGTAGTGCACCGCGCATAAAAACATTAGAAATGTTTCTGGATTTCTAAAGTTATAGGTACTTACATAGGTACGTTCGGTAAATAAATTAATGTCCTATGTGGCTGTAACTGGTTACCGTCTAAAGAACACAATTTACGAACACAATTTATGTTTTTGTTTTGGTCCCATAAGTCGTGACTTATTTAAGTGTTATAATTATAACTATAAGTTTGTATACCAACACAGTCAGCTGTGACTACCTTGAGCGCCGATAATCTGTAACCCGACAGGATTCGGAAGCTTGTTTATTTCAAATAGCGTTCCACAGAGCCGGTTTTTCCGTATTTGGTCATGTTATGTTGTCAAATGGAAATAATGGGGCAAATATGTACCTACCTGCCTCATGCAGTGATGTCGCAAGGTCGTCGATACGATGGCACCTGTATTGTCGTTAATGAGGCCTTTTTGTACCTTCTATAAACATATTTTTGTTTTTCTGGGTAACGGTCAAGCAGGTACCTATTTTACCGACTTAAAAAAAGAAGGTTCCACTGTTTTTTTTAATGTATGTTCACCGATTTCCCCGTCAATTATGGTCCGATTTCGAAGTTTTTTTTTGTCCCATTGCCACCAAATTGTAGTCTGATGGATGAGGGAATCCATGAGGAATTGAGGGAACTCCTCAAATATAATAGGCATACATATATCGCAATTTCAGTATTTTTAGTAACAAGTCCAGCATTTGCATTCAGAAAGCATCATTTGGTGAAGTGGAACTGATGATGAAAACCACAGATGGCCAACGGAACTCCTCAACGGTACCTTTTTAAGGGTGGCGAAAAGATATCCCTATTAAGATAGTTGAGCGACTATAACCAGGGGCAGATCTTGAATTTGTGGGGCCCTGGACTAATACTGCTTAGGGGCCCTACCTAATTACTCAACCAATTGCCATTTTGTCAAAAAACTGTTTTCTGTAGAGATGTACACTCGCGAGCAAAAAAATCGACTCGAGCTGCACGTTTGGGTTCTCCGCCCAGTATCTCTTGAACTATTCAGAATATCTTTAAAAAAATGATACCAAACGAAAGCTGATAATGTAACCATTAAAAAAAACAAGAATCCTGGGAATCCGAACAGGATTTTCCAAGTTATGTCTCATTTCCCGATATGTGGATCATTTACTCGTTGCGTAACGTACGAGTTGTGCCCCTTTTGACCCCTATAAATATGGGGTAGGGAGGGGAAATGTTATCAGTCACTTATCAGAAGTTGACCGGTACACATCTCTGCTAACGACCTTACTCGGAAACCCTGAGGAAAATGGATACCACCATGACTGAAGCCGCCCAAGTCGTGGCCTTGCTGGAAGAGGGACACAACCAACGCTTCGTGGCTAACCAGCTGAATTTAAGCCAGTCAGCAGTAAGCCGAGTTTACCGACGGTTTCGGGAGATCCAGCTCCTTCAAATGTTACGGAGCTGAAGACAGCTCTGCAGGAGGTGTGGGATGCCATCCACCAGGAGCTTATCAAAAAGCTGATAAGATCCATGAAAAACCGCCTGAATGCTGTGATAAGGGCCAGGGGTGGAAATACAAAGTATTAATTAATAAATAAAACCTTTATTTTCCTTAAAATGCCTTTTATTTTACGATTTCCCTTTTCTTTTCGTTTTGTTTTTTTCATGCATCTCTGCAAAACCTGGCTCCTCTCACTTGTGGAAAATGGCATGGCTGAAAAACTTTTTTTTTTAAACCTGTTACATTATCAGCTTTCATTTGATACCATTTTTTTAAAGATATTCTGAATAGGTCAAGATATACTGGGCGGAGAACCCAAACGTGCAGCTTGAGTCGATTTTTTTGCTCGCGAGTGTAGGTATATACACCGTGTTTTTTTTGATTTACGATAACTTTAAGGGAACGTTCTCTAGGTCAAATAAAGTTAATTTCCCGAAGACAGACAAATGATAACTGTTACGGTTATAAAGATATTTAATGTTTAAATTTAATCAGTTAATCACGTTGAACTGGTCTAAAAGGCTCTTAACTGTCTGTGTATGTCACGCCACATTGACGTATTTGACACTGACTATGAGTTAACTCTAAAGGCCCTTTTAGAATGACCAAAGATACAACATTTAATTACTTAGTTCTACACAGTTTTTTTTTTTTGTTGCAATATTTAAAAATCTAATCTACTACTTAGTTTCTATGGATGTACCTAGTAATATGCCGAAGTTATCGTAAATCAAAAAAAACACGGTGTATAATATAATATATGTTAAGTACAGGAAGAAAAATAGGACAACAAAATATTTTATTTATTTCTTAAAACATTATTTATTGTAAAATAAAACTTCAGGTTATGAATGGTTATGTTAAGTAAGTAGGTATATAAATTATAACGCAACCTTTCTGCATTTTTGTGCTGCAAATTCTTTTATTTGGTCATCGCACTGTAAGTCCTTTGTTAAATCGCAATCTATGGAAAGAACTGATAAATGATTTAGTCGATACTTCGACATTGTTGTCCTGTATTTGTTTTCTATATACCTGACATCCTGGAGAAAGAGCGGAAGTCTCCAGTAATAGACAATACACGGAATACACCGACCGAAAACAAGCGACTGGAAATTCCCCGTTCCGTTTGATAAATGCGCACACGGGTTATGATCGTTTTTTTTTAAATTACTTATAGATAATATAATAAATTAATGTATGTATGTAAACACTTTATTGTACAAAAGAAAAAACAGAACAATACAATTAATATAAAAATATGTACAAAGGCGAACTTATCCCTTTAAGGGATCTCTTCCAGCTAACCCTTGAGAGATTGAGAAGAGTGAAAGGTTGTGCAACGAGTAAACAAGTGTACAAGAAGAAGAATATAACACATCAAGTAACCAATAAAACTTATATAAATAAAATTAAAATTAAACTACATTCAAATTATTCTGCCACCAAAAACCACTTTTAAGGTGTTCAATTAAACAATAAAAAAGCTATCTGAACCGTTTTCGGTTTAAACCCACTACAAAAAAGTTGTTCTAGGAAAATAAGTAAAATTTGCATTTTTTACTAGGGGCTAAACTAGTAAATCGTCGTTCTATTTGAATAAAACTTTAACTGAAAATAATTATGAAATAAAACCTACACAATCATATTATGGACGAAATACTCTTTCCTTTTGTATAAAATAATTGTCAAGAAAATTAGTGCGAATTGGTTAAAATTCAAATCGAAAACCGTGTCAAAAAATATCGTCATTAGTGGCCACGGCCATTGATTGTCGAATTTCGGAAAAACGGAGGTAATTGAACAATACGAAACAGGCCTCGTCTGACCACCACCCGCCACTTGATTTTAAGTTTTGGTTGAGTATGATTTTCTGCCTGCTCTCTTTGTAAACAATTTTTTTTAGTAACCGTGTAACTAATTCGTAGTTATAATACCTCTTTAGAAAGCTAGAAAAACGTCAATGTTTTCGACATAATCTGCCTGCCAAATGTTGCAGGTTTTTTTTTTTGTTTTTGAACTATTTCTGTGGAACTAGTTGCGAAAAAATACGTAAATTAATAACGTTTCTGTCTCTTATTCTTAAACATGTGCAGGTAATTCTAGGTTTAATTCTGATAATAAATGACTGTTATGTCGTGTAAGTAAAACAAAAGAAAAAAATAATTAAGATATTACTTTTTTTTAAATAAATTTTTAGTTGCTTATCTGACTTTTTTCGAAAATAAAATAAAAGAGAATTATCTCGAAAATGGTTCACTTTTGCATAATGCATTATATGGTCAAAATGACTGCAAACGACCTCCCCTATAACCCCTTAACGGGAATGTATGCAATAACCAATAACCCTGTATAAAGATCATGTTAATTAGTTGAGTATGAATGTCACTTCACTAGGCAATTCTATAAGATAATGCACATAAATGAATGTGCCCACATCAGCAACTAGATATATCGTTGATCTCAGTTAAATAAATATATAGGTAAGTATATCTATTATTTAGTTTTATTTCATTTAAATAAATGCACTTAAAAAAAAAACAAAAGACTGATAAATCTGTCAACGTGACGTGGTCAAAAAATAGGGCTATTCCCAGTAGTCCGCACCCCGTAGTTCGCACTGCGGACTAGTGGGAATTTTTTTCCCAGTAGTCCGCAGTGCGTTCGTCGACTTAGGGTAGGTAGGTAAATTTACCTAGGTATTATTTTTTATACTATGTAAGTACCTACTTACTTAAGTGATGAAAATGAATATGCTCTCAGGTAAGTACTTACCTTATTACTACTGATAGGTAATACTGAGCGGACCTAGTACCATAGTAACGTAGGTAGTACCTACCCGACTATTATTTAATCTGTAAACATACCCTGATTTAGTTGTAATTAATCGTTTCATCAGGAAAGAAGTGCTTGCTCTAAGAAATGTTTTGACTCTAATAGAGTGGCCAATGGGAACATTGGTGACGCTAATTGATGGGGGTGTAATGTAACCAATTCGATATTGAGGTATTAATACTATCGATAAAAGTATCGGTATCGTATTAAGATGATATAAAAATTACTATTTTGTCAGCGTACAGCTAGTTTTCCGTTCGTTCATGAGTTTATAACATAATTATAATTCCTCCATAGTAAGTTAATAGTTTTCTGTTTGGACGAAATGTATCCATTTTTCACGCCCTTTTTTATTGAAAGGCGGAAATCTACAAGAGTCGACATATCAACAAATATAGTAATGCCATACTAGTCTCGAAGTTATATGATTAATTACTACTTATTGTATTTCCATTCATTTAATAAGTAAACTATTCATGAAAAGTAGATTCCTACTCTCATTATTTACTTACAAGAAATATCTATGGTAAGACGATAGCAACAGAAAGCGCTTATAAAACAGCAAACTAATTTTCTAGAATCATCTTTGAAAATATTTTAACGAAAATATTGATTTATTAAATAAATACACAAAATAATAGAGAAAATTAACTAAAATCACGTCCAGCGGTTTTTTCGTATAGCAATTTACAATAGTGCCCGTTGAAATGGGTTTTTCTTCGATGACACGGATACGACGTCACAGGCGGGCGTGTCAAAGTAGACTAAACGATTTGTTACCTCGAATACCTCGAGGTAACAAGTTTTGGATCATGCTTTTGGTCGCTATGCCTCTATTACTACTAAATAAATGTAATGTCTTTGGTTTCCCTATAGGTTCTTACCTACCTATTGGTTACCTATATGTGTCCAACAACTTGCTGTTTTGTTTGTTCGAAATTTTCATGTTCTAATATATATATTTTTTACTGTAACTTACTTACCTAATTAATGATTTTCGGACTAATTAAAATTTCGGACAAACGAAACAGCGGACATACCTAGGTTTTTCGAACTTAAGAAAGGTAGCCGTGTGGTTGCCGGGTTAGAATAGCACCACTCCATTTCTTCCCGTGGATGTCGTAAGAAGCGATTAAGGGAATAAAGGCTTGTAGTACTGTTAGGCGATGGGCTTGCAACCTGTCACTAATATGCTGGTAAACATTTTAGCCTAATTGTGCAAGAATGGTTACAGAATTATCAACAAGTTTTCACCTCAGCAGCTCAAACAAGCAGGTTTTGCTGCTTAAAAACAGTGAGCAAAATTCAATTTTGCTGCGAGCGAGAGGCAAAGTAGCTTTTTAATAAAAAAAATTAAATGCCGTGAGCAGTGCTGGGGCTACTCACAACATTCGAAAAAATTGAACTTCACTTTGTTCTGTCACTTTCACTTCGATAGGAAAAAAGCGAGAGATAGAAACCACTTGATTCGAAGTTCGATTTTCAAATTCCACACAAGTAGGCCCAAAAAGAAACGCACGTTCGGATGCACACATAACCGTAAAATTGCAAATAAAACTATTTTATACAGTAGGTACAATCATTTTTTTTATTTAATGTTTTGAAGACAAAATTAATGAAAAATAAGAAGTTTATCATGCATCTACATAATTTTGTTATCGTTTTAACAATCTTTAATTTCGTGACATAAACCGCGGGGGCAGTTTCAGAACGCATTTCAAAAATAGCGGGATTATTGTAGCCAATAGCCATAGACAAGGCCTAGTTAGGTTTTTTTTAAAGCCACAGACTACATACAGCTGTATAAAGTTGTGTTTGCACTACGGCATTATCAAGTTGAGTGACAGGTTTCATGTTTATTTTTTCCACTTTTTATTTTATTAGTATTTTGCAAAAATGCTTGTGATTGATGCATATGCGATCGTGTCGTTATTTAGTCGTGTATTCACCAAATGGTCACAACGGAAGACCTGCGTTGGCCCTACCAGCTTCACGCTGTGTTGTTCTCGCTGCTGAGGTGAAAAGTTGTATGTCTCACACGAGACCAAAGTTTTTTACGTCTCGTATCTTTGAATCCCTCGCTACGCTTAGGATTCTAACGTAGAATCCTTCGCATACTCGGGATTCAAAATCATCACTCGCAGCAAAAACCAACTTTGCTCTCTTGTTGAACAAATACCTATTTATAAGTGGTTGGTAATTCTTTAGCTCTGCCTACCCCACTTTGGGAATGAAGGCGTGAGTTTATGTAACCCTACCCTAAGGTATCCCTTCTCAGGAATATGTAGGTAAGTACCTACCAACATAAGTATCTAGGTGGTATCTACTATAAACCTAAGTCGTAAAATTAAAATTAAGACCCTTCAAAAAGCTAGGAGTAAAATAATTACAGTTCGGGTTCAGTAAATGTTCGTCATCTCGCAGTTCAACGACATTGCAACTGGCTCCTAGATGGCCTTGTCCTCACAATGTTGCTGTTCTTTTTCTCAATGGTCATTGACTTGCTTCTTCACTCATGTCAATGTAGAGATGTAGAGTAAGTAAGAAAATGTACTTAAGTGTATCCGTATCTATTATTCTTTTGCGTTATACTTAAGGTACCTATCTTCTTTGTTTATCATTATACCTAACTAGGTATTCTAATAAGTAAACCTTAATAGATGCGCCACCGCAAATGCAATAGTGTAAAGAGTTATTTAATCGAGCACTCGGACCTTGAGTCTGAGTTTTGAGACCTGGTAAAATAGGTAGGTACGTTCATCATTTTCATCAACCATGAAATCCTTAAAATAACCCTCATTTTCGCGTCGATGCTGTGGAAAAAAGGGACCTTAGTAGGTCACGGCTTTTTCATATTGATAGTTTTCCTCAAACTAGGTACCTAGGTATCAACTAATTGCTTAATTATACCTACATTTTTTTATCCGCAAATGGAAACTTTAATTGCATTACCATAATTGTCTATCGTTTCAATAACTCAAATAATAAACAGCATACCTATCTACTTTGATTGAAAATTATAAAATGGTAACAAAAAATACAACAGTCTTCAAAAACATTAATTTGCGCTTTCTAGGGTTTCTAGGATTGTAAGACTTGTTTTGTTTATTGATTTTTTTAGCTTTTTAAAGACTAGACTAGGCCCAAAACGCGTCTCTAAACGATGCAAGCGGCAAATCATGTAACATTTGGGGTGACTACGTTATCACTTATCAACAGGGATCGGAAATTCGGATCGATATTTACCTATACTTTCGCACCGGCTTTGTTGTTCAGTTGTATGGAGGCGGACTCAATCATAGAATTCATTACTAAAATTTCTGGGATTTCAAAATAAATAAATTGCACCGGCATTAATTCATAATCAATGATTTATAGTAACTGTTTGAAGTTATTTTTCATGTATAGATTTACCAAATGTTATTTAATTTACTTGTAACTCATTAACCTAACGAATTTACAGGAGCAAAAATGAATGTTTTATCCTACATGTAAAGGAATAATTATATTAACATTTTGTAGAATCCAAGAATCCCGGAACTTATATTATTAAAATAACATTTTTAAGAAGCCGACGCCATGTTTGCCTATCTTTTTCCGAGATTTTGCCAACTTTAGGTAAATATCGATCCGAATTTCCGATCCCTGCTTATCAACTTATCAGAGGGTTTCGACCCTGCAAAATACGGATAGGCCGCGTGGCTAGGGGAGCTAGCGTTAAAAATGCAACTTTTTTCTCGTTTTTCTTTCATATTTACGTTATAGTGCATTTTAGCGCAAACTGTTGTAATATTGTAGATCACAAATTTTTCTGTTACTTTTAACATTTTTTCCACGACCTCAAGGAAAGAATGAATGGAAAGACAATTAAAATTAATTATACAGGGCGTCCCACGACTATGCCACATGGAAGGAAAGTACCTTAAATATTGTAGATGAAACATTTTACTGAAAGAAGACATTATTTGAATTTAAAAAACAATTCAAACTGCATTCATAGATATTTAAATAATTACATGGTTGAACCGGGAATCAACCCGTTACACGAGAAAAATAATTACTCTGTTCTGTAGCTTTATCATACCGATCGAAAGGCCACTATGACACACTACGAGTATGTTATCCTTATCTAGCAAAAAATAATCCTTATGGCCTTTCGATCGGTATGATAAAGCTACAGAGTAATTATTTTTCTCGTGTAATGGGTTCGATTCCCGGTTCAACCATGTGATTATTTAAATATCTATGAATGCAGTTTGAATTGTTTTTTAAATTCAAATAATGTCTTCTTTCAGTAAAATGTTCCATCTACAATATTTAAGGTAGGTACTTTCCCTCCATGTGGCATAGCCGTGGGACGCCCTGTATAACTGCAACATTCGTATGGCATTACTATTTTTGTTTATATGTCGACTCTTGTAGGTTTCCGCGTATCAATAAAAAAGCGCGTGAAAATTGGATACAGTTCGTCCAAATAGACAATTATTAATTTACTGTGGAGGAATTAAAATTAATGTTGAAAATGCCACGGCATTAAGTTCACTTTTGTGTATACTTTTTTGCAATAAAGATTAATTAAATAAATAAATGTATATTACAGTTGTGAAATAACGGAACACTAGTTCTACGCTGACAAAGTAGCAATTTTTAAATCAATCTTAATACGATGTCGATATCTTTATCGATAGTAGGTATTATAATTTATAATACCTCAACATTGAATTGGTTACACCCCTATCAATTAGCGTCACATGAGCGTCACCTACCCTCCAATAGCTGAAATAAGTGTTATTATTACTTTCACGCGTATTTTGCTTCTAAACGCCAGATGGCATTCCTGATACTTATGATAAAAGTTTTCCCAATGGCCTTTTTATCACCTTTAATATTAAATCTCTTTGCTGGTATCATATTTTTATTTTAAAACTAGTGGTAAAAATATTCGGAATAACAACGTTATAGGTATTAAAAAACCATTCGACAAAATAACGTTATTCCATATAAATGTTATACTTACTAAACAATTTTTCGACCAAACAATATGATCGAAAAGAATTTCGATCAAACAATTTTTGACATTTAAATCATTCGACGAAAAGGTGCAAAAAAATATGTGTCGAAACAAACATAGGCCAAACAATTTTAGGCCAACTGATATGACACCCAAACTAAATACACTCGCGAGCAAAAAAATCGACTCAAGCTGCACGTTTGGGTTCTCCGTCCAGTATCTCTTGACCTATTCAGAATATCTTTAAAAAAATGATACCAAACAAAAGCTGATAATGTAACAATTTAAAAAAAACAAGAATCCTGGGAATCCGCCCAGGATTTTCCAAGTTATGTCTCATTTCCCGATATGTGGATCATTTACTCAATCCGAAACGTTCGGGGTGTGCCCCTTTTGACCCCTATAAATATGGGGTAGGAGGGGGAAATGTCATCAGTCACTTATCAGAAGTTGACCGGTACACATCTCTGCTAACCTTACTCGGAAACCCTGAAGAAAATGGATACCACCATGACTGAAGCCGCCCAAGTCGTGGCCTTGCTGGAAGAGGGACACAACCAACGCTTCGTGGCTGACCAGCTGAATTTAAGCCAGTCAGCAGTAACCCGAGTTTACCGACGGTTTTGGGAGACTGGGGCCTTGACACGAAGACCAGGTTCTGGCCGCCGGAGGTGCACATCTGAGAGGGATGACCGCTTTATAGTCACTTCCTCTCTCAGAAATCGGCACCAGACCGCCGTTACTGTCAATCAGCATCTTCGGGATGTACGAGGGGTTACTGCCAGTGAGTGGACAGTAAGACGAAGACTCAAGAAAGCTAACCTGACCCCAAATAGGCCCGCCACGGGCCCCAGACTGCTCCCGCGTCACCGCCAAGCACGCCTGGAATTTGCTCGTCAACACGAAAATTGGACCATTGAGCAATGGACCCCAGTTCTTTTTTGTGATGAGTCCAGGGTGTGCTTGAATGGCTGTGACAGACGAGGAAGAGTTTACAGGAGGCCAGGAGAATGGTATGCACAATGCTGTTTCAAGGAAACAGTTGCCTATGGCGGAGGTTTCGTCAGTGTGTGGGCGGGCATTTCCATCGAAGGGCGTACAGAGCTCGTTTTCGTACCTGGTGGGGGCCGTGGCGGTGGTTTGACCGCTGCCAGGTACATCACTGACATCCTTGAGGATCATGTTGTTCCTTACGCCCGTTTTTATGACGAGGGGTTCGTCCTGATGCAGGATAATGCCCCTTGTCATACCGCAAGGATCACTCGGGCCTACCTTGCCGAGGTCGGCATTACCACCATGAACTGGCCAGCCGTCAGCCCGGATCTGAATCCTATTGAACATCTCTGGGACTACCTAAAAAGGCAGATTCGGAAGAGGGATCCAGCTCCTTCAAATATTACGGAGCTGAAGACAGCTCTCTGCAGGAGGTGTGGGATGCCATCCCCCAGGAGCTTATCAAAAAGCTGATAAGATCCATGAAAAACCGCCTGAATGCTGTGATAAGGGCCAGGGGTGGAAAAACGAAGTATTAGTGAATAAATGAAACCTTATTTTCCTTAACCAGTGTGGTTTGCTGGGTTAGAATAGTGCCACTCCATGTCTTTCCGTGGATGTCGTAAGAGGCGACTAAGGGAATAAAGGCTTGCCGTATTATTAGGCGATGGGCTTGCCACCTGTCACTAATACACTGGTAAACATCTTAGCCTAATTGTGCAATATGTGGTTACAGAATTATCAACAAGTTTTTAGAGTTTTTGGTAATTCTGTAGCTCTGCCTACCCCACTCTGGGAACGAAGGCGTGAGTATATGTATGTATGTATGTTATTTTCCTTAAAATGTCTTTTATTTTACGATTTCCCTTTTCTTTTCTTTTTGTTTTTTTCATGCATCTCTGCAAAACCTGGGTCCTGTCACTTGTGGAAAATGGCATGACTGAAAATTATTATTTTTTAAATCGTTACATTATCAGCTTTCATTTGATACCATTTTTTTCAAGATATTTTGAATAGGTCTAGATAGACTGGGCGGAGAACCCAAACGTGCAGCTTGAGTCGATTTTTTTGCTCGTGAGTGTAGGTAAAGCACGAGTAGAAATCGTCTAGCGGCCAGGGTCCGCCTAAAGTAAAGGGGGCGCATTAAAAGGACTTAGATTTTTGTTGACCAAAAATGAAAATTTTATAGCAATCATAAAACACTTAGAAAAATTGCATTCTAGACGCTAAAATAAGCATGTTTTGTAGAAAAAACTTTTACTCTAAAATCAAAAATGGCCGAGATATTGGAGCTCAAAGTTGTCGCAAATGCCAACAATAAAATAATAATCGTTTTTAATGTCAATAGTGACTTTCTGTATCTCCGGCGCTGCGGGAACAGCAGTCCTTTCGCCCTTGCATGACGGCGGCGCACGGTCACTTCGCTCGGCTCCGTAGCTTCGGCCACTCGTCTCACTCGTTCCCGCGCTTCGTCATGGCGGGCGAGGACTGCTCTCCCTCCGCGCCTCCAGCTCTATAAAAAGTTAAAAACACTCTAGGGCGCGCTGTGTCGGCACGCGTCCTAACCAGCGAGAGCCCTAGATTCGGACTTTCGCAGGCTA
Organism: Acleris emargana; assembly: GCA_927399475.2. Classification (NCBI taxonomy): domain Eukaryota; kingdom Metazoa; phylum Arthropoda; class Insecta; order Lepidoptera; family Tortricidae; genus Acleris; species Acleris emargana. The sequence continues at coordinate 12,823,468 of OV656841.1, read as the reverse complement.
ATATCGTATACATAAGATTCCATCATTTATCTCGGTAATTATCAAGTTTAGGGAAAATTTTTTTAAGTAAAACATGCTTATTTTAGCGTCCTCTATAAGATAAAATCATTTAAATTAGGTGTCATAATGACATCAATCTTCCGAAAAAAAATCCAAGTCCCTGACGCCTTGAAATTAACCAACATTGAACCCCTATAACTCAACCATTTTTTAATTTAGAGAAAAGTTTTTCAAGTAAAACATGCTTATTTTAACGTGTTCTATAAGATAAAATCATTTAAATTAGGTGTCATAATGATACCATTTTGCCGGATTTTTTTTAAGTCCTGCGCCCCCTGTCCAACAGCGGCCAGTGATATATAGAGCTCCGTTGTTGGTCATCTATATGTAGTCTCATCAGTCATCGTCATCAGTTCCAGTTAGTGACATCCTTCCTATTATGTACTAAGGTACGAAAGCAATAGGGTAAAGTTTTTGATAGGTTTGACATAGGTACGATGAAAAACCAACCTTTTAGAATCACTTGCTTGTCTGTCTAGTCTTGTTTGTTCGTATGCCAAATGTACCGGACTTGAATATAATAAGTACTTAGGTATGTACATATCATATCACACACATACATAATAATATACCTACATACTTACTTATCAATTTATCATATCCTAGCACATAAAGTTTAAAGTTTCTAATCGTTGAGTGGATGTAACCTACGTATTTGGAATTTACAGATGTCACTTTATCGATATCAAAACAAAGGATAATTATCGACTTACTGGGTCACTTAAATTAGAAATCCACTTAATTACTTAATAGTAAAATACCTAGTACGTATATATTCGCTGCTTTGGTATTCACGCGAACTCCGAAACTACGTTTAAATTATTTAACAATTCTTGGGGACATAACGCCACGGAATAGGTAAATATTTACAGTGTCTGTACTGAAGGTCTAAGCTTGAGACACCTTCAGATCGTTTTTGGCTAACATTGCCTGCCAGACCTGCCAGTTCGTTAAGATTAATCTAATTAATCTACTTGTACTTATTCTGTGGCTGTGCTTCTATTCCCGGCGGTAAAAACCGTATCGTATTTGACCTGTTACGGTATTAAAAACGTTGACAATACGATAACAAATCAAATACGATATGGTTTTTATCGCCAGAAATACCGGCCCTGTACCGTAACCGAAAGCTATTAAAAAGCTGGGAATACTATACAATAGGTATGGTAGACTGGGTACGATTGTGCCAGGGTACGGTAGTGACAGTCGCTATAACAGCGAAACTGTACGGATCGCGGGGAGGGTGCAAGGGGAAAGACAAGCGGCATGCAAGTCTAAACGCGTGTCCCAGCGTTGCGTCAGCCGGCGTGCGACGGTAACGTAAGCAGGAGCCCACATTGATTTTCGACAGTCAAAAGTAAGTTTTTTTGTTCGATTTCTTTTTGTAATTACGGTTATTTGTACACAGATAGATTGCCTTTTTTTTTTTTGTTATAACTTGAACATTAGCAGTTACTTACGAGTAATTACTTTTAATGCAGATCTTTTCGCTCAGTCATGGTCATTTTTTGTTTTCAAAAGTATGCGTTGGGTACGGTTGTGACAAATTTTGTGGGTACGGTTGTGACATTGTTTTTTTTGTTTTGTTTTATTTTAGATGCCTAGAAAACGCGTGCGGAAGACCGAGAGAGGCCTGTCTGATATTAGTAAATATGAAAATGCTTACGAAGAGGTGAAACGCGGTACTTCATTACGGAGAGCTGCGGAAATACATGAAGTTAATCGCATGTCGCTCTTGCGATACCTACGCAAACGCGACAAAGCCGGCGAGAATCAAGCGGAAGGCACCATCAGCATGGGATATGTTGCTCATAATAAAGTATTCTCTGTCGAGCAAGAACAGCAGCTGTCAAAATATATTACACCTTGCCTTATTAATTTTAAGAAGAGAAGTGATCACAGATTTTTGCTTTTTTGCCATAAAGTGATTGTTAACTTTGTTTAGAAGAAGATTATGTTGTGTTCAGTTAATTATTTGTAACAATAAAAGTCATTACAAACTATTTGGATGTATTTTGTATGCCTGTCACTACCGACCCCAACCACTGTCACAACCGCCCTTGGGGTGTGGCCGGTTGTGACACTTTCCCTTTTTTTTTTAATTGGATCTTATGCCTAATACAGCGTAGTTAGGGACAATATTTTAACAATTTTAGGTAGATAAATATTCAAATTAAGTATTAGTGATTTTTCTCCCAGATAACTGGTAAATTTACAAAATTATAGGCGATCAAACCAAAATTGTCACAACCGTACCCAGCTTACCCTACACATAATGGTTTTTTAATAGTTATCCAATAATCGTCTTTGAGGTAGGTACTCCAGATATTTAAATTGGTATACCCTTGTTAAGGGGACACCATGTCGCTTAGGCGGAGGCACGCTAGTAAAATACATTTTCATAACTTTATCATAAAATCAAATAAAAAACGAAGAGTTTCATGCAACTATCCAGCATGAGACGAATCCAATGAGTAATGACACTAATGACTTATCAAGTTATCATTTATCAAAATCGTAAATATGCGAGAATGAGTGTATCAACTTTGTTGAAATAAAAAGACTACAATACATTGGCGTAAAAGAAAAGTAAATTAAAAATTGACACAATGCGTCTGTCATTTATTTAAACATTGTCATTGTAAATGGACCGTTAATTTCATATTTTGTTAATTTTCTTGGTTTTGCGGTTATATGTAAGTAAAAATAAAGATAACATAGCGTACACTTTTACGACAATAAATGTTCGAAATGGTAGCCATATTGTCGAATACACAAGCTAACCCTTTTTTGCAAATTTTATGCTTCTTTCACCCCGTAATTGCTAACAGTGGCAATGAAATTTCATGTGCTCTGCCTACTCCTTGAGGGAATACAGGCGTGAGAGGTATGTATGTAAGTAATTGAAGTAGTCTCCATACAAATTTAATAGTCTTTAAGCTAAAGAAAATTCTACTTTGGTTTTGCCCTACTAAATGTATGGAAAACGTTTTCTTTGATTTGTGAGTGTTCTAGTACTCTAACCTCAGTTGGTCTCAAAGAATGTTTTAATCCTTATGAGAAATGGGATCGATTGGCATTAAAAAAAAAATTACTCATTTCTGACGATTTTCTCGCTGACTGTACCTTTTATCAAAAATCCGTGAATGTCGATTGTCATCACTCAAAAAGTTGGGTGAGGTCTCCTAAGATCATTTTCGCGTGGCAGCAAGGGTTCTGGTAGCTGCCCTTAATGCCCCATCTCAACTTTCCACCCTGTATATATAAAGATATAAGAATATCACTAGAGGTCATAAAGTAAAAAAAAAGATTTAGAACTAAACATACCTAGAATCACAATTACGATTTAGGCAAGTGTCTATAAATTAGTCGAAAAAATTATTGGCCTACTTTACCTACATGGTATTTGCAATGTCATAACGTAATTAACGAAAGCTAGAAAAGTTTTACATAATTAATTAGATTACCACCTTTTTCAATGGGAAGAATATAGAAGTATAGTAGGTATAATTTGTTTGCAGTGCGGGCGGACTGGTGACGGCGGTAGCGCCCGTGGTGATCCGCGGGAACGGCATCTGGGTGGGCTGGCCGGGCATCCACCTGGACGACCCCAACGAGAAGATCCCAGAGTCCGATCCCAACGACAATACTCCCACCGCTGGACTGCTCTCTAAAAATGTACGTGATTTTATTTCTAGATCCGTTTGCTTGGGCAAATATTATAAATTTAGATAAATACGACCCAAAAATTGCAGTAAAAATAAGATAAATGATGTTCATTCACTAATTAGGCCGCACGGGCACTTTAAAATGTCAAAAATCTACCAGCACTTCACAGAAGGAGACCATTGCCCAGCAAGAAATGCCGCAAGAAACTTTACAGTCAGTCAATTTTTTAGGGTTCCGTAGTCAAACTAGGAACCCTTATAGTTTCGCCATGTCCGTCCGTCCGCAGCCTAGCTCAGAGACTCTTAGGATTAGAAAGCTGTAATTTGGCATGAAATACATGTATATTAGTCACGCCAACAAAGTGGTAACGTGGGGATTTTTTTTCTCGTTTACCCCATAGTGTGGGGTGTCGTTGGATAGGTCTTTCATATACTAGAAATACTAAAATCAGAAAAATATCTTGAATGAAAGCGCATATAACAAATTATAAAAGAAAACTATCACGGTTAAGTAGATATGATTGGTTATATTATATATTATATAGCTGCGCTCGACCGGCCTGACACCCGATGGAGGCACCCCTCCAGAGATGCGACCACCACCGCACCTCTAACTTAGGGTTCAGCATGCCCCCCCTTGGGGCATAGCTACCCGTGCCCGGGTGAAGTAGTCACGGTATAGATTACCAACTACATAGTCCAAGATAATAATAAAATAATAAATTATTTATTTAATTACATTGGCTCATCCTTTATCATTATCACGCACGGTATCCGTGATCCATCGAATCAGCCAACAGTTTCACGCCCGCGCACTCCATTACTTCACCGTCTTTATGACTCTTGATCGGCCGGCCGCCGCCGCGCGCCGCGGCTATCAACCACACCACAACTCACTGAAGCAGTCGCGTTATTAAATCAAATAAAATAATTAAATAGAATCTGACCTATCTCCAAATTACCAAGGATGGGCGAATCTCCTCAAAAAATATTCTTGACAAAGCATAGTTCTTGCCAGTTTTACATACCTATATATCAAATAATTTTATGTCGTTATGAAGGCACCAAAACCAGTACATTATTTCAGATATTTTTAAAATTATTAACCTTGAGTAATTATATAATAACATGTATTTATTCAGATATTTTTGTTATTGATTATGTTATGATAGGAACGAGGAAAATAAAATGCATTCAGTTTATTATGATTAAAAATCTAGAATCATTCCTTTTTATATAAGATGACGTATCGAAGTTGTTTGATTTTTTTAAAAGATAAATCATAATTGTAAAATAGCCAAGCCAAGTTCTCATGTCCCATCTACACTAAAGTTTGACTCTAGATTGTTAACAATCAGGTCAACTGATGTCACTAAATGCATTAAATGTATTTTCAGTGTAAAGAAAACATAAAAACAAATGATCGAACTTACTTAAAACTACAGTAATCTGACAAACCGCTATCAAGTGGGCATTTTCCAAAATGCTGGCAGCATTGCCACGTTGAATGGCAATGCTTAAACTTTGTACCTAGTACAGGCCAGCATTTTGGTCTCGAGTTGCTTCGACCAGACGGTTTGATACATCTTTAAAATTACGGTGTGCTCCTGGTCCCCTCGGTACTTAAATTTCGACCCCAAAAGGCTCAAATATGTAACTGTAACTTTTATCAAGTTGACTGTATTTGCGCCTTTTGAGGGTCTGCGAAACCAGCCGTAGGACTCGTTCCGGGAAGGTGTGAAGGCGCAAGGGTGTCCAGGCAAGTGCAATGGCATCCTAAACTAATGGCTGGCCCAACTTCCTCGGTACAAGAGTCATTCCATCAGGTCTTTTACCATCGTCGCGCGAGAGACCATTTGGTTCCAAAATAGCCGCAGAATTGACGCTGGTAAAAGCCCGACGGATGACATCATTAAGACTGGAGTGACGGGAAAATCTACCAGCACTTCGCGTACAGCATAAACCAAGGTGACCAAGCCGATCGACGCTACACTGGTAGCGTGGAGACCACAACATTGTGCACCCAAGCAAAGTTGCAATTCTAAATGTTGAAGAATCTAATAAATTTCCTGTGTTCAGCGATGGAATATTGGAAGCGTCTGTAGCCAGAAAACCGATTCCCTTACTCCGATCGCTAAAAGCAACGCGTCTTTGGCCTCGTCAAAATGAGGTATGAAATAATTTGAGTACCTAAATACTATGTACTGAGGACAGAAACGTGGGCAAAGCGACACCAGAAACCGACCTGCACGGCTAGCACAAGTTGCCCGCGACTTGTTTGTCGCTCGGATCTCCCTCTCTAACTAGTCAGTAACGATAGAGACGTACTGAGCATCAAGCGAGAACATACGCCTTGTGCTACCCGTCCTGATGCCTAAACTATCGAAGCCTGCGCAGAAGCCATTTTTAGGTGTAGTTGGCGGAGCATCGTTTCGTTCGCGAAATTGGTAAATTAGTTGACGTTTGCGTCCCGCGCTCCGTCTACGTCCCTCTGCTTCCCGAGTACACTCTCGTGCACTGATAAGCCGATTGTCATCATTGACTTTCTTGTTATAATTTTTGGTCGAGTTTTTGTTGATTGATTTAAAGTAACGTTATTGTTATGGTTATTGGTTGACTTTTAGTTGTTGTTTTAAAGTGAAATTAATATAACGCCACGCCAAAAGAACGCAGTTTTAAAAAGACTGGCTCGGAATATGGTGTACGATAGGCACGTTTCTCATGCTTTGCAACAGCGTTTTTGCAAGGAAGAGTAATTTCTGTACTTATTCTATTAATTATTCTGTGACCCGGATATCAAAAGTACACTTAAGGATATTTGTGTTAGTGGTTCGTTCTACCATTTCGTCTAGATTTCATGTTTGGGAGTTGGGACTAAATCACCATAACACCATTGTGTGACATATTTCTCAAGAGGCTATTTTTATGTCTTCTTCTAATCTACTATTAAAAATGCCTACAATAATATATTATTTAACCATTATATTAAATGATAATAAAGAGCGTGGCATTTGATGATAGTGACCTAATTCTTACTACTTACCTATTTTTAGACGTGTGTAATATAGAATGCCAATTTTACATACATAATCATCCAAACTAGCTATCTTCTTGGCACTTTCTCGAAGGTAGGTGATTTGAAATGTCACACAACATCCCTATTCTTTAAATTGTATAATAGGTTAATCTAGTTAACAAGATATTTATTTTCCTTTTCAAGTAATTTCTGTAAGTAGGTGTAGGTTTGCATGATAAAGTTGGCGAAAATATCACTTTTCTATTTGTGCTCAGTCACATACAAAATTAAGTATTTTGAACTAGCGGACCCGGCAGACGTCGTCCTACCCGGAAAAGCAGTGCCACATGAAATATAATATTTGAAATTAAAAGTTTTTTTAATTATTATTTGACATTTCATAATTACTTTTACCGAATCTACGATGGACTCATTATTTTTTGATATCTGTTTACTATGGTTTCTATGTCTAAATTATAAATTTGGTGACATACTGACAGCGGCGCCACCTACCGGGATCAATTGTGATTTCAAACCATCCAGGATCCCATTGCAATATACACTCAAAATTTCATCGAAATCGGTCCAGCTGTTTAGGAGGAGTTAGGTGATTCGTGACGTACCGATAGCAGCGTCACCAACCGGGTTCAATTGTGTTTGCAAACCATCCAGAAACCCATTGAAATATACCCACAAAATTTCACCCAAATCGGTCCAGCCGTTTAGGAGGAGTTGGTGACATACGCGCAGCAGCGCCACCTACCGGGTCCAATTGTGTTTTCAAACCATCCGCAACCCATTGAAAATAAACACACAAAATTTCATAGCTTCTGCCCTCGACTTCGTCCGCGTAGATTTCTATTATCGTTATTCTATCTCGGGAAATTTTAAATTTTCCGGGATGTAAAGTAGCCTTTGTTTTGTGTTAATCCAGTGTTTAAGCTATCTCCATTCCAAATTTCATTCAAATCCGTCTAGCCCTTGCATTGTGAAAGAGTAACAAACATCCATCCGTCCATACTTACAAACTTTCGCGTTTATAATATTAGTTGGAACTTTAAACTTTATAATAACAACTCCAATAAGTATTTTCGTTTTATTTTATATCAAAACTACTGTATCGCGCGGCTCCGTCCGCTATTCCTAAAGGGGACCGGAAAAATATCCTATCATACACATTACATTTTCATAATCATACCTACCTATTGTAAATGTCCTAAACATAATAATTCTATTAGAGTTTGTTTTAAATATACCTATGTATATCGACAAAAGCCTGTTAAAGAGCATTTAATTGACTTTGGAAACCCCTAAACATCCAATTACGGTGTTTTTGAATGAAGAATTATAGCAATTTTCAGTGATTGTGTATAGACAATTTTTAGGACATGGACATAACTTTAAAATGACAACTTTGCAAAAAAAGGAAAAAACAACGATTTAATTTGTAAGAAACTAAAACAGTTGAATGAAATTAAAAAATAATAATATATACACTATAAGTACAATTATAATTTTAATAATTGAGAACGAATGTAATCTATTATCTACTTAACCCTTAAATTGGCAACGTACGAGGGGAGGTCCAAAAGTTCGCGGAATGGAGGGCTAAATAATTAAATAAAAAGACGTTACTATTTTTCCTTTTCAATATAATCTCCCTTAAGGTTAATACATTTGTTAGATCGTGATATTAATTTTTCTAAACCCACATAAAAATAATTTTCTTCTTTGCTGTCAAAATGAGCCAAAATTGCGTCCTTTACTTCATCATCGGTGTGAAATTTTCTTCCCCGCAACTCTTTCTTCAAATTTGGGAATAAATAATAATCACTGGGGGCCAGGTTCGGGCTGTAGGGGGGATGAACCAATTCTTCGAAGCCACATTTGTTCAGGGCAGCCATCGCAATACGACTCTTGTGAACTGGAGCATTATCCTGAAGTAACAGCACACCCTTAGCCAGCTTTCCTCGCCTTTTTTCTTTGATAGCTTCCCGCAACTGCTCCAGTAGCCTAGAGTAGTACTCTCCAGTAATTGTGACATCTTTGCTTTTGTAATCGATCATCAAAATTCCTTGGCAGTCCCAGAAAATCGTAGCCATCAACTTTCCGGCCGATTCTGACACCTTAAATTTCTTAGGTGGGGGGGTACCCTTCTTGTGCCATTGCATCGACTCCTGTTTAGAGTCAGGTTCAAAATGATGAACCCAAGTTTCATCTCCAATAACAATCCGCTTCAAAATCGACGTACTTTCTTCTCCACACCGTTCTAAAAAACTGCTACACGCGTCGATTCGCTGCTGTCGCTGATGCGGCGTAAGCATTCTCGGCACCCATCTTGCACTCACTTTAATCATGCCGAGGTGTTCATGTAGAATCCGCAAAATAGTGGTTTCAGATACTCCAACTAATGCAGAAATCTGTTTCTTCTTCAGGCGAGCATCTTCTAATACTAATTTTTCAACTTTTCCGTCGGTATCTGATGTGGTGACCTCGACAGGCCGTCCTGGGCGAGGGTCGTCTTCAATGGACTCTCTGCCAATTTTAAAAAGACCGTGCCATTTGTAAATCATTGTTTTTCCAGGGCAATGATCACAGTAAACTACTGACATCTCACTCATGATGGTCTGAGGAGTTTTTCCTTGCTTAGTCAGGAACTTGATGATGGCTCGATACTCAATTTGCTCCATACTTCCAGGATTTTTCCAGATTGACTTGCTTGCTCGACGATATTTTGTAAAGTAATGAGCTCTTCAGGCTGAAAGTTGGTATATATACTCTTAATGAGTTGGCCATTAGTACTATACTAAAAAATATAGTCATCCCCACCCCCATCCCCTCCATTCCGCGAACTTTTGGACCTCCCCTCGTATCTAATAATGCACATACGATAATGTTCACTTTTTTATTTTTTGGTTACTATATTTTTTATGCTGATTTCAAATTAAATAGGGTTTGAATTCACGACTTTTTTTATGTTTGCCAATTTAAGGGTTAAAACTAGAATTAAATAAATATAATATTTGTGTAGAGGGATTATTTTTGTAGCACAACTATAGCCCTAGCCCTGATGTAGTGTCGCTACAAACAGCTTACATATGGCAATTATACGTGTACGTCATGAATAGTCGGGACAGTGAGTATTGGCATCGTGCAAGAACGAGTGAGATATACAATTAAGTACTTGTAGATTGTGAAACTATGTTTTCATGTAATCGGAAGAGCATGTCTAGTTGATAATTAAATATGAATAATTACCTATCCGTCAAAATCCGATTCTAAATATTCGACATCCATATATTCATCAGATTGTGGCTCCGATGTATTTTCACTGTCGTCCGTTGAAGAGTCACTTTCAGGACCACCAACCTCGATTATAAATCTTTCGGTCTGTGATTCGATTATAGGACCTTTTGTCCTATATCCGTCTTCTATTTTTTTTACGTGTTCGCAGCATTTACTCCAATTTTCTATAGTCACTTCCTAAGTAATAACGAAGTGTAAAAGTAAGCTATATTTTTAACTGTTCAATAAAATTCATTGATAAATGTAAATACCTGAAAACTATCTTCAACGAGCTTTAGGAAGGCATCATTCGTGATGGAAACATTTTTAGTTGCCACTTTTGCTTTCATGATGCCCCAAATCATCTCGATGGGATTTAAATCACAGTGATAGGGCGGTAACCTTATCACCTTGTGACCATGATCTGAGAGAATCGTATCTATTTCGTATACTTGCTCGTTGGTTTCTGCACTTTTTGTATTTGAACCCCATACTATGCAATAGCAATCGCAAGTACTCCCTACTACCGGTAAAATCAATATCTTTTTTCAATTCGGTAAGCAGACTTTTGAGAGTTGGTACTTGCTTTCGCACAGCATAGAATTCATGAATTTTGTGCCTTATGGCACATTTGTCGAAGTCGTCTGTTTGTTTTCTTTTTTTTGGTTGTTTTTTTTTTGGTACCGATGGCAATGGCGGTAACGGCTCATTCTTTTTGTATATATTCTTAATTGTAGCACTAGAGACGCCTTGAATGAGAAAAAAAATAAAATTTAATAATTAATATACATATTTAGTACCAAGCTAACCAATTCATGACAATCGCACTATGAATATCATACCCGTCATGTCAACAACTAATTTCAAAACATTGTTTATTGGAATGCTGCTGAATCCTTCGTCCTTTTTCTGCCGCAACTATTTGAATGTATTTATAATAATGTTTTTTGCATCGGGGTGAAATTTCTTGGGCATTTTGATTTTAAAATCGATTTGTTTACATCGGTGACATTCAATGACTTCCAACGTCCGTTGTCAAAAAAAAAGTTACCATTTAAATAAATTTGTTCCACTGAAAATCCGCAACATGGCGAGGGCTAAAAAGGAACTTGTCAGGCTTACAAAAATAATCCCTCTAATCAATCAAAGTAAAAAGTAATGTTTAACGGAAGACTAAACAACCATAATGAACTATATCCACCCTCGCTCAGCTCGTGTGGCTAAAATCTCGTGTCATTTGGCTTGTTTTAGTCCCTTGTTAAACAATTTTCTATAATATTGTTTGTTTTACAAATATAGGTCCATTTTGTGATCTAGTACACATTCGTCAGATTCCTTTTTCGTCAGAATAAATTATAGCCTGTTTTTTTTCGGACGAAAACGGACTTTCGAGCAGATTCCGCTATCGTCAGAATAAAATGTAGGCTGTTTTTTCTGTAGTACCTACTTAACAATAATTAAAAGAAGATACACTCAATATGCTTATTTGTTTTGCCAGTGGGCTAAATACATAGAGAGAGAGAGAGAGAGAGAGATGTATAGTTGTATAAATTAAGTATCATAAATACGAGGTAGGTTTAGGTTATGTCAGTTCTTTAGCAGGCCCGGAGGGCCAAACTACCCAGAAATAGGAGCTCTGCGATAGCAGAGCTCCGTCGACTCTGTTAAATTAGATTTTAATAGAAATAATTGGTCATAGTAACACCAGTGTTATGGCTCAGTGTGAAGGTGGGTCACGCACCTAAAGAAGGTCCCATTTTTTGTGTACAATTGGCATACTATCGTTAGATTAAGCTTAGGATTGATTTGTTAATAGGTGTAACAAATAAATAAATTATAAAAATTAACCAAAGTTTTTTCCGTCCAAAAAGTAATTCCGTTTTCGTCCGAAAAAAACAAGTTAGAATTTATTCTGACGAAAAAGGAATCTGACGAATGTGTACTAGATCAATTTTGTTTAATTTTTACCTTATTCTCGCTGCTGAAGTGAAAAGTTATGTGTCACACGAGATCAAAGTTATTTGCATATCGTGTCTGTCTATGAATCCGGAGCTGCGCTCGGGATTCTAACCTAGAATCACTAGCTACGTTCGTGATTCAATTATTGAATCCTATGATTACTCGGTATTCAAAATTAACACTCGTAGCAAAATCCAACTTCGCTCTCTTGTTGCACAAATGACCATTTCCAACCTTTTTCAGATCGTACCAATCTACGCAGAAGCAAAACTCTTCGACAATTATTACAATGGGTGCTGCAATGGCACCTTCTGGCCTCTGTTCCACTCCATGCCTGACCGCGCCACTTTCATCGCCGACCACTGGAAGGCCTACATCAAATGCAACGAGGAGTTTGCCGAGAAGACCGTTCGTGCGCTGCATCTCTTGAAGGAAAGTAACCCGAAGAATGGCTCCCCGCCCATTGTTTGGGTCCATGATTACCACCTCATGTTGGCGGCCAATTGGATCAGACAGGTAATAGATATAATAACCAAAACGAATTAAGTCACTATCTAAATATTTTGTATTTATATTAGCTTTAGGAATATCGACATTGATAAATTAGTATTTGCTATCGAGATGTTACCTACTACTTGTCTTATATTTCCGTAAATCTTGTATAATTTATAAGTCTTCCTTAAATTTTCTAGTCATTAATCATAATATACTTAATCACGTAGCAAATAAAACCTATCTTGTCTAGGGAAAATGTAAAAAAGCTACCTTGGAGCACGAGTCCACTTAACCGGATGTTTCTCTTTCACAGCGAGCAGAGGAAAGCGAAATTAAATGCAAACTAGCCTTTTTCTTACACATTCCTTTCCCTCCATGGGACATCTTCAGGTTGTTCCCCTGGTCAGATGAAGTTCTTCAAGGAATCCTTGGTAAGTATTGTGACCATGTGCTGTGCTTATTTGTAGAGCATAGAATAGTAGTTTTCTCTCCGAAATATAAAGTAACATGCTTTTAATTTCAGGTTGCGACATGGTCGGCTTCCATATTACAGACTACTGTTTAAATTTTATAGACTGTTGCCAAAGAAACTTGGGTTGTCGTGTGGATAGAAAGAACCTTTTAGTTGAATTGGGAGGTCGCACTATTTGCGTCCGTCCGCTGCCAATCGGGGTACCTTTTGACAGATTCGTACAGTTGGCCCAAAACGCGAAACCAGTGCTATCTACTAGCCATAAAATAATATTAGGCGTCGATAGACTTGATTATACCAAAGGTTTAGTGCACAGACTGAAAGCCTTCGAGAGATTACTGCAGAACCATCCCGAACACATTAACAAAGTGGTGTTACTCCAAATCTCGGTGCCGTCGCGGACGGATGTGAAGGAATACCAAGATTTGAAAGAGGAGATGGATCAACTAGTCGGCAGAATCAATGGAAGATTCACCACTCCTAACTGGTCACCAATTAGGTAAGTTCACGACATTCTCAGTGATAGATATATAGTGATTAGTGACTTACCGCAGATAGATAGTGACATTTATTTATTTATTTATTTATTTATACACAATAACAGGCATACCACCAATAGGAAGATACCGCCAAGTAGAAAGTCATATTTTATCTTCTTTATTTATTTTGTACAATTAACACTAACAGTCTAGCCAAACATGTTAATTCAAATTTAAGGCCAGTAAGGCAGGTTGCCTTACTGGCCGGCAACGCATAGACTGCTCTTCTTGAGTTCCTGGTGTTTATGGGCGGTCTCCGGTGGTGATTACTTCCCATCAGGTAACCTACATGCTCGTTTGCCTCTCACTAAAAGAAAGCAACACTATTTATAATCTCATTTCCAAAATACCAAATTAGGTACTCTTTTTACGAGGTTCTCAAAAAACCAGATTCGAAATATTGGATGAAGATAATAAACAATACCCAAATTTGAATGTTTAATTTTGGGATGCCGTTATATTGAGAATCTAGTATTTTAAAATTCTGGTATTTTATTTCGGGAAACAGCGTGTTTTTTAGTTTACAACATTTTCAGTCAACAACGATTTCAGTAAATAATGTATGCTACTTTTAAGTCTCCATAAAATGGTCCATATGTCAGATCAGAGCTGATGTTCGCTTTTGCTTCCGTTATATTGTGCCGACTGGAGTGGCCGCTCCGAATGTTCCGTTTTACGATATATATTTTTTTAGGCTTTTGTTTAAAAAATCAGAAAAATCGTCTTTCAGGTATATTTACGGTTGTGTCGGGCAAGACGAGTTGGCAGCGTTCTACCGAGACGCCGCCGTGGCTCTAGTCACCCCCCTGAGAGACGGCATGAACCTCGTGGCCAAGGAGTTCGTGGCTTGCCAGATTAACAAGCCCCCGGGTGTTCTGATCCTCTCCCCGTTCGCGGGAGCGGGCGAGATGATGCACGAAGCTCTTATCTGCAACCCGTATGAACTCGATGATGCTGCGGAAGTTATACACAGGTAAAACGCCGTAATAATTACGAATGGGATTTAATGATTATTTCTTTATGTTGTTATATTATATTATAAGTTATAATATCTCTTATCTATGAACATTTCATTTTGAATATTTGGTCATTAAGAACGATTATGTACGCCGCCGGGAAAAATCGAAACGTGTTGAACTTAGTTTTTGTATCGGTTTTCCATGTGTTAATTTGCTGATAACGTTAACGTATAGATAGATGAGTCATATATCTTATCTAGATATCTTGATTGGAGGGAAGCTCCATTCTTCCTCGATTCGGATTTTCGTTTGTCCGCATACACCTCCCTAACTATTAGAGACATGCGCGGTGTAAAAACCAGATGAACGTATCTTCATTTTTATGATTTTACAGGAGAGCTAAAAAACGGTGAGAATTCGCGTCTTCAACTTTCCAATATAATTTTCAGTGGTAATAAAAAGATTATCGAGACAAAAATATATATTGATACATTGTTACATTACTAAAGATTTGAAAATGTTCAACAGTTGCAAATTTTTACGTACCTACATAGGCGGAATATTTTTTTTTTCTCAAATTGGTTGACATACGTTAGTGTGGCCCTTAACAAAAACAATTTTAAAGTTAATAAAAAATGCTTAAATGTCAGATTTATTTTATATATTATTGCATTTAACTTTATTAAATGCAATACAAAAAGAAAAAAAAACAACATCTTTTCATACCAAGAGAAAAAAAAACAGCTATCTTCATCGTCATTTACCGTGCCAACTGTAAATTGTTCGTAAAAGTGGTGATATTGCGTTGGAATGATCCCCTGTCGACATAAGTCTTGCAGATCCTCATACTTTTCCGCCGAAATAGGCAAAGGTTTGTCATATATGCGTTTTTTTATGTAATTTTTTCCACGGGTAATCTTTTACCCCTTCTAATAACTTGAATCCTTTTAAAATCCGTGTCATCCATATCGTATTTAAAATAAATGTGTTTGGTGTCTTCTTTGCGATATTGCAGCCATTTTATTTTGAGCCAATTAACAGCATTACCATCACAATCAATCTTCGCATTTTTAATAAGAATGCTCTTCAGGCATTTTAAATCTACAAAGTCCTTTGTTTCCATTTCATATACACTATATGGACGTTTCCGAGAAGCTTTTCTTATTATAGTGTAGAAGCAGATGGATGAAACACCGGTATATTTTTCTTAGCCTGTTCAATAGTGGCATGTATGTTATCTGCTTCCATTTGACTGTGTCCTGGCTCAAAATATTTTTGATTATTCACTGGTATATCAAAAGCTTCAATACAGTACAGTAGCAAAGCCGAAATATACATATTATTACGACATTGACTAGCACAAGTATCGGACATAAACGTAATAGCTCTGCCATCAGCTTTAGTTTTCAGATAATTCAACAGACATGATCCGATTTCGATGGCTCCTTTCCTTCCAATACCTTCGTTCCAGCAATAACAGTAAAGAGTAAATAAAACGGCATCCCTCAAACTTCAAATAAAGGGGTTACCCCGCACTACGCGTATAAACGTGTACTTACCTCGACTTTTAGGTGCCACATTAACGTATGTTCGTACAAAATGTTAAATGCCTACTTTACATAGAATTAAAATATAAGTGCTAAAACCACGGATGTCACGTTACGTCGTATTGGTCGTTTATTACAAATAAGAAACGAGAGAAAATTAAGTGCTAATAGAACGTATTATACACAACCGTTGTTTTCGTTCTTTAAACTTAATTCAAAATGAAATCTTTTTGGCAGCCAGACTAATGCATAAGCTTTTTAGTTGTTGTGGTTCTAACGTGTTGGTGACTTGAATGATATTTTAATAGTTAAGATTAATGTTACTGTTAATACGTTCATGTGTCTCTAACTAATAGGAACATTGTAAAAACGAATTTAATGGAATTCGTAATACGCTCAGTATGGTTCTATTAAAAGTGGTTCTTATGTTAAATCGGTTTTATGGAATTAGCGTAATATTGACCGTACCATTACGTCGTTTTGGCATTTCATGCAGGAGCTCATTCTGAACCGTTTTATGCAAAAAAACTATTTTTGATTTTTTTGTAGTTACGTTCATCTGGTTTTTACACCGCGCATGAGGATCAAATTTAGCCCGTAACACGACATCAAGCCATAGATGGTTTAGAAGAATAAAATTGAAAATCGGACATAAGTACTACGAAGGAATAATCACCGAAAATCTGTTCCCTTAGACTTTCTACGGGAAAAATGGGACAAGTGCCGAAACTTTGATTTTAAGGGGCGCTCTTCGCTCGTAACCTTTTCGAAGCTTCATCTTTAGCTTTAGTTACAGACATGATAAGAAATCTGTCGCAGCTTCGCTCCATTTAGAGTTGCCCTAGGACGGCAAGTGCATCTAGTATTATTTATGTAGATATGATATCTCGATTCGTCTTACTTCTTTTACAATTTTTATATTAAAATATATAAGTAACTAACCGATTAAAAGAGCTATTGTATGTATGTATGTATGTAAACACTTTATTGTACAAAAGAACAAACGGAACAATACAATTAATATAAAAATATGTACAAAGGCGAACTTATCTATATCTCTTCCAGCTAACCCTTGAGAGATTGAGAAGAGTGAAAGGTTGTGCAACGAGTAAACAAGTGTACAAGAAGAAGAATATAACACATTAAGTAACCAATAAAACTTATATAAATAAAATTAAAATAAAACTACATTCAAATACCTACATAAATAGATACAGAAATATATATTAATAGTTAAATGTACATACATAAACTACATTTTACGTACCTAGAGGATAATTGATATTTAGGAGCTAGAGTCAAGCCAAAACTTCTTTAATTAAGAGCTATTTATTGTCGTTTTAGTATCAAAAAATAACTTAAAAGATTTTGAAAAAATAACAAAAAGAATGAAAAAATGCTTTGAGTTGTTCCTCAGGTTAATCTATGAATTTATTGGTTAGGTTAATTTATTGTTATTACCTACTTACATAAAATAAAGTATCTCGTAATTTGCTATTGTGTACTTTTCCACCTGTGGGCACTCGATTGGTTACCCCCTAAACAGTTTTTATTAAGATCGGTGATGTAAACAGAGCGCTGATAATGCCGGAGGACGAGCGCACGGTGCGCATGAACCACCTGCGGCGGCGCGAGCAGCTCAACGACGTGGACAGCTGGATGAAGTCTTTCCTCAAGGCCATGGACTCGCTCGAGGAGGAGGCGGACGACATCGGCGCCACCTCCATGCAGCCCGTTACCATCGACGACTTCGACGAGTACCTCTCCAAGTGAGTGCGCACGATCAAATACTATAACGACCTAAAGTCGCAAAGCGTTCCCAAGTCGAAGGCGTTTTCAGTACATTAACTAACCAAAACGCGCCATCACCACTCTATGATAGATAGTTCAGCGGGTGTCAAATGAAGCGTCAAAAACTTATGAGCTGAAGGCAGCGCTGTAGCTTTGTACAGTCAAGTGCAAAATGCAAATATTTATTTAAAGAATCCTCTCATAAATATGTTACGAAGTTCTCATTTCACTGGAATATGGTGCATTGGGACATATTTTTGAGATGTTTGTGCTCCTATTTTTTACACTTAACTGTTCATATATTTGTACAGTTGATTCGAGCCCTTAAAGATCACTTCACACACGACCCTTAGGATTGAATTGCTGTTCGAATGCAATTAGCTACTGTAATTTTAGTGTGAAGCTCATATCCAGAAGTGAACTGTAGGTATTATTTAAGAGTATAAATACGTCACTCTCTGTCCTATGACCAAATAACACAATGCATACTAGGTGTATAGTTATATAGGTTCAATGCATTGCATACTTTACTTATATAGGGGTAACGCATACTTTAGTTATTTGGATCTGTATCTGTTTAGTTTAGTTAATGGTCGAGTTAGTTACCCGTTTTTGATTACATACTTAATTATTACGCTGGTAAACATCTTAGCCTATTTGTGCAGAAAGTGGTTACTGAATTATCAACAAGTTTTTAAAGTTGTAGGTAATTCTGTAGCTCTGCCTACCCCACTCTGGGATTGAAGGCGTGAGTTTATGTATGTATGTTATTAAACAGGATTGAGATGAAAGTATAAAACTTGTTACTCTTTCTATCTTTTATATCGGTAATGATGGCAAATCGTAAAGCTAACAAGTTAATCAATATTTTACCTATATTATCTTATCTTACCTTAGAGATGGGCTCTTTCAGATACACTTCGACCCTTAAGGGTTTTTTTTGCAATTATGCTCTTACACACTCAGCTGTTCGAATGTGCAGGTTTCTTCACGATGTTTTTCATTCACCGTAAGAGCATCGGGTAATGCACTTAAGTTAAAAAAAACATTGGTAACATGGTGACCGCGGGGTTCGATATGTTATATTAAATTACTCTATTAAATAAGATTAAATATACAACTAATTATCCATAAATTAAAAAAAAACTGGAAATCCTCAAATTTAATTAATAAATATTCGTTTGCAGTTAATCGACGAATATTGTTGGAAAAAGTGATTTAATATATTATACCCATAAACTTATTATACTATCGTAATAGACGAACAGACCTCGCTTCACAGCGTCACCAAAAGTGACATGAGCCTGTCTGTGTAAATTTGTTTAGCTGTGTGTGAATTTTAGAGATGCTCTCACTGCTCAACGTGAGTTGTCGATAACCATAGGTACAGCATCACATAATTAATATATGATATATACAATTGATCATAAGTCTATAATTGCTTAATCTGTACAACATAATACAGTTTTTACACTTTTTTATACAGTAGGTACCTACAAATAAATCGTAATGTTTGGCGGTTGAGAGTAGTAGAAAATGAATCTTCTAGGCTGGTTTCATAGTTATCCGGGAAATCAATGACGACATTGGAAACGTTAAGAACGCATTTTCTCAGCTGCCGGAGAGTACCTAATGTCGAGAGGGTGATGAATGAAAAGATAAAAGCTATGTAGGTAAGTATACATACTGCCGTCCTACTAAAGAAGGCAGCTAACTGCAATGTGGTAGTCGAACCATTTTAAACTCTATTGGTAACCATATTAAATTTAAAATGCTAATACCAATACTGTGCACTTTGCCGCCTTCTTTGGTAGGACGGCAGCATAAAATACAATCGGGTTAGTTACACCATTTATAACTCAAGAACGGCTGAACCGATTATTATAACTCGACTGCCCGGGAGGGTTATATTTTTCGAATGTATGTATATATGTATGTCTATTTCTTTTTGTCGCTCTGCAGCCTAAACGGATTGAAGGATTTTATCATATGAAGTGTCATTTGATTAGTCTTAATTGTCGAAGTGACCAAGGGTACATTATCGAATATCAGTATGGCGTCCTCGAAAAAAAGTTGGAGGAGGGATAAAAGGTAAGGTGGTAAGGGTCGGGTATCAAAAGAAAGGTATTAAATAGCCAATTATATCATATTTATTTATATATATCATAACACTTTTATGCTAACATTTTAATTATGATCTATATATATGTTTATTGGATTTGTCTCCGCTCCGAATAACATAACAAAAATTAAAATATAAGAAAAGTTTACGAAAAAAAATTGGTGCGGTGCGAAGTTTGCCGGGTAGTTTATTATATTTATTGACCTCTGAAAAGAATGATTTAAATTATCTTGTAGTCCTGGACGTTTCTTTAGATCTTCAATCAATTCCTCCGCTCGATTAAGTTTTTTTTTCAATCGTTTAGTTTTAGCTGTTAAATTTCTTATTTTTTGTTGTTTCTCTTTTATTTTTTGCTTTAATTTTGAACATTTACTAATCAACTTTTTTTTTCTTGGCGTCAAAGGTTTTGGCTGTGATGTTGAAGGTCTTGGTGAAATATCTCTGTAAACGTACGAAGATACATGTCGCCTGAACTTAATATTCACCTGCAACAGACACAATTTGTTTTATGATAATTTCTTCTAAAACAATTTATAAGGAATAAGTTATTTTGTCAACCTTAACTAATTACGCACATAAAGGCGGTCCCGATTAGACCACAAATTAGACAAAAAATCGTGTAATAAGCATTATAATAATAAACTGGCCCTTGTTGTTTTAGCCATCATCATCATCATGTCAACCGAAAGACGTCAATCGCTAGAGATAGGTCTCCCCCAAGGAACGCCACAATGACCGGTCCAGTGCCGCTATTGTTTCAGTACGGAACTCTCAGTGCGAACCTGACTCACTCTTGACTGTTTACATTATAGCTAATTGTTCATTTCATCAACATCAACATCAATGTCAAACTTGTCTGTTCCATCCTGTATAACTATAATGTAAACAAATACCCACCGGGACATCTTCCGTAGGTACAGACTTTTTTTTTCAAAATACTTCGGTGTTTTCTTTGCATAAAACAGTTTTCCTCGAAGTGTTTGCTGCACACCACCGATTTTTCGCGAGGTTCCCAGCCTATTCGATTTATTACGCTTACCCATTTTTCTCTAATAACTGGATTTACAGGAAACCTGGAAATATTGGTATTTATTCAAGCATATTTTTGCTCTATAAAAAAAACAATACCCACTTACTGACTTTTTCCTTGACAGAAATAAAAAAATATTTGATGTATTAAATTGGTTAATCATTCAATCTTAATTATTTTCTTTTTGATATCAGATACAAGCAGCTTTAAATATAACTTTCGGGTAATTTTCTATATGGCTAATACAAAAGTAATAGGTACATTTTTTTATTGGAAGATATCGAAATATCGATAAAAATAATTCAAACTCTACACCTTTCCTTCTCAAATTCACGGACATAATATCTTTTTATCTAACACATAATATTTAGAAATATAGCAATATTTGAGAAATAGGCTGCTTACCGCATGATATTAACATACTAAAAAATAAATTACAGAGAACGTTCATTGAAAATAAGGACTGTGAAAGTGGTGATCGCAAAATCATATTTACCTGTGAAATGAGTGTTTATTTGGGTTATTGTCATAAGTTACACCACAGTTCAACACAGAACACGATACCATTGCTGATTTATATAGATTTTTAAAATAAATCAACGGGATTAGAAAGAAAAATACAAAATAAGCACGAGGAGGCTTTTCAACAGGAGGCTAAACGAGGCTAAATTATGTCAAATCGGGTTCTGCTGTCATTTTTTTTTATCTCTTTCTCACACGTAGGTTATGCTGTAAGGATCGGTTTTTCACTCGCACCACTGTTTGTCTATTACGATAGTATAATAAGTTTATGATTATACCTCAGTGGCGAAGCGTAACGTAAATAGATAAATAAGCAAAAAATTTGTATGGCGTGTGTGCGCGTGTTTGCCCCGTTCATGACATAAAAAAAACCTTATAAAATTGATGTCGTCGTTTTACTTCCTCAAAAGCAGTGCTCAAGTGTCGCCTGCGGTAACTGTTTCTACATACGATCTGACCGTATCAAATTTAAAGTTTTATTAAATTTCGATTATCTACGTTCCACTTTACGGTTGTGGTGGGGCCTCAAAATGATTACCAAAAAAGTTTATATTTTACTGCTACCAAACTCATACATAATACAACAACTCTGTATATGATTCTCGCTGTGAGCACCTTTCCTTGTTGAAATAATGCAACACCGGTTTGATTCCAAACTGCTAGAATCGGATACAAACATGGAAAACAAAAAAAAAAGTTTAATTTGCAGCTGCCAGACAGCCAATTGTATTTTATTTGTTATATATTTCACTGTGGAAGTTTTCGAAAAATACATCCATACGCCTATAATAAAAAAAAATGTCTGGGCGTGTGATGGATGACATGTTCTTTATCTTCAATGGATAACTTAGAAAAACATGTTAGTGTATTAAGTAGGTAATCTGATCTAAAGCTCTAAGACAACACTCAATTTAAAACAATGCGGCCATTTGTACTTTAAGTACTTTCGGACAAAAATACTTAAAAACCACAAATATAACCGAACAGATACAATCAAGTAAACAAACAGTACAACAATCACAGAACACTTAGCGAGCTAAATTTGACTAGTAGTCTCATAAAACGAATGTGTGTGAGCGAGTCCTGCGATAGATTTCGGCCTGGTATATTTGATTTGTGGCTTTAGTGCGTTTTGTTCATGCAATGTGTTATGAAGATGGTAACAGAAAGGTAAAGCTACAGTATACCGGATTACGTTCTGTTTTACGTTTGTATACTTACACTATGCGCATAGGAATTTCTAGGGAAGCCACCGGGAATAGAGTTATATAGACGCTCCGCTCCCTACAGGGTGTTTGGCAGTCGGGTGAAGAAGTTTTCCTGCGTTGAATGGATTTTTAAGTGTTTTTACTTTTGCAATACCTCGGTTCTTTAAAATAAATAAAAAAAACACATACTAATTGAAATAACCTATACCTACTTAAGAAATATGAATGCGTTTCTAATTCCATGTAGAAATCGGTTGTGCTAGATCTTGTCAAAAAATAACGTAATCATTGACACGAGTATAGCGTACGCATGCTGTCCTCAGGTACATCGGGTACACGCAGAAGCTCGCGTTGCTGCTGGATTACGACGGCACGCTGGCGCCCATCGCGCCGCACCCCGACCTGGCCACGCTGCCGCTCGAGACCAAGCACACGCTGCAGCGCCTCTCCAACATGTCCGACGTGTACATCGCCATCGTCTCCGGCCGCAACGTCGACAACGTCAAGAACATGGTGAGTTGGGATTCACCAGGACAGCAGATGCGACGCGGCTTAATTGTCACTCGGAAATCCCACATGCCTCGGAAATCCGCATTGTATAAAATTACGGAAGAGATGCATGACAAGCTTGACAAGCGAGAAAATACAGGTTGTGTTAGCCACACTGAATGCGAAAAACTGGGGAGCCTTTCGTTTCGTCAATAAGTTTTTGCCAAACTGATTCATTTCCCAAACATATAATTTGACCAAACTGCTTTTTTTCCGGAACTGTAAATATTTCAGAATTTATTTCAGGACCATCGTGTAGAACCCTATAGGTTAGGTTAGGTTAGTTTTATAAAAATCCTGACATATTTACAGTTTCGGAAAAAAAGCGTTTGTCCAAATAATGTTTTGGGAAATGAATCAGTTTGGCAAAAACTTATTGACGAAACGAAGGTAACCCGAAAAACTGCTTAACTGGTTTCTAACGGTCTGGACCTGTAGAAATCAAAGGAGTTGACATAGGCTGTCGTAAGGCTTTATATAGTTCCCGCTACAGAAAGGCTGCGTTAATTTCGGTAACGTGTGAATAAAAAGGGTTACTTACTTAAATTACATGAATTGCCCTGACGTGTCCGGAACGTTCGCCCTCTGCTAGGGAAACAGAAATATTACGATAGTTACTCAGTGTTTACAAATTAAAAAGATTCCCTACATAATAATAGAATTGCACTGGGAAAGTATACTTAGCTCGGCAAATAATAGTTGAAAGTCTGAAAGTGTTGACTGACAGGTAGGTACAACCGACTGTTTTTATTGGTAAACTTTAATCGACTATGAAGACGACGACAGTCTCCGGGCAATGCCCTCAACTTTTCCAAACTCTTTTTTACCAAGCTTATATTCGTTTGTGAGTCAAGTACATGCCCTCTATAAATTTTACTAAAAATGTACCTCTGTAATGTGTCTGTATGTATGTATGTATGTAGAACTTAGAACTAGTTTCACTTTCAAAGCTAGGTAAAGTAACCTTTCGCTGTTAACAATATTGGGACTGAAAATTACTAACCAAAATGACGTACTAAGTAAATAAAAGCATCAGCCTATATTACTAGCTATTGATATGATTGATGCTAACACGTGTATCGAAATAAATGGTCGGGATTGACGTCAACCTTATCTTACCAAGTAAACCATGAGGCGGGGGAGTGATGGACCCGTGTAAACGTTATGATCGATTATAATGGCATAGAATGGTGGAATGCGGCAATTCTTCAAAGTGAAATATAACTTTAGATAGTTAATAACTTAATAATAATATAAAAAAGTAAAATAATAAAAAGTCTTGGCAGAAGAAAATTTTTGTAACGAAATTTTAAACACCAACGAAGATTTCAAGGAAAACCTTTGAGATTTAGCCTGCCGAGACAAAGTAAACAACTTTAGATACGAGAAAACAAATAAATTAAACGACCCTCAGTGGGTGTGAATGTACCACGACACAGCTCGAGATTCTGCAAGGTCTCCGCTATCGGACGAACTTTGACTTCCATTATCTTGTACTACAAAAATATTTATCCATCGCGTCGTACTCGGACATATACTCGGGTATTCTATCGCTGCATATTGTTGTAACCTGGTTAAGTGGTATCTCAGTTCAATGTTACGTAATGTTTGCGTAGTCAATGTAAAGGGGCCGGGCTGGTGTGTTTGTTTATCGTCTAATATTTAAAGGCAAATAGTAGGTCGGTACAATGCGTAGTAACCGATACGAACTTATTAGGGTCTTGTATTTGTACATACCGAGAAACTTTTTAGCACTTAGCTCTATTCGACTTTTATAATGATAAGGTTTCGACCTGGTAAAGACATCCATAAATTTGATGACAATGAACATTACACACACAGCTTATTTGACGATAACAATAATGAATCTGACAATAAAGTTGTTTATTTTCCTGTTACAATATCGTAGACTGAGCGAGCAAACTAGATCAAAGCTGGGTTGCAACGGCTAATCTTTAATGACTGTCGAAAAAACAGGCAGGATGCTTATATAACATGGAAAGGTTTATAGCTGTAGAAAAACTAAAATAAAATTCACCTAACACTGTTGAAAAACACTTATAATACCTACTATAGATTGAAAACAGTTTAGCTTTCTGCAAACGTACTTTTAATTTTTTTCCACTGGTAGTTAGAGATTGCAATGAACTACGTTTTATTTTTCTAACCAGACCAAGACCATTGGAAAAAACATAAATAACAATAACGTTATTATTCGATACAATTAGGTACATAGGTACCTATAACTAGATCACTGTTAGGTCCAAACGGTGCTCTTGCTTGCCTCCATTTTGGACGCTTCTACACGAATCGTATTAAAGATGCTTGTTGTTGTTTTTCAGGTGGGCATTGAAGGCATCACATACGCCGGGAACCACGGACTCGAGATCCTGCACCCCGACGGCAGCAAGTTCGTGCACCCCATGCCCACGCGCCTGCAGGGCACCGTGGCCGGACTGCTCAAATCACTTCAGGAACAGGTGACTAACCTTACTCACTGACCATGATTCTTCTGGCGACCTATTCTTCCCTCATGAGCCAATAAGCGGTATCTCAAATTCAATAGCCACAGCAGCTTCAATCCTCTCACGTTAGTACCTTCGGTTGGTTGCACTTGCTACAGGAGTTTTGTCTGTGATATCGACATTTGTCTTAGCAGTGCAGTTAATTATGGGCTAATCTGCCAAGCCCCAGTTGATGAAAGGGAATCACAATACAGCGTCTAACATGACTTCTAATTGATCCCCAAAACCATTAATTTTATTAGTTTCTACTTTGCATTTTTGCATCGAAAAGTTGCTATAGGTACTAATTCTCCTTTCAAACGATATTAAAAAAAAAACGAACATAATTGTATGATGTGATTACTCTAACGCAGAAATAATAATTCCAACTATGAGAGATTATATTTCAGTTGACAACACTTCAATATATCAACAACACATCGTTCAATTTAACTTACATCTAAGGTGATGGACTGATGGATTTGACGTCTTGTAAGGCCCTTTTGGAATCAAGATGGTTATTCACAGCTATCACAATATTGTAAAGGCGCGTACAGATTATGCGCGTCACACGAACATTGGCTCGCGCGGCGCGGCCGTCGCGTCTCTATGGGGTTACCCCGTCTCCCCGGCCGCCGCGCGAGCCAATTTTTGAGGGTGTGCTGCGCGTAATGTGGACCCAGCTTAAGAAAGAACAACATTTTATCCAAGACTTTAACCAATGGAATCTAAACTAACGTGGGCAAGGCGCGCTCGACGTGACCGCATGCGCCTTTTATTGGTTAATATTGGTACAGCTCCGCTCCGCTCCTCTCGTCTCCGCCTCAGTGGAGCCGCACCCTTATGGTATCCATCCGAGTCGTGTATAAAATGGTTTTTAAGACCGAGTTATACACTCTCCTTTTCACTTCGATTACGAGGAAATAAAACAGTGATAATAATAATGTAAAACAACCCACATGAATGAGAATGTATTGAATTGTTTGCCGCTTCTCCAGACATTGAAATTTTCATACGTTTTAAAATAAAATTTCTTGTATTTAGGCGGCAATGTCTGTTCAATAACATCTTTAGCATTTTTTTCTGTTAGTGTGTTAGGTGTGAGCAGTATTTCTTCTTCGCTAAATTCCGTAACACCACAAGTTTTGCAAAGAAAACAACTATTAATAGGTTCTTCAAAACTATAAACAAAAACCTCTTTCCTGCCACTGTATTTCTTTTAATTATTTTTTTAATTTCTACGTTAGGTTTATTAGGTTGAACGCAATACTGCCAAATCATAATTTTGTTTATGCTTGTTTTTATAGTTTTAAATTTACTTTTTGTTAGATGCAACATAGAATGCAAATAAATTAAAGTAAATGTATTCAAATAACTCCTAAAGGCTCCTCGTCTGTCTGGCTGTAGGGCTTAATTGTCTTAGTCTAGATGATGACAACATTTATGCACTAGTGCATAAAATGCGATTTTATGCAGCCTATACCCAGCATAAGGACTTTACGAGCATCAGAAGTGAATACTGTACAAGTATTTTGACAAATTCGGAGAGAATGTTTGTTTGAAAACTACGAGTTTTTGTTAAGATAGTTCCACGCACAACGAACCGCCGCGGCGGCCAGCATCGCAGTGGGTGGCACTACCGGTGTGTACGATGAGCACTTTTTTGATCGTTGAGTACCCGTGGCACAAATTTACAGCTTAGGAGTCATGACTGTTAAATTTAACTCAAACCCAAATTTATGACTTAAACTAGACTTAACCCAACCGTCTCACTATAAGCTTAAATAACAACTAGATTAATTTTGTGGTGAAGGTACCGTACAAAGATCTTTCGACCTATTTAAAAGAGAAAGTTTGACAGAGGATGAGGGATATTTCGGCTAGCTGACATTGTCTGGGTTCTAATGTTCATGTTAGTTTTAAGTTGTATTATTATTGATAAGTAAGTAAGGCCTGTACCGAAAAGTTTTTTTACAAACTCTGCACATGATATGGTACTGGTCAGTAATCGTTTTTTTATTTTTTGTTTTATGACTTGGTTTCTGTCATTTTGAACTGTCAATCGACACAATTATCGCCGAAAAAATATCGCTTTTATTTGAAATGCAGGACGATAAAAAAATTCGAAGAGAAACTGTTCTGCGACTTTACCTGGAAAATCCTAATTCCACTTTTGCGTCGGTCGGAAAGAGAGTAAATATGAATCGTGCCACAGTTCGAATTATTGTTAACCGATACTTAAACGAGTATAGAATCCAAGACAAAGCTCGGAGTGGACGGCCGACAGGTCCTTCAAATAAAAAACTAGAAAAGAAAATAGTATCCACTTTCAAAAATAATTGTAATCTGTCTGTGCGAGATGTGGCCAAAAAATTTATAACAAGTGCATCTATGGTGCAAAGAGCAAAAGTGCGTCAGAATTTAAAACCTACAAAAAAGTAAAAGCCCCTAAACAGTCGGTAAAACAATACAATACCTCCGTAACAAGGTCGCGAAAACTTTACAAACTGCTGTGCAATTTGAGTGGAACATGCGTTCTTTTGGACGATGAGACATATGTGAAATAGTTATTTGTTCAACAAGAGAGCAAAGTTGGTTTTTGCTGCGAGTGATGATGTTGAATCCCGAGTAAGCGAAGGATTCTATTATTGAATCACGAGCGTAGCGAGTGATTCTAGGTTAGAATCCTGAGCGTAGCGAGGGATTCAAAGACACGAGACGTAAAAAACTTTGGTCTCGTGTGAGACATACAACTTTTCACCTCAGCAGCGAGAACAACACAGCGCGAAGCTGGTAGGGCCAACGCAGGTCTTCCGTTGTGACCATTTGGTGAATACACGACTAAATAACGACACGATCGCATATGCATCAATCACAAGCAAAGCAAAATACTAATAAAATAAAAAGTGGAAAAAATAAACATGAAACAGATAAAACCTGTCACTCAACTTGATAATGCCGTAGTGCAAACACAACTTTATACAGCTTTATGTAGTCTGTGGCTTTAATTAGGCCTTGTCTATTCTATGGCTATTGGCTATGGCGGACAAATTAACAAAAATTACATCGTCATTTACATTACATTACATTTGTTTAATACGCAGAACAAATTAGCAAAAGTAGGTCAAGGACCATGAAAACCAAATTGAGTATCAAACTATGAAAAACGTCTAGTAACACCGTGCTCCTGAATGCTTGTGGGACATAAAAAAAGGTATGTGAATACGTGATTCGAACTAAATTGCAACTAGGTAGTCTCATATGTCTGAAATTTTCTCGACTTTTTCGCGTTCCTGCAAGTGTTTCCTTAATGAGCCTTAAAACTATGTATATACATTTCAGGTTCTGAAGCGACGGGGGCAGATTATGAGCTAAAGTAGTTACGTTGACGGAATTATTGACAGCCTCGTAGAGTCATAATCTACAAAAAATAAATTAAATTGAACAAAAGACGTGGATTTCTAAACTTGAACAAATTCAAACAAAGAAAAACAGCTACTAACATCATGCTACTTAATGCTTGTGGGACATAAAAAACAGGTATCTGACTGGAACCAAATTAATAGTTACTGTTCCCTTAACTGCAAGTGTTTCTTTAACTGAGTCTTAAAACCATGTATACATTTCAGGTTCCTAAGCAGGCAACAGATTTTTCCAGCAATTTGTTGCTGTGGCCTGATACTTTACTACCCCGAAGAGGAGACATGCCAGATGAAGCTTGAAGATTTTAGGTGTGACATGAACCCACAACGGAATGGCGAAGCAGAGGCTTTTTTTGTTTTTGAGTGAAGACATGAAAAAAAACAATATGATAAAAATTAAATAACATGTATCTATATTTGTAAAACCAACAATTTCAAAAATTAAAAGTTAAAAGTAAAATTACTGCAGTTTTGCAAGTTAAATGTTACAGTTTTGTTTGGAACCGATATTGTTGTCTTAGAAACTTGAGTTTGAGTAGTTGATGAGGCTGAGATTTCGGCTTCCTTACTTGTTGTGGGCTGTGACAGAGGAATAGAGAAAGTAGGTGACTCAGCAGTGGTATTTGTGACTCTGGAAGTAGATGGGCAAGACCAAGGATCTGAGGTCTGTTTCCAGCTCATAGTTTCACCGGCTTCCTCACTTGTAGATTGTGACGGCACAATAGTGAAAGTAGGTGACTCAGTCGCAGTATTAGTGACTCTGGAAGTGGATGGGCGAGACCAAGGATCTGAGGTCTCTTTCCAGCTCATGGTTTCGGCTTCCTCACTTTTGGATTGTGGGGGAAGGATATGGAAAGAAGGTGACTCAGTGGCGGTATTTGTGACTCTGGAAGTAGATGGGCGAGACCAAGGATCTGAGGTCTGTTTCAAACTTATGTTCTCTATGATACGCTTACAGATTTTAGTTTTATTTTCAAGTGAATCTTCAATATATCCTTCCGCAACCATATTCGACCTCCATCCGCCGTGCCGTTTTTGAACATTAGCGGCTGAAAAAAATTTGGACTTCTTGGGTTTGTGCCCTACTGATATTTTCTTCAAAAATGCAATGAGTTTGTGGTAGGTTTCAATGTGCACATCATCCTTCGTTTTTATTGTTGTTTTCAACATTGAGTAAATACTCCACATTGTTGATGGTTGCTTTGTTTGTGATAACTCTATGAAATACGCTAACAGTACAGTCTCCGAAAAAGTTTTGGAACCATTTGCAAGTCTCCATTGCTTAAAAATATCATAAGCTTTCAGATATTTTTCGCGAGACGTAGCGTAACAGAAAAGCAACAAAAAACATTTTTTTTAAACAAGTACAATAATCCCGCTATTTTTGAAATGCGTTCTGAAACTGCCCCCGCGGTTTATGTCACGAAATCAAAGATTGCTAAAACAATAACAAAATTATGTAGATACATGATAAACTTCTTATTTTTCATTAATTTTGTCTTCAAAACATTAAATAAAAAAAATGATCGTATAAAATAGTTATAATAAACACATTTCAAACTTTAACAGATAGTTTTATTTGCAATTTTACGGTTATGTGTGCATCCGAACGTGCGTTTCTTTTTGGGCCTACTATGTGTGGAATTTGAAAATCGAATTTCGAATCAAGTTGTTTCTATCTCTCGCTTTTTTCCTATCGAAGTGAAAGTGACAGAACAAAGTGAAGTTAAATTTTTTCGAATGTTGTAAATAGCCCCAGCACTGCTCACGGCATTTAAAAAAAATAATTAAAAAGCTACTTTGCCTCACGCTCGCAGCAAAATTGAATTTTGCTCACTGTTTTTAAGCAGCAAAACCTGCTTGTTTGAGCTGCTGAGGTGAAAAAGTATTTTTCAACTCTACCAGGTGACCAATTCTTCACTACCGAGAATAAAGAGAATATTAGCGATAAGAATAAGTACATTTATATGGAAAAATTCGGAGAAAAATATTTGATCTGGCAAGCAATATGTTCCTGTGGGAAACGCACGGGGTCATTTATAACAAAAGGGACCATAAATGGTGATATTTATGTTCAAAAATGTATAAAAGGGTTTTTATTAGCATTTATAAGGAAACATGAACGGAATGTGTTGTTTTGGTCCGATCTAGCTACTTCACATTATGCCAAAGCAACACAGGAGTGTCTTGCTTTGAATAATGTGCAATATGTGCAGAAAGAAATGAACCCCCCTAACTGCCTCCAACTACGACCCATTGAGAGGTATTGGGCGTTAGTAAAAGCGGAACTACGTAAAAACTGTGCTCCAGCAGTATCAGAGGAAGATTTTAAAAAGAAATGGAAAAAGCATGCCACCAAAGTCTCCGAAACAACTGTGCAGAACTTAATGGCGGGCTTGAAGAAAAAAATTCGCTGCTTCAGCCGCCAAACCCTCAAACCTGTAAAAAGGCACAATTACGCATTATAACTAAAATAAAATATCTTTACTATTAGTTACAGTTTTATTGTTATCGTGAATATGGTATGTAAAAAAACTTTTCGGTACAGGCTTTAGGTATGTCAGTCTGTAAGGTATTTGTAAATATGGGCCTTGTTGCCTGGAATAAAGTTTTTCTATTATATTCTGTTCTAATAATTGGATCTTGCTTGAGACGCCCGTTTCAAGACATGTAAACGTCAAATCATAATAAACTGTAATTTCTGACGCGTCTTTCCAGACAGGAATCTCAGCCAAGATCTGTTATTATGGCAAGATCAGTGAATGTAATTTGTGCAAGTCTGTCACCTGACATGTACCGAATGGAGCAGGTGTGCCGTCACGGCGCGTGGGTAGAGAACAAGGGCGCGCTGCTCACGTTCCACTTCCGCGAGACGCCGCTGGCGGAGCGCGGCGCGCTGGCCAGCAAGGCGCGCGAGCTCATCTCCGCCGCCGGCTTCATGCCGTCCGACGCGCACTGCGCCATCGAGGCCAAGCCGCCCGTGCAGTGGAACAAAGGTACCTATGACCATTCTCACAACTCGCAACTCCGACTCAAACACGCACACACCAACGAACTACATATTCGGCACACACACAAACATTATCGTCCGGTAGGCCACAGGGGGTCCGAGATGGTCGCTAATACAGTAGAAGCTTAAGACGATTCTGAGGGGACCTAGCAAAAAAAGTGTCTTTAACAGGAAATCTTATTTAACGTGAAAATAAAACTAGTATTATTTCAGGTACACACATTTACATGTAATTTGTTTATTTTAAATGAACGACAAAAAAAATTATGTTTATGTAAAAGTATATTAATAACAATTGTTTTACTTAAAGTAATTATTTATTTTACATTGACGTAACGGTTTGGATGCATTTTTTTAATCAAGATTTTCAATATTTTTTATTTATGGATCACTTCTTCGCTATTACCCATAGATGATACATAGCGTCTTAAATCTGCTACAACTGACAACGCCTGAGCATTTGACAAAATTATAGGCATTTCCTACTCTTAACTCCTTTTCACCCGCGTACATAACTTGGTATTATGGTTTTAGCAGACGTATTAAGCGGAACGAGTCGTATTAACCGTGAAAAAATGAATGAAAACAGGCCTTAAGTTGCAGGGAAAGGCAGAAAATGGCGTATTATGCGGGAAATCGTATTAAGCGAGTTCTACTGTGTATCGCTACCAGACTAGGCAGGTGCATTGCTTACATTTTAATGTCATATTATTTTTATAAGGTGGCCTGTGTTTCTTTTAAATCTAATGAGTTTGTTTGACCTCTGTCTCATCTGATTTTAAGTGACGACGAGGTCGAAGGTGGTACACGATTACCCAGAAAATGCCTATTCACTCTGGCCTTAAAAATATATAATTCCGGGAATAAAGATGCAGGTGGGAGAGCGTTGGGTATTCCACTAAATGTGGATGGAACCCGGCGTCCAAGACCGATTTGCTTATAATATCGTATTGGGGCGCCTGTCGTATCGCATAACGTTTTTTGTCCTAAAAATGTTTGGCCGAGAATGTTTGGCATACTGTTGAATGGCATACTACTCGTTTGTCCTAATAATTTTTACGCATACTCATTTAACGTCCTAAAGCAAGTTTGTCCTAATATTGATAACCTAAAGTCTAATTACCTAAAGCATAATATTCCTAACATAAATTGTCCTAATAATTATTTTGCCTCTTATTAAACTGGCTACAATTACAGCACCTAAACTAAACTATGGTAGGCGTGAAGTCAGAATCGTTACGTATTCTACCTTCAGGCAGGTCAGATTTCGGTTAGGTTAGGTACGACGACGAGCGTAGCAAGGAGGAGTGTTAGGTAGAACTGTGACTAGTGATGGGTCGTTACCGGGAATATTCCCATGGCGGGAATATTCCCAGTAATGTTACCAGTAATATTTCCAAGTATTGGAAATTTAGGGAAATATAGAAAAACTGAATTATAAAGTAATATTTTTTTTGTGTTTTAAGCTTATTTGGTGAACATTGGAACAATTTAGAATTAAAAAAAATACGGAGCTCCCCCCCAGAAAGTAAATTCCCAATGTTACCGGGAATATTCCCAAAATTACCAGGTATTTTTCCAATGTTACTGGGAATATTCCCACCGTGTAATTATGGCCAAGTACACTTTAAATAATTTACTTTCGTATTGCCGTCTAAGACGTATCGAATTCATGTGAAAAGTCTCCAACATTCTGCTCGTCAAGTCGACGCAGAGTTATCGCGGGGAAATATTTAGCCCGAGCCCAGTCCAGCCCAGTTGCAGTAGTGTAAATGGTTTTTGGGAGGAAGAATCTGGGTTCAGGTTCAAGACACAGTTGCAGTATTACCTGTGGTATTACCCTGTTTATTTGGTATTATGAATTAATTGTAAGTGGGTCCTCCCGTTTAGGTACCCGAAATATTTTAAGTAGAATTTATCACGGTGTATTTTACGCCGGCTATGTGTAAGACGTCATGTTATTAGTTATTGATGATTTTAATGCAGCTAAATTTAAGAGCGAAGATCGATTCATAGACACATACTCGTATGACTGGATTACGATGGGTTAAACTATGTTAAGTGCGGTATGTTCGCGAACCACAACGCTTGGTGTCATAAACCAATAGGGAAAAACATTGTAAAGTATTTCACGCGATTCTAAATTCTAGATTATCCCTACCTTACTTCTGTCAGATTGTCCGTCGGTCAGGGAAAGACTGTTGTTAGTTATTGATTGCACTTATTTTGTGTCAGGTCGAGCGTCTATCTACATCCTAAGAACAGCGTTCGGTCTCGACTGGAGCGAGCGCATCAGAATCATATACGCTGGAGATGATAACACGGACGAAGACGCTATGCAGGTATACTAATTTATCGAGTTACCTATTTTTTCAATTTTGTTTTTTTTTCCATTGACCAGATACTAGATAGCAAAAAATTTGATTAGAAAGAGTTTAAGAAGGGTTTTTGGTATGCATACTGTGCTACCGCGCACGAGATTTCAAGACAGGTGGGTTACCTACTCTTCGAGAATAGTTACGAAACTTCGGAAGCTCTCCCCGCAAATCAAATATAAAACACCGACTCTCTTTGGCGATTAATGCTTTCATTAATAAATCCCATTATCGACAGGCACTGAAAGGTATGGCGGCTACATTCCGCATCGCATCATCGCACATCACGAAGACGTCTGCAGAGCGGCGCCTGTCGTCGACGGACTCCGTCCTCGCCATGCTGAAGTGGGTCGAGCGCCACTTCTCGCGCCGCAAGCCGCGCGCCAACTCGCTCACGTATAAGAGCGCTCGCAAGGCCAAGGACACCTTCCACATGCACATGACGTACCAGCCGCTGCCCAAGACCTCGCCGCCGCGCAGCCCCGCCATGAACTCCAGCGGCTCCGAGTCCAGTTAACGAGCGAGCGGACGCTTCGGTGCTCGGGTCGTCCACCAGGGGGGACATGCGAAGCGGATGATTCGGGATCATATGGACTTATTTGACCAGCACTTTAAGTATCTCTGGTAATCTTAGTGGGTACACCATGTTGCTATTTTATACGCAAACCTCCAAAATTAAATATGTAAATAGGTATGTCTATTACAATACATACTTCCTAGAACTATTTTACCAGGTATTTAATATCAATTTTGTTCCTCCCACGACATTCATGAGTCGTGGCCTAAATAAAAAATGCTTTTGATATGTCAACGTATTTTACATAAGAAATTATATAATATTGATGTGCCTATACAGGTACCTCTCGTTCCGAGTTTTAAATAAATATGTATGTGATTTAATAGAGATAAAATGTTTAGAATTATTGAATTATAAAACTTTATGAACAAAAGAATGCTGCAAATTCGTAACTTAGGTGGATATAATTGAAATTAGGCTCACTTCATTATATTGTGGAATTTAAGAGACATCCATAATCTTACTGCAAGGTGCTATAAGACGTGAAATGCTTTTGTTTATAAAGTTTTATATTATGTAGACTAGGTATTTATTGAACCTGGCATTGCTTGATATTAAGGAAACTTGAACAGAATGCACAAAATAAATGTAAAACCAACAAACAACACAAATGTAAAAAATAAATGTAATTCGAAACGTATGTACATCCATACTTGAATAACATCGCAACCTATAGAATAATCATTTTTTAGACAAATATTTAGCGTCGAGAAACATATATAACAGTTTTTAAATGTTAGTTCCATACTATTGTATGTCATTGTGAGAAAACTAGTCTAGTTAGAATATTCATACATATATGAAACCATTGCTCTGTCAATGTTATTAAAATGTAAACTGAAAAAATCTCGAATTCCCCTCAACTGTGTATTTAGAAACACTTTAAAATTTTGTAAACATTACTTAAATAAATACCAAATTTGACAGAAAATAGCCTTTTAATAATAGGTGTACAAAACTGCAAATCGGAGTACAAGTAATTTGGAGATATCTATACATCGACCAACTTTAGCAGGATTGGAATGTTAAAGCCTCAATATTTCATCAAAATAATTATATTATACACATGACTAACCTGCCATTGTCGTGATGCCAAAGAGAACCTTTACTTTAGAGAACCTAAACCTTTTCCGAAATTAATTTCTTATGTTTGTTTTCAATATTCAAACCGCGGATAGATTCTTATTACTTACTTTCATTCAAATTTTGACAAACACCTACAAAATGTATCAAATTTTAATATGAACCAACCAAATCTAACCGCAGGTTGAATATTAGGAGCGGGCATTATTATTAAGATACCTGCAGATCGACAAAGGTAGCAGCAACTTTGGATTGCGAACATTGACAGTATATCTCGTGAGAGTCATGAATACCATATGACTTAATTTACATCCAATATTCACATAATTAACCTAGTAAATGGTCTGTATCACAATAATAAATACACAAATTCACTTATCTTAGTTCCGCCTACACGTTACTGTGTGAGACGACTAGCCACGATAAAATGAAATAGAAGAGGCATATGGGGTAAACTGCGAGGGCCTTCTTCCCTTCCGGTTGGCTGTCGCCTAAAAACACCGTCGCGGCTGAAAAATAATAATAGCCTATTCAGTTGTTGCTAAACTGGTACAGGGTGGGTGCTATGGTATAATATGTTTTTGAGTACAAAATAATGAGGATCAAGACAGGTTTATTAAATCCTTTTCATTCACACGCCAATGTCAGCTGAAAATCATCGTAATAAACGTGAACACACAAAGGTCTGCTTTGACATGCAAATTACAAGTTAATTGATACGAAACCAAATCTCTTTTAATCTTGAACTTGTGTCGGCAGTGGCCGTCACTAGAACGAATTCCATCTGTCGGCCGGAGCCGGCTGTGGCGTTCAAAAGGTTAATATGAGCCGTCACCAGGATCATAGTACATTGAACCCCAGGTTTAAAGACTGGGTTAGGTGGGGCTCGACTACCACCCGGACAACACGATTCCTGTCTAATGTATCTCGACAGCTATAGGTCTACGTACGGCCCCTTATCAATCTTATCCTTATCATAGAATGAGGGCTCCGGTTTGCCCTTTAGTACAAATACTATTTACTAGGGATGCATCGATACGCCTTTTCGCCGATACGATACCGATACCGATACTCTTATAAAAATATCGGCGATACCGATACCGATACCGATACGCTTTTTGTGAATTCAAAAATGAAGGCATAATAAATAAATCACAAGACAGATTTCTTTTTATTAATATAAGAAGTAGATACATAGGTTAATATTAGATAATTAAAAAAATTAGTAATTAAAATGAACATTGATAACATTTTTGTTTAAAAAACAAAGTAATCTAAAAATTTTCGGAGAAAGGCGATTTCGCAAGTCTGTTTGAATAAGACCTGCTGCTGTTTACACTACATTTTTAAATTAAAAAGTATCGTTGAATCGGTCATAAAAATATCGTCGATACCGATATATCGGCTAACCCGAAGTATCGCCGATATATCGGTATCGGTATCGGTATCGGATGCATCGCTACTATTTACCAAACCACATACTTGGTCAAGCGTAATAAAATTAAAAACTTAAAAAACGCGATTGCCGTTAAAAGAGATGAACTAAAGAGTAAAAAATAAGTTTTATTTTTCAAATAGGACGGAAAAAAAAATTGTTACTATATATTTTTTATGCAATTGGAGAACTTTTAAGACATCGTCTCTGTAGAAAACATTCCCGCGACTGCATTAAAAAAAAACAAAAACTTTTTCCGTCCTATTCGAAAAATAAAACTTATGTTTTACTTTTTAGTTCAATTTTTTTAACGGCAGTCGTGTTTTTTAATTGTTTCATTATTTAATTTCATTTTAAGCATTTTAAGCGCCTTGTAAAGCCTTCTTTTAATTTTTAATTGTTGGATGTTTTATTAAACAACCCAACTTGATATTTATGTACCTATTTGAATATGTGGTACACAACAATAAGACCTTTCAAATGATAATTGGAAGATTGATTGTAATAATTAGAAGACTTTTTGTTTTGACATAAATAATTGTCATTTTGCCATTCTTATTATTTAAATCTTAACAGTTTAGGTATCCTATGTCACCCGGGAAATTGAAAGGATTCTAACGATACCACACATATCTAAATCGGCTCAGGCGTTTAGAAGTTCTGGTGGAATAAATAATCATACATACATGAACCCTGAAAACATTACACTCCTCTTTTGGGCAGTCGTGCAAAAATATGGGAGAACGCATCATCTCAAAAATATGTCCCAAAACGTTAGGTCTTGGGTTCGAATCCCGAGAAGGGTAGATATTTATGTGATGAACGCGAATATTTCTTCTTAAGTCATGGATGTTTCCTATGTATTTCTCTGTGTAAGTATTTATATCGTTGTCTAATACCCGTAGTACAAGCCTAGAGCTTAGTTTGGGACTAGGTCAATTGGTGTGACATTGTCCCCTGAATTATTTATTAATATAAGTAACACAGCCCCACAGTTGACCCATCCCTGATTATACATGTGGCGGAGTACTCACCGAACGTGGCCCACATGAAGCCAATCATGGTTACGACGATCCGCACGAAGAAAAACAACGTGTTTTGCGTAATGAAAAGCACGAGGCGGCAAATCACCAGCGCCGTTGCAACGGGAAATAGGCAGTAGCCCAACACGCACACCGACTGAAAGAACGAGCTGAAACATTCAAATTGATTTCAAGAAACAATGAAGAATTTATACCTGGGTCACTGTAGGATGTACATTATCTACATTGATGCAAACATGTGTAATCGATCGTTTATGTGCAATAAAGAGTTTGCATAATGTATGTATCCCTCCCTGTCCAAGCCGTATTTCGTGACAACAAACATGTGCCTTTGGCCATGCCGGTTCCTTTAGACACGCAAGAATTTGGGTGCCCCTGTTGGAAAGTAAAAATAGTGAACAACAATAGTAGTTTTTACAAGGGAACTACGGCACGGATTACTAATGAAAAAGTGTGCATTTACAGCCCGACGCGGAGCGGAGGGCCATTATCCAACCACACGAGTTTAGTAATCTATAGGTATGTATGAATGTAGGTATGTTTAAATTAATGGTACCTACATGTTTAATCACCTTAGTAACGTTTTGAGTTATCGCGTTTTGAAAGTTAGCACCCATGTAATCAATTAACAAATATGTAAATTCAGCCGCTTATAAATAAAATGAGCGCTTAATCAGGTTGTTCATGAATATAAAAATAAATCATCAAAAGTAAAGGATTGACATTCTTATAACCAAAATACTAACTAAACCCGTGTATGAACAGGGAAAAACATGCATTATCATATCAGTAGGAGTACAATACTCGGTTATTTTAATCAGTGTTTTAGTAATACTTAAATTATATAACATACATACATACATTAAACTCACGCCTTCATTCCCAGTGTGGGGTAGGCAGAGCTAAAGAATTACCAACAAGTCTTAAAACTTCTTGATAATTCTGTAACCACGTTTTGCACAAGTAGGCTAAGATATTTCCCAGTGTATTAGTGACAGGTGGCAAGCCCATCGCCTAACAGTACTACAAGCCTTTATTCCCTTAGTCGCCTCTTACGACATTCACGGGAAGACATAGAGTGGCACTATTCTAACCCGGCAACCACACGGCTTAAATTATATAATTAATCAAAAAAGGCTATTACGCGATAATAACATTAATAAAATAACACATAATAATACTAGTTAGGCGATGGGCTTGCAACCAGTCACTAATACGCTGGGAAACATCTTAGCCTGATTGCGCAACATGTGGTTAATTATCTTATCAACAAGTTTTTATAGAGTTGTTGGTAATTCTTTAGCTCTGCCTAAAGATAAAGGTGGGATTAAAACCGTAAAAAAAGGGATTAATCCCAAAAACCTTAATAAATACAAAAAAAATAAACCCCGATACTAAGTTAACAGTTTCTTGTCTTATTACACGACTTCCCGAAAAAATATATGTATGAACGATTCTTTATTCCACCATAAATTCTACGCGCCTGAGCCGATTTAGATAGACACATAGGATACCTAAACAGTTAAAATTGAAATTACAACAATGGCAGAATGACAATTATTAACACAGGTATATCGACGACAGTATAAAAAATGCTGTCGGGTTTGTAAAGCTTTCTTTTCATTTATGTTTGGTGTGACATACCTAGATTTTGTTTTTTCCCGGTGCGTATTAAACAAGTCACATTATTTTCGTGTATGTTTTATTAGAAGTAAAAAAGCAAGTATATTAATATTTTACAGCTGTACCAGAAGTGGTAAGTAATAGTTCATTGCGAGCTCTACAATTTGAGATTAAAATATCATTCTCTAAAAAGTGACTAAACATGTTCTTTCCCTGAACCCTTCAAATAAAATATTACAATATTTACTTTCTCTGTTATTGTTTACGTTCCTGTTTACGTTCCTCAGATCTTCCATGTGGCTAATGTGGCTATCAAATAGATGGATTCATAATTGGGGGCTTTAGGGCTTTACCCAGTTGTCTCCACAATCTACCTACTTGTTCCTATGGGCACTTTTGATATGTAAAAGTGCCCGTACGACCTTCTTACTGAATAAACACCTTTATCTTTATCAAGGGGAACTTGGTTTCTTTGCATAGGAGGTAGGTAGTGGCATGTATCAGGACGAAAGTGTTTTTTCGTGTATCTATGTGTGCGTGCCTGTGGCATTGTTGCTGCCAACAGGGTGAACCGAGTTGGACGCGGTTTTTCTCGAAATTATGTTAATTTAATCGTGGTCGGCCCACTTTCATGAAACCTAGCTGGGTGATCGGTTGAGCCGTTCAAGAGATTATTTTAATAGTTCAGGCATGGAATTTACAAATGGGCTAAGTGCCAGAAAAAGCAAAACTTAAATTTTACCTTTAGCTAATGCATTTTTATTCAATTTCTCAATAATTGTATTTTGGCACTTACCCCATTTGTAAATTCCATGCCTCAGTTATTTCAATCCACGATGCAAGTCAAGTTGACGTTGCAAGCTTGCATCAATATTGAAAAAAGTAGTCTAAGGCGAAGGCTAGACGTACAATAAATATTGTTATCCATCAATATTTATCTCATATTGTGATATATATTGTTCGTCTAGTCTGCTATATTGATGGATGACAATATATGTCACAAAAATCTAGATTTTTGGATTCCGGTTTGCCAATTTCTGATAAATATTGAGATCCGTCAATATACTGAACTACACGTACAAAAAATATTGAGAAATGTCAGTACGCATCGCGACAGCAATGGAGACTGACGTGCCGCCGCCGACGCCGTCGCCGCCAGCTACAATGGCGAGTACGACTAGGCTTACAAATGAACAAACAATCCTTAAGGAGTTCATTTTAAATTTAGAAGCCTTGCCCAAATTGTGGGATTCGTCAACAAAAATTTATAAGGATGCAATTAAAAGAGGAGAGGCATACAGAAAATAATTTTCGTAATCTTCTACGTCATTATTCAGTTTAATTTCAGGCAATAGATTCAAGTGTGTGTATTTTTTTTTTGTCGCAGCCAATTTTTAGTCCACTGCTTTCTTTTAATTCTTTTTTTTAAACTAAACACTAAAATAATAGCGAGACAAGCTTTAGTTTTTGTCTCCATATCTACACACACGACTGAACTGCACGAAACGCGTTATAATACTGACGTCAAAAATATTGCGCGTGTAGCCTCGGCACTCTGAATCCATGAACAGATTGTGATCCATCAGTATTTGCCAATTGACGGATAACAATATTTATTGTACGTCTAGCCTTCGCCTATGGGACAGGCTTAGGGCCTACATTTAAACAGCTAAGTGAGTAAGAGAACAATTGCACAAAACATCGTAAAGGGGCCCATCTGTAAGATATGAAAAGATAATATAGGTTGGCAGGGTGGGGTGGATTGAAAACACATCCCTAGTCCTGTTTGTATGTCTTACATATTCCCGCCCAGCAGTTTGGAGTTGATAGTGACCACAGCAGCCCCTATCCAGACTAGCACAAACACTTCAGCGAACTCCGGGCCTCCGTCGTTGGAGTCGTCGGCGCGCTCCGCGGAGCCCTGCAGCATCGTCGCCATCAGTGTACAGAGAAGCAGAGGACCCCATAAATCCCCTAAAAGCAATATTATTTTAATGTATGTTTATTTATTTATTTATTCATTTGGTTCGCCAATAGATAAAACACCATTAACCTAATTTTAAAATTACATGTGTAGGAATTTGGCATTGATGACAAGTAATTTGCTGATTAAACATTACAGAAAAACGGTAACCTGGATAATTAAAACTATATCAAGTCTGATTTACGAAAAGTTGTATTCACAAATAAGAAAAGTTACTCTGGAATCACAAGAGGTATTTCAAAGTAAATCAAAGTTGAAAAGAGTGGGATTTGTTAAAACTTGTTCTGGTCACAGGTGTGACAAGAGATAACCAACGATTCCGGTTCGTTACAGCCAAATATCATAATATCGTGTTCCTAGAATATCAAAATGTCAAAACAGATTATTCTCATAATGTCTAAAGATCGAAATGACTTACGCCTACTTCTTAAATTACCGTATTCTTAATATGATTATAATTCATTTAGACTCTATCTCGTTTTGATAAATTTCCAATTCTACCAATTCCCAAAATGTCTAAAACTTGACTTGATCATGTTTTGATGAATTTTCAAATATACCATTTCCCAAAATGTCTAAAACTCACTATGGAAAATATTTAAAATTATGTTGAAGTTTACAGTTTTTAACCAATGAGTAATGAGGGTTTCCGCGCATTAGTTTTTTCACTAGATGGCGCCTCTGGGAAGTAAGGTCTTTTTGAGAGTTGATAATACGTAAAAAATATAAATTGAACCTATTTATTTGAAATGTGTATATATCAAGTGAAAAACTAAATTGTCACTAGTTTGGTCTTCTTCTAGGCATATATTTTAACATCAACTGTCAAAAAGACCTTACTTCCCAGAGGCGCCATCTATTGATAAAACTGATGCGCGGAAACCCTCATTAAATTAATTATCAACGGCATCCCAATTTTCATCTTTTTACTATTTTTATTCTGTACAATCGAGAATTCATTAGTAAGACTGCTTGGAGGTTCGAGTACTGATGATGATGTACTAAAAATACTGCGTGGTTAAAATTTTAGGTATTATGAGACAGTGTCATTTTGGTCTTTGGGCATTTTCACTTTCAGTCTTAATAATAATTCGGTATTTGAAGTTATTGTTCATTTTACCAACTATACAATTTGGATATCGGATGTAATGCGTAAATGTTATTATGACATTTTATTGTATTGAAAATTAGTCAATTTGGGAATTAAGGCATTTTGGAACTAAGACAATTTGATATTTAGTAAAATAGGTAAAAGGGCATTATGATATTTGGCTGTAATGAACCGGAATCTAACCAACTAGGATGAAAGTAAATGAAAGAACCAAAAAAGTTTTAGGTAACATGGGACTTTTGACTATCTAATAATAGATGGAAATAGGAAAAGTACACAAAAAACTCACATTCTTTTAGCAAACTGGTCTTTTCCCTGGGAATAAGTACATGATAGAACTTGTTGCCAACTGCTCGTAGGTCTCTAAGCTGCAATATTACATAAATATTGTCTGAGTACAGTCAGCATCAAAAGTAAATACCAATTTTTGTACCTTGCTTGTTGCTATAAAGTTACTGCAATAAAGTATAAAAGTTATCTGCTACTTTACAACAACAACTGTAAACTTTTATTTTTGTATGGACTTGTTATCTTTACTGATGCAAATATAATATCCCTTTCTGGACGAGCCTGAGATGATGTGTGAAGTGATTATGAATTTGATTCTTAATTTTCATAAAGTATTACATAATTGTTTGCAAAATAAATCACAAGTCACAGAGACTTGGGCGGAAATAAATATAAAGACTGGAGCTTGTTTTTAAATAATGCATAGGTATGATAGGCTATATATATATATATGATAGGCTAACAGGCCATATTTCAATGCTTAACATGTTGATGGAAAGTACTGAAATTATCTCTTCTTTTAGGGACAGCGGCCAAGGCGTACTGTCCATCAACGTGATAATAAGGTCAGGATGAGCGGACCCAATAGTAGACTCACAAATGTCTCTTTAATTGGCTCATCAAGAGTGTTGAACTCCATACTGTCCCCAGAGGGCACCCCTCTGCCCGGCACATTCATCTCTCCTTCCACCACTCCCACATCCCCGGCAGGGTACATCTGAAATAAATAATGCTTTACATTTAATTCTAATGTAAGTATACAAACCTTTGATTAAATAATTTAATTTAGCAGTGCATAATCTGCTGAACAACACAGGATTCAAACCAAAATCAACCAAGTAGACCAGTCTTTCTATAAGTAGGCGATAACACCCCCTTGTGGGCCAGGAGATAACAGGATCTAGTCAGCAATATAATTCAACAGGTGGAAAGAATTTAGCATCCTTGTCATGCTAATGACTACGAACTGATATGACATGAATGACT
Source organism: Acleris emargana (assembly GCA_927399475.2). Lineage (NCBI taxonomy): Eukaryota > Metazoa > Arthropoda > Insecta > Lepidoptera > Tortricidae > Acleris > Acleris emargana. The sequence continues at coordinate 12,778,804 of OV656841.1, read as the reverse complement.
ACATTTCATTTTATTATTGAGTCCTGAGGCCCACAAAATCTCCAAAAAATATACTTAACAAAAAAAAACAGTATGCGTTTTAACTGATTATTCCGATTGACTCAGATGTTAAATTGTAAGTGACTGATTATGTACGACCCCTCAGACTCATTGTAGAGGAGAAAAAAAAATGCTACAACATAACAGGACAACAAAAATGTTTACATACATACATACATAAACTCATGCCTTCATTCCCAGAGTGGGGTAGGCAGAGCTACAGAATTACCTACAACTCTAAAAACTTGGTGATAATTCTGTAACCACATTTTGCACAATTGGGCTAAGATGTTTACCAGTGTATTAGTGACACGGTGCAAGCCCATCGCCTAACAGTGCTTCAAGCCTTTATTCCCCTACAATCAATTTTAAGATCTCAATATATGCGTTCATTGTAACAGCATTATTCACTATGTTCACACGTAGATACTGAAAATTATTTATTTGAATGTTACAGCCAAAAAATACCAAAGTTACCATGGGAATACTTACATCAAATTTGGCTTCAAACGATGTCATGTTATTAGTATTTATAATTCACGTTTTAGGTATAATCAATAATCATTCAAACGTGAAATAAATAAAAATATTACAATTCCAACACATCAAAATGTACGTCTCCAACATAAGTAAATGACATTTCTGTTCTGTCTGTGTAAGTAAACTGTTCAAGTCACTCAGTGGAACATGAAAGCCTATCGCAACAGGAAGAAACTTACCTCAAATAATTCACTACATGCCTACAAAATATAGGTATCCTGCATCGCATCGTGTCCCAACACCAACAGAGGCCGTACTTTGAAAATCGTAGTTCAAAGTTACGTTAGCTACATCTCTTTCTCTCGCTTTAGTCTTTAGAGTGACAGGGATTGAGCTAACGTAAAGTAACTTCTGATGGACCTCAGTCAGGGTGGTCTTTAACTGCCAGTCTAATGGACTTAAGTGGACTTGGTCCAATCGTAGCGAATCAAATGGACGAGAAACCTATGAACATGAGATCCTATGATATGATTTCACATTCAAATTTACTTACAAAAAAAAAAAAAAACTTTAAAATTTGGCAAGAAGCCACGCTAACGCTTAAAGGGGTGATAGACAGTCGAGTAAGTTCGCGCACTTGCGGCTCTGCGATATTACTCGCCCGTTTGTCATCCGAATCCGAAGTACGCTTATTTAAGAACCGCCGAGTAAGTTCGTCGGTGATCCAACATGTCGCATCTTCAGAACAATAGTGACCTAATTCAGAAATTTTAATTTTCGAGTTAGGTCTCTATAATAATAAATTTATGACTCGAAGTTTGAAAGCTGACATTTTGAATTAGGTCACTATTTGTTCTGAAGGTGCGATGTTTGAATTTTGCTCGTAGCACGTCTTGGTTCGTACGTCGTCATCGCGACGAGTATCGAGCCACGATTTTCTTTCGGCATTTGTGTTGTTTTGTTGTTGTTTGCAACTTTGCAATGTTGCAAAGATGTAGGAATATATCTACGGGTAGGATCTAAGGTTATTTGTTTATTTTGGTTTAGAAATTCTAGTATAACCTGAAATGAATGATTTTTAAAATGTTATATGATATAATTCCTTTATAACTTTTTTTTTTTTTTTTGCCCCCGCGGCGACTTGAACAGCTACTACCGCAGGGATATGGCTTCCACGTGAAGTGATTTCGCCAGTGTCAAGGTTTATATGAGTATAAAACACAATCCAATCTTCTCTAGGAAGATTGGGGGCAACGTTGTACGGTGATTTGTAGGTCAGAGGTCAAGATAGTTTTAACCCATTCATTGCCGACGCCTCACATTTATACTCATCACGCAGTGCCGGCGTAATGCCGAGGACGCGATTTCGCGTTACAGTTGTTTTCTAGCAAAAAAAAACAAATAACTTGAGGACGCGAAGTCGCGTCCTCGGCATTACGATAACACATACATGGGACGCGAATTCGCGTCTTCGGCAATGAATGGGTTAACCTCTGCACCACTGCGAGTCCACTTGAAACGAGAAGAAAGATGCCAGATACACGAAATAAGTCCAAGTCTTCAATCACTGTGCGACACTAAGGCATAAAAAGTACAAATCACTATCAGAAAAGAACTTTGAACACCTAATTACCCAAAAATTAAAGTCTAAAACAAATTACACGTCCGCCATCTTTTAACGTTGCAAATGGCCTCCCCCTTTATAACTTAAAGCTTCCTCTATCGATGACATTTTGCGTTTGAAGTGTGAGCTGAAGTGCAAGCTTCAACGTGTCACCGACGCGACCCGAGCAAGTTCACGAACTTTAATATGGCTATAACAATATTTTTAGAGCAAGTTCATGAACTTTAATATCGCGATAATAATATTTTTAATATTGAGTAAAAACAAAAATAATACCAAAAAAGGTTGAGAAACGGACACAATTTAAAGGTGTCTTGGTCTTTACTGTAAGCCTCTTACGGATTCTGTAAATAAATAAATGTTAGAGTTTAATATTATTTCTGTCAATAAATGTACATATTATAGCAACATTTTTCAATAGGACACATGAGAAACGATAAATTAGCAATGATATTTAATTATTATATAATTATAATTTTTGAAATCGATCCAGTAGTTTTTAAGTTTATTCGTTACAAACATACAAAAATACAAATCTTTCCTATTTATAATATTAGTGTATAAGTAAGGATCCAGTATGCATATATCTATACTTCCATAGATAGTTAGAGTCTGGCAAACGAAAGCGTGACCTGAGAAAACGCGGCAAATTCAAAAAATATACATGTGGTAATACTAATTATAGTAGGAAAAAAATGTATTGATACTTGTTTTTTTTGTATTTTTATGACAATCAATTTGTATAATAGTTGTTTGCGAGCTTAATTTCTTATTTGAGGAACACACTACATCTTTAGAAATATTAACCTGTGGTTAACACACACACACTTCAAAAAGTCATTTGTTTTTAAAGGCTCCGTTTGGTGTGACCTAAGGTCTGATGAAGCCTTGACTGCCATGGAAGTGAGTAAAAAAAACGAGTGTGTTCATTTATTTATTAGAATGTACCTACATAATATTTACCAACTTAACATTTACTTTCTTCAACAATATGTTTAATCTAGTACAGGTTGATGATAATTAGATAAAGATAAGATAAAGATAAAGATAAAGACATTTATTCAGTAAGTAGGCCACACGGGCTCTTTTACACGTCAAGAATCTACCAGCGCTTCACAAGAGGAGACCACTGCTGAGAAGAAACGCTGCTGCAATTTCACGTAAATACCGATGTCTCCAAGCAGCAGTATCATAATGTTCGACAAGAACCGTTCGTTCATTTTTATTTTTCTTGAACTCGTATCCATTTGCTATTATTATTTTACGCAGAGTTTCTCTGCTTCCACTAAAACCAAAGCTAGAACGCAATTCTTCTAATAATGTTCGTAATGTCGGTACCTTCTTTCTTACAACATAAAACTCATTGATTTTATTTCTTATTGCATCGATATCAAAATTGTCTAAATCCGACACTGTGCTTTTGTGGGGGCGTTTTTTTCCTGGAGTGGACCACATCCCTTCGTTCACAGACCCTTCCTTTTTATTTTATTTTGTGTTGTGACACAAACCTCTGGAAAACAAAGTATAAAATTCATGTTTAATGATGTCGTACCCAAAGGGTTCAATGACATAAAAAAAGGAAAAGAAAACGAAATAGAAAATGGAAAAAAGTAAGTCTTTTTAGTTCGGCAAGAGTCAAACAAAGAACCACCTTTTTTTGAAGTCTGTTAAAAATAACACAACTTTGTGAAATGGAACAAACACATAAAAATATTCCAAACCGATGCAGGTACACACAGCAACACATCTAGCTATACACTTCAGAAATCTGAAATATTGCATGAAAGAGAGTCGCACTAGAATGCATATAAGTTGACATAATACACATATATACATCTCTTTCTTTTTCTCTCTGCTCTGTCTTTAATGGTTAGTTAGGTGTGATGTTGTGTGTACATACCAGTTAGTGAAGATATTTCTTCTAAGAACTTAGTCTGAGTTTCTATTTAAGATTTTTTTCCAAATTCCTTAACCTTTCAACAATATTTTTCATTTCGCAGATTCCTTGAATATCTTCAAGATTATCTGTAAACATAAGAAACGGTATCAACATTATCGTCAATATTATTATATCAAATAATCAGCCGACAAATTGGCCGACAAGGATTAATATTACATAGTCATACTAACCGAAAAAATCCGATATCGCATCTAAACATTGTTGTTTCTCTTTGAAAACAACTTCTTTCTCCTCTTGTTTTTGCTTGAACTTACTGAACATAGTATGTAGCAGCTTTCGCACATTACTTTTTATTGTTTTACCCACATTACGGCAATTATAAATAAAAAAGAATTGAGTTCACAAAGTACTGACAACTCTAACCAAAGACTTTGACGTGCCTTTGACAGATTAATAATGTTGCCATATTAAAACTTTAAAAAAAGTCCAGGTCACGATTTCGTTTGCCAGACTCTAGTACCTACCGATCGGGAAATATGTAACGCCGCGCGTAGTACTTTATAATTAGAGCTACACTTGTAAATATAAATGTATCCCAGACTTCCCACTACTGGTACTAGTCCAATGCCCACTTTATTTTATTCTCCCTCAACGCTCGTGCGTCTGTTACTGATGCAAGCCAAGTATAGCCTGGCAAAAAAGTCGAGCCAGTGGTGACAGCTGCAACTACTGGCAAGTACTAGTACTTATTGCGTCACCCACGAGTCGATTTTTGAGATAATTATTTAATAAATATATTTAAAGCATTCTGTTCCGTCTAATAACTACAAAAACATGAGTAGGCCAATTCGAAGTGGTGCGAGAGCAATAATTTTCAAAGTTTTCTTGCGATGTTTGGCGGAAAGTGAGGCTGGACAGACTTTGTCTGAACTTTACGATGTTTATCGACGTACTGCTGAATTTACAGGTATTTATTCATATGAAATATGTTTCGTGTATAGAATATTACCCACTATTACAGTTCTTATGATCAATTGTATCATTTTACCATAAAATTTATGAATTTGAAATGTTATTTCTAAAACTCATTTTTGAGGTTATATTCATCATTTTACGTGACTCTTAATACGAGGACTGAATGTGATTGATCCTTTTAGTATTTTTTTACAAGTGGCTTACGCGTGGTTTTTTTAAAAGTGGTTTAGGCTGTACATTGTCTATCAGTCAGTCAGAAAACTGTTTGGATAGAAAGATAGAAGATAGATAATACTTTTATTTTCTTTATATAGTGTTCAATATTGTCGTATATGATGTGAGTAATATTAATATTCATGGATGTGATTATTCTTTTATTCAGGTGGCGGCTGAGCAAGCATTCCAAGATATAACTGTCGAGAATTGGGAAAATTACAGAGAATGATGATTACAAAGAAAGGTCTAGGAACCTCGAGCCAAGAGCCTCTTTTTTCTGGGGTGGAATATTTAGATGAAGAGTTTCTAGACTGACTGAAATTTTGAAGTGCTTGTACTTAAAATTAAAATAATAATAATAATAAAGACTTTGATTCTTATATTACGTTTTAAATTTCATGTTTATTTTATTTCTGCTGTTTCCTTAGTTTGCCTTCTGACAAAGGCCCAATAATCAATGTGTATGGATCAAGTGAAAAAAGATGGTTTTCTAAATAAATATCTATCATTAGGTCTTCTCCTAAGCTTAGAAGTCGCGGGTACAAGCTAGTAATTATTTTAAATGTTAAAGTTTACGAGTATTACTAATACAAAGGGATTATGAGAAAACCTTAGTGTTAAAGAGAAATTATATAATAAAGTATCAATATCGTTTTAGTCGTAGTATATCGGGTGGCTATACGAACGACAGTGCTGCCCTCATTTTTTGGCTCGACTTTTTTGCCAGGCTATAAGTTCGTGAACTTTAAGATCGCGATTTGAAAGCTTGTACTACGTTGTACGTCTATCAGCCCTTTGGCTGAAGTATATATCGCAACCGAGTACTTTGCAAAATATCACAAAATCGTTTAAGAATATTTTTCATCTCTTTTGATCTGTGTGTATTATTCTGCGAATCGCAGACTGCGATATGATATTTAATATTATTACTATTTGAACGCATCTCCCATGCCTCGAACCAACCCACAAGCCCTCTTTAAAAAAAAAAGGTAATTTTAAGCGTGCTACTGCTAGTGTTGACAGCAGTTGACAGTTCAGCTCAGCTAAAGCTTATAGAATTTTTTGAATTTAATTGTGATTATGATTGTTTTGCATCCGTTTTAATTGCTTTCAACGACAAATCGAAAAAAAAAATGTTTCACCGTAGTTTAAGAGGCTTAAATCAGCCAGTTTCATTATAAATTCATAAAACCCTGTGCAGGCGGCGGTAGGATAGATATAAAATGTCGAACTCATTAACAAACATGAAGAATCACTCGAAGAAAGCAAGCAGCAGTAGAGATCGAGACAAAAACAAGTCCGTAGCTTCAGAATCTGGGGGCTCTAGTCAGTGTGATACCCCACCCCTCAACGAAAAGGCAAGTATAGACGTTTAAATCGATTCATTTAGACGATCAATTTAGACCTCCACCTTTTCATGTGATACCATTGTTGAAATGATGGGTTTTTATTGGTGTATTCAAATTATTATAATTTATATTTACAAGTAGGTTATGCCCGCGACTTTTTCCGAGTAGTTTTCCTTGGGAACTTTAAAATTTTTCGATATGAAAAGTAGCCTTTGTGTTAATCCAGGGTATACACTATCTTTATTTTAAATTTCATTCAAATCTGTCCATCTGTTGCAACAAGATGAAGTAACAAACAAACACAAACTCGCTTTTGTAATGTAGGAAATAGGGTAAATAAACTAGATTAGATTATGACTACAACCCACATTATTAATGGTACTTGGCTATCAATCAGTGTTACTCTCAGCACGTGTTGCACGGCTAACACATGTTGTCCGCAACTGGCTTGTGGCTTCGAATTCTATCTAGTCTGTAACAATTGAGATTCACGGAGCGACAAGCAAGAAAATACAACTATATGTGTGGTGCTAGAGAGAGTGTAAAAGCAATAAACAGCAGAGTACTAGTCTGGTTTAATTACTAATACATCAGGTATGAGAATATTTGTGGTTGAAAAGTATATTATCTTGCATTGCTAAAAGGTATTCTCAGTGCAAATTCTCTCTAAAATGAATGTTAATAATATGATTTTATATCCTGCTTATCAGGTTCCTTTATCGTAATTCCATGGATCCCTTTAGGTAAATTAGGTTTCAACTCAACAGGATGAGGCTGCAATGCTCTTTCTTTCTTTAAATATCTGATCAGCCCACATTAATGTGCAGCAAGGCTTGCTCGCTTGTTTTAAGCATAACTTATGACAATTAATTAATTATTGTTTTCAGGAGGGCAGCTCATCTCAAGGCAAATTTGCTGGACTCAGCGGTGACTCAGTGCAATGTTTAGCGGATCAAGTTGGTGTAGAGATCACCAGTGAAGCAGCAAACAATTTAGCGGAGGATGTCAGTTATAAGTTGAGACAGATTATTTCTGTAAGTATTTTGTAAATTTAACACAATAAAAAAACAACCCTATACTATGTACCCAATCAAAAAGCAACAATAAATAAATATTGTGAATTTTGATACAAACTCAATAGGAATATTTTTATAACTGTGGGAGGCACATTTATCTTCATAGTTTTCATATGTGAGGCATAAATTTCTCAATTTTCTTCTATTTTTGTCTTAGGCTTAACAAATTTGGACCCTAAATGTCATAAATATAAATATCAGGGGACAATGTCACACCAATTGACCTAGTCCCAAACTAAGCTCTAGGCTTGTATTATGGGCACTAGACAACGATATAAGTACTTATATAGAGAAGTATATACTTAAATACATCGAAAACATCCATGACTCAAAAACAAATATTCACACTCATCACAAATATCTGTCCTTACAGGGATTTGAACCCAGGAACGCTAGCTTTGTAGGTAGGGTCACTTCCAACTAGGCCAGCGTGTCGTCAACCCTTATATGTACAAGGATCGGAAATTCGGATCGATATTTACCTAAAGTTGGCAAAATCCCGGAAAAAGATAGGCAAACATGGCATCGGCTTCTTAAATTTTATTTTTATAATTTAATTTCTGGGATTCTGGGATTCTACAAAACGTTAATATAATAATTACTTTACATGTAGGATAAAACATTGTGTTTTGCTCCTATAAATTCGTTAGGTTATTAAGTTACAGGTAAATTAAATAAAATTTGGTTAAACATATACATGGAAATTAACTTCAAACAGTTAATATAAATAAATAATTATGAATTAATGCCTGTGTAATTTATTTATTTTGAAATCCCGCAAATTTTATTATGAATTATATGATTGAGTCCACCTCCATACAACTGAACAACAAAGCCGGCGCGAAAGTATAGGTAAATATCGATCCGAATTTCCCGATCCCTGCTTATGTAATATTTTTTGATATCTCTTTATGGATTATTAAAAATGATAAAAGACTAACTTTACTAGTTCTTTATGGAATGTATGGTGAATGTAGGCAAATAATATTTTTACTTTCTTTTCAGACTATTGCTATACAAAGTGAGATGCTAAAGAAGTCCAAAGTAGACGGCTGGGATGTCAACAGAGCACTGGTCCTATCAGACACTAGCCCAGTGGTGGGGGCAGGCATCCCAAAGTATGCTGCTGTTGGAGAAGAAAAGATAAGCGTCCCAATTGTAAGACACATAGAACTACTTTTTTAAATTCAAAGATTATTCATTATTTTAGTTTGTAACTCTCAGTTTCAGTCTCATGTTTTTATCTCATATAAGTGCATTGTAAAAATTCTTATGGGAATAAATGATCTTAAACCTACTAAGAAGAGAGTGTAAAGAAAGATTCACAGCACATTCAGTCCTATGCTTAGTATGTCCTTTAAACAAAACGGCTTGTTCCAGTGACCTCCAACTTTCTGTATCTTTCTAATCCAGCTTAAGCAGCCTGCGGCTTGAATAGAATAGAATAGAAAAACGTTTATTCAACAGACACATCAACACAGGGGTATATCATAGAAAAGATACAATAACGTAGTACAATCACTTCTTATCCCCTAATAAGCGACACCATTAAATTAAAAATGTTCTAGATTGGCACAGAGGTGAAAAGAAAGGAAAGGTGAAAAACTCTGTGACCGTTTTAAAGATGCTCTCGAAGCACCCTATAAGCGCAGGTTGACGGAATGGTTGGCCCATCTCGACTACCACGAGACCGAGAGTCTATTAGTTGTAATGAGCTGAGAGGACACTGATGTTTTTGTTGTTTTTTTTTATTTCTGTAAATTCCTGTAAATTAATAATGATTCTTCTTACCCTTTAAAAATTGTGTGCACTTACGTTTTATTATTATACTAGCTTCTGCCCGCGACTTCGTCCGCGTAGATTTCGATTATCGTTCCCTCGGGAACTTTTAAAATTTTCGGGATAAAAAGTAGCCTGTGTTAATCCAGTGTATAGGCTATCTTCATTCCAAATTTCATCCAAATCCGTCCAGCCGTTGCAACGTGAAGGAGTAACAAACATACACACATACACACACACAAACTTTCGCATTTATAATATTACTAGCGACCCGCCCGCGGCTTCGCCCGCGTGGAATGTATTATACATATAAACCTTCCTTAAGAATCACTCTATCTATTTAAAAAAACCGCATCAAAATCCGTTGCGTAGTTTTAAAGATTTAAGCATACATAGGGACAGACAGCGAAAGCGACTTTGTTTTATACTATGTAGTGATTATTAAGGGTGTACGTAATTTTTTACTATACATTTTTATTTATACATTGTGTGTATGTAAATAATAACATGGCCACTAAAGTGAGTTGTAGTAAGTAGATTAGTGTACTTACCTAATAAATTTTTCAGTTTAAGATTTTTTTGTTTAAAGTAGTTATATAGGATTTTTTCTGCAATATCCGCAAATGAATTTAAGCCTGTTGAAATTGATTAAAATTGGGCCCTGCAACACAGGGAATAATAGCGCAGGACCCAATACCATTGTTATGCCTTAAGTTAAGTTTTTCTGAATAAACATTTTCATTTTCATTTTTATTTAAATATCACTACTTCGATGCATTTAAGATTATTACATGACATAACAAAATATGTTTATTTTGAATATATCTAAATATCATAATTTTAAGAATGGCTGCTCACCTTAAAAATGTATAACTTTTACAAATGATATTACTTTTACCCAAACCCCTTTGTAAATTTGTTCTAGGATACTACAGTAAATATAACAGAATATGCAATGTCGCCACAAACTTATGTGTACACCACAGTGCCCACTGTGTCTGTAGAGTGGGTCACGGAAGAGAGGAGCCTGAACAGTAACAGTAGCATTAGTCCAAGTTTACAGAATTACTACACAAGGGTTGCAAGAGGTATGTGGAGCAAACTGTTGTCACCTTGAACCAATAGTTATTTCATATAATTTGCTAGTGTGTTATTGTTAGGCGCACAAATTAAAGTGGGATCCCCCAGTTTTTCTGGGTAGCAGAAATCAATAACAAGTGGCAATGAGGATTAAATGCATCCTCCAATGTTATAATTTTTAATGTAGGCTTGTGATTGTGAGACCCATGTAATTGGTGTAATCTCTACCAATAGACGAGTAATCAAGGTAACTACTTATTCAGACTAATATCAAATTCAAACAAATTACTGTTATTTTTAGCCATACTAAACCTCAGGAAGAAACCTAAAGAATTAGCAGTGCAAGATCTAATGACAAACACAATGATTGGGCCGATATTTCCGAATCTTTTTAACTTAGCAGTATTAGTGTTGAACGACGACAACCTGAACGCCCTCAACGTGACGGCAAAAAGGCCCCTGCAGGCCAACATCCTCGACATGATCGACGCCCTGTGCTCGAACCCCTGTAGCTTAGATACCAATATACTACAGCAGGTATAGTAATACATTTTTTTTTGTGTTTCACTGTAACAATCAATAATCATTTCTGATCACTTTTTGAATGTTGGTACATCTGTTTCAGTCGTGAAATTAATTCACAAATGTCTGTTCTCCAATATTCAAACCGTGAATAGATTTGTCACCTTGTTTTAAACTTAGTCACACTTATATTTTATATTTTAACCTGAAGCAACCCAATCTATCAGCGGTCTGAATATTAAGAACGGACATGAGAAATGACATATAAGTCAGTCCTATTTACTTGCTCATGAATTGTATTGCAAGTCGTGTGCTAAAATGAATAGGGTGGGTAGCTAAGGTGACTTGCAACACGTTTTGGGTCAATTAACACTCATCCTACCCACACGGTGTTTTTTTTATATTTTTTTTGAAAAAATCTCAGAATCTTCCAAAAGTTAACAATTTTGTTCACCTATCTTTTTTTTTAAATGTGACAGAACGCAAGTATTTGTAGTTTTTTTATCTCTAATGTTTGTGCATTCTAATGAAATGTTATTTTTATTCATATAGTAAACAAATAAAAAAATATTAGCCAACAAAGTGTGAAAGACAGAAAATAAAAAATCGTCACGGTCAACTTTACGGCACAATTAAAAAAAATGTAGAAGCTCCTCAGATCTTCCAACATCATAAAAACTTCTCCAGTTCCTGACAATTCTTACGGTATACCTCATGTCTAGAAGCACGTTCAGTTTTTCGTCAAAATATGGTTTCAATCTAAAATGGTGGTTTTATTCGGTCAGTAGATCCAGCCAGTTAAATGGGCTAAATGCACAATACAAAACGCAATATGGTTAAAAATCATCTTTATTTTAATAATTACTTCAAATTTTGTTCAAATTGTCTTCCTCCACAATTGATACATTCGCGACACCTTTTTCGTATTTCTACAGTAGTTGTTGTACGTGTTGTATAACCAACTTTTTTTAAATAACTTATTTTACAGTTTCAGCGCCTGTTTCCAGTAATGGTATCCAATATTCTTGGCGATGGCTCTCTAGCTGAGAAAATTGTATTAATACTCACGAAGATTACCAGAACGTGGCCGTCCTTCATTATGATAGGTAGGTTTTGGTAACTGCTATAATCCTTTAAGGACAGTTTTATTATTATTTAGCTATATTAGTCTCCTGCATCGTTTTTGCATCCATAAAACAACACACAAAACAATAATTCTTATACAATACAGAAATGACAATTGCTCTTCCACCCAACCCACTAAACTCACGCTTTTCTTTGGTTCACCCGTGATTTTACGGTCATTCCTAGTAAACTAAGCACTGGCGAGGCATACAGATTGCTAAAAAGAAACTAAATCGTTTCGTTAAGGAATAGGTATGAATTACCAGCAAGTTTTATTCCAAAAACTACTTTGCAGATCTACCCGTATTTTTGCTTTAAAAGGTGCGTCTAAAAAAATACTATGGAAACGCATTCGGGTAACCTGTCGCCTTAAGCTGTTGTGCAATGTTGAACATGTTGGTTCTAGGCAAAGGCGTCCTGTTCGAGTACCTCTCACTGGACAGCAAGGAGCGCCTGACCGCGCCGATGATCCGCTGCCTGGCCGCGCTGGACCGGCAAGCGCTGGAGCGCTGCCTCGGCGCGCACCTCGATCACCTGGACGCCGACCTGCACGCGCGCGGGCCCTCGCCGCAACCCTCGCTGCGAAACGTACTACTGGTATAGTATCCGATGATCCCTGCCTGGCCGCGCTGGGCCGGCGAGCGCTGGAGCGCTGCCTCGGCGCACACCTCGATCACCTGGACGCCGACCTGCACGCGCGCGGGCCCTCGCCGCAACCCTCGCTGCTAAACGTACTACTGGTATAGTATCCGATGATCCCTGCCTGGCCGCGCTGGGCCGGCGAGCGCTGGAGCGCTGCCTCGGCGCGCACCTCGATCACCTGGACGCCGACCTGCACGCGCGCGGGCCCTCGCCGCAACCCTCGCTGCGAAACGTACTACTGGTATAGTATCCGATGATCCCTGCCTGGCCGCGCTGGGCCGGCGAGCGCTGGAGCGCTGCCTCGGCGCGCACCTCGATCACCTGGACGCCGACCTGCACGCGCGCGGGCCCTCGCCGCAACCCTCGCTGCGAAACGTACTACTGGTATAGTATCCGATGATCCCTGCCTGGCCGCGCTGGGCCGGCGAGCGCTGGAGCGCTGCCTCGGCGCGCACCTCGATCACCTGGACGCCGACCTGCACGCGCGCGGGCCCTCGCCGCAACCCTCGCTGCGAAACGTACTACTGGTATAGTATCCGATGATCCCTGCCTGGCCGCGCTGGGCCGGCGAGCGCTGGAGCGCTGCCTCGGCGCGCACCTCGATCACCTGGACGCCGACCTGCACGCGCGCGGGCCCTCGCCGCAACCCTCGCTGCGAAACGTACTACTGGTATAGTATCCGATGATCCCTGCCTGGCCGCGCTGGGCCGGCGAGCGCTGGAGCGCTGCCTCGGCGCGCACCTCGATCACCTGGACGCCGACCTGCACGCGCGCGGGCCCTCGCCGCAACCCTCGCTGCGAAACGTACTACTGGTATAGTATCCGATGATCCCTGCCTGGCCGCGCTGGGCCGGCGAGCGCTGGAGCGCTGCCTCGGCGCGCACCTCGATCACCTGGACGCCGACCTGCACGCGCGCGGGCCCTCGCCGCAACCCTCGCTGCGAAACGTACTACTGGTATAGTATCCGATGATCCCTGCCTGGCCGCGCTGGGCCGGCGAGCGCTGGAGCGCTGCCTCGGCGCGCACCTCGATCACCTGGACGCCGACCTGCACGCGCGCCGGCCCTCGCCGCACGGCTCCCTGCGAGACGCACTACTGGTATAGTATCCGAAGATCCCTGCGAGGACGTGTGACGTGGACGACTGTCGGGCGTGTTCAAAAGGGTAAGTAACAACTTATTGATTTTGCTATCAAACAATTGTAAAGTAAACCTTATTGCTTTCAGGACGTGTCGACGATTTTGCTCAGGTCCGAACCGACGACGTTCTTAGAGGACTTCGTGATGACCGAGTACAGTTTGTACGAGATGCTCGGAGACTCCATCATGCCGCGACTGACAATATTTCCCTACAGAAGTAAGTATTCTAAACGAAACCATAAACCAGAAAAAATACCATAATAAAATACACGGCGAGCTAGGCGGAGTGAAGATGTCGGCATCCAAGTTGCACATACAGTGATCAGATTCGCGATGTACTGTGTAATAATAATGGCAAAATGAAAAGCATCCGAAACCGACGTACACGCATGCACGCAGGTTGATGAATTTAGAGGAAGTGAAAAAGGCATGTTTGGATGGTGCACCTGGCGTTCCAAAGTCTACCTACCCCATAGGGAAAGAAGCGTATTTCCTCGTGTCGATACTTTTGCCGCCTACAAAAGTTTCAAATTATAATGGCAATGCATTCGAGATAGAACTTTTTGAAATTAGCGGTAGCGTTACTATTTTGTTTGTGTCACTTTGTAAGTATACAACTCAAAATGGTAGTTAGTTATAGACTGTGTCAATTGAAATAGACAAAGATGTAAACAAATTAGTACTGACACATTACGCGTACCTCAAATATTCATCAAACGTGTTTTTATTTAAAATAACGTATAATTAATCGTTATTTAGTATTAAAAATAATGTGAAAGTAAAGATCAAGGTGTATAAATCATTGCTAAGACCTCACTTGATCTTTAATAAAATTGAATTGGTCACAATCAGTGTGTTTACAATCAATTAATAAATAAGGATAGGGTTGGGTTGGGACGTTCTAGTAAGTATGGCAATACTTGTGACAGAAGATCCCGCTCTTCCAGCAATACAGAGTTCACAAGGAAGTTAATAGTTCCAAAATATATTTAACTTACGCTAAAGACCTAAGAACCCAAGTAGGTAAGTTTTGTTACTCGTTATGATTAATTATACGTGTGTGTGTGTGTGTGTGTGTGTGTGTGTGTGCGTGCGTGCGTGCTTGCGTGTGTGCGTGCGTGCATGCGCGTTTGTGTGTGTGTACGTGTATGTGTTTGTGAGCGTGCGTGTGTGCGTGTACATACATGCGATTAGATAATTACAGTAACATGTGAAATGAAGATGGTATATTATTTAACAATTTAAGTGCATATATTTTTCTACTTCTATTACAATTTTAACATAATAATATTTCAGTCTCATCCATCATAATTTAGAATATCTTTCCAAGATAAAAAGAAGCACATGCAAGGGATAAATAGAGACTTTAGCAAGGATAGTGTTATACAATTGGACCGCTTGTGAGGTATATTGTCTCTTTGCAAAGTAAGATTTCATTAGAGGAAAAGCCCGCCCCCTACGTGCTAAACTAAATTAAACTAAATTCAACCATACAGGCATTTCACAACCACCCATCTCGCAATCATGCAATGCAAACATTGTAAAGACTGTTATGTTACTAATATATCAATATGAGAATAATAATGCATCTATTTCATTAAAGATCTCAGTCAAACAACAAATAAACAATGTCAGAATAGGTACGTATCAAAATGGTTGAGCTCAATTGTTAAAGTTGTTCTCAATAAATGTGATTGTAACTTTTATGTGATTAAAATATGATAAATATTAAGATTAAAGAAAATATAACTGATTATAAATCATAGTTTTCATTGAACGTTATAACGTGGAGCCACTATGTACTGCTAGAGCCTCTGTGTACTGCAGGGTCAAACCACAGAAGCCAGTACACAGTGGCTCATTTCCCATTTTTTTTAAACAGTGTCTGACAATTTTAATATTGTCTTGATTGAGAAAGTGATAATGCAGGGAGAAAAAATAATAACCAAGACATTTTACATATGAATTTCAGCTTCAACTTTTTCCTCATAATTTGAACGTCCGAAAAAATCAGAGCCATTGTTCCCGACCCGACGTGACTGCCTAAGTGCCAAAGTATACTTTGTAAATCTATTATCTATATCGGTTTACACTTGAAGTATGAAGATATCATAAATTGACTTATGATTGCATTGGTTATTATTTTTACGAATCACGGAACTATCGGAGTTCCAGACCTTTGGAAGGCGTGCGTGCAACCGTAGCCTACACTAAGAGGCCCTTTAGACAAGTTTAATTTAATAAAATGATGGGACACCGACCGGTGATTGTCCCGGGTTCAAACTATACAAGTATGCTCCCACCACCGGTTCGTGTAAGACTATTTAAGAAAGATGGGAACATTCTAAGTGCCTTGCAGCAAGAGCCATAACACAAGAAAAAAAAAAAGATAGAACTACGGCGCCTGTCTGGCCATAATTCTAATTACGGTGAAATGGCGATTAATTCCTTTTTCAGCACATTCCTTTTTGGACATATTCCTTTTTCGGCACATTCCGTTTTCGGCAGAAATCATTATACTTATACAACCAATGAAATTAATCCTAGGTATAATTATTTTTATTTTCAAGAAATAAAATATAATATAAGCATATGAATTTAGATACCTAGTTGGTTATCATTAGTTAGTTGCCCATTTATTTTAAGTAATCACTAATCAGTGTAGGAACTGTTTAATTTTTGTCTTTTATTTTTATTGATTAAAATATAATAATTTACGAATAAATATTAGTTAATTTTATTATGCAAAGTCACAAGTATTTCATAGTATAATTTATTTACTAAAATGTGCCGAAACAAGAATATGCCGAAAACGGATTATGTCCAAAAAGGAATCAATCGAAATGGCTGGCGGTGACTCGCCAGCTTAATGGAACTGCGAACGAATGGATTCTGCTAACGGTACTTTCGAATCGTAGTCTAATCATACATACATACATACCTTCACGCCTGTTATCCCAGAGTGGGGTAGGCAGAGCTACAGAATTACCTACAACTTTAAAAACTTGTTGATAATTCTGTAACCACAATTTGCACAAATAGGCTAAGATGTTTACCAGCGTATTAGTGACAGGTTGCAAGCCTTTATTCCCTTAGTCGCCTCTTACGACATCCACGGGAAGACGTGGAGTGGCACTATTCTAACCCGGCAACCACACAGGTAACAGTCTAATCGTGGTATGATAATAACGATTACAATTATTTTATTACTAGATGAAGTCGAAAACAAGACCGCAAACACCGAGCAAACGTCCGAAGACGAGTTCCCGTTCGTGCCGCTGCGGCCGGTGGTCGCCCGGCGGCCGAAGCTAAGACTGATCCCCGCCGCCATGAAGCTCGGCGTTGGCCTCGACAGAGAAGCCGTCTTCGAACCGACCAACCCACCAAAAACAATACGCATTACGTTAAAAACTTGCAGAACTAGAGAAGTACCGTTAAAATTAACGCGAGTCATGATCACTAGGGCTCAAATGAACAGTTCATATGTGCCGAGTGTGATGCCCAGCGGAGTGGTGGTGGCCAACGGCCGTCTCAATAGATTTAAGTATAAATTAAGTAGGAATTCTGACGCATTTCCAATATTTGGAGCTTTAACGTTGTGAGTAAATGTTACTTATTAATTTATTCAATTTTGCACTTTGTTTTATTATTAGCGTTATAATTTAGATGGCATGGAAGTCTTTTAAAATATTTATCTCCCGAAAAGCATTTTCTGCAAATCACGTTAACAGATTTCCCCAATTCTAATAATGGCTGAGTGTTTTTAGACGGGTGACTGTTCTTGGAAATTTATAAGTTTATAAGCCTACAAATCTGAACAAAAACAAATATATACATTTTACACAAAAGAAGACAATACTGATATTGACAAGAATTTTTGAGTAACCAACAAGAAATTTGGAAAAAATGTGCTAAAATCAGCGTACTGTTATCGTTCGCTGGTTAAAATTCAGGCAAGGCAAAATTAAAGTTTTTGCATACGAAATAAAATTCATAAAAATATTTTCTCGACTCTTATCTTTAAAACCGAACCCTCGGTGTGTGGCTTCGGTTTGAACTTGATGGGTTTTTCGTGTAATGATTCGAATATGATATGATGCAAACTATAAAACTAGTAAAATTTAAACTTTTTTTAAAGATAAAGATAAAGACATTTATTCAGTAAGTAGGCCGCACGGGCACTTTTAGGAGCCACTGCTGAGAAGACCACTGCTGAGAGGAGACCACTGCTGAGAAAAAACGCCGCAAGAAACTCAGCAGTCCGACATTTTTTTAAATATATTTAATATTACAATGGAACTACTTAGTCTATCATTATATAAATCTATAAATAGCAAATTAAAAAATATTTCAAATATCCTGCGTAGTTTCCGCAGTAAAACACACCAAAATCTTAAGAGAGAGATAAAGTGAGAAAAGGAAAAAAGAATACCTACTTATGTAATGTATATTTAGGACTGCAAATCGGCCTAACTTCGTAACCTTTTCTAGTGGGTTAAATGTAACCACCGAAGTGGTTTTAGGTTAGGCTTTGTGGTTAGGTGGGTGTGTTAGTCCCTCACCGTGATTATACCCAACCGTCAGCGTTGTTTACCGTATGAATAGATAAATTATTTCCGCGCGCTCTTGGCTTGGGTCCCGCTAGCCTATTGCCTATCGCACTAGCAATCGCAACTGACTTCAAAGCGGAACAATTGCTTTCATTTTGTATGCAGTCAAGTCATCGATTTTAAAAATAAAAACGATTGAGATTGTGAGTGCGTTAGGTAATAGACCCTCGGGTCTCGGGTCGATATCGTCGTGTTCGTGTTTTAATCAAAATACGTACCTACGAGTACCTCCTTAGAAGATTCCCCGCCCTCACGGGACAGGGGCGCCGGGGTACAACGATGGTGTTGTTTTTAACTCGGCCGCCATTACTGTCAAGTAAATAAGAGCTATCAAAACGTTGACAATACGATAACAATAGGTACAGTCAAGGGCATAAATATATGTACATTTCCAAAAAGATAAAAGATGTTTATTCAGTAAGGCATTAAAAATATCTATACACCTTTATGCTACTGGCAAAAAGGTCCGTGTATATTTGACGCGATGGCTGTATAGATATTAATGCACATGACTGTACTCAAAACAAGCAAATGGCTTTTAATGTGTACGAATATTTGGAATGGACCTGGACTGAAGAAGAATTGGACCCGAATCCTGCTGATACTTTGTCCTGCTGAATGTGTTAAGAACTGCCTAGTTTTCACCTCTTATACCATGCGCCCTCGGTCCCTCGCTCGTTCTCCTCTGTCGTCGTACCCCCGTATCCATGTACCCAGAACTTCAAATAGCGCTATTTAATCAATCCCCGTGCCCAACGCCGCCGCCATATTGTCATTTCGTCTGTATCGTTTATTTAATTGGAACAAAGCACAGACACCGCTGCCTCGACTTACCAGTAAGCAACTTCTCTAAAGTGTCCTACGTAAGGATATTATATTCAAGTGATTAAAAGTAAAGGGGTCCTATAGGACACTGCGTAAGGCACTTGTCCAACCGCCGACGATGAGCGATAAACAAGTAGAACGATAAACTAGAAACGAGTGGGCGAGCGACGAGAAGCGAGTGTTAGCTCCAATAGTTTTGTCGCTCGGCAATTACAATTCATCATCATCGTCGTCTGAACTAGACAACAATGACAGCTCAAATGCTTTGCTCAAATTCATAGCAAATATCTGAACTGAAATCCACGTCGTAAAATCACCGCTTTGGTATCGCAGCTTGAGTTCTAACTACCAAGTGAGTATGGCCGAGCGAGTATCGCTGAGCTAGTTTTATCTTATCGCTCTTATCGCGGCGACAAACTAGTAGAGCGAGCGTTCTCGCCGGCGGCAGTGTGAACAGCCAGCGATGAACGATTAGTATACGTGTCTCTTTTACTAATACAAAATCCTTATATGTTGTTCGTTTCTTGGGCGATAGCTAATCGCTTAATCGCTCTTGGTGGGACAAGTGCATAAAGGTACCTCGCATGTTGAAGTCGAGAGAACAAGGAACCACACATACAGGGGGTCCAAAACCATTACCCTAAGCAGTCAGGTCGAAATCATTTGCTCCCTCTCCTTCGGCAGTCGAGTAAAATAAAGAGTGGGAAGTATGAGGGCGCAGGATTATATGATCCAACATTTATTTATTTACATGTATTTATTGTCCCAGGTCACAAACAGGCTCTAACTACAGCAAAATGATGCTGATTCATCAGTTGGGGGACCTAAAAAATTAATAAGTAATAAAGTAACTACAATTACAAGTACTAAAAGGTCAACTTTCTCACTAAGTACATATCCCATAGAGGGAGTACAAAAACGGCTAAAAGAATCATAATAATCATAATTTTACTCTTCGCACCTGATAAAAATGCCCTTCGTTAAAAGGAGTCTACTATACAGGTTGGAAAAAAAGAACGCCACATGGACGGCAATTATCTTAAATAAAAATAGAATTCTTCAAAAAATGTTTTCTTTAGAATGTGTCAATTAATGTTAGTTACGATTTTTTTTTTCTTTTCTAAATATTGGAATTATCATACGCAAAGGAGACATACTCTTTTTTTTTTTAAACCTGCGTTTATTTAAAAAAAATCTGCCTTATCCGGAAATTAAACTGCGGTCGAATATGACAAAACAATAAAGTTGTATTTTATGATACAGATCGAAAGGGTCATTGTAGTGATCATTTATATCGAATACACATACACCTTCAAACTAAATAAAGACCGTAAATGATTTTATTGATTTATCGATTTAATGATTTCGAAAACTCATAAATGCAGGATTAATAAAATAAATCTGCGAAGAATTCGCTATTTTCCAATATTTAAGGCAGTTGTCGTCCATGTGGCATTCGTTTTTTCCACCCTGTATATGACCGCTTTCAAAAGTGTACCCTTTTTAGGTTTGTTGGTTTGTGTCACTTTTCATTTATGTGCGTAAGTGTAAGAGGACGCTCTCCAGTGGGGCGTTAGGCGGGTCGTGCGGCGCAGCGGGCGAGCGTGAGATAGAGTGTCGATTAACGTACCATTAAGCCCTCTACGCACTAGCCATCCGTGTTGTCCGTCCGGGCACGATGCAAAAAATGGCGTTGCGGGACGGGTAAGGTTGGCGTGGCCGCTGGTAAGGCTCAGAGTACATAATCACTACATTTTAAGAGTAGGCACTCGCCTCGAACCGAATAATTAACGTACTTTGTGCCAACCCACAAACACTAACAACCTCAGATTATAAAGAGTATTTAAAAAAAGAAACGCTAGGGCTTGACACTTCCATTACCTACTGTTTATCGATATCGATAAACGTGCAATACGTGGTACTTTACCAGTAAATTCTTAGTATTAATAAAATTAAAATAATCTAACTGATAGAAATGCTTGACTTTATTAACGCATACTCACTTAAACCGTTACAAACAATTACCGCACAATAATAAACATCGAATAAGTACCTAGACCTAGAAGATCGCTCGGGTCTCTTGTTCGCACTGCTCGCTATCCAAGTAAAGAGACCTCTGTTACAAAAGTCTATTATAGCCTGTTTTTTTTTGTTTTTCTTACGGAGTGATAACTGACAAAGTACGTTCATAATTTATCAAAGTATGAAGTGACGATGGGCTACGGTAAGGTTAACATTTCCGAGCATGTGGGACCAAATTATTATTATTACCGTGATGGACTTGCACGACCGATTTTTTGTCCAACAAGCCCCCACTACTTTTAGCACGACATACGGTTCGTGCATCGTGCGTGCTTGGTAATGCGTAGACTCGACGTCAATAAATTTTCTTAAATATTTTTTCCTGACTATTGATGCTAGGTTCTTCAGTCGACATTCGCCAAATCTTCGCAGTGTTGCCAGATCTCTTGTTTTTACAGGTGAGCTACTGGTTTTGGGGTGTCTACTTTTTTTCCATTAATTCGACTGGATTTTGAAATTTCGTTTGTGTAATAAAAAAAAACATTTTATACACATAAGGTTCTAGAAGCGAGTGAAAAGGCCACAATTTCAGAAGGAAGTAAGAATCTGTGAGTGTGTGACAGCATGATGGATACGTTGTACAATAGGGCGTACAGCACCAACCATCGGGCTTGACGGTCGTGCGCGGTTGTCCTTTCAAGATACTAGTGCGTAGAGGGCTTTTATCTACCGAACCCCTATGATTTTAATCTGTGGGATTTACATATACGATATTCGACATATTAATTACATACCCTTATTATCTATCTGTGGATATATTTGTTTTTTTATCAACAAATCAACAACAATTTAGCTTACCATATTAGTTTATTTATTATAAACAAAAACATAATAAGAGAAAATATAACGCAGCTGGTAATATAAAAAGTCTACTACGGTCATGGATTATAAAGACTGCTGCAGAACGTGCCTCGCAAGTGGCAAGGAAATGCGACATATAAATACAATCATTTTAATTAGTGGCGAAAATGTTAAAGTGTTTGATATATTAGAGATTTTTTATAAATTTAAGGTAAATGTTAATTTTCTATAGATTAAAGTAATCATACGTAAATATGTAAATGTACTTTAGTACTTATGTCAAAATTTGTATATAATAAACAATTTGTTTGCGTTGTTTTAGGTTTCTCCTGACGATCAGTATCCCGACCAAATTTGTATTAATTGCATCTACCAGCTTACCATGACCTACTCTTTTAAAAACTTGATAGAGTCCAGTGCTAAAACATTAGCAGATAGTTCCAATTTAATAGATACCATTGGTGACATAGATTATAATTATGAATCTGAAGAAGAAAAAAGTTGTGAAACAAGCAGATTAGAAACACAGAGAGTTAGGGGAACAGATACTATAGAAGAAAGTGAGTCAAAACAGATATTTTGTGTTGAGTGCAAAGCAGAGTTTTATTCCACAAAAGCACTCAGTGAGCATTGCGCTGACAATCATCCCATTAAGTCTTCTGTTGGGCGTGCTTGCCAATACTGTTTCGAGAAATTTGAAGACTTCCGCTCACTTGTTTTACACCGAAAATTACATTTGACACCATATTTGTGTGAAAACTGTTGGGAAGGATTTTACAATGAAAGAGGCCTAAATACACATACTTGCCAGCCTAAGGGCTATCACCAACAGAAAAATTACTCTGAGAAAATGCTTCGGCAATGTGATCAGTGTGGAAAATCATATCCTCCTGGATATATAAGAATTCATATGCTTACACATAGCAGTGATCGACCATATAGTTGTAAATACTGTCCAAAAAAGTTCAAAGTGCCAGGTGGTCTCCATTCACATGTGTTGTGGAATCACAAGAGGACTCGAAACCACAAGTGCGAAGTATGCAATGCAACATTTATTTCTTCTAGTTCCCGTAGCACTCATATTCGTAAGAATCACTTGAAAGAGAAGAAATATGGGTGTGAGAGTTGTGGAAAGAGGTTTTTTTCGAAATCAGAGTTGCAGAGACATTCATTAACACACACAGGTGTCAAGAATTTTCATTGCCATTTGTGTGACAAGTCATACCAAACAAGATATGGTTTAAATGTACACTTAAAGTCACACTCACAAATACCAATGAATGTGATGAACTTGTAACTTTTGGAATTTTAGGCGTAAGTTATTATTTAACTCCTACTAGCTTGGTATAAGATGATATAATAGGACAATTAGGACACAACATTACACAATACACAGAGACAGTTACAAAAATGTGTTTTAGAGTCAATATGTTTAGGCAGTATGTTTTAGTACATACATACATAAAGTCACGCCTTCATTCCCAGAATGGGGTAGGCAGAGCTAAAGAATTACCAACAAGTCCTAAAACTTCTTGATAATTCTGTGATGTTTTAGTAATAATTAAGTTTTGATATATATAAGTACCTACCTCATCATTGTATCAATTTAGTGAAGGTAGTAGATGTATGACCTTGATCTCCAATTAATTTATTTGCATAGCTGTAATTTTTTAAGTGCTGTTCGGCGTCTTTGGAGTAAATGAGTACGTCATCGATGTATGAGTAGACGAAGTCCAGGTCTTTGAGGACCTCATCCAGGAACCTCTGGAAGGTTTGAGCTGCATTTCGAAGACCAAATGGCATGAAGGGGAATTCGAACATCCCGAACGGTGTTGTGACAGCTGTCTTGCAAATGTCATCCGAGTAAACAGGAATTTGGTTGTATGCTTTGACTAAATCAATTTTTGAGAATATTTTGCTACCTGCTAGACGGTGGGCGTAGTCCTCTATATGGCGGACGGGATATCTGTCGGGGATGGTGCGTGCGTTGAGCGCGCGGTAATCCCCGCACGGTCGCCAACCATTTCCTTTCTTGGGCACAAGGTGCAGTGCCGACGCCCACGGTGAATCGGATCGTCGTGCTACGCCATCGTGAAGCATTTCTTCAAACTGCTCCTTCGCAATTTTCAGCCGATCAGGAGCTAGACGGCGTGGCCTACAAAATGCTGGAGGACCTGGAGTAGTTCGGATGTAGTGCACAGTTGAATGTTTTACCTCTCGCGGCAATCCAGACGGTTTTGTTAAACTGGGATATTCCGCTAGCAATCGATGGTACTCGCTGTCACCTGAGATCGCTTTTATGCTGGTTTGGTCGCAATGTCTAAGTTGTCCCGCTGTTGTGAGAGTAGTCACGCTGTCAATTAGCCTTCCGTGTTTGCAGTCGACGACGAGGCCGTAATGAGCAAGGAAATCAGCTCCTATGATTGGCTTATCTACGTTTGCTACGACAAAGTTCCATATGAAATCCCTCCGCAAACCTAGGTTCAAATTTTGCTTGACTATGCCATAGGTATGTATGATAGAACCATTCGCTGCTGTGAGTGCGTAGCTGTCAGGCGACTTACATTTGGGCATGAATTTTCGTGGCAAAACGCAGAGGTCGGAGCCGGTATCAATAAGGTATTGAATTTTGCTTACGTTGTCCGTTATGAATAGACGGCTGGTTGTGGCGTGACAGTCAGCTGCCGCCGCGATGGACTGTCGTACTAGTTTTCCTGTTTGTAGTTACACGGCGGAATGCATTTTCTTGCCTTCGAATTAAAATTGCTATGATACCAGCACATACCTTCTTTGACAGCTTGATACCGACCGTGTGATTTGGACCTGCTGCGACTGCGCGACCTGCTCCGGTTGAAACGCGCCCGACGATAACCGCTGCTGCTGCCGGCGCTCAGTTGTGCGATTCGTTGCGTTAACTCGCTCTGGATGCGCGCCGTGATGGATTGTTCCATTCTCTTCAGCATATCTTCGAAAGAGCTTGTGCTCGCTACCTGCTTAAAGAAAGGGTTAGGAGTAGCATCAAGTATTTGGTCAGCAAGAACAGCGATGTCGTCCAGCGAAGCAGTAGTTTGCGAAGCGATAATGGCCTGCACGTGCGTAGGTAGGCGACACGACCAAAGACTACGGAGAAAATCGTCGCTGACGCTGTCGCCAGCCAATCCTCGAAGGTGACGGAGGAATTGGCTTGGCTTCCGATCGCCCAACTCTTCGTGCTGCAGCAACTGTCGTCTTTTGTTTTCTTTTGACATTGACAGCCTGTTTATCAATTCTTTTTTTAATTTTTCGTATTTATTTTGTTCCGGGGGCTTCGTAATTATGTCTCGAACTTCCTTTGCGGTTTTAGGGTCTAATTCACGAATTACCTGGAAGTATTTTGTAGGATCGGCTTTTACGCCCGATATTGCGAACTGCGCCTCGACCTGGGCAAACCATACCTCGGCGTCGTAAATAAGAATAATAATCCTTATTTTCTATTATTCTGGATCAATTAAACTGGTAGCAATCCACTTCATACTTTCATATTTATTGGCTAATGAGGTTGGCCATAATGATACTAAACTGTTAATGTAATTATATGCTTGTTTTATAATTAAGGCAATTATTTTGCCCAGGCTCATATAACTTCTATACCATTTAAACACAGAGTGAGTTTTAGAAAAGTTTTTATTTTCCAATAACTTAAACATTTTAAATAAGTAACAATTTAAAGTTTGGACATTGTGGTGGGTATTACATTGAGAGAGCATGTGGCTCCTGCTTGACTGTGGACTTAACTTAAGGCGCAGCATTGAGTGTAAAAAGCCATGATTGCCAAAATGGGGGCATACAATCACCAATGGTTAGGAAATAAGTGGATAATACTTGAATTAATGAACATTTATGACAACCTCCCAATCATTGCGATCATGGACATTCCCACAATTGTTGGACACATCAGCCATGAATCGAGTCACCCTTAATAATTTGCACTATGAATAGGCAAATTTGGGCAACATTTTCAGGTTTCGATTTTCAAGGATCATACATAAACTCAAGCCTTTGTTCCCAGAGAGGTAGGCAGGGCTACAGAATTACCTTCAACTCTAAAAACTCTGTTGATAATTCTGTAATCACAGTTTGCGCAATGTGTTGCAATGCAATGTTTGCACAATGCACAAGATGTTTACCAGCGTATTCGTGATTTTGAAGGATCAATAAGTAAAATAATAAAACAGTCCAGTTCTGTTGTTGGGGCACCCTACCAATTATTGGCATCAATATATGCATATGCTTTATTTAAAAATACAAGTGAACCTGCGGGCTATAGCCCTAACTGATAGCGCCCTTCGCTCCCTCTTCATATCGTCATCATCTTTGAGTACTTAGTAAGCCAGTGCCCCAGATATTTAATTTGGTGTACCCTTTTTAAGGGGACACCATGTTGCTTAGGCGGAGGCACTCTGGTAAAATTGTTTTTATTAAATTACCTTCCTTTACATACCTTCACGCCTGTAATCCCAGAGTGGGCTAGGCAGAGCTACAGAATTACAACTTAAAAAGTTGTTGATAATTCAGTAACCACAATTCGCACAAATGGGCTAAGATGTTTACCAGCATATTAGTGATAGGTTGCAAGCCTATCGCCTAACAGTACTACAAGCCTATATTCCCTTCGTCGCCTCTAACGACATCCACGGGAAGACATGGAGTGGCACTATTCTAACCCGGCAACCACACGGGATTTTTTTAAATTATGTTTTTAAAAAACGAAGAGTTTTATGCAACTCTCCAGCATGAGACGAATCCAATGACATATCATTTATCAAAATCGGACCATAACTGTAGATTTGATGCCATGGACAAAAATCGGCCTCGCGTAATATATTTAGAGATATTAGAGGTAATGAAAAATTCTACAATCACTGGGTGCCGTTAACTGGTATTTTAGGAGCCACTGATTGGGTTTTACCTTATGTATTCTTGTTGGTACCCTTACATTTTCTTCTATTTAATCAAAACTAATCCTCTCGTCATTCATCATAATTTTATAAGTATTTAATTAAAACTTTAGTGACAAGGATAGCATTGAGAATAGTTTCATGTGCTATTATGACTTGATATCGCCTTTTGCATTCAGAATGACTATAGTATTATTGTCAAAACGAACTAACGGCTTGAGCAATAATGTAACAGTATTTAAACTGTAATATTACACATATAATTAAAATCCGAAATACAAGTAATTATTAACTTGTAATAAAGTTCATGGCCAATAATTGATAGGGCGCCTAGTGCCTACTGTAAGTACGTGGTTTCGAGGGTGCTAATATAATAGACTTTTTTTTTAGATAATAATAATAATGAAATACTTTTCTAAAATAAAACTCGTACTAGATTACACATTTATACTGAGCCTAAGTTATCATTATCATTATCCTATGATTTGAGCGAGCTTCGTTTGTTATTGTATAATTTGAATAATAGGTTTTTTTTTTTTTAATGGCTTCTGTCCAATGGGACAACTTGCCGGTGTCACGGTTGATAGGTGCACGCGATCGGTGGATTAGTTCCCGCGACTTGACTGGAATTCAGGATTCTGATCTTTACTGGTTTATCCGAAACTACGCTACGGCACAAAGTTAATTAAACTACATCTAAAACAACAATAGGTAGACATTCAAAGTTTGACAGGTATTGTATCAATATTTAATAAATTATACCTGGAATCACGAAATAGATTTTTAAAACAAAAAAAAAAAAAACATACTTTGGACACACACAAGAAATAGGCCGACAAAAAACGCTAGATCCTAAATTTATAAAAAGTAATAAGCTAAAATTAATATTTATGTTATTTTGCAGAAGTGATTCTTAACGTAGTTAATTTAATATAATACTATGGTACTACATACTTTTTGTGTTAGAGAGTGCAGACAGATTTTAAAATATTTTTTAATAGGTTTTTAGGTTTGTAGAAATGTGCCAAATATAAAAAGACCTATAAAAGAAAATTAAGTTCGCAAACTTTCCATGTGTTAAAAATACTCGCTGTTAATATTAATTCTCCGAATAGGGATGGACGTTTCATTTGCTCCCTGATAGCACTTTATTATAAGCTGATGTCGCAATTCACAGAAATCTATCGCATAAATGTATACCCCTGTCAGAGTTTTGCCGAATCGAAGTGCGTTTCTTAGGGCCGTAATAAAATATTTTTTTTTAATATTTGCGGTTAGGATTAAATTATCGATTAAGATTTTAGAATATGAGGAAAATCAAAGTGCATTTGTAAAAGCATCAGCGTGCAGCGTAGGCTCGGCTCTATACCCTTTGGCGGCAATACGAGGGCGACACTGAAAGTTTTTAGAACTGGCCACTTGTAAACAATATAATAAAAAAATAAGTTTAAATTTTGAAAATTGAACTCAGCCAATATCATTGAGTATGTATTTCATTAATTTGTTATTCGTTTTACGATTTGGCGGCAAATTGAAAATTGTCTCTATCACGTCAGCATGAATTTAAAGCGAGAAAATTTTCGAACAATGATTTTTTATGATTTACGATGTTTCGATGTTGTTGACTACGATTGGCCTTTCACGATGAAGCCCCATCTCGTGCGACTCTTTACAACTAGTTTAATGAGTTTAAACGTGGTCGTACTAATCTCACCCATGATCTGCGTGAGGGACGGCCTTCTACGGTGACGACTGAAGATAACATCAGTGTTGTGCGGCGTATGATAGAGACTGATAAAAGAGTGGCCTATCAGCAGATTCGGACAAGCTTAAGCATCGGTATGAGTCAAGTGCACAAAATCCTCCATGAACATTTAGCGGTCAGGAAGCTTTGTGCCTGGTGGATACCTCATAATTTGACAGAGGCCCAAAACTCTGTCGTGTTGATTGGTTTCGTGAAATTATTGAAAGATTTAACGGAGGTGACTCAAATGCTGTGTTCGACATACTTACGGGTGACGAAAGCTGGATTTACTGTTATATATGATCCCAAAACTAAAAGACAATCTGCTCAGTGGGTGTTTCCTTCCGAGGAGTTGCCAACTAAAGTGAAGAGAGGTCGAAGCGCGGGAAATAATATGGTGGCCTCGTTCTTCGGAATGACAGGTCAATACGCGACAATTTTTTAATCGAAAAACAATTACTGCAGGGTGGTACACTAACAATTGTTTGCTACTTGTCTTGGAAAAAAATCGGAAGAAACGACCTCGCAGTAGGATCCTCCTTCACCACGATAACGCCTCGTCGCACACCGCCAGGCGAACGATCGACTATTTAGCGTCGTCAGATGTGGAATTATTGGGTCACCCACCGTATAGCCCCGACCTCGCACCTTGCGATTTTGCGGGCAAAGTGCTTTTCTCTGTGGTTCCATCGGATGCAGCGATTTATTGACGTGAATGGACACTATTTTGAAAAGATATAGAAACTTTCAGTTTGACCCTCGTACAATATTCTGAAAAGCGATTTACCTACACTTCGTAAATGATTGGTGATGCTATGTTGTATTTATACATTCTTGAGTTGTGTTTTTAGTGCTGAACAGAACAAAAGAAAAGGAGTTAACAGCTCCATCCTAAGGTACAATATTAGGTTTCAAATCTTGCATTAAGATTTAAGTTAAGTTTTATAAGGAGGCACACATTGATTTAAATGTCAAAAAGAATACCTATACGAGGACTGGTTCACATATTGCAGTGTTGATTGAGTTGTCAATTGAGCATAACATAATTTCTGATAAAGCTATGTTAGTGTAAAAGCCTAACGAAGAACAGAACCTTAAATTTACGTAACAGGGCCTAAAAGTACGTTGCACCTCGAGCAGAGAGGAATGGAGAAATTGACCAATTATTAGTTAGTTCAGATTCCAATTTAAAACAATCAGATTGGTCGTTTTGTCCACTTCGCTCGGCTCCTATATAGTATAAGCGCACCCTTATGCGACTTTATTAACGGCGTTCATTAGCGAGGACGTGGTTAGTATTAAGTTTAGGATGACAACCTTTAAACCGGAATCGAATTACAAACGATTTAGGTCAAATCTAAACATCATTTGGAGGGTAAATTTTATAATTTACCGAAAATGCTAGGTAGATTTAACCGCAGATCGCAATTATACAGTTACACATTTTAGTTGTCGATGATCACATTAGTACTTGTATAATATAAAAATATAAAAAATATCACTTTCGCCAGTCTATTTGTAATATAGGATATCGTGTTTTAGGCGAGTAAGGCCCAAGCGCTGGTTGTAACGATAGATATTTTAAGTCCGTTAAATTCGAGTTCCTGTAAGAAAAAAGACATTTTTTAATAGAGAAATATTTTGGTTTCAGCAAATATTATTTCGAAATAAAGGACAAGTTATTTGAAGGCTTGGATTCAAATATATTTAGAATTATAACGGTTTCTACAGAAAATTTATTTATTTATTACACAACATTAAATGAACTGAGGAGTACCCACTAAATAAGTTCTTATAGAATTCTTGCAAAAAAGAGTTTACAGGCAAGTTTTAAATTACTTAAAGTATATTCTATTCTACAACTATGATTTGGTTAATACACGGTTTCACAACAAGCGTGCATGTCACTACGATGCAATACAAGTGCTCAAACAAAATACAAACAAATTTTACAGTAGCACCAAACTAGTGATTTGGATGGTAAGTTAAAAACATTCGTTAAGGTGCACTTACACGGCATTTTTTTCAGCAATAATTGCCTTTCGACAATAGCTGTTTTACTAATAATTTGATGTAACAGAATGAGATGCAATTATTAATGCTCATAAAATTACCAGTGTAAATGCAACTTAAGCCAGGTACTTTCTGAGGCGCTAGCCGTAAGTATGTCAAGTCAAAAAAATGTTATCGATCGCGAATAAGTGTAATAGGTCTGCGTCCGTAGACCTTTTTGTCGGGTCATAAATATCAGGCTGAAACTTTCTAGATCGCTTCATTTCAGTGAGTCGGACAAACTTTATATTTGACAAAAATCTCGGTAGTGGGGACTAATTTTGCTAGAGGCCTTGAAACATGTCGATAAGTCCGGGTGCCAAAAATTTACTAATACCAAGCCGATTCTTATTGAAATTGAAAGATTAATTTATGAGAAAGTCAAAAAGTAGATTGTCCGACAAAATTAATGGGGACTATGCGCCAGTCGGACATACTGAAAATCTTGGAAATTCCAACTCAAAAAAAGTGATTAATATCAGGCTAATTTTTTTTTATGGGTTAATTAAAATTAATATAATACAACCGTAACGTTGTCCGACAAAATTTATGGGGATATGCGCCAGTCCGACACTCTAAAAATGTCGAAAATACCAGCACAAAAAAGTGATTAACTAAACTGCTATGCTTATTACATCATCAATTTAAAAATGCAGCCTCTTATATTACACCTAAGATAACATGAAACAACGACTGCACCGAGCTTCCAGTGGCGCCCTCATTACTATTATTGTGTTTTCTAACAAGCTACAGCATTTCCAGCTTCTTAATAGCTTCAGGCATATACTGCATATACTGACAATTTCGAGTGCAAGCGTGATAGGGATAGCCATATTCCTATCATGCTTGCACTCGAAATTGACAGTATATTTATCACTCACTCGTGTATCATAGAAAAACGAAGATTGCCGATCGTACATACATACATACATAAGCTCACGCCTTCACTCCCAGAGTGGGGTAGGGAGAGCAAAAGAATTACCAACAAGTCTTAAAACTTCTTGATAATTCTGTAACCACATTTTGCACAAGTAGGCTAAGATGTTTC
Organism: Acleris emargana; assembly: GCA_927399475.2. NCBI lineage: Eukaryota > Metazoa > Arthropoda > Insecta > Lepidoptera > Tortricidae > Acleris > Acleris emargana. The sequence continues at coordinate 12,746,759 of OV656841.1, read as the reverse complement.
CCAGTGAGAGAAGGCAGTGAGAGCGGAACTAACTCAGACGACAACACGCCGCGCAGCCTGCTGCAGTATACTAATGATATCACAATTACATATTATTTTCGTAACTACCTAATTAAACATAAGGTGAATTCATAATACGGAGTTATTTTATGACCGACAGCTAAGGCGAGTTAGTTCCGCCCTTTGTCTTAATTCGTGCTTGCGTTTAGATAATGGATGCAGCCCTAGCGCACATTCCAATGACGTTGCGTCATCCGCGTCCAATAGGAGCGGTGGGCATCGATAGCGGTGCGGACGCCCTCCGCCCATATAAAGGTGTATATGTAGTGACTTGTATATAATCTATGGTGGAGTTAAGTATACCACGTTGGTCCTTAAGGTCTAGACTATCAATCAGCAAAAAGGATCCGGCAAGTTATCTTAAAATCATACAGGTGTAGTTTAAGGCCACTTTAACACATTGGCAGTAACATCTTGGTTTACTGCGACATGTATGCATCTTGCTTGTGTCAGCATTAACTATACCTTATAAAAAAGCATGTAAGTTAATAATAAACGTTCTTATACCATGATGCGTTGATCTATTAATAACGTCTAATCTCCCACCATCTCCTGCATTACTTCATAGGAACCAAGCCACATCTATGGCAGGGATATTATTTTAAATTGTAAAAATGATCCATCCACTTGCTTACTGGATAATTGGATTTTTCTCAAAACGGTTCCAATTCACTTCAGTCCCAATACCTCGAAAATACATACATTAACGGTGGTAAGTCGCACCATCTTTTTCATCAGTCGTTAGGGTTTTTGAAGACACACTTACGGCTTTGCGACCAATAGACGACTAAGGTAAGAAGTGTGCTTAAACCACCGTTAAGCACAATTTTTCGTCCCGTGTTTTGCGCGCTGGTGCGAAGTCCTTGCGTATAAAAGGTTATTGTTTACCACGCTGAATAGAAACTTGAATTTCGAAAATTATAATTAAAACAAAATCCCGCTTTCGCACGTGTGGTTACTTGTTTAAGACACTACTGCAAGGTAATAAGATAAACTAAAATAACAACTACAGCAAATGAACACCACCACATTTTCACAATAACAATTCATTCACTCGTTCAAACCTTCATAAGTATAATCAACTTTATAATAATTTGTTAACTTGTTTCAAATTTTAATTAAAAACATTACAAAATAGTTCGAAGGTTTGCGCGATTTTTAAATATGTCTGGGCCAACCATACACCGACCGTCCAGTAGCGCCCTCCTTACCATTGTATTTCTAATAAATTGTCGTTTTAAATCAAGTCTTTTTGTACAACTAAACATAATTTACAGTATATATAACACATACAACAGCTTGATATCAATTGACCTTCGTTTAATTAACTTAATGCTTTAATATTCATTTTATTAATTCTTTGCACAATATTTTTACAAAATGTAACTGCGGACATAAAGTCTAAAGGCATTCTCTGCCAGCCAACAACAGGGCAACCAAGTATGGTTGATTATAAACACAATATTAGTAATGAAGGCCCCACAAGATGTCCGGCGTACGGTCCGAGCAGTCTCAAGCCTGCGGTCACTCGACACACGCTAATATATCTGCAACCGCAGTTTTATAACCACTAAATATCAACAAATTTACTTTGTAATTAGTATGCATGATAAAAAACCGGCTTCGTCTCAAAGCCTACTAATTGACAGTCGAAGTTATTAAAAGTTGATTAAAATAGCATATTTACTTTAAATATACATATAAAAATATTCACCGCGTGCTCAAAAATTCATGTCTAATCCTATCTGATACATAACTTCATCCATCGCGGGGTTCACGAACGGGTTCCCGGGGGAGTCCTCCGTACCGTTCTCCTGGCTGGTGGAGGGCTGGCCGGCGCTCGCGGGCCGCATGCCCAGGATCTCCCGGATCGGGTCCGACAGGTGCTGCGCCGACACGATCTGGTGGTATATTCCCTCCGCTGTGCTCAATATTTTGTCCACGTCAAGGCACATTGAGAGGTCGTTTACGTGCTGAAAACAAATAAAATCTCTAAATAGTGTAAAACAAAGTAGCTTATTTAACAATTACATTAAAACAACATTAAAGTAAGTTATTGTAACGTCTTGACAGTACAGGTCGCCAACACAATGGCCATTATGGGCCAGCATAAGAGTCGTATTTACTCGTTAGACTAATGAGTAAATACAAATTCATCACCTAACCATTGTAACCAAATAACAAAACGATGGATATCATCTATTTTTAGTAACATCAATTTTTTTTAATTTTGAAGACAGTCTCAAAATTAATTTTGTTTTTGATATAATTGATTTTAATTGGTTTTAAAACCTTTATAACACATTAGGATATCAAGTGTTCATAATCATCAATCAAGTGGTAATAACAATGCTATAATAATTATTGTTTGCGCATAGAATAGAATAAAAAGAGTTTGTTTATGACAATAAATTTATTACCATCTCGATGGTTTAATTTGTGTGTTATTTGAGGACACGCGACGTGTGTTAGGTTTGGTGGTTCAGAATAAAGAGAGTGATGGCGGCGGTCGGCGGCGGCGGCTGCAGGCTTCGCGAAGGCTCCACGCTATTGGTCCGCGGCGCGGCTCATGTGATTGGTCAGCGCGTCGCGCATGCGTGGAATCTTGACATATGTGTAAATCCGCGGGTCGACGAGCCGTCTCGTGGAAGCGCCGTCAGATGGCGCGAACAATTATTATAGAACTATTATTTATTAAATTATTACCATGGCAATGCTTATTATATAATTGTTTTCACGCTTCGCTTACGCTAAAGGTGGTATTCTGATACCATAACGATATCAATATAAACGGTTTATAGTACGCGACTAGATAATTGAAATGTTTCCACTAGTAAATAAAATAAATTACTAGTCCGACTTTATTACATAGTTATTTAGTTTTTTGTGTACCATTGAAGTTAAAACTTTAAAAAATATTGTAATGAACAATATAAAATAAATATTATAATTAAACATTGTTCCGTTCACAACTTATTATTTTATTTCAACTATTGGCACAACCCTGGCGTATTGTTCCTTGACATTGTTCGATGACTCAGGGCCGTATTAATAGACTAAGCTCGACTGTAATGCCCGTCTCAAGATGCGTTAAAAATGACAGTGTTCTATGGTTTGACGTTTACTTTGACGTATCTTGTGACGGGCATCTCAGCCAAGATGAGTTTAATCATAATACCTAATGGGTAGCAATAGTGTACGTATTTGCTATTGTTTTAGTGTGTATCTGTTCTTATTGTCTAATCTGTGACATAGGCCTGTATCTCACTCTTACTCCGTTTCTTAGGCCGCCTTTACACCTGTGAGTTTTACTTACGTAAGTGACTTACGTAAGCAACTTACGATAAATTTTCAAGTGTAAACACTCGTTGTAAGTGACTTACTGTAAGTTCTTACAACTTACGTAAATTGGAAAATTGCAAGTCTAAACGCGTTCGAGTTTGTTTACGGAAGCGACTTACAACTTATCGAACTAAATTGATAAGTTGAGAACTTACAAAAAAAAATGTCCTCCTCTAAACAAAAACAAAGTAAAGCCTGGTCTCCAGACGAGGTAGAAACTTTAATTACTGCTTTTGAGGCACGTCCCATACTATGGGACTACAAAAATAAGGAGTATAAAACCGCGTAAAAACAAATTTGTTGCATGTTGAACTTAGTGAAATATTTAGTACCACTCCAGAGGAAATTGCTAGAAAATTGCATAATTTAAAAGGACTATTTAGCCAAGAAGTGACAAAATTAAAGAAAAAGAGCCAAGCCAAGATTTTACCTTTTGCTTTTTTTTTCTTTTGCTTTAGTTTGGATAAAATTATATATGCAGCAGCTGCTTGAACGTGGCGACTTTGAGAAGGCATTTTATTTACTGATTTAGTAAGCAATGTAAATGGGCGTGTAATAACTTATGCAAGTTTAAATTCACAAAATTTACATAAGCATTATTTACTGTAAGTTTATATCAAGTGTAAATGCAACCGTAAGTAAATTATGTAAATATTACGTAAGTAACTTACAGGTGTAAAGGCGGCCTAAGGCTTACTAAATCAGTAAATAAAATGCCTTCTCAAAGTCGCCACGTTCAAGCAGCTGCTGCATATATAATTGTATCCAAACTAAAGCAAAACAAAAGACAATGCTGGGTAAAATCTTGGCTAGAAAAAAGAATAGCACGAGGTGCGTTTGAAAATCTTTTAAAGGAGTTGAGAATGGAAGACCGAGACCAATTTTTCAATTTTATAAGAATGAATTCGACAACTTGTGAATATATTTCGGAAAAAGTTGCACCAATCATTAAAAAAAAAGATACGTATTTTCGACCAGCAATTTCACCACCTGAGAAACTTATGGTCACTCTTCGATTTCTAGCTTCGATTCAAAGTCACTTACTACGAGTGTTTACACTTGAAAATTTATCGTAAGTTGCTTACTTAAGTCACTTACGTAAGTAAAACTTACAGGTGTAAAGGCGGCCTTACGTAGACCTATGATGGCCATCGCTTAGGGGGCCCAGGCACATCCATTGAAGTGAGTTGCCGACGGTGACGCTCATAGAGGAAAACTGCTAATCTTGAGCCGAAAAAATATATTTTAAAGTTGGCTTTCGATTTCTCTTAACCTGACCAAAATACACCGTACATGATCTTTTGTTATTATTGTTATTAACTCATTATACAAATACGTGAATCCTAGGATTTAGTACCTAAATTCCGTAAAAAACCTATGAATTACATACTGTTAAAGTAATTTTTATTAGCTGTAAATAGAATATGTTGGAGTTTTATTAAGACGAAAATAGTACATTACTACAGACGCCGGGAAGTAGGTGGTTGCAGGCCGAGTTCATATAGACGGCCGAGCGAAGCGAGGTCGGATAGTTACGAGGCTGGCAACCCCTTTTCACGGCGAGGTATGTATAGTGCTTTTCTCAAACATATGCAATGAAATAAAAAAAAAACCATCACTCAAAAAACATTTGTGTAATAGGCATTAACGCGAATATTTTTGGTCCGAACCACACAGATACAAAAAAAGAACGATTTTCAGCTATTCAGCCTGTTCATAAAACCAGCTGTCATGGCCATATTAAAATTAAAAAAAAATTACTTCCCGGCCTAGGCCTTCAATTTTGTATGAAATTCCTTTACAATTCTCTCGAGTTGTTCCGTCGGGAACGTGGCACTTTGAAGCCTAAAATAATTATCATAACGCCGACATTACATAGCATGTTTGAGAAAAATATGTTACATAACTTTTTTAATACTTTCCGTGCAGTGTTCTAAATAAAAAAACGCAGTCAATAAGAGAATAAAATTAAACATTGACATTAAATGAAAAATAAACGAATTTAGTTCTTACTTTCAATATTTCAGTAAATCCATAGTTGTTTGTGATAAGCATATCTTTTTCAGCGTCGAGTATGGCAACACAAATGAGTAAATGAAAATTAGCACATGGTAATCCCGTCCAAAGCACCTCCCATAACCTGCAAATAGAAAAAAGTTTGTTTTCAAAAGTATACTCACACTTTAACATCTTGTTAACAACTGTGTTTAAAGCTGTCTGGGACGTTATTTTACCTCGCTTATAATCATAACAATAGTTCGTTTAAACTTTATTTGAATTAGAAAAAAAGTTTAATTTCCTTTGTTTCAAAATTGAAAAATAGCAAAAGTAATTGAACTTTATTTCTTTGCTGGTTGACACAAATTCCCTTCGTATGTGGGAATTTGTTTTAGTTAATCACAAAAAGGTAATATTTTTCAGTCCAAACAATTATTTGTAGTTAAATCTTATTTGCAGACTCTACTTTATTTTGTACAGTTCGATGAATGCTCATCAAGTCCAAACTCGGTGGGCCAACATTAAGAACATTCCGAATCCATCATCGAATGAGCGAACCAAATATTGGTTTATAGTCGGACTTATCGTTACGAGTAACTTCATTAATCGCGGTTCCAATAGTTGTTGATGATGTTGATGATGATGTAGTATGTATGGAAACTTTTAACTTACTTGTAACCTTATAAGTTAGTGAAATTTTACATGGAAGGTCGAGTTGCTGATCTGAACCCTGAAGACGAATAACCCTCATAATAATGGTAAGGATTACAATCGCGACACTGCAGCGACTCGAACGACACGTATTATTAAATTCGGTTCGGTGACGTACCGAATTGAACTGTTATCGATTTATTGTGACTATATTACAGTTCAAACCTAAAACCCGAGGCACCCTGATAAAATCGTTCATGAGCTAAAGATGAATTTCCGATTTTTATGACATTACAGTTAAGCGAATACTAAGTACCATTGTTGTGTCGCGCAGTTGTGTTTATTTGAGCGCGGACGTACCTCATGATGTCTCGGTGCGAGAACTCGCGCTTGAACCAGACGAGCAGCCAGCGGAAGCAGAAGTACATGTTGCCCGAGTCCTTCTGCGCGAGGTGGCGCGCCAGCGCGGGGCTGCAGAAGTCGAGCAGCGCCTGCAGCTGCAGCAGCTGCAGCTTCATGCCCGCCTGGTCCATGTCGAAGTTCGACGCCTGCCAAATGGTCCATCGTTTATCGAGAGCCGAGGTGATATGCCAACGGGCGGAGCAAGGGAGGTGCAGGTTGGTCCTGTATGCCGCCTCGCTCTCCGACATGAATTACATACTTATATCAAAGGTGCACGGAACGAACATGTCCATTATCAGGGCCGATTTTAATATCAGTCGTTAACCTTTTGAACAGCAAAGACGTGTTGTCTGTTGTGTTTGTGTAGCATAGTAACAGTTTGGGGTGTGAGTGACACATTTTGTATTCGATGTAAGGCGTTCAAAACGTTTACTAAATGGTAAAAAATCGTAACCACTCGTTAAAATTTGTGTCACATTTTTAATTCGATTTTTGAATTTTAACTATTAGTTCAGTTAACGACTAATAAAAAATCGGCTCGTAACTTTTTGAGGTGTTGTGTCTAATGTCTATTCATGTTCATTACCTGTACTCTTATAGGTATAACTTATAAATTAAATTAAAAATAATAAACACACAGACAGTAATGAAGTGACACTCTTACGTTCGGCGAAAAAACGCTTAACATTTTTTTATTATCTTCATTCAGGTCATTTAAAAACACTCACAATTTTATCCATAAATCCGACAAAGCACCAAAAGCTGTCGACCTCGCCGCCCAGCAGAAGCAGCAGCGGGGCCAGGATGTCGCTCATGCCCTGCACGTACCCCAGGTCGAAGTTGTACATGACGTACGTCATCAGTATGTCTTGCAGCACCACCAAGTTCGGATTGTTGTCCCCCGCGAAGAAAGGGTGCGTTCTGTCCGTTCTGTTCACGTCTTTCTCTACCAAACTCTTTCTATCTCTGAACTCCGAGAACCGAGCCTCCTGCCCTTCCGTCATCGACCGCCATTGCAGTTTCATCGAGAAGTACTCCTCGGTCCGTTTCCGTTGTAACGTGCGTATTTCCGAATGGGTCATATCCCAAGGATGGTAATCGAGCAAGTACTTCCAAACAGAATTGCGGATCGAGTGAGCAACGCCCTGAGAATATTTAAAAATTAGAGCTACTAATCGCCAAAAAACATTTATGGATTTTTTAAATAAGAAATTGCAAGGTATTCATATATAATTTTATTCCCATAGCGGTTATATCGGACGTACGGTCGACCCTATATGTAACTGCACAATTTATTGCTTTGTCACTCTAACGTAATGTTTGAACTGCTGCACTAATCTGTCAAAGGAGTAAAGGCGACAAGGTACTAAAGTGTGCCGCTACTTATAAGACCGACTGTTCAAGTAAAGGTGTATAGTATATTAGTTACCCCTCTGAAGATGAGCTGTTTGACCCCATCCACTTCTAAAACTCTGCCTTGCGTGTCTTGTAAGCCTTCCCACTTCTCCGTGGAGAGCGGCGTCCCTCTAAAAAAAACTCGATCACTTATATGCGCCATTGTCATTAGAAGAAACAGCTTCAGAAGTACTTTATTTTTTAGGAGATTAAGGAAACATTTCGTTATTTGGATTTAGTTTGTTGTTCCTGCAGAAATAACAAAGTTTATAAATCAATATCTAAGGAAACTACGGATTATTTTAATAAAAACGCCAAGTAGGTCCACTCTTAGATCTTACTAAAAACTAATAAAGTAATAACACATAAAATTATGAATTGAGACAAAAAGAAAACAAGAGATTGAAAATTAAACAGTCAAATATTTTTTCGAGTTGAGAGTCGCGTAATTAATTCCTGCTGTTATACAAAAGTCCAACTCAATTTGCGTAGCGGTGTGAACTAATCACTACTTTTGTATTAAACCCAATGCAGCAGAAACAACGCGACCGAAGCAAGCGACTCACAACTCGAAAAATGACGCTCGTTTGGATTGACCCTACCTGGGTATATTTGGGCGGGGTGGCAACGTCGGCTTCACGCTAATAACTTCATATTCGTCAGACTTAGTGACCGTGGTCGCGTCTTCCAGCGCACTCATGCTCTTTGTGAGTAAGTCCGCTACCTCTTCCGACACGTCACGCTTGCCATTCGCTTCGTTACCGTAGTATACTGGAAACGAACTATCGTATTAGGAGACGAATGCCACTACCCTTACCATGAGTTAAAATAACGTACTTGGCAACGGGCAAATGCTCTGTCCCTCGCAGTATTCAGTATTCTAATAGAGTTCGAGGGACAGAGCATTCGACTCGCTAGCGAGTACGGTAATTGTAAATCATGGTAAATAAAATAAAATGCATTTATTTCAGACTACGGAATCCATATATTGTTAGTATTACACACAGAACTTAAATAACTATGTTAGTACCTAAACTTAAATGAAGAGAGGTCCAGTGCCTGTTCAGGCCACTGGCCCATCTCTCAGCGACGACGGTCAGGAGAGGTAAGGGTACAGAGCAATGTAAATAGTTTTACCGCATCGCAAGTATTCTGTACCAATAAGAATTAAGTATAACAAATACATTTCCAGTTCCTATGTTCCTAGGCAATCTTAATAAGTAAATAAAGCAATGCTACTGGCTAGCACGAAATCATTCTACATAAGCTCCTCATTGTATACGAGTATATAAGGTAAAAAACTACTCGATATTATAAAGTAACAGATAAACAAAGTAGGTATGTATGTAAATAATCAACAAATTATGAAATTGTTCATTTAAATTATTAGTTTCCGTTTCATTGTTCGCGCTACTAATTTACTCTTAAACATTCTTTTTTATCTTAGGGGATTGTCAATGATGAAATCAAGTAGGCTGAACTGTGTTCCTGTCAATATTAAATATTCAGATACACCAAACCTATTTAATTTCTGGATTAGTGAATGCCTCGTTGACCAATAATAGGTTTACCATTTTATCACAACGTTATAAGTGCTAAAGTGATATTTACTCCATTCACCTCTCCATCACACGATGTGACTATTTAACCAGGGTCCGTATTATAGTAGCCTTTATCGCGGTGGATAAACCATCCGTCACTCTCGCACCTACAAATCGATCAGAGAGTGACAGATGTGTTATTGATTTTTATCGACATCGATAAACGCGACCATAATAGCCCGCAGAGATAGTTTAGACTAAACGGACAAGCGGGAAATTGAATAATAAACGCAAATGGAAAAAAACACATTAACGGCATACCGCTGTTATAAATGTATAGTCCGTCAAGTCCGTGTGCAGCCGTCGTTGGGGGAGACGGGAGACGCCAGGGAGGCCACGCGACTGCCCTTTGCTCCTCGTAGGTAACCAAGCTAGCTATCAAACTATCAGACAGGAGGATTTTTTATGGGATGATTGTTTTATTTGTAGCCAACCAACTTTAAACCGGTTGTCTAAAAAGAATAACCCTTGTCCTCAGATAACTAGTAGTCTACGAAACATATTTCTGTATTAATAACTTTTTTTTTTAAATGGAATGTTATATCCGTACAGCCAACCCCAAAAGCCTCTGTTATTTTGAATAATCGTGGTGTGAAACATGCAACCAAAACATACAATTTCTGCTATGTTACCGATATTTCTTTGTTGTAACTAAGAGTCATATTCCCATTAACAAGTTATGTGGTTATAGAAAGCTATCCTTCGTGGACTACCATGTCTGGTTGGCAACACAGAAAAAATATATCCAAATCTCAAATCCTTTTCTTAGACCACTGGAAGTTTAACTTGCTTTCATACAAGGGACAAATGGTGAGGTTTCAGCCCCCCCTGCCCTGCTAAGTGCTAAGACAAATGGCGGTATCTCTGACAAAGCTCCTATAGCAAATGCAACCTTATTACGAAGCTTAGGACTTTTGGTATCATATCGTGGTCCTAGCAACCATGGAGTCGCTATTTCCCAATTATTATAAACACCAAAGACCAAAATCAAAGTGGTATATTTATAATAATTAGAAAATAACTACTCCATGGATTCTAGCACCACGTTATGCCACCAAAAGTCCTAACCTTACTTATTACTAACGGGAGAGGGTTGAATCTGCTTTGGCTATTCAGTTTGATATATCGCCTTTCGTCTTATGAGAACAGCGCCGCGCCCCCACTAATGCTTTTTTAACTCATCCCCGCCTACCGATACTCGTCTGTCCCCACGCCGGACGGCCGCGCACAAGCTCGTCAGAATATAGCAGTTAAAATAGGATACATACATTTCTCGCGCCCAAGGCCTGAGCAACACTGATCTGGGTATGTTCCTGGCCAGCCCAAATATGCGTGGTAGAAAATACACGAAACAAACACATATCAGTTATTGGAAAAGTTAGGACGGCATCCTAGAAGATTGTTTAATAATAAAAAATGTGGGCGATAACGGAGTAGTGTTCAACTGAACTAAAGTCAAACAAAATTATACATATTTTTGTGGCTTGGCAGCTAAACTCCAAGAAGGTGGGTAACTGCAAATAAAATTAGTCGTTGAAGCACTCTATACCCTATAGATAACAACATTAAGTTGAATATGCCTATACTATTACTATGCCTTCGTTGGTATTACGGCAGTAAAGCTCCTGACGTGGTGAGAGGTACAACTGCATGTTTTTAATAGAGCAGCAGTTTTTAGGTAAAAACGGATTCAGGTAAAATTTGGTAAAGAGATAGGCCATGTCCTGAATTATATGATAGAATACCATTATTCTGGGAAAAAAAATCCTATAAATTCACCAACAAAGGCTACTGAGTTAAAATAACATTACCTACTAACATTACTCCAAATAACATTACTGCAAATATGTGAAGGATTAAATATATTTTTGAAGTAAATTAGAAATTTAGTTTAATAATTACCAATATCTGTCAGCTTCGAGAACGCCGTCATAGTAGTCTCATAAGGCCTCTGTTTAAAGTTAGAAACCAGATTCCATACCACATCTGTCGTGTTCTCGGTAAAAATATCCAGTTCAGCAAAACTTTTGTTCAGAACTTGTGACTCTATGTTAGATTCCACCACCATGTAGGTGTTCCGGTCGTGTCGCGTCTTAGCTGTCTTGACATGGTTTTTCAAATTAGCGACGAATATTTCCGCGTTTCCGTGTTGAAAGTAAAAGGTGGTCTGCCAAATGCCCGGTTTGGTGGAGAACTGCATCTGTTGGTTGTTGCGCGTGACGCGGAAGGTCTTGAGGTCCTCGATGGGTATTCTGATGATTCGGGAGCGCGCAGTCGCGTAGTCGGAGGTGAGGTTGCCGCTGAGAGTGCGTTGTCGCCGCCCTGAAGTTAAACATATTAAGTAAGTTGATGTTAGCAATCCGGACGAAGCCTGCACGTGCACAGGGCCTAGGTATGTATAGGATTTTTATAGTTTGATAACATTACCAATGGTGTTGACGACCGCCCACTCCTGGTCCTGCGTGTCAGAGTCGATGGTGATCAGGTCATTGGGCCGCCACTCAATGCACTTGGAGCCGCCGGGGCCTAGCACCACGCACAGCATCCCGATAGAGTTAAGGTCAGTGATGGGCCGACCCATGCACGCTTTGAGCAGCACGCCATCTTGTGTGAACAGGTCCTGATGTGAAATTATGTAACAATTATGTTTAAGCATTATCTATGCAAGATATATCTGACATCCTTTCAGAAAAAAATACGAGAATATAACATAGGGAACTGCTAATCACAGTCTACCAAGTCGAGTCTATAAAAACCAGGAGAGAGCAAGTAGGGCTCTCACTAGATACACAATTTGGTTTCTGTACCAACAACACTCTTGATGAAAATTAACGAATGTCATCTGCTAGCCAGTTACAATCAGTCTATTTATCTCTTTTTAGACTTATTTTATACCACAGGGAGGCAACTGAGAATATACTCGTAGACTGTTAAATAGTAGGTGGGTTTTAAGGTCCAAGGGTAGGGCAGTCTCAAGGTTGCTACCCCTGAAAACTAGGTTATAATTGCTAGCATTTGGTCTTTGGCGGCAGGTAAGATGGTAAATAATTACTAGTAAAAAGCTAGTGACATTCTAATGTCCACAGCAATGTCAATGGAGAATAATCCAACAGAGTTCTGACCATATACATGCACTTTTAATAGGATTGTAAATTATGAAACAAAATAAATGAAACATTTTTAGGGTTCTGTAGTCAACAGTGTTCATAGTTCATACAAAAGTCTACCTTCAAGTTCTTCAATATTAAATTTATTTATTTATTGCCTCGAAAACTTGTAGTCAATCTCTGATATTTCTCTTTGTTTTAGAAGAGTGGTATACTAAATTGACCAAACATTATTATCACTATCATTTTTGTAACTTAATGTCAAAGCTACATTTTTATTTTATTTTTGGTTTAGGAAGGTGAAAAGACTAGGAACTTTCTTTCATGAACTTAATAATTTTCTAGGATACAAAGTGTGTATTTAAATATTTGTATACTGAATTTCATCAAATTCAGTTCAGGCATTATTGAAAGACTACCATCCATCCATCCAAAAAAAAAACTATAATCACAAATGAGAATATTGTATGGCATGCATACACAGCTAGTTAAGTAACAGAAACAAAATGAGGACAGATAGCTTATCATACATAAACAACTGGTCATTGACCTCTCGAACAGAGTAGTATAGACCTCAGGTTTTCATGTAATTAGATTGTTATGAAGTAAAATTGCCTGTGCCAATACATTTTATTTTTTAGAGCTACAGTGATTCACCTAAAGCCAGACTGTGTCACATAACATATCAATTCTGTATTTATATTATTCACTCATACCCTTGTTCTTAGCCTAATTGTGCAAATTGTGGTTACAGAGTTATCAACAAGTTTTTACAGTTGTTAGTAATTCTGTAGCTCTGCCTACCCCACTCTGGGAATGAAGGCGTGAAGGTATGTATGTATGTATGTATGTATGTATGTACACATACCCATTATGCAGTCCAACCCTATTTCTTATTGTTTTTATGTTAATAGCCTATAGATTGTGTACAACGTTACAAGAAAAAAAGTCAATTGTTCGGGAAGAAATTGGCAACATTTTTATACAAAAAACTACCTAAATGCAGTGGTTGCTACTTTTAAGGATATTGTTGTTGTACTTGTCACCATGTCAATCTCTTAATGACACCACCAAAAATGTTTAGTTCAATTAACTATTCAGTTAGAACACACACAGGTCATGCTCTCTTTCTAATTAAATGTATACTAGAAGGACATGAAATAGCATGACGTGTTTCTGAATAATAGACCGATTTTATCAACTTCGATTAGTATCAAATATCCTTGAGTATTGAAGTGACGCAATAATAACTACCTATGGAAGATAATAGTAAAATAATGCTAAACTACGCGTAATTAACATTTGTGACCCAAGGTCGAATTAATGAACAACAAAACAAAGAATATGCATTGGTACGGCCCAGGAATCAACCTCACCTTACACTGCTCGGGAATGTCTTCAACGGAACTTGAAGACATCGTGCTTTTTGCAACACAAAGCAAAACCTAACGCTAGGCACAGACATAAATATCTAAAGGGGAAACACAAAAATTATACCATAATCTTATAGGGAAATAATTGTCAACAAAAAGGTAAACATGACATTTTCTTCGTCGTTCATAAATACCACAGACAGAACGTAGTGTTATATTTTATATTCTCTCTGACCTCTCTTTGACAGACCGTAAATAAAATTATAATTCCATCCAAGGTAGGCTGAGCCACAGAGTATAGTATACTTTAACTTGCCTTAAGGTGGATTCCCAATGAGAATATTGTAAGCGATAAAAAAACACAAGCTAAAAACACGTATCCTTATTAATCCTTACTAGTATTACAAATGTGAATAGTGTTTGTTGCTTTGTTCCGTCTTCAAGGCCTAAAATGACTGACATAAAAGTTGTCACAGAGATAGTTTTTAGCCTCGACACGAAGGGTGTTGTGTCTCAAAAACCGGCAAAGTGCGAGTTGGACTCGTGTGGAAAGGGTTCCGTATAAACGTATTTTTATTAAATAGGAATCTTATAGGTTTTCCTGCAATCTACAAGCAATGACTATATTATGTATTATTAAAAAAAAAATAGGATCGGTAGTTTTGGAGATCAAAACTATTTATTATACAATAATAACAAAAATATATTTGAGATCCTCATAACGAACCTTTTCATTCGATATTATGACACAGTAAGGTTCGCAAAACTTTTTTTTAAATTTCCTTATTTGACCCCCGAAAATTACCCTTATTTAAAAAAAAATATTTACTTTGTACATCTGTGTTTGAGTCATAGGATTACACCATTCCACCAAATTTCACCTGATTTGGTCCAGTAGATTCGGAGCAAATTGGCCGAGACAGACGGACGGACAGACAGACGCACGAGTGATCCTATTAGGGTTCCGTTTTTCATTTTTTATACGGAACCCTAAAAATTATACTGTTCCTGAGGGAATAGCCATAAATTTACGCGTTGTGGACAAAATCTAATAAGTAACATAAAATAAAGCGTACCTATCGTTGTATAATTGAATTTTAGATGAAACATTGTGGATTTTTTATTTTATCAGTAGGAAGGTATGGCCAAAGAGTAATTGGGATACAACTGGTTTTAACATACATACATACATTAAATCACGCCTGTTTCTCAGAGGGGTAGGCAGAGACCACTTCTTTCCACTTGCTACGATCCTGACAAATTTCCTTTTCTTCTTCTTCTTCTGTTTTTAACAATGTATGAAAATTTCAAACTATTTCGAGGAATAGGTTTCTCGAATCAATCTCTGCAGTTAGATGTAAAAAATAAGGTAAGTGAATGAATTATATTAAAATTAAGGAATGACCTTCTTTTAACCGATCCGCTATATCAACTTTTTTGTGGTTTTATAATAATACGCTATAGTTCATTTATTTTAGGATGAGAAAAAAAAAGAAAAAGAACCAGTAGTCGTCAACTCTAATACTCGCTGGCAGAATTAATAAGAATCTATGCACTCAATATATTGTATCTGTGCATGTGTCATTAATGTTTTTGTGTTGGACAAAACATTGGGTCTCGATATTATATAAAAAATTAACTATAAAACTATTTGAATATGTATATTATTATATTGGTTTCTAACTGCTATACTTAATTGATTTACCTAATTTAAGACTGACTATTCCGGATGAAGTGTCATCGTTTCTCCGCTAAAGAGTTACCAAGTAGGGTAGAGATTAGACATGTAGACTAAACGAGCAGCTGCCAACTTTAACAAGGAAATGAACAACAAACAACTCACAACAAAAACAAACTATGGAACAATATCAACGCTCACGCTCTCGAACTCAGGAGAAAATGACAAAACATAACATGAGACATATCACATAAGGGCATTGTGACGTTCAATCTGTCAAAAAATGCAAACTGTGGCGTTATTAATGATCAATTTAAAATTCACTAGGTTCGCTATATTTGACAGGTGACAGGATAGTATTTGATTTACTCGAGTTATATGCTTAGACGTTTCGTTATTTTGTTAACACAGGTTTGTAACCCCTGCTTCTTTAGGTATTTTATAGACCACGTTTCTAATTGAAGTAAATTTAATCAACAAAAATAAAAAACGCAATGTACATATTAACGAATATGACTTAAAGTAGGTACTGCTGCAATAGATTATAACGTTCATTTAATATTTACTGTGAAATAGCAGCAGTCAAAAAAGACGTTTTGGAGCAATATTTTTGTATAACTATTATGTTGCGTGTAACGTGCCCAATAAAATACCTTTATTTCTTTCTGTATCATGCTAAAATAAATGAACTATAGCTATTCCCGTGCCCACTTCGTTGGAAAATAAACATTTTTTTGGGTTAATACAGGGTGTCCCGTAAGTACCACGTCAAACTTAAGGGGGAGGTAGGTGAGCAAGCCACCTACCTAACATGGAAAAATCGCCTTAATAAAAGTCGCACCGTTTTCGAGATATTTTAATTTTTCTGATTTTTAGAAAAATGTACACCCGCACTAAGTTTGTGATCTGTGGTATTCGGAATTTATTATTTTTTAATTTTTATTTTATTGCAAAACAATCTTGAATAGTTGTGTTATCAAATGGTAAAAACCATTGAAAAGTAACTATTGTAGTTTTTTTTATTTTTTAAATTAAATTTAAAATTTGCCTCTTCCGTTTTATTTTGGTAAAACTTTAGCCCCTCCTGGTGAAAAAAAAATACATGACCACTGGTTAGCCAATTAGATTAAAAACATGCTCGTTTAATGGGCATTTAAAAATGATAAATACTTTATCATCAAAACACTAATAAATTTTTTTTTTAAAGAAAAGCGTAAAATACACCGCAATTCACGTTAACCCAGTACTGCCACCCAAGCGTACTTGCGACGCGAGCTGTATCAGAATTCCATTCTAGTTTAATTCAGCAGCAATGCAAAACTAATTGCTCAAACTAAAATCTTTAAATTTCGGTAACTTCGATCGAAATTTAAAAATATTTTTTTGAACCCAATCTTACTGTTTATTTGGTGTGTGGTTAAATTTAATTACTTACTTTTGTGATTTAACCCACAGTCACAATTGTCACAAAGGCCAAATCGTTAAGCAAATCAGAGTCCGAAATACAAGCAAAAACAGTTAGTCGGAAAAACATCAAACATAAACGACAAATCACAAAAGTAAGTAATTAGATTTAACCACACACCGAATAAACAGTAAGATTGGGTTCAAATGTGACAATAAACAAATAAATGAGGAACAAAATTATTTTTAAATTTCGAACGAAGTTCGAAGAGTTTTAGGACAGTTTTTTTTTAAATAAAGAGTTTGGCATTATGCAGGTTGTAAGCCCAAATCGAATAATTATCTACTTGGAATATCGCAGATTAAAAGTTTTATAACTTTTTTTTAATAAATTAAGCGAAATTTAAAGATTTTAATTTGTTCGATTAGTTTTGCATTGCTGCTGAATGAAACTAGAATGGAATTCTGATACAGCTCGCGTCGCAAGTACGCTTGGGTGGCAGTACTGGGTTAACGTGAATTGCGGTGTATTTTACGCTTTTCTTTAAAAAAAAATGTATTAGTGTTTTGATGATAAAGTATTTATCATTTTTAAATGCCCATTAAACGAGCATGTTTTTAATCTAATTGGCTAACCAGTGGTCATGTATTTTTTTTTCACCAGGAGGGGCTAAAGTTTTACCAAAATAAAACGGAAGAGGCAAATTTTAAATTTAATTTAAAAAATAAAAAAAACTACAATAGTTACTTTTCAATGGTTTTTACCATTTGATAACACAACTATTCAAGATTGTTTTGCAATAAAATAAAAATTAAAAAATAATAAATTCCGAATACCACAGATCAAAAACTCAGTGCGGGTGTACATTTTTCTAAAAATCAGAAAAATTAAAATATCTCTAAAACGGTGCGACTTTTATTAAGGCGATTTTTC
This sequence comes from Acleris emargana, assembly GCA_927399475.2. Classification (NCBI taxonomy): domain Eukaryota; kingdom Metazoa; phylum Arthropoda; class Insecta; order Lepidoptera; family Tortricidae; genus Acleris; species Acleris emargana. The sequence goes on along the minus strand of OV656841.1, from coordinate 12,728,814 downwards.
CATGTTAGGTAGGTGGCTTGCTCACCTACCTCCCCCTTAAGTTTGACGTGGTACTTACGGGACACCCTGTATAAGTAAGTAAGAAAGTAGTAGGGGTAGGGTTAACAGCCTGACACTCAGAAATAACGTGGCTTTCTATAAGTAAAAGAAATCCAGAGATCCGAACGTCAGAAACTTAACTTTTATATAGATATATGATTTGGATGTAGGTTAGATTGATTTATCCCTGAATCATGATTATACAGAAGCTGCCCGGGCTTGTATAAACGCATCGCTAGGTTGTTGTTCCTTTAGCCCAAGGAAATTGTACTAAACGGAGCGTTGCGTTGCCTTGGCTGAATGAGGTTCTTATAATTTTTGTCGACTTTAAATCTCAATACTCAATCATTTATTGCATTCCACAATATTAGCTTGATGATGTGGTTATAAAAATTCATCATTTTTAAACATTTAACAGTAAAATTAAGAAGTAATTAACACCAAACGAAATAATGGAAATGACTTTACAGACAATTAATTTGTTAGCAGAAAAATCAAGGAAAGTAAAATTAGTCATTGTTTATTTACTTTATTATCATCTTAAGCTTGTAATAAACACATGTTTGAAACGGTACATAATCAGCTCTTAAGGTACTCGTGCCTGTAATTAGACATGCGGCACTCGTACCTTAAGACGCTACATTATGTACCAGTTAATAACATACAAGTACATAAATAACTATTGCTTTACTTGACGCAAGATTTTATAAATATCAGGGCAACAATCTCACACAAATTGACCTAGTCCTTTCCTATTCCCAAACTAAGCTCTAGGCTTGTACTATGGGTACAAGACAACGATATATTCACCTACATAGATAAATAAATACTTAAATTCAGAGAAAGCATTCAAGACTCAGGAACACTCGCGCTCATTACAAAAAAAAATGCCATTTCCGGGATTTGAATTCGGGACCGCTAGTTTCGAAGGCAGGTTCACTACTAACTAGTTAACGTGTTTTATTTTACAACTTTGTCGGCGTAATTTAAATGTAAGTATATCTATGCCTTTCAGCTCTGTAGTATCAAGAGTCTCTGTACTAGACCGCGGACAGACGGACAGATGGACAGGGTGTTCATCCGTCCGTCTGTCTGTTAGCGAGCTGTATTTCATGAACTGTAACAGATAGATAGTTTAAATTTACAGTGAGTGTATGTATGTATATCTATTTCCGCAATAACAACAAATACTAAAAAGTAATTAAAACCCCACCATTTTTATAAATGCGATAGTTACTCCTTCACCCTACAACGATGGCTAGACAGATTTGGATGAAATTTGTAAAGATACACCTATATACCCTGGATTAACCAAAGTTTCCGAGACAATAACAATAATTTAAATCTACGCCGACGAAGTCGCAGGCAGGAACTAGTTAAAAATAAAGGGGTTCCCATACAAGAAATGTGGGTTAAGTACGAGGGTGCATTGAAAAGTTCTGAGCCTAAGGTTGAATATAATAAAAAAAAAACAAATAAATACTGGCAGGTCAAAGTCCCATATTTAGTCGCCATTATGCACTATCTTTTGTTTTTTTCCTGTCAAGATAATATAAGGTCACTGATTTTTCAAGTAATGGATAAAATTGAGCACCGTTCTGTCATAAAATATTTGCAAAAGAAGGGGTTAACACCAAAACAAATATTTTAAGATATGAATCAAACATAAGGGCAATCTGCTCCATCGTATGCTACCATAAAAAGATGGGTAGCTGGTTTCAAACGTGGCCGGGAGACTGTTCAAGACGAGCCTAGGAGTGGGCGGCCGTTGACGGCTACTACGGACGAAAATGTCAATAATATATTAGATGCGATAATGAAGGATAGGCGATTGAAGATTGTGGAGATAGCGGAAGCAATGGGTATTTCTTATGAGCGGGCACAGAACATCATCACCGATGTTCTTGGATTTTCTAAGGTGTCAACCAGGTGGGTGCCTAGACTGCTTTCAGTCGAGAACAAACGAGTACGTGTTACAATTTCCCAAGATTGTTTATGTATGTTTCAACGTGACTCCGACGATTTTTTCAATCGTTTTATAACTATGGACGAGACATGGGTCCACCACAGTACACCAGAATCGAAAGAACAATCCAGGCAATGGAAAAGACCAGGTTCACCACCACCCAAAAAAGCCAAGGTCATTTTGTCAGCTAATAAGGTAATGGCCTCAGTTTTCTGGGATTGCAGGGGGGTTATCATGAATATCATGATATACTATCTCGAAAAGGGCAAAGCAATAAATTCGGACTACTATTGTGCTCTTACGTCGTCTGCGTGAGGAAATTAAAATAAAGAGACCTGGAATGCTGTCGAAAAATGTACTGTTTCACCAAGACAACGCTCGCGTTCACACTTCGGCGAAATCAATGGCACAAATATATGATTGTTGATTTGTAGTGCTGCCGCATGCCCCTTACTCGCCGGATCTAGCTCCTCCCGATTATCATCTCTTTTCAAACCTCAAAAAACACTTGGGAGGACAAATATTTTCGACAAATATGGAGGTACAAGAAGCAGTACACTCATATTTTAACGACCTCAGCGATTCTTTTTTTTTTGATGGGATAATGAAGTCGGAGGCGAGGTGGACTAAGTGCATTGACCTTCATGGAGAATATGTCGAAAAATAAAATTGTTATAAAAAGTGAGCCCGTTACTTTTTTTTACCAGGCTCAGAACTTTTCAATCCACCCTCGTATTATACGGTGACACGAAATCCTTAATTTGCGAGTCCGATTTGCAATTGGCCGGTTTTTTTATTTCAATAAATTAAAGCGTAGATAAGTTAAATTAAAAAGTTATGATTTTATGATCTTCGATCGCTCTCCAATTTGAACATATCAAGTGCTTACTATTTAATTTTCCTTTAAGTTATAAGAAAACTTCTAAGATTTGCGACTTTCCGATTTATATTCATGAGATGAGATAATTAATATAATACGTCGTTGTCAAAAACTCGTTAAACCAGCTTAAAGTCCGGTAAAAACGACTTGATAACTTCATATTTACTAAACCTGTTAATCGGAACATTTTAGCGTGTTCGTTTTGGCGGGGGCATGCCCCTAGATAACCGGTGAAATATACACTACTGACTGAGACATGAGAGACAAAAAGAGTGAAACTACGAATCCTAACAAGAAGTGGTCAGGATCGCCGCTCGCCGACTGGGTGTACAATTCTAATACTTACTTTGCCTGTGGTTGTGTGATTGAAGTGCTTTTAGATTTTCTTGCGCGCGTCGTTGATGAATGAAGGTAAGTTGAGAAATGTGCCTACATATACATTCGTCGGTGGTACTGCAAAACCGCGTAAGTAACAAATTTATGATACAGCAAAAAAGCCTTATCGGCTTGTAAAAAAGGTGCATTTTGCTCCTTATTTAAAATGTTACTTACGCGGTTTTGCAGTTTCACCGACGATATAATAATTTATTTATTTATTTAATCTTTATTGCACAGAAATAGTACAAATGGCGGAGCTATTAGGCATTAGCCTATCCAACAAGCATAATCTTGTCTTAAAAAAGCTCTTGTAAATTAATTTTAATCGCTTATAAGTGTTGATTTGGTCGTACTTTAAGAAGAAACGTATTTAAGCGATTACTAAAACTCAACCCCTAGAGGGATGTAACGATTACGGGTGTTGCAAAGTTGTAATGGGAAAAACTATTTTTATAGTCAAATTTAGTTGAAACTTAGTATAAATACTCTTCAATGCAAATAATGAGACACGTATTTCAGCGATTACGTAAATTCAACCATTAGAGGGATGAAAGGGGGTGGCAAAGTTTGCATAGAAAAAATATTTTATGTTCATAATTACTTGAAAGTTGGTAGAAATGCTCTGCAATGCAAATAATGAGATAAGTATTTCAGCGATACCTAAAATCAACCCCTACAGTGATGAAAGAAGGTTGCAAAGTTTCTTTGTAAATAATATTTTTACATACAGTATGAAACTCTTGAATAAAACTGATTTATATCTAGGGCCATGAATCACTCGCGTCGCTCAGGATTCCAACAATTAGCAATTAGTCGTTAGTATCCTTCACTTGCTCGAGTCATCAGTGGCCCTCGCTTTAAATCCGTCCATTATTTACTAATTGCATAATATAGGTACTATGTAGTTTTTATGGGATTTTGGTAATTTTTGAAGAAAAAAAGGCGGAAATGTATACAGGGTGTCCCGTAAGTACCACGTCAAACTTAAAGGGGAGGTAGGTGAGCAAGCCACCTCCCTAACATGAAAAAATCGCCTTAGTAAAAGTCGCATCGTTTTCGAGATATTTGGATTTTTCTAATTTTTAGAAAAATGTACACCCTTACTGAGTTTTTGAGCTGTGGTATTCGGAATTTATTATTTTTTAATTTCTTTTTTATTGCAAAACAATCTTGAATAGTTGTGTTATCAAATGGTAAAAACTATTAAAAAGTAACTGTTATAGTTTATTTTATTTTTTAAATTGAATTTCAAATTTGCCTCTTCAGTTTTATTTTGGTCAAACTTTAGCCCCTCCTGGTGAAAAAAAAATACATGACCACTAGTTAGCCAATTAGATTAAAAACATGCTCGTTTAATGGGCATTGAAAAATGATAAATATTTTATCATCAAAACACTTATAAATATATTTTTTTTAAAGAAAAGCGTAAAATGCACCTCAATTCACGTTTAGCCAGTACTGCCAGCCAAGCTTACTTGCGACGCGAGCTGTATCAGAATTCCATTCTAGTTTAATTCAGCAGCAATGCAAAACTAATCGAACAAATTTAAATCTTCAAATTTCGCTTAATTTATAAAAAAAATTATTAAACTTTACATAAATCTGCAATATTCCAAGTAGGTAATTATTCGATTTGGGCTTACAATCTGCACAATGCAAAACTCTTTATTAAAAAAAATGCTGGCCTAAAACTATTCGAAATTTAAAAATAATTTTGTTCCTCTTTTGTTTATTGTCACATTTGAACCCAATCTTACTGTTTATTCGGTGTGTGGTTAAATATTATTACTTACTTTTGTGATTTAATCCACAGTCACAATTGTCACAAAAAGGCCAAATCGTTAAGCAAATCAGAGTCCGAAATACAAGCAAAAACAGTAAATCCGAAAAACATCAAAAATAAACGGCAAATCACAAAAATAAGTAAGTACTTAATTAAATTTAACCACACACCAAAGAAACAGTAAGATTGGGTTCAAATGTGACAATAAACAAAAGAGGAACAAAATTATTTTTAAATTTCGAACGAAGTTCGAATAGTTTTAGGACAGTATTTATATTTAATAAAGAGTTTGGCATTGTGCAGGTTGTAAGCCCAAATCGAATAATTACCTACTTGGAATATTGCAGATTAAAAGTTTTATAACATTTTTTTTATAAATTAAGCGAAATTTAAAGATTTTAATTTGTTCGATTAGCTTTGCATTGCTGCTGATTTAAACTAGAATGGAATTCTGATACAGCTCGCGTCGCAAGTAAGCTTGGGTGGCAGTCCTGGCTTAACGTGAATTGAGGTGTATTTTACGCTTTTCTTTAAAAAAATATATTTATAAGTGTTTTGATGATAAAATATTTATCATTTTTCAATGCCCATTAAACGAGCATGTTTTTAATCTAATTGGCTAACTAGTGGTCATGTATTTTTTTTTCACCAGGAGGGGCTAAAGTTTGACCAAAATAAAACTGAAGAGGCAAATTTGAAATTCAATTTAAAAAATAAAATAAACTATAACAGTTACTTTTTAATAGTTTTTACCATTTGATAACACAACTATTCAAGATTGTTTTGCAATAAAAAAGAAATGAAAAAATAATAAATTCCGAATACCACAGATCAAAAACTCAGTAAGGGTGTACATTTTTCTAAAAATTAGAAAAATCCAAATATCTCGAAAACGATGCGACTTTTATTAAGGCGATTTTTTCATGTTAGGGAGGTGGCTTGCTCACCTACCTCCCTTTTAAGTTTGACGTGGTACTTACGGGACACCCTGTATTTAGGCTAATGTTTTTATAAATAAAAAAATGTTACATTTGGCAATTTATGAAAAACGAAATGTATGAAATGGGGGTTAGAATTTATTAAGTGAGTTCGGTTATTGTTTAAATGAAAAACGTGTAAATTGGCGTCAGGGCTACTACTACTAACATCTTTTATCTTTATCTTCGGACAAAATATCCCAGTAAATGGTGGTGGTAAATTGGCAGTAGAAGTTTATACGGCATTTTGACCATTTTTGAAGCGATAAATATGAAAATGTAAATTCATATTTACTCAAGGAGGTGAAATGAAGTTTGGAAGAGAGTTTTTCATTTTTGAAATGAGATTCGTGAAAATCGTTGTTCAGGATAAATATTAATAAAAAAATCATCATCATCATCATGTCAGCCGAAAGACGTCCACTGCTGGACATAGGCCTCCCCCGAGGCTCTCCACTCAGACCGGTCTTGTGCTTTTCGCGATCCTTACAAGGTCGTCACTCCATTCGGAAAAGGGGGTAGAAGTTGGGATGGGAATTTGGTAATTTTTGAAGTGAGAAATGTGAAAATTCAATACCCGTTTTCACAATAATTATGTACTTTATTGTATTTAGTGCAAAGAAGTTTAAATAAATAAAATAGAAACAGACACTTTGTGATAATTACAATTATCTACCTATTACGGTTAATGAAAGATAGACGGACGGACCTTCTGACAGACAGACAGATGGACGAGCGGACGGACAGCAGAGGCTTGGTAAGTCCCATTGGCACCCTTTCGGGTATGGAACCCTAAAAAGCAAAATGTTTTTTTTCGTAGAATGTTGTTTGCCGATCTACTGCTGGCAATAGGCGAGGTCGAAGTCATCCGCCCAGGTGTGAAGCTGATACAGACATTGTTGGCATTTATTTTTGCCTTACGTCTTAACTCGATGGAATTCCCACCTCAAGCCACTGTTAAACGTGAGTATAAATAAATACACATCAAAAATGTCCAGCGATGAAATATATCCGTGGCTACAATATTTTTTTACTAAAATGTATCGCGAATCGCAACGCAAGAAATTGTAAAATATCGAGGCATATTTATTTATCCCTAGACATTTTTTCATGTTTGTGGAATAAATCCCGGTCTACGTCCGTCTCTAATCCAGTGACGTTGAATATACCACCTTAAATCTATAAACAAACTTAGATTTCCGCACGAAATCATATAAGTATCTATCTACTCCTTAATTTAATTTAATACTTATACTGGACTGGGAGCCGGAACATTATTACAAGACGGTAAGTAAGAATAATAATAAGAAGAATAAGAAAAAAATATTGCCACACACCAAGAAAATTTACAGACAGACAGTATTTACAATTTAGACTTAGTTATATTCTTAAATGATCTCGGTCGAGTGACAAAAGGAGCGGGCTCAGCGAGTGCTGCGAGCGCGGGCGCAGCCGCGTGCCGCGTCTGTGCAAAAAAAGCTCTGCTTGCTCTTTACAATTTATAAAAAAAAAACACATTTAAAAGAAACAAAAATAGTAATAAGTAGGTAGGTCAAAGAGTAGTGTAATATACTGGGAATATATGAGGTAGGTACTTAATTGTTTTTTTGGCGAATATGAGATCTTCATATAGGTAAGTACATTAGGTATTACCTTCTTAAATTTACTTAAATGAAAGCCATAATACATTGTTTAATAAAATAAAATAAAATTAACTTGTACTTAGTATGTAATAGGGGAGGTAGGGGTGCATTGGGCACTTTTTTAGATAAGTCATAATAAAACTGCATTTTTTTAACAAAATCCACTTTTTATTTCTTATGTCAAAAGCTCACATATTTGGCTCAAATTATAGCGAAGAAAAGTTATACGATTGTAATCAGTCTTAATGATATAAGAGATCTTATGAACCCTGTCAAAAGTGGCCAAATCTCCCAATGGTAGGGTGGTTTGGGCACCTCTGTGGGAGGATTGGGCATTGTATTATATACGCCACATAATTTTAAATTATTTAAATATTATATAATATAACTATTAAAACTTGTTATATAAATCAACAAACAATCATTTTCTAAGACTACTATACTTCAAAAAATTAACAAATAATTAAGATTATACTAAAACTATAAATAGGGACTTAATCACGTAATAAATAAACATTTTCTGTAGTATTTTATTTTTATTTTTGAGGTAGGTATATGCATAGCTGGGCACCGTTAATCAAACAGTTAACTTCGTTAATCGTTAATCCGCTACAAAAAAAGTTAGCTTCGTTAAACGTTAACGCGTTACATTTCGGAAGAATTAACGCAAGTTAACGTTAATCGTTAATCCGTTAATATGTGAAAAAATGCATTTTTATATCGTTGCGTTAGTGAACTTATAAAACCTGTTGGTTTGGGTTCTGGAAGTTAACAGGATAGGAACAAAACAAAATACAAAAGGGCATAAGGTGCATATTCCCTTTCATGAACATTAACATGTTGAAGTTCTCGTCTGAAAGCGAGGCTCGTTTTGGAGTTAAAATGTCTTTACCCGTGGAAAACAGACGTTTAATTGCAGCGCTTGAGGGTATAGCAGTAAGTATTGTATTTATTAATGAATAGATTTATGAATATCTGTTCCCCGAGGAATGCAGCATCTTTGAACGAGTCTTTTGATTTCATGTCCAGCCACATTTTAACGAGACTTTGCGCTTTACTCTTTAAAGAGTTGGAGCTCTTTGGTTTTTCTATAGACTGAGTGACAGAATTGAAAAAGTCTTCCTTGTCATCATCGTTGTTTCTCACACTACACACTCGCTGCTACGCACCGCCCTGCACTTGTCGTTTCATACTTGTCTGAACCAGTTTTCTTGCCGCGCCGCCGCGGTGCCGTTCGGTAAATAGTAGGCATTGGATTAACGATTAACGGACTTCTGCATATTAACGGAAGTAAACGTGTCCGTTAACATTTTAAAAAGTTAACTTAAAAGTTAATCCGTTAATCAAAATGTTAACTTCGTTAATTAACGATTAACGGATTAACGAGTTAATGCCCAGCTATGGGTATATGTTTATTTATTACGTAATTAAGTCCCGATTTATAGTTTTAGTATGTGTAAATATCGTGTGACTTAATAATGTAAACATAATGTACCTACTTACTTGCAATAGTTTTAATTTTTCCTCCCTTTGAAACTTCATCTATGGCACGTAAGATTATGTCTTTGGGCGGATTTCTGGAACGTTGTTCGTTATGTAATGGAGTTCCACAATTTGCGTATGGATGTAATGTCACGTAATGGATGTGACGTATGTCTACCTGTTGTTATTCAAATTAAAATTACTTGTAAATTACTGATTATTATTGCAAACTGATACTACTACTTAAATTATTAATAGTTTATAAAAATATAACTACAAAAACATAACGCTAAACAGTAATATTACCTTCAAAAACGCCCGTTCGTTGTGGAAGTAATATTTTGGCCACGTGACGGTCTACACTTTCACTCAATGTTTTGCTTATAACTAATCTGGCAAAACAAATTTTAACGGCTGTTTAGGGTAAAAAATGTTGCCATTTATCAAATTAAAATCTAACTTTGGTAGTTTTGACATTGAATCTTGAAAATAATCGTCGTGACGTGTTGCGGAATTTCTTCAGGAACATATTTTAAGACTTGCAAATTTTGTAGGTTTTATAATGTTTTGAGCTCTAAATGTCTTGTCTTTCGGTTGGTTTCAATATTTTGAATATATGACTTTTTACAAAATTAAACCAGAAGGTATCAAAGAGTGGGACAACAATATAAAATTTCACTTCAAACTTTGCGGGGTGTGGACACATGAAATTTCGCTCCCAATATTTTGTTTTACTGTAATTTTTCAGTCGGTTTAGGTTTATAGTTATTTTTAATATAGATAGTCAACAGGTTATTAGTTACTTAATCGATAGGTACCAAAAATATGATGTTATGAATCGATGCCTCTGTGGTAAACGAGTTAGAAGTCGTAGGACACGCTATTTTACGGTGTACAACGTTCCAGAAATCCGCCCCTTTAGGGTTTTCGCGTCGTTTATTTTTCTTTTTAATTCAAACGGCATTTTTCTAAAATAAATAATCAAAATAATTAGTAAAACAAATTTTAATAATATAGAACAACAAAGTATTACGTATTAGTATTATACCCAAACACACAGTAATGGCGGGAGCATTGGGCATGCCCAAACCGCCCTTCAAAATCAGTGCCCAAGGCTCCCCATACCCTCATTTTACAAATGAATTGTAATATGTTTGTTTTTATCAAATGTTTTACCTCAATTTATAGGATACTATTATCTTAAACACATAATTAGACAAAATCAAAGAAACTTACACCTTTCTGCAGATTTCTCTGTTATTTCTCTTCGAAATCACAACTTAATATCTACTTTTGCACGCACGAAACCGTCGACCGTCTGACAATTAAACGAAATGACAGATGACATTTATCTGAGCGGTGTTGCTAGTTGCTAAGCTAAATTACCACAGTACACGAAATTTAATATCTACTACACGTCTCGAGTTACAAGGGGGTGCCCGAACCTCCCGACTGCCCAATGCACCCCTACCTCCCCTACCTATAATATGACACCGAAAGCTTTATTACTTAAAATGACTTATTATGTGTAACTTTATATACCTACTTAAATATAAATATTTGTAATTTTTACTACCTATTAGAAATATTTGAATAATACTGAACTACTTATTATTGTTCAAGTTTAGCTGTTTGATAATTAATGCGCTTTTTTTTTAATCTGATGAACCCGATGATCCGGTGAATATGAAACTAATTGGATCAATTGATTTTTATGTGGTTAAAGACGGCGATCGGTTCGACTTCATAATAGTGGGTGCGGGCTCCGCAGGTTGCGTGCTGGCCAACCGACTCACCGAGGTCGCCGACTGGTCGGTCCTGCTCGTAGAGGCTGGGGACGATCCGCCGATTGAGGCTTTGGTAAGTTTCCAAAGTTAAACATGATAAACATGTACATCTCAAAAGCGCATACAATCTTGGAGGGTCGTGTTGGAAGATTGGTTTTTTACGGGCTCTAATATTGATGATTTTTGGATATTATATCTTTCTGAGTCTTAGATGTTCTCTGTGTAGAAAAAAAAAAAAAAAAAATTCTCAACATGACTTAATTCCAACTTATGAAGCAAGAGATTTGGTGTGTTTTCGTATTTCTGCAAAATCATGTGAAATCTTAAAGTCGATTTAATGAGTCATCAATATTGACCGGTGTCCAAGCGGATCTTTAGTTGCTTTGAATACATTCGTATCAGAATTTAAAGCTAGAGGTCTGTTCAATATGTCACGCAAATTTGAACTCTCTACAGGAACTCTTACAAAAGTTGGGGCCGTTATCAGTATCATCGTCGTGCGTGATTTTAACTATGATTTTATCGTCCGAAATGGGAATACTTCAAGCTCGTACATCAAATAATTGCAATAGTTTAGAATACATTATTTTTATTATTATTCTATATAAATCAAAGTTTTGATTAATATACAGGTTTATGCAAAACTGGTTTTTTTTTTTTTTAAATTGTAATTAATCTCAGTAACAGAACTTAGTAACCGACTGGGTATATCAGGACAAGTATTTTACTGTTTTCTATAGCCTATAAGTAACCGTAATATTCATTGGGTGCAGTTGTTCATGTACCACTAATGGTTGGTCAAAGCCTCCATGAAATTGTAAAAGCATTCCAATTCATGAGAGACAGATGTGTACTACGTTAAATACCGTCACGATTCCTGAAAGTGATTATGGAACCTCTGGTCATTATTCTTACACCATATTTAATTCAATTTCAGATACCAAGTTTCTTTCCATTTGTGGACTACTCCAAGGCTGACTGGAACTACTACACTGAGAATGATGGTTTCTCCAGCCAAGCACACCGTACGAAGACTATTCACATGACGCGAGGCAAAATGCTTGGCGGCTCCAGTGGCGCTAATTTCATGTTCTATGTTCGTGGGAACAAGGTGGACTACGAGTCGTGGGCACAACTCAACCCTGGTTGGGAGTGGGACAACGTCACTAACTACTTTGTGAAAAGTGAGCGTTTGGATAATATCCAAATAATGACTGGAAATACAGCTTCCTTACATAGTAACGAAGGATACCTAGGCATTACTCGACCGATATGGGAGACAAGAACGAAAAAATATTTTACGGCTTTCAGAGAAAACGGACATGATATATTAGAAGATACAAATGGTTTTCAGCAACTCGGATATTCCATGGCCCAGTATACTATTGCTGATGGTGTACGTCAAAGCACTGCGGTGTCTTTTCTAAAGCCTATTAAACTTAGATCTAACTTATACGTTCTAAAAAACACATTGGCTAGAAAAATAATAATGGACGGCAATAGAGCTATTGGCGTTAAAATAAAAGATCCTAAAAATAAAATAATTACCATCAAAGCTAATAAAGAGATAATTCTGTCAGCTGGATCGATTAGCTCTCCACAATTATTAATGCTCTCAGGTATAGGGCCAAAGGAGCACTTAAAAGAAAAACACGTCAAACTGGTATTAGATTCTCCTAATGTAGGTCAAAACTTACAAGATCATGCATCAGTAATAGTGGCTCTATCAGGACAGAAAGGTCTCACGTCTGTGGTACAAAATATAGATATTCTAAGTAACTTAGATAAGTTCCCTTCACCCACAATGATGGGCCACGTTGCCGTAAATAAATCTCAGTCCTACCCTGATTATCAAACGAGTGTGTTCCCATCTCCAGCCGGTACGATCATGTCGACACTTATATGTGCCGTGGTGTTTGGATTGAACAACGAGATCTGCACTGCTCTCGCTCAAGCTGGCCAAAAGCGAGAGACTTTACTGGCTATTGTAAACCTAATGCACCCGCTATCGAGAGGCAGGGTCACACTGAAGACCAGCAATCCCGAAACTTATCCTCATATTCATTTAGGATACTATTCTAATGATAAAGATTTAGACAATCATGCTCGATATATTGCAGATTTTGTCAGTGTAATGAACACAACATATCTCCGGTCGGTTGGGTCAGATATTGTCGATATGAAAGTCAAGGAATGTCAAAACTTAAAGCTCGGCAGTCACGAATATTGGAAGTGCTATGCTTTAAACGTGGTGACTACTCAGTGGCACCCCGTCGGTACTTGTGCGATGGGACCGGAAGGAGTAGTCGACGAGCGGCTGCGGGTGAGAGAAGTAAAAGCCTTGAGGGTGGTGGACGCTAGTGTCATGCCCACTATCACAAGCGGGAACACAAATGCACCTACTATTATGATTGCGGAAAAAGCAAGTGATATGATCAAGAACGATCACGGAATATTTTAAGGAATATTTTTTTTAACTCTATTACCTACATTATTTGTTTTATAAAGATAATAAACCATTAAAATAAATAATAACAGTGTTTATTCAGCACAACTGTTTATCCAGTAAAATAATAATAAAATTAAAAGTTCAACTCTGACTCACAAAACCTCTCAACTTAAGACTAGCTTAAGCCTAGTCAAAAAGTCCCCCCGAGTTGCCGCGGGCCCAAAGGTACCCATCACACTGGCCGCGTTACCACGTTGAATGGCGATGGACAACCTTTGCACCAGAGGCTCTTCTTTGAAAATCGAAGTTCGAAGTTATGTTAGCTCCATCCCTGTTACTCGTCATTCGAGACTAAATCGAGGGAAAGTAATGGAGCTAACGTAACTTCGAACTTTGATTTTCAAAGAAGAGCCTCAGGTACGGACCCGCTTAGGCATCAGACCCCCTCTCCCTAATATAACCGTATAACTAGTTACATTAAAAATAGGTAAGTAAACATAAAATATAAATAAAACCTAGAATTACTTAAAACTAGACCCTATTAATATGGCCTACATTGTCCATCCATCCGCCCGTCCTAACTTGAAACAGCTGTATCTTTTGAACCGTAATAGATGGAGGGTTATATTTTCTTCAGAATATGTTATTACAGCGATTTACTAACAATTTTTTTTTATAAGAATGTAGAAAGTGAAATAATAGCCATCTATAGATAAAAAGTGTTTTTAACATATTTTCATTTTGGTTGTATAGCAATAATATCAGAAACATTGACGCATCATCAGCGGAAGATAGTCCAATTTTTATTTAATAAGAATCCTTGGATTGTGTGCTATTACTATCGCGTGCAACCGCTTTGTGAATCCACCTTAAGCCATCATGAGCATGACCGTTTTGAGCATTTTTAATATAAAAATAAAAATGAAGGCACTAAAAATGGTCATCTACGATCACTCCATCAGATAGACTAAACCGCATCAATTGGCGCGGCGTCCAAGCAAATTTGAACATGTTAAGCCATTCGTTTGATCGTGAGCGCGTAAGTATACCTTGCACCGTGAGCCCACCTTCATCTATTAGCAGGCTCATACCGCTGGACTGACATCGTGATTGGGAAAACATTTTGGGGTCCGTACATTTTACTTACTAAGATTGGACTAGGAGCCCTACTTTGAAAATCGAAATGCGAAGTTACGCTAGCTCCATCCCTGTCACTCGACACTCGAGAATAAAACGAGAGAAAAATATGGAGCTTCGAACTTCGATTTTCAAAGTAGGGCCTCATGTCTGACCGTGAAAGACCTCTTTTAGAGTAATGTCAAATTGACACTGGACTTTACTTTTTTATTTTTTTATTTGTCCGTTTGGACCATTGGTTTGGACACATTGAACTTTACTATGATTTATCTCACATGAATGACAGCTTCGTTGTTCCAAATGAGACTAATAGCTTTCCGCCTATTTAGTTTTACTTTACTAAAATAAGCATAGTGAAAGAAATAGCATCTGATAAATAACCTGACGCTCTGTGTTATATTATTAAGCGTAGAAAATGCTCCTTTATCCCCCTCTGAGTGAAATTTCGAAGATTATCGGGTTTTACTATAGTATATTATGGTTTAATTTGGACTGTAGTAATTGACATTTCGTAGTTCCGACATATAGATACATATTATACTTATCTCATTATTGTTTGTGCTGTGCTTACTTCGTTTTTAATGATTTTTTGTTGTTTATCAATGAAATTGTGAAATTTGGAGCAGTTTAATTATATAAGTCTTACAAAAGTGACTAGCTTACAAAACGAAGCCAACGTAACCTACATTTTAAATCTTATTAACATGACAAACCTCGATGTAAGTACGATCTTTCTGCGTGTCCTTTAATTTAAGTATTTTTAACTATTCTGGTGGTTTTAACAGCCTTTATAATTAGAATTTATAATTTTAAAACCTTTTCATTGGATTATTCGTATAAATGACACTCTGTAACACAAATGTTGAAATTTCATGAGTGATATCCCTTTCAGTCTCTACTCATTTGATTACGAAGTGGCATTTGAATTTCTCTTGGAGCATAATATGTACAGTAATAAACAAACTGCGGTCATTGTGAGAAAGTTTCCTTCTTCTTGGTGTGCCTCTCTGATTAGTGAAAGTTGATGTGAGATTTTTTTTCTCTTGTGAGGCGAATCAGTTGGCAGCTTTTTATACAAACGTTATTTAAGTTTTATATATTGATATTGATATTAGAAGATAAGTCAGTAATAGTTCAGCGTCTATTCCCAAGTTGTACGTACAATTATGCAAAAATTATTGTTTCCCTTTTCAGGTCTCTCCATCACAGGTAGATAGACTTAGGAATATGAAATTTTAAAGATAACTCTAAATGTTTAATGTGGTTTTTATATTTCAATATTTATTAACATTTTATACCATTTAATATTTACTTGCTAAATTAAATAGTACAGATTATTTAAGAGTTACTTTGTAACAGATATTTCAATACCAGTAAAGAATCAAGATGTTTATTTTAAAAGCACAGCCTATATATAAAGATGCAAACATCAGGTCCCTCATTTATGGTTGAAAAAGAGTCAAACAAGGTAACAGCAAATTTGTTTACCAGCTTTCTAAGATATGGTTTTAACACTGGTGTCTCATGGTAGACGAGGGAAATTGATGCAGATGGGAGCATACAGAGAAGAGAATACATACTACAAAAACTAAGCACAGCAAGCCTTGAGGTTTGACTTATGATAATCTGATTAAAACCCCAGTTGATGACCATCAGCATGAAATGTAAGGTAATGAATAATGATAAATGAGGAGAGAGTCCAATATGTGGGTGAGTATACTTACTTGGGCCAGATAGTTTTCTTTGAAAACAGACAGAGCAAGGAAATTGATAGATGTATTCAAAATACCTGGATGAGCTACTGGTCCAAGATGAGCTGATTAAGGGTAACCATACCTTATTCCTGAAGTGCAAGCTCGTCGATATGTGCCTCCTGGCTATCCAGACATATGGTGCTCGAAAAAGTAACTCAAGGTTTGCCAGCAAACCACAGAGTGTAGTATTCTAGATGTTCATTGATCACCTTAAAAACTCTTATCTGCACTCCAGGAATTGAATTGCCAATGTGAGAAATAAGACCATTAAACTTTAATGAACATGTCTGCCTAATGCATCTGGACCAATGGGCCAATATCACAACCAATGTAATTCCTAGCTGGATTAATGGCAAATGAGTGTATTAGTTCTTTTTGATTCCAATGTCGGATAATATATCAGTACTGGTAACAGTATCACGCATAGTGAAATATACAGTACTGGCCAAGTAATATATCACGTTTGTACATCTCATACGATTACCTACAAATGTGACTCACCAAAATTGACAACCAATCAAGAACTAGTTGACCAATTATGTTGCTATTATTCCATTAATTTGCTGATTAAATAAGGTTTTCTTGTGGGGGGACCTTGTGCATGGTCCGTCTGGGTTGGTACCACCATCTTATCCATTAACCTTCCGCCAAGCAGCAGTGTTCGCATTGTTGTGTTCCGGTTTGGGGATAAGACAGCCGGTGAAATGACAGCATAGAGGCATTACATCTTAGTCCTCAGGGTTGGCTGTGCATTTGCAGTCTTGTGAATGTGGATATCTATGGGTCACAGTTTCCACTTACCATCAGGTGGCCTGTGTGCCCGATTGCCTAAAAATTTAAAGAACCATAAAAATCTCGTAAAGTTAGTATGATGGTCATTATTCGAGCGTTTCAACCGCCTCACTTTCGTGGACATGTTTTTGAAGAATTGGGCGTATATTTTGATAGCGTTTTTGGATATTTGATAGATGTCCGGTAAACTTAGATACCTAACCAGAAACAAAATCGAAATCTGAAGTCACTTCTTCAAAAATGTGACCACGAAAGTGAGGCGGTTGAAACGCCCAAATAATGACCCATGAACGCGAAGGCAGTGGTTTACTAAATAGTAAACTTTTTTAAACTACGATATGTACAAACATTAATTACAAACCCTTTTGAAGCTTATTTAATCAGCGTACGAATTGAATAATAGCAATACAACTGGTCAACTAGTTCTTGATTGGTTGACAATTTTGGTGTGTAATAATATTATATGAGATGTAAGTACAACGGTTATATATTATTTCCTGGTACTGTATCTGCAAGTAGTGACATTATTCAAAAATATTTTTCTTTTAAAGTTTATTATTTTTAAATGCATTAATTTCTCAGTAGGTAAGTATTATTGTTGGATTTCAAGACTGAATATTTAATTTATAATAATTTATTATTAAATTCTTTGCATCCTCAAAGATTTTATTTTTTTATTTTTTTACTGTAGTGTTCATTTCCGATGTCCTAGCAAAAACCAAAAGCACAGATAGACTTTTGAATGATCATGTGTGTGGGACCAAAGCAAACAGAGATATAAATAAACATGCAAGGTAGACATATCATTAATTAAATGAACTATAGTACAATCAGGTTAAATATCCTACACTGAGCCAACCATTGTTATTTAAGACAATTCCTGATAAAGATCCTGTTATTGGCCATGCCGATATTTCATTAAAATCGTTAGAGCCATTTATAAGAACGTGATTTATTAGATTACAAATGTATTTACAAATATTGCTCGTTTAATAGTATAGGATGGGCTTAATTGATATAAGGATACATTTCAACGCTTAGAGACAGACCTCGCAGTATTGCAACGCGTTTCTCAAGTCGGTCTCAGAGCATTGAACTTTACATCTTATTGTTATTGTAATTGAAATAACTTAATTAAAATATACTACATTGATACATTTGATATTATCTGCCCTAAGAGGGGGGAGTGTACTGCAGACTGGCAAACGGGACGGCAGACGAAATTAAAGATGAAAATGTATCTATATATATTTAATGCTATGTCAATTGAAATAAGGTACAATTCATTCATTCATTGTTTTGAGACCAACAAGGAAAATCCCCTGCGATAATCAAAGGTCTCGCTCTGAGCATTGAAATTTATACCCTATTTCAATTGCAATAGCATATAATATACATACATACATACATTAATTCACGCCTGTTTCCCAGAGGGCAGTAGGCAGAGACCACTTCTTCCACCTGGTACGATACAGTCAAATCATGCTTGTCGGCTTAAAATGAAATATACATTGATGTTTAATCAACCAAAAAATTGCCTTTCCTGCTCAAACAAATTTCAAACATCTTTTGACAAATTATGAATTTCCGACAGACTGCAGCATAGTATCGATTATCCTACGATCAGAAGTATCAGAATTAAGCTGGTAGTAAAAAAAAGGTAATTTGCGTGTCGGACTCGAGCACCGAATCACGCCTTCTTTAATATTTTCTATTTGAAGTATTTTTTGAATAAACGAAAATGACAGGGCAGGGTGTTTTCCTATGCGTATCACGTTAAGTAACTACTCGAAAATTTTAATCGAAATAAAATATGATTATCCTACATAATCTCTCTGAGAAGAAGAAATAAGAGGAAGAACAAAGTTAATAGATGCAGCTGCACACATTATAAAGATGTTGCTTCAATAGGCCGACATGTTTCCCGGATGACCAGGAAAGATGAACTGACAGTAACAGTTTGGAGAACACATACTGGAAAAAGAAAAGTTGGCAAACCATAAATGATGTGATATAAATATACTTACCATAAATATTACGCCATAAGAAAGCCTAGAGTAATTTGTATAGGAGTTATTAATGTTTTAATGATAGTTGTTAAATATTGCTATAATGTTTCATTTCAAAACTTAATATCTTAACCTTAAAGTAGATGCTGAGTTACACCATCATTCGAAAACATACTTACTTGTAAATCGGTTAATTCGAATCCATTTAACATTCAACAACTTTGACTCTTCACACAAAAAAAACTGCTCTAGACCAAGGGCGGTGGCATGTTGTCTCAAAATACTTAGCAACAAAATAGGATGACAGTGCCATTTCAGCATTGTAGTGTTGAACATTTCAGGTAAGTAACAGCAGCACGGACAGCAGCTCAGGGTCCTCGTCGGACTCGAGCAGCAGTGGCAGCTCCTCGACCAGCTCGGGCTCGGGCTCCAGCAGCTCGGACTCCGAGTCCTCCACCTCTGACATCCCCGCGGTCGCGCAGCCCGCGCCGGAGTCCCCCGCCAAGCCCGACGAGGAACCTCCCAAGAAAAAAGATGATTCCAAACCTAAGCAATCCTCAAACAAAAAAATATCATCATCCAGCGACGATGACACCCCCAAAACTGAAGCACCTAAATCACCCCCACCTAGGAGACGCTCCTCCACGAAACAGAAATCCGCTGTCAGCGTCCTGGTTAGAGGTAAAATGACAAGAGCGGCTGCGGGTGCGAAAACACCTAAACCGATCGCCAAAACGATGACCAAACAGCAAGCTAAAAACGATCATACGAAAAAGAAAAGCATATTCTCACCTGACAACAGCTCTGAGTCCGAATTGGACAGCAAGTCATCGAAAAGTAAAGGTTCACCAAAAAATAAAAGGTCCGTCAGAAAGTCCAGTGAGGAGAAAGACACCTCGCCTCCATCACCAATGACATCAGTTGGAAATGAGGATTCGAGCTCCAAAGATAGCATTAAGCGAAGAAACGGCAGCAGATGCAATGGTCCACCTTCCAAAAAACTTGTGGAGAAAAAAAGTGTTTCATCGTGTTCATCCAGTCAATCGCAATCTTCAGCAGAAACTGTTTCTTCAGAAAGTGACAGTGAATCAACCTCTAAGAAAGAATCTGTAAAGACAGAGACTAAGTCACCTTCATCCTCTATTAAAGTAAGTGCCTATGATTAAATAACACGTAAAATACAAATCATGATTACAAATTGATAATCATAATACAAACAGGGGCCTTATTCTCCATTGTAGTTATAGGTAGTTCCACGAGAGTTGAGGCATAGTATAAATAGAAAAGTAGCTCGACTCCGGCCCTTTAGGAGATTCTGATAACAATTGCCGCTCGGGCGTCAGGGTTGTCCAAACTTGTTTTTCAATTTAAGTCACCTACTTGGCCATACTTTCTATGATTTATAAGAATATTAATTTTCATAAATTACACAAACTTAAAGTAAGTAAGTATAAATATTGTTAGGTACAGTACCCCAACGAAAATGTTAAGCACTTTAGTGCGTTGTCATAGTAAATTTCAAACAGAACATCAAATGACACACATGACAATGACTATGACATTCACAATGACAAGGTTTTAAGTATGCTCGATATTTTTATTGGGTGACTGTACCTAAGTACCAAATTTAAATTATTTTACTTATATAATTTTATCTGTTGACACTAAATTATATATTTATAGGTATGTGATGGATGTGATATGTAAATTCCTTTTTGACCTTTTGATATTTATATATTTATTTAACAATATTTACGTCTTTTCGGCAGCGACATTGTATTGTCGCTCGATAGCGATAGGTAAGTACGCGCACTACCAACAAAACGTAACCGAGCGCAAGGACGCCGCAGCCCCGACTAATGTACACTCGTAGTATCCTGAGATTTAGTATAAAGTGGGAGTTTAGCCCCGCCCACCGCCGCGAGCCGCGCGATGTACCTTTGTTTGAAGACGTTCTACTGTTCTTATACTGTGGTTGAGGTGAATGATTACACACACAGCTACATGAAGTAGGTACTGATTGCAAAAAAAGTGAATGAATGAAATGAGTGAGTGAATGTAAATGTAAATAAAAACGTTTATTTATATATTTAATAAGTATCAAAAGCAGTAAAAAATATAAAAAATGCTTTTATAAACCATCATCACTTGGCATAAGTATCTTCATCTGATTCGTTTGAAATTGATTACAAGGTTTTCGGTTAAATAATCAATCCTAGGTTCCATTATCCTGTATCTTTCTTCTTTATATTTATTTGTATTATATTCATATACCTACGCATATCTGACCTTTATTTATTCATATAAATATATAAAAAAAAAAAACGTTATTTCAGACCGAGATCCATAGTGTGTTAGTAACAATTGACTTAAAACTAAATTAGTAAACTATTTTTTTTTAAATAATAAATTGGGCTACGCCCTTGATCTGCCCAATCCAAAAAGATAGGATTGGACAATCAAATCTTCTCGCTATCGCATTTAGAATGCTGTTGTCGCTTGCCCTCACTCTGCCTAACAGTGACGCTATCATCTTGCGCATGATCGCCTGAAACCCGTCTACACGGGCTTCGACGAACATGCCCGATGCACTACACCTCCTCGGCAGCCCCAACAGCATTCTAAACGCATTATTGTATTGGACGCGCAGGGCGCCATAGGCTCGCTTTGTATACCTAACCCACAGGCTGCTTGAGTAAAAAGTTTGCGTATAGGCTTTAAAAAGCGTTATTTTTACTTCATTTGAACATCGAGCAAACCTGCGAGCAAGCATATTACTACGAACCGCTAGCACCCTGCGCTCCCTCTCAATATCAAGATCATCTTTCAGATCGCTCGTTATTATGTGTCCCAGGTATTTGACCTTGTCCACGACCAACAGCTGACTACCGCTCAAACTGATTGGAGGCACATAGTATGGCTTTATTTTGCCCGCCGTAAAAACCATAACCTCACTTTTTGAGGGGTTATACACTAGCCCATGCGCTCGTGCATACGCTTCGCAAGTAGCCAGCAGTTGTTCAATTGCGCCGACAGAAGGGCCGAGCAGCACCATATCATCAGCGTAGCTTACATTGTTAATACAGGTGCTCCCTACATAGCAGCCAGCATGCATGCTGCTAAGCCCTTCTATCAGCTTATTAACATATAAATTAAACAGCCTTGGAGACGTGATGCCTCCCTGCCTAACCCCGCATTCCAGCCTGTACTCACCAGACAGAGCGTTGGCCCACCTAACCTGATTGGTCTGATTCTTGTACCAGTGTCTCAAGACAGCCACACACTCAACCGGCAAACCAGTCTCCCCCAGCTTATGCCATAGCAGTTCGTAGTCAACTCGGTCAAATGCTTTCGATAAATCGAGATAGCAGGCATAAACTGGGGTTTTTCTGTTCGTGTAGTACTTGACAGTATGCTTGAGGCAGAGTATCGCACTTTCTGTGGACAAACCGGGTCTGAACCCAAACTGAGCGTCATGTATCCTCAGATGCTTTTCTAGAACCCCGTCAAGCATACTGTCAAATATTTTAGCAGCAGTAGTGGCAAGTGAAATAGGTCGATAGTTTGTCCTATTTGCCAGGTCACCTGTCTTGTCTTTAACCACCGGTACAACAATCGTCCTCATAAGAGCTTCCGCAAGGTATGAGTGACCCAAGCAAAAATTAAAGAACATTGCCAGAACTCGAGGCAGGTGAGCACCTGCATACCTGAAATGCTCGATGCTGAGACCATGGTGACCGGGCGATTTACCTCTCTGCATTTTTTTAATGACCATCCGGATTACTTTCGCAGTAAAGTAGGTATCTCGCCCAGCCCTCGTGGTCCCCTCATCGATCACCTCAGGAGCAGACTGCGTCCCCAACAGTGACTTCACAATGAAATGTTCCTTAAACAGTTCGGCAATCTCTCCCTGTTCAGTTTTACCCTCCATACTCACAGGTAGGCCAGGCTTCAAATTCAAGCCTCTTGTACCTTTCCAAAAATCCTTAAATCTTTTGTTATTGTGGGCCAGAGCCAGCTTATCCATTTTAAACTGTTCCTGCCTGTCCTGGCACCACTTAAGCTTAGACTTAAAGATCTTTTTAGCGTTTAGCATTTGCTCAAACAACTTACCACTTTTGTGTTTACCTGCCAGCACCCAAACTTGAAACTGCAACCTGGCCTCCCAGTGTGCTTCGGCAACAAATTTATTCCATCCTAAAATATATCCGCCTCTCCTACGCTTATTACATTTACATGTAGCTACAGAAGCAACTGAAAGGGAGGTGACAATGTTATGATAGATATCATCAACAATTTTAAAATGATCTCGATTATAGCACATATTATCACAGCAATCTCTAAGAGCTTCCGGAAAATCGATGTTTCTTAGGCTATTATTACAAAGCTCCTGATATTTATCTATTTGTTCGGGCTTTCGTTCACCCCATACAATTCCTTTAGTAATATAGTTATTTTCCACAGGCTTAACATCTTTTAATACCGTAATATCACATTCAACCATCATGGGGAAATGGTCAGACCAATAAACATCGTACATGACGGATATGTTACGAATGGTATTCCACGCACTTTTTGTAACAATGCAGTGGTCCAACCACCTACTACACCCATGCACATCACTAATATACGTGTATGTTTGAGAGTATAAGCCATTTTTTTAAATATCTGCGCAAATCCACTGTTGTTCGGAACAAAAGTCAATCATCTCACGGTAAAAAGGCTCATTAATATGTGCATTAAAATCCCCTAGCACGTAGACTGCCTGCACATCACTATGATCCGCAATCGCCGACGATAACACACCCATACACTCGGTAAACAATGGAATGTTGTCTAAGGCATCTGTAGGCATGTATTCCGAACTCACTAGAAATGACTTGTCCGCCGTTGTAATTTTAACCATAGCTATCCTATCACTCGCACAGTCAACAACTGTCACCGACTGGAAAGCCGTTTTTCTCCACAAAATGGCCACCCCCCCATACGGCCTACCTTTGAGGAGACCAGTTGACAAATCCACTGCTGATTTGCCCGTCCACCCAAATTCACTGTCAACGGTTCCAAGAAGAGGCAAATCGAATGGATATAACCACGTCTCTTGTAGAAGTACTAAATCCGCACTTTGACACATGACCCGAATTCCATCAATTGACCGCTTTAGGGACCTACAATTAAGAGTTATCATTTTACAAATAGTTGAGTCCGCCATTTCAATAATTAAACCATTTATTTAAATAAAATCGGTCAAAAAAAATTATTTTCTGTTTTATTTGAAGTCGATGAATTGTTCTACATAATTTTTTTGGTCTTTCTTGCAGTTCAGTGTTGAACTTGCTATCGGTACAATATTAGAACAGTAATTTAAAAATCCCGCTGTCATTACATGACAGTATTGTTGTGTGCGTGACCTCAACTCTCGTGAAACAAGCAATACCCCCATTTGTACCCGTTGAATGTTTAACACTCTACTTTCCTTTCCTTTCCTTTTCGAACAGGGGAGGGGAAAATAATTTGAGTACAATCAATTTAGCTTTAAATGGTTGATTGTTTAATCTGAATATGGGCGTAAATGTGATATGCATTTTCAGCACGAGAAAAGCAAGAGCGATTCTGGGGACTCCCTAATAAACAGCATGCCGCGGAAGCTGACACGGTCGCTGTCAGCGCGTGTGTCGCGCATGGCCACCGCCTCGCGGCCGAGGAACACCGACACGGAGTCCGAGGTCGAGGAGAAGGTCCACGAAAAAAGGTGCACAGGGTTTATATCGGCTTTAAAATGTTATATAGCTTTTTTATATATATGGCAGAAGGTAAACGTGCACACGGCCACCTGATGGTAAGTGGGATCTGTGGCCTATAGATATTTGCATTCTAAAGACTACAATCTAAAAACAGAAATCTTAAGATCGCGTCGCCAACCCTGAGGACCAAGATGGAATGCCTCTATGCTAGTCATCTTACCGGTGGTCTTATCCTCTGGAAGACAACGTTGCGGACACTGCTGCTTGGCGGTCAGTGCCTTGTTAATAAACTGATCTTGACTGAGACGCCCACCTCAAGATGCGCCTTATTATCTTTAACTTGACGTGTCTCAAGATGGCCATCTTACTTTATGGTCTGTGTCTATTGAAATTGCCTTAGATGTAAACAAATTATTACTGTTTGACACATGACCTCATAATCATGAAGCGTGTTTATATTTTAAATACGATATATAAATATAATAAAATATAATATACACGGTGCCCGTGAGCATTGCGAGAGATTTTAACCACGCATTCCTGAGGTCATAAGGAGTAATAAATGTTGGATGAACCTAGGTCCAATTCAAACTCTTTAAGTTTTCGATTTTTCATACAAAATAAATCAACTATTTTCGCTTTAGTGAAACAATGCTTTAGGACGAGCTGGCAACGCTTTTTCCTCCATTTCTTATGTATTATGGGGATTACCCTTGACATTGAATGAATGTTATTTTGTTTCCTTTTCTAACCAGTAATGTTAACTGGATTTGACTTTTACAGTCAAATTAGATGGTGAAGTCTTGCAACGTCGCAATCATAAAGGTGTTTCATACTGGAGATTTCATTACAACATTTTTACACAAAAATCGAAATATCTCTAAAACCGAGCCGAATTCAGCAGACGTTAATTAACATTTTTAACTTAAAATGTGGTCAGGAATATGCTGTTATAATGTCTCGCAATGCTCACGGGCACCGTGTATATATATAAATATTTAATATTAAACTTAATGTGAAAGTAAAGATCAAGTGCATAAATCATACCTAAGACCTCTGTTGATCTTTAAAAACAAATGATTATCGAGTAATAATTGTAAATTAGTTCGTTTGATTGCGTTTACATCTTTGTCAATTTCATTTTCAATCACTTTATTTAAAAATAAAAACTTTTTGGACCAAAGGGACACACTGAAGCGTAACTATATGGGCCAAACCTTAATGTTATCATTGTTACATTGCTTAGTTAGACATGCAATTCCAACTGATATCGTGGGCTTTAATATGTTGCTTGCAGGCAGGTCCT
Source organism: Acleris emargana (assembly GCA_927399475.2). Classification (NCBI taxonomy): domain Eukaryota; kingdom Metazoa; phylum Arthropoda; class Insecta; order Lepidoptera; family Tortricidae; genus Acleris; species Acleris emargana. The sequence goes on along the minus strand of OV656841.1, from coordinate 12,702,688 downwards.
GGCCATTAGTTTATAGGGATAGGTGATAATCGCAATACGTTGCATTGTTGACTTCGTAAAATACGGGCCTGGGGCCTATTGCATAATAAAGTACAAGCCCATACTATTAGTAAAAATCCAGACAAAACCATTAAATACTATTAGCTTGTACTTTATTAGGCAATCGGCCCCTGGTTTACTTTCCGATCGTGGTTTAAGAAGTGAGACCTCCGTCTTCTTTTTCAGCAGCATATATGCGTATATCCTTTTCCAAGCTTTTTTAAATTTCCCCTGAATAAGTCTGGTCTGGGCCAGGGCCAGGGCCATTTTTTTATATCGGAACCGGAAGGAACCGTTTTAGTAACGGTATTAACGGTATGGTTGAAATATTGGTATAAAATAACGGTATCGCTTATGTACTTAGAACCTTTATTAAAACGGTAGTGAACCGGTATTATTTCGGTATAACTTTATGAAAACGGTCAGGTATCGACAAAAAATAACGGTACTGTTATATTCCGGTACCGATAAAATCTATTACGCTACCGAAACCATCCACAACGCAACGGTATGGCGTCATACCGTTTTAAAACGGTACATTTATTTTTCGGGTATCCAATCCGTGATCGTCGGACAAAATTTCGCTTTCCTGAAAAATGTTTTACATCGCCATTTTCATTGTTATTTTTAGCAAAGAAACAAAGAAGAAATGTCGGCTTGCAATTTCCCGCTCACCTGTGAATGATCTGCCTCCACTGCATCCGAGCGAACGGCGCTGCCCTGTTCGCGGCTGCGATTCCTCCGGTCACCTTGGTAATAAATAATTACATCTTATTTCGCTAGTGCCACTAAAAATGGAAAAAAATATAGTCAATTATTAGGTGAGGAGAAATTTTAAAGGCAGCAGAGCATAAAAGAAGCAGATCCTTCTTAGACCCTTATAGGATCCCTCATGTGTCTGTCCGTCTGTCACAGTAAATTTACAACGTATCTATATATACGTCTGTGTCACACATAATATGTATGTCTGTCAACCACGTACAAACGTATAAAATTAATAAATGTATTTAAAATATTAGCGTCACTTTTGTTAAACAATATGTTCCGTGTGCAATATCAAATGACAGGTCTATTATTTAAGAAATACACTCGGCGTCAAAAATATCGCCCCCCCGCGAAAATCAGATACAAGCTAATCTAGACCTTAGCGAAATTATGTTGCCTAAATTAACTTTATTACCTTTCAAATGGTACCTAACAATCATATTGTTGTCCTTGATCAAATAAGGTTCAAAGTCGGTTTAAACTATTTTCCGAGGAGGAGCGATATTTTTAACGCCGAGCGTAGATAGGAATTGACCAACTCTCCATTTGTCTCCGAAAATCCTGAGCCTAAAATTCTCAACTCAACTCGCATTTGTCCGGTTTTTAATCAAAGAAACAAATAGCACACATGCACATATGAAATATCCCCTTTGTATAAAGTATCGCTTCGTCGTGTTCAGGCGGCAAGGCGGAGCGGCACTTCACGTGGGACGCGTGCCCGCTGTACCACAACGTGACGGCGGCGTGGTGCGTGGCGGCGGCCGAGGAGCGCGCGGCGGCCTCGGCGGCGCGGCGCCGCGCGCTCGTCAGCCTGCAGCAGCGCCCGCGCACCATGCCCACCATCGAGCAGCGCGCGTACCAGCTCAAGGTCAAGGTAACTCGCGCTGCCACCACCTACTCTATAACTTCCAGACTGCTCCCATACCAACCCCTATTTAAGCAGAACGATTTACATATACAGGCTGTCATGTATTTAGAGGTCTACTATCAATTATAGTGTATTTCTATGGAACTTGCTAACTATGTAAACAAAAGACTTAACTTTGTTTTGTCACTGTCTCTCCTTGAATTTTCACACCACCTCACCAAACACCATTGAAACCATAAACTATTGAAACGGTCGTTACTTTAAAATACAAAATCACCAAATACAGTGGTGGACATATAATTAGAAACAGTACATAAAACTTAGGTAAACACAGAATGAACTATCGTTATGAGTAAAAATTATATTGATTAAATCACTATTGACTATGCCAGAATATAGCCAATGAGTTAAAAAACTCATAAAATATTTAAAAAAGTAAATCTGTTCTATCTTTAATTATTAAAAGATTTTAAAAATCATGATAGTTGAATTTCTATTACTGGCCGCTTGGACAACTAATTAGAAACAGGATCCATGGTTCGTTCCATTTTGGAAACTAAAAAAAAAAACCTCTTTTTACGCTTTTTCTGTTGTTTCGGCGGCAATTAAACGTCAATTTGGAAAATTACGTGAATAATAAGTATTGTTAAAAATGGGTAAAAATAAGAGTTGTGACGAGTCAACCAGGCAATTAATCGTTAAATTACATTTAGATCGAAAGTGGACTTATAGAAGAATTGCTAAACATCTAGAATGTTCTGTGAAGAAAGTTTTCAACGCTATTGCTCATTATAAAACTAACGGAACTACTAAAAGTGTTGTTAGAAAGGCTCGTCCAAGGAAAACATCTCCCCGGGAAGATTCGCAAATAATACGTGTAGCTAAACAAGACCCGTTCAAAGGCTCCAACGAGATTAGAAATGAAGTTTTTTCACCTGATGACCCAAGGAACATTTCCTCGAAACTGGTACGCCGCAGATTAGTGGAATCTAAATTGTTCGGGAGGGTTTCTCGAAAGGTACCGCTTCTTACCAAGCAACAACGAGAGAAGCGATTATTATTTGCAAAGAAATATCTTAACTGGACCGTACGAGAATGGAAAAAAGTGTTATTCTCGGATGAAACAAAAATAAATATGGTGAATTCAGACGGCAAACGCTACGTTAGACGTCCAATAAACCATGCTTTTGATTATAAATACACGAGGAGCATAGTCAAACACGGCGGTGGTAATATTAAAGTATGGGGATGTTTTTCTGGTTGCGGAGTTGGACCCGTCCGTAAGATTCAAGGTATAATGGATCAATTTCAATACAAAAACATCTTAGAAGAGACAATGATTCCCTACACCGACGACCATTTGCCTGTGACCTGGATCTTTCAGCACGATAACGACCCAAAACACACGGCCCGCAGTGTTAAATCCTTTCTTAGTGAGCAACGTGTTACCATGTTAGCTGGCCTGCAAATAGTCCCGATTTAAATCCAATTGACAATTTGTGGTACGTCGTTAAAAAAAAGTCTCCGTTAAACGTAATTCCAGTCAAAATGAACTTTACGAAGCCTTTGTTGAGGCATGGAACTCGATCCCACTCGATAAATGTATGAAATTACTTGAATCAATGCCACGTCGTTGCAGAGCCGTCATTAATAACAAAGGCTATGCAACTAAATATTAATTGTTAAGAAATTTAGCAAACCAAACATTATTTTACATAAATAATTTGAAATTGTTGACGTTGACACGTTAAATCTTTGATTTTTACCTCATTTCTTTAGTGTTTCTAATTACTTGTCCATGACGGATGGTACTGCAAATGTCGTTTAGTTGTTTGTACGTAACTAAATATCTAAATGGTAGTTGTAAACTCGGATATTTATTTGTTTTTTAATTAATTATAAGTTGTTGAACGTATTCTATGCATTTTGTTGTTTTATTTCCAAAAACAAAAGTTTTACGGCAATGTGCCTTGTATAATGTGAAATACGTCGCAAGTGTTTCTAATTATATGTCCACCACTGTATATAACTCTAACTTGGATATTTCATTAAAAGTTTAAATGGTTTCATAAGTTAGGTTATTAGGACCAGATGGGATGACGTTTTTGTTTCTTTTAAAATCTACAATTATCTATGATGGGTAGTGTTGTGGCTAAAGTTGGCGATATATTAAGGCCCCTACACATTACCTAACTCACGCTGATCACACTCACAGATGATATGACGGCACCTTTTGTAATAAATACTGGTGATATATCATCTTCAAGTACCGATTTTTCTTCAGATCGTCATTAAACAAATTAGAAATAAGTAACTATTTGTTTTTTACTTTCGGTATTTTAATATTCGATATGGTTTGACATAAGTAAAGGAGTATTGCCCATCACTAGTAAATTCATCATTCAAAGACAATTTCAATATGGCGGTTTGTTTACATAGTTAGCAAGTTCCATAGAATTAGACCTTAGTATAATGAACGAGCCATTATATTGCTCTATCTAAACTTGTGTTTTCATGAAACATATCTCTTTTTTTTTCGAACTTATGTATGAACGACTTAATCGTCATTAACTAACTCTTTGAGTGCCAACAAAACTATTAAAGATCCCTGCTATCACTGTTTTCCAGGACATGCGTTCCAAATGGAAGGGAAGCGGGGAGATGTGGGCGCGGCTCGCGGACGACGCGGGCGAGGGCGAGGAGCGCGAGCCGCAGCTGGAGGGGTTCGCGCCCGACTACGACCTGCGGCTGTTCCGCGAGGCGCAGGCGCTCGCCGCCGTCAAGGTCGAGGAGGAGCTCGGGGACATCCACACCGACCGGGGCACCAGGTGCGCTGACCTTAGCTTCTCGATATTTATTTTAATTTCAGCAAAAAAATTACATTATAAAAACCTAACCTACGCTGGCAGCGGGGCAAAGTTCAAGCTACAGGTGGTTAGGGCTGCAGAAGTGCTGCTAGTGGGAGTCGCTTAAGAAATCGCCGAAACTACCTTAACTTAACTATTTTTAATGTTAGGGGAAAGGGCGGATCCAGGCGGGGCCATGGGAGTCAAAAAATTACTTACATTTATTTGTTTGTTCTGAAAAGTCTTACAAATCGTCGGTGAAACTGCAAAACCGCGTAATTAACAAATTTATGATGGAGCAAAATAAACCTTACTCTGTTAATAAAAAGGTGCATTTTGCTCCTTATTAAAAATGTTACTTACGCAGTTTTGCAGTTTCATCGACGAAATGTCAAATTTTCTTGCGAGCCTTCTATGTCCGTGCTCAAAAATCGAGGTACTTATCGACAGAGTGTTGTGTTTTCAGATTCGTGGTGATGGGAAAATTCATGATGGAAGTCTGGTATCAGTCGCCATACCCGGGCACAGCGGCGCGCGCGCCGCGCTTGTTCGTGTGCGAGTTCTGCCTCAACCACCACCAGAGCGCCACCGGCGCCGCGCGCCACCGCGCCAAGTGCGTCTGGCGCCACCCGCCCGGCGACGAGGTGAGGCCTGCTCTATGCCGCTAGCACGGCAGCATGCCCACGGTACCTGTTAAGTAAAGTGTGCTGTAAAGCTCACCATTACATGTCTCACTTTGAACTGATCCGGTGCCGAGCGGTTAGGTCTGCCCCAACCTTAACAATTTTGTCGACCAATCAGCAAACAGGAAGTCGAAGAGTTTCCTGGCCAGTCTATATAAGTGATGTTTTGTGACCCTATACGAGACCATCTATGGCAATATTCACATACAAACAAACATAATATACAATTCTACCTCTTTACGGTATTAGTATAGATATAGATAAAGCACCAAAACACTAACTTCCAATACTTTAGTAGTAACATGGTATGGTGTTCACAGGTGTACAGAAAGGAAACGCTCAGCGTGTGGCAGGTGGACGGCCGGAAGCACAAACAATACTGCCAGCAGCTCTGTCTGTTGGCCAAGTTCTTCCTCGACCACAAGACCCTGTACTATGACGTGGAGCCGTTCCTCTTCTACGTGATGACCTGTGCCGACGACGAGGGCTGCCACGTCGTCGGGTATTTCAGTAAGGTAAGATTGTTTCATTTACTCTGCTTAGAATCATCAGTATCATCACACATAGAGACCTAGTCAACGCACAAATGCGAAGCCATCAAAACATTTTGAGGTTACTCGGTGATCAGAGCGTGTCAGTCGCAAAGAAGTATCATAGTGTCGACATCCCTGCCTAACTTATAAGATAAATAATAAATATTACTTACAAATATCTAAACATAACTTTAGTTATAGATACGCACCTACAGTAAAGCATAATTTTGGTCATAAAAATACTACTAATACGTTTAATATAGGAAAGTATAGCTCTATAATTCAGATTTTGTAGGCTATATAGCTAATGTACCGATTTATTTTGTGAAACTGTTTTGTTTCTAATTAAAGTAAAAAATAAACCTGTACCGGATTTTTTTTAATGACGGTTCGTACTATATAACATTGAATAGTCACATACTATTTGCAAGCACTTCTTTCGATTTTGTCGTTTTACATGAAACAAAACAAAGTTTTTTACAAACTTTAACTTATATCTTTATTACGTAATTTATTTACATAACTTAGGCAGTAAAGGTATTCGCACAGAAACATGGTTACAAGGTTCTTAGTTTACACGCAAAAACTTTTTGATATGGCAAAAAAAGATAAAAAAACATTACAAATATTTGACATTCATAATCATAAGCATAACACAAGCCAATTCAACCATCCTTATAGACTAGAAGGTCACATCACAACTGAACACGATCTCGGAAATGGATTATTCTAGGCTGACTGGATAGAGGGCAACTCCCTGATGCCAAATATGTCGGTCGTCAGCCTGGTGCACAGTTGTCGCAAAAAAAAACGATAAGGGTAATGGAATGAATGTTGTTCAGTCACCACACGGGATTGTTGAGCCACTTGTCTCTATTCTTGGCCACGTAATGCAAATCGGGCACAGGCTCTCGTGTGACATCGTCGTTAACGACTGAAAACTAATGATGACATGTCTATATTCGTGTAACAGAAAGAGGATTCTATCTTTGTCATTCGGTGTTTCCATCAAATCAGCTGTCAAAAATAATCGGACACAACATTGGTAATTTATTAAATTATGAGACTCGTAAACAACGTTCGGATAAAGTGGTGGAGTCCGAGTTTTCCCGATGTCGTATGACCAATCATGATTTTTCCGTTGATATCCTTACGTTATAACATTGGTCGCTAGGTTACTGCTTCTAGACCTGTAATTGGTTGGCTTAGGGGGTAATCACTCTATTGTCATGCTGGCAGGCTTGGTCTTCAGGTTAGCCAACAGTTAATTGCATGAAAATATAACATTAATGAAGTGATTAAAGCCTAAATGAAACTTCTCGCCTGTCAGACACGATGACAAAGATGGTATACTTTCCTGCGACTATCCTTGTCTGGATACTGTAACCATACCCGATCCCGTGTTGTGACTGTACATAAAGTAAGTACTAGTTGTACTCATGTCAAATATTCAAAAACTGACCAATGTTTAACCTTTCAAAGGTGGGTTATTGTCACCAAGAAAAAAACTATAAGGGAAATGGCTGAATGTTGTGTATAAAGTATGTACTAGTTGAGCCGATGCCAAATATGTAAAAACAGACCAAAGTTTTGCTGCGTTATGGCACTATGCCTGTTATAAGATAAGATACTGTTGATACCAAAAGAACGATAAGGTTAATGGCTGAATGTTGTATATAAGTTAGTCCTTGTTGTACTCATGCAGAAACTGACCTGACAAAAATAACGAATGATGCGGAGTACACCAGCATATTTTAACACTTCCAAATTTTAACATTATTGCATGTAAAGCTGAGAATTCAATTGGAACAAAAACGTTTTTCTGAAGTCAACTTAAAGGCAATCTATTAATAGCTTACCTGAAAGTTCTTTGGTGCTCAAATCCTGCAGATGATTTGGCAAGTTATTTAATATCCGCATAGCCATAATGATAACAGTTTTTAGTCAGTTAGGCAGAAAGAGCGTATTTGAGTAACAGGATCTAAAGCGGTACATTTTTTTTAAAACAGGTCGTTATAATTTTTTTTTAAATGCACGTCTCTAGAATTTAAATGCATGGACATGCATCACGAACTCTGTGCAATAAAAGCTCGATTGGTTTGTACAGGAAGTCTGTTCGTTTGCAACCTTACTTAAGTGCCATAGAGCCTATGCGAAATTGTTGATTTTGTTACAGATTCGATGAGCGCGAAGTTTCCATGAACACTGATCATCAATGATTACACCTAAGAATGTCACGTGATTTAGTTCATATATATTTTAATCGTTGTAATTTACTTATAATGTCCTTTTTTGCTTAATTTATTATGAAATTGTACATGTGTCGTTTTATTTATATTCATATTACAATTATTGTTATGCCATTCGATTACTCCTAAAATACTAGAATTTATGTCATTATTATATTCAATGTAATCGCCGTATTTAATTGTTCGGTACAATCCTTTATATATCTTCGACAAACAGAGAGTAGGTGTGATTTGATATGGCCAATAAAATGAAGGGCTATTTACAAAAAAACAGTTTGGCCTTTGAAGCACTAAAGAGTTTCATATACAGTTATTTACAGTGATGGGAAATAGGTGAGCTAAAATACCTATTCTTTGCGAGAGGACATAATATGGAGTGGTTACAACCGGATAAAAGTATATATTTTTTGGATTCCGGGTATTTGATATTTATCCGGGCACTGCGAATACTAGCCGTAATGTTGAACATACATTCTTTTCCTTATAGAATGTTTGTAAAGTTTGTAGTAAAAATGGTAACATTCCTGCCATAAAGTTAAAATTATAAGTAATCCGAAAATGTGAACGCCCATTTGCAAGTCATAAACAAACAATGCGTGGGAAAACCCATATTATTAGTCCTGCTACTACTTTTTAGAAATCTTGTACATTCCTTCTTTTCTCTAGCCCTTTTTACTAAAAACTAACATTAAACATGCCGTACTTTAAACAAAACATGTCATGTTTTACATTACGATAATTACCCGAATAAATATCGAATACCCGGAACAGAAAAAAATAATATTTTTTATCCGGTTATAACCACTCTATATTATGTCCTCTCGCGAAAAATAGGTATTTTAGCTCACCTATTTCCCATCACTGGTTATTTAGCAGTGTTCTACTTTTGCTAAACAAATGTAACGTGGGTATTGTGAAGGTTAGTTGTTAGAACACATAAAAAAGGTGGGTGTGCCGCCGAACGAAATGGAGTAATGATATGGTGTTAAACCTTTTTTCATCTGTTATTTTTTAAATACGAAGTATGTATGTATGTAAACACAAAAGAAAAACCAAAACAATACAATGGAGATAAAAAACAATGTTCAAAGGCGAACTTATAGCTAATCATTGATTGATTGAGAAAAGTGAAAGGTTTTTGCATCGAGGCAAGTGTACAAATTTATTCAGGAAAGAGCATCTCAATGAAACTCAACCAATAAAACCTATACCACCATATATTTGTGCAAAATATGAAATCTGTCAGTTACATGGATTTCGAGAAAAAATAGAGGGATGAACCTTTGTACAAAGTATTATCTCTACATTGGGCATTGCTTGGCCATAGTTGTGATCCATTTGAGTTTTGCTCCGGGCTTTGGAGAAACTTCTTCAAAGGCTATCGTGCTACACCCTTTGGAATGGAGATTGACCTTATCCTGAATAAACACGTACGGTCAGTCAATTTTTGTACAATTTTGACTAAAATCAAAAAGTTCGGCACGGAAATTTTTAATTTTAATCTAAAGTGATCCCAGTTCATCACAATTATCTAACTTCCAGGGTAAAATAAGCCAATGCCACCATTTATTTATTATTCGCATTTACACTAATTTATGGGATGAAAATAGATTGGTCAATGGAGCTTTAAGTTAACTAATTTATCTTAAAGTTACAGCATCTCTGATAAAATTCCACGGGTGGTAAAAAATCTATTCGAAAGCTATTCTCATTCAACTTGCGACCAATATACCGGCTGTGGTCATTGGAACACGGCCGCTATTGGATTGGAGTTGTGTGGTATTGACCACACTAAACTAAATTTTGGAAAAATGGAGATGCCGGTTTGTTCCAAGAAATAATTCCCATTTACCTTTAATAATTACAAGGTTCATCATTAGATTAACCGGTTGTGTAGACATTGGAGAGAAGGAAACAGTTTTCAAAAGTTAAACATACTTAAGAAGGATTAGCATTGAACAAAATAATTTCCTATGATAGATTAGATTAGACTATAGTAGATTAGGTAGTATCATAAACTCATATACAACGTGTTACGAAATACCCCGTAAAAAATATAATAAATTATCAAAGCCAAAAATATTGTCAACCCTAGTAAGCTGTCATGTCAGGGAACCGGAGTTAGCATAGATTATTTAACAGAGAGGCCTACCTACCAATTTTAATAATTGTCAACTTTAATGGTTTTTCTGTTTTTCATCCACAAAGGTTCAATACTATGATGTCATTATGCTTAAAATACTGGCTTAAAAAAAACGTCAAAACGGAAAAAAAGTTGATATTTCAAATCTTCTTATCGATATTCTACACGTTCCGTGTTTTTCCATATTTTTTTCTAAAATGACGATGTTTTCTAACTCAGAATATTACGATATGATGTTATGCGTAGGCCATGAAGATAGTAATTTAAATCGTGCTCGCGAACTGTATCGGAGGTTGTGCATTGAGCAAGGTGGAGCTCACTTTGAGCCGTTCCTGTAAATTTGACGTTCATTACGAAAAAGTAAGTATTAGTTTAGGTTTCTTCGTTTAAAATCTTCCAAAACTCGACTTGTAATATGTATCTAATCGAATTCTGTTCATTTTGTTTATATCTCTTTACCGTTTCGCGAATTAGGTAAAAATGTACATAAACATTCTGCGTAGTTTACTCTTTAATTGTAAGCGTCAGGACCCCTGGACCAATGGAGATATTTGATGTTTAGAAACTACCAAAATACAGTACCTTATTGGTACTATTTGGTACCTAACTTCAAATAATTAGTACCTCTATTGACAGCGAAAAAACGAACAAAGAAAGTGGCCAGACATTCTGACACCATTTTTTTTTACATAGTTTGAGACAACAAAACTAATTTATCTCTTTGTAAATATTTAGTACCTTTTTACTTTTAGTACCCTAAGATATAATTTTTTCAATTTTTTTTGGCGTACCTGAAAAATGTTACTTACGAAAAACTTGTTTTGATGTTTAGATAATACCAAACTGCACTACCTTTTTGGTACTATTTGATACCTAACTTCAAATAATTAGTACTAAGAACTTTTAAGTACTTTTTTTCTTTAATTTGCTTTGGAAACCCTTAAATACGTACTAAGCACTTTAAAGTACTTTTTCTCTTTGCTTTAGAAACCCTTTAATAACTAATAACGGTTTTTGTGAAGAGGATTTTCGCCATTCTGAGTGATCGTGTATAGACCATTTTAAGGCCGTGGAAATAACCTCAAAATGACAACTTTGCAAAATTATTAAAAAACCGTTTAACTATTATTACCTACTACAGGGATAAAATCATTAATGGATCTAGTGGGAATAAAATTCCCGAAAAAAAAAACAAAAATTATTCAGTGGGGGTACTAAAAAGGTAGATAGTAAATATTTACAAACAGATAAATTAGTTTTGTTGTCTCAAACCATGTAAAAAAAAAAGGTCCAGAGATCCTGAAGTCATAATGTCTGGCCACTTTCTTTACTCGTTTTTTCGCTGGCAATAGAGATACTAATTATTAGGCTTGGGACTTTTGGATGCTCGCTATGGTTTTAGATTCCACGGAGTCGCCATTATGTTAAAATATTATTTTTCGAAGTCAAAGTCAAAGTGTAAAAATAAAACATGTTAGATTTACGCTGTTATACCGATCGGTAATAACCACGTTATTATGACTGCAATTAATTTTATCATAAATTTATAAGTTATTTTATTACACACACATGTCGCAGTTCACAGGTGACGCGATATGCATATATAGGTACGATTTACTTAATTATGCATCCTCTTTGATACTTGCGTTGTGACAGACTACTGACTGACATCTATTTTACCAATTAAAAAAACACTTGATTAATAAATGGTCAGTTTTGATTAAACACGGTTTAAGCAATTTCTGATAAAATTTAAAATGAATAGTTCTACTACTTGCGAAATTAAGTCCTGGTTGGTGCCGTATAAGGAATTAAAATATGCTAAGAAAAGTCTTGTGTATATTTTGTTCTTTATGTGATGTATATTTCAAAGCCGGAAAAAAAGTGTTTATTGTTTACCATGTTAAAAGTTTTTGATAGGTCCAGAACTCGTTTAACCCCGCAAAATATAGAACAAATAATAGTGATCCATTCTTACTACCATTCTAATGATGAACATGAAATAGTAATAGATGATGATTATGATGCACTGATTCAAAAAGCCTGTACCTCATCAAAGATTTAGAAGTGGCGACTAATATTAGATTGAAAAATACATTTTTGTTATTGTTACTTAAAGTATTTGTTTTAGTTTATTTTGTTTACTAGCAATAGAGTATTTTATTAATGGTAATTATATACATACAAGTTGCATGTACTTATCCACTTTGACTTTGACTTCTAAAAAAATATTTTCACATAATGGCGACTCCGTGGATTCTAGAACCATAGCGAGCATCCAAAAGTCCCAAGCCTACTAATTATTTTAAGTTAGGTATCAAATAATACCAAAAAGGTAGAGCATTTTGGTATTATTTAAACATCAAAACAAGTTTTTCGTAAGTAACATTTATCTGGTACGCCACAAAAAAATGGCAAAAATTATATCTTAGGGTAACTACTAAAAAGGTACTCACTAAATATTTACAAAGAGATAAATTAGTTTTGTTGTCTCAAACTATGTAAAAAAAAATTGGTCCATACATCCTGACGTCAGAATGTCTGGATACTTTCTTTGCTCGATTTTTCGCTGTTAATAGAGGTACTAATTATTTGAAGTTAGGTATCAAATAGTACCAAAAAGGTAGTGCATTTTAAAAATATTATTTAAAAAACAAAACAAGTTTTTCGTAAGTAATTTTTTTCTGGTACGCCAAAAAAAAATGGAAAAAATTATATCTTAGGGTACTAAAAAGGTACTAAATATTTACAAAGAGATAAATTAGTTTTGTTGTCTCAAACTATGTAAAAACAAATGGTCCAGACCAATGTCTGGCCACTTTCTTTGCTCGTTTTTTCGCTGTCAATAGAGGTACTAATTATTTGAAGTAAGGTACCAAATAGTACCAATAAGGTACTGCATTTTGGTAGTTTCTAAACATCAAATATCTCCATTGGTCCAGGGGTTCTGACGCTTACCTTTAATTTTACTGAAATCGGGTTTGCACATCAATGAAAAAAATAATGGTTTTATTTTTTTAGGCGGTAAGTCATACAGTGATAGTACGGTTCTCAAAAATCGTAAATGGACTTGTTATAAGGCACCATTTAACCCCCTTTCGGCTTTACGGGTATTTTTGTAACACCCTGTATATTCAAATGTATGAGTGGAAACGGGATGAAAATATTACGAGGAATTTAATGCCAAAAATAAAATAGAATATATGTGTGAAAAATATTTGTTTAGTACGGGACGGGATGGTCATTTTAAATATTTTTTTTTAGTTGTATTTATAGAAGACTGGCTCTTTCCATTACATGCAAACGACTTATAGCATCAGTGCATGCACTCGGTGTGCAATTTCTTGACATGTGTAGTACCGGTGTAGTACTTCTAGTAGTATACATAGAAGTCTTTGCTTCCTGCTAGTTAATAATAAATGATTGCACCACATCATTTATTATGTTCACATTTTATCTTCAACTTTTACGATGACTGGCATCTGTTACAAGGTTACAACTATTGGGAATAAAAAATCCCACCTGCGAGCCTATGTCTCGAAATATTAATAAATCAATATACTTAGTTTAAAGTCCATACCAATTGACTTGTTAAGACAAGGTTATAAAAGTGTTTACTACACTTTTATAACCTTTAAATTCCGTTATCGACTGAATAAAGCAACTAGAGACCACATTTTGCACACCATTTTCCTGATTTAACATCATGGATGGTTTTTTTTATGACAAATTTGTTATTTTACGCGAAAAGGGAGCATTTTACTAAATAAGACAAGTTAATTGGTATGGAGCATACATGTAACTCGTTTTGCGGCTTTAATTACTTAAAAAATCTTACCACAGACATTTAAAAAAAATCTATCACTCCCGCCACTGTGTCGCAAAACGAACGTTGTCTGTCCGCCACTTTTATTTTCGATTATATTCAACTAGTGACCCGCCCGCCATGCTCCGGGCACTTCATGTATAAAAAACCTCCCTCTTTCATTGATCTATTGATGAAAACCACATTAAAATTCGTGGCCTAGTCAAAAAGATTTAAGGGTACATACAGAGGGACAGACGGCGGGAAGTGACTTTTTACCGTGCGTGACATTTTCGAGAAAATTCACTCGTTCCATTTTCAAACTTGTGTATGAAAATTATTCACTTAGAAACGACTTCATCCTCAATACTGACTATCGAGTGGCGGCCGTTAGACACTAATAATAAGAAACGAGTCCCGAGATTTCGACGATGGTACCTACGATCGCGGATGGATACAATCGTCATGATCGCGGGATAACTGAAGTCCGCGGGTAGGTTGACAGTTAAGGACAGTTTACTCTCACCACTATCACTGCAGACTGCCGGAAATCACACGAATCTCATCTCAATAATAGGATCGCAACTTTACGTTTCTAAACATAAAGGACGAGCAGAGATTTTTATCATTCTTAACCCTGGATTCCACCTTTTCGACAATTGAAAATTCATTTCTGTTTATTTATTTATTTGTGTACACAGTGGATTCCTTAACCATTTTAGATAAGAACCCGTTCATTATTATCAGTGTTATGCGTGAATTTTAATCGAGATCGTTTGGAAAGTGTTTTTTAATTAGGTTGTAATTGCTATTCAAATAAACTATACATTCTTATAAAGAAGACCGGTTATTAATAGAGGCAATGAAATTCAACTCTAACTTTTTAAAAAATCAACCTAGGTTATCGCCTAGGTAGGCGACTGAAAAGCACAGAAGGTAGCGTGCGTAACCATAAAATATTACTAAAATGTTCCGGGCGTTATTTACAAAAAAAATAACCTCCGCCGTACGTTTTAGGGGGTATGTGAGGGGGTGCAATGGGGTGTCGGCCCGGGTCGTTGCCCCTACAGCTGACGCGTCGCTGAATGGGGTAGTACGCAGACTGCCGTACATAACTACGGCGCATTATATGTATGTATGTACGTCTAGGTATGAATTAGCGTGCTGATCATGAATCATGACGCTGTGTTAGTGTTTGTGTCAGGTTACCAGCGGTCGTATTAGTTCGTGAAACTAGCTGTGTGTGTGTGAGTACTGCCAGCGTCTCCGCTCATCGTCGCTCTAACATCTGGTCACAGAAATCAAAGAACGCCAATCGACGGATCGATGTGTGTTCGTTTTTTATAAAAGTTTAGGCAAAATGCTTAAATAATAATTAAAGACGAAATAGATTAAGTTTTAAGTTGAGTTTGTTTGAGATTGTAATGTGTGTTGAAAAATACGATTCATCATCATCATCATGTCAGCCGAAAGACGTCCACTGCCGGACATAGGCCTCCCCCAAGGCTCTCCACTCAGACCGATCTTGAAAAATACGATTGTAATCTATATACTAGTAATTTACCGCCTGTCTTACCACCACATTGAAGTCGAATAGTGCGAACAGCTACTGCTTAGCGGCAGACGTAGGTAAATTTAATTTTAAGTTTTATAAAGTGTTTTAGTAAATTGTAACAAAACCTGTATAAACAGAAATATTAATTGGCAGCATACAACACGGGTGAACCAACTTTCTCCCCCACACGACTGTTGTGTCCTGCGTTACAGTACGATCAACGTTTATATCAATTTATGCTTAAACTGAGCCTGCATTTTTTCTGATCACTTGTCACCTGCGTTACGGGACAAAATCGTGTGGGTCGAAAAGTTGATCGACCCTCACACGAATAAACCTTCTTCTGCGTTAATAAATGTACGATTTTATGCGGTCATTAAAAAAAAAGATGTTGTTTTAGAGTTAATAACTTTGAATTGGCTCGTTCCACTTTCAAGAAGCTAAGAGAAAAATAAACTCCATAATACAAATGTTAATGTTGTATATACAATATAAAATCATTGTTATCAGTTCTTGTGTAGGGCGAGAAATGATAACTAATCCTCAGATGTCTGTCCGTCCGTCTGTCAGCGGGCTGTATCTCATGAACCTTAATAGCTAGACATTTGGAAATTTCAGGGTACCTATTACTATAATCAATTTCACAAAATAACATAAAGTTAAAATTACAAGATGCCATACAAGATTCTCAGCTTGGTACGGAAATCTTCGTGTGTGAGTCCGACTCGCACTTGGCCGGTTTTTATTCTCGACGTCGCTCAAATTGATGTAACACGGTTGCGTAGGCAGAATTGAGTAGTGAACCGCTCCGTCATAATATGCTTGCGTAAAATACTTTAAACACAACACCCCCCTTTTTAGTCATAGCGGTAAAAACGCAGCCGCGATACAGATGTATAGTAACAGTAAGCGCCGTCTCGCCGATTTGATGCATCGGATTCAATTACACGGTCTCCGCGTAGATTTTAATCCTGTTGTGCCGGCGGCGTATTTTCGACGCGTTCGTTGCGTTATTTCAGCTACTTAAAATTGTATGCGTTAACCGCATAAAAGTAAAAGCAAACTTAGAAGTAGGTGGTTAAATTAAATTCAAAGACGCCTTCATACTTGCTTCTATTTTTCATCCCTCTGTAGTAAAAAAAACCGGCCAAGTGCGAGTCGGACGCGCGCACGAAGGATTTTGTTATAGCGGCAATGGGAAATACATCATCTGTGAAAATTTCAGCTGTCTAGCTATCAAGGTTCATGAGATACAGCCTGGTGACAGACAGACAGACATACGGACAGTGGAGTCTTAGTAATAGGGTCCCGTTTGTACCCTTTGGATACGAAACCCTAAAAATGCTAAATTAAATGTTAATTTATACTAAGGTTTCAGGAGTTTTAAGTTGAAATGTTTAAAAAACAAAAACCCGCCTTTAAAAACGCAAAAAAATAGTTCTTTAGGTAATAGGTCAGTCCAACTGAAGTTGCTTTTAGGTTAAAAATATTGTGGGACGCCAGAAGTTATTTTTTTCGCTTTTAGGTGGGTTTTTGTTTTTTTTACTTTTATTTTATTTTATATTTTTAGTGCTCTTAATTATGCTATTATGTAGCCCACTTCTCATACATTAACGCACGCCTTCATTCCCTAAAGCAGAAGGGGTAGGTAGAGATACAGAATTACTAACAACTCTAAAAAAAATGATAATTCTGTAACCACATTTTGCACAAGAATGTTTACACCTAAATGTACTACAAGTCTTTATTCTTACTCTCAATTAATAAGAAACTATAGAACATTCCAAACTCGCCGCAAGCAACGCCGCGGGAAAGTGATAGTCATCAACCTCAATGTGCTTCGTCATAGTCGCTCAACTATCTTAATCGATATATCTTATCTCCACCCTTTAGATAGATACCGTTTAGGAGTTCCGGTGGCCATTTGTGGTCTTCTTCATCAGTTCCAGTTCACTAAATGATACTTTCTAAATGCCAAGGACTTGTTACTGAAAATACCAAAATAGCTATATGTGTATAATAAGATTTAGGATTTGGTGACAAAAAGACCACCTCGAAAGTCTACCCAATCAATCAGAAAAATAAATTTCAAAGTCGGTTCACAACTGATGGACAAGTCGAGTAACATACACACAACATAGCAATAAAAAACCGGCCAAGTGCGAGTTGAACTCGCGTGGAGAGGGTTCCGTACATACGTTTTTTTTTAAATAGAATTCTTATAGGTTTTCCTGTAGTCTACAAGCAATGAACTACATTTTGTACTTTTTTCAAAATTTTAGGCTCAATCGTTTTGGAGATCATTTATAGTCAGTTTTCGTCTTCTTTCGTGAATAAAATCAAAACTGTTTATTTTACAATAATAACAAAAATATATTTGAGATCCTCATCTATGCTCTTGTCGGTGGAGTAATTTCCATTCTTGCCTGTTCCAAGCCTTCTCTTTAACACACTGATACGGCACGACGCCTATTTTTTCTTTTAATTGTTCTAGGTAAGTTCTTCTTTGTCTCCCTCTTTTCCTTTTTCCTTCTATTTGTCCTTCAATCATCATTTTAATGTACTCGTCGTGCCGTAACAGGTGACCAAACATCTTTCCTCGTCTATTATCTATTGTCTGCAATAGGCTTCTCTTTTCCTTCACTATGCCTAGTACTTCCTCATTCGTCTTCTTTTCTATCCAGCTAATTTTTCCTATCCGTCTCCACCACCACATTTCGAAGGCTTCCAGTCTTTCTCGGTCCCGCTGAGTCATTGTCCACTTTTCGCTGCCATATAGAGCTATGCTCCAGATGAACACCTTAATAAGCCTTTTGCGTATTTTCCTTCATATTCTTGCTTTAAAATAGGTATTTCTTGGCATTAAACGCTTTCTTCGCCATGGCTATTCGGGCAATTATATCCGGTGTGCACCTCGAGTCATTGGTGATAAGCTAATGAGATCCTCATAACGTGCAATTTCATTTGATACCTATATGACACAGTAAGGTTTACAAAACTTTTTTATTAATTTCCCTATTTTGTCCCCACAAAATGACACTTATGTAAAGGGTTCCGTTTTTTAATTTTGTGTACGGATCCCTAAAAATACAGACAAATTGAGAACCACCTCTTTTTTTTGGAGTCGTTTAAAAAGGGTCGACGCGAGGCGGGTTACTCGTGTATCAAAAATCATTAAGTCTGATCGGGACGCACGAGCATTATTTCCGCTCATTCCCAAAATACCATAATTTGAAACACCATATATCCTTTTTTTTTTAATCCGGTGTTTCAGGAATCTGGTGGTTTCAAATTATGATATTTTGGGAATGAGCGATTATCTCGTTACTTAAATTAAATTTGAACTGTTTATAGTTTTCTTGCCGCTTGAAGGATTATCGTAAAATGCATTTGCCTCTTATGGTATCCATGTGATATTACTAGAGAATATTGAATTTCCACCAGGTAATTTAATTGACTCGGGCGAAGCAGCGAGTGCAGGGCTAATAGCATGAAATAAAGACCGAATATTAAACCTGGAGTGGACAAATAAGTGCTTTATTGCATTTTGAGCGTATAATGAAATTTCTCCCCGTGGGGTTCCCCAGTGGGGTTCGTCGGCCTTACCTTAGGATGCAAGATTTTAAAATCAGTTCCAAACTGTAAAGTACCAAAAAAATTGCACACACGGTTGTAATGCAGTGCATGTGTTTGCAGTAAAATAATTATGAATAATCACTTTCATGCTTAACAAACGTACGCGTACGGGTGTACACGTAAATAAATACATATTCCACCTAAATAAAACCTTAAATGGTCAACTTTATTAAGAACAAAGCAAAGTTTAAATCCCTTATTTAGCAAGGCTATCCTCTGTTTTATCATAGGAATGTCTTCTATTTAGAACGCCGCATAGCGCAATTTCGATTACTACGTCTACACTTCGGCCGTTTTTAGTGTCCCGTGATAATAAGATGCAATTTTCACCCTTGTTTCATGTGGTGCAAGGTTCAATTTTTATTATAATGCAAATGTTACGCTACGGTGGTGCTATCGTCTACGCCGTAGCGTCGTAGCGCCGTAGCGCTCTCCAACGTAAACTACGTGACGTAGCGCCTACGACGTAGTAAGTCAAGAGGCTTGCGTTTCATTTTCCAAGCTAAATGGGTCCTTAAAACCCTTATAGACCTTTACCGATATACGTGGGCCTTTGGTGACTCAAGGGGCTCTGAAGCGCTACGAAGCCAGGCATGTTTTGATGGTGAAATCTATCTTACTGCGACCATTTTCTAAACTTTAATTTAGATATAATAGTAGCCGATTTAGTTCAAAGTAAAGGTTTTATAATTCAGTATACCATAAAAAATGCCGATGGTTCAAGTCAATTAATTAATCATAATGTATTTTCTCATCTTCCCTACGCATTCCACGTTTATAAGTTTTTAATTGTTCACTTGTAATAATCATTCTGCTTTAAAAGCTAGTAGAATATCCGCAGCCCGCTAAGGACAAGTCGTAGTGAATTTTTACACTACGATTTTTTCTTTTTTTTCTACTACTAAATGGGCAGTTTTTCATTTCATTGTTCAAAAAATGAAAAAATAACGTTTGCCACCGTATTCCACTGAATAACTTTTTTTCCTGAATAACAGTATCAATCTTCTTGTATCAATAGTATCTCAATAAGTCGTCATCAAAATATTGTTAATCCAGGTGCGACCCCGCCGAGTTAGGTTATATTATAAACCGGCAAGACGCGTCCGTCTGGCCATCGACCCCGGGCATCCGGCAACAGGGCCTCGCGCCCGCCCTGAAACGAACATCCGGGGTGTTCCGTGAGCCTCGATCCTCGGCGTAACCGTTCATTTCACCTGTTAATGAGTATGATAATGAACCAAGGCGATTGCCTACATCACATCACACACCATAACTGGACATGTTTGAAAAAACAATGTAGAATAATCCTGTTCGGAAAGATAGGAGTTTCATAAGGACATTTAAGATAAATAATTGGACGAACACACTTAGCTATTTTTGATTTTTAGACCATGCAAGAATCTCATACATCCATTATTTTTCAAACAGCGTCTAGATAAAAATGTGACTTATATTTTGTAGGACCATCATTAAAAAAAAGTAATAAACAATAATAATAATTGTGAAAATCATCAAGTGAATGAATTAATTGCTCCAATCCCCGGACCCTCTAACTCGCTAGCACGCGGCTAAATATCTCAGGATCCAATTAATCTCTTTCATTCCTTGATTAATTATAGTCAAATATTGATAATACTTGCTGATATACGCACCGAACACAGAATCATATAAATTAATATAATAGCAGCCTTATAACGTGACATCAACGCATTATAAACAATGCTACGGCCTGCGTTTACAAGTTAGGTGCACCTTAATCCCAGACAAAGGACGGGACCACAGACTGTCTGTACCAGGTCGTCGAACTGCAGTGGGGGTAACTCCCCACTTCCCGAATCGTTAAAAATAAGACCCCTTTAAGAAAGTTAAAGCGTCTTGATAAATAAGCTTCCTTTGAAGCGTCGTGAAAGACTTTCTCATCGGTAGGTCTCGTTTCAAACAGATATTAGGTAACAGGAAAAACACCCTTTGTTGTAGGAAGGCTTTTGTTGTTTCGCTGTCTCGGTGATTTTTTTTCTTCATTTTATATTCTTAGAAAATATTTATCACGTTCATAGTTACGTGCTTTTGAACGGAATTATCGAAACCTTATTATGTAACCAGCCAAATAATCCAGGAAAGATGTTATTTAGAGTAATAGTGAGTTAAACTGTCAGCGCAGTGCAGTGTACAGTTAAACCAGAGTATCAATAGTACTCGGGTGTCTATTGCGTTCACATTATCTATGGCATAACATATGCACTAACAGATGCCCAAGAGAATGTGACAGCGATAGACAGCCGAATAGTATGAATACTTTGATATTACTGTACATTACAGAAATGTTTAGCGATTTCATTTACACATTGTTAACTTTATACACATGTCTATCTAAAGTGGTAGGTATTCAGCTAAAAGTAAATATAAAAGGGCATTCATTATTAATGTTTTTCTTTTTTAATCATACAATTGATTTTGGTGACAATAAAAATTGAAAATTAGCATCTTTAAACATTAAAGGACTTGACAGAAGCGCGCGGAGCTCACCCCATGTGCTTCTGTTTAGTCCATTAGAACAAATACTCTTTTAGCTAACAAATGTCCTCGCGTGTGATATCCTAGACTTATTTCCCTAATAAGTCCATGGCAGTGTCTATAAATAGCTTGACATTGGCGAATTACACCTGAACAGGAGTGAAAATCATTAATTAATATTAGAATTAGAATATAATTAGAACCGTCTCGCACTCAATGGACATTCTAGAGACAATTAGTATTACTGTATGAAATATCCACTAAGAGACGGCTTAAGCGTCGTTAAGTGACTGAGTGCGGCTGAATAGGTAGTGAATGTAAAATGAGACAGCCGTCTGTAGACGCGCTGCGTTGGTAGAAGACTCGTAGACGAGAGCAGATTTATTTCGTTAGGTGTGTGCGACGTCTAGACTGGCCGCGTGTTTGCATTGGCAAATTGTCACTTGGGGTAGTGCGCAGAGCGGAACAGACTGGTCACATTCAATCGTACTGTTCGGAACATTAACCGGACGTTGTATGTAGATAGTTCATCGTACAGCACCAAAACAAAAAATACATTTAAAAATATATATGTATATGTATTATATTTTGACCAATAAAGGAACCGTTATGGTGACACTTCGTCGTCTGTCTGTATGTCACAGCAGGTTTTGAGTTTGCTGAGAAGCAACTAAAAATACTATCAACTTGAAATTTGGCATAGTTGTACAACTTGCTTGCCCGCATGATCTGTTTTAGTAAAAAAAATATGTAATAATTTTATAAATAACGTAAGGTGGCATAAGTGCGTCTGCGAGGAAAGTGCGTCAAACCAAAAACTCCTAAATATATATGCTTCGTCGCACTTAACCCATTGAAACTCTTGCCCCACCTTGGGGTAAGTGCGTCTACGGGGCAAGTACTTCAAACCATATATTTTTTAAGGAGATATTGTTGATTTGACGCTCTTGCCCCGTAGACGCACTTACCCACGTTACCTAAATTGAGAAGGAGCCTAGAATGGGGGTTGAAAAATGAAAGTGGTTTGATTACAGCAACAGCCCCCTTATGTCCGAAGTTTATTAATCCAAAAAAAACTGAAAAAATCCTCGCGTATGGGAACCTACAATTTTTTATGGGAAAAATTAAATGAAGCATTATTTTTTTACAGTTTTTGAGCAATAACAAAAACTTAAAAAATCTGTATTAAAATTCGGATAGTCAAAATGGTCATTGCATTTATTAATTAATTTTTAAATTAAGTTCATATAACAACATGAGTATTTGCTTTTGCTGTTACCGAGCTTATATACAGGAGCGATCTTAAATACAGGACCCTCGGTGCGCGAGTCCGACTCGCACTTGCCCGGGTTTATATAAACACTTCAATCACCAAAAAACGGCTCCGTTTGTCCAACAACTGCGTAGCTAACGTCTACGATTCGTCTTCTAAAATACACATTAGTTCCATTTTATCCCATAATATTAGTCCCATCGTTTCATTACCCCCGAGTTTATACAAAAGACTCGGGTCACCTTATTTCAAAAGCTCTACCTTAATGGTTAGTTATCTAAACAAAATATTCCTGTCTAGACGGCCGCCAACATAGAGCAAATACTTCCAGAGTTTTCAATGAACCTACATATTTTGTTTCAAGGTAGAATAATTATAAAAAACATTAAAATAAAACAATTTGTTAAAAGTAGATAAAACCTGAATCAGTGCAGGGCTAGGCGACGATTTATTGGAATTTAGGTTGAATAATTCCAAATAACAATTGCATAATAATAATTCAACCCAAGTAGCACGGTAAATGAGTGCTCACAAGAAGAGAGTGGATGGAAAGGTCGAAAGCAGAAATGTAGTCCTCGGGACTTTGTTTAGACTACTTACGAGACAAACGTACTAAAAGTCCCCACCGTGTAATTGTCCTCCAAAATGGGTATGCCATTTATGCAACTTCCGTGCCTCCGTGGCAATAGTGGCAAATGGTAGAGCTCGGCATGAAGGCCTTGCTACACCCACATCTAGTACTACAGCATTGATGCATTGGCAAAATATTAGCTTTAATTTTTGTTCCGGTGCAGATGAATGTTTGGTTTGGACAGGAACCAAGGGGTTTCTGTCTATCCGTGTCCAATCCCATAGTTCAAGGGGAAACAACATATCGAAGCCAAGTCAGGACCTGGTGGTAAGTACGGAAAGACTGCTCCATCGCTGCTCCCTCGGTGGAAGGGAGGAAATTTCTGGTTTGCGCTTTGGAGAGGCGTATGCCCAACGGTGGGCGAATACACGCTGATGATGATGATGATGATGATGCTTCGATACCGACTGGAGGAATTGCTGGTAGCGATAGTAATTAAAAGAGGTCTCCTTTTGTTTCACTCCATACAACCTCAAAAAGCATAAGTTTCCATTTTATATGTCGTTTTTCGGACGTCATAACTAGACAACAATTGGGAATAGGTAAAAAGTGTATAGAATCAAAGTTTTAGAGAATTTTATCAGCTTTCATTGTGTAGGTTTCGTCGGTTACGTTTTCGAGATGTAAGCAAAAAACAAACAAGTGAGACCGGAATAAAGTTATTTTTAGGGTTCCGTAGTCAAATTAGGATCCCTTATAGTTTCGCCATGTCCGTTCGTCCGTCCTTCCGCAGCCTAGCTCAGAGATTCTTAGTAACTTAAGCTTTAAGTTGGCATGAATATATTGGAGCATATTAGTCACGCCAACAAAGTGATAAAATAAAATATTGAGAAAAACACTGTGAACTTTCAAATTTTATTTAAATAAAATTTTGTGAACCGGTGAAATCGATGGAGCCTAGATTTCACTTCTATTTTATTTTGGGACTTAAAGGGAGTACGATAACGTAAATAATTCAGAGCCCACAATATACTTATCCACAATAGCTCTATTTTGGACCACAACTCTACTCAATTTTGCAATTAACTAAGGATTACTGGCAAGCTGAGTAAAATGCCCTGCGAAATGAACTAGCTGTTCTTAACATCCTGTGGCGAGGGGTGACATGGACGATGAAAATTAATAAGGGACTTATTGAAATGACTGTCGTCGTCCCGGACAATCGTTCCATTGGTTGAATGATTGGCAACTTGGAATATTGAATAATTGAATAAAGTAATTAATAGGTTTTCTTAACTTGCCATTGCTCATATTATAAACAAGTAGATTAAAAGGCTTCTTGTAGAATCGTCAAGTAGATTAAAACAAGTAGATTGAAATATTTTAAATATTAATATCAAAGGAAAATCTCACTCAAATTGACCTAGGCCCAAACTAAGCTCTAGCATACACCAATAAATATACGGAATCAAAACTGGGACCGCTAGCTTCGTAGGCAGGGCCTCTGTCAACTAGCTATATAGGACTAACGCGTCGTCCGTAACGTTTTATATCCAGTTGTGGAATTATTAGTAGGTGCCTAGTGTCGACGTCATTATTACCTAAGCAATAATGAAAAAGTTTATTTTGTTAAACCCAACATGGTTCGGCACATCTATGCTATGCGATTGAATAAAGTCATGAATATCATGGTAGAATCCTGATAGAATGTACTTTGTTGTTATGTTGCATTTGTCTCATGAAACTTATTTTGTATTGTACAGGAGAAGAACTCATTCCTAAATTACAACGTGTCCTGCATCCTGACGCTTCCCCCGTACCAGAGGCAGGGCTACGGGCGGCTGCTCATCGACTTCAGTAAGTGCCGTTTACTAAGAATTTGTTAGTAACAAATCAGCTGATCCTTCGGCGTTTTCATCGAAGTCATTGGCCATTGTACCCTATGCATTATTATCTTGGATAAAATTCAAGTTCAAGATGAACTTCTTTGATAAATGGCGACTGTCCGTGGGACAATTCTGCCAGTGTCAAATTATCAAGTGGCTCATTATGTGGATTCAAATAGTTACTGTACTAACTTTGTCGCCCGACCTTTTTGTGTACAGAAACAACATTATCTCGAAACGTTTTGTTATAATAAGTGTATAAATAAATATAATGTTTTGGTACAATAAAGTAGGTATTTATAAAAGTTACGTTAGCAACAGAGGAGACGAGCAATAAATTGAATTTGAAATGAATATGAATCGGTTATATGTATAGGACGAAATAGACTAGCAATAAATATTGCAGGAGTTGATTGCTGTCTTACTTTGACTTCAGTTCTAGAGCAAGAACAACAATTTTGCTATCTCTTTCTAGCTTTAAAGTTAGATTAAGACAGCAGTTAACTTCTGCAATTTTTACTGCTAGACCCCCGCCGCGCTTTAGTTGATACATATATCTATTATAATTTAGCTACTAAGTGTAAAGAAGACGAACTATTGGCGTATATAATTTATTATTTTGTGGAACCGGTGCAATAATCTCGCTGTAGATACGATACGATAAGAAATTGAGCAAAAATCGGCAGTCATAATTACGAAATCTGCGTTGATTTCAGTTAATTAATCTCGAACTTTTTAGGTGGATTTTCCAAAAAGCCGGCTTTATTTTACGAGTATATTGTCGCTACATAACTAGTATGACTAGTATTGTCTTGTATTAGGCAAGAGTTTAATTTCAAATTTGTACGATTTAAAATACGTAGAGTTTTGCATGGTATTGAGAAAACAATCAATCACAGAGATCTGTGGTGGTAAGAGGTATGAAACCTGAGACCCAAAGAATTTTCTTGCCTCGTTACTGTTGGAAATTTTAGGTATACTTGGTTCAAAAAATCAATTTTAATTTATGAGGATTGTTTGAAAATACTATCATCATTATTTGTTGTCGTCTATTAGTCACTTGTCATTATTTTACCACTATAACCCTGTTTGACTACATTGATCGTGCAAGTTAGCCAAGACGGATCAGTTCTTCGCTAGAAAAACGCAAATATTCTCGCTCGTGTGCATTACAACTCATTTTCTAAGTTAGCGCGCGCTTTGACCTACCTCAACAAGGCGTTCAAAAAAACTATTGGACGCCCGCCCAATTCCCTGGGCAGTGGCTACAACAGGGTTTGTTTTGGCCGGGCCCGGTCGACGACCCCGATCGATGCGTGCAGTATAGATCGGTCTGCCGTCTAGACAACCCCCCGCGAGGGAGGGCGTGAGACGCGACCGACGAATTGTAGATGCGGGTTTTGACGGCGTTGGTTAATTATTGTTTGTGATAGCCGCGTACCCGATCAGCGCATGTTGATGACACTTAAAGTCGCACGCATTTAGTTTTTCACGCCTTAAAAGTCGTTTTATATTCCCTTCTATTGCATAGCGCTCATTAATGTTCGAGGTTCAATATACAACTATTTAAAGAGATTTCAGTTTCATTGGACCACGTTGGTGGTATGCGATTACAGGTATTATATCTAGGTACAGATATTAAGATCTTCGTATCGGCATTACATATGATTCATAGTGGTGCACGCTTCGAAATCGCGTGTTTATTGCGCGTGTTGGGCGAGGTTAGTTACAATTTCCGCCTAAATTTTTATAAAAGTTTTGTTTACCCCATAAAAAGGATTTTTATGAACAATTCCTTTTTAAGCGCGACTCGTTCAGGTGTTCCTAAAACGTCTATGCGATGCGCTGATTTAAATTTCCGGGTAAGAAGCGTCTAGACATTGTATATTAGCGAAATTTCAGCCGAATTCACTTAGTAATTTATCCGTATTTTATTAACAGCACTTTATTAATCTAATAATCGTCAAAAAGTAGAAACCTCATATATATTTTTTAAATAGGGTGTTCGTTTGTTCGCTGAGAACGGTTGTATCGATTTGGTACTTTTTTAATAAAAGGAATTGAAATTTAACAAACTTGCTCCAAAAGTTCAAAAACTCTGGATGCATTGAAAGGGAAGAAACTAGTTAATAATATAAGCTGTAAAGATCTCATTTAACCCTCGTTTTGCAACTAATATTATGAAACTCTAAAGCACGAAAACGAGCACATGGTCTGTTCCTAAAGACTGAAACCCACATTTCAGTCTCATGCTTATACGTTATTTAATTTTAGATTTTTGCCTTTGCGTGCATTTTAACTAATGAAAAACTGTGGAGCGACTGCGTAGTCTGATTGCGGGCAGTTAGCAGTTCCAAACTGGAAAATCTGCATGTGGAAAACCAAACTCAAGGACAGGCTTGTAATGGCATTCGCGGAAGAATAAGTTTACTATGCTTTTACTAATAAGGAGGAAATTAATAGTTTCAGGCTAAAGACATTTCGTGATTTGAGAGTAGGTAAATGAAGACGACATATACTTATCATTGTATCTTAACCTAGAATTCCTCCGTAGGCTACCTGCTGACGAAAGTTGAAGGCAAAGTGGGGTCTCCGGAAACTCCCCTCTCAGACCTCGGGCTCATCTCCTACCGTTCCTACTGGAAGGAGGCGTTGCTCAAGCGGCTATGT
The DNA here is from genome assembly GCA_927399475.2 of Acleris emargana. Classification (NCBI taxonomy): domain Eukaryota; kingdom Metazoa; phylum Arthropoda; class Insecta; order Lepidoptera; family Tortricidae; genus Acleris; species Acleris emargana. The sequence goes on along the minus strand of OV656841.1, from coordinate 12,674,652 downwards.
TCAGCCTCCGGACCCACACTCAGCATCCGGGACTTGAGCAAAGACCTCGCTATTGCGTCGTCGGATATTGTTTCGACGCTGCAGGAGAGAGGGCTCATGAAGTATTGGAAAGGAAAGCATATTGTATTAAAGAAACAGGTTAGTGAAATTTCGACTACAATAATTCGGATACAAACTATACCCTGACTTTTCTAAGATGGTACGTGTACAGTCAACAGCATAAATAAGTGATCATTTATGTACCTTGCCGCTTTCAATCGTTTCACTATTTTGTATAGCATTTCAAACATAACGTTACAGTGACAAGGTACATAAATGATCACTTATTTATGCTGTTGACTGTACATGTATGATGGTACAGCTCATACAATCACTTATTACACTTATTTCTTTAACTTTACTAAATTCTACAACAACAACAATAACAAAACAACAACGAAACAACTGTTAAAGATTTTATCTACGCACATATCATTAGTGCTCTAAAATGCGTTCAGAAACCGTGGGAAATGATCAGCATTATTAAAACCAAATTTACTATGCGAATTTTCTTGTCTGTGGTAGTAGGTAAAATTTGTACTGTAATGTTATAACAGTATCGATTTTTGTAAGGTTTTAAGTCAAAACTCAAGAGTCTCTATTCTAGTATCCATAGATATTGAAACAGTTATCGATACGAAACGTCAATTAAGTATGTTTTTAATATAAACCGCACGACGTTTTATCTCGAGTAACATGAAAATAAGGACTTCATTAGTTTGTCTATGATTAAAAAAGCATTTATATTCGATACACTGACACAGCACAAGTCGTCGGTTGCTGTTGGTTAGGATTTTGGTGGCATTTCGTGGTTTTAGAATTCATGGAGCCGCTATTTCCTAATTATTATAATACATGACACTTTGATTTTGACTTTCAGTATGGTCATATTTCAAAATTAACTACCTAATAACATTTTTATTTCGGTTTTTCCGTCCCTACTAATATTTGCTTGTTTGTAACGCTTTCACAGCAGAGATATCCTCCATACCAAAATTCATTTAAATTGGTTTAGCGATTTAATTAATAAATTAATTTTAAAATAATCAAATCAAAGTGGTATGTATCACAATAAATAGAAAATAGCGACTCCATGGATTCTAGAACCATGTTTTGCCACCAAAAGTCCTAACTCTACTTATGATATGTGTATGTGTGTGTTGTGGTGTGTGTGTGGTGTATACTCGCTGACGCTCGTTTCATAAAACCACACTCGTATTTTAATGCCGACATTAATCACACTTCGGCACCGGATTCGCATGCTTAAAGTAAGGCATTCTTGTGCGATAAGACTCCAGGTGCGGCGGAGGTGCTCAACGATTTCATCTTCTGTTCTCAGATTGTCAGGGAAACTGCTCAAAGACGTTCGCTGGAACATATCCCTTCAAGTGGCAAGCAGCCGTATAACGGCTGCTGTCAAAAAACAATTAATACTTTATGACATTAACTCAAAATTCAAATTTAAACTAACTATATTTTTCTTGCCACCTGAAGGGATATTCTATGCATGCTCGATGGGATTTAAGTCGGGCGACTGGGCGGGCCAGTTTAGGTCTGTAACATAGTGCTCTTCTAACCACTGACGCACGAGTCGAGCCGTGTGTGGCCAGGCATTATTTATTTATTAGATACACCAACGACATATTTACAGAGTTTAGTTTAGTTTGTTACAGAGGATTAAGGTAAGTGATGTACAGAAAATGTCAATGTCGTGATTTAATAACGCAAGATCATTGTAATCTCTCACCAATCGGTTTAGTGGCGAGTGCTGACCAATCGTCGTACGAGATGAGCTTGTTCGAAAGACGTGAATTTTTGGTTCACTAATGTTTGACCAAAAAATTATTGACAAATGATCATTTGACAAACAACGTTTCACCAAATGATCATTTGGCAAACGAGACATTTGACAAAAGTATCATCTTACAAAAACTCACTTAGCAATTGATCATTTAGCAATTAGTTTACCTATTTCTGGGCAGAAAAAAAAACAACCTCGAAGGCCAAGGCGGGAGCCAAGCTCCCGCCTTTGCCTTCTAACCTAACCTATCCGAGTCGGTTATGCCCTGGTTCGTTTTCCTCGTAAAATGTAAATTTAACTGTTGATCATTTGGAAAAGTAAATCATTTGTAAAATGACTAGTAGTAAAATGATCAATAGACTTAATTTTTTTTTGCAAAACGTTGTTTGTCAAGTGTAATATTGACAAATGACTTTTGGTCAAACGGCAGGACACCGAATTTTTTTGTCAGTTCTAATCTTGTCGACGTTAGGAACCACAATATTTATTGTTTGGAGAAGGACTGGTAAATTCATTAAATAGAATCCTGAGCGTAGTGAGGTACAGTGGCGGTACTGCCATATAAGCCCAAAAGCCGGGCTTGCCTTGCCTTACAAAAATAACTATTCATTAAATCCACGTAATGTATTAATTAGGTATTTCAACTTCGCGCGCCGCGCGCTCTCACTAAATTCTTCAAATCAAATTACATGCAACAGTAGTACCTACTAAATTTTACCGCGCACCGCCGGCCGCCACCTACGCAGCACAGCGCTCAGCGCTGTGCGGCAACCAGTCGAACTATTCATGACGCGGCTAGCTCGTATCTCGCTCGCACGTATTGGCTTGCAATCAGGCTTTCATATTCTCTGTCTTACCCACCGAAACGGCATATGCCCAAATACGTCTGTTCGTGTATTAATATGGCAAATAGTATGAGAGTAAAAAGCCAAGCTTGCGTATGAAGTTGTACACGAGTCCATAGTAAATGCGAAATTCGCTTCGCGCAGGCGCGGAGCGCGCGTTGAGCCGCGTTAGCGGCCAACTTCACTTCATTGCTATTTGTTGACAAATGCTTTTATTCACGTGTTGAATAGTTTGTTTTGTTTAGGCGTTGAGCGGCGCGGCGCGGTCAGTGCAATAATAAGTTTTTTTTTGTGGTGTTGAGAGTTGTGATTCAATTAGATTGACAATGGAGGAAGTCCCGTGTGACTAGGGTTTGCAATCCGGATATCCGGATACCCGAATTATCCGGATATCCGTCGAAAATTGGATCCGGATCCGACGACCCCTTGGATCCGGATATTTCGGATCCTACGGATATTATGAGACGACTTTGGAATTTGCAATAAAATTAAAATAAACCATGAAATCGTGACTAATGTAATACCAGTCTATCTATAGTGTTCTTAAATGCATATTTATGTGTATGTGTGTGATTAACAATAACACCCACCAACTAAATTCATGTCATACATTGTTTTAGTCATTACAAATTTTCATAATTTAGATCGTTTTCTGGCGGCAGTCGCGACACTCAGTAGCGAGCGGCACACTTAACAGAGGATACTAGCTAGCTAGACCAATTAAAGGATCGCCTGACGCGGTTGTTTACAACTGGTTGCCGTTAATCATATTGTTTTAGCTGCAACGCCTGCAACAATAGGATTAAGTGCAAAGACCGTGGGGGTGGGTTAACTCGCAGCCCACAGTTAAGCTTTTGCCTTAAGTCTAAAGGTGGCGGTTCGCGCCGCGACAGGGACAAGACAGGAGACCGTAACCGGAGACCGCGACAAGTGTCTCGGTCTCTTCTGCATATACTGTGGGTCGAGACCGAGACCGGCGACTGCGACAAGAGTCTCGGTCTCTTCTGCATATACTGTGGGTCGAGACCGAGACCGGCGACTGCGACAATTCTATTCTCGTCCGAGAGACGTCAAGTATCGCAGAGTCTGTCGATGTAGTCAGTTGTGTTTGTGTCATGCATGAATCATGATGGAAAACCGAAAAATAATAGTAGAACTTCTATTGGAGGAAGAAGAAGACGAAGATTTGCTCTTATATTATTATTACAAATACAAAATTAAAAGAAGATTACCTATTAAGAAATTATATTTAACTAGAGGCCAAGAAGGATCATTTTCGCTATTAGTGAAGAAGCTTTTAATGTTTGATGAAAATATATTCAGGAAGTATTTTCGGCTGAATAAAACAAATTTACTGAAAAAAACAATTTCAGCTCTGTAGGAGTCTAGTTGTGCATCATATATCGGACGATGCTGTCTTATAAACTCAATCAGCGTTTCACATTCTTCATCAGTAAAATTCATTTTTAACAAGAAAACCCGTGTGCTTTGAGCGCGACACGAGACACTACTCGTCCGCGGCAGCGACCGTCTCGCTGTCTCCTGTCTCCCGTCTCTGTCTCCTGTCTCGGTCTCGCTCGCGAACTGTCGCTTATATGTTGCCTACCGTCAAGTGACGGTCGCAGTCTCCGGTCGCGGTCTCCTGTCTCGGTCGCTTGTCTCTGTCGCTTGTCTCTGTCGTGGCGCGAACCGCCACCTTTAGTATTAACAATTTATGTTTCAACAAGACACAATTTTAAAACAATTATTTAGTTGCTTTTTTGCTCCACCCCCGACGATCGTGCAATTTAATTACACAATATATAGTTTATAGTTCTTGTGGATTTATATAAATAAGACACTTGCATTTTTACAAAACAATTCGTTTTTTTTAACCTCGAATGATAATTATACTACTCATTATATGTTAATTTTATTGATATTTTAAAGTGTCACAACAACCCAATAATTATTCGTCTCTAAGAATGGTAAACAACATTTTATTACTCAATATAACTAAAATACTACAAAACGTCTTAAAATTCTAACTATAAATAAAATAACCCTTGCAGTTCACCCGCTTGTGGCATGGTCCCTAAAACGCTGGCCGCGTTCCCCCTTTGCACAGCCAGACTGAGCCGCTGGGCAAAGAACACGACACCTCTTTAACAAACTTCTTGGTGTCGGAAGACCACGGACCCAAAGTTTCCATTGCAAGTGCCGCAAAAAAGTAATTATCTTTTAGAAAAGCGTATTTGCGGCACTTGATGGTCTGGGCACGGTCAGCGGCGGACCCTGGCTGACGAGCGGATCCCTCGACGTGAGACGGAGCTAACGTGTCCACGCATGTTACGTCCCACGCCAAGGCGCGGCCCAAACACCATGGCACCAAAGTGCAACCGTCAGGTCTTTTGCCATCTGAGGCAGAAAGACCTGAGGGCTCCAGGGTTGCCGGAATATTGGCTGTGCCGAGGGAACGTTTGATGATGTCGTTTAAGGAACTGTGCCTAAAAAAGCGGCCAGCGCTTAGGTGGCAAAAGAGACCATGCCGCCCCAGTGAGTTTACTTGCTGACCACAAAGCCTACAGGGGTGTGGTTCACAGATAGGTAAACCCAGGCGTGCAACCAATGTCCAGATTCCCGCTCAGTCACGGCTATCAGTCTAGCTCGTTCGGAAGAGACGGTGATGTTTGCTAGAAGATTTTTGTATAAAGATTTTACTGTAATTGAGTCCCAGGCGGATTGAAAAGTTTTATCATGAGGGGCACTCTCATCTGGGTTAAGTGAGATCCATTTAGTTTCAGCGTCTGCCAAAGACGAAACCTGTACATCAGTGGTGTGTGGTATTTTAAGTATACCACTGATGAGGGTGAGCGTGCTCTTGACAGACGACAGAAACTCGGGGAGTGCCAGACTGCTAGTAGATCTTATGCCTAGGCCACCGAATTTTATTGGAAGAAGTGCTTGGGTCCAACTTGGAGAAGTAAAAGCTATGTTAAGAATTTTGCTAAGTCATTTTCAAAATGTTGTCGATGTTATCAGTTAAATATTGGAATTTCCAAACCGGTGCACAACGAAGAAGGTATATGAATTTTGGATAAAATAAACAACGTCGCAAAATATAAATAGCAACGTGCGGATTTATTTCAAAAAGTAAATCGGAATTGTTCTGAAAATTATCAATTTTTGAATTTATAATTGCTGGGATGGCATCGTCATAAATAGGAGCACCGAGAAGTGTTAGTGAAGATGGGGATAGGATAGAAATGTCAGGAAGGAGACGGTTTACTTTGTGTAAAAGGTCACTTTGGGCTAGGGCTGAAAGATTTTCTGAAATGAGAATTTCGCACTTATTATGGTTTAATGACAGACCTATATCAGAAAAAGGATGATGATGAGTTGCAGATCGGAAAGGACTGAGGGGGTATTACCTCCAATTGTGCCATCATCCAGGTACCAAATATTAAGATCTGAAGAAAGCTGCTTGATAATGGGATTGATGGCTAGGCTAAAGATGACGGGACCAAGCGGGTCACCTTGTTGGCAACCGACACTGGATGGAATCTCATTGTTATTGTACATTAATAATAAGTAGGCATTTATTTTTACAAATAGCCTTGTGATTTTATGTTTAAAATCTACGTGCATCGTGCGTGCATCTAAATAAAAAAAAACTTATTATAAATAAAAATATATTTAATTTAAAACCAGGATCCGTTATTATCCGAAATATCCGGATATCCGGATCCGTCAATTCCCCAGATCAGAATTATCCGGATCCGGAAAATTCAACGGATCTTGCAAACCCTACGTGTGACTGTGATATTTTAAAGTGTGCACAAACTTTGCTTGTCGACGGAAAGGTAAAATGTTTGGACTTTGCAGAGAAAAAGGTACTTATTTCTTCGGCTAAACCTACGCCTGACTTGTGTATTTCTCAGAGTAGTAAATCGCACAAAAGGCAGTTTAACAGGTCAGTGTACAAAACTCATTGGATTGTTGGTTGTTCGCACTCTAATAAGTTATATTGCTGGTGTTGTATTTTCTTTTCTAACGACAAAAACGTGTGGAATACATCTGGTTATGACGATTTAAACAATTTAGCTGGCGCCATTAAAAGACACATGAATTCTCGAAAACACATGAACGCGGTAATTTCTTTTAGTGATTTTGGTAAACAGCGAATTGAGACATCTTTATCGCGCCAATTATCAAAGGAAATTACAAAACAACATGCGTGTTGATAACAATAGTAGCGTTTTTCAAAGATTAGTCGATGTTGTTTGTCATTTAGCACAACAAGAACTTCCCTTCAGAGGTCACGATGAGTCTAAAACTTCATTGAATAAGGGTAATTTTTTAGAGCTTGTGTCGCTACTTTCAAAATAGGTACGATGGCGTTTTAGAAAAACACATTCGATGTATACAAATAATAATTTAATTTAACTATGTTGTGTAATATGTATGTAATTCTTAGATAGGTAATTGAAATAAAAGTAAGTACTTATTGCTTTCTCCCTAGGCAAGCAAAGTTAAAATAAGAAGTTGAACCTTTATTTTATTCTCTCATACAAACCAAGCGGCCTTTTTCAAGGCCACCGAAAGTATGCAATTGCTGATATGTCTGTAAAATTATATCTAGTGGTATGGTAACATGCCTTCAGGGTGCTTTGGTGAGCTCGTCCACGTAAGCAAATGCCTATACAACTGCAGAGTGAAGTGAAGATTGATCAGTAATGTGGTAACAACATAAATTTATCCATAATAACCGTAAAAACTACAAAACATATCTCTCGGCTTGCCCTATTCTGAAACCCTAGGCACGCCACTGGTGAGGTATTCAAGTGTTAACGCCCAAGCTGGAATGATTTTGCTACCGTGTGACACATACTGCTTTTCACATCACCTATGAGGAAAATAAATCTTAGTGATGAAACAAATTTAATTATTTACACGCTCTAAAAGTGCTGCCATTATCAAATTTAACTAGAAAATTGGTGGTACCCATTTTTCAAACCGTACCGACCCTGTGACGTTGATAGATGTCACTAACATACAATTAATAACTTTAAAACGCCAAATTCACAAAACTGTATTAAGATCAATCACATTGTTTAAAAAATACCCAATATAAATTAAAATAACAATTATCTATTAAACTAAAAGTGCAAGAATACTTTATAAATGAAGGGTGATAGATTATGTGCATAGTATTATCATATTAAATTGCGTTTATATTTCATACTGGCAACAAGATGTCATTGAACATAAAAGTGTCATTTTGATCCCTCCTAGCAGGGAAGAAAAGTCCCCTTTCCGAATAGGTAATTTGAAAAACAAATAGCAATGTGTTGGCGTCATGTCAGTGTATGTATGGTAAGGCCAAAGCTCGGCCCGCCAATCGCCTCGTCAGGCAATTCCCTTCTTTCCGAGCCTAGGCAATAATGTACTATTATAGCTTAAATTTTTTCAGTTATGTCAATAAAGTAAAATATCCACCCACACAGTGTTGAGTGTGTATGTAAATACGGAGTGGGTCACGCCGTCGTGAGTTGAAAGCACTATAGCTGATCACGTATATGCAGGATGTGTTGGAGGAGGTGTCCCGGCGAGCGGAGCGCGCGCGCTGCGTGGAAGCGAGCTGCCTGCGCTGGACGCCGCCGGGCGCGCCGCCGCCGCGCTGACGCCGCGCCCCCCGCGCGCGCGCCCCCCGCGCCCGCGCCCGCCCGCCGCGGAGCCACTCCAGCCAGGCGCGCTCGCTGCTGTGAGCGGCCCCGGGAGCCCGCGCGCCGCGTGGAGGCGAGCTGCCTGCGCTGGACGCCGCCGGGCGCGCCGCCGCCGCGCTGACGCCGCGCCCCCCGCGCGCGCGCCCCCCGCGCCCGCGCCCGCCCGCCGCGGAGCCACTCCAGCCAGGCGCGCTCGCTGCTGTGAGCGGCCCCGGGAGCCCGCGCGCCGCGTGGAGGCGAGCTGCCTGCGCTGGACGCCGCGGGCCGCTGAATTAAAGTGTTGGATAAAGATGAATTAGAAAACTTTAAATACTTTCCAAGTATTGCAAATAATGAGATTTCTCTCAATTATTTTACCCTGGTAACCCTATTAAAACTGGTCGATGTGAGTGGTCGGTTATTATTAGAGAGTGCAGCGTGGACGTAACACGCGAACATTGCATTCGTTTCAAACTACAAATATAGTTTTCTGTGAGTGAAATGGTGTGTGCATCTGTGTTTGATGTGTCGAGATCCTCGTGATACTGGTCTAGAGTCCGATATTCACTTCAAACTTGAATCTAGAGAAGTAAGATGAATATGACGTGATCATAGGTGAGGTGATCATAAATGAAGAGTCAATAGAAATAGATCTAATTTAATAATTGCTTTGTGGGCGCTTTTCAAAAAAAGACTCGTAGTTAAGGACTCAAATTAAGAAACCGTAATTTTATTCAAGTGAGGTGTAGGTACCATTTTTCAGAGTTTTGCTCATATCTCGAATATCTGTACAAATAGCATTATGATTTCTTCTGACAAAAGTTTCTTCATACAATTTTCTACAAAATTTGTTGTATTATTTTTTACTCTATTTTGTTGTATTTTAAGTACACAAGGAGATAAAATATAGGCATGGTGTAAGGAGCTGGAGGATCAGTGGTGTTAATGGGTTCGAGGGTTCCGTCAGCTCCTCGCTTCCGACCCCATATTTCAGGAGGCATTTCGTTACCCAGCCACTCTTGTACTTACTGGAATACTCGTAATGCGTGATATTTTGCTGACCCTTTAGTAGGGAGAGAGAGAAGAGATCGGCTTTGGACTTAATGCTGGATTTAACAAAAATAGAGTATCGGTGGCTGTTAAGATCAAGCTACGGAGTGGGCGCACGATATACCGTCAAAACATCCTTTCTCCTGATTTTGCTATGGCGTCCGATGATGATGTTGGGTCATAGAAAATGGCTTCTTTATCCATGATTATTGGTTTTATCTCAAACAGCTTTACAAACAGTTTGTAGTAGGGTCGGAAGCGAGGAGGTGACGGAACCCCCGAACCAATTACCATCATTGATCCTCCAGCTCCTGACACTGTGCCTATATTTTATCTCCTTGCTAACTTATTAAACACCACGTAGCTCCTAAAGTATCGATCTTAGAGTAAAAATGTTTTTTTTTTGTAGAAAATTGTATGTAGAAACTTTTGACATAAGTAATGATAATGATATTCGTATGATATTGAAAAAAGGTACCTTAAACCCCCCCTACACCCTCAGCACATCCCCCACCCTTGAGGACTTTTAGTATGTTCATCTGTACCAATTTTCAAAACTACACGAATTTTTCCCCTGATTTTATTAACTTTCTTGGGTTATATCAAAAATAATACAATAAACAAAGCAGATTCAATTCTCATCCGTAAATAATATGGTCGCAATTTCTACAGGAGTTTTGTCTGAGATACGAGGGCAGAGTGAAAAGTCTGGAAAAAATTAAACATTTTTTTTTTTTGGTCCAAGTAAATATTTATTTTTCAACGTAGTCCCCATGTACCTAACTCAATACACTTGGTCCATCGCTTTTCTAGCTTTTCGATTCCCTCCGTATAGTACGATTTCTCCAACCCTTCAAAATACGCATTGGTTTCTGCGATGATTTCTTCGTTGGAACCAAATCTTTTTCCACCAAGCCATTTCTTTAAGTTTGGGAAAAGAAAATAGTCGCAGGGGGCTAAATCTGGAGAATAAGGCGGATGCGGGAGCAATTCGTAACGCAACTCGTGGATTTTAGCCATAGCAACTGCACAAGTGTGGACCCGTGCGTTGTCTTGGTGAAAAATGATTTTCTTTTTCGCCAAATGGGGTCGTTTTTCCATTTAAACTTCATGAAATCGCTGTAACAAGTTGGCATAATATTCGCCGTTAATCGTTTTACCTTTCTGAAGGTAATCAACATATATTACACCACAAGCATCCCAGAAGACAGTATCCATAACTTTATTCGCCGATAAAACTGCTTTGGCCTTCTTTGGTGCAGGTTCACCTGAAGCAATCCATTGTTTTAACTGCTCCGGGGTTTTTGGTGTATGATGATGAATCCCGGTTTCGTCAACAGTTATGAAACGACGCAAGAAGTCCTTTTCATTACACCTAAACTTCGCCAAACATGCCTCTGACAGGGTCACCCTAGTGCGTTTTTGATCTACTGTGAGCAATCGCGGCACCCAACGGGCGAAGAGCTTCTTCATATCCAAATAAGTGTGAAGGATATTACGAACCCGTTCGTCTGAAATGCTTACAATATCAGCTATCTCACGGACCTTTATTCTTCGGTCGGTCAATACGATGTCATGGATTTTGGTGATCATCTCTGGTGTAGTGACCTCAACTGGGCGTCCGGGTCGGTCGGCCACAACGGCTCGGCTTGTACGGCCACAACGAAAATCCGTAAACCAATTGTGGATCATTTTAATCGATGGAGCAGAGTTCCCGTAATATTTGTCTAATTTTTTTTTGTATCCGTAATGGTTTTTTTTCGCAAAAAATAATGTTTAATCAGAACACGAAACTCACTTTTCTCCATGTTTGCAAACACCGAAGTGATTGTTTCTTTTTCATAGCTGTCAAAAAAAAAACTAGTCGTGTGAACTGGCTGAAAATATACGATTTACCGCCAAAAAGGCTGCATTACAAATTGACATTAATGAATTTGTGAAGAAAATACCTTTAATATGATTTTTACCAGACTTCTCACTCTGCCCTCGTACCAGCATTTGTTTTATAACGGTATAGTTAATTTTCTAGTCTCAACTTAATAAAGTAACCGTTTTTTAATTTTAGTGCTTAACTACCTACGTAAACTTTTTTTTTAAACCGCCCTTTGTTTAAGTAAATGGTTAACTATAAATATAGAGATTGAAGCAAAACCTAAAAATGTAAGCGCTTTTGAACTAATCACATCAAACACGTTATGTGAAGAGGAACGGAACAAGATCAACGAGGGACAAAGGTTACCTTATAACCTTTTGAGCGCTACAACTGACAACAGTTCGTCCGAGCTCTAGACGCCAGGGCGTATGATGCCGACGGAAAATGTATAAAAGTATGATTTCCGAAATGGCGTTCATTCGAATGTGATCGCTAAACCAGAATAACACCTCATCGTAAATGCCCTTTACATTTTTTTGATTATTAGTATCATGTTATTCGTATAAAAAAATAAATAATAATAAAAACAAGATTACTGCCGACGTAAGGGTCCGGACGTTAGGAGTCAATGAGAGACACAATATATTGTTATTTTTATTAATATGTGGCAGATGGTACAAAAATGTGTGTATGAATTACAAAAAATAATTAGGTTAATTAGCTAAATTAATATTGACTAAAATGTGAATTGTAAATAATATATGTGGAAATTAATGGTAATTAATTATATTGTAATTATGAATCTCGCTAATGGGATTTTAACCTAAGTGTAAATAATGTTATTGAAGATTTTAATTATTGAATTAATTAATAAATGTTCAGTTGTTTATAGGAGGATTCTACAATCATGATACGCAAAAATGTTGTATTAAAAATGAGTAGTCTTTAATAGCTGTTGAAGAATGAAAATGTTGGTCATTATTTGGTTGGTATTCCCGGCAATTTGTGGGCGGAATCTGCTGCAGAGTTTGGTTGCCCTAATGTCAGTTGGTAATAGATTCCACAAGCGCACAGAGTTCGCTGAGGTCTTTGGAGAGGAATGACGGTAGTAAATTATGTTATAATATAACGAACGAAATGAAAATTTAAATTTTAGAAAACGAATAGGCAACCAAACGAGCTATGCATGGAAATGAGACACGGGCAAATTTCCTCAAAACAAATACTTATGTAGCTAAAGCATAGTCGACTCATTTCCGTTTAAATTAAAGCAGGCATTTTCGGTATTTTGTATCGGTATAATCTCAAATTTGTAATTACATGACTTATTAGAGGGGAACAAGGGAAAGCTGACAAACGTTTTCGTTACGCCGCCTCTAGCTCTTTATACTTCGACCTAAGGTTAACAATTATCCTTACCGCAAGGAATAAATAGTATATGTCTTGTCAGTCTGTATTTTAGCTATGGCTAGCAGCTGTGTTAACTCGATCTTCCGTAAAGATTCGTCAGGCCAAAGTCAAATTTTATTATTTGAAGACGTAATCCTAAGTCAATTATAGATTAATATTACTTTAGGCATTTCAAGTTACAATGTCGGCCTGAAAGGCTCGGGACACCTGACCCCTTTACTCCCGAAATGGGAGCAAATCCTCATTTTGTTTTAACTTTACAGCCGGCCTTATAACTAGCTGCACACTTTAGTACTTTGCCGCTTTAACGCCTTCGACAGATTGCTGCATCAGGTCATACATGACGTTAAAGTGAAAAAGCACTTATAAGTTCGACTGTACCGTGCACTTGTTGTCTTTTTACGTTGACACATTATATTTTTACTTAACATTTGTGTGATGAGCGCGAGTATTTGTTCCTGAGTCTTCGATGTTTTCTATGTATTTACAGTTTGTACATATTTCCTATATAAGTAAGTTTATCGTTGTCTCGTATCCGTGGTTACTGATATGCCAAAGGCAACTTTCCAAAATTGCGGAAAATTTCATGTAGGAAAATTTCGGAAACTTCTCACAATTTTGTATGGGGATTGAAACTTTCCGTTTCTTAAATTTAAATTTCCTATATTTCTTGTTAAAGTATCCGGAAATTTCTTGCAACTTTCCGCAACTTGCACATCAGTATCCGTGGTACGAGCCTACTGAGCCTAGTGCTTATTGTGGGACTAGATCTATTGGCTGACGGTCCCGTGGTATTTATTTTTTAATGTTTATTACCTTAAGCTCAGTCCAAGTTTAGATAATGCTTAGATAGATACGTTGTAAGTTCATCTGTATGTTGATTTTTCATTAATAGTTAATACGTGTAGTATGAATGGTTTTGTTAATTAATGGAATTTCAATAAATAAATAAAAATCTGTTTTTAACATCATGTTTTGAACTGTCGTGTCTCAAGGAATACTTAGAATGAATATTACTGATGTCTCCCCCAAATAACGAAAGCAGTTGGAATCCAATGCAATTTTTTATGTTAAGTAGGGTAATACTTAGATTGTAAATTGTATAGGCTAGATAGTTCAATTTAAACTATGGAACCAAGGCGTCTTGCAAAATTAACTCGGGTAAAGTGAACAATCTCCTACGAACTAGCAGCAACTGTCAGTTGATCCCCGTACTTACCGTTTACTTTGAACGAGTTAATTCTGCTAGCGGCGCTGTACCTGGTACATGACAAAACTGTATTCTCTTCCGGATGTGATACCTATAATACACATTTAAAAAGATTGAGAACTTCTATTACTGCACTCTTTATTCTTATTTTTCTATCTTCAGATAAAGCAAAGTGTTCGTTAGTCTCTTTTAGGAGTCCGACGGGCAACGTCGAGTGTTTTTTTGTTTTATTGGAAATTCAAGTGGAATTAAGTAAAAATCTCAACAAAGGTCGTATTTCGGGAGAGAACACGAGGTGCACCAGAGTACAGTAACATTATTAACAACCTACGTTAATGACCGTAATTATTTTCAATACGTTATTTGTTATCCTATTTTTAAACGTATGACTTGTCATTTAAAAAGTAAATATTTTTACTAAAAATAAATTATTATTATGTTTAAGTACAGAATTTTAAATATTTCTATGTTTATACATTTCATGTAAATATACTTTGGCGAATAATTAAATACATTATTTTCTACTATATCACTAACTTATTCAACATCCTGTGTCATGAATCCGTGCATATGAAAGGGGAAATAAGAGTGAATTGCAAAAGTATTGAACATAGTTATGGAGTTAATTGAGATAACCTTAACTTTCTTCCGTTGTTTTTCCTTCGTGTAACTAAAATTATCCATATACTAATCTTTGTTACGCAAAGGAAAAAGTTAAGGATTGTTAAGGAATTTTAAATTGAGCCCTTAACTATGTTACAATATTTTTGCAATTCACCCCATAAGTAGGTACATAAGGTAAGGGGCCTATGTTAGCGATTTTCGAAAATCGACAAATTGTATAGGATTGACGTAAGCTGATGACAGATCGCGTCGACCGCTTATGTCAACGCCATCCATGTATACAATTCAAGTCGATATAAATCAGAAACGTTCGCAATGTTTGTATCTTGGTTACGCCTACTGAACACGTGCCAACAGTTTTTACATGGTTTATCAGTTTTATTGTTTCTCTTCTTATCAATTGTACTTTACTTACGATTCGAATCTGATTTTTACGAGTAGATAATTATACTGTACCTACTTATTTAAAAAAAAAAAAAAATTGATGTACTTTCCATTATTTTAATGTGCTGAAAGTTTCAATACATAAATTTAATTCGGATAACAATGCAATATTATGGTATCGAGGATCTTATCTGATGATGAAGTCGGAAGGTGACTACAGGATCTCCGCTACTTACCGTAGGCCCGCGTGTTGGCAGGTTGAGGCTCGTTAGATTGGTCTTGATAAGCAGATGACTTTTCAATAAATTTACAGCCAGGAGCTAAAGCTTGTCCCAAAAATGAGATGTTTGTCAGAAACTTATTGAAAATTGTCTTTAAACTATCAAACACTGGCCCGTTTCTTCTAATCAAGTACCTATTCCAAATGCTATCTCTGTGTGTATCGTTATAAGGAGCAGAAATAAATCTGCTAGTTGGTGGTTTGAAGATCTTTCAAAGATCATTTTGTAGATAAACGGTTGTTGGTACGATTAAAGCAATTATTATTAAAAGTTATAGATAGAGAATGCCATAAGGCATAATATATGCATAATAAAGATTAATATAATACTTACCTAAATAAATAAATAGATTAAGAGCACCAGTCGCCAAATTTTAACATTCTACCATTTATAAGTATTAGGACGAAGTAGTGATATTTAAAAAAACTGAGCTAATTTCGTAAAAAAATATTATTTATAAACCTAAAGTGGATAAAGTCGCGGGCATAAGCGAAATGACTATCTACAGTGACTTCTCGCTACTTAACCGCGCTTTTCTCGGTTACACTCTAAGGGCGATTGTGCACTAGTACAAGGAATTTTACCGTCCGGCAGTCAGATCTTTTACGGTTAGACACGCCATAAATACTATTCAGATTCAGATTTTATTACTCAATATAACAGTATAAATTACATGTCATGTCAAATTATATGCAGTTACATTGAGGTCGTCAGAAATATAATTAAATGATAATAGTAAAATGATAATAGTATTTATGGCGTAATGAATACAAATTGGTGGATTAGGCTTAACATTTAATAAATACTAACCACTAATTTGTAAAATTCCTTGTAGCGCGCAATCATCGCCCTAAGGCCGGTACAAATATTCCCGTAAAATTGACTTGCTTTACGCAAATTAAACAAAACCCACATAATGTATAAAAGGGGTACCGTAAACATATGTATATATTAAATTATTCGCTTTACTCGATTGTATTATACGCTAAACACCAATTGTAAGGTTTTAATGAATCGCATAGTATAGCTATTTCGCTTTCTGCAAAACTTTAGAGGTGAAAAACATATATTAACATCTTTTGAAATAAATTTAATTTTGTAATAATACCTATGCTCTGTTCAGGGACCGGAAAACCCCTTTATTTGGTTAAGTCTATCGATCTGGTAACTAAATCAATAATCATTTATGCTCTCCCAAACGTTAGCGTAACCCTATCAATAGGTTTACCCTTTGGATATGGAAACTGCTTCGAACTAGTTAACTACAACCATTGAGGTACCCAGTTTCGTAAGGGTTTCGGATTTAAGCACTTAGCATTACGTTAGTTTTACCCTATCAATTCTCCCTCTCCGTTGACTCTGTTTCGCAGATTCGTGTGATTGGTTGGTTTCAAGCCTATGTGTGTGGATAGCCAATCAATTGCGAAGCAGTGCAAAAATATTTTGTATGGACTGCGCGTAGAGATTAAAATAGGTTGAAGCCGTTCAATAAACACTTCATAGGGAAAGCCTGACGAGGGTTTTAAGGAATTGGTAAGCGCTTAGTCGAATTAATTGTATCGTATGCGATAGCTTTTCATTGGGCTAAGTCGAGGATATGCTTATCGCATCGTTAGGGTTTGTAAAATCTAGTCAGTTACGAGTATATAGGTACCCCAACGAAAACCCTTTAAAGGGTAAGCGGTTTCGGTCCCTGGTTCTCTTCTGCGGATTGACTTGCATATGATAGTAGCAGCTTTTAGGGCCAGAAAAAGGGTTCCCTTGATCTGGCACAATATCGATTGTCCGAAAAACACTTCGCATAACAGTTATCGCAGAATCATTTTTAGCAGAATTATACTTTAGCATGATAGTACCTATACTTAGCATAACTGTCATAATAACGCATAACAATCATTTGGCAGAATTTTGAATAGCAGAATACTAATATCGCCGACTTTAATTTTGCAGAATGTTATGTAGCAGAATATAACTTAATATAATTGAACCAAAGCATAACATTAGTAATAAACTGCTACCGGTAAAGTAGGTTAGGTTAGAACTGCGATAGTAGCAGAAAAGAAACTGTCATAAATGTAGGTTAGGTTAGAACTGCAACCCGAACCAAACAAAACTGTGCCTGAAAAGTAGGTTAGGTTAGAAAATAACTTTAGGATACCTACCTAAGTGGACCAAATAATTAAGATATAATTTCTTATGTATTTCACTGCCAGGACCGAAATGCAATTGTTGGATAACGATAAATAATATTAAAAAAATAAACAGAACATAGGTACAATACAATTGTTTTAATTATTTTATACCTGCTAAATAGTATGCAATACTTTCGCCGAAACAATTATTCCATCATAGGACCAGTATGCTAATAAACATTATGCCAATGTACTTACTATTCAGCCGAAGAAAAATGTGCAAAATGACGGTATGCTTAGAAATGAATGCGAAAAGTAATTCCACTATCTCGGACGAAATAAAGGTTCAGATGGACGGAAAATGGCCTCAACCTACTAATAAACAAAAAATAATAAATATCAGGGGACAATGTCACACCAATCGACCTAGTCCCAAACTAAGCTCTAGGCTTTTACTATGGGTACTAGACAACGATATACTTAAATACTTATATAGGGAAATATATACTTAAATACATAGTAAACATCCATGACTCAGGAACAAATATTCGCGCTCATCACACAAATATCTACCCTTACCGGGATTTGAACCCAGGACCGCTAGCTTCGTAGGCAGGGTCACTACCAACTAGGCCAGCGCGTCGTAACTAAAACTTGCCCTTCCGTTAAATTTACGTACCTAACATGCTTAGAAAATTTCATTTATTACAAAACTGACTACACCGACACCTAATAACTTTCAGATCGCGTCTTCGGAATAATTAGACTCCGCTCCAGATAGCAGTGGCGACCTAGAAAACTAAAACGCTCAGTAGTAAAATGAATTATGCATAGGCAGCGTCATATTTCACTGGTGACATCAAGGATATACCTTCTATCGTATAGCACCTATAAGTAGATGCTTTATAACATTTATTGAGATTTGCAATAAACGTAGGTATAGGTACAGTAAACCAAAGTATTAATAGTAACTACTCGGCTGTCTATCGCTGTCACTGCAACTGAAAGCAAGCGAGAAGGTACTGGGTGAGTGAGTTCATAAATATGTGTACACTTAAGTTAATCGCTGTGACAATGCTGTTTCAACATGACATTAAATAGACAAGGTACTAAAGTGTACACATATTTATGAACTCGACTGTACTATTTATGATTACTCTGGTTTGCTGTACCTAAACAGACTAGCGAAGATTCAATTTTCCTATAAGTAATAGCAAATTCAAACAGAATGGATAACTTCCATAAATTTCCAGTCCCCGTTAAAATATCCATATCTCTCACTCACGCACAAACTATTTAAAATCCACGAATTCCAGCCCCACCATAATTTTGCGTATATTGACTCAACTGTATTGTATATGACAATTTGGGTGACGGGGCGCACCTTCGAGGATTGAAAACATTTTGATTGAGTACCTTGTCGCTTTAACATCATATTTAAACTGCTATAATATTAGAATAAGAATGGAACGTACCGTTAGCACCGCTGTACTAATTGATGAGTTTAATGATACCTACGTGATACCTAGTTACTGATTAACATATTACTTAACTTACGTTAGGATTTTTGGCAACTTCTATTAGTGTCAATTTTACGCTGTAGGTAACTATTTAGAAACTTTACGAAGAAATACGTTACGCGTTGTTATGCTCGGTTCAGCGGTGCTCAAGCAGAAATCATAACTAGGGTGCATTTTATTAACGGTGCAGTTTGTTACGGCGGTAATGATCTTTATGCATCCCACATAGTGTACAAAAAAACAGTAGTGTTTCCGGAGCCCGACAATGGGCGAGGGAGGACGTATATGACATTAATGGGCTCATTGTTTGGATGGATATATTGGTAAAATTGGGAAAGGCCAGAGACCCTTGCCAAGATGCATTACGCTGACTAACGTTTCTATTCGATTCGTTTTTAAACCAATCGCATCACTGGTAGATCACGTCATCTACGAGCAAAGCGATTGGTTTATAAACGAATCGAATAAACACGTTAGCGTACTAATGCATCTTGACAACGGCCTCAGGGTCCGCTTAGCACGGTAGTTTCCTCAATTTTATCGCTTGTACTCGTAGCTCAAGTCTCGTGTTATGGTCGCTTTTATCGCGGTAGATAAGTATCCGTCACTCTCACACTCACGAATTGGTCAGAAAGTGACAGGTGCTTTATCCACTTCAATCCACATCGATGCACACAACCCTGATAGGTAGGTGATTTTTCCCAGTAGAATAGAGGCACGGTATGCCTCTGTATTCTGACTGACCCATGTATAATCTGCCACAGTTCATATTTACACGTATTACACTTTTTTCTTTTACTTTCATAAATACTAGGTTCCTACATTTTTATAAACCTTGCAACGACACTTAGGAAATAAAACTAGTGATCACCTCTTTTTTTAAGCTTCAGTTGCTAGTAAGTATTTGAAATTTCGATTTAAAGCTGTCTCAGGGATTATCCTGGTGTAGTTAGAAAGGGTAGCTTATTTACCCAGGTGTTGTTAGAAAGGAATGAGTAGCACTACAATTGAGATGCGGGCTATTGTGATTTGTGCTAGATTGTCAGGCGGCACGCAAGCTCAGTGTCTTACTGATTCTCCACTCACTGTGTCACGCATGAATGTATCTTATCTTGCGCACGCGCTAACCGTGCAATTATCAGCTACTTCAGCTAGGCTGTTATTTTCAAACGCAATGCGATGATTTCGCATCGAAGTCGAACTTTTGCAGACCAGGCCTAGCCAAGATGCAAACGCTGCTAACGTTACTGTTTCAGCCTTTCGTGTTTGATCGGTCGAGACGTGATGTCATCAGCTTACGTCAATCATATTCCTATATATTTTGTCGATCTTAGAAAATCAGTACCTTACGTTATGCAACTTCACTAAGCTCTCAGGTACTTTGTTGTTTCTAATCCAAAAATCGTAGAATTAAATTACTTAAGTTAGTTTTGTCTCTTGCTCTCAAATTCGTATTGGTCTTCCATGACGACAAAGGTCAGTCACTGAAATGGAAGGGGTAAGTAATTTTAAACTGCTGTCACGGTAACTAGTTTATTTCGGCAGCTGATCCAGAATATCTGTTACGCTTGTACGAGTAACGTTGAATTGTCGGTGACTCTACGTGTTGCATGTAAGAATAACACTAGATACATATTTTTACAGCGAGCCGTTTCTTGAACTTTTAAAATCGCGCGGTTAGCATCTCATTAAACACTTCATTACCTATGCGTTTTTAATAGACCTACTTGTTAAATGTAATAACGGCGTCTATCGTCTATAGTCTATCGGTATTTGTAAGCGCAATTTCCTGGTGCAATTGTAAATTAAATAGTCTTCAATATATGTGCAGTCTCTATGTTTCGGTCAGCGGCCAGCGCCAACACTTCAGGGTAGAGCGAAATTGGGAGATTGTCTTTCGGCGCCCTTTGGTCGACACTTTCAAATCACAGAAAATGTGTTTTAGTATATGTTAAATATAATGTGGCATATGGCGCATCTGGCACCTAGAGCGGCCGCTTCTCTCGCTCTTCTTTTTAATTTACCTATGGAAACAACTGTTTGTACTTCCCAGTTGGATGGCTTTTCAATTTTGCATGTATTTGTATGACAAAACATGTGACACTCATCTACATACTTGCTAGTATTAAGATTCTGTAACTATGTTTTCGAGCAAATAAATATAATGTCTTGTCTATTCTACTCCAGGGGCGGCGCAGAACATGTAGGTCGGATAGGTCGGTAGAAATTGTGCTTTACTGATATGTTGTTCCTATGTATAACTCTTATCAGGCATCAAAATTCCGGATTTTCATAATTTCGAATGCAATGTTTTAATAGAAGACTTAATTTTTCATATATAATAAATAATTAACAGTAAATAAGTTACTAAGGGTAGCTCTAGCTGTCTATAACTTGTTTAACACTGGATACCTTCTGCTGATTTGTTCATATTTTCAGCTTGAACTATATAATACTTGCATTATGATTCATTTTCCTAACAGACCTTTAAAAAATTAGGCGTAGGTTTTTTACTTATATTATGTACGTACACATTAACCGTATGAGATTAATCCGGCTTTAGAGTGGAATACGTATTTAATAAATGACTGACTGTGACTTACGGACGGGCAGGAAAAAAATCTGGACTCCTTGGTTGTATAGTGGAATTCAGACATAGCTGTTCATTTTAGTACTACACTCACATGGGATGACATTGTTGTGCGTAGCGATAAACCACGTGGTTAATCGTATCATGGCTAGGTATTAAAATATCCAGCTACTACTATTCTGTTCCACTGTAGGTACACCTGAGCGAATTAATTTTATAATGCATGGTTTAAATTTATTCAGACACTCAGTTGATAGCTGCCCCTGAACTCTTTATCACTGAATGTTATCTAACTATGAGCCCATTATTGTTACGCCTATCCTTTTGTCTGCGAATCTATCTACATCACAAAGAGCACAACAATAATGTGGTCCGAGTGAAAAAGGGTATAAGTCTTCTGAAGATTAAGTGAAAAAGGGTTTAAGTCTAGTACTGCCCGTTCATGCATATACCCTTTTTTATTAAGAGTTAAGTCGACTAGTACCCTTTTTCACTAAGACCCCAGAATTGTGCTACTAGCGCGAGTGGGAACCCGTCTTGTGAGCTCCAGTAACCACGATATTTCAACACCGTCCTTGTTTAACTGAGGGTTTGAAAACAAATTAAAAAGATGTTCCGAAAAAAGTCACGATTAGCATAATAAAAGCCATATTTTGTGGTGGTAGGACGACCTTGTGCAAGGTCTGATCGTATCGCTAACACCTTCGTAACCTTCATTTAACCTAGCACCAAGCAGCACTGCTCACATTGTTGTGTTCCGGTGTAAGACGCCCGGTGAAATTTCTAGCATAGAGGCATTCCATATTAGCCCTCCAGGTTTGGCAACCTATTTGCGGTCTTAATATGGTAGCTTGCAAGCAAATTTCCTATGAACCAGTTCTCGGTAATGCAATGGCTTATAAAATATATATGTCTGTTTATTTTTGCGGCTAAACCAATTACGTATTTTAATAATATTTGGTACGGAGAGCTTGAACCCTGAGAATGGACATAGTTTTTAAAGGAATAATAATATACATAATATAAATGAACTCGTACGAAGTATTCAGCCGAGAGTGTATCAGTGTGTCCGTCTTTTTGTTTGTTAAGCTTTCATGGATAAATTACTGAACTGGATTTTGATGAATTTGGTACAAAAATAGCTTCATATTGCAGGCATACATACATATAGCGATTTTAGTATTTTCAGTAACTAGTTCAGCATTTGCTCTCAGAAAGAAGTTTGGTGAAGTGGAACTGATGACGAAGACCACAGATGGCCAGCGGAACTCCTCAACGGTGCTTATTTTATTATTTACCTGAACGCTTTCAATTCAAGCATTTTAGTGCGCGGTAAGTAAAATACCTAATTTTGACTTTTTGAACAAAATTAATACTGAAACTGCAAACTATTATTTTATTTGTTAATTTCTACTATTGATTGATTGATTTAATATATTGTATGACTATTGATTACCATTGCATTTAGAAAAATATATAGTTCGTATGGAAATAACGGATAAAGTCAAGATCAAATCTAGTTATATTAAGTTGCCGGAGGTAGTTACTTATGGGTATTTTGAAATTTTAATAACAACTGCATTAAAATCTGTTCAATAGTTTTTGTATGAGAGGAAAAACAAAATAGTACTAGTTAGGTACTAATAAAAGGACGAGAATACTACTAATATTAATATCGTACAGATATGGGATCGATATTGTTCTCCCGAAGCATTAATGAAAAATGTATTTTTTACTGTGAAAATACTATGCTTTAAATATTTCCTTTTCACTCAATACAATGCACCATTATCATTATCATTCATCTAATAATTGCTAGGGGTGAACACCCGCCCGGTCGGGTTCACATTGTCGCGCGGGAGTCGAACCCCGACCCTCAAGGGCGCGGGTGCGACCTTTCAGCTCTTTACTAGTTCTCACTCAGAGCCAGAGTTTATTTAACCGAGGACATTTAGGGCACAATGTACCGAAGAAAGGCCAAGCACTTGAGAATAAGAGAAATTTGGTTTTTGAGGCACTTGGTTGAACATACTTTAAGTGAAAGAATAAACAACTAAATAAAACGTTAAATAACATTATGCTATTTTTGCATTGACCTAAAATAATTACCCTTACGTAGAATTGGGTTATTTTGTAATGAACACACTAGCACACTAATATTATAATTAGATACCTACTAAAATGAAAGTTAGCACGTTTGTTATTGCTTCACGCTGAAACGGCCGGGCGGATTTCGATGAAGTTAGGAACGGAGATAGCTTATTAATATTATTATTTAATGGACCTAAATATGACTAAATTTTATACGAAAAAACAAACACTTTTTCCGTTAGAGAAGTTAATCTTTAAATATGTTTTCATCGCCATAAACATAAGAGGGATATAATATTATTTAGCGAAGTTTTCTATTTAATACAAAATTAGCGTCACATTAGTTTGTTTGTTACTTCTCCACGTGGAGCGAATCACTAATTCTAATCTAGTCAAAAATAAGTGTAGGTATTAAATTGCGAATGATCTATCTAAGTATATAATATATAAGTAAAAGGCGAAACTGACCGGCGCGGCGCGGCTCATTGATCGACGTACAGCCGAAACCGCCGGACCAAGGGACTTAAAATTTGAAAGAAATTTTTCTTTTAAATCCCAGGGGTCCGCAGGAAAACCAAAATGAACAACATAGCTCAGCGAATTGCGAACCTTAAGTGGCAGTGGGCGGGGCACATTGCTCGTAGAACTGATGGCCGTTGGGGTGGAAAAGTTCTAGAGTGTCGGCCGCGGACCGGAAAGCGAAGTTTTGGTAGGCCAACAAGGTGGACCGACAATCTGGTTACCATCCCGGGAAGCCGATGGATGCGAGTAGTACAACGAGCCGTCGTGGAGATCCTTAGGGGAGGCCTATCAGTGGACTTCGGTAGGTATGATGATGATGATGATGATTATAGGAGTGCACTAAGAAATTATTTTTGGAAATTCATCACAACGGGTTAAAACTGGGGCAGTAGCGGGCAACTAATTCTACGCGTAGAATTTCTCGGGTGTCCTCTAGTTTGTGTATAAAAATCGTAATGATAAATGATAAGCGACTCGGTACGTATGCACGAGTACGTATGTTGACTCGGTGAGTTTGTTTAACAAAGCACGTCAATGCGCAAAGTGGGCGGCACAATATTATTTGTATTAATACCAGTCAACAGTTAATGTAAAAAACATTGAATAGGAATCCTATAATAAAAACGGGCAGGAGCATGTTGGGCCATGCTCTGTGTAGAGTTGCGACGAGCGCAGTAACTTCACACAAAAAAAGCCGGTAAGGTGCGAGACGAACCTTTTCCAATATTCAAGTTTTTAAATTGTTATAAATACCAATAGTACATTGATCTTATAATTTTCTGTAGATTATGAAGCTTGTTTTACGCATTTCAGTGGTTTTTTGTTTCTTTATTTGTAAAATTTTTTTTTTTTAGAATTTTACGGATTGAGCCCTTTTTTATGACACCCCTTTTGATATAAGTAATAAAATAACTTTCATTTTTCAACACCCCATTCTAGACCCCTTTTCATTGAGCCTTTTAATATCCTCTTATCTGTAGAGAATAAACATGGCCCCTTTTGCGCATCCGTGGAACCCGACAAGCATTCTAGTGTCGAGGAATTTGCTAAAATGCTTTTTTTTCCGGTTGTTTACGGTATTAAAGCCAAGATTTTAGATGAAACTTAATGTCTAATAATAAATTATCTAACTAAAATTATGCGTTACCATTTCAATAAACTCTTGCTACGGCGCATGGCCGGCTTCATTCCTAGGGTTTCGTAATGTAGACCGTATTTAATGATTTTTGAATTAGTAAAATCCGTTTCCTGCCTTATTTTATGCGTTTATTTTCAAGATTTATGTAACATATATTAGGAAATCAAAAATGTGTGGTGGGTATCATGGGTATCATGAGTAAATATTTTAAAATAAACTGCTTAAAGTATTCACCAAAATGGTGCCACTAAAATGGTGGTGATATTTTTGTGGATGATAAACCTTAGTGTGAGGTGTTCTACTTCGTGCTAGAAAAATTATAAAAAAATAAATACTGATTTCGATAAAACATTTTTTTTTCATGGCATTTTTCAACATTTGTAATTAAAAAAAACTGCATAATATGCATTGAGAAATGCTTCATAAAACTGCAATACAAGTTTATTTATTTATTTATTATTTCAGTTTTTATGTTTTTTTTTGAGTAATTGTAGGGTAAAGGTCACGAAAACTTTGATATTTTTTTAAAAATCAACTATGGAAAATTGACACATGGGAGTTCTACTCTTGCATTTGGAATAATGTTTTTAGTAGATATATTCAATAAAAGGCGGTGTCACTTTTTTGGGGTAAAAAAAACACTGTGCTCCAGTGTCACTGTGACGGGTTATTTTTGGGACCCCCGTATATATCCATCCCATTTATTATAGTGGCGAGAAAGAGATAAATATAGCAGGGTCTTTTAAGGTATTTTAAAATATCTTCATATAATATATATTAAAATATATTATAGCTGCGTATGTGGACTCTGTCAACTAGAACGGAAAATATATCGTAAGATGCACTGCTATAATATATATATTTTGGCAGGTGTCGCCAGGCGGTAGGTAACTAACACCGAGTATTTATTCTCATGATAATAAGGGCTTTTTTAATTGCTATCCAAATAATAGCTGAATAATATTAAAGAAAAACATCGCGGACCAAACCTAGCGGTCTATAAAGTAAAAAGAGTTAAGAGGATAATAATAATAAAGTCCAGAAATGACACGTATACTCCAGTAACTTTAGTCAACTTGTGTTTGCGTCAAATCCGGTAGTTCTGATTTTTTGCTAACTTGTTTATGATGTTGGTCCAATGAATAATCCAAGTTTGTGACTTCAAGCGCCGAACGCAACATTGACAAATTTAAAAAAAAACCGCGAAGATATCGGACTTTTTCAGATTTTGGCGATTATATTATAACCGTAAGACTAGATTTTGAAAGTACCTTCCCAAAAGGTTTTAAAGCAAACAAAGTTTGCTACTATCTATATACGAGATTAAAATTGTCTCTGTAGACCCAACAGTTTTTGAGATAAAGCTTTATAAATTCATATTTTTTTCAATTAAGTAGTGCGTTCTGATTGGAGTAACATTAGTTCACTTTGTGATACCGGCACTAAATATTAGTACCGTAAAACCTTACAACTTTGCCCTTTGAACATAACTTTGCCCTAGTCGTCACTTTTGAATATAACCGAAATAAATCAA
Organism: Acleris emargana; assembly: GCA_927399475.2. Taxonomy (NCBI): domain Eukaryota; kingdom Metazoa; phylum Arthropoda; class Insecta; order Lepidoptera; family Tortricidae; genus Acleris; species Acleris emargana. Next base: position 12,647,924 of record OV656841.1, on the reverse strand, counting down.
AAAATATCAAACGCACACCTTATTTTCAATCTGTGGTAGAAAGTTAAACATATCGCTGGCAAGACCGAGTAACGGCTGACCCCCCCCCATGCTTTAGTCACTCGTCAGACGGCTGCGAACACAGTAGTGTATTTTGGTGGGCCAAAAAGTGCGAAAAAACTTCTGTGGTAAATTCACCTACGACGTCCCAACAGGTATGTACTTTTGACTGTTATAACTCTATAGTTAGTAATCGCTACAGACAAAAACTCAACACTGTATCTCAATTAATTTCTGAGTTATGGCGGTGGGCAATGTTATATGCTAATTCCGGGAGTGCTGCTCGCAACATTGCCCAGCACAATTTCACCGTTAGGGTTGTCACTCAAGACATGATAACGGAATTAAAAGGACAACTATATGCATATCTGAATTTTGACTTTTTACTTAGACTAACTTACTTTTTATGCACTAAATATGGCGTCTCTTGTGCAGGATTAACCAACCGAGAGCTTGGACCAACAAGTTTAGTCTTGTCCAATATAAGCAGGTATTTTTTTTTTTCAAATTGGTAACAATTATCTGTTCAAAGGAACAACCATTTTTACATCAGGTTGTCACTCGGCAAAGTGGCGATATAATTTGACTCGTGCTGAAGCTGTTAACAATAGCCTTTATACCTTATAAAGTACTTATATAATATTTACTTTATACTTTATCCTCCTGCCGCCCAGAGGCCTTTTAAAAGGCCTTCTAAAAATCATATTTTAAACTTTTTATATATATATCTATGTACTGATTTCGATTAACAACTTTTTTGCCCTGGGCGGCACGAGGTTATACCTTTATACTTTTTTTTTCTGAGGTAATTTGATTTTATGTTATTAATAAAAATCTGATTCTTAATGAGCCTATTATTTATATTTTAAAAGATGCTTACAGCTAAGATTAGACTTTCTTCATTTATACAGACTTAAACACATTACCCTCCTTTAGGTTTCGACTTAGTCGCGTAAAATCAAAAATTGACAACCCTAATTCACTTTCATTTTTGTATGAAGGTGTCACAAAATCGATTCACAACTTTGCCCACCGAATTTAGGTGGAGAATCCGACGTCAAAAAAGACTTTTAATTATATGGAATGAGGTCATAGTTAATGTATATTATAGGTTTTTAAGGACCTGATGATAAAGTCGTCGATGCCAAAGTTATTAGCGTTTATACAAAAGTGGGCAATGTTGGAAAAAAGTTTTTTTTTTGGCCCGCAGCTTTGAGAGGCATTTTCACCAATAAAAAGGCGTATTTTTGTATTCTATTCATAACAGACACCAAGAACAGAGTCCAAAGGTGTTATTAGTACAGACTTTTAATTCAAAAAGTTATTATAAACGTGAAAATAATTGCAAAAAGCGGGCAAAGTTGTATGGTTTTACGGTATGTTGCTAAACATGTTAGTCTATCTTAAAAACCGTCGGGACCCCACCTGTAAAGTACCTGGATCGGGAGATATGAGTAAGTAAAATATTTATTCACAACAATAACACAACAAAAAAATAAAAGTAGCAATAAAAAAGAAGAAAATGAGACAGGAGAACAGATGTGCTAATGCTGCGAAACGGTCCCAGCTGAGCATGTGCTGGCTGTGAAGCCAACGCTGGTCTTCCGTTGGTTATGACTACTGATGTGAAAGTTGCGGAAAGTTTCCAAAAAGTTGGAAAAGTTGCAAGAAATTTCCGGAAACTTTCACAAGAAATATAGGAAATTTAAATTTAAGAAACGGAAAGTTTCAATCCCCATACAAAATTGTGAGAAGTTTCCGAAATTTTCCTACATGAAATTTTCCGCAATTTTGGAAAGTTTCCTTTGGCACATCAGTAGTTATGACGTCATGTACTACGCCGTACTTTGAATCCCCAATTTTACTGGAGTAGTGAACCATCCCAATGTTATCGGTCAATGGTGACTCACTGTCAGTGTGGCGAACTTTTATGATTATAGATATTTTACATTTGTTATCATTTGTATCTATCTCTAAAGATAGGTAGGTACTAAAGGCACTAAATATTTTTGCGTTAAAAAACTGATACTTTAGTGATCTTTCTCAGGGGCGTACACGCAGTAGTACCTATTTCTAAACACAGTAAATGTATTACTGTGTTTAGAAATAAACAAAAAAAGGAATTAAGTAATTAATGTTTCTATGTCCGGTCTGAGTGGAGAGCCTTGGGGGAGGCCTATGTCCAGCAGTGGACGTCTTTCGGCTGACATGAATCATCATATCAGCCGAAAGACGTCCACTGCTGATGATGATGATGTCTTACTTTTATACTGCGAAGTTGAGTAAAGTACCAATATGCTTGGCGAAATTACATAATGGCGAAATTACGCACTTATAGGTACTCGGCTGTCTTTCGCTTTTTGAGCCGACCTGCTATTGGTGACACAAGCATTTTTCTCAAATTCTTCATAAAAATATGGCAAAAATACCTATGACAAGCTGTCACATTATGAGTACCATCCAGTCGCTATACATTTCCGGTTACCAGATAATGATATTTTGAATTTGCCGCCTTTTTTTGTGTCACCACTTACTGTTCGGACTTACCTCTCTGGGATTTAACAACAAATATATCTACTGAAAGTTGCCAAAGACAGCATGACAGCGCTGACAGCCGAGTACCATACCCTTATAATCTGTGCCGAGTACCGACATTAATACTCAGGTTTTACTGTAACCTCATTTACGATATATTTATATTTAAAAGTAATGGGTAATCAAGTAATATTATCTACCAGTAAACGTTCAAAATATTACTTAGAAAGTAAAAAGCAGTCGCAAAAATAACCAAGGAACCTTTAATATTTTATTGCAAAAAAATGCAGTGGGCGAGGCAAATCGCTACCTGGCTGAGCAGATGTCCGATGGGGTCGAAGAAGAGTTCTCGAGTGGCGTCCCAGTACTAAAAGAAGCAGCGTCGGTAGACTAACAACCAATGAGGTGGACCGTGGATGTGGCTTGGGTCGTGGGAAACCGCTACATGCAAGCGGCGCAGGACCGGAGCTCGTGGCAACCCTTGCGGGAGGCCTATTATATTTATAACACAAATTTTGAATATGTTGAATTGGTACTTGGAAAACTACCGATGTTAGGATGGCGTACCTACTCATTTGACCCTATTTACTACATTTTATTAAACTTCCCGAATGTTATTAATGTTATTATATTAATTATTCATCGAATGACCGTTAACACTGTATAAAGTAGTAGGTAGTGTAGTACGTACCATCAACTACAAATTGGTAACGGCTACCGTCCTCAAAAATATTATATAAATCGTGCTTATATTTAATATCTAATTCGTAGTACCTGCTAGTATTCGTATTACCTACCTGGTTGTGCAGAGGAAAGGCAAAAGTGTGTTGGAGTTGTTTATTTGCGCCAGTCGGGTTCGCGAGACCTGTTATCAACTTTTAATTACTCGGATTCCTACTATAAATGCCTATCCGACACCGAGAATAAATCTAAGTACATATATCACACATTATAGGCTCTAAGCAAGACGCATAACGCTAACGTTAACAATTATTGAAAACTGTCAAAATGTATGGAATTGACATAAGTGCTCGACGCGGCCTTACGGTAGCTTACGTCAATCCTATACGTACCTACATTTTCGATGTCGATAACGTTTACTTAATGCTTCTTGCGAGTCTATGCGCCACTGATTCACAAAGCTCAACGGTGCGCCATGGACCCCGAATAGGTACTTAGGTTAACTTATGTCTAAGTGAAAGAAAAATCTTTGCAAATTTGTATTTATCAAGTACAAATGTATACACCTAGCCATAGTAAGGTTATTTTAACCAGGCTGGCTCCAAAATCTCCAAATCACCTATTCACGCCCCGCCATGCTGTTTCGACCCAAAGTACCTAATCTAATAAAAAATCCTATTAAAATCATTCAGCAGCGTCCCGAAAGTTGTGTCGTCCCACGATGACAGACGTCGCGGGTGCGCGGGGGGTCGGATTCGCGAGGAGGCTTCGGCGGGCGGGGTCAGCGACCTCGCCCCCCGCGCGCTGGCGCGCCAATGTCAGGGCCGGTGCAACCGCGGTCAGCTGACGTCTGGCGACGCGCGGGGGACGCGCTGCCGAGCCACGGGCTGCAGTCGAGCCTCGCCCGCCGGAGCGAGCGCACGCGACCTGTCGCCTGACAGATATAAATAGCAAGACAACAGGAGCGCTCGCCGCGCGCTACACAGGCGCCAGGGCTGTCTTCACCGAGTCAGGTACCTGAAGTAGCGCGCGGCGCAGCTCCTGCCAGCACCACCTGGCCGTGCCGACCCTTGGAGAGCCACCGCCGCACGCCCATTGTACTTCATCAGGTGCTCTGGTGATGATCGTTCCAGGCGCTTGTTGGAGTACACTTACCGTGACGGCGGTTGTCGGCAGCTCGGAACTGACACGTGCTAGTGGACCACGTGGAGCGCAGGAGGTGAGTGAGGACAAAGGCGATGAGTCACGCTTGGCCCGGTTGCCGACCGCTGCAGGCTGCAGCACCCCCTCCCAGCCACACCCTCCTAAATTTCGCACACACGCACACCTACATGCATTAAGTCATCGAACTTCTGCCGAAAGATCTGCACAAAAGCAGCTCAAACTGGTTATCGTGTATTTTTCGACGGCCGCCGGCCTCCCGTCGCCGTTTTCCTGTGCAAATTTTGTTTGGTCGAGTGATCGAGTCTGCGCTCGGACTCATTATTGTCTCCAAACAAGACTCTTGTTAGAACCAGATGTATTGATAATGTCCATTAAAAAAACCTTACCCGGAGGAGCTCGGATGTCGTTAAATTTATAGACAAAGAATTTAGAACAAAGCATGTCAGTCGAGTGTGGTCTGGTCGCTGCCCCCAATAAGAGGACATTACTCGTAGCTTCGTACTACGCGCTCTATTGAATTTTCCGTGAGGTGGGCAAATTTTGCGTGGCGTCAGGACAACATAATGCGCGATTAGTCGGTGCCAAGGTGATTTCCAAACTCCGTCGGCCGCTTCCGAGTGCGAAACCGCGCTGAATTTACAAATACACCGGCTACATATTCGACTTTATAACGACTAGATAAAGTTTCATTTACCTCCTGTTATCTGTAATTTATATCTTTGTACCTATAATAGTGCAAACAACCAATAAAAATACAAGTCTCGGGTGGATGAATCACCGGAATGCGTCTAATTGTTAAAGTGAAGGCAACATAGAGCCAAGTTAAGGTGAGACTCAGTCTGGTGTCTTGACCTCATTTCTGTAATCAGATTTTTCATTCCAAATGAGAGACGCCCAATTTCAGAATCAACCAAAATATTATTTCAATTTTTCACAATCTACTCCCGGAGAGATTCGTTTCCATTGAATTGCGAATAAAAAACATTGAATCTGTTCAACCAGCCTATTCAACAATATCGAAGCGAGGTTTTCGTTCAATGAAATAATTTAAATTGGAGATGTTTTGAAATCAATCGTCAAGTGTCGTATCATTTTCGGATCCAATGCTTTCGATTCGGTGTTGAATACTCAAGAAATAAGCGACGCTCAACTCATGAAAATCTTGTGCCATGTTTTTCCTATACCTATCTGCATTCAGATCCTGTACCCGGTAGATATTTTTCGCTGTTGCAGCTTTCCGTAATAGGTACCTAATTACAACAATTATAATTGTTCTGGTTGGTTGTAAAAGGACCGAAGGACATAAGGACCTGAGTTCTAAAAGGGATTTACCATCTGATACTGCATTACAATTTAAGCTTATCTTTTAAAAATAGATCACGCGTGCTATAATATATGTCAGCAGAAACTTCTTAGAGGTAGGTAGCAGTTTTTTCCCAAATTACTTTTTAGGTAAGTAGGTAAACATTTATTTTTTCACAATATTGTGTTTACCTATCATTCATTACATATTTATTCGCAAGCAAAGGATCTGTGCGTAACTTAAATATTCTGTCTTTTGTTTTTGGTCCGTTTGTTCCATAACTACTCGTACCTACATTCATTTGTTTCCATTGGAAATGTTTATCTTTACGACTTATAGTAGGAGGATTCCTTGAAAGGCGTACCTAATGATTTATTGTCTGTACGTACTGTACTCCCTATGTAAGAGGTTATAGTGATACTGTCACCAAAGCCACAATTATTATTGTCTTGACTTAAATTTGTATTATTCCTCGTTTTGTATTCAAGAAGAGTTCTTAAAGGACACATCGATGTGTGTAAAGGGTGACTGGAGGACGAATAACTTAAAGCCGTCTTCTCACACAAAGCGGTCTCACGTATGATATTTCCTTCTCTGTGTATAATTCATTATGTATAAATAAGTAAGTAGTAGGTATGTTTCAGATTACTTGATGCAATGTTATCATAACGAAAAATCTAAGTACCTAACTTAAATAACTTGACAATATCATGTTTCGTGCCGTTCAACACTGATGCCGAGCATAGTAGAACTGTTAGTGTAATGTTTTTATTCTACAAGGCTGAAAACGTGTGTGTTTATGTGAAAGTATCAGATTACTGATTCCTCTCATGCACGAATCTACTCTTCAAGCGATTTCTTGTAAAAATTAGGCTGACTTTTTGAAAAAAAACTTTATCAGACGTAGGTACCTAGTTAGGACTTGTGGTAGATTAAACCTGCTGTATGAATTTTGATAAGCTGATAGCGACGTGAAGGGAGATTACATTAGTGCAGTGGTTAATTTGAACTAAAAGTCACAAAAATTAGCAAAAAGATGTTGTGTAGAAAAATATATATTATGTTAACGAGAAGTTTATTAAATAAAGATGATGATAAAATATAAATTGCTCTTCGGTTAAAACCAAATCCGACAATAGAGAATTCAGACCAAGAAAAGCACACATTTTACTATCTGTACTAAAATTTAGTGGCTTAAATTATTAAACAGAACTTAAATTAATTAATTACATACATACGATGTTTTTCTTTAGAGAAGACTTTCTATGTTTTTCTTTCAAATGTATTTATTAGTTTCTGTTTTTGTAAAAGTGTAACCTATAATATATCGCTTTGTCAGCCAAATAACTCGGCGGACCTGACGATTTTATTTCATGCTTTGGTTAAAAGTCATTCAAAGTGCTTGCGTTTCGGATCATCTATATAACGAAATGGTAACGTTGGTATCGTCAACGTACACAAATGTACAGTCAGCGTCAAAAGTAACTGGTCACTTCAAGCTACTTTTGTACTTTATCGCATTAACACATTAGACAATCTTGTTTGACATTTCTTATGTGACAGCAAAGCGACCAGGTATTTAAGTGATCAGTTTCTTTTGACGCTGACTGTACATACATGTCCACTAGAAATTATTTTCTTTCAACTAAGTACTTGTTCAATATGAATACGACATAGATTATTTTCCACAGACTATGAGTAGAATGATCGTACAAAGTTGCCTTGAACTGTGTTGCTAGATTTTTTTGGCAGTGACGAATGTATCCTAATAATCGAGGTGTACCTACGCGAGCTGTGCGTGACGCTGCGTACGCGCATGCTGTGCTCACGCATACCTACATAGCAAAATTAGGGTTTTATAGGGTCTGAAAGAAATTGGTCTGAGGACGTGTGAAGAAGTATTACATACATACATACATAAACTCACGCCTTCATTTCCAGAGTGGGGTAGGCAGAGCTACAGAATTACCAACAACTCTAAAAACTTATTGATAATTCTGAAGAAGTATTGTTGTACATAATTAATTAATTAATTGTCATCAGGTCAGGTTTTCGAATTTATCTATTGTACACTATCAGCTATCACGCTGATTGGTGTATAAACTCGAAATTACCTAAACAATACTGTTAATACTGTTATCTATAGTTTTTCTTATCGCTATGTTTTAAGTTTCGCTATGTTGTTTATCCTTGCTTTGCCAAAAAAGTATTAGGAAGGAAATATACAAATAATATCACCATAGAAAACTATCTAGCTACAACTACTACAACTAGCAAGGGTTAGTTAGGTACACCTTATTAATGCATTTTTAGTGCCAGTTTTTTAAAATGTTGAGGTTCAAAGTAATGAATGACTATTAAATCAATCCAGTAACGTTAAGGTAGTTTTCTTTTTCCATGGTAGACTGCGTGCTCATTTGTTATTTATGGCTAAGTAATGAATGGATTCTACGATTGATAATAATATGACCTGATGCGTGGGTTATTTTATTAATAATTAATTGATACAATTCTGATAAAATAAAAACTAATAGTAAAAAGCCTTTTATTTCTTGCAAAGTTTATAATTAAAGGAGGAGGAGGAGTCGGATCTTAATTTTTATTTAGTTACTTATATCAAAATTAAATGTTCGTAATATATCCTATTATTATTAAAAAAAAGTTATAATAAATTATGATAACAATCCCAAAACCTAATTTCGGTGTTTTTTTTATAAATGGTTCTATTAGGTTTAGTTTCTGAAATAAAGGGAAAGTAGGCAATTTCAATGGCCAGTCTGTCTTCAAAGCAATATGTAATGTAAGGTATTATTATCGTAATTCTTTACAAGTTAAATTGGGATAAAAATAATATGTGCGTTCTTGTCTAACTAGCGAAAAGAAACAATCACCCCCGGCGATCTATTCTTTTAATCTCCTCTACGAGGTAGTTGCTTGCTTGATATATTAAATACTAAAATCACTTCATTATCATTGTTACAAATATATATACATGTTCAATGGGAATCGTGACGCCAAAGAGGACATTGGTAAGTAGTCACGGTAAATTGAAAACATACGCAACGCAATCAATAGAAAGATACGGCTGTTTATGTCACTTACCTTCTTTCATAACCTGTAAGATATAATTGAAAAAAAGATGCATTTAATAAAAATAGACATCATGAACGAACTACTGAACGGATAAAATAATTTAAAAAATAACTAAACAATTTTTTTGTAACCTAGGAGAAACCATTTAAAAAAAAACAAAATAGGTTTAGCTAATTTAGGTTAAGACACCGCTCATGGAAGACTTTTGAACAGAAAAAGTTTCTGATAGCTCGCGTATCGGTTTATTACAATAATAGCTATTTTAATTGTAAAAAACAAATATGTTAACTCGTGTAACAACCAGTTTTATTAACATTTTCCGATAACTTTTACCAAAAGAACGACTCGTCAAATGTCGTGTTCAATTAGTATGTAAAAAAAAAATATTGTTTAGCAAATAGGTATGCACTGGTACGAGTCATTGCAGATCCCAACTAAAAATGTTTTGCTATCTTTAAACTTATCTTTAAAAAAAAAAGTTAAAGTATAAAGCAAAGTACAATAATTAAAGCTAAAAATTACCTAAACAAAGATTTAGCTAATATAAATAAAACCAAAACCTCCGAGGTAAATGTAATTTTATGTTTTAAACAACGCTTCCTTGTTAGTTGTTAGCTTATGTTTCAGCAGCGCCGCGCCGGCCGCCATTTTAGGGATTTACATATTTTTCTGCAACCAGATGTCCTCACAGAAGTGCTCGTCGGTGAATCGAACATCAAATGTATCGTGGTGGAACAATGCCGCACATGACAGTGACCTGCTCTACATCTGCGACAAAACCAGCGCCCTACTGATGGCAGAAGCATCTGATACTTGGTTTGGTAAGGGATGATAGTGGCCTATTCATAAGTCATAACAAAATCATTATTACTTTATGGGTAAGGTTGGGTTACGAGGAGGAGGATTTTAAATAATTGACCACCTGGGGCCGATTGCCAAATAAAGTACAAGTAAGTATTAGTGGTTTTGCATGATTTTTACTATTAATATGGGCCTTTACTTTATTATGCAATATGCCTCTGGTCTCAGGGTGGGGGTCGACGCGAGACTGAGACCTCAGCGGTCTCAGTCACTGTGACGTTATTTTCAACACCACTGAGTTGTCCAGGGCCTCTATTCTAGACGGTAAAAACCATATGGTGTTGGACCTGTTATGGTATTGTTTTTAACTCGGCCGCAATTACTGTCAAGTAAATAAGCTATCAAAATGTTGATAATACAATCACCGATAAAAGACGATACCTATGGTTTTTACCGCCTAGAATCTCGGCCCTGACAATTAATAACATTTCGTTTCTTTAGGCTTCTAAGGCCCGAGTTCACCAACCAATCCAATAGACGGTTAAGTTAAGTTAAGTGTTAGTCAATACATTTGACAAGTGTCAAACCGCTAACCGTCCGTTTAATTGTTGGTGAATACGGTGAACACTGTCCTAATTATCGATGTGACGGATTGTCATTTTATCCATAGATAACCAACCACGTCTGTTCTTTATGGCCAGCTGGCGGTCAGGAATGAGAAAGCTATTAGAGTCGAGAAAAAAATGTTCGCGTTTGATTGGCCCGTTTTATTAGAATTTATTCGCACGCGATCTTCGCGTTCCAATTCGCAAATACGTGAAAATAAATTTAGATTGCATGACGTTGCTAAGGAATGCTAAATAGTGCGTTCAGGCGGATGTTACTTCAAAAAACGTGCGTCTGTCTGTAGTGCTCAGAGTCAAACGAACACAACTCTCGGACTGCTAGAGTGAACGAGAGAGGCAGACGTAATTAATGTATAGTTCTCATTGATTGAGGAGTGTGAGAGAGACAGGACAGCCAGTCAGACATGGAGTCGATTCTGCTCCAATTAACAAACGGGACGGGGAACTTTTTTTGGGAAATTGGGAAAAACATAAATCCACGTTTTCCATTTCGAAATAATTACTTTTTTCTCGATATAATATTAAATTAAGTTGCCATAAATGTTATGGCACTACATACATTGTTTAATCTACCTACTTAATTATGTTAATTAACATATCTTTTTCAGAGTTGAGTCCTTTTGATGCGAACTTTTGGAATTAAGCCGTTTTGTTGCGGCCTTGTGAGAAATATACCCAATATATGTACCCAACGCATTGGTTTTTTTCTTTATCTGTTTTTTAATGGCCAGCTTCAAATTTTAGAGTCCTACAAAAAGTTCTGATTCAACGTAGATAAAAAATAATGTATACTATACATTTATAAAAAGGTCTATTTGTTTCTCATATTATAAGAGAGAAATAAGGCCTTTTGATCCGGACTTTGATTTTCGAATTAGTTTTTTTAGAGGACAAGAAGACTTATTAGAACTTGAAACTCAAAGTATATATATACATATATATACTCTCTCTACTCTCTACTTTTAGCAATACTACATTCATTGTTAAAAAAAAGTTGAAAGTGGAAATAAGTCCTTTTGAAAAGACACTCCTCAAACGATAAAAAAATTACATCAACCCGAGCTTATAAGTAAATAGCGTACTACAAGTGCTGTCACCAATTGATTTATAGGCCGTTAGGTAGAGGCTACGTTGTTCACGTCTAAGTCTTGTTCACGAGGACAGTCTAAAAAAATAAATGATTAAGTCACTTTGACATAGAATTCAGTAGTGGCCTAGCCTCAGTCTTTTGTATTATCTACGGCACCTCAAGAAAAAGCCGTAAATGTTGTAGTTTTACCAATTATGCCAATTTGCTGATTTTACGTCATACCATCACACTTGTTACTGGAGAAGGTCAAGGTTAATTGTCACTTGCACGAGTTTCCAGACAAGATTCGTAAATAATTTTAAAGCATAATTAAGCATGTATTAGGAACCGTTGTTTGATCAGTAGTTAACTCAACTAATTTATAAAATTCGAAGTAATTGAGAATTTGACACATTTCCTTGAGATTTAACCATTTGTTACAATTTTCAACGTTTAGTTAGTTTAACACTTGATCAAACAACAGGCCCTTAGTGATATAAATCAATCATATATCCTGTTCTTCCAATTTCCGAATTGAGATGACACCTAACTATCATCTCATTAGTTCTTTCCAATAAATGATTGCTAATTATTTTTGTAATGGCCGTTTAATGATATATCAAAGTGTCGCTCCGAGCGCGCTGGATTCCCAAATTGGTTGGAACAATAGCCTGGGTGTTGACCTCGGGGCTCGAGGTCGAGGTGTCGGCCGGAGGACGCGCCGCTGCCGGCTGCGATTCGACAGACTGTCGACTACGGTCACAGGATTTTTATATTTGAACCACAATAAAACATAAGTAGTCGCAGAAAGTCTTGTTTTTAATATTATTTTCCTAGTGATAGGATCTGACGTCGTCGGTCGTTGTGATAGAGAATATTTTTTCCTGCCAAAAATATGCCATTATTTATCTTAAGAGTGAATTGCAAGTAATGCATGTCAACCCTAGGGAAGAAAAGTAATTTGAAAAAATAACCATGTCAATGGACCTAAAATTGACACTGACAGTTATTTTTTCAAATTACCTGCAGTAGCTGAAACATATACTATTCTAATCTTACCACAGTGAGGCTTTACTGTAGTGAAATTATTTAAAACATTTTTTTTTTTAAATAACTATATTAATGGACGTTTTTAGTAGCAGAAACCTATACAACGTCTCTGCAGTAAGCTTATTAAAAAAAAGTATATTGGAAAAAAGAAGTAAGTCAATGGCCCTTTGCAGTAGACAAAGTTATTACAAAAAATTAGTTATTTGAATAGACCTGGACAGTAGCAGAAACCTATACCTACAGCCTCTCTCTGTAGTAACATTATTTAAAAAAACCGTACTGCGCCATACTAAAAGCCACTCTTTGGTAAAAAGTACATAATTAGGTAGGCATTGAGTCTTACGTTTATTAGTTTTATTATCCAGTTTCCTCATGGTCGACATGGTGTTTAACTCGGGGGAGTCACAATTTATTTCACACGTAATATTAAAATAACTCGTGTGAAATCGGTGCCTTTCTAACCTTCGTTAACACTCTTCTATTGATGGGTAGAGTCAAACCACGAATATTACAATTTACACAAGGGAAATGTATAGTATTTAACTACCGAGACTTACTATGGTTGAAGCGTATTTTCCAGAGATATTTTTTTCTGAAATATCCAATATATCTTCTTAAAGGAACAAAGTAATGGGTTTCTTTATATTGATTTGGTTGCACTCCTATATCTATGGGTGGGTAGCAGAATACTGGGATACAGATGTAGCGAGGTGTTCCTCATGAAATTATCAGAAAAAGTACGACGTCGTATATGACTCGCATGGCTCTACGATTCATCCGTACAAGTGAACAAGCCTAGAGCATGTAAGTATTTATACAATTCCTTCCTCATTTATTTTTTACTTTTCTGTCTTACAAACCATAGCAACAGGAAAACACGGATTTGAAGGAACACATACTTATAGTTTATACACTTAATAGTATTGTTCATGTTACGGTTTTGAATATTTAACAGAGTTTATTTAACAAACCTTATTAATTCCTAAAACGTTAAGGAGCTTCATATACAGTTTTTTCAGTCAGAGCCCTGGATGTCTGCCAAATCGATTTTTTGTGTTTACAGGATGACTGTGATCATCAGCCCCAGATGCAGACATGTATGCATAATAACCACACCTTTTTTTTCCATTTTTGAAACGGTTCTTGATGTTTCTTAGGATATAATTATCGCTATTACTAAGTTTAATAATGTCTGCCACGTGTGCTGATTATATCGACATTTTGCTCGACAGCTCCCTAACTATTAGACTAGAAACACGAATACGGATTACGGATTTAGGTCTCTGACATGACAAGTGGCGACAACTCAGCTAAATAATGGTTTTGTTATGCGATAATAAAAAAGACAATAGTTACTATAAAATAGGACAAATGACGTCAAATGTCTTATCAAATAACTAACAAATAATATTTTTCTGTGCAATCCTATATGAATCTTTTTCTGTCCGATCCAGCTATAACTGAGGCTTATACATGTATTTTAACTTCGCAGTGAGGGTATACTATACTGAGGTCGTGCGGGAAATATCTGCTGTCGTCACCCTATCTTAGGGGGCTGGGAAGGGGCCGGGCTGGCTAGGGGGCTGCTTGCGCGACCTTACGCAACCTTGTTGGAAGGCAAGGTCAGGTCCAAACATTGCGTAGGCAATATACGATACGATATCTCAAGTCCTCAACATTGGTAGTAAGTATATCAAGTAATGATTACATTGTCATCGAAGTCATATTTGTTACATATATACTTACATATAATATTCAACATATAACTAGTGTCTATCCACTTACACAAAGACATTTCAGAGAAAATTAACTCATACCTTTTTCAAACTGGTGTACCTATGAAAAATCGTTCCTAAGAAACGACTAATCGTCATTAACGGACTCTGAGGTCTCTGAGAGCGGCCGTAAAAATAGTAAAAACTTCAAGTTTTGTAAACCTTTTTATATAGCTACATTTACGCTTCGCTACTACGCTGAAAATCCAACTAATAGACCAGGTGACGACGCGACGTATAATGGAGCTTATTTTTTCTTGGGTTGGCATCCGTTAACACTAATAATTAAACCGTTGACCGTTCCATCAAAAATAACTAAAGCCAAATCTTTCCTATATTACTGAAAGCGGTTAAAATTAAAACAAATCTCGCTTTTGGGTTATTTGTTTATTGGGCGCCATTTCACGTTGCTGAAATGTGGCTTGGCAAAAAAAATATGGCGCTGTTCGAAAATTGGCAACATAATCTGCTTAGACAAAAGCTGTTGTTTAATGTGGTGGTTGCCATTTGGGATTACTACAGATCCACCTGTTACCACGTCAGACTCTATTTTGGCTCATTGTTATTACTCATACGTACCTAATCAACAAATCAATCGAGTAAGATATACATATAGTTTTTCAAAACATAAATCCAATGGTGGGTTGCATTGGGATGATATATTACCTAATCTTATTATCTATGTGTGTTTATTAGGAATTAGGATGTCAAATTAAGTCAACAAAGAGTAATACTTTGTAAAGCCTGAAAGTAATCTTGCATTGTACTTATTACCTATTTATATTCCTTAAGGTAAGCTTTTTGTAATTTAGGGGTCCTGTCTGACCCAAAATGGTAAAAAGGAAGCCATAAAGATGATTACAGGTTACATCGAACACCTAAGTTATTTTTGTATTTAATTTTACTACTTAAAAGGACTGAGAACGTTTCCAATGCCTTGATATTTGAACACGGCAGCAGCATCCTCGTGGCTTCACTTCAGTTACCTACAAGTGGTCTGGAGTCTGGACTGGACTGGCCACAACGCCGGGATGACAAAGACTGGGAGAAGCTTCATCCTCTCCAAACAAATGAAGAGGATAAAAAGAAAACGAAATCATCTCAAATGCATGTTAAACATTTAATAAACTAAGTGGGATAACTAGATAGATATACTAAATGTGAGTTATATTTTTGCACATAAGTGATACGTTACCTGGGGCCGGCGGCGGTCGCGCGAGCGTTCACCCCCGACCTTGCCCGCCCTGACTGCTGATAAAGATAAACCTGTCCTGTTGATAACTCCGTGATCCCGGCTGCCTCCACTCCACTGTCAGGGTCTGCGGTATAGGAGCTGGTTAGGTACCCCATGTGTTTAATTCACTGTCTGTATTTATATGCACTAGATACATTTTTAGGCAGTGCTACAAATTGTAATATGATGTTCGCTAGTGTAGTTAAGAGATAGTTTTTTTATAAGCTTGATGATATTTAACAAAATCAAAGTTATTTATGGAAATATTAATGCAGAATGTAAACATTAAGGAGTATTAGCAAGTGAGTTCTATGTCAAAATTCTAAAAAAATTTTTTTTAATACTGTTCAGTGTTTCTGTATCTGCATGTGATCTCTACATCTGTATAGACCCAAGAAACCAAAAACGCCATGTCCGTCCATCGGTCCGTCCGTCCCTCCGCAGCCTAGCTCAGAGACTCTAGTACTAGAAAGCTGTAATTAGGCATGAATATACATGTGAGTCACGCCAACAAAGTAATTAAATAAAATCTTGGATAAAAAAAAAATTACTGTACCTCTCGTACACGTAACTTTTTTTTCTCGTCTACCCTATAGTCCACACTATGGGGTAGACGGATGTCGTTGGATAAGTCTTTCAAAAATTGTGAAATCAA
The DNA here is from genome assembly GCA_927399475.2 of Acleris emargana. NCBI lineage: Eukaryota > Metazoa > Arthropoda > Insecta > Lepidoptera > Tortricidae > Acleris > Acleris emargana. The sequence goes on along the minus strand of OV656841.1, from coordinate 12,631,899 downwards.
TTTTTTGATTAAGGGCTCCGTTTACGAAATGTAAGCTTTAAAGCCCTAATTTTTGTTAGAGTCAATTGTCGCCTACTAAAATCTCCTAAGACTGCTGTCTTACGGCCAAACCCTATATTCAATCCGCGGACAGATAGGCTTACTTCGGATGCATGGATTGTGGATGGATGAATGGAATAGGGTTTGGCCGTTAGGGGATTTTCCAAATAACTTTAAATAGAGAATTAGTAGGTACATACTTGTTGTTTTATATAAGATAGTTTTTGTTAAGTAACGGCTTCGGAACCCTACACTGAGCATGGTCAGACATGCTCTTGCCCGGTTTTTTTATTGAAAGGTTTTAAAAAATGTATATGTTACTAATGTTTTAGCTATCGTTTTTGACGCAAAGACCTGTGTTTTTCTCCTAATCTTTATTGATAATTTAGATCAATTATTATTGTAATACTAAATGTACTTGTGCAAAATGTGGTTACAGAATTATCAAGAAGTTTAAAGACTTGTTGGTAATTCTTTAGCTCTGCCTATCCCACTCTGGGAATGAAGGCGTGAGTTTATGTATGTATGTATGTCTGTAAATGTACTAACATATTTGTTGATGCTTCAACAGACCTTTTATATTTATTTATTACCTTGTGATTTTACTTAGGTACATTTAAGTTAAAATGTATTTTGTGGGTAAAAAAATGACCTGCTGCAAGTATCTTGCGGCGCTTCTTCTCTGCAGTGATGGTCTTGTCCGAAGCGCTGGTAGATTCACTCTATACACCGTGTTTTTATTGATTTACGATAACTTCGGCATATTACTAGGTACATCCATAGAAACTAAGTGGTAGATTCGTTTTTTTTATATTGCAAAAAAAAAAATTTTTTTCTCTATGGTGCAAAGTTCATTTAGTTACTTGTAAGTAACACGGTGTATAACGAAAAGAGCCCTCATGTGGCAAATTATTGAATAAATTATTCCACATCAAATATTTCATTTCATTTCATACAACAATATTGACACGCGCGACTATATTATTGAATAAAGTCATAAGTAATCTAACCTCCCTAACGTTTGCTAACTCTCGGTACAAAACGATAATTATACTCGTAAATAAACTTAAAATTGTGGCAGAAGTATTAACTCTGCTCTCAAAATTGATGCTGGAAGTAACTATTAAACTACAAGCTGAAATCCGTCCGTCCGTGTGTCCGTCAGCGTTAATTTATAGTAACAGGTAGGGACTCGATTTTTTTTCACCCATTTTATCACTATAACCGCTATAACAAGAATTAATAAAAATAATAATATATAAATAAATATCAGGGGACAATGTCACACAAATTGACCTAGTTTCAAAATAAGCTCTACGCTAAACAACGATAAACTGTAAATATAGAGAAGTCAATACATGGAAAACATCCAAGACGCAGGAACAAGCATTCGCGTTCATCACACAAATATCTGCCCTTACCGGGATTTGAACACGGGACCGCTAGCTTAGTAGGCAGGCAGGGTCACTTAATTAAAGAGAGTATCTAACCATGACGGAAACTTGATTTTATCGGCGTGGTACGGAACCCTTCACGTGTGAGTCCAACTCGCACTTGGTCGTGGAAAATAAGTGAAAAAAAATGGAACATAAGTGCACAAATATATACATTCAGTTGCGAGTGCAACTGTGATAGATATAGCCAGCCAAGTGTTATTAAGAAGCTAGAAGAACAGTACACGGTAAGTAATAAGTTTTTCACGTCTCATAGTCTGAAAATAGGCCATTGTTTATCTTTAAAGCGGGTTGAAACTGATTTATGTCAACCCTAGGGAAGAAAAGTAATTTGAAAAAAGAACCAGGTATGTCAATGGAACTGTGCTGTAGCGGAAACCTATACAACCGCTCTGCAACAAGATTTTAAAAAACTACGCTCCGTAAAATCTTATACAGCCACTCTTTCGTAAAACTATACTGAGTCTTAATTTTATAAGTTTTATTATGAAGTTTTCTGTTAGTCAACATGAAAAGTAGAGTGTTTATCGTGGGTGAAAGTCACCATTTCTTAACACTCGAAATATTGACTCTTGGTTTGCTCGAACGCCAAAATGTCACTCGTGAAATAGGTGAATTTCAGGCCTTGGTTAAAAATCTACTATTTTCATGTTAATAAAGTAAGCAGCGCTGCGACTTGTCACAGCAAACGATACATTCATAAAATGTGTCATGAGCTCATCAGTAACGAAATAGATACCTATACGTAGTATTGCTACAGTATGTAAGCGAATAAACGCTTGATAACGGCGCCACCACTACGTAAAAGTGTCATTGTTGAACAGGAAATTAGTCGCATTCCTAACGACCGTCTACTACGCCTACTAAAGCACTTTTAGCAGCCAAGCTGGCGGCTGGTCGAGGAGCGCAACTCTTGTAACTTTGGCTTTGCGCCTTATTTTTGGCTTAGACTAAATAAAAATCAAGTGCCACATGTAGGCCGAAGCATCACTTGCAATACTCGACCAATTTGGTAAACTTTTTCTTGTTGTGTCCGTATCTAAAAAAAAAGGTTTTTAAAAACAATGAACCACCTCCAAGAATAACTTTTTTTTTTTTGGAAGTGGTCATCGTTTTATACGTACTTGTAGTCTCTCTTCTCAATTTATATGTCACTTAAGATAACAAGCAAAGCCGCGGGAAAGTCTAGTGTTTTAATGGATTGTTAACAAAGGGATTAAAAGCACCTATTTCACACGAGATCTTTGGCGCTCGAGCACTCGACTCTACTTTTCATGTGGATTATGAAAAACTTGATTGTAAAACTTATAAAAGTAAGACAGTATAGTTTTACTAGAGACAACAGTGGTTGTAATAAGATTTTAGCATGGCTCAGGTACTGGTAAAGGTTTTTTTCAAATTACCTTACCGCAGAGAAGCTGTATGTATCTACAGGTTTCTGCTACTACATAGATCCATTGATATATACAGGTAGTTTTTTTCATTTCTTTCTTTTAATAATCTTACTACAGAGAAGCTGTATAGGTTTCTGCTACTGCACAGGTCCATTGGCCGAGTTCTTTTTTCAAATTATTTTATTAATAGTATATTACTGAAGAGGCCGAGATGTAGGGGGTTGCTGGCCGAGCGAAGCGAGGCCGGATAGTTACAAGGCTGGCAACCCCTTTTCACGGCGAGGTATGTATGTGCTTCTCTCAAACATATGCAATGAAATAAAAAAATACATCACCCAAAAAACATGTGTGTAATAAACATTAACGCGGATATTTTTTGACTGATAACCATTCAGCCATAAAAAAAAACAAAAATTGCTATTTATCCTGTTCATAAACACAGCCGCCAAAAAATACTTCCTGGCCAAGGCCTGTAAGGCCTTAAGATAAACAATGTCCAGAGAATGAGACATGAAAAATATCTATAATTAAACCATTGAAATGTGCTGTTGTCATATTCGCTTAACTACCTATCTTAATCGAGATATCTTATCGCCACCTTTGAAATACGAGTAGGTACCATTGAGGAGTTCCGGTGGCCATCTCAAACGTACTAGTCCATATCTTGAAAACGACTGAACCGATTTTGAAGTAAATCTAAGCTATAGCTATAGGCCTATAAAACTTATGGTCACAATTCGATTAGATAGGTAGGTACCTAATAGTTTCCGAGAAAAGTCTGATCAACATTCATACATACACCAATAATTTTTCGTCTTTTTGTTTGGAAGCCCTAATAGATTATCATACGTGAATATAATGCGTGTCGAATTGATAACCTCCTTTTTTAAAGTCGGTCCATAAAAAGTTAAACCTGAACGGACTGACGACTAGTAAGCGCACCCTTGTATTGTTATAATGCATGACCTCACCCTTTCTCTAGACCAATTATAATGATACCCGGGCAATTCTTCGGCATGTAAACCGGCTTCGTATTATTCCAGATAAAATGTACCAGTTTCTACTCGTATTCTTTCGAATAAAATGCAAATAACCCTTTGATTCTACTTTTATTCACATCAGAAGTTGTTTATACTTAGAAACATTTTTTTCGTCAATATATATTGAAGACAATCAATGACGGTGGTTGAAACGCCCGGATATTCACCCACCCCGTCGATACAGATGGTCCAAAATATGAATATACTTATCCCTGATATTTGCCCGCCTCTCATTCACACCAAGGTAAATATTTATATTAGTATCTGTGTAGCCACATACACAACTTTAATGATCTTCTATTTTAAAACTAAATTGATCACATTGCTACCCTCATCATTAAAATTTCCGAGAACAAGTTATACGATGCTGTACTGTCTTGCGTTTCCCTTTCTGCCTTTTGACATCAAACGTTTGCTTAACAGTAGGTTATGGTATATCAAATCAAATCAAATCATTTATTTGTATTCATTCATTTAATCATTTACAATAGGTATACACATAAAGTAAATTATGCTAGATGGTGACTAACATATAAATTGGTTCAGCTATGTTCTGCCTCAGGGCATACAAATTTGGATCTTATAACTAACATGCTCATTGTTATGTATTGTTATATTTAAAGGTCTGCTCGGAAGGGCTATGCGTGATTATACCAACTTGCTAAAGCCTATTGTAATATACTAAAGCTAAAAGCGCTAATTATAATTGAGCTGAACACTAACTCAACTCAGAGAGGTTGGAAAAGATTGGAAGCGTTAGAGATGCGGTGTTGGCAAATAATGAAAAGGATTAGAGGAAAAGATATAAAGTTTCGGATGTAAATAAGGAAAGTTTTTGGGGCACCTGATGCGGCTCGGCAGTTTATTTACCTTCTGGAAGGCAAAGTAGAAGGAAAAACAGGGCGAGGAAGACCTAGGCTTACTTAGTTATTTTGGTCAAATAAGACAAGACATAACCTATTGACGCATCGGAAGGTTAAAAGGCGGAGCAGGGAATAAAAAAAAAGTTAAATACTTCACTGATAAAAGCGAAGCTCGAAGTAAACTTATGTACTTATAACTGCTTTTTTGGTCAATTGATTTTTCAACGTGCATTTTATGGATGACATTATTAGTTGTCTTCAGATTAATAATCGTGCAGAATCAGAAAGCAGTTTCTCGGTACGGCACGTAGCCACGTATTGTGAGGAGGTTCCTGTATCTGCAGCTCTAAGCCACCGTAGCTTGAGTCTGCCTCGCAGCCAACCGCACCTGTAGCTGTATGATTTTTGATAATGTTTATATATCAACCAGAATAATATCAAGCAATCATTATCAATATAGGTATACCTACATGTAGAGGTTTAAATCGAAATTACTTCTTAATATATAGGTACGTGATTAAAAATTAATTTAGATGTAAGTAGTTATAAAATCGAATCATGTGGAGTGATTCATAAACCTTATTCCTCAAATGGGTTCCAAGTAACATTATTAACGCTTAAGTAATTTATTCAATTAAGTGATCAAATCTCTCAACCAAACTTGTAGGTATCTGATTAAAGCAAAATTAAAATTGGCTTAAGGTGCTTGAATGAATGATCTTACTTATTAGCGTTTTCGATCCACGGTGGCGCACCTCACTCTTTAATTTAACATACATTGACGCAACGTGCATGTTCCATTGAGTGGCGGGGCGCGCCGTCACGGATTAAAACACTATACCTACCAAGTTGTTTTATCCCACAATGTGTTGACACTGCGTTTAGACCAAGCCAGACCAACGCAACGCATTATCTTTTACGTTTTCTTCGTGAAAATAAAGACAACACATATATATTCTCGAGCATTCTTTTGTTTGTCTAAACGCACCATTAGATAACTTCCGTTTCCTAGAACCGACGTACTTAATATCAATTCATGACACTACGTCATGACAAGACAGTCGTGACTGCACTTAACTTCAATAGATTCGTTCATTCCTCTGTCACACACATTAGGGCACAAAATGTTTATATATCGCATTTTTGCATGTCTGCGTGTATTTATAGCAGTGGGCGTCGGGCGGCGCGACCTTGCGGAGGAGACGACTGGCCCCGCTACCATACAATCTAATTTCACTTCAACTTCGAGCTAAAACGTTATCCATACCGGGCTCTTTAAGAAACCATTTTAGTAATAGACTGCCTGGCCGGCGATGGATAATGTACAGCATTAAACGGACCGTGCTGGTACGTATTGGCGGCCAGTGCGCGCCACTAGTTCGCTCGCCAATTTCGCACAGGACAAGTTCATCGACTCTTTACATGGAGTCGCCAAGCGTGTAAGCAACGGATGAGGTATTTTGACATAATTATTTAGAGTTAATGGAGTGAAACGATTTATTGGAACTAATATTGGAAAGGTAATGGAGCATCCATGTTATCGTATGACTAGTAAATAACATTACGAAACAGGTTCAAATATGATAAGTACTTAGTATAAATTACAATGAAAGCAGTACAGCCAGAGGTAGTTAACGTACCTACCTAATATTAACCATAAAATAAATATTGAAGCATACAGGGTGTCCTATAACTTGAAGTAAATACCGAGATTGTGAAGCTGTACATTTTCATAAAAAGTGCGATAATATATCTCTCCCCTTAAACCTAGTCCGATTTGTATGACTTTTTAATGTGTTTAGATATTATGAAAAACCATGTCTGTATGTGTTCCTTCCCAAGAAACTATTTCCTGGAAAGAAACAAATTAAAAAAGAAATGGAAAGTTACAAACCTAATTTTTCACAATAACTTAAACATAGTTATTCAAAAATCGGGGAAATCGGATTTGATTTAGGGGATGAGAAACGTTATAGCCCCGAACTAAAGTTGTATTGAATTTTCTTGAGTTGACAGCTACGCGGTTTAAGCTAGCCTTCACAATCCTCTTAAGGCATACCTAAGTAAGCACCTTTTTATATCGGTCGAGAATATAGATTTAACTTTCCAATATGTTAATTAGTTTAGGAGTTATTAAGGCTTTTATGATACGCATTGAACGCTACATTGCTACCTTTGGCCCCCTCGGCTGAGAAAATAGCTATAACTTGTCATTCAGTAATTTAATTCCATTCCATAATTCCCAAATATCAACACTTGTGGAATAAATTCATACTTTCGAAGCCACAGAAGTATGGTACTTACGCGTTTTACATTCAACAACTTTGACTTCTCGTTCTAATATAAAATGCTTTAGACCAAAGTGGCATGTTGTCTCAAAATTATATTTACGGCAAGTTCTGGGACATTCTGTATAACCTTGATGTTATTTTGAATAATTCATACGTTTATGTTTCGCACATCTTGGTAGGAATTGTCATAGCCACACACACAAAATCATTGTATCTCGGCATTCGGAGTCACGCACTCACACACGCGTCTTCCTATTTAGGCCACATTGGACCATTATTAACGATAAATAAATGAAGGATGTCCTATTCTCAAGATCCATAGTATTGTAAATTGGTTGAATAGGTAGAGGGAATTTTAGTTAGGTGGGTAGGTACTAAATGTCTGTACTAGTGAAGTTTAAATGATTTAGAAGAGTTGATCGACTTTCTTAGGGTTCCGTACCGAAATAGTAATAACGGGACCCTAATATTACTAAGACCTGTGACTAAGACTCCGTCCGTCCGTCTGTCTGTCAGTTGTAATTTTCACAGATAATGTATTTCTTTTGCCGCTATAACAACAAATACTAAAAACAGAATAAAATAAATATACCCATAAAACAAACGTATTTTTCTTGCCGTTTTTTGCTCGATATTAACGGCAACAGATAGATTAAAAAAGGTTATAATATAGTGTCTAATTTTGTATAGATAATGGTACGGAACCCTTTGTGCGCGAGTCCGACTCGCACTTGGCCGGTTTTTTTATTTTATTTTTTACAGTCTCGCCCCTTACCACACATATTCGCATTGTGTTTCATCCTTAAAATAAATACAAACCTGTGACTTAGTAGGGATTACTAATTTATGTGCAAAAAATCTTTTCCCAAAGTATTACATCCCAAACTACAGAAAGGACGCCTAAAATTTCGGTAGGACTCTGCAGATCCTAAAGATGCCTAAGTTCCTAAATAAACATTTTCATTTTCATTTTTCATTTTTTTCATTTCTAGTGCCAAGATAAAGTTAAATATAAACGAAGTTACATTGGTGTACAGTCAGCGTCAAAAGTAACTGGTCACTTCAAGCTACTTTTGTACTTTATCGCATTAACACATTAGACAATCTTGTTTGGCATTGCTTATGTGACAGTAAAGCGACAAGGTATTTAAGTGATCAGTTTCTTTTGACGCTGACTGTACATAATTTGCCGCCAAACTGTCATATTTAGTCTTAATTTACCTGAATTAAATATCGGGATCCTAGGCGTTGACATATCACATGACCAGGGGTCGGACTTTTGGTGCCGATGACGTCAAAATGACGTAATTTTACACACAGGATGCTCTGTTTTCATTAGGAAATGTTTAGGTATTAACAGGTACAAATAAACAAATCATGATTAAAGCGGAAAATATTTGAGTTAAAAATACAACTTAATCGCAGTCAAAATACAGACAATTTTTTTTCAACCATTTAGTACTAAAGTGCCCGTGTGGCTGGCTGCCGGGTTAGATTAGTGCCACTCCATGTCTTCCCGTGGATGTCGTAAGAGGCGACTAAGGGAATAAAAGGCTTGTAGTACTGTTAGGCGATGGGCTTGCAACCTGTCACTAATACGCTGGTAAACATCTTAGCCTAATTGTGCAAGATGTGGTTACATAATTATAAAACAAGTTTTTATTCTGTAGCCTACCCCATTCTGGGTACTAAGGCGTGACTTTATGTATGTGTATGTATTACTAAAGTTAGTCAATTTTCTTTTATGAATGTCGATACCGGAATAGTAGGTATTTATGACAATTTAATCATACAATTTTTTATTACATCATAAAAATAGTGTTCTATTGATAATATTACTCGATCATTTTTGTTACTGTCCATCTTAATGTACTCAGGGCTTTGGAAAACTTGTTCGGCGATACTCGAACCAAATTTCAACCTTTCAATAGTAGTCTTTCATTTTTAATCACCCTGTATGCAAATTGACGTCATCGGCACCAAAAGTCCGACCCCTGCACATGACATTCAGTTCCGTAGTAATTTGGAAGATAAAGCCAAATTGGCACCCAGAATGGACAGTCGGCGCCGAGAGCGGGAGAGACTTCGCGACTTTGTAAAATACTAATTAAAGATTAGGTACCTACTCACATTTTGAAAATTTTAAATATGTCTACTTCTAAGCTAGTTTCGACATGCAGTCTCTCGTGGTAAGACGCGGGTGCCACGTTAAGGAGACTAGCACCACGTTTTGCATTTTTAGATGGACAGTTAGGTATTAAATGTAAGTTAACTACACTTTAGGACTGTAATTATTACTTTTATTACAAAATAATCGATAAATATACTATGGCTGATAATAACTGAGTTAATGTAATACACTATTCGTCATTAACAGAGCCAAAAAGCCACAATCGAGATAATTGTAATCACCTTCTCGAAAACAGCACTAACGATTTCGATGTAATGGGCCATATATATTAGGGTTTTACGAGGCGAAAAATCGATGTGTCAAGTGTTCATGTTCGGAAAAAATTGTTTTCAACCTGAGCGATGCTCGTTTTCTAGTTACCTATGCGAAAATATTATACTGAGTGAGAGTGAGAGGTGGGTAGACGTTATTATAGGGTGTATCTACCTATATGTACAAGGAGGCTAAAGATATTCTTACATTCTGAAACATTACTATTTGTACTGTAGTAAGTGGTTCATATCATAAGTGATATTTCTATATGGACGGGTCAATTTACGGTTTGAATGTTTGCCCTTGTCTGTGTACCTGTTTAATCGACTCGACCGCAGAATGTCACGGGTGCTCCCACGCAGCCGCCGGCGAATAACCGAATTCACTAATCGGAGCGGAGAAATTAGGCCGGCACTCAATTCTCGGTAATATAAAGTAGGTAGGTAACGCTTGATTACCACGGGTACACCCGAAAAAAAACTTTCACTTGACACTTCAGTACGCGATCGAAAGAAAGGGTTAACGCTACCGTAACTTAGCAATATTAATCTATGGGTTAGAGTCCTTGTGCATTTCAAGAAGCTGCATAACATACGATTCTTAATTTATGGCACCTAAATAGACTATAATGCAGGCATTCTACTTTTTATTCTTAGCATTTTAGACGATCGGAAATACCTATATAGAAACATATACAACAGTCCGACAAAAGGACGTTTTTTTTAATTTACATTAAAAATAAGGCGTACTGGTCCTTATTGCATGATGAATACAGTACATGTACATCGGCAAATTTGAACGCTCGATGGAGAGTGTGCTGATCTCCGAGTTTAATTTTAGCAATTTGGGTCATTGAACTTTGTTCTACTGTCAGTTTTTGCACTACAAGTGGCCACCACAATTGATAATTTCTCCTCTGGTTTTAATCTGGCCACATGAAAGTTAGACTACCAATTTTTTCACCTTCTATTTCTTATTGTCAATGCCGTTTTGCAATAATTCATGTAGAATCTAAATCATTATTTATTTCTACCTATGCCTCTGTCTGCGTAGAATCGAAAAGTATTGCCTAGGTATACTTGATTTAAACTATAGCTCAATTACATCTTCACCGGACTTCTAGGGCTGATGATGCTGATGTGATGGACGATACAGCGACTGAAGTGGTTTCGGCCCTGAATATTTTTTTTATATTCTAATATTCTAGCGCCCTGCTTTTAAGACGTCACTGGACATCAAAGGGCTGTCAGTGTGCCTGCTCAATTAAATAATTAAATAATTAATTAATTTAGCGAGCATCGTTTTAGCATCAATCTATAGCCCAAAGTTAGACTCTATCCTGGATTGCGGCAGGGTCAGCATTAATGATGTAGGGCAAACCTTGGCTAATTGGTGATAGTTAGGTTTATTGACAATGTAATATTATGTATGTATCAAATTATTTTGGAATTATTATTATGTAAAAGAAAATGAATTTACTTACCATTGTTTAAATACTTATTTTATGGAAAACCTATTGTATGAATTTACTAAGCATTTATTTTGGCATGTGAAAAAGTAGGTAATTCGGTGATATTCAGGTTATTTGGTGATACAATCAGGTTAAGCTGTGGTGTATTACAATTATAATATCCTCTGTTATGGTACAGGAGTGCAACCTCATGATGATGGCGGCAGCTATAGGCTTCCAAAGTTCTCCAAAGAATATAACACTTTTTTACAGCTTTATAAATACATACAAAACATCAATTACACCTCGCATCAACTCATCTAAGAATGTAGGTCAGGTCAAATTAATTTGCCATTTAATTTTGGTTTTTTAATTTTTGTGTGTTCGTTTGGATTTTCGCCCTAAGCTATCATAATGAATGCAAGCCGCGCTATCTACTGAAAAATAGTACCATCTATAAAAAGTTTAGATAACTCCGCTATGAGACGATAACACACTATCACCGAATAACTGCGTATCACCGAATAGCCAAGGTTTGCCTTATGTTGTTTTTCGCCCCTTGGTAACTATATCAGTTAATAATCAATTGTGTCATGTTAATCAATTTAATTGTTAGTAATTGGTAGTACATACATACAAGACACAGACACACTTTTACATAAAATAGACAGGTGACTTTTATCTGTGCTGTGTGGAGATAAAATACCTATGTAAGTCTGGGACGCGCACGCGCCCCCGATGGTGGACCGATGACCCCGAGGAGGCGTCGGCTGCATGCGCAGGAGTTACGTGGGTTTAATCACCTAAGCTAATTATAAAAGTGTAAATCTATGATGATAGTTGTCAAGACAGGCAAGACAGTTGACTTTAATTTATTTCAATTTCCTTTTGTTTAAAAGGAAAGGAATAACTGAATGACGTAGGCTCGAGTTAAACAAAAGCAAGCAAATTATTAATGCCAAGCTCTTGCAAGTATTAACATACGTGGATAATAATACAAATATTTTCACACACACCCCGTTTCACACCTCCATTCTAAACCCCTTTCCAATTATTTATAAAAGTTATTTCTTTTTTTTTACTAAAAACTGATGCGGGCAAGCAAGTTGTACAACTATGCTAAATTTCAAGTTGATAGCATTTGCAGTTCCTGAGAAAAACTGATGTGCCATACAGGCAGACAGCGAAGTTCACCATAAGGGTTCCTTTTTTACCATTCTGGTACGGAACCCTAAAAACAGCTTTGAAATTTGCAGATAGAGCCCTTTCTTATGACACCCGGTTTGCTATTATCAAATCACTTTCATTATTAAACCCCACATTCTAGATTCCCTTTTCAAAAAAATTAGGTAAAACACCCAATTATCGACACTTTAACGTCGAGATTCGAGCATTTTTTAAATATATGGTTTCTTTATGATAATACATGATTCTTCAATGCACTGGGTGAAATTTTAGGGTTCATTCTATATTATTTTAAAGTAAAAAGAAGTGTAATACCTGTAACTTAGGAAAAAAAACAAGATAGATTTAAGCTCTTTTTAGCCTAGTTATCGACTGCAAAATTCCATATATCGACACCCAGTAATCGACATGTTCCAATAATCGTGATCTAGTAAAGATAAAGATAATATAAAGACATTTATTCAGTAAGTAGGCCGCACGGGCACTTTTACACGTCAAGAATCTACCAGCGCTTCACAAGAGGAGACCACTGCTGAGAAGAAGCGCCGCAAGAAACTCAGCAGTCAGTCATTTTTTTAAATATATTTAATATTACAATGGTACTACTTAGTCTAGCATTATATAAATCTATAAATAGCAAATTAAAAAATATTTCAAATATCCTGCGTAGTTTCCGCAGGAAAACACACCAAAATCTTAAGATAGAAAGAGAGAAAAGGAAAAAAAGAACTCCTACGTATGTGTATATAAGACGGTGCAAGATGACCACATAAGATTGATATGTTTTCCTACATCAACGGTGTCCCCCAGACAAGATAAAGATTTTGAATTTGAAAAAAAACAAATAAAAAATATATTATTGATTAAGTTTCGGGTTTAGGCCAAGCATGTTTGTCTATTAAATAGTCCTCGATCCTATAATACGCTTTAGACATTAACGACTTTTTCAAGTAATTTTTGAGTGCTGGAAAGGGTAACTTTAATACTACCTCAGGTAATTTATTATAGAAATGAATGCATTGACCAACAAATGATTTATGTACTTTACGGACGCGGAATTTTCGAATAGCTATTTTATTTTTATTTCTAGTATTTAAATTATGTATATCAGAATTTTTTGTGAAAGAATCCAAATTTTTTATAACATAAATAATATTCTCATAAATAAATTGTGACGCTACAGTTAAGATATTAATTTCCTTAAAAAGATCTTTTAAGGAGTCACGGGAATTTAAGTTGTAAATAGAACGAATGGCCCTTTTTTGTAACACAAATATAGTTTGTATGTCAGCTGCCTTACCCCAAACCAGAATACCGTACGACATAACACTATGGAAATAACTATAATAAACTAAGCGAGCTGTCTCAACATTGGTTAGTTGTCTAATTTTCCTAACTGCGTAAGCTGCCGAACTTAGTTTACCTGCCAGTACAGCTATATGGGGACTCCATTGCAAATTTTTATCTATTGTTATGCCTAGGAAAACTGCCTTATCTACGATTTGCAAACACTCGTCATTTAGAATAATACTAGAATCTAACGGTTTAACATTAGGCAAAGCGAATCTAACACATTTAGTTTTCTTAGCATTTAGTAGCAAATTGTTGCTAGTAAACCAATTAAGTACTTTAACTAGTGTGGAGTTTATGCTACTGAAGTCTATGGATTTTCTGTCTACCTTGAAAATTAGTGAAGTATCATCAGCATAAAGTACAATATCACAAAGTTTATCTACTGATGGTGGCAAGTCATTTATGTAAACCAAAAATAGAAAAGGACCTAAAATAGAGCCTTGAGGCACACCTATTTTCACTGTAGCTCCATCAGATTGTGTTTTGTTTACAACAACTGTTTGAGTTCTATCACTGAGATAAGAAGACATAAGACTTATAGCTTTATTAGACAATCCATAATGTTCTAATTTTAAAATAAGGGTCGTATGAACCACGCAATCAAAAGCTTTAGAAAGGTCACAAAATATTCCTATAGTATTCAACATGTTCTATTTATCGTCATCCAAATATCGACCTAACCTCAAACACCATTCCAAAAAAAGTCTTATTCAGTCTTTTAATCATTTTAATTAGCTAAATAAACAAACAGGGGCATGTTGGCATGTAATGCGTAGGTAATTTAAGTGCCTAATAATTTTTTAACGCTATGGTGTTAATGTTTTCATTTTTTTAAATCCTCTATATTATAAAATAGTTTTATTTCTTATTTATTATGTCAACTTTTCACACTTTTGTTACTTATGTTACTAAGTTTCATCTACTTGCTTAATACTAATCAACATAACTTAATGAGATCTTCTCAGTGGCATACAACATTAACATACTTATTATGATGTTACTTAGGTTACTAAGTTTCATCTACTTGCTTAATACTAACCAACATAACTTAATGAGATCTTCTCAGTGGCATACAACATTAACATACTTATTATGATGTTACTTAGGTTACTAAGTTTCATCTACTTGCTTAATACTAACCAACATAACTTTATGAGATCTTCTCAGTGGCATACAACATTAACATACTTATTATGATGTTACTTAGGTTACTAAGTTTCATCTACTTGCTTAATACTAATCAACAAAACTTAATGAGATCTTCTCAGTGGCATACAAAATTAACATCCTTATTATGATATTATCCAGTTGGAATTACAATATTACCAAGTAGGTACCTATTTATTATTTAATAAAATTATGGCAGGTTTTGATCACAGACTCGTTACCTTAGTCTACCACTTAATTAATAGTTATTTGGCTTAAAAAGTCTATAAAACGAAGAAAATTAAATGTTTTCTGAAGAACATTACCTAAATTAAATACTTAATACCTTACATTGTGAAAGACAGATATTCTTTCATTTCTGGTATCGTATAAAAACCTCTTTTATTGCATAGCATTGGTTTCGAAATTGCTTTAACTATGTCAGACTTTTGGTACCAGATTTTGTCTTCTTTTTCCGGCCATTTGAACGTGTTACCCACTGAAAAGGTCATGGTGCTAATTTCAAATTTGTTTTTATCAACATTTTTAATTACGCCTGGGAAAAATTCTCCTTCGTATTGGATTATAACATAATCTCCACTAGAATATGTTTTTGGTGGCTTAGAATATTTGCTCAGTGGTATATCTTTGTCTGTTAGTTCTTCGTCGATTTCCATGTTGTAGCTATCTTCACTTTCTGCATACTTTACCTCGGTGTCTGTATTGTCCGACGATGTGTCATTTGGTTTCGGTTTTGGTATCGTATTTCGTTTCATCTTCTTATTTTCTTTATGTTTTAGTCTATTTTGCTTTTTCTTTTCCATCTCTCTCTGTTTTAACTGTCTTTTCTCTTCTCTTTCTTGGGCTTTAATTTCTTTTAGTTTTGCTGTTTCTCTTTTTTGTTTCTCTTTCACTTCATGATAATCCCTCCACGTTTTACTTGTGATGGCAGAAGGAACTTTTTCTCTTAATTTAGCTTTTTTTCCCTTTTTATCTTCATCTTCTCCGGGCCAAAATAAAATTCGTTTAAATGGCGATGGAATATATGTATTTCCCACTTTATTTGCAACAGTTTTTGATGTATTAGGGCTTATCATCTCTTTTAAAGGTGTTTTTACTGCAGCACTTTGAAGAGCACACATTGAAGAAGTTGAAGCTAACTGAAGTAAATCTCTTGCTTGCTTCGATGAACTTGGCTGATCAATGATCAAAGCTTCATTGGACTTTTCTTTGGATTCAGGTGTGATCGTCTCTTTTGAAGATATTATTTCTACTACAGAATTTTCATTGAGGGTAGATGTTGAAGTGCAGGTATTGGAAGCTGTCTGAAGTGGATTTATTACTTGGTTGGAATAACTTTGCTCATTAACAATCAACACGTTATTAGACTTTTCTTTTGGTTCGGGTCTGGTCTTCTCTTTTGAAGTTGTGGATTCTGCGGCAGCTGAAGTTGAAGAGCAAGATGTCGACGGTATTGCAACTGAATCTGTTATGTTAGAAAAACTCAGCTTATCAATAATTGATGTGTTATTTGTTGTTTCTTTTGATTCTTGTCCGCTGGTTAGGTTTGTCAGTATATTCGATGTAGAATTATTAGATGGTCTGGTTTTATTTAAAGGAACTGAATTTGCAACATTGTTATCACGATTTTCCACTAGATTGGAAACATCTTCTTGAATCAAGTCAATTTCAGCTTGCATCGATCGTTCATTAATGTGAACTGTACGTTGAACTCTCTGTTTATTGCTAGCCCATATTATATACAGTGACGTGTCTTCCTCATTTAACCGAGAATTTAATTCATCTCGACCTTTATAAAAGAGTTCATCGAAAAACTGCAACTTTTCTGTCCCCAACTTTGCCACTATTTCCTTTTCCAAGAAATGAAAAAAGAGTGCCTGTTCTGTTGCTACTTGCGGGTTTTGTCGAGTTTTTATTTTAGTTAGATCGATGTAGTCTGGGCCAAAAGGATAAAAACCACCAGCGCGAAAACCATTCTTAATGGAATCTTCAGTGAGCGATTGCAACGCTGTTTTAAGGACAGGGGCAAATTTATCTTTTGTAAATTTTTTTCCCAGATTTTGTATTTTCCAGTCCTTTACTGCTTTTTTCCAGTATGATTTCAGTGGTCTGAATATAGCCAAATCCATTGGCTGTAAAATGTGCGTACTGTTTGGGTGTAATGCTATGATTTCTATGCCATTTTCAGCACAAAAATTCGACAAATGCAGGGTCAAATGCGATCGATGACCGTCCAAAAAGAACACTACAGGTTTTTGGATATTTTGCTGTAACAACCATGGATTAAAAACGTTCGTTATGTATTCATAAAACGTGCTGCTACACATCCAGCCACTCTGTGAACGTCCAATTGCCCAATCTTCGGGAAACTGGGAGGAAATTGTGGACGGAATTCTCTCATATGCAAATACTACCATGGGTGGTGCTAATTGCCCAGCGGCATTTCCAGTAATTAATACTGTTAAATTATCTTTTTCATCTCCGGAGGATTGGTAGATATGTTTGTCACCTTTTCTTGCAAGAACTTTACCAGCCTTAGGCGACAAAAAAAAGGCGCTTTCGGCTGTGTTGAATATTCTTGCCGGCTGTTCTAATACATCTAATTTTTCGCATAGATAAGATTCCACTTCTTCAAACCAACGCCTTATATGCTCTTCTGTAACAGCATCTCGAGCTGTCGGTAAATTTTGTGCCGTTCTCTCAGACAATATAGGATGTCTATTTAAAAAAAGGTTGTACCATTTCTTGCCCGGTCTATTGTCAGTAAATGGGGTTGTTTTATTCTGATCAATTATGATACGTTGTACGCTATTGAGTAACTCATCTCTTGTAACGGGAATGTGTTTTTCAGCCATTTCAAGTACCCATTTTTCTAAAATAGCCTCCTCTTCCGTTGACAAATATGTTTTAGGGCCCATGGAACATTCGAGTGGAGTCTTACCGGAAATCTTATCATGTAATGTAATTCTGGGTACACCAAACTTTTTTGCAGCAGTTGCAGTTTTCTCACCTTTTCTGACTGCTTCTACCGCCTGGGCCATTTGAAGAGGCGTGTAATTTTTTTTAGGCGCCATGCCTGCAAAAAATGTTGGTTACTGGAACATGTAGACTAACATATAGAACATCCAATAATCGACATATCGGCTGTCGGTCATTGGAACGTATGAGATATCCAATCATCGACACGGCTGTCGATCATTGAAAGCAGTTTGAATATTTAAATGAAAGACCTATATATTTAGAGTGCTGAACAAGCTTAGCTAAATAATATAATAAAGTGCACAAAATAAAATAAAAAAACGTTTCGACATTTGTCGAAGATTGGAAAAAGCAGTCAATTAATCTCCAATTACCGACAGGCGTGTTTTTATATTTTAATATAACCTCACCCTTCTAATTACATTATTAAAAAGTTATGAATTTCTATCCTAATTTCATAAATAACTAACATTTTCGATAAAGCAAAACAATTAAAAGTTATGGGCAATAAATCTTACTCACCTCCTTAGCGGTTTCACTAATAAAACTGGATTTCGTTGGAGATCTACCGCGGTCGAAACATATCATTACGCCATTTTGTACAAAATGGCCGAATGTATGAAACGTCATCCGCAATGACAGCTAAATAATCCTCGTCTATAGTTTATGCTTCAAATGCGTTCAGAAGTCAGAAAATACTCTTATTTTTTTTTGTAAACTATTTTAATGTCGGACAATGGTGCCTTGTCGAAGATTGGGTGTTTTACCTTTGTTAAATAATTTCATGAGTATGGATCCCATTTAAGCACGTCGTGACTTTAATCGTCGTGAATTTATTTAATGGAATAATGCGAATAATCCATATTCATACACGGATGGTAGGTACCTACTTACTTTCTTATAAATATATAAATAAATAAGTAAATATTATCTTTATACATTATGTTTGAATTTTCTGTTTCTATTTTTTCACTTTGTAAAAAATATTTAGCCGTGCTAAATACCATTGTAGCCGGTGTAAATTTTTATCCGACTAGACCTCCAGTATTAGTTTTTAATTAACCGACTTCAAAAAAAAAGGTTCTCAGTTTGACCTGTATGTTTGCCCGCGATTATCTAGCGTTTGGCTGAACCAACTTTGATGCGGTTTTCAGAAAAGTATTTTTTCAACTTAGGAGACGGATTTAGTTTATTAACCGACTTAAAAAAAAGAGGTCATCAGTTTATTTACAGAGTGTGTATACTTCCGAGGTGGTCCCATTGTCACCAAATCTGAATCTGATGAGGGGATCCGTGAGGAATTGAGGGAACTCCTCAAATATTATTGGCATACATACCTACAGCGATTTAAGTATTGAATTAGTAACAAGTCCAGAATTTGCTTTCAGAAAGTATCATTTGGTTAAGTGGAACTGATGATGAAGACCACAAATTGCTACTGGAACTCCTCAACGGTACCTATTTCAAGGGTGGCGATAAGATATCTCCGATAAGATAGTTGAGCATTTGTAACGAAAAACACTTAATTGTTTAAATCTGACTATGACTTTCCCGCGGCGTTACTTGCAGCAAGTTTAAAATGTCTTAAAGTTTCATTTCAACTAAGAAGTGGAACTACACAACAGCTTATGTTTTTTAAAACATTTATTTTTTACCCGATAACGTGATTTATTTTTTGTAAGGAGGGGGTGCACCCAAAACTGAAACAAATGCCAAGTGGTCTATGAGACAAAATAGTTCGCGGAACCTCTGCTCCAATGCCATGATAGTTTGTTTACGGTTCTTAAGTAAGTTAGTGTACCTAACCTTAATGTAAGCAGGAGCTCTGCTCTTTCATTTATATGTAAGTAGATGATAATACAAACTGCGCTGGACCCCCGAAGCGTGCAAATGTAAAACTCCGGCGATTCTAAATTTAGCTCTGCCGTCGGACGCGCAGTTCAGAAAGGTCGGTTCATCTGTTTCGGTGGATCTTAGTAACATTAATTTAGAGCTTACGGAGGATAAGAATAGTCAGCAAGAGACTGTTACTCGTGTCGGTCATAAATATGTCTAAATTTGTTCAACTTGTCATTCCCTAAGTGATTGAAAATTAATAACAATTATATTATATAATTATATTAAACTGTAGTCCTGATAATTCCTAGAGGTAGGCGTTTTACGTCCCCTAAAATTAGTAAAAACTGGATGTTAAACACCACCTGTTGTAAAACTAACACAAATTCCGATTTATCTTATGGTCCGGTCTCATTTCTAATGAACTTCAATTTCGCTCTATAAAATTCGAATAACGATAAGTCTAACTATCAAAACTTGTGTGCTAACTGAAAGCGCGCACTTTCAATCCCTTTGTCTGTTTTTAGTCCTATTATAACTAGAAGGAAGACAAGGAAAAACACAAGTTTATTGATAGTTCGACGACCGACACTATACTAAGAATAGGTACTAAGATACGCAGTGAGTAAGCTTGACGACTGTTTAGCTCATTCCACAAGTTTGTGTTTACTTAGGAAAAATAAAATAATATATAATATTTTTAACCAAAGTGAACCAATTTTGCTCTCGAGTTAATAAGTATATTATTATTATGGAGGATAGCTGTATTTAACAGATATATTTTAGCATTATCAATAGTGTAAGTGTACCTAGTAGTAGTTTCCTTTTCTTTTACGAATAGTTATTTGAATATGACATAAAGAGTAATAACATTTAATGAAATTAATTTTCATCTACTACAGTTCGACCACAAAAACCGTAACACGAGATTTTTATGTAAGTATATAAGTAAAGACAATGTTATAATGTGTTCGATATGCTATAATGTAAAAATAAAATACCTCTGCTCTACATGCCCTTAAACCCAACTACTTTTGCGTCAAGATTTTATTTTACAGTTTTGTCGGCGTAATTTAAATGTATAGTACTTACAACTTTGCCAAATTAGAGCTAGACCGCGGACAGACAGACATGGCGAAAATAAAAGGGTTTCCAGTTTGACTTCGTAACTCTAAAAAAGGGACCGACCAATTTAAACCTTTTTTTACTAGACCGATGGCTTTCGAAATCGATATTCGAAAGTTCATGTTGTAAGGAGCATCCGAATACAAAACCAATCCGATATCAGAATTTACAAAAATGGCCGCCATTTTAACCAACTTATCGTCTGATCCCTAACTCCTATGAAAATCCTATGTCTGTCCCAGAAACTTGAGCAATCTTTATACCAAAATTCAACAATCCTCAAACCGTAACAAACAGATTGACATACAAACTCACTTACTCATTTATAATAGGTTAATGTTGGTTTCAGTGGCGTAACTATACCAACTGGGACCCATGGCAAAGTCGTCAGATTTTAATCAAAAATGAAATACATATTAGGTTCCTCCTGTGCTCATGCTCACGGCCTTTCGGACCACAGCTCCTCACAGGCCCGAGGGCTCGTGGCATTTGGTCCGCTCGGCCAACTGGGTTGGTTTTGAGGCTTGGTTTCTTCTAGTCCAAAAACCCCGAAGTTGATTAGAATGACAAAGCCTTATATTATATTACCAAAACGATGCTTGATATTGGGGTTTGTCTAAAAAAATATAAACCATAAATATTTTGACATAACTAAGTGTGACTACTGTTTCACTCTTCAATATCGCCAATTCATGCGATTGCGTCTTTCGATTACAGACGAAGTAAGGGGGCGAGGTTTTTTAGCTGTGTGCCGCCCGAGAAGTAGGTTACACGAGCGGCACCTGACGTCATAGCCTACTACCGCAAATAGATGTTATTGAAAGGGAGGGATTGCATTGTGGGGCATCTAACTAGCCTTACACTATTGCAAGTATGCAAGCCCCAAGTAGTACTATTTTTTTTTAGAGAAAGCTCTCGACTTGACCCACTTATTATCGACTCACAAACTCAAGAAACTGAGTCTTATACACTGGCACAATAGCCCTGACTACGGGCAGACGCTAAACGCAAAGCCCTGACCGGGATTATTGCGAAGTTGAACTTTTAGCAACAAGTTGGATTGTAAGTGAGGTGGGGGGGTAAGACAACAGGTTGATTATGGAGAAGGCGATCACATGCCGCATGATGACCACGATGATAAGTGACATAGACCAGTAGAAATAGAAATAGAAACATTTATTAGACGAGCACAAGATAAAACAGAACAAAGATTAAAACATCATAAGAAAATGATGGGCAACACGTCAAAAAAAAAGAAGAAAAGAACTTATGAAATGAAATGAAATGAAATGAAATATGAAATGAAATGAAATGAAAAAAAACGTACATGCTATAATGTTGCCATGGGTGAATCTGTGATGTGGAAATTGACGCCACTCAGCACTATGTCAGGTCTCGGCATAAACCGCTATGCGATACTATGGCCACCTTTTTGGCCAATACGAGTAGGTACATTGTAATCCTGCCTTGATTTAGCTCTCCTGTTTTAACGATACTTACTTACTGGCTTACGATGACAGTAGCTCTTAAGTTTTAGTACCAATCAAACTTACGCAGATTCTCCATATTTACAATGTTGTAGGTACTACAAATACCTGGTAAATGTAGGGCCGAAAAATATCATAAAGTAAGAAAATTATTATCCATTGTCTTACTTACATCAGCCAAAGCATGAGGAGCCCTACACTGATTCGCTTTAGCTCTTCGTTTACGAGCACTTTAAGGGTCTGCTCTGAGTGGATACTGGATAGTAAGTTTGTACATTTAGATACATTGTAGGGTGAATTTTATAGCATGTTACATCGGGATTGATCACAGCCTTTAGACGTAAGGTACTTGCTCACTATATTTTGCGGGCGGTAGGACCTTGTGCAGGGTTCGTCCGGATCGCTGCCACCATCTTTTCCATTAACCTACCGCCAAACAGCAGTGTTTGCATTGTTGTGTTCCAGTTTGGGGAAAAGACAGCCGGTGAAATGACTAGCATAGAGGCATTCCATCTTAGTCCTCAGGGTTGGCAGTGCATTTGTAGTCTTAGGATTGCAGACTTGTGAATGCGAATGTCTATATGGATCACAGTTTCCATTTACCATCAGGTGCTCTGTGTGCTCGTTTGCCTTCTCTATGCCATAAAAAAAGGAAATAAGGTAATTTTAGTGGGGGGGCGTTTAGCTTTGAACCTAGTTAAAAATCTAAACAGCGCTTTTTTCTAGAATCATGTATTTCAACTTATCTCTCCAAATAATAACAAAAAATTTAACATCTTCCATGACCGGGACAAGGTAATACTAACAAAAACGCGTTTTTGTAAATAATTTTCAAGGAAAAATAGTCAACAGGATAATTTTAGTTATTATGTACAAAGAATTGACAGCACCAATATATATTTTTTTTTAAATTAATCAAATTTCCGCACGGAAATGAAAATAAATAATATTTTAGTTTATTTTTATTGTACTTCAAGCAAAAATATTAACAGTGATTTTTTAACATAAAGTTATTAATACTATTAATATATTAAAACACTTTCAGGAAAAATTAAACAAATTGTATCAACGCAAATTAATTAAAATAGTTTTTTTGTAATACCGGTACAGGCAAAAATATAATTAAGTTAAAATTAATTTAACTTTCATTTATAGGCTTTATTTTACTTATTTACAAGAAAATTAAACACATTAATGCAAATCTTTGTTTTACTATAATTAAACTATTCAACAACTACTTACTCGTATCTGTTTAATTCTGAGAAATTCCGGTCTGGGCTTAAATATTTTCCATTCACTATCAGTTCTGTTACATTTTTGCCTGAACCACTATTTGAGAAAAAAACGTTGTTGCGCGGATGACAAACTTACAAATATGCCTGTTAATATTTTTTTCTATGAAGTAAAATTGAAAAATATAATTTCTTTTCGCAGGATATAACATAACTTAATACACTCTCCTGTTTTTAATTCATGCAAGTTTGGCCTATTTTTCGATCTAATTACCCCGGCCTATTTAACTACTTAAAATTGTTTTCAATATTTAGACTGACACAGCATTTAATGGAATTATTTTCGACATCAAATACAATATGTCACAATACTCATATCTAACGCAGACTGAGACAGAGAGATATGATATCTCTGAACCTGTGAATCTCCAACATTGCTTCGTTGGAAGATTTGTTCATGTTTCTGGACTGGAAAGGGCTTTGACATCAACATCAACGGCGAGTACCTCACTCACCTTCGATTTCTCGATGATACTCGTATAGCTGGGACCCTGGGGAAATCATGTCAAATTTCCATGTTGCACACAGTCCTCCAAAAATTTGAAACTTTATGCTCGAAGGTGTTAATGACATTTATGCCTATTTACAAGCATTCTAGTTAGATACTCAATACTCAATCATTTATTGCATTCCACAACATTAGCTTACAGGATATTTTTTTTTTTTATAGATTCAACTTCAAGAAAGAGATAAATCATCGTATACAACTCAGCTGGTAAGCGTTTGGTAAGCTACGTAGCATCTTCTCGACCCAGTTACAGCAGAGTCTCAAGTCAAAAGTCTTTGAGTAATGTTAGTTGCCATAGCTGATAAGCCGGAACAGAAACTGGTAATTTAGAATGGGAATGAATCTCATAAAAAGCCCTTGAGGTCCATGAGAGATCGAATCAGGAATGAGGAGATTCGCAGAAGAACCAAAGCTACCGACATAGTTCAGGAACCTTGCAAACCTCAAGTGTCAGTGGACGGAACACTTGCTTGTAGAACTGATGACAGAGGGGGCGAAAATATTCTGCAGTGGCGACCGCGTACCGGGGTGAATAATCACCCACCTGAAAGTGAAGTCTCGGTAGGCCTACAAAGTGGACCGCCGATCTGGTGAAGATTGCGGGAAGTTGATGGTTGGCACAAAATGGCCGGAAGGCCTGTGTCCATCTTGCTTTAATCTGTCGAAACAAATAAAAATTAACAAGTCCGTTACGATAAATAATGGTATTAAATATGACTAGGTATATCTAAAATTAACTACGCGATCGAGAGAAAAGGATAGAGCTAACTTATTTTAGAACTTCGATTTAGAGAGTAGGACCCCTCTGTCTCTATAACGTGTGTACAAATAGTACAATGAATGACAGACTTGAGCAACACCACAGTTTAGCACGGTGACAAACCCACAAGTGAAGGCTAGCTCGTGCTAAAAAAGCTACAAAAAGCGATTTAAGTAAGGCTGCGGGCGCGCATGCTGTGAGTCAACGGTGAGTCACTTCCGAGGCAGATTCCTGTCACTGACGTCACGGGGTGAGCTTGCGACTGACACATAGCTATTTTAAACTACATTCCTGTGCCCGGGCTTCTTGTTAAACTATTTCTTTAATGAGACCTGTAGTTGGCATCCCCATAAACTTTTATTTAAACTAAGCCTTGACAGCAGTTATTTTTTAATGTAACATTGAACAGCTTTAGAATTAGGTATTTAATAGGAGAAACAGGTAAAATTAATGAAATCCCTTTCCACAGTTGACACGTATCGATTGATCTCAAATTAAAACCAACGAAAACTTTTCAACACGTAAATTGAAATCATAATTTATGATTGATTTTTAATTCTGGCGCAAAAAGAGGTGTGTATGTGTGTGTGCGTGCGTGTGCGTGTGCGCGTGCGTGCGTGCGTGCGTGCATATATGTGTGTGTGCTGTGTGTCTGTCTATCTGTGATACCGCAGCTCTTAAACAGGTGAACCGATTTGGATGCGGTATTTTTTATTTGAAAGCAGGTTTTCTAGCGGCAGTTCTTAGCTAGGTGTCATAACAATCGGTTAGGTCGTTTAAAGAGATATAAGCTCTGAGAGAACGGGGAAATAAGATATTTATAAGGTATATCTTCATCGATCATCTAATAGTTATTTATAACTTGCACTCTTATGATAATCGTCGATGTATTATTAACTTGCGATGGCGATGGCTTTAAGATTGTGAAGCGAAGCTTAAATCGCGTAGCTGTCAAAAAATCCATACAAATTTTTGCTCTAGGCGATAACGTTTGTCACCCTCTAACTAAAGTATTCCTCGTTTTTCTTTCAACAACTTTGACTCATCATACCGAAAAAAAAATGTTGTAGACAATGGCATGTTGTCTCAAAAGTTGGCGCAGTTCGTCAAGATTACAAAATTGTGCATCAAATACTAATTTGTATGGGCAAAAATAAAGTAACAGCTAGTTTTCTTAAATGTGACCTAATTTGGATTAAATTTCACACCCATCCCAAAATGCTCAGTGTTTAAATTAGACAGTTTACTTAACTGTGCTTCGACTTTAAGTTGCATTCTGAGAACTTGATGATTATGATTGCGGAAAATGTATGGAGTTACCGTCAACTATCATATCAGTCATGCAACGCATGGGCGCCTCCATGGCATTTACTTTGACAGATTTCTACCGCATCAGTTTTCATAAAGATATCAAGGAGAACGGCAATCCGTGACACCGAACGAGCAGCGGCTTATTGCGAATGATCTAAACTCTTAGTTCATGGCCTGTATTCCACTTTGTCCTCAACCGTACCCTGCTAAGCCAATCTTATTCTTACTTTCTTATACTCACTAATATTTGAAAAATGCTGAAGGGTGTTATTTGTTTGTTCCGTCTTTACTGTTGGCGACATCGGTGTGATATTTGGTACAGTCAGATCAGATCTCGGATAATCAGACTGAAGGAGTTGCGGGCAAATGCTAGTTCTAAATAGAGCCTTTGAGCCTATCGCTGACATACTTGCATAACAGCTCCTCGCACGTGCCATCTACCAACTTTCAGATATTATATACACTAACTGGCATGCTTGTATCTGGCTATTTGCTTTACTGGCACGCGATATGAGGGAGGGGTCGCAAACCGTATGCCTATGGCACGTGTGAATGGCATGCCTGCCTGGATGAAATTGCATGCAAGTTAACTTGCAAATGTATTTACTGTGTGCCAGTTACTTGCACTTGCCGTTACTTGTATGCACGCTACCGTTTCGAATTACAGGGATGTATTCCCGGCTTAAATTATACCTTTTAGTTATCTCTATTATGTAGATCTAAACTAGAACCATGATTTCGGACCGAAAAATTTTGCTAAACAAATCTCAGAAATACACATTTCATGATATTACAGTATTCAAATACCTAGTTAGGGACTTATTTAAACCTACCTACCTTAACACAACAGCGCGCCTTACATAAAAAGAGTTTGTTCAAAAATATTATATGTTGATAAAATTCTCCATCGAAACTTCGTAACAAAAAAAAAACAAGTAAGAACTTTCAGTTTATCGCCGTATCGCGTTACTAGTAAGCTTCATCGGTTTCTTTTAACTGTTGATCGCCAACACCACCCTAAGACACCTCTATAAACCTATACTACATCGGTCAAGCCGTTCAATGATCTTTGAAAATTAATGCGATATGCTGCAAAAACGCCGCGTGTTTCCGGGCGCGTGGCGGCGCGGCAAAAACCGCGCGTCGGCGCGGCGTGACGCGTTTTTCTTGTTAATTAGTAGCACGCGCACGCGCAAGGCTTGTTTACAATGCCGGTGCATTCACGCGACTAGCCAGGGTTCAGTTTAAATTGGTTAGTCATAGATAAAAGATTAAATCTGAGCTTTGTGATATTGACGATTATTTATTAGTTTTATTACTAGCCCGCAGCTCTGTCCGCGTAGAAAAGTAAAACCTCATAATTATGTTACTCAGTACTAACTTAGTAATAATTTTCTGAATACGTCCAGGAATTTTTGAGTTTATTGGTAAGTAACAAACTAAAACAAACACAAGGATAAAAAAAAATCTCTTTGTTATACTAGTGTAATGTAGACTGTAGGTAAGTATTTATGACAAGTTGTTAGGAGTATTTAACAGTATTTGAGATATTTTTAAACTGTAAACTGAGACCCTCGTGATATGGCACTACGGCTGTGGCCGGTGTGTTTAATCTCACCAGAAACGGAACTCCGTCCACGGCCGGCTATTTCCCATAGCATTTATGGGAAGCGCGGACTCTGTGCCGTTTTTGGTTTAAACACAAGCCGCTAGTGTCACAGCAAAACAGCTCGAGGGCAACCTCAACCTCATGCACTACTCTTAAACGGGAACGACGCGTGTTGTGGCACATCACGGCTGTGGACGTAACGGCTGTGGACGAGCTGCCACATTTGGTAAGATTTTTATTGTACTAAATTACATACATATATTTTCCGTCATAAAGTGGCACAATGTTTGACAAACGTTAAATGTGGCAGTTCGTCCATGGCCGTAGAAAAAATTGTATGAAATTTATTTGTGCCATATCACACAATTTCGAGGATGGTGCTGTGTCCGTGAACGTGTTAATATAGGTAGCGTTAGTAGGTATATGTAGGGTATTATGGTGACCAAAACCTGATCTGAAGATGGATTTGGAAGGTGGTAAGGTAACATGATCTTTACCTTTTCGCCTTAACGTAGATCCACCTAGTTTCGATTTAGTCTAGGCTGGTCTCGGTAAGTAAATAGCCTTTGTCCAAAAAAAAAATGTAAAAAATGTATATGTATGTATGTAATGTATTTGTTAAAAATTATATATTTTAGGCAGAAAATACATTATGTACCTATTTTAGTAGGATGGGTTTTTAATAAGTTACCCAACTGGTTTCAAAACTTTGTTTTATTTGGAAATAGAAGAATAATTTGGTGTGATCTCGAATGTATGGCTGTTGTAAGATAGAGAAGCCAGCGCATAAACGGCTTTAACCGATCAATAAATATTTTCATTTTCATTTTCATTTTCAATAAGTGCCTACATAAGTAAATAATATTATTTTATTACTTACTAGTTAAAAACCCCCGACATATAATTGCAATCCCTACTTTTAAACTGCTTTTTTTTTTAAAAGCCGGCTCTTCCGTTTGGGATCTATGATGCCACAGACAACACATAGATACATAGGATACACACGTTTAACTTATAACAGTTATAAACTTATAACTTATAACACGCCCTCTGTTTCCAACATTAAATGAGCCCACACTAGCCAAATAGCCGTAAACGATAATAAAATATTGCTTACTCGTTCTCTCTAATGGAAAAGTTTCTTTTGTTAGTTTTAGTACTTAACTACCATTTTTTTGGAAAATGCCCAACTTTCAACATTGGTTCTCAAATTAAGGGCCCAAGTGTCGAATGTGTTTCCATCCTAAATCGAGAGTTGGGGGCTGAGCCAGTTAGCCCGCTACAGTATCAAAAGCCGTGGCTGTGGGGTTATTATTTAACGCGGCAACGGTAAGCTCACTTGATCGAACTGCCTTAACTTGACCCGTACAAGCGTTAAGATTGACTGCGCGTCCAAAATTAACTTAAGTTATACCTAGATACAGTTCAGTTTCATATGAAAACATTTTTCTAGCCAGTAAAATATTTGTGGCTTTTAACCAAAATAAAATAACGTTTGTATAAACAAATACAGAAATCCCTTTTCGTCCTAGCATAAACCTTTAAAAAATATTAAACCTGATATTTATTTTAAAAAAATACTGGTAATAATGGAATTTTACCAGTTCCAACTTTGTCTTTAAAACAATAATTAAGAATTTACAGATTTGACAAAGCTCCTGTTTTGGATGCTTTTCCTTTCGAGCATGAAAAGTTAAATAACGTGAGGACAGACACAACTAATAGGCTTCAATTAATGAAATAAAATAATAATATAATGAATGTGATGTATGAATAATGAGACCTAATATAAAAATCTCATATAATTTCCTTTGTTGTAAGCATTTGCACTATGTACCTAAGTAGTGTCCATTAAGAACAGGGGCTCTATTCTACTTTTGACATATACTTACAATTCGCACTGCTAGATCAAGACAGCATCAACTCAAAATCTTTTTTAGATTTGTTTAAAGCTCATAGACGTTGTATTAAAGTTTATTTTAAAATACAGTTGTATTTTGAGTTACTCCTCTTCTGATCTGGCAGTGCGAATTGACAGTATTGGCAACCGTGTTAAAAACAATACCATGACCCTGGGCTGAGATTTTAGCGATTTTACATGGTAAAACCTCATTGATTTTGACGTGTTTCCATACTGTCAACCATTTGGTAGCTCTTATTTACTTGATACCTATATAGTAATGGCGGCTGAGCTAACAACAATACCATATCACGCTAATACGGCCTTACCGAGTTGAATAGAGGCCCGATGAAGTTCAAACGACATCGTATTTTGTCGGAAAAGTTCTTATTCGTCTTGATTTCTACATTAGTATAACGATGACTTCTAAAGCTGAATCAGAAAGCAATATAAGCACGACCTGTTCCGACCAAATCCGATGCCGTACGATTTTTCACTGAATCTAATTGAGAAAGCAAGATAAATACGAATCTATCCGACAAAAATCACCGCATCATGCAAGCGCGTCATCAAGATAAGCGGGTTCGAGAGAGCCCGCTCGTCGTTGGCGCCGCGCCGCGCCGAGAAGAATAACCCCTCCGAGATATTCCGAGACTCCGGTCATCCCAAAGGTTACGCAGGGCCAGGTATCGAACCGGTGACATTGCACAAGGTGCCCTTCCCTAATTTATAACACGAACAGTCGTCACGCAGAAAACTTTTTTAGGCTTTCGCTTGGAACTCCTACCAAACCTAGTTTTTAAATTCGAGGAATTAACTTGCGCTTGGCGAGCTCAATAGAATTGAGACTATCAGTAATTTTATAATATTACTATTTTGAAGTTTATGCTTGGTTGAGTAGCGCATACTTTAACAACTAGTTTGCGAGTTTTTTTGCTTCCCAAAGAAATATTCCTTTGCTCGCTTTACTGATGCATATTTAGTTTTCTTATGGGTAGCTTACCTACTAGCATTCCCTATTAAATTAAAACGAGTTCCTTTACAGTTCATAAAGCACGCGCAGCAGAGGAATTATTTCATTTATGATTCATTATGAGTAGCCGAGAGGTTGGGTTGGGAAGGTTCCGTCGTGTTTGTAGTTCCTCTGACGTGGGTGCTTTGGCTTACCATCACATCACATTGTTGCATTACATCTATCCCAAAAAAACGACTTCCTACTTAAAACAGGTAATAACTTATTAAGTTAGTAATGTAACGTTAAATATTCTCCTTGTACAGTTTGTCTTGATTGTAAGTATTTAGGTATTAGGGTATTAAAAAAAACAATTGCCCAAACCTACCAAAAATCAAACCAAATAACCAAATTAAATTAAATGTAGCCTGAACTATTAAAAAAAACGGTCAAGTGCGAGTCGGACTTGCCCACCAAGGGTTCCGTATTTAAGATAATAAGAACCTGCCCAAGACGAACGATTCTTTTTCGCTTTAATATTGTTAACATGGAAAACGCAAAAGATAGTACTTACTACTTATTTTGTCATGAACTGTATTTTCTATGCTTTTTTTGGCCCATACACTTCGGTTATGACGGTAACGGTAATTTTTGGTAGTACATTTTTGGCTATAAATCAAAAAGTCGTCTAGAAAAACTACAAAAAAAATATTTTAAAATTTGCAGATTGAGCCCTTTCATATGACACCCCGATTGCTATAATTAAATCAATTTCATTTTTCAACCCTGCATTCTAGACCCCTTTCCAATTAATTGTAAAAATAATATTTTATTTAACTAAAAACAGATGCGGGCCGGCGGGCAACTATGGTAAATTTCAAGTTGATAGCATTTGCAGTTGCTGAGAAAAACTATTGTGACATACAGACAGACAGACAAACTACGAAGTTTCACCATAAGGGTTCCTTTTTTACCATTTTGGTAAAAACAAATAAATGGGTCCGCAATTAATAAGTACTTTTTAGCATTCCGTATCGAAACTAGGACCCATTAAAATGTTGTCATTGGTTAGCTGTCTGTCTATTTGTCTATCTGTATGCCACAGTCACTATACCTAATCTGTGATACGCAAGGTAGGTACAAAAAAATATTTCAGAAACAAGTTTTCTTTTTTTTGGTAGGTGCAATGTTCAAGACCAATTTTTTTTTGTTATTTTTGAACATAATTCCCAATTAGTTATACATAGTCCCAAGTAAAACCGCGGTTTTGTAACTAGGTATTGTCGACTACGTTTCCTCTATTTTTCTGCTAATAAATTACTTACTTCTCAGGAATGTCATTTTCACTATTCCGATTGGTGTTAATAGTTTGTGAATTTTATTGCTAAATGTTTACAAATTTCATGCAAATTTTAATACTTACAAAAACAGTTAGTTACTAAAACAGTTCTGATAATTTATCATAAAAGTTGGAATGCCAAACGAAACGCCATTTTATTGATATCCATATTGAACGTAACCATGGTACCCAAATAACAAATCGATGGGTGGAAATTAATTTTGTTTTTAATATACCTACGTACGTAATTTAAATTGGGGTTAACATAATAATGTTTAACGGTTTATTATACAAATTAGGATGTCAAGTGTTCACTAAACGCCAAGACTGATATCCGGAATGACCGTAACCATGGTACCTAATAACAATGCTGTAATAATGATTATAGACGTGATATTACCATGGCACCGCTCATAATATAATTGTTTTCACACCTCGGTTACGCAATAGGCGGTATTCTGATACCATTAACGATGGTATCAATATAAGCGGTTTATAGTACGCGAGTAGAAAAACAATGATATCATGTCAAAAGCAATATGGGTTTACTGAGTGGAATAGAGCCCTTGTTGGTGTAGGAATAGGTCACTTAACCGGCATAGCCACCGGAGCCCCGCGAACTAGGAGGTTCCGACAACCTTCTATCGCACCATTGTTTGGTTATCTTTTTAGTTTTTTAGATAAGTTTGTGGATATAAAATACACACACAGGCGGCAGTCTGCATACGTATTAGTAGTATCGGTGCCGGATACCCAACTCCTGTCCCTCTCCAATGGGTTTATCTCATTCCTGTAAATCCGACAAGCAAGATGAGTGCCTCGTTTAACCGGCCAGTAACAAATTATGTAGGTAAGTAATTTACAATTAGGCAAAAATATTCTTTGAGTACCATAGAAAAGGAATGGAAAGGAAAACATGATTTATCTCAAATCAGGCCCCAACGGGAAGAAAAGGAAGGTAACGGGAAACGAATTATACGCGTACAAAGTCTGCGGCGTTCTCTAGTTTCTTTCGAAAATTCTGACCAGACTAAAAAACCACCTAGTTTTTCTGAACCTCGCTGGTACTGACTGAACCCTTCCCACTGACGTTTTTTTTCCCACAAAATCCGTTAATAGCTTGCACAGGCCCACAATACATCTGCGGTAATTGTCGGATACTTGGGCATCGTAACGTGACGCACGCCAGCCGTTTTTTCAGACGTGCACCGAACCGAATGACGGCAGAGAAACGCCTACGGTAAAAGCTTGCGCACTATGATTTACCCCCCTGTGGCAAAGTTTTAAAAGAGGGTTATGTTTTTAAATTCTGTTATTTGAGAAATAAGAAATGTTATTTTAAGTGGATGATATACAGAGTACCTAAACAGGTAGGTATGTATAGAAATAACGTGCCGCTGGTACCTTTATATGATTAACCCCCGACACAATCATACGGGGTTTTCGTGTGTATATTTAGTTATTTATATCAAACATTTTTACAGCTTTGGATTTTTTACAGTTAATACCAAAACTCTGTACAATTCAGTAAAAATGACGATAAAGCTCAATTTATAAGCTAGAAGAAAATAAAATAAAAACTAAACGTAGTTTACACACAGCCACACAGCCACGGCATCCATCGCCGGACCATACCTCAGGCACTCACAACATACACTTCGCCATCGACTCGCAAACAAATCGCATACAGCTCATGACAGAAGCCAGTTAAGTAGCTTCAGAGCTTGTGTGGTCGGGACATTTTCGTGGGACACGGTTGACATCGTGCATCATCAGAAAAAAAATAAGATTTAAATTGACACTTTTTTGTAATAAATTTTTCAAGTTGAATTTCTGACTAATTAAAAAAAAAACTAAAAAACGCGATAACTCAAAAATGGTTCACTTTTGCATAATGCATATGAGAGTCAAAATTATCGCAAATAGTCACCCCTATCGCCTCTTAACGGGAATAGGTCGACTTACCAATAACCCTGTAGATTAACGAGTATGCATATACCTACGTACAATCGAGTAGGTACTCGTTAGACTAATATTTTAGTTCAAGCTGTAAGTAAGGTATGTACCAATTTTTTAACAACAATTCTGTACATGTAGCAATTACCTATAGCAATACTAAATCAAACCTCGTAATTATTATGTTAAGATTAAAGTTCATTATAACTAGATTGACAAGGCATTAAAGTGCTCAATATTTTCTTTGGTTACTGTACCAGTCGAACGTTAAACTGCGGCTAAGTACCTATATATTCATTTAATTACATAAAAATCCGTTTTCAAAAACCAACATTAAATAGTAACCAATCTTCTTAGAATTGCCTAATTCGATGACCACAGTCGAATTCGAAGTCGAAAAAAGTGTCATTTGATAACGCAGACAACAATTTACAAATTTGAGTGGTGGTAAACAAGGTTTTTCCGGGTCGCCTACCGCCATTCCATCTTGTCCTACCCTTTCGCCAAGCAGCAGTGTTCGCATTATTGTGTTCCGGGTGGCGATAAGACACCCGGTGAAATGACTAGCATAGAGGCATTCCATCTTAGTTCCTCCGTGATGGCAACGCAAGTGATGGTGTTACAACTGTTAAGATTGATTGATTGATCTATGGGTCGCTCAGATCCCACTTATTACCATCGGGTTTTTTTATTTTATCGGTGGCCTGTGTACACGGTCGCCTTTCTCCATGCCATAAAAAACAATATTTGTGTTAAGATACCTACTAAGCATACAATGCATGGAAGATGGAAGGTACCTAAGTACAATTGCGTTTTTCATTTGGCCTACGTTGAAGGCAAACATGTCTTTAAAATGATGGTAATGCAGGCCATACTTGCTTGGCCACCGCAACATTTAGTTTACCACTTTATATTTCCAAATTTTAAATTTGGAATGCGAATGCTGAAGTTCTTACAGAAAATACTTAAATCACTGTTGAAAACCAGGGTAACCATAGGTAACCATCTCAGTACGAGGGACTATAATTTTGGGAAAGTTCCGTCCATTCGTCATGGACGTCATTATTAGATCACTCCGAGTCCAAATTGGCAAACAATCATCGAAATTGGTTCACAAGGCTGAAAGTGCGTTAATATTTTCATTATTAAATAAATAGCGATTAATATATTATATTTATTTTAAGTTGGATTAAAAATTAATAAAATCGACATGAATTAAATTCAAGGCTTTACCTAGTGGGTGACACATTTTGTTTTGTTTTGCACTTGTGGTTATAACTATTGTACTTGCACGAGTCACGTAATGGCTATAGCATTATTAGTATAAGATTATTCTACGAGTATTGTATTAGTGTTTCTATTACGTGATGGTACTGATGGTAAAGTAGGTACCATCGTTTCGCGAGTTTTAACTCGTACCTAAACCGGCTTTACGCTAAAATATAATGAAGATATACCTAGGTGACAAGAGTGACGGGCCGGAGACTGCTCAAGGCTAGGTACTTTTCATTTCGGGTATAATATCTTCATTGTGAATTCACCTTAACCGCGGCATGGAAACAACTTATTAAATTCATATTCCGTTTTTGCTGTTCCGCTGTACTAGTCATATACCCGACTTTCTTCATTGTGAATTGCTAAGAACTTATGGTATACTTCGTGACTTCGTCTAAGGAACTTATCAAATTCATATTCCGTTTTTGCTGTAGTGGCTGTACGCATGGCTTTACGGTATACCTATGTGTACACATAGGGGTAAGGACCAAAAAGTTGGACCACTGTTAAGCGCAGTTAACCATACAAACAGCGAAGTTGAAAAAAGTTCCGTTGTGCGACGAAAATTATCCCTACAATTGTATGGCTAACTTTCGTGTCACAACGGAAAAGTTTCATAGAAATTTTAATTGAGTGAGTTAGCGTGGACAACTTTTTGGTCCTTACCCATAGGTATCTTTACTAAAGCGCGCTCGTCACGGTCTGACCCTACTTTGAAAATCGTTGCCCGAAGTTATGTTAGCTCCATCCCTGACACTCGTCATACGAGAACAAGGAATCGGTAAGGGTTGCTAGGCAACTAGTGGCATCCACCAATCAACGCGCAGCATTTATGCCGACAGTATGTTTTACTGCAAGCATACCGCCAAGTCAGGAAGCGGCCTAAATCTATGGAAAGGAATGGCGGTAACGTAACTTCAAACTTCGATTTCAATTAGGGCCTTAGGGCGGAGATACATATCTACCTGCCTGAGTCATCAAACAACTAGATCTACACCTTTTTTTTTAAAGATAAATAACTTGCGATATTCAAATGTTAGAAAAAAATGTTTGTGATAACTTGAACATTTTTAAACGAATTGCAGAAACGTCATAAAATGACATTTCCAATTGGGGCTAATTCTCGTGATTTCGTGATCGGTTCGAATTCGAGATATCGTGAAAAGAATAGTGTAGCTCGAGATTTTCAGTGTTCCTGTATACCTTTCTCCGCACTATCTAGTATAAATATATATTAAGATGATGGTAAACAAAATAAGTAGCTTAGCTCCGTCATCAAACCAACTAAATGACATCAAAGAACTCACTTACTGTACGTCGTATTTTTGTGCGATTCCTTTCACATAGTTATTATTGAACCAAGTGTCAAAAAATAATTTAAATGGACAAGAGAGGACATTGCGTATATTTGACTTTATTATAGTTTATTAATAAGTTACTTCATAAAGAGTTCAATCATTTAAATATATTTAAAACTACCGTGTGTTGTTAATCGATTATAATTCCTACACAATCGATATAAAAAAAACGCAACTTTCCATAGATAACGTATTATCCTACGAAATTAATTTTAATGCAGTGAGAGTATGGCGTGAATTCGATTTTTTGTAATTTGTATACATTTTCGTGACATTAATAATAGAGAATAGAGATATACAATACGAGATCATCTCGAAAAAAATGAGAATAGGTTCCAAGGTATTGGTTCGATTGGGTCTGCCTACGTATTTTATTTACTGCCGTCTTGTCTTGCATTGCATTCTTGCATAGAACATTGAACGTTAACACTACACTTAGGTACTCAAATAATTTGTTCTAAATTATCCGTCAAATGCAACCGTAAACAATGGCACCAAGTGGACATCTGTTGATATTACTTCTGCTATATTCAAGGTAAAATACTAAGGATCTCTTTTCTGCTCTTCTACTTTGAACTACGCAAAGGTTATTTATTTCATGTTTGTAATTTTAGTATTAACTACGCGCAGCCAAGGAAATTTAGTAAAGACAAAAGCTGGGATATACTGATTTATACTCAGAGTTGGCCAACAACTGTGTGCGACGAATGGAAACAGAAGGATCCTTCACACAAATGCTCGATGCCAACCGACCCTAACAAATGGTCCATACACGGTATTTGGCCTACTAAGTATGGGACGCTCGGACCGTTTTTCTGTAACAGTTCTGCAGAATTCGATCCAAAGGCTGTAAGGCCAATTGAAACTGAACTAACTGAACATTGGGTAAACATTGACTATGGTAAGAATCCTTATATAATGTAAATTCTACCAGTGGAAAGAAGTGGTCTCTGCCTACCCCTCTGGGAAATAGGCGTGATTTAATGTATGTATGTATGTATTCTACCATCTCACTATACCAATGTCCCTAAAACCAACAACAACATTAAAATCACTGGCTCATGACCTACTCATTAAGTACTTTAGACAGTAATATATATTTTTACATGAAAATCATAACCATATTTATCACTAAAGAGCTTAAATGCCACATGGTCTTTTCTATGCCACAGCTAGTGCTACGTAATGCGGTTACAAACAAAATGACCTCATTCTGACTACTAGTCCAAAGAGGGCATAGCAAACACTGATAATATTCAATAAAAAAAAACTCAGTAATTAATAGCAATAAAATATATATATATATAAATATGCTCTTGAGACAAACCTCTATAAGCATGTTTTTTTTTATAGTTTCTGCTGACAATAGAGAATGTCAGCCAGTTTAGATCTTTGGCTGGCGATATTCTTACTTAAAAACAGAAAATAGCTGTAAAAAGTTATTGCTATACATCAAATAGTTTATGCTGTCATTGTTTAACAGCGGTGTGCATCCTTATTATGATTGAGTAAGTTTACAGGGATCTTTTTAAGTAACCAATTGAAATTTTCACAGAAAGTCTTATTATAAATTCTATCATTTAAAATAGATAGACGGATCCCCATACAAGCAACATGAAATAATACCATTTTTTTTGTATTTTTATAATTGCTTTTCATTTTTATGCTATTTTAAGATTAATTGTAGTCTAATTGAAAATTGTTTACGCTCTATAGAAATCTCAAATAAACCTGCTAAAAATATGTGAATAAACTGATTTTATCAACCCAATGTTTTAAGCGGTCACTCCTCCTGTTTTGGACTACGCTTGTAGTTGCTTAATTTTGGAAACTGAAGTATGTGGGTTGTATTTTTATGACAGCTTTTTATTTTGATGTCACATCAAGCTTAAATAACAATATAAACTTCATAGTTTATGACCAAACAGTATTCTGAAGTAACATACATACATA
Organism: Acleris emargana; assembly: GCA_927399475.2. Taxonomy (NCBI): domain Eukaryota; kingdom Metazoa; phylum Arthropoda; class Insecta; order Lepidoptera; family Tortricidae; genus Acleris; species Acleris emargana. Next base: position 12,593,580 of record OV656841.1, on the reverse strand, counting down.
CAAAACTTCACGCCTGTCTCCCAATGGGGTAGGCAGAGACTATGGAACGCCAGGTGCACCGATCCAAACATACAACTTTTGCTTCCTCTACATTCATCAATCTCTTCATGCACGTACAGTCAGCATCATAAATATAGTGGCAGTCAATAGTTCCAAATATACCGCACCATCCAAAATATCCATAAATGCGTACTCACTCCAAGTGATCAAATTGTTCAGGCCATCCACTGTATACAAATATACCGGAGCATCCACAACGCCATATACTTGGTAACATTCAACCCGCCGTTAGTACAGCAACGTCCAGAACGCCGAAGGTTTCTAAGCATCCAAAGTAGCCAAAAATACGGGACACATAAGAAAATTGAACCTTATTTACCAGTCAGTGCAGTTGAATATTCAGTAAAATCATTTTAATAGGTTAGCCAGTAAGCAATTTGACAAACCACGAAAACAGTACCATACTGTCATGGCATATATCTGTCTCACGTTTTAATTTGACACATTATTGCGTGGACTGCGTGGTTTTAAAAGTTTTTGCAATATTGAAGCTGCCAACTTAAACGCATCAATACTTTTCAATATTTCACCTAGTTAGCCGTTACTTACGATGGACCAGTGGCTTAGTAGTAACGCTCTCGAGTCATGTGTTCTGGGTTCTTATCCCCGTATTAGGTGCTATTTGCATTTTTATTTTATACTGTACGTCGGTTTTGGGTGCTGAAGTTCTGAAGTAAAACTCTTAAAAATATGTAAAGGCCCTCCTGACGCAGTCGGGTAAAAAATAGTTAGTAGGTACACTATGTTTAAGCGATGGTTGCTTAACTCTTTAAGCTGGGTGTATGGGATATTTTTCATTGTCCTTTCGATTTTATACACAATAGAGAGCACTTTTAGAAAACAATATGGACATGAACGGAAAGTGTTTTCATATGGTTTTTTTACTCCTAGGAGTATAAAGAGGCACTTTCCGTCTTTGTGTTTCAATCGGAAAACCGTCCTTTCGAAGCATGTCTGAGAAAAAGTTATTTCTTATGTTTATTTATAAGCTTTTCTGTTCAAAATTTCAAGCGATTTGGCATACCTACTGACATTCTTCATTGTGTTACTGGTTTAATCATTGTCAGTATTGTCAGTCGAGTATGCTGAAGACATTAACTGCAACTAGGCAATGTTGATGTCAATAATGAATCTGATAGTTATATAGTATATCTTCTTTACATAGTATAAATAAAATGAAGTTGCTTTCGCTGTCTATTCATAAGATGTTTTAAACTACGCAACATATTTTAATGTATTTTCAGCAATAGAGTGATTCAAGAGGAAAGTTTTTATGTATAATAAGTTGTGGATTTTGTACGGGTGTTACAGAAAACTTACACTAACCGAAGCAATGACTCGAGGGCGGGTCGCTAGTACTCGCTAGTATCTCTAAATTGATGTGTCAAATAACTACTACATTTACTTTTGCTGTCCTCTTTTTTTTGTCCTCGTCGGATTATGTGCGAGGCGGACTTGCGCTCTGAGGGTTCCGTATTTAAGATAACGGGTTGGAAAACGTAAAAGATAATACTCATTTTGTTATGAACTTTATCATTAATGCAATAAAGTGCATTTTGACTAGCCTAAATTTTAGAACAGATTTTTAAAGTTTTTTGATTGATTTTCCAAAACTAGTTTGACAGCTTGTTTTATATTTCACGTAAAATATTAGTTATTATCTTCAAATCAGGAATTGTTCAGACTATTTGGTCCATAAACTTTGGAGATAAAGGGGGAATAGGTAATTTTTTGTAATTTTTGCGTGTAAGTCAAAAGTACATCACAGAAAATTATAAAGAAAATAGTTTTGAATTGTGCATATATTACACCCCGTTTGCTATAATCAAATCACTTTCACTTTCCAAATGTAGCATAGATGCAAGCAAGTTATTAACTATGCCAAATTTAAAGTCGATAGCTTCTTTAGTTTCTGAGAAAAACTTCTGTGATATACAAGCAGACGGACAGACACCGAAATCTCATCATAAGGATTATTTTCTTACCATTTTGGTTCGGAACCCTAAAAAGACACACTGTAGATTACACAAATGCAAAGGTATTAAAAAAAACTTGGTGTTAAATTTATACATTATGTAATACAATCTTGCCTCTTTCCCATAGGGGTAGGGCTAGGTAGAGACCACTTTCTTTCACTTGCAATGTATGATCCAGAAAAACTTCCCTCGCTTAGTCTACACTCATCAGTCTATTAGGGGGTATTTTTGTTGTATTTAACCTGTACTTTGGTTCAACTAATTCTTTTACTGTTTATCTTGTATTTATAATGTGATGCTTAATGGACTGAATCTTTCAGGAACATCTACTTACTCTCTGTGGGCCCACGAGTGGACTAAGCATGGCACCTGTGCTGCCGTACTCGACGCATTCAACTCTGAACTAAAATATTTCAGTAAAGGCCTGGAATTCTTTAAAACATACAACCTGACAAATATCTTAAGCGAAGCTGACATTGTACCCTCCACCAGCGTATCATACGATGTTGTGGACATAGTTAATGCAATCAGGGCTCATTTAGGTATCAACCCTGTAGTTGAGTGTAGGAAAGAGTCTGGCAGGAGTCATTTAATGGAAATACGTGTATGTTTAAGTAAGAAATTGGAACTGATAGACTGCGATGGGGCTGTGCATTCGACGCGCAGTGATAATGTCCTAACCAACTGTGATAGGGCACAGAAAGTCCTATATCCACCTTATAGCAGCCCTCCTAACTTGGACTTAGTAGAGTGGTATAAGCTAGTCACTTGGATTCACTGGTTTACGCTGTAAAGCCCTGGTTGGATGAATAGTTTTGTTCTGCTAGAGAATTTCTGGACATGAATATTTTTTTACAAGGTATATGAATTTAATAGTAGGCAATACATTTTTTGGTTTATGTTTCAATTTTTAATTAAATCTTAGATGCAGATTATTGGGGTTGCTTATAAAATCATAAGTCTATTATCCCCTCTAATGCAGCAGCTAAAAAAAAATCAAAGTTCTAGTCTCTTTTGATTGCGATATAGTCCATAAAATAACCTTTACAAAATATATCCAAATTTTATAAGTTAAAAGCAGTTTTTTTTTTTTTTTTTTTTATAATTGTTAGGATAACTGCACAGGTATTAATTACTAAATAACAAACCAATGTTTTGATTTTACTTATTGTTTTTTTATTTAGGTAATTAACAAAATATTTGTGACTCAATTGTGGCAAATAAATGTTTTTTTAACAGTGGTTTTATCTTTAACATGGCCTGTCATTCCCCGTTGGCAATAAAATTAAGCTTTATTGACTAAAATATTTGGCATGATTGTTTGATTCTCTTTAGGACTTTAAGATGTTCCACACACACGTATGTTTTTGTAAGAACCAGTGGCCGCTCTGCTCTGACGGTTTACAATTAGTGTGTTTTCAGGTATTTGCTGTCGTCCCCTTGCCCAGTGGCCTTACTTCGAAAATCGAACACTCAAAAGGAAAAAACGACCCTCATAGGATCACTTTGTTGTCCATCTGTCTGTCGAGTCAAGACCCTTTATCTCGGGAATGCGTATAGAGTTGAAATTAAAACCATATACTCAAGTCTACAGCTTCAAGAAGCTGTGAAAAAAACAAACTTATAAGTTAACGTAAAACAAAGATATGGCCGTTTATGCCGAAAAAAGCGTAATTTCGACACTCGAGGGAATCAAAATTTATAAGGTATTTTCCCTTGACCTAGAACCATGAAATTTGGCAAGTACTACCGTCATTACCAGTACCTATAGGGAAAAATCAAATTTTAATGAAATCACCAAAAAACGGGTTTTTTATGCAAGGAGTCCGACTCGCACTTGTCCGGTTTTTATTTTATTAATCATCGGTCTCGCTCGAGTGACAAGGGAGTTTTACCTTTGTCTCGGTAAAATATGTTAGCCAAATTGTATCGTTTCCCAAACGTTTCATTTGGATTAAATAAAAACTAACCTAACCTAACCTACCTTCGACACGATGGTACTGAAATATGAATGAAATCATTGAGGTATATTAACCGAAATAAGCCCGCACATGACTCGTGGACCCACGACTTCGTCCCACTGCTGTTTTCTGCGCTTATATTTCTGGGCGGTTTGCCATTTGGGCGTTTAAAGATACCTAACGAACCTAACCTATCTACTTTTGCGGAATAAAAATTATTTCTGATGAATTTCTGACGAAAGCGAATAGCAGTGGGGCAAAAGTAGTGGGTCCACGAGCCAGTCGCTAAATATACCCTGAAATATTCGCGGGAAAGCGGTGGATGCGAAAAGGTCTGAGTGGAGAGCCTTGGGGGAGGCCTATGTCCAGCAGTGGACGTTTTTCGGCTGACATGATGATGATGATGATGGTGATGACAAGAATAAAATTGGGTTGGCAAATGAAACCGTTGCAGCGAACGACAGGCTCCCGTGACAGACTTGGCACCCGAAGTTTCGAATTTAGTATTTCGTGGCATCTATCCAGCTTCTTCCGCAGGCGCCTTACCTCTCGGTTGTTGCGAAGCTCGCATACTGGGGCTCTATTCTGCTCGGTAAAACCATATCTACCTCTTCTTCTTCTTTAAATTAATGGCGGTCCACCAAGTGATTTCGCCAGTGTCAGTGAGAGAGTATAATCAGTAAATAGCAAAATTAACTAAAGTAAAAGCAGGGCATTTTTCAATCGGCCATCTTCCCTCCCCGAAGGTTACCCGTCAAGTCCTCAAACCATATCGCTTTTGACATGTCATTGTATTGTCAACGTTTTGATAGCTCCAAGGACCTTTTAACTCAAACTACGCGGTGAAACAATATTGTCTTTGACATGAGATCAGGACTTGGCAAAAGCACGTGGAGCTAACTGGTTTGTGCTCTGTTTAGTCCACAAGACTGCTTTTACCGAACAATTGTCCTCGCGTGTCCTTCCATGGACTTACTTGTCTAATACTCCCCCTCGAGGCGGTTAGTATTATTTATATGGATTTGTATTGGCATGCCGCTCACTACATCGACTCGACACTACATTTTGATTTTAACTACGCTACGTAACGTGTCTAATATTAGGTCCTTGCCTATGAAATTGGCGTTTTATATGGAGAATTTTATGAAAACGGTGGTTTTCATACATTAATTTTGCGGATTATTTAGTAACGTCAAATGCAAACCAAGCAAAATTCTGTCACGAATATTGGACACTTCTAAGCTATATTATACATATCTTAGTTTTAAAAGTCCTAATAGTTCACTTAGGATTTTTTCATAAAATAGTTAAAACGGTATTTTACTTTCAGCTTAGTTAATAGGTAGGTGCTCTTTGAATTTGGAATATCCATCGTTATCTAAATATATAAAAAAAGAAACTGACTGACTGACTGACTGACTGACTGACTGACTGACTGACTGACTGACTGACTGACTGACTGACTGACTGACTGACTGACTGACTGACTGACTGACTGACTGACTGACTGACTGACATATCAACGCACAGCCTAAACGGCTAAACGTAGGCACTTGAAATTTGGAAGGGACGTAGCTTAGGTACCGTAGAGGTGCACTAAGAAAGGATTTTGATAAATTCTACCCCCAAGGGGATAAAATAGGGGATGAAACTTTGTATGAAACTTTGTCAATTTTAAACCGATCGGGCTGAGACTTTGCATGCATATAGCTACTATGATATAGGCATCCTTTAAAACCGATTTTGATAAATTCCACCCCTAAGGGGATAAAAAGGGGATGAAAGTTTGTATAAATCTTCTTAGATTTTCGACTGATTGAACTGAAATTAAAGATTGGAGCTACTATGGTGAAGACGTCCGCTTAGATAGGATTTTGATAAATTCTACCCCCAAGGGGATAAAATAGGGGATGAAACTTTGTATGAAACTTTGTCAATTTTAAACCGATCGGGCTGAGGCTTTGCATGCATATAGCTACTATGATATAGGCATCCTCTAAGAAAAGATTTTGATAAATTCCACCCCTAAGGGGATAAAAAGGGGATGAAAGTTTGTATAAATCTTCTTAGATTTTCGACTGATTGAACTGAAATTAAAGATTGGTGCGACTTTGGTGAAGACGTCCGCTTAAATAGGATTTTGATAAATTCAACCCCCATGGGAATAAAATAAGGGATGATGGAGGATGTAAATGTATTAATTTGAACCTATCAGTAAGTACCTAATGGAACGAAAAGGAAGAGAGGAGTGAATGTTGAAGGATGGTCAGGGGTCAAAAAAGAACACGTTCTAGGTAGGGTTCATACTGTTCATCCAAACAATACAGAATGCTACCACCTTCGAATGCTTCTACATGAGATCAGAGGCCCAATTTCATTTGAAGCGTTGAAAGCTGTAGATGGTCACTTACATCCCACTTTCCAATCCGCGTGCAAGGCTCTAGGTCTACTCGAAGATGATCGTCATTTGGAGTCAGCTCTTGAAGAGGCAGCACTTTGTCAAACACCGCATATGATTCGAGAGCTTTTTGCTATAATTTTATTGTTCTGCCAGGTTTCCGACCCCTTATGTCTTTGGGAAAAATACAAAGAATACCTTTCTGAGGACTTTAAAAAACAACTGGAAAGGCAAGGTGACGTGGATGTAGAGCACTCATCGGACCTGATATTTAACAAATGCCTGTCGGTATTAGAGGATGCCGTATTATCATTAGGCGGCCGTCCTCTTAAAGAGTATGGATTACCTCAGCCAATTCCATCAATACAATTTGGAAATAGAGAGTACATGAAGGAGACCAGTTACGATACAGTGGCCTTAGAAGGCGCAGTAAGACAAAATGAAGCATCCTTGAATGACGAGCAACAGGAAGTTTACAGTAAAATTATCACAAGTGTAGACGCAAATGACGGTCGAATATTCTTCTTAGACGCACCAGGTGGAACTGGTAAAACCTTCCTTATTAATTTACTTTGGCGAAAGTAAGAAGTACTCACGGCATTGCTCTGGCTGTGGCGTCGTCCGGCATAGCTGCTACATTACTCGAAGGTGATCGAACTGCTCAAGCTACTTTTAAGTTACCACTCAATTTAATCACTGCAGAGACTCCCATTTGCAACATCTCCAAACAAAGTAATTTTGCTGAAGTAAGAGTACAAAAATAATCGAGTGGGACGAAATAACGATGGCTCATAAAGGTGGTATTGAAGCCTTAAACAGATCACTAAGAGATATAAGGGGTGATACAAAATTAATGGGTGGAGTAACAGTTTTGCTGGCCGGAGACTTTCGGCAGACTCTACCAGTGGTGCCAAAAGGAACCCGAGCTGACGAAGTAAAGTCGTGCATTAACTAATTTGTGGCCCCAGGTTAATATTCTTAAGCTCTCTAAAACTATGAGAGCACATTTAGGCGGGGATGAGTCTGCTGGTAGATTGTCTTCTTAACATCGGTAATGGTGATTTTCCATCGTTTGATGGAATGATAACCATCCCGGAAGAATTGTGCACGGTTGTTACTACGATTCAAGAATTACTGTCTAAAGTTTATCCAGACATTATTCATATACATGACAAGCCTATTGAATGGTTATGTGAGCGTGCCGTTCTTACTCCAAAGAACGATCAAGCAGCAGCTATCAACGATATACTGCTCATGTCGTTTGAGGGCGAAGAAAAGGTCTATACTTCGATTGATACTGTGGTTAATACAGATGACGCTACTAATTACCCTGTAGAATTTTTAAATTCATTGAAACCGCCAGGTTTGCCTTATCATAAGCTTATTCTGTTCTGCATGTGGGCACTCCAATTATGTTGTTGAGAAATTTAAAACCACCAAAACTTTGTAACGGTACGAGACTGCAAGTGAAAGCGTTACATCGCAATATAGTGGAAGCCACTATATTAACTGGGTGAATTTAAACGATTGCAGTTTCCCCTAAAAGTCTGCTTTGCCATGACAATAAACAAGTCTCAGGGGCAAACTCTCAAATTTGCGGGCTTCTCGCATGGACAGTTTTATGTTGCTTGCTCTCGAGTAAGTTCACCCAGTAGCTTGATTGTTTTAGCGCCTAATGACAGATTAGTTAAGAATATTGTGTACAAAGAAGATTTGAAGGCCCTATTTTTTTACACACGCTAAAAAAAGTAAAGCCGCAAAAACTATACATAATTAATAATAATACTTCTTAACGCGAGCGAAGCCACGGCCAAAAGCTATGTCGATATAATTCTGGCCAGGGAGGACGTCTAACTATTAAATTACTTTAAACTATGAATGTACTTAACTGCGATAAACGAGTTCTACGCGGACGAAGTCGCGGGCAAAAGCTAGTGTATTATAAGTATAACTACTTTAGAATGATAAATAAGCACCATACTCATCTTGGCATTCCCAATTTATCATCATAGCACTTTAAGGGTGCGGCTCCACTGAGGCGGAGACGAGAGGAGCGGAGCGGAGCTGTGCCAATATTAACCAATAAAAGGCGCATGCGGTCACGTCGAGCGCGCCTTGCGCACGTTAGTTTAGATTCCATTGGTTAAAATGGGCACAGCTCCGCTCCGCTCCTCTCGTCTCCGCCTCAGTGGAGCCGCACCCTTAGACTTGGGTTGTTATAAATTATGGTGTACTTTTAACCAAATGTAATTAATTACTTACCCTGAAGAGTGAAGTTCGTAGTAATTCAAATGTAGTTAATTATGGTCAGTCGCGGAATTAAAAGATTCATCACTTTTCTACTCCAAAAGTGACGAACGTTTTCATACTGCGAATACACAAGCTGATAAACATAAAACAAATAAAAATACAATTTGTGACATGAGAAATAAGCCATATTTACTATCATTTCACCACCCTTATCTTAGAACAATACATTCTCGCGTCATACGATACAGTAAGTATAAAACTTATAGATATAGAGAGAATTATTTCATTTTGTAAATAATTCCGAGTTATTGACCTCTTGATACTATGATCACCGCAGATGGAACCAGCCCTGAAAGAGAAGAAAATTTGTCAAAATATTTGGTATCCAGCTAACGGAATCTAAAGTTCGCGGCTAATTCAACCTAATGGCCTGTTTACACTAGCTTCATATTTTTTAACGACAAGGAGCAGGTAAACGAGCCCACACGGTCAACTGGGACACGTTTCATAAAGCTATAAGTAACAATTTTACAGGTTTAAACTAGCAACACTGCTCAAATGTCTGGTCGTCATTAGTCGAGGTTGTGTCAAATGGAAACTTGTAATTTGTAGCTTTATAAAACAGGCCGCTCGTAGTAAGTGGGTTCAGAACACATAGACATTTCAAATCTCGGAACTATAATCACCAGAGTTGGTGTAAGTCAACTATAATAATCATTATTAATCATTGTACAGTCAGCATCATATAGTACGTAGCAGTCAAGATCACCAAATAGTTGGAAACATCCAGAATACTCATTAACATCGACGCAGCCTAAGTAATCAAATTGTTCAGGTCATCCACAGTGCTCAAATATTCCGGAGCACACACAACGGCAAATACTTGATTACATTCAAGACACCGCTCGTACCGTCACAACCACACCGCCGCTGGTATCGTAGCATCCGAAGTAACCAAAAGTACGGACACAATAGAAAAGTGAGCTTTATTTCAAATGATATAAGATTTTATTTTATCTCGGTTTAATAGCTTGAATTTTGCCAGTATGTAAAATAAAAAAATAGTTTTTACTACCGTTCAGATAACTTACTGCTCGGATTATATTGAAAGATGATTTGACCATTGAACCGTATACGACACGTAATTAAGTCCATTTTCCTAATCTGTTGTGTTCCGTACTTTTGGTTACTTCGGATGCTACGATACCAGCGGGTGTTTGTGACGGTACGAGCGGTGTCTTGAATGTAATCAAGTATTTGCCGTTGTGTGTGCTCCGGAATATTTGAGCACTGTGGATGACCTGAACAATTTGATTACTTAGGCTGCGTCGATGTTAATGAGTATTCTGGATGTTTCCAACTATTTAGTGATCGTGACTGCTACGTACTATATGACGCTGACTGTACATATATTGACATCGGATGAGTGACCATTATTAGATATTTAATGTTGTTGTTTTAATTATGAACTATTGATGACGCGCTGGCCTGGGACTAGGGCAATTGGTGTGACATTGTCCCCTGATATTTATTTATTTATTCTTGTTTTCTTTGATTATTATATGTAATTTCGTATTTTTTGACATAAAATGCTATTTATATCGTAACATTACATTGATGAATAAATAAACTAAACTATGTGACGCAATCCGTGTTATTTATGCAAAGCTAGCGACCAGCTCGAACCAGAATTTATTAAATACATAAAAACCTTCCATGACCAATTGTCTAACTGATGTGAAAAACGCATCAAAATCCGTTGCGTTGTTTAGGAGGAGATACCGGATATACACACAGAAATACTGACAGACGCGGAAAGCGACTTTGTTTAACTCTGGCATGTTTAATGGGATCGCAAGGCCGATTTAGCAACTAAGACATCAAACGAACGGGTTTATTCTGACCAGGGTCTCCAGTTAACACGGTAAAAACCAAGTCGTTTTTGATCTGTTATCGTCAGAGATCGGAATAGGTAGAGCTAATTTGCCTAAACTTGATGCATGTCCATTCATAAATGTGTTCCTATTTCACTCACTCATGAATGAATATGCGTCAAGTTTAGGCAAATTAGCTCTGCCTATTCCGATCACTGGTTATCGTGTTGTCAACGTATTGACAGCTCTTATTTACTTGACAGTAATGGCGGCCCAGTTAATAATAATACCATAACAGGTGAAGTTACTTAGTACGATTTGGATTTTACGGCATAGAATAGAGGCGATGTCCGCGCGCGGTCGTCCAGGGTAACACTTTGAGGAAGCGAGGCCGTCGCCAGCACGTGGCGCTCAGTTGCACGCGGTTCCTATCTCCGCTGCACTACTCGCCCATAGGGCGTTACTTTGTCTTGGTCCTACTTATCAAAAAACCAGAGTTCAACATTTTGATTAAATTACTTGGTCACGTTGATATTTGGGTGGATCAACAATTTTTGTTGTTATTCTGTCCCGTAAACCAGGAGACAACAGTGATAGAGTTTCTAAGAAAAAATGTTATAATATATACTTCCAGCACACTCAGGAGAAAAGCCATAAAAGAGTGGGTGTGTGCCAATAAAACAGTTTTTTCGTGGACTTATCGCACCTTTAGAATTATAGTGACCTAATGCAACATTTCTGCTGTAGACTTTGAGACATATAGTTATTGCTATAGAGACCTAACTCGAAATACAACATTTGTGAATTAGGTCACTTTAATTCTAAAGATGCGATATATCCTTTGAAATCATAGTTTTAAAGAGTGACCCAGGAGACGTCACCATGGCAACAAGCTACAAAGAAAAGTTGATTGACCCATTTACTAGTTACACACTTCTCGTCAACTTTTGAATCCATATAAACTCGAGGTCTAAGCAAAGTTTGCAAAAATATGACATTTATATTCCCCCCCATCACTTATCGTGTACAAACTTGTCGGGTTATAGAATCATTAAACCAGGTAGGTAGAGGTCTAGAGGTCATAGGGACGTAAAAATTATATGATACTCGTGCAATTGTTTTTGTAACTCCAAGTTATGTACTGGCTGCGATGAGGTGTTGTGTTTCGCGCGGAATCAACTTTATTTGCGTCTGTCTTTGAATCCCCGCTACGCTCAGGCAGGATTATATTATTGAATCACCTGCTCCGCTCGTGGTATAAATTTTAAATATTAATCATACTCATAAATTCATAATATACTGAATCATACCTAGTAGCTCCAAAGGTTTCTCATAGTCTTCCTCAGTGAAAATCTTCTTCGGGAACGTGGTCATTAGTTTGAAGTTGTCATCATTAGCATATTCTTTAGCATTCAATTGTAGGTATAGCCTGCAAAATAAAAACAAAATGTACCACTTACAAATTATGAAAAAAAGTTTGTATGTAAATATATCATAAACGTATCTATGAAAATTCACACAAAGAACTAGGTAGCTTTGAAATTCTCGAGGCATAAACAGCCGAACTCAGAAGTAGCAGTAAGTTTTAGGACCTTTTCAGCGTAACATATCAAATTGGTAATAATTTTAATTTAGTGAAATAACTGCGATAAGTGTACAGTGTAAGTGTTTAGTACTAAAGGAACTTCAGAGTTCGACCGTACCGAATTTGAAGTCGATCGATTTAATTGTTTAATTTGTTTCCTGGATGGATAATTGAGAAGGTATACTGACTTGACGGCGGCCAGCTGCTCCTTGGCCCCGAAGGTGTGCGAGAGCGCTTGTCCGTCGGGCAGGCGCAGCTGTATCCGCGCCTGCTCGTACGTGGGCCGCGGGCCGGGGGGCGCGGGCGGCGGCGGCGCCGGCGCCGGCTCGGGCGCGGGCTGCCCCGACGCTGCCAGTCTGAAGTTATTGTTTTTTTTTAATACAATTAGGGGCTCTATTCTACTCGGTAAAACGATATTGCTTTTGATACGTTATCGTATTGTTTTAACTGTCAAGGAAATAAGAGCTATTATAACGTTAACGATACTATAAAATATCAAAAGCATTAAAGTTTACCGAGTAGTAATAGTCATACACCATAGCTTTTAACAACCATCGAGTTTGTTCTTCTCTCTCACACGCTCTTAAACGCTAGTCTTGACTGTTCGACTTTACCCGGTACCAAATACTTTTCCGACTACTTTAACGATTTCAATCATTTAGATTTTAGGGATTTTAGATTTTTCAGTTATAGGTGAAAAACCTCTTGCATGTAGTTGTCGTTTACTCAAGGTTTTGACCTATACTCGGTAAAGATCGCATACATTCGGCGAGGTCATTTAACCAAATAACTTATCGCCGCTTAGTGGGGTCAACAAAACAAGGTATGTGTTAATCTGTTCGGATTATTTATTTCTATTACAATTTAAATCTTATGTAGTACTTATTTATAATAATGAATGTTTGCAAATTCTAATAATCAAAGGTAAGTACGAGTAGATACAGTAAAATTGTAACAACTAATAACAAATTACAACAGCAGTATGACAGCAGTTTTATTTATTTAAACATGTCTACTTATTATTTTATAAAATACCTTAGGATATGTAATGTTATTGAAAATTTGCGTGTTTATTATTTATTACTGTATGTGTGTTTGGCTGTTTTGACCGTTTTACTGCCCAAATATTATTATTTACTAGCTTTTGCAAACGGATTCGCTCCCTCCGACTCGTTCATAGACCAAAAGTTACATCCTGTAAGGCCATCCATACATATAAGGCCTGAAATATCGTAGTCAAAAAATGTATGACCTTATTTGTATTCTTTTTTGATATTTTTTTTCTCGCGCTACTTTGAAATCAAACTGGTGAGTTTGGCTAACTTGTCGCACAATTACGTATCGTATATTTCTGTCCTGTTCTGCAAAATGGCGAACGCTTGCGCGAAATAAAATGAAATAAATTAAGACATATTTAAGAAGTTTCGTGAATCATATTTAAGATAACCTGAAACCAACTAAAATGAGTAACTGCTGAGTTTCTTGCGGCGTTTCTTCTCAGCATTGTCCTCCTCTGGTGAAGCGCTGGTAGATTCTTGAGGTGTAAAAGTTCCCGTGCGGCCTACTTACTGAATAAATGTGTTTATCTTTATCAACACGGATTCAGCAGAAAAAATATTTTTATGAAATTGTGCGAAGTGATACGTTCTATGAAAGAAGCGTCGGTGAAACAAGGGGACATCGGAATTGACTCATGTGGCGAGGAATGTCTTTTGATGAAATGAAAATTCTGCGTAATGAAATGATACATTCGTTGAAAATAATAGGTGCCCTATGAACAGTACGTACTTGCGCGCCTGCTTGTCGGCCTCGATCTGCGCGCGCACGCGCTCGCGCGCCATCTGGTCTTCGACCTTCTCGCGGCGGCGCTGCTCGACCAGCTTCTGCATCTCCTGCTCCTGCAGCCGCAGCCGCGCGTCCTGCATGTCCTTGCCGGACTTGATGCGGAGCCGCTCGCGCTCTAGAGACTCCGCCTGCGATTATGGACAAGGGTAGCATACAAAAAAAGTGTACCTAGACTTAACTTAAAATTAACCAATGGAGGTATACCAGAGAAACTCCTGCAGCGAGTGCAACCATATTACTAACGAGTGAGGAACGATCTGCTTCAAAATTAAAAATACGGTCAAGACCATCATTGCGGAGAAGAAGCGCCGCAAGAAACTCCAGCATTAGGTAATTTTTTCAATCAAAAGATACAATAATGCTTAAAAGTAAGTACAATCCTCAATCAATAATACAATCATCACAAATGTAAGGTCAATAACATAAAATTAAAAATATTAGGGCAAACCTTGGCTATTCGGTCATATGCAGTTATTTGGTGATGGTATGTTATCATCTCATAGCGCAGTAAATTCATACGGTTTTTCATAAAATAAATATTTAAACAATGGTAAGGTAAATTCATTCTCTTTTACTTAATAATAATTCCAAAATAATTTGTAGTTACATCATATTATACACGGTGCCCGTGAGCATTGCGAGAGATTTTAACCACGCATTCCTGAGGTCATAAGGAGTAATAAATGTTGGATGAACCTAGGTCCAATTCAAACTCTTTAAGTTTTAGATTTTTCATACAAAATAAATCAACTATTTTCGCTTCTCTAGTGAAACAATGCTTTAGGACGAGCTGGCAACGCTTTTTCCTCCATTTCTTATGTATTATGGGGATTACCCTTGACATTGAATGAATTTTATTTTGTTTCCTTTTCTAACCAGTAATGTTAACTGGATTTGACTTTTACAGTCAAATTAGATGGTGAAGTCTTGCAACGTCGCAATCATAAAGGTGTTTCATACTGGAGATTTCATTACAACATTTTTACACAAAAATCGAAATATCTCTAAAACCGAGCCGAATTCAGCAGACGTTAATTAACATTTTTAACTTAAAATGTGGTCAGGAATATGCTGTTAAAATGTCTCGCAATGCTCACGGGCACCGTGTATTGTCAATAATCCCAACTATCACCAATAGCCAAGGTTTACCCTATGACTAATTTGCGTTACTCAAATGACTAAAGATATCGTTTTTTCTGAAAACCATCGCCAATTTTTTTTTTCAACACCGAAATATTTTCAACCTGGCCCTCTATTCTAGAATAAACCGTATTGTCTTTGACGTGTTATGGTATTATTTTTTAACTGGGCTGGAATTACTGTGATGTAAATAAAAGCTAAGTATAAAAACACGATACCAGCTCAACTTGACAATATTATAACAGCTCAAAGACGATACGGTTTTTACCGTCTAGAATAGGGGCCCTGTATGTGCCGTGTTATAGTGATTATTGATTATGTATATACATTTGATTTTTATAAACTACATTTGTATATTTGACATGAATCAGTTAGGGCATTGACCCATGACGATGGAACAAACAAACAAACAAAAAAATACACTTTCGCATTTAAAATGTTAGTAAGATTGGCAAAACGTTGTATATCCCCGTGTGGTTGCCGGTTTAAAATAGTGTTCCGCTCCATGTTGCAGCAGCTTTGTTATTGCAGGAAGGGCAGAAAAAGACATACCCTGGTGGTTACATAATTAGGGATTCTTGCGTTTTTCACACACAATTGCCTACAAATATGACTTAAATTTTGACCACCAATTAAAAAGTTCTTAAATGGTCTTGTCCGAAGCGTCACTCTATATTACCGACGTGTAAAGAAAGCCTTCATGTGACCAATTAACTGAGTAAATATTTTGAATTTTGCATGCAGTGGTTAGCAAGGTAGAGGAAAGTCATCTAGAACAGATCAATGCACAGAGGCGTGTTCGTAGACATTGAGGGGGCCTTCGACAAGACCAACCGCAAGAGCATTATAACCGCGCTAGTAAAGCACGGGGTGAAGTCGACTCGAAAAAAAGTTTACAACATACATAACTACATAAGTTTACAATATTACAGTACCTATTTTAGCAATACCTTGCAATAGTAGTGCACCTTATTTAAGCGTAGGTAGATTTAAGCGTATATTACTCATGCATGATGCACGAATCACAGCCAAACATCCATGATATAATCGTTAGGTATATACATACTTACATATATACGTTCGACATCGCGCTGCCCTAGTTGGTAGTGACCACAGAACTATATCGAGGTAGTGACCCTGCCTATGAAGCTAGCGGTCTTGGGTTCGAATCCCGGTAAGGGCAGATATTTGTGTGATGGGTGTTTTTTATGTATTTGTCCCCATTATTGTCCCCTTTATTTATTTATTTTGCAAAATGTGGTTACAGAATTATCAAGAAGTTTTAAGACTTGTTGGTAATTCTTTAGCTCTGCCTACCCCACTCTGGGAATGAAGGCGTGAGTTTATGTATGTATGTATTTATTTATTCATACATACCCTCGAAAAACCTAACCCTCCTTCTGACGCAGCCGGTTAAAAACGTGCATGAATTAAGTCGTCAAATTGCGGAAAAAAATGCGAAAAAAACGCACTAAATCATTAGATATACAACGAAGCAGTCAGGTGAAAAAAAAGGAAATAAGATAAAGGATTGATATCAGGGATTTTGTAGGCCTGTCTCGTTACCAATACTGGCTGATCTAAGAACTTTGCTGTTTGATAGGATGATGTTATTTTTACGTCATTGATTAAGCTCCTCATTATAGCATTTTTATAGCTTAAACACAACACTCAACACCAAGCACTCTGATTTCCATACAAAACAGACCCAATGAGCAGGTTGTTGCTTTTTTTATGGCAAGGAGAAAGCATACAAACACTTAGGACAAGGCAAAAATACTGGCTATGTGTAATACTACGGTATGTTTATTATTAACTTACAGTGTTATGAGTGGCTTTAAAATAAGTATACCTGGTTAAGGACTAAAATTAAGAAACTGTAACTTTAGTCATGTGAGCAATGAAACATTACTTCAGTGCTATAAGTCAAAAGGTGGTGTCTCAGACAAAACTCATGTAGCGACTTCGTTTATTGATTTTGCGATATCACCTATTCATGCATGGGACCGCTATATAAATGTATGGACTCATTTTCGAACTCACCAGACTAAATATAGCATTTCCAAATTTTAGATACAAACAAAGAACAAAGAACAATGGCACAAGCTGGAGGAGGCCTTTACCTGAGAGGGGGCCTACCCATATTCTTTATATTAACAGTTACATGCATATTACTTTTTTCTGGGTATGAAATAAATGGGTTTAGTATATCCATAATGCAAATGATACAAACAAAGAACAACAAACAATGGCACAAGCTGGAGGAGGCCCTTACCTGAGAGGGGGCCTACCCATATTCTTTATATTAACAGTTACATGTATATAACTTTTTTCTGGGTATGAAATAAATGGACTCATTATATCCATAATGCCAATGATGTCAGTCTTAAACTGTTCATTCCTGTACGATACAGACACACCCCGCCATAATGCCAAAGAAAGTAGCTAAATGCAAATTAGTCATAGTCAAAGCATTCTGTACTCTATTGATAATTTTAAATTTAAAATACTTATACTATTGCTGTGCAGTTACATTTTACGGCAGCACTCTCCTTATTGTTGTTTTGTAACCAAGTTGAAGAGGATTTTTAAATCAAGACTAAACTAATAAACAACCTGCAGTTATATGAAGGGAATATAATAAAAACAAAGCAAGAGCATGTTGGACCCAGGGACCGGAAAACCCCTTTATTCGACTAAGTCTATCGATCGGGTAACTACATCATATGCTCTCCCAAACGTTAGCGTATCCCTATCGTTAGGCTTACCCTAATGAATGATTAACCATTGAGGTTACCAGTTTCGTAAGGGTTTCGGATTTAAGCACTTAGCATTACGTTAGTGTTACCCTATTAATTCTCCCTCTCCGTTGACTCTGTTTCGCAGATTCGTGTGATTGGTTGGTTTCAAGCCTGTGTGTGGATAGCCAATCAATTGCTAAGTAGTGCAAAAATAATTTGTATGGACTGCGCGTAGAGATTAAAATAGCTTGAAGCCGTTCAATAAACACTTCATAGAGAAAGCCTAACGAGGGTTTTAAGGAATTGGTAAGCGCTTAGTCGAATTAATTGTATCGTATGGGATAGCTCTTGATTGGGGTAAGTGGAAGATATGCTTATCGCATCGTTAGGGTTTGTAAAAACCAGTCAATTATATACCCTAACGAAAACCTTTTCCGGTCCCTGGTTGGACCATACTCTGTCGGGTTCGAGTTCTGATACTACAAACATGGAACTATCTCTCAATCAAACAACAAGTATGAAGGTACCTATAGTTATTTCGTAAAGTATTAGATTGTAAGTATAAACTGTATAACACCTGTATTTCAAGAATCCATCAAGACCAATCAAGCCTACTTAGCGGTGATAATTTTCTTTTTCAATTTGTCATGTTTCTTACATTTAAGATATTTTACACATTTTTATTACTTGTAGTTTTGTCTATAGGGGTGCAGGGGGATTGAACTCTAGTGAAAATTACACTTTTTGTGTTCAACATTTCCTAAACGGTCCTTCAAATTCAAAAATTGATAATGACATGTACATAATGTTTTAAGAGATATCAAATAGTCTCTGAGTGAAATCACAGACAGACAGACATGGTGAAACTATAAAAGTTCCTAGTTTGACTTTGGAACCCTAAAAAGGGTTGAAAAACAAGAATGACGACAAAAGTAATTAATGTTGCTAAAAAAGTCATTAACTTGGTCATCTATTAAAATGAATTACACATTACGCATGATTATACCACATTATCGCTTTAGCAAGCAAAGGTTTATTGCTAATAAAAATTGTAAAACATTGGAAAGATTTACCTTCTCCCTTTCTTCTCTTTCCTTCCTCTTCTGCTTCATTCTCTCCTCCAACAGTGCCAGCTGCGCCTTCTTCTCCTCCTCAGTTAAGGGTTTCTTCTCCTCTGTAGACTCTGAGAAGCTGCTGTGGTTGGTTTTTGCCGCATGAAACTCCATTTCGTCTTGATTTTTGAATAATTTTCCGCACTCGTCACATTTGAACGACTTTGCTTCTGCAGCCTCTGAGTTTGCATCGGTCGGCGGCGTGGCTGACGGCGGCGTGGCTGACGGCGCCGGTTCCGCGGCCTCCGAACTTGAGCCGATCGTTTGACCGGTCGACTCCACTTGAGCGTCATCAGCATGGGCCAAAAGCCACTCCATAGCAGGTTCAACCCCCTTGAAATTTGTCACAGCTAGTGCTTTCTCACTGTAATCAAACAAAACACCAATGCTTTCCTTTAGGGAATCTTTATCGACTTACGAAAGAAAATTTATGTTACACTCACGCTCGTTCCTTGGGGAAGCCCATTTCGATGAGCGTTTGTATTTCTGCCATTTTTGTGCACGTAAAACTACAATGTGTAGCTTATTAAAGTTTTTCATCAGCTGTTTTCAGATTACGGATTTCAGTCGGATTTCAGACTGTCATTCATTATGCAACAGATAACATATTGTGCCTACAGATCGCTACAGACAGCAAAAGCACATGGCACATTTAGTATCTGTGGATTAAAAGTTTGTCCAAATTTGTCAATAAACTCATGAATTCATGATAAATAAACTCTATATCGATACAAGAAAGTTTTAGTGGTAAGTTACAAGTTTCTATTTGACACAACCTCGACCAATGACGACCAGAGGCCCGTTTCACGAAGCTACAAGTTATAAATTACAAGCGGAAGTATTTTTCTTACTGGTAA
Organism: Acleris emargana; assembly: GCA_927399475.2. Taxonomy (NCBI): domain Eukaryota; kingdom Metazoa; phylum Arthropoda; class Insecta; order Lepidoptera; family Tortricidae; genus Acleris; species Acleris emargana. Next base: position 12,573,781 of record OV656841.1, on the reverse strand, counting down.
AAAGAGAGTTCCACTTGTAGCTTCGAGAAACGGTCCGCAGCCATTTGAGCAGTGCTTCCAGTTTAAACCGGTAAAATTGTTACTGGTAACTTTATATTATAAAACGGGCCCCAGCTGTCATAGTTCTATTCACCATTGCTTTTTCCTTTTTTTTGAGTCTCCAAAGTTTTGAGGTGATATAATTACATTATAATATATAATAATTCACCGACTTTAGTACGCGGCCGTTTCCTCCATTTTTGCCTACGGGGTATGTTCAAGCCATGTTCAAGCATACGCTTGTCTATGGTACCCTATTGCCCTAAACTATTCTCCCTCTACGCCCTAAACTGTGAAGATGTGAATTAACATTTACATCGAGGGCCGGCCGCTTAAAACTTAACCTTATCGAGTTACCGGATAAACTAAATTTGTAGGGAAAGCAGACCATTGGTGAACCTAAAATAACTTGGCCTGGCGAGGCGCAACCTGGTACTTTTTAGCAAATTAATATTATATTAATATTATACTACTTTACACAACAATGGTTGGATTCGTATGTTGCACGATCCTATAGTGCCAGCATCATACTTTGCCAGTTACATTACATCGTCCGCGATATAGCGCCCGATAATGTGGTCCATCCCAGTAGCCTGCAAGATGTATTCGTCCAATGCACCGGACCGTAACTTACGGTGGTCCGTAAGTGATTCCTGGCAACTTGATGTTTAAAAAACATAGCCAGATGTCATTTGGGTGTCATAATAATTTCGGCGGTAAAAAACCGTTGAATCAAATTATTGCATTATTGAAGAAACCTTTAAAATACAATTGAAGCACAATTGTAACCCTGAAAATGTCTTCTGTGCACAAGAAACACAAGCACAAAGCTATACAAATCAGCGACCCTGGAAAAATACTCGATTTAGTAATGAGTCTCAATGACGTGGCTTGCGCTGACTTACAAGCTAAAATAAATAATTATGTAAGATTTTTCGATTTAGTGGTTGATTTTGATTATTATTATTTAACTGTTATTCTAGTTATCATTTAGAAGCTGTATTACATCATGCGTCTTTGCAAAGAAAAGTAGGATGCCGTCATGATGTTTCCCTTAGGTCATGGGCATGCCTGTCGTCCCAAAATTTAATGTCGTTCGTTTCACAAAACGATTTGTTACAAAGTTAGTGTTACATTTTATTTCTGGTTAGTTAATCGAGGAGTGCGAGGCGGAGCTGGTGTTTAGTGTGATCGTACACGGCGAGCGCAAGGAGGCGTACATCGAGACCATATTAAGAACAACTCTGATTAAGAAGATCAAAATAAACGTTAGTAGAGTGTTGTCAAATACCTATTACGAAACATAATTCGTGACAAGTAATAGTGGCTCATTTTGAGCTTATTAGGGTTCAGTTATACCTGCCATTTATTGACTTTATTATACTTCTACGATATTGTGCCCGTCGACGAATGCGTGCGACGATATCTAACATTATAGCGGTGGTAAGTAGAACCATGTTGGTGCAAAGTCCATCCAAATAATTCTACCAGTATAACCATCTCATTTACTAACCCTGGCTCCAATGATTAAAGTTCTTTGTAGGGGCGAAAATTGTCTAATGAAAAGGCCGTTCTTTTTAGGCATATATCTCTTCTTCTAACATTTTCCTCAACTCTTCCAAGATTAAACAGCAGACAGTATTTTTTTACAACAAAAAATTAAATCGTCTGCCATTTCTGTTAATTCATTTTTTTAAGGCAGCAACAAAAGCTGTTAAGAGGCATGTTGCAAACGGGCCTGCACTAGTGGTTACAATTATTACGATTCATATAAATTTCATTTTTTTTTTTTTTTTTATGGCGTGGGAAGTCAAACGAGCACACAGGCCACCTGATGGTAAGTGGAAACTGTGACCCATAGACATTGGCATTCACAAGACTGCAAATGCGTTGCCAACCCTGAGGACTAAGACGGAATGCCTCTATGCTAGTCATTTCACCGGCTGTCTTATCCCCAAACCGGAACACAACAATGCGAACACTGCTGCTTGGCGGTAGGTTAATGGATAAGACGGTGGTACCAACCCGGACGGACCCTGCACAAGGTCCTCCCACAAGTAACCCACCTCTGCCCAGTTTGTCGATAATATAATATGGCATGTAGTTCTTATAAGTAGATCTACACGCCATATTATCGACAAACCGGGCAGCGCGTCAAGAGGCAGACGCAGGGCAGGCGCAATGCAATGCCTGATCTATTTTTGGTCTTCCATCCTCAAGGCTGACAAGCCTGGTTTTGCAATCTTGAGATTGGGACAGTGAACGCTTTAGTAAAAGTAGTCAAATTTAAAAATAAATATAAGTAGGTATTCACTAAAGAAGTGGCTGTGCCTACAGGTGAGTCAGAATTGGACAGATGTCATTAAATCCGGCATGGAGAGCGTGCATTATTTCGAAAACTGTGCAGAAGATGTTCGGACTATCATCGCTCCAGTAAGTACAAGAATTGACTTATTTCCTTAGTTCCTCGACGGCCTTGAACAGAAAATTAAAGATATTTTGTTCTTCTTTCAGTAGATTAGGTTCAAAAATGTAGTAAATTTTCAAGCATTTACGGTTAAGACTGCACCGAGCAAACGTCGAGCGTCCAGTGGCGCCCTCAATACTATTATTGTGTTTTCTGATAAACGAAAGAATTTCCATGGAATTGGACGATGCTTTTTTGTAGCGCAAGTAAAAACACAATTTATGGGATACGTAAAAAACTTTGATAATAGTTACCCTTTGAGTAGTCAGCTTAACGGGAAAAGGTGGCCACTTTTTTCCGTTAAGTTGATAACTCGAAGGTCAATTGTTAGTAAACTATGGGATTTATCGTATAAGTTGTGTTTTTATTTGTAGTACAAAAATGCATCGTCCGAATTCAAGAAAATACTTTAGTTTATTAGAAATCTCAATAATAGTAATGAGGGCGCCACTGTACATCCGGCGTACGCTCGGCGCAGTCTTAAACTATCATATTAAATATGCAACTTCGAACTTAAGGCGCACTCTAGCGCACGCTAGCAGCGCTCGTGCAGCCTAAATATTTTAGGTGCAGTAGATTACTTTCATTAGGTACTTAGTTAACTAATATTTTATTGTGAGTGGAAAGTGAAGTGTATTATTTTTTAAACATTCACTTAAGTACATATTTTGTTTCAGTTTTTACAAAAAGAAAACGCCCACAAGAAGCGCGTTGTGATGTACCCGATATCGGGCAAACCGTTTTCGCTTCTCATGTTCGTGATCGCCCCCAAGGAAATGCCGGAGAAAGTCGTTTCATTAGTCTCAGAATGTTTTATGTTAGTACCAAAATGTTAAATATACATACTCGTTAGCCGGGCCGGTCTTTAACATAACGAAGGCCCTTAGCATTATATAGAATAAAAGAGCCCGTAACTATGACAAAAGACTACGTACGTTTTATTATTAGTATCGCTTGGTTAACTATGGGGCCCCATCAGTTGTGGGGCCCTGGGCACCTGCAGGGAGGGGCCGATAAATTAAGAGGGCTCTGTGCGTTAGAATAAAAGAATATACTTACTTAGTTTTATTGCTATACGAAAGTTTAAAAATGAGAACTTCTCACCTCTAATTGACAACATTTCATTTTGGTGACACCTGCAAATTACTATACGAATCGAAAGGGTTTTGCCTCCTGAACACGGCAAAATATTTATTTAGATTTATTTTTCTTTATTGACAAAATTACAAGTAAGTTAAAAAAAAAAACGAGTTTTACCAATACTATGCCTGAATAGATATACGAGTAATACCATTGCCTTTTTCACGAGAAAAACTTTTGGAAGGTTTTTTTTGGCAGATATTAACTTAAGGATATTTAATATTTACTTACCTATATTTAAAACAAAAAGAATTGGTAGAAATGCGTAAGGAACATAAAGTTGTTTTTTTTCTCAAGCCAAGGTATACTTCCTAACACGTAAACACATTTTGTTGATTTTTCAAAAATACATGATTTTCGTATTTACGTCACTTTCGTTCTCACCGTGCACCGTGCACCGCCGGCCGGCTCGGATGCGGATTACTTAAGTCTTGGATAAAATGGTTGGTTTTATGCCCTTGTTGTACAATCTACTATTATCTTATAACTTGAATATCCGCCCGAGCCTAAGCGTCTTATGTCCTCATTAAAAACCTACCTACTCATAGGACTTTGTTTTCCTTAGGTTCTGCTGGCCAACGGTTAAGAAGACAATTTGGTATGAATACGAATGCAGTTTGAAGCAGAAGTGCCAGCAACTACTGCGAATAGCAAAACGGCTTTTTTCACAAGTAGGTAAATTGAAAATTGCATTTGGCAACTGGTAGGGAGTAGGTGGCCATCCCATGGTCCTGCATGACGCGGTCCGGGCGAACGACAGCAGGATTGCATTTTAGCGACGCGACGTTAATTTTACTATCTAGGTACCTATCTATTTCAACGACGCGTGAATGAATATTCATCAAATTTGGGCATATCAACTCTACTCTATAAGTTTATCGTTGCCTATATAATACCCATAGTAGGTACAAGCCTAAGCTTAGTTTGGGGCTAGGTCAATTAGTGTGAGATGGTCCCCTGATATTTATTTTTACCTGATATTTATAGTTATTAGACTACGCGTTTGGACTGGTTAGTAGTGACCCGGTTAGTAGGTATAACCTTATTCTCTAGGCGGTAAAGTGGCTTATTCATGTGAAATCTTTCGTTATTTATGCGTTTCATTTTGCACTGCTAATTTGCGGTCGGGCTTCACAATAGATAACAAAGCCATTCATTGGAAGATAAGCTCTTAAGTGGATTCCGACATTTTAAATAGATCCTACTAGTGCCTACGAAAACGCTCCCAGATTCAATTTTCGGCACAGGCACAATTATTTTGTGTGGCATATTTTGAATAACAGGGTAATTTTTAATATCATTTGGGATAATTGTAAAGATACCTGAACGTATGGAACCGTACGTCCACTGCTGAATGCATGTCTACGCTAGACGCAAGGTACTTACTAATTATTATAGCGAAATAGTTAAGCACCGATTTGCCGTTGCGACAGGTGGCGACTTTAGACCAGCTGCTACAATTGACCATGGACCAGGCGAAGCATCTCATCAGGGCACAGTACTGCACCGTGCGGCTGGTCGACGTCGACAAGATGGAGCTCGTCGAGGCCTCCCAATCTACCAAGGTAGTGCTGTTCGCAACTACTAATGGTGCGTTCCTATATTCAAAACCGTAGATAGAGTTGTGGCGTCTCGTTAAAATTTGACATTTGCTACGTACAAAATGTGTAAAATTTTAACTAGACGTCTCACTCAACTCTATCCACTGTTACAAATATAGGAACGCACCGTAGATATTTTCTTTTCTCCCACATGCTCGAAAATGTTAACCTTACTGTTGTAAAATCAGCCCGCGAAGTTCTGAGTTCCAGGTCCAGGCAAAATTAAAATAAATAAATAATTATTTACCGACGTCAGCGGCCGCGAAAATGTATACAAATTTAATTACGTAGTACCCGGTGTTTTACTTTTCAAAACCATGTTTGGACTAGGATAACTAACTCCAAACAGCCAAACACTCGTGCAATCAATTTTTTTCCGTGTATAATTTTACGTGATAAATACATACCATAATACAATGATAGACCATAAAACAACCCTAACCCTAGAATTTTTATATTCTGTTTTTCATCTTTCAATGCATTTTAAGCCGTAAATTGAACAATGAAGACAAAAGAAAAAAACCCAGTTGTGCCCTCTCATTTATTTTAGCGGGTACAATACACGCTTGCCGGCTTTGGTTCGTTTAGATCGTGTTTGTTAAAGGGAGGTGAAGCAGAAGAGAAGAAAGAGAGACGGTTTCCAATGGATAGCGGTATCTCGGGTTACGTGCTTAATACCGGTAACGTCGTTAATGCTAAGTGTGCTCAAGATCATCCGGCATACAGTCCGTTAGTCGACAACGTACCAGGAGTGGATATCAAGTGAGTGGATCACACATGTGCACAGCAGTCGGGATCGCCCATTCCCGGAATATCACAATATGAAAATCCCTAATTCTCAATCTTTACTTAACAGAATCCACAAACTTAACATTGAAATTAAGGGATTGTTTATTATTTTTATACAATATTTAGAATCTAATGTTTTAGTAATATGATTAAAAGAAAAGACTGGTATTTTGATAATCTGGTAAGTAAGTATATTGGGAATGAGTGGTGGGAATACAAGGCGAAAGCAGTATCTACTTACCTCAATTCTCTATTTTAGACAAAGAAATTAAATCATTCTGTGCATATAAAAAAATATTATAAATGCGAGTATTTGTACGTGTGTGTGCGAGTCAAGTAATGATATCATCGAGTGACTAATTGGTTTATCGAATTTCACTTCATCGATTGTATCATTCCATCGAGCTTCATTTCAACGATTTTTTTTTCTCATCTACCCCATAGTGTGTGGAATTGTTGGATAGGTCTTTCAAAAATATTGCAGGTTTTGAAAGCATTTTTTCGATTAAGGTCTCCGTTTATAAAATATTAAGCTTTAAAGCGCTAATTTTTGTTCGAGTCCAGTGTCCCCGCTACAGCAAAAACTACAAATAGGTACTAAAAGTCTGAAAAATATCAACGAAAGCGCATATAACGAATTATAAAGGAAATCTATCACGGCTAAGTAGACATGATTGGTTTCTGAGATACAGGAGACCAAAGTGTTTATACCTACTAAAATCGCCTAAGACAGAACCAAATAACTTTAAATAGAGAATTAGTACGAGTACATACTTGTTGTTTTTTATGATGATATGTTTTTGTGAAGTAACGGCTTCGGAACTTCACTGAGCATGGTCAGACATGCTCTTGCCCGGATTTTTTCTGCTGAAATCATTATGTTTTCAGGATATCTTAAACATTAATTTCTTAGGTTAGGTTAGGTTAGGTTAGCTACCCGTGACTATTAAATGAATGAATGAATGAATGAATAAATTATATTATTTTATTGATGGTAAGACCCTGTGCAAGGTCCGTCCGGTTAACTACCACCATCTTATCCTTTAACCTTCCGTCAAAAAACAGTGTTCACATTATTATGTTCCGATGTGCGGATAAGACAACCGGTGAAATTTCTACTGTACCTAACGTATTTACCTAACTGTAGGTACCGGAATTGTACCTACTGGGTCGGCAACGCATTTGAGTTCTTCGGATTCCAATAGATTGTAGCTTTGAGAATACAAATGTATATGGTCACAGATCCCACTTACCATCAGGTGGTCGGTGTGCTCGTATGCCTCATGCATGCCATAAAAAAAAAACCAAATTAAGTTTACCTACAATATAGATTTTAGTTAACTTCAAACTGAACATCAAGTATTTAGCTCTTGACTATGTTTACTTCAGCTCGTGCGTTACCTACTGTTTCATCCTGACATTCTCAAGTGCCTTACACACTATGTTACCTTCTAGAACTCTACTATGCTTTCCGATCCGGGAGCAAGCGGGCATCATAGGCGTCGGTATGTTGATCAATAAGATCGGTGAACCGTACTTTGACGCCATGGACGAAGAGATGGCTCTGGCTTTTAGCATCTATTGCGGCATATGCATCATTCATTCGGTAGTGTACCAAAAGATTCGGGAAGCGCATATTCGGAACACGCTGGCGAATGAATTGGTTATGTACCATATGAAGGTGAGCTTACAGTAAATTAGATTCCACACAGACTTTTTTTCGCAGACTTAACTGTAGGTAAATAAAAGAATGCGTAAGTACCTACACAAAAAAAACTTAGCATCAGGTACAGTAAAGGAAATTGATTCCTAGACCATTTTGGACTATGTCAGATTGACACTGTAAATAAAATCATAAGAAGTCTCTTACGTCTTGATTGATTAAGGCAGTTCCACATATCCCTACTGGTCTATCCCTCCTGGTAGGGAAGAAAGTATTTTTTTTCCACATTTAGCTACTAGGGGGGAATACTTTTCCACTTATCTCTACTGATAAAATAATTCAGGACATTGATATCATCGCATTGAAAAGTGCTTCTTTAAGTGTTTTGTTTATTGGTTTATTCGCATATTGTACACTTTCGCATTTTATACACTAATGAAAAATTTCAATTCCAGACCCAAGGCACCCCTTAGTGGCATAAATATGAGGTAGGTTTAGGTTATGTTAGTTTTGCAGTAGGCCCGGAGGGCCAAACTACCCAGAAATAGGAGATCTGCGGTAGCAGAGCTCCGTCGACTTTCTGCGAAAGTGTATATAATACGAATAAATCGTTTTTTTAAAGGTACCTATAATAAATGATTTTTCTATCTACTTGTACTTTATCTTAGTAGAAATGTGTGGAAATAAAACATCATTGTATCCCCCCTAGTAGCTAAATGTGGAAAAAAAATCCTTTCTTCCCTACCAGGAGGGATAGACCAGTAGGGATATGTGGAACAGGGGATTGATTACGCCGCCGCTACGACAGTCCTATAAATATCTAGGAATCAATTTCCTTGACTGTACCTGTTGCTAAAGTTTTTTTGTGTAGGTAAGTACTTACGCATTACCGTTATTTATTTACCTTTCGGCGAGTGCTTACCTACGTATTTGTATACTCGTACCTATAACAGAAATAGTTGAGTTTAAGACAACCATAAATAATTGTACGTTGTATGTATCTGAATTAAGTATATTAAATGGTCTAAAAACCGGCTGTCTTCAGACCCACATCGATATCCATTAATTCTTTAAGTCCAAGAAATCTTCGATTTTCAACTAGCTTTGTTAAAGTACAGGTAGCCGACTCGGAGGTAGAGAAGGTACTCGATTGCACAGGGTTCCACTCCCATCCCCATTTCCAATCCCTCCACTTCAACCATCGAGCCCTGCCCATGAGAGAACTGACCTGCTATGCGTTGAAAATGTTCCACGATTTGGGATTTATACAGAGGTAAGGTTATGATTTTTAGAATGTACCTACTGAAGACCCGTCCTCGTTTCGTTTCGGTTTAGGTGAATTTTCTGTAACACCCGTACATAACCCAAAATTTATTATGCATGGAAACCTTCCCTGAAAAAATAATTAATGAATTGTCTAACTGATAGTGAAAATCGCATGAAAATGTATTCAGTAAGCAGTTTCTGAGACTATCGCGAACCGAACGTAGGTACCTGCTTTAATATTTATGTCAAGCTCTAGGACAGCCAGCTGTATGTCAGTCATATTTACTACAACAATTAAATATATGTACCTATCGCCGGTTTCAATTTGAATGGGCAAGGATGTAAACAAGTTGACACGTAACCTCAGAGTTTCATCGAGTTCGTTTTTATTTAGAAACACGTATAATAAATAGTTATTCAATCTTAAACTTAATATTAAAGTAGGTAATTATTTATTTATTTATTTATTTATGTTAAGGAAATCCAACAGCTATACAATTACAACAATAGACCGAGTAGGAAACCGTTAGCCAATTACAGGATCTCACTACTAAGGACTGTTCAATTTACTAAGCGGACATACTTAATTCAATATTAATCCTTCAACTAAAAAAATACTGATAGGCAGTGGCTGGTTATAAAATAAACGTAGACAAGTCTATCAAGTGTTGTATTTTTTTTTTTATTGTCTAAATATTTTTCACGATGGAGCGAATTAATATTAAAGAACGCAAATTAATCTTGCAAAAATGGTGTACAGGCCAATTTTCACTGCGGAAAATTGCGAATGAGTTTAAATTTTCCAAGTCAGCCGTGTTTCAAATCATAAAAAAATTTGGAGAGCATCATACGCTCGACGATTTACCAAAATCGCGGCGGAGAAGTGGCCCGGCAAACCCAAATGTCGAAGAAAAAGTCGTGCGGCTGTTAAAATCAACAAAGTACATGTCCGTTCAAGAAATTGCTAAAAAAGCAGGTATTAGCGTAGGCACTGTACAAAATATCAAGAAAATAAATAATATACGGACATATAAGAAGCAAAAAATGCCGAAAAGAAGTGCCGAGCAACAAATACGGTCCAAAAAAAGATGCCGCAATTTATACGATATTTTGCTGCAAAATAAATCTCGATGCATTCTCATGGACGACGAAACGTACGTGAAATTTGACACCAGTACGTTACCGGGGCCCCAGTATTACAATGCGGCTGTAGGAGAAATTGTACCCGATTCCGAAAAAACCATAAAAATTTACAAATTCGGGAAGAAAGTCCTTGTATGGCAGGCAATTTGTTCCTGTGGCCTCAAAAGTACGTCTTATTTTGCAACTGGAACTATTGGTGGCGAAATTTATAGAAAGGAATGCATCACAAAACGGTTACTTCCTATACATAGAAAGCACAGTATTCCCCGTTTGTTTTGGCCTGATCTAGCGAGTGCTCACTATGCTGGTGAGACTGTGGTGCTATTAAATTCAAAAAACATCGATTTTGTTAAAAAAGAAGACAACCCACCAAACTGCCCGGAGCTCCGCCCCATCGAGCGATACTGGGCCATTGTAAAAAGATACTTGAGGAAGGATGGCCGAGAAGCTAGTACATTGGCAGAATTTAAACGCATGTGGTTTGCTGCTTGTAGAAAAGTATCCAAAAGCGATGTGCAAACACTTATGCGACGACTCCGGGCTAAAGTCCGAAATTTTTACCCTTGTAATTAATTCTTTTTTTCTTGTGTTATATATTACTTTATTTTAATATTGTAGATAAATATTCATCGTAATAAAGATATATTTGTTATAAAAAATCCGTAAATGAACCTATTTTTGATGTCCGCTTAGTAAATTGAACAGTCCTTAGATGTAGAATATATGCTAAATGCGTACAATACACAAAACGACACAAACATAAATATATAATTACATACATACATACATAAATTCACGCCTTCATTCCCATAGTGGGGTAGGCAGAGCTAAAGAATTACCAACAAGTCTTAAAACTTCTTGATAATTCTGTAACCACATTTTGCACAAGTAGGTAGGCTAAGATGTTTCCCAGTGTATTAGTGACAGGTGGCAAGCCCATCGCCTAACAGTACTACAAGCCTTTATTCCCTTAGTCGCCTCTTACGACATCCACGGGTAGACATGGAGTGGCACTATTCGAACCCGGCAACCACACGGCATTAAATATATAATTAATAGAATTTAACAGCTATGACTGGCAAACACATGCTAGTTTCACTCACTCAAAGCACCTTGCCGACAACTTTTGTCTCACGGATTGACCCTTGCAGTTAAATATATCCAGGTCCACCTCTCTTGCCAGGTTGTTCAAGCTCTTACCTGCACGTAAAAAAAAGCAAAGCAAAGCGTAGGGGAAGTACGGACAAAATGACAGGGTGTTTTGGTTTTGAATCATATTTCTTTATTTAATGTAATTATACTTGTCATTTTTTCATAATCATCTTTGGTCACATAAAGTTTTAATAAAATAGGAACCATTTTAACATTTAAATAATTAATAATTCTAAGGTATCACAAAAACCATTTTGTCCATATAGTATGGGCAAAATGACACATAGGCTAAGGACATAATGGCATACTTAAAGTTTAAGAACACAATTCACAAATAAATTGTTTGGTCCTCTTTGGAACATCAGCGCATGAAGCATGAGCCCAACGAGAACAAACCATACATCGTAACCAGCTCTCCCCTGGCTTGAACGGGAAAAAAGGTAATTACAATAAATACACGAGCCTGCATGCTTCAATAGCTTTTTCCATGGATTCTTGACTCCAAGACTGCCGATTAGTTTTTCTTTGATAGTTCCGCGGCATGTTACCTGAATAAAAAAAAGATTTTAGTTATCAGAAACTCATATGGACAAAATGACATACCTTATGGACAAGATGAAAAACACATGTCATTTTGTCCAAGTATACACAACTACCTTGAAAAAATCATATTTCATAAAAATAACTAGTATCTAATCGCGTAAAAATCCATTCAAATCACAAGGTCAACTTATAATTCATCGATTTCAATGTACGAAGTTGCAAATAATAGCATAAAACTCACCAAAAAAACAGATGAAATCCATGAAAAAAATAAACTTTTCTGGGCACGAAACACGTTCACACTGGTTACACCGGCACGACTGAGCCAATGGCGCTCGGTGTCTCACAGGATTGTAAATATGGCCGACTTCACGTGTCGCGGTGACAGACACCGCGCTGCAGCCCGCCAATTTTGAAATAAGCCCGGTGTGTCATTTTGTCCGTACATGTCTATTATTAAAAAGATCTCACCAGCCCCCTATTTCACCATCTTGACAATGACATGTGACAGGTGATAATTTGGTATACATTGCAAAGTCAACACACTGATACATCACTGGGTTTCATATAAGCTGCGCCATGTACGCTGAAATGCCACCTGTCACCTGTAATTGTCAGGATGGTGAAATTTGGGGCTGATCTTTAAAAGTAGATCACTATGGGGTAATAAGTAAATGGTAAATTGGATCGTTTGTTTTTATTCACATCTTGGCCGATTTTAATTGACACCGACTATAGACATTTATGCAAGTTTGATATTTATTTTACCCTTGACCTTACACATTTTTCTAGGTTTGACATGAAGCGCCATAAGCTAGCCCGGTTCATACTCTACGTAAAGAAAGGATACCGCGACGTGCCTTACCACAACTGGCTGCATGGTTTCAACGTGGCCCAGTGGGCTTATGCAGCCCTCGTCAACTATAGGCTGGTGGCACAAGGTTACCTCACGTAAGCTTATGTCATGTCATGTAGGTACTTACGATAAATATTTTTCCTGACTGTCTAAATGACTAAATAGTCCTTTAGCAATGTAAATCATTGAAGTAAGGTAGATGCACGTTTTAATTTTTTTTTATTTGCCCTATTGAAGCAGCGGGAAACTTACTTTACGCAAATGAATTCTCAGACAACCTCTGCTTTGTTACACATACCAAGTACGCTACCAGAGCTCTGGTAGCGTACTTGGTATGTGTAACAAATACGAGCTCAATTTAGATACATAAAGTTGCACCTTCTATTCTGACTTAAAAACTGACCCGGATATTATTGCTATTTGCAGCGATCTGCAAGCTTTCATGTACCTGATAGCAGGCTTGACCCACGATTTAGACCATCGTGGGACCACCAACAGCTTTCATATACAAGGACGTAAGTTATATCGATATCTTGAACTGCTAGATTAATCTTGAGTTAAAGGGTGTCCAATTGACAACATTTCATTTTGGTGACACCTGCAAATTACTATACGAATCGAAAGGGTTTTGCCTCCTGAACACGGCACAATATTTATTTAGATTTATTTTTCTTTATTGACAAAATTAAAAGTAAGTTAAAAAAAAATCGAGTTTTACCAATACTATGCCCGAATAGATATAATACCATTGCCTTTTTCACGAGAAAAAAAGCTGTCATACTTCAAGTTTGACATTGATACTATTGACAGATGGATAGATACTTGAGATCGGTTGACCGCCATTATTAAAAAGAAAAACTTTTTTTTTATACAGATTGAACTAACGTAATATGTCGATTGTGTCGTAGAAATGAAGTTACGCCCTTTTAGAATAAGAACATCTTTATAAATTAATAATAAAATAATTATACATCCTAGGGAAAAAATAAAACTATTAGTGTCTTCCTCCTTCCAAACAGTATCTATAAAACGAATAAAATTAAAGTCTTGAAAATATGAAATATTGTCAATTACGATAGTAGATCGTAGATATATTAACATTAGCTATATAAGTACCGTTTGGCATGACGTCAACAATTTTACCTATGAAACAAGTGGTCACATTATGCGTACCTGTCAATATTTTAAATTTGCCCCCATTTTATTGTCTCTAACTGGTCAGACTCTAGAATCAAACTTTGTGTGAGAAATACCTAGATGTTTATGTAAGATAAGTAATAAGTAATTATGAGCAGTACGATCATTCCATTTCTACCTCAAGGACAAGTCTTTCTTGTTATCGCAGTACCTTTGAATTGGGTATGGCCGAGAAAAATTGTACATTTGAAAAAAAGTCAATGTCCCTCTCACTTAAATAATCATAACCTTCTTGTATTTTTATTTTTTAGTACCATGGAAGGGTATATCTGATCCGGAGAATGTTTGATGCATATATATATTTTTATTTAAGTCAATTATCATTTACTGCTAATAAAAAGTATTTTTTTTGGAAACGGTTAATTTTCGCGTTCATACAAAAATTCGGTGTCCCACTACGACATCTCGCAGATCAAAGTCAGAAAAATATACCATTTGATTCGTACCCATTATAGTTTTGGAATGTCTAACGTTGTTAACTAAATTTGCTATGTTTTTATTGAATTATTTTAATAAAATAACGCAATAAAGTGTGTCAAAAGTAATTTCAAACATGTGTCTCACTTTTTGTTCACGAATGATACTTCACGTATGTTACCACATTACGGCTAAACTAACAAGAATCCAGGGCCGCATAAACCTTTATTGAGTCATGGCAGCACCACACTACAGGTTGGCCCACCTGTGGATAAACATCCGCCATTTTGTTTACGACAGTTGACAAAAACAAGTGGCCGGCGTGGCGTTTTTGTCTCGGTGATATTTTGCTTTTTCAACAGTGAATATCTAAGGTAAGAACACAAGTTTATACATAATTATAAATTGCACATGTAGATAGACTATTCGTTTAACAAATAAAGTTATACGGTGCTTGCTAACTTCAAAACTCACCGAATGTATAATTTTTAAGGTTATGTCCACACCACTTTTGATTCACGAATGATACCATGTGTTACTATATGTGTTACGTAACATTCGTGATATGTTGTTAAGCTGAGTGTGCAATGTAGGGATTTGATACTAATTGGTATTATTTATTATTTTCTTAAATAATTTAGTTACTTTTAAATTAAAACATAGTTTTTCTTAATAATGTAGAAGTTTTGTATTTTGTTTTTATTTTAAAGAATATAGTTTTTGTTCAAACTTGTTTTGTTTGATTTTATGTGAAATAGATTATTATTTTCCTCCATTTGACCCAACGGGTCTCCAACCCGCACGACCCTGCTATGACAATTCGATGCAACCTCGGGTTCTTCTCCGGGGCTGCAAAACAGCCAGCGTTTCGTGATAACGCCGTCTAAAATATTCTGCTTGATGCAAGCTTGGTGCTAGTTTGATCCACAGCTCAGTACATAGTTCCATTGATAACATATTTGGTATGACATTATACTGTAACCTCAAGTTTTGAATGAATGTTATGGTTATGGTGATAGACTGCTACTGTATTTTGGCATAATCATCAGCAATTTTCAATTTGTAAACCTGAAAAAAACTTACAAAATAAGGTGTATATATCAATTTTAATGTGTATAAACCTGAAAAAAAGCTTACAAACTAAGGTGTATATATATATATTAGTTTCTAATGTGTATAAACCTGAAAAAAAAACGTACAAACTAAGGTGTATATTATATATTAATTTCTAATGTGTATAAACCCGAAAAAAAGCTTACAAACTAAGGTGTATATACAGGGTGTCTGGAAAACCTTCGGAGAAATTTGGGGGGGTAATAGTTGGCACGATTCTGATCACGGGGGTATGGTTCATTTTTGTTTCTGTTAATGTAAAAAAAAAGAAGGATTAATTATATTCATTTTGTTACTTGATGTATCGCAGCCGATATCTCGACCTTGACATTTTGACGTTGATAGTATACTACTCCAACAGTTCGTAGTATCTTACGTCAAAATTCAATGTCCGAGGTCAATGACCTGAGACCATACGTTGTCACATGGTATGTAATCAAACAGTTCGCTCCATGTAAACAAACAGTTCGCTCCATGTAAACAAAAATCAAGGTAGCATTATAATAAAAATTAATGAGTAATTTTAGTGCAACTTACTGTATTTTCGTTTTTGCAATTTGAACACTAATTGGTTTTAAATGTGAAATCACTATGTCTCTTGTTCATGTTTTGCCGAGACTGATCATATCGTCCGTCTTTTACTGTCGAGATCTAACCATTTACCATTGTTTTCTGCTCTAAAGTAGCCCATATAACTGATTTACAGCAAAAATATTGAAGACGTGAATATTGAAAATAACATAATTTAACACTGACATCTAATGACAGCCATAAATTCATAGACTTCTCAAAGTTCAAATAGACGGATTGAACGATCCGATTATTGCTCTCCGTATTGAAGAAAAAAAAGGAGAAAAAGAAAATCGTTTATTGGTGCAAACCACAGAAAAATAATAATCAAATTAAATACAGTGAGAAAATAATTTAAAACAAAACCTTTAAACTATTTTATAAAATAATAATGCACCAAATTGGGTGCTACTCAGCATCATAGTGTCAGACATGCCGTGACGCTGCACGCGCTGATTTTCAGGGCAACCAGACGGGGAGAAAGCGCTGCTGGCTGCTGGTTCTTTCCTTTTGATCCGCATGGTATTTGTGGCAGTAGCCAAAAGTCCAAGTGCAAAACATATTGTCGATGGATATAAAGGTCGTCGCATAATTGATTATAATAGGCTATTTGACAACATTGAAAATATACTACAAATTGTGGTCATCCTATCAGATACTAGCGTAAAATAACGTATTTCACTTTATTTCACATTAAATTATGTCTATTTTTTTGGAAATTGCACGAAATAATAAGGATTTTTTTTGAAATTTAATCTGTGGCAAAAACGCTATGTGATGTTAGAAATACTTTATAACCTGTGAGTGTGATGTGAAGTCACATCACATGCAAGTAAACAAAACAAACCCCAAACCGGCTACTCACACACCTGCTGCAGGGGCAATACCGGTCGCACGGCGGTTGGACCAATTTTAGGCTGTTCTCTACACACTAGCCTGCCGTTCAGTGTGTAACTGATAGTCCCGCTGAACGCACGTCCACGAGAAAGCCTCCTGTATTGTCGAAACACCAGAGGATTGGTATCCCCTTGGCACTTTCTGTGGTGCTACCAAAAAAAAAAGGAAGAGAAGATATTGGGTGAAGAATTGATTGCAGAAACGAAGCAAATTGTGCCACATGAATATTATGAAAGAATTGGAAGTAGATGATCTTAGAAACTTTTTGCGAATGGATATTGATTCTTTTGAAGAGCTCCTGGCTATGGTAACACCATTTTTTCCATTTTTGTCCACTCCGCTCGGTTGTCACCAATGAACTGACTGGAATTGCCCCAATCCTACTACACACGCAGCAACCTTGCAGGGCGGTAGACACAATCTAGGGAGCTAGGAAGGTCTTGCGCCCCTGCCGCCCTGCCGCAGTGCATTGCTCCTGCTTGCCTACACACATCACAATTAAGGAGGCAATCAAGGGTCCAATTCCCATATTGCCCCTGCAGCAGGTGTGTGAGTAGCCGGCTTTAGTGGCCTTTTTCCTTTAAGGGTTTTTACCACAGAGTGTAATCACGTCGTCCTCTTCTTACAAAGCGATCCTATTTTTCTCTTTCTTCTATGATACGAATATCTAGCAACAACATGTATGATGCCAGCTTTAAATGTAATTTTGATAAAACGTAACGTGTAGGTAGGATTTTTTGTTTTCAAATGTAACCTAAAACTCTTTTCATAAAGAGTTTTAATGGTCCAAGATTTAAAAAGATAATATGTCAAATTGTCAATAATTAATTATTGTGTTTTTTATTCGTCGGAAGCCCTGATAGTGGTACAAATCAATGAAATACAGCCATGATTCATGATCTCGTAAAAGAAGTAATGTGCCTACGAGTGCAAGTGCTATTTTAGCCGTGTGAGTGTGAGAAAAGTGTGAGTAAAAATCATAATCGTAAGTTTCAGTTTTAGATTATTTCACATAATAGCCCTTATCAGACACCGTCTTTTCATTCACATTACAGGATAATGTGTCAGTTTTCTAAACTCCATGGAGCTTTTGACCATGATTGGAAACATTGTTCATAAGGAACAACTTGTTTATTTACATTACGTTGTGACACATATCGTCGGTGAAACTGCAAAACCGCGTAAGTGACATTTTAAATAAGGAGCAAAATGCACCTTTTTAATAAGACCGTAAGGTTTATTTTGCTCTATCATAAATTTGTTAGTTATTTGGTTTTGCAGTATCACCGACGATATTATGAATGAATCAGTTAAGATGGGGCACACTGAGAGCATCGTCAGGAAAGTCGATGATAAATCTGTCTGTAACTCAGTCAAATATTAACTTAAACAAAAGTTACCAATATAGGGATGATCCAAATCATCCACCCTATCTACAGTTAAAATTTCTCCGAAGGTTTTCCAGACACCCTGTATATATCAATTTTTAATTTTCCGGTTAATTTAAAAACAGGTTAATTTTCCGTACCGGTTAGAGCCACGCTTTGATAGCCTAACCCATAATAAAATTAACGCTAACAAGGAACGAAATCTATTTACCGGTTAGAGATTACTTCCTGCATGTGATCGGAGACTAGGATATATGGCGAAAGCGTTCTCTAGCCGGTTAATGCATTTCATTCCCTGTGAGCGTAACCTATGCAACCAATTCGTTCGAAATTAACCTAAATAATTAACCGGTTTATTTTTAACCAGTTACAAATCCTGCGGGAACGAAATGCATTTACTGGTTAGAGAGCGCTCCCGCCAGCACTCTCAAACCGGTAAATGGAGTTTGTTCCCTGTCAGCGTAACCATTATTATGGGTCTCAATGTGGCTGTAACTTCTACGGAAAATAAAACGGTTGTTAAGCCCTAATTTTGACTATCCCAAATAATACAAATAAAAATTGTAGAAAAATCTCTATCGTGTACTCTAAGCTTTACAAATTTCACGTGTGTTACCTTAATTCACGTATGTTACCGTGTGTTACCAGTTCACGATCGTTATGTACAATTTTTCTCGGCCATACCCAATTATGAAATTTGTTTACAAGAAAAATTTGATATCTAGGTTTAAATTAAATATGTGCATGTACAGTCAAAGACTAAAATTTGTGACCCAGCTTAGGTCCGAAGTCAATCTGATATTTAACAACAATAAGGTTGAGTTTCCTATTAGTTCAAATGACTTGGTATCTCTTATGACATTGACAACTTCAAACCTTATTTTTTTGGAAATGGGTCCTAAATTAACGTTCGAGCCCGCTTTTCTAAAAAATATTTTTCACGAAATCATTATGAGGGTTGACGCTGATATTTTTAAACGAAAATCTGAGGGACTAACAGCGGGCCTTCTTCTTGAATGTTTGGCAATTTTAGTTTTTATTCTATGCAAAAGCGTTACAACATAGACCCCTTATAGTTTTTTAATTTTGGAAATCAGAGACAACCCTAGCAGCGTTGTACTCGAGCGAGGGCAGCGTGATGGAGCGGCACCACCTGGCCCAGGCCATGTGCATCCTCAACACCGAGGGCTGCGATATCCTGGAGAAGCTCCCGCGCCGCGACTACGATAAGGCTCTTATTCTACTGCGCGACTTCGTGCTGGCTTCCGATTTGTCTAACTACTTCAAGTCAGCCCCTTTTATTTATTTATTTATTTATTACACATTCATACCAGGCTTACAGTGCATACCAAATCACGTACTACATATATACTAACAACACATACACGAGAACCTATATAACACTGACCACTTATCGGCATATACGTCCACATTTTGGACCCCGGACGTGGAGCGCATTTAACAATTCAATCGCCCTGGCAGTCTAGTTGGCGAGTTCCGACGCGTGCAACAACTCTCTAGAGCCGCATAAGGGGATTTATTTTAACACTTCCCAAAAAAAAACCAATTTTACTTATTTCTCATCACCATTTATAAAATGTTACCACCTTGCGAAACTTGCTTGACAACCCTCATAAAGAAATCTATGATTAACATTGAGGAGTTGCGGTGGTCATCTGTGGTCTCCTTCATTATTGTATTGCAGAAAATATCCGAAACACTATTACGTATGCGTCAATTATAAATTATAATATTCGAGGTTACGGGAAGTCGTAAAAAACCTGAAAAATTGCTAAGTACAGCCTAATGAGTTATTTAATTCTCAATTAATATATATTCCTTTTATAACAACTTTTTTCTTTTTCTAGAAATTTAACAGAATACAAGGCAATTTCGTTAGAATACCTGAAAGGGAATCGAGTTCACATGAACGCCTTGCAGTCGTTGCTTATGAACGCGGCAGACCTCAGCGACCAACTGAAAGACTGGGGCAGCGTCAAGAAGACAGCTGTTAGTTATATGAACTTTTTCTCAAGAATGCTATGTAATCTTGCCATAAAACCAGTAAATAGGAGCTAGTAGGTTGACGTTCCTGGACAACTATGAAAGTGTCCGGCAAAGTCGAGTGATTTTGAATTTGGAATCAATAAGTCCCCAGTAGGCAATTATTGAAATTCGATTACAACCCATATTTGTTTTTTTTCCATAAGCGGATTTTATAACATTAAGACAAATTCTTCCTAACTATAATCTTTAAACCACGTATCTACTGCCCCTAGGCTATAAGTGCTATAAGCCTATAAGACCTAGTGACAAATCCAGAAATTATTCTGTATTCAAGCTGACTAGCCATTTTAAATAGTCAATTCTGCTATACTAAGTAATAAGTCACGCGAATTCATATAAAATTAGTTACCTATCTTTGCGCTGGGGTGTGTAATGATCGGTAAAAAATAATTAATATAATTTAATTTGATATAATTTTAAAGGATATAATCACTCATTTTATATAATAAACGATTGGTATATTATCAAAATATCTATTTTTATTTACTATGATTATCATTTGGTATATCATTTATTTATTATAAACATGATTTGGTATAATCATCATTTTGTATAAAAATCATATTGTATAACCCGCGTTATATTTACCTAACCTAAACTACTTTTCTGGTAGTTGTTAAGTATATTTGTTTGGAATAACTTTTTTTGTCGAATGATTTTTTGGTACAACGTTGACCGTGAGGCAAAGTCGACGGAGCTCCGCTTTGCGGAGCTCCTATTCCGCGTAGTTATGGCGCTTCGCGCCTTGACAGAATTCAAACCTAACCTAACCTATATACAGGGTGTAAGGGACGGCTCACCGAAAACTGAAACCATAGCTTCAGACCATTGTACTGAACTGAAATCCAGTGGAAATTTTCCCGGGAAAACGAAAAAAAATTCGTTATTTACGTGAAAATGCCGTTTTCACAGTTTTTTTTACATAAAGAGCTTCAGTATGTCATAATATCGCTCATCCAATAGAATAATGACATAATTGCATTTTTAGCATGCATGTTATTTTATTGTTCCACGCGATAGACCTGACCTTTAGAACACTTATGACGGTAAAATCTCAAAACCCGATTTTTTGCAATTATGTCATTATTCTATTGGATGAGCGATATGTTGTCCTAGATCGGTTAATATGCAAAAACATGGAAAAAAAAACGAGGAAATTTTCGTTTTCCCGGGAAAATGTCCACTGGATTTCAGTTCAGTACAATGGTCTGAAGCTATGGTTTCAGTTTTCGGTGAGCCGTCCCTTACACCCTGTATTAGTTGAGACCTAGGAGTTGTACCGCTCTGTAGGGTCACAATAGGTAACTAACAAACCGACCCTTGTGGTTGGACACGAGTTAGTATAGACAGTATTTTTTTATACCAACTGTACTTTATATGAAATTAACTTTATATCGTAAGTTGATTATAGTAAATATACATAAGACTTAATGTATGTTATATAAAATATTTTTAGAATAAAATGATCGTTACTATATAAAATGATAATTATATCATATTTAAATATATTAAATGTTGTTAAATGATTCAATAATTATATCAAATGAGCGTCATATCGACTGATATTTTAGAAAATATTTTTATATCGATCGTTACGCATCCCTTTGCGCTGAGAACAAAAAATACTTATAAAATACAAGTCGGTAATTTAAAGTGATTAAAATAATTAAGTGGTGGTACTTTTTATTCATAGAACTATTTTGATTTAATTTTCAGTATCAATTGACTAGGCAATGCGGCGTGCGCAGTCTAGCCACTGCTCCCAAACTTATTTTTAAGAGGCCACCTTTAAATTGTTATTGAAAAATATCTACGCCCTCCGCATTCCAAGTTCATTAGTGCACCTACTATAAAAAAACATTACTGTTATTTTACATAACACCATAATTTTAAGAATTAAGGTAGGTATTCGTAAGCCGTCGCACCTCCCTTGTGGTGTAGGGTGCGCCCCCTACTTTGAAACCCGTGAGCTACTGTAGTTAAGTTACAGATTCACTTCACCCATACAGTCCGAGCGCATCCCCCTAACACTTTCATGATTCATTAATTTATATATCATTGCTATGGCAGGCAGCTGTGCTGACGGAGTTTTTCCAGCAAGGTGACGTGGAGAAGAGCCGCGGGGACCTGCCGCCCATCATCATGGACCGCGACAAGTGCTTCATCCCCGAGCTGGAGATACAGTTCCTTCAAGCGACTTGCGTACCGCTATACGAGTAAGGACTGATGAGTTAGATCACTGCACTACTTGTCCTAGGACAAACCTCATCAAATTTGTTGCCAGCTTGAACTTTTAAACTAAGCTTCTAGCTGGTAATATTAGATGAGGGAGTTACTTTATTTCATACAGTTTAAAATTATAAAAATATTACGGTAAAAGCTCAAAAAATGGCCACTTTAGAAGACGCCATTCATTATACTATGCACTCGTTAAACTTTGCTGATTAAGGTCCAAACCAAAGGTATAAAAAATAATAATTAACATAATTAGTTACTACACAGAATGCTTGGACGAATTCTGCCTAAAGCTGTTCCATGTTCGAAGATTATAGAAAACCATATAGAGCGTTGGGATGGAGCGAAGCCTATTTTTGCGGAAGTAAGAAACTATTGTTGTCCACTATCCCGCTTAACTAATAGTACATTATTGCCTAGGCAGTGAAGCAGGCAATTGCGGGCCGAGTATTGGTTTAAAATGACGACCTTGCGAGTCCGTTTAAAAATACGAGGCCCGCAATTGCCGTTCCTGCCGAGGCATATAATAGTGCTTTTCTCAAAAATCGCAAGAAAAATATTGCAAACAAATAAAATCTTCACATGAAAAAACTATTACTCTTTACCGCCTTTATGTTTATGACAAGGAGAAACGCAAGCTTTTTTTAGAAAAAAAAACTCAAGCTATTCCAAACACAGATAAAAAAGTTACGTTTCGAATAAACTTTGGATGTATAAGACTTGTGCCCTCATTTTATTATGGCCGTTTTCACTTTTTTAAAAGTTACAAACTAGATAACTATGAAATTTGTATGCAACATTGCGGGTTTGTGTAGCGAGCACCAATGTAATTTTTTTTTAATTTGAGAAATGTCTGTAAATTATGTACTTCGCGTCTCAGTATGGAGTTAGTAATGTCAACTTTTCCGGTAATTTTTGAGAAAAATATAATAAGTTGCGCTTTGTTTATATGCGCCACAATACTTATTATTGCTTTGAAATATTTTAATAATTTAAGGTGCCGACTACTGCAGGCTTGGCGGTCCTGCTGAGCCCAGAGTTGGACATCCTTATAGAGGCCAACTTGTTGGAGAGAGCGCGGCAAGCGCGCGAGGCCGAGGCCGAAGCGGCGGCGGCGGCCGAAGAGGGCGAGGAGGAAAATAAAAAGTAAATATTTCCGTGCCTTTGAGATACTGTTTATTTTGTTTGTATTATGTTGTATTAAAATTATGTGAAAGAAATAAAACATTACTTTCTTTATATCCGTTTACTTTTAAATTAGTAAGTACATTATTAAATTGGTAACTGTAGGTATATCATATTTATAATATTATTTAATTATTATATTTTTTATACAAAAAATTATGCGGGAAAGTCAAAAAGAGAAAATCATAAATTGTTCCGGAGCGCGGGGTGGAAAGCAAACGTTGGGCGCGGAGAAGGCATTCAGTTGTTAGCGAAGACTAGCTAAGGATGTAGACGACTGGGATAACTGGGAGGGGAAAGCAGGCAGTCACCTCGCCTCCTTCAACGGCGTCATCACGCAAGATGGTCGCGATGAATGTGCTTAACACGTAGCTAGCTTGACAAAAAGGAGCCCGTTATGGTGAAAGGTCGAAAACTACTTCATATTTAAGTGAAAGCTGCTGAATGCTGAATACTGCCCACATTTTCTAAAACTTTTTTTGTCAAGATACGCTACTCGTAAGTACGGTAAGTACAGAATGTAAGGGAATGTAATTGCAAAATTAATTTTAAAATATAAATAGCAACAATAGGCTCCTAATTTACCTTTGGTCGTACGATCTATCACATCGAGGCACGTTAGGGACTCGCCGACTACACACAAACATCAATATTAAAATTAAATTGACTCTTTTCCTAAATACCAAAATTGTGAATTTAAATAAATTTCATCCACCGCAAAACGCAAAGAGGACGCCTCTATTTATTTAAATTAGTCCTATCAGGTGTATTTTTTAGTAATTCTGGAATTGAAAGAAAGAACTTTCTAAGGTTTAAAACCACCAATATCTATATACTCTCGGTAGTTTCTTGTTTGTGTAGCTTATAATTATCTTCTTAAAACTCCAAGCATTAAGAGGATTGTGAATCTAAAAAATTCCATACAAACAATACCCTTAAACCTAGTCCGATTTTGAATATGTTTTAGATATCATGAAAAACTGTGGCTGTACGTTTTCCTTTCCACGCAAATACTTCTTAGTGAAACAAATTAAAAAAACAAAAAACAGAAACGTACAGACCTAGATCTTTATAACAACATATTCAAAAATTGTGGAAATCGGACTTGATTTAGGGGGTGAGACACTAACGGTCGGAGCTAAATTTGTATGGAATTTTTGACAGCTACGCCACTCAGGGGCGCTTCACACTCCTCTTAAAATTAACAGAGCTACGTGATTACTACGGGAACACTTTAAAATTCAGATATTTTTTTTACATCTGGAGATTCACAGACTATCACTTCTCTCTAAGCCGATTAAAACTGAAATCTTTACAAGTTGTTACATATTTTTCTTCTCTAAAATCTTAAAAGTGATATACAAACATATTTTATTTTCACCAACCTTCTAAATTCTACTACAAAAGTTATTTGTAATGCCGGCATTCCCACGTCCTTACTTACAATCCAATCTCGTAAACGTATCACAGTGATGTTTCACAACGTGCTTAAAAAGGTGCACCTGCACTCACTTACACGGGTAACTTTTAAGGGCAATTTTATAGCTGACAACTATAGCGGTCTTACTCTAAAGGAGCGTCCCCACTGAGAGCATTCGCGTGAATATTCGAGTGGTGTGGACGTTGAGCCGAGCGTTACAAAACTTACACACTGATGTTCGCGCGGAATGCTCATTACATATACGCTCCCTAATCTTGTATTGCCCGTGTAATTTATGTAAATAATATAATTGGTCTTTTACATTGGACAAGGGAAAATGTACTCTAAGGACAGTTTTAATAAATTCTATATAATTTGTCTACATTCGAATCGCTAAAACACAGCTTCCATGTTGATAATGTTTTAGAATGATCACATACATTAATTAACATTTTATTTATTTACGAATTAATTAGGTTAGTTTAGGCCACTTGGCTTGGCTTAACTAGCTAAGTTGCATTCTACGAAAGCTAACGTCTCTGGAGATATGTCAGAACGTATGGAAATGACATAGGCGACGACACCATGACAGCTACCGTCAATGCTAAACACATTCTTAGATTTCTGCAGTCGTTAGCGTTCTCAGAATGCGACTTGTAATTTTTACATACAACCTTTTTGGGGATGTTTTGTACATTGAAGAATATTGTATAGAAATAGAAGAATAGGAAATATATTTGTAAGATTAATTAAGTTTTCATACCAAATTAAGATCAAAAATGTTGTTGATAAGTACCTACGGTTCTATTTCGATTAAAATATACCTATTTATACGAGGTATTAAAATGGTGACATGATAAAATAATTAATTTTAAGTAACCTTATTGCTTTATCTGCTAGCTACACTGATTACTACTAAAACGCCTCTTTAATAACAATTTTAATAAGTAACGTAGAGCGGAGACACAGACAGATTGTACCGAATATCTCAATATTTCGTAAGCGTCAGAACCCCTGGACCAATGGAGATATTTGATGTTTAGAAACTACCAAAATGCAGTACCTTATTGGTACTATTTGGTACCTAACTTCAAATAATTAGTACCTCTATTGACAGCGAATAAAAGATTAAAGAAAGTGGCCAGACATTCTGACGTCAGGATGTCTGGACCATTTTTTTTTACATAGTTTAGACAACAAAACTAACTTATCTCTTTGTAGATATTTAGTACCTTTTTAGTACCCTAAGATTTCATTTTTTCCAATTTTTTTTGGCGTACCAGAAAAATTTTACTCATGAAAAACTTGTTTTGATTCTTAGATAATACCAAAATGCACTACCTTTTTGGTACTATTTGATACCTATCATGTCAGCCGAAAGACGTCCACTGCTGGACATAGGCCTCCCCCAAGGCTCTCCACTCAGACCGGTCTTGTGCTTTTCGCATCCACCGCGTTCCCGCGATCCGTACAAGGTCGTCACTCCATTTTGTTGGAGGCCTACCTACAGTTCGTCTCCCGGTCCGCGGACGCCACTCAAGAACCTACTGGCCCCATCGGCCATCAGTCCTGCGAGCGATGTGCCCCGCCCACTGCCACTTCAGTTTAGCTATTCTTCGGGCTATGTCGGTAACCTTAGTTTAGTTCTACTGCGGATATCATCATTTCTGATTCTATCATGCAGGGAAACCCCGAGCATAGCCCTCTCTATAGCCCTCTTGAGTGACTTTGAGCTTCCTTATGAGGCCCATTGTTAGCGCCCACGTCTCAGATCCGTAAGTCGTCACTGGCAACAACGGATATAGAAATGAGCTAGTTACCGGACTTCAGGGTTATCATGTCCTTCCTCTCTCTACCTGCTCAATTCCTCCTCCAGTTCCAGCAACTTTTCGTCGGTCCGCAATGTTCGGCAGTTGTATGTTGCCAGGGCCAAAGGTCGTCGTTTCTGGTAGCCGAGTCTATGCCGGAGATTACCTAAAGCACCCCCTGCCCCGCCGTTACCATGTCCGCTACCGGAGCCAGGAATAGCGGGGCCGCCGGGGACTAGGGGTCTGGGCTGTTTTTGTACATTCATGTTTGGCTTTGATCTAGAACCGTCGGGGGGGAAAATGCCGTAGTCGCCACGCTTGGCAGGCGGGTTGGCGACCGCAGTTATACCATGTAGTCCGCGGAGGACGCTGCTGCCCATCCTCCGGTTTATCCCTTAGACGCCTCTTTCGACACCCACGGGAAGAGATGGGGTGGTGATATTCTCGGCCGGCACCAACACAGCTCTTTTTGATACCTGTCTGCTGTCTCAAACTATGTAAAAAAAAAGTGATCCAGAAAAACGAGTAAAGAAAGTGGCTAGACATCCTGACGTCAGAATGTCTGGCCACTTTATTTACTTTTTTTTCGCTGTCAATAGAGGTACTAATTATTTGAAGTTAGGTACCAAATAGTACCAATAAAGTACTGCATTTTGGTAGTTTCTAAACATCAAATATCTCCATTGGTCCAGGGGTTCTCACGCTTACAATATTTCTGATTTGTCGTTTTCTCCGCTCTCCCTGGCTCTCCGCACAGCTTCGCTTGAATTAAAACGGATCCTTACAAAATAACCTTTACATGTGCATCTTTACAGCGTAAATATTGTACACTCAGTAATTTATTCTTTGAATACTCATATGAGCCAATTTAAGATTGTAAATTGTTCGTGGTTTTTTTTACATTTCTCACGGGTACCATAAACAAAATACAATTTATTATCACTTAAATAATAATATATTGAAATAACGAAATAGTAATTAACATGTGCACGCTTGCAGGATCCACAAAAACTATAAACGTGCTGTGGGCCTAGGATGGCTGCGTCTATATCGCGTGTCAAATGTGGATGAAGCATCCGTAACTCTCCTACTTATTCACGTGTCAGAAGGTGAAGGATGCCTTATCCAAACTTTGTCACGCGATAAACGCAACTGGAAGAGATTTTTTTTTTTCCATTTACAAATCAATAATTTATGTCATATAAAAGTAACCTAGTACTATGATATAAGTTAACCGCACATCAAACTTAGGGCCTATTAATAAACTGATGTTGACTGAGATGGCCATCAAACACACGTCAGAAAATTACAATTTTATTGTTTTTGACATATCATGAGAGAGGCATCGGGGCAAACATCAGTTTAATAAGGCATTTATTTCTGTGTAAATTATTCATTATTTTAATTACCTACTACATTACCTTTTGTTTCAATAACACGAATGCCGTGCTGTTTCATTTGCTCAAATTATTTAGTCATTAACAATAACAATTACATACACATTTTAACAGCTGGTTATATTTGAAAACATACTTTGAACGGAAAACCACTTCTAATGCTAATGATCATTCGTAGGGTCGTATTATTTTAAAAGAAACACTAAAATTAAAGGAATGTGCTAGGACGTACATAATTTGACGACTTCTAAGCTTCCAAACGTTCAATTTGTCGTGTTTTATTAAACACGACAAATCACTGCTAAAGTCAAACTGAAGACTCAAGAAATTAGTTGGCTACGTTTCGACTCAATTTATACGAAATTAAGTTGAAGTAGTAAAGGCTATATTATGTTGACTAACCCATAATGCAAAAAGCACACACACTTCAGTACAAAAATCTTAGATAGCTCTTGGGTTTTAAGCAATTCCACCGATCAATCCGTGTTCGCGCGGCTGCAGTAACTCTTCCATGAATTCCTTCACCATATCTTTCAGTTTCGAGTTCATCTTATCTTGTTCTCTGTAAAAAGATGACTTGTCATTCTTAAGTATTTAGTAATAGTGTTTAATTATGGACCTCCTAATTAAATTAATCTTCTAATGAATTAGAAATAAAAAAGCCGCACGAGAACTTAAGTCGCGTAGCTCTAAGGCCCGTATTTATAAACTCGTCTCAGCTGAGATGCCCGTCACAAGATGCGTCACAAGACTGAGCGTTTATTTATAAACACATCTCAATACGTGAAACGTAATCCTAGGATCAGATGAGACGGTCATTTTGTATGAGGAGCTAATCCTGATCCTGATTATGGTATATTGGTGACTTGAGACCGTCTCGAGACATGGAAAGATGGCGGACGCACTACAACATAGTCGAACATATGGGTGCTTTTATATCAGATAAATCGGCTTAAATACAATAAAGTGTTATTTTTAAATTCTCAGAGGCAAAAATGTATACCTAAAACGTTTTCAATAATATTAATACCTAAATATTAGGTTTGAGTTTGCCGCTAAATAGATAAAAATGTGTGCTTTGTGTTGTGTTTATGTGAAATTACTGTGGGTGCTGGATAATTTATATTACGTATAGATATAACGAGAGAGAGACCGACCAAGCCGACGACAAAATAATAGTCCGATGTGTTTGTATAACAATAGTTATTTATGGGCATACCATCACAAAAACCATGGTATAGGTACCTGAGGCGCGAAAGATTTACTTCCACACGGGCTCATTTCTCGAAGGTAAGTACCAACAATTTACATTAAATACCTAGTTACTTTATATTCGTGATGTGTCATAAAACAGTCAAATAAGAAAGAGATAAGTATTAAAAGGAAACCTTCTAATATTTTATCAGTAGGTGCCCTAACCTAACCTATCCACCCAACCCTAATATAATAATTTTAACCCGATTTCCATCACATCCACAATGTACCTAATATTTTACTTCTCGCTGTTTAAAAACCAATAAAGCGTATTAAATATTTTGTTAATTATTGAAATGAAAGTAACGAAGCACTTCGTGAAACGGGTTGCGATAGTGGAGGGGCCGAATGTTTTGTTGACAATGACAGACAAGCAATGCCGAGGCGGCAAAGTTTTATTTTATTATTGTTTGATACTTCTGAAAACTGAGTGATTTGTTTAAAAACTTATACACACAATAAACTAGTAATAACAGTGAGATATATACAATTTTGGGTCTTGACATACGACCGACATTAGGGTGCAAAAAATATACTTACCTACTTGTGAAAACTACATACATACCTTCACGCCTGTAATCCCAGAGTGGGGTAGGCAGAGCTACAGAATTACAACTTCAAAAAGTTGTTGACAATTCAGTAACCACAATTTGCACAAATAGGCTAAGATGTTTACCAGCGTATTAGTGACAGGTTGCAAGCCCATCGCCTAATAGTACTACAAGCCTTTGTTCCCTTAGTCGCCTCTTACGACATCCACGGGAAGACATGGAGTGGCACTATTCTAACCCGGCAACCACACGGGGTTGTGAAAACTAATCGTGAATAATCCAACCATTACCAATACCAACCAACCAAACCAATTACCTACCAATTACTTTGAATTGATAAGTGTGTATAACTTTATGTCGTTTTGTAGGTTGTCGTCAGTCCAATAATGTGAAACTTGGGTAACATGGCAAGGTTCACCGGAAAAAATCAAGACGCCTAAGACGGTAACATTTGGATATTTTGAGAAGTCAGTCAAAGACTACTATATACATTAGGAAATTGACTGACAATTCGCTTGCCAATTGCCAATGTTCATCAGGTACTTATAGGTAATAAAATTATTTAAAATGTTGATCAGTTCATTAAAGATTCAGTTTTCTATGTATTCAAAATTATCCTTTCTCATAAAATAATCATTGTTTTTGAATAAAGTATAAGTCAGACAAAATGGTACCCCCCAATTTGGTTTTGGTAGGTATCCCCAATTTTGTTTTGGGCTACCTCATTGTCAATATAATAGTTTTATTACTATTTTCATGCTACTTGCACATTCATACTATGCACCCAAACTGTAAGATTATGTTAGATTATTTGCATTATGACTGTTCAGGATATCTTATCTTGTTCTACATAAAAGAGTTACTTACTATAAGTAGGTAAAGTTAAGTTTGTTGATTAGTTGCATGATGCAAAACATTAATAATATGAAAAATATTAGATGTCATTTTATTACCTAGTTTTCAAAGCGCTGGTTCAATAAGTTTTGTAATTCTGTTCAATATTTCATTTAAACATTGTTTGTTTAATATAATGTCAAGTGAACAAACATCTAGCTGTACTTTTGTTGGAGAATAGCATTACATGATAATTATGAAATAGGATTTACACAAATTATAACTTGGGAATATTAAGAACACATAAGAAATACTGGTGATAGAAAATTTATATATTTAGGTCAAGTTAACCTGACCATGACAATAGTTATTATTAACACCTGAGTGAGACCTGACGCAGGCGTACATTTTTAATAATAAACTTATTAAATTGTAAATTTTATGAATGGTTTTATTTAATTAATTAACAATTATTTATAATTGCTTGGAATATATATAAACACATATTAGAAATAAGAATATACTAATGGAATGAAACTAAAAATTCATTAAATTGAATTGTTATTTTATTAAATTAATAATTTCAAGGTTTAATTAGAACATATGGGTCAAAGCCATGATGCTCCTTTTTGCTACGCCTTGGAGGGGTAATAAAATAGCTTCAATCTAATAACAAGTTAGCATAGTCAGTTGTGGGCTATGAGAGGCTATGAGCAATATTTTCATTGTAAATTTACCTATCTACTTTCTTTCCATTTAGTAACATAATATAAGTGTGTATTGAAAAACCCAAATTTATTTTAACCTTACGCATCTATGAACCAGGATGGTTAATAGTTAGATGATAGTTGGATTGCTATTTATCAGCAAGACAGCCTGTTGTATGATAATTTAAATGTACTGTTCTGTTTCAGTTTTGTTGGTGTTCAGTTCATACCTTACATACCTTCACGCCTGTAATCCCAGAGTGGGCTAGGCAGAGCTACAGAATTACAACTTGTTTTTGGTGTTCAATGAAGAGAATTTGTATGGTACGACAGTGTATCAGATACAAATAATATTAGGTATTGAGTTTGTTTGAAAACCTGTAAATATGTATAACTGAGACTTTTATAAAATAAACTCACTACATGCTAATAGTAGTTTTATTTATTTGTGAAAAGACATTCAAGGTCACTTTATGCAAAAGTTGGCATAATTATACATGATTATATGTATGTAGGTACTCCTTCACTATTTATTTAGCTTAGCAAAATGAAAGTATTTGGATCGTAAGATTCGGAGGCATAACAAAACATAACAACAAGCTCTCTGAACTCTGTAACTCTACTAACAAGCTACTAGTGGCTAAAGAATTCAGAAATTCTGCGCTGGATGTTAGTGCAAATAAAACTATGTTATTTAGTTCTCTCATTGATAAATTACTTTCATAAACACCAAGTCAACAAGGATCTGTGGTAAAGGTGTTGGATGTAGGTGTGTTTTGGTGTTTATATTGTATACCTACCAACTTCGGCCAGTGTTCTTTAATTTTAAATATCTGTAGACCTTAATTTATAACATCAAACTTGAATCTGATTTTAAATATCTGTTAAGTTAAATTTATAAACATCAATCTCTATCCTTGTTAGTCTAAAATTTAGTTGGACATTATAAATTAAGGGTTACAGATATTTAAAATTAGATAACTCTGATTTGAATAGGCTCAACTGTGATGTAATAACTTCCACTAACTTTTAAGAGTGAGGAGGAAATCCAGTGGCACAAACGTTAAATAAATTATATGTCACCATAAGTCGCTCATAATTAGAAAGTGACTAGAAGTGTCCTAATAGGATAGTGAATGTATGCATAGACAAAAATATTGCAGGGATTCCTTCCAGTGCTAACATAGACACCCAATGTCAGTTAAATTTTGTCACCATGGTGCAATAACAGAGTTATAGTCAAATTTGCTAAACAATTAGCACATGTTGCCTGCGACTTGTTTGTCGCTTAGTAACCCCCTCTACCTAGTCTATAAACAGACCAAAGCAATGAGTGACCACTGAGGAAACCACTTGTGCTAACCACTGTCATAAAACATGACAAAAATAAAACATTAAGGTAAACTGTATCTGAATTTTAATCGAAAAATAATCATTAACAGCCTATAGTGTCCTTTCCTTCCTCTTAGCCCTATCTTGGGCAGTCTTCCACCAGTCTTGATTAAAGGCTATTAAACACCAGTTTTCCAGTGGCAGGCGCTGGCAGTTTTTAGTTTAAATCATCTGAAAATAACAAAAACAATAAGTATAATGTACCTATTCCTACCTATTTTACACACTAACAGTTTCATAATTAAGTATATATTAGTTTGATCTTTTAATTTACATTCACTAAGTTTGACAATTACAAGTAGGTATATAACTATAATTATTGCTTATAGATTGTCTGCCAATGTAAAGACTATCTTTCATAATATTCAAAAGGGAATCGGTTCATGATCATAATACCTTTATGCCGATACACTGAGGCAGGCGATCAGAGAACTGCTTGCTGACTGATTTATAATATATATCTAATGACTCAAACTTAATAGTAGATAAATTAGACACCTTTTGGAGACGACTCGCCTGATTTGCCTTTCATTGTTCATCTTATGTAGAAAGAACTCTTCCAGGCTCCAGTCTCCGATGCTTGCTGTAGGTAAGGATCGGCCTTTAGTTAGGACAAGTTTATTTTTTAAATATTTCCTGTGTCTCGTTGGATTCGAGAATCTGCACGTTATCACAATTATTTTAATACTTAAAGACACTTAAGTTCACATCACTTCAAAAACAAATTCGTAATTTGTAACCTGTAAGTAAACTACTGTACATGTGTGCGTTTCGTTTTTTCAATATGACTGAGAGATTTTGAAATATAATGTCATATTATACACACATGATTACCTTTTGACCTTTTGTGATATAAGCGGAAAACTATAAAAAAAATGCTTTTACAATAACAACTTGCTTTTACACTTTACCTTGAAAAAATTGATTTTATTAAAATTTTATTAAATAAGATTAAATTGAAAAATTGGTCATGTCTAAACGCAAAATCATCTATTTTAAAGAACCATAATGCATAGTCAAAACGTTTTGTCGTTTTGTTCGAAAATGTCATTGTTGGGGTTGGTATGTGTTTCTGTTTATAATGTTGGTAAGATCATCCCAGGTGAGAGCTTCTCAAGATGAGTTTATTAATAAGCGACGATCCTAGCTCCAGGATTACGTATCGAGACGGTCTCAACTGAGAAGCTCTCAGAACGGGGATTGATACGAGTTTATAAATACGGGCCTAAGAATGTTTAGACTTAAGTGGCTCTGGGCGGGGCACGTAGCTCGCATAACAGATGTCCGATGGGGTCGAGAGTTCGAGTGGCGTCCGCTGTCCGGAAGACCAACAACATGGCTAATGTGGCGGGAAATTAATGGATGCAATCGGCGCAGGACCTAACCCTTGGGGGAGGTCATGTCCAGCAGTGGACGAATCAACTGTAGTGATGATGATGACCTCCTAATGGAGGCATTTAATTGGCTGTAATGTGTCAAATATTCGCGTTGCATGTGTTTCATTCGGTACTCACGCGGGGTCATCCGCTTTGCAGACCAGCTCGGTGTAGTATTTGAGCTTGGGCTCGGTGCCGCTGGTGCGCACGATCACGCCGAGTCCGTTGCTGCACTGCAGGATCACCATCTCGCCGCACGTGTAGTCCAAGTCGAGGCCTGTGCCTAGTACATCTGTAACAACACCCATTGATTATAGAACCATGTGTGATGATTCCCTATTTTTGCTAAATCAAATCATTTTACCAATCCCTATCATTTCACAAATTTTCATTTTGCAAAAAGGTAAAGGAAAGGTACTTCTCGGCGCAGCTGTGATCAAAAGCCTAACCTAACCTATGTAATAAGCCCATGTAACGGTTAAAGCACAAATACGTTACGGCGAAATGAAAGGTTAAAATTAAATGATACGTTTGTCAAACGCACTTTTTGTAATATGAACCTACCCACCCCAAGTGTAATATTTAGTAGGCGACGAATTACACGCGTACAAATTTTTCATTATGTACTTACATCACCCAATCTGTCCAGAAACTTTTTTTGGCAAGCTATAAGTACAGGTAGACCTTTAAATCAAATCAAATCAAAAAATAAGTTTCTTAAGTGTTAGTAAACATTATAACTAACAAAATCATCTCAATAAAAATCGCTTGATGATAATAAAGGCCCGCTGACTGGTACAGTCACGAGATTTAATTTGGTACCCACCTTAGGGCCAAAGTCAATCTGACATTCTACAACAATAAGGTTGAGTTTCCTAAAAGTTACAATCACCACACGGGATTGTTGAGCCTCATAATTTAGCCGTGTAATGCAAATCGGGCGTACTCGTGTGACATCGTCGAGAACGACTGATAACGAATGATGACACGTCTATATTCATTCATAATGCAATAAGGTTGAAACTTCAGTTCGATAGGGTTGAAATGTCAAGTTAAGACATTTAAATGTCTTATCGAATCGACCCTTGAAATGATAACCTCTTTGCAAAAAGCTATCACTACGGTTTTCTGATTACGAACATGTGTCAGTGCCAGTCAAGAAAATCATTTTGATCTGTAGTGACATTTTCACAAAATATAATTTTGCAAATAGTAAACATGCTTGCGGCTAATCGTGAGGAAGTAAGGCTTCAAATTATTGATTTGCACGAACACGGAGTAGGCATTCACGAGATATCACGACAAATAAATGTGACAAGAAATACAGTTCGCCGTTGGGTTCGGAGTTACGGGAACGAGGGAAATCTTGACTTACGGCGAAACAACCATCGCCCGCATGTTATAACGCAAGAGCAGAGCCGCCTGATGCAAAGGCAATACTTGATGGACGCCTTTACGCCGAAGAGGCATTTTGCGGAAACGTTTGAAGTCCACCCTTCAACAGTTAGAAACCATCTACACGCTATGGGACTGCATCACAGGCGGCCCGCAAAATGTTTTAATTATGCTGTCTATATTAGTTGAGTTAAGATTGAGTTGTTTTGTGTCATAATAAAAAATGATAAATAAAAAAGTTTACTAAATATTGTGGCTGGAATCTCCTAATTAATAGGTTAGTTTGCTAGCTTTAATATATTATAATAAAGGTCGGGGCTGGCATGATCAAATTATGATCAAAGCCCCTTTACTGCAGATTGGAAAGGTAATAATTTTAGAATGGTATTTTTTCTATTTCCATATCACGAACAATAAAATGAATATTGCCAGATAGAAGACAGGGCCAAAAACCTTATTTTATTACATTACCTACCTAAGAGATAATTACTCGGAATAAATCGGGAATCATCGTTTGCCCTCGCTCCGCCCGGTTGACGTAATTGAGCTCAAATAACGTCAGTTTGCTACACGATATTTAACCTTAGGCCGCCTTTACACCTGTAAGTTACTTACGTAATATTTACATAATTTACTTACGGTTGCATTTACACTTGATAAAAACTTACAGTAAATAATGCTTATGTAAATTTTGTGAATTTAAACTTGCATAAGTTATTACACGCCCATTTACATTGCTTACTAAATCAGTAAATAAAATGCCTTCTCAAAGTCGCCACGTTCAAACAGCTGCTGCATATATAATTTTATCCAAACTAAAGCAAAAGAAAAGACAATGCTGGGTAAAATCTAGGCTAGAAAAAAGAATAGCACGAGGTGCGTTTGAAAATCTTTTAAAGGAGTTGAGAATGGAAGACCGAGACCAATTTTTAAATTTTATAAGAATGAATTCGACACCTTTTGAATATTTTTTGGAAAAAGTTGCACCAATCATTAAAAAAAAAAGACATTTTCGACCAGCAATTTCACCACCTGAGAAACTTATGGTCACTTCGATTTTTAGCTTCGATTTTTATACTCCTTATTTTTGTAGTCCCATAGTATGGGACGTGCCTCAAAAGCAGTAATTAAAGTTTCTACCTCGTCTGGAGACCAGGCTTTATTTTGTTTTTGTTTAGAGGAGGACATTTTTTTTTTTGTAAGTTCTCAACTTATCAATTTAGTTCGATAAGTTGTAAGTCGCTTCCGTAAACAAACTCGAACGCGTTTAGACTTGCAATTTTCCGATTTACGTAAGTTGTAAGAACTTACAGTAAGTCACTTACAACGAGTGTTTACACTTGAAAATTTATCGTAAGTTGCTTACTTAAGTCACTTACGTAAGTAAAACTTACAGGTGTAAAGGCGGCCTTAGGTGGGTCCCAAATTAAAGCTCGTAGCCCTGACCAATCATGACATGATATGATTTTTCCGCTGATATCGTTACGTTTAACAATTGTCGCTAGGTTACTGTTTCTAGACCTGTAATTGGTTGGCTTTGGGTGTAATCACTCTATTGTCAGGTTGGCAGGCTTGGTATTCGGGTTAGCCAACAGTTAAATAGGAAGTGGTTACCCATAGCAACAGCCAATAACGTTCGCCATGGTGTTGACCAATGAATAGGTTGATTAATTCGTGGCTAATCGGAAAAGTCGGCTAAATTCGATTGTGGTAAGAAAGACATGCTACTGTTGTCTTTGTCATGTATTCGTGATTAATCGTGTAATCTCGTAAATGCTCGAGAATGCCATAGGACTGCAAACTTAAATAACTTCACAATGGCATAACAATTAACGTAACTTCTCTAATGACATTGATGACATCAAGCATATTTTTCTTGAAATGGGTCCCAAATTAAAGCTCGTGACTGTACAACAACCTGTGTCAATGAATTCACTGCACTAACACGTCCCCACAGCTGGCAAACTCGCTTCCTAGCTCAAAGTTAACGCGGTTTTATGATTATTTATTCACTCATATTTATCAATAATTTCACATTTTGTATATTTTGACACAATATTTCAAATTTCTCAAAATGTCGTCTTCTTCTAGCCACACAATTTATTTCAAGAGTTTGATTTAAAATCTCTATTGGATTACAATAAAACGTCGCTAAATTCAAATTATTATATTTCTCGCACTTGACTGAAAATTTTACGATGATAAAATGGAGTGTTTCACAACACTATTGTCAGCTTTCAAAAGTGCCATCACTCGGTGCCGCTACTTTAGACTTAAACCCTTTTTCACTTGATCTTCGAAAGACTTATGCGTACCCTTATTCACTAGGACCCCAGTAATTGGGTTGACAACAAAAGCATTTCTTTTTTAGGAATACCAATGGGTCTACACCCCCTGGCGTAGTCATTCACTTTTTAATCAGCGTTGACACTTTCGATATAATGTACATATATTTTTCATTGCATAATTAAATAATATCAAAAACTTGTCAAGTCTTGTCTGACGTAAGTTATACGGTTTATTTTAATTGTTCGAAAATGCTGTTGTCACTAGACTTATAAACCAATATGGTCTGCTAGTTTCCTTGAATCATATACTTCGTTCGATCAAATAGTTTGGAATGCTTTGATGTGCCGCTACCATTCCTATAAAGAAGCCGTCGCGGCGCGCACAAACCGGTGTCGGCGACTTCAAAGGGTTCCATTAAACACTATTTGAACGAATGAATTAATTTGAATTTGAAGCAAAAACACTATAGTTTATTCTCATTACTTACTTAGGTGTCGGTCATCAGTGTCTTCTTCAGGTGTTTTGATTCCAGCAGCAAAATCGTTTACTGAAACAATTTCACAGGATCCTACCTTTGAAGGATACTGCAAAAACCAAAAAAAAACTTGATATAATTACTACACAATTCTAAATATAAACAATAGTAACTACCAACGACGAAAGGGAAAAGGAAATTAAGAAAATTTTACTTTAATAAGTATAATTGTGTGAAAAATATATTGTGAAACATTGAGTATTCATGTGGCTCAAGTATGGCGTTGGTTCCTAGACCATTTCAAGACACCCATTGCCCTATTCAATGCTACCTGTGTTATGAAACGGACATAAGTGAGATAAAATAAAATAGTTCTTAAAATAAATTTAATTTTCCTAAAA
Source organism: Acleris emargana (assembly GCA_927399475.2). NCBI lineage: Eukaryota > Metazoa > Arthropoda > Insecta > Lepidoptera > Tortricidae > Acleris > Acleris emargana. The sequence goes on along the minus strand of OV656841.1, from coordinate 12,534,754 downwards.
TACGGTGTATTAATAATTATACAATACATACATACATTAAATCACGCCTGTTTCCCATAGGCACAGACCACTTCTTTCCACTTGCTACGATCTAGACAAATTTCTTTCGCTTCTTCCACAGTCATGCACGCACGTCGGTTTCGGGCACTTAAGATTCGGCCCTTTTCCAGTATTTCTCCGATTTGATTCGAAAAAGTACGCCTAGGGCGGCCCCTTCCGACCCTTTTATATTATACAATTGTATTCCTGATAGTTATCGAAGTCCTAAGTTTTTAACTACAGTATGTAATCTTACTTCAAAGTTAAACGTCTTTTTCATTTCGTATCTCCCCTACACGTTTTAGTTAAAACGCCCACAAAACGGTAATGGTTAGGTAACTAAGTGCACTCGGTAAATGGTGGTGCAATTGGTAACAAATATAACTTCTTAAACTAGAGAGTAACTTCAAAAGTACTAGACCAATTTTGATGTATTCGTATGTAGCTTGTAGTTTTTCGTTGTTAATTAATCTGGGTCCAAATATACCTGAAAATATTTTTTAAGGGTCGTTACTCTTTTCAAAAGAACCCAAATATCTGTTGGTAGTGTTTCGTACGACTTTCAAACTGATGGATCTTTTGGGTTCTTTTGGAAAGTCACGAGCTTTAAAAATACATTTGCTAGCCTTATTCGGATTCATTAGTAACGAAACACTACAAGTTACATCCAAAATTGTTCCAATCTTTTTGAAGTTACTCACTGATTTAAGAAGTTATATTTTTTAACAATTGTATGAACAAAAGACGGGTGATTATTTTTGCCGGAGAGTGTATAAAATATAAATACCTGTCCAGGCCCGTGATAGTTGCGAATCCTTCGGAATATGTTCTGCGTTGCGGCCGGGTCGTGGCAGATGTAGTACCCGTTGAGGCACACGTGGTAGCCGTACTCGCGGTACAGCGCCTGCAGCTGCTGCGCCAGCGACGAGCCGCGCGCGCGCAGGTGCGACGCCAGGGACGCCACCTGACGCCAACATACGGGGTGGAAACAATATTAGGGCCCTGGAGAGGAACTACCTTCAATCCTTAAGTAAGATCATTGTACTTAAAGGAAATATTCTTTTATTTTTAAAAAGAAACAAAACTGCGGTCAATTATTTCATAACGATCTCTGTCATTCCTGGAGCTCATTTTACTCGACTACCAAATATATACTCTATATTACTTAGAAGATTTAGTTACGTGCACGGCGGCAGATACACCGTCCTTGTCTGGCACGCGCGGGGAGCACATATAGCCGATGGCTTCTTCGAACGCGAACAACGGCTGCTTGCCTTGCTGCATCAACAGCAATGCCGTGTTGCCTGCAACGAACGACATGTCCCATATCATTCCAGCCCAGAGACGTCCACTGCTGGACATAGGCCTCAGGGCACCACAATGAGGGCAACTAGAGTCTGGCGACTTTCACTTGGGACTTGGGAGCAGGGACCGGAACCGCTTAGCGCGAAAGGGGTTTTTGATATGCTTTTTGATAGACTTGTTGTTACAAACCCCAAGGATGCGCTTAGCTTATCGTCGACTTAGCTCAAAGAAAGGGCAACCAAACGATACGGTTAATTTGACTAAGCGCTAAGCCTATTCCAATACCCTATTGTCTGTCACCTTATTCAAGCTTATTCGAACGGTTTCAAGCTGGTTTAACCTCTATGCGCAAGAGTTTAGACGTTTTATTGAATTACCTAACAATTGATAGGGTGGCGGCAGGCAGTAGCTGCTGCAAGCGAGACGGCTAGATTTCGCCCGAATGCGCAAAAAAGAGAGAGGCGATCGATGGGGTAATACCCAGTCAATGCTAAGCGCTTAAATATTAAACTACCGAAACCCTAATGAACCAGGTAAGCTCTTTGGATGCGGTTAATTACTTCAAAGGGGTTCGCCCTAACGTTAAGGTGACTCAATCATAGCTAAGCACATCGATTGGCTAACCGAATGATAGGCTAAGCCTATTGATAGGGTTAATCAAAAGAAGGGGTTTTCCGGTCCCTGCTTGGGAGTCCATTTTTTTATCTCACTGGTGCAAGTAAGTTTAATTAATGTGTCTGTAAGTATGTTAAATAACGTGGTAATCTCGTCTGGGGGCACTCGTATTTAATATCATAGGCGTAAGAAACTCAAAAGTGAGAACATCTAGAAAATCTGTAAATATATCCCCATTTTGATGAGCTTTAGCCAGCGCATGAAAACGGCTGGTAACTCTTTAACGATTCAACCGATAGCTAACAAACACTCCAGCTAAAGTTTTATATTGAAAAAAAAAAAACCCCAACCAAAACGGTCCATTTTTTGGGAACTTTGATGGACAGAGAAACATCAAACGTATAACATCCCTGATTTTGGTAAAAAAACAATACAAACAACTTTTGGTATGCGTTCAACTCACCCATCCACTTGAAACCAGTGAGCGTTTCTACGAATTGTCCGCGGTCGCGAACTATAGCGCGCAGCATCTTGGAGCTCACGATGCTGGTGATGACGTAGGCGTCCTCGGGCGCGACGGTCGAATGCTTCAGCAACCACCAGCTTAATAAGGCCCCCATTTCGTTACCGGAAAACACCTTCCACGAGTTAGTTCTGAGAAATAAGCCAGAACTGTACAGCTTGTCTGAGTAGGAAGTAAACTTAATAATATTCACAATTTTATTATGACTAAAAGTTGGTGCAGACATAACCGCTCGGCACCTGATCAGCCCAAAGTGAGCTTTGATTTGTGTCAGTACGATACATTTTTCAGAACCGACGCGAGGCGCACCGGGCTATTGTTTTCATTTAAACTTTTAAAATTGTATCGTACTAATACAAATCAAAGCTCACTTTTCAATATCTTATTTTAAACCGATCCGGTGCCGAGCGGTTATGTCTGCGCCAACCTTTAGTTAGTTATGCCCGGTTCCTATATTCAAGAAGGGAATCGTTTCCCTAACTGGCAGCAGCGTTATGACATTTGCTACGTACAAAATGTGTCAAATTTTAACGAGACGTCACAATTCTACCAACTGTTTTGAATATAGGAACGCACCATTGAATTTCATAACAATGAAATTTGTATGCAACATTGCGGGCTTGTGTAGCGAGCGCGCAATGTAATTTTTTTTAAATTTGGGAACTCTCTGTAAACTATGTACTTCGCGTCTCAGTATGGAGTTAGTAATGTCAACTTTTCCGGTCATTTTTGAGAAATAGTACATTATTGCCTAGGCAGTGAAGCAGGCAATTGCGGGCCGAGAATTGGTTTAAACGGACGAGCTTAGTATAGTGCTTTTCTCAAAAATCGAAAGATACAAATCGCATATAAACAGAAACTTCACGTGAAATAACATCACTCTTTACCGCCTTTATTTTTATGACAAGGAGAAACGCAAGCTTTTTATAGAAAAAAAAACTAAAGCTATTCCAGACACAGATAAAAAAGTTACGTTTTGAATAAAATATGGATGTATGAGACTTGTGCCCTCATTTTATTATGGCCGTTTTCACTTTTTAAAAAGTTACAAACTAGATAACAATGAAATTTGTATGCAACATTGCGGGCTTGTGTAGCGAGCACGCAATGTAATTTTTTTTAATTTGGGAACTGTCTGTAAACTTTGTACTTCGCGTCTCAGTATGGAGTTAGTAATGTCAACTTTTCCGGTCATTTTTGAGAAAAATATGTTGTCTTTCTTTCTAAGTAAAGCAAGAGCGTTTATTTTAATTTACTTCCGAGGAAGACACAGTACGGAAATGAAATCGCGGGCGTGTTTTTCTAGCCTCCATGTTTGATAAATTTCCGACTAAAAACCAAAATTGGCTCATTCCAAGTTGTCCGCACCCCTTTGTTCACACTGCGGACAACTGAGATTTTTTTCACAGAAAATAAAAACGAATGTAGGTGTGAACAACTTGGAATAAAAAATCAGGACAGCTGCTGCAGTGTGAACAAAGGGGTGAAGACAGCTGGGAATAAGTCCCAAATTGATTGTTATGTTATCGGCGTAGAATTGTAGAGAAAAAAAATTGATATTGTGAAAACAATCCAATCGAATTGAATAAATTAAAAGTAGAGCAGTAAAAAAAGATCTAAATACAAAACAATATTTTTATCAGACTATCCAAGTTTTTTTTTCTGTAATGTTTATTTAAATATTGACGACCTCGTACAGTATGCTGTATGACCAAAAACAATTCATTCCCTCACACGTCTATTTTATATTTATATTGTGAAATTAAATTACAACGAACTTTTCATCAAACTCCGCTACCGCCAGTCTGTCGGCGTCAGGGTCGTTGACGAGCACCAACTTGGCTCCTTGTTCCTCTGCCAGCTTCTTGCTGAGCTCCAGACACTCTGGCTCCTCTGGGTTGGGGAACACCACTGTTGGGAACTCGGGGTCCGGGTCTTGTTGCTGGGACACGCTTATTGGCGGCTAGAAATTATAAAAATGAACCGAATAGAGTAGAAATACGATAGTGACCATAAAATTCGTAAAAAAATGCGAGTGGAAGAACCTGCAGTAAATTAGGGAAAATGATCTAACATACCACTGATATTACATTACATACCCACATTCCAAGTCGTATGTTAAAACTAAAACGTAAGAAATCGAACAGACACATATAAACATAACCCCTCACCAGACCTTTAATAAACGCTATTTACGATTACGATATAAAAGTTGGATCCATTGCGGCATTCATCATAACGATATATAAACTTGATATCAATATAATAATATAACGATATTTTCTGTAACGATACAATAACCTTATACGTTACCTCTGCAGTTAAGGTAAAAACCGGCAACGGCGCGCAATTCAAAACGTTAATATAAAGTTATTCGGGTTTTGTTCCAATTTTGATTTCGTTGCGATGTAGCATAACGTTTTGAAAAAATATCGATACATTTTAACGAAATTTTAAACAGTAACGACATATAGTATTACGAAGGTCTGCCTCTCACCTCCAAATTGACAACTTCAAACGCCTTAACGATGTAATTGTACCCGACTCCGTGCATGGCACTGTACACCGTCTTGATCCGTGAGGCTTTGTTCTTTTCTAGTTGAGCCGACGGTACGCTCTCTTTTATGTACTCTAAGTACTTCGCTGTGACCTCTGAGAGGCAATCCTTTACTAACTCGTGCGAATGAATATTGTCGGTAACCCAATGTGCATCGGGTATACTGGAAATAAAATGACAATATTATTCCTGATTTTAGTACTGAGCTCTTGTTTTACTATTGTTAGGTGTGCCAAAAACTCACTGTAAGCACTGCGTGATTTCTTCTAAGATATGATTGTCGTGCGGAGACGTGATCTGCGACCCGTTTGCCCAGTACACCTGAAATATAATGAAATATTATAAAAAATACAAATAAAATACCTTATAGTGATTTGGTATGAGTAAAATAATCAGAACATTGTAAATATGTCTTAAAAAGGTTTCTTCTGCTTTAAACGGCCACACAACGCGTAGAGGTAAGAAAAACGTTCGTTATGTGGAGTAAGTATATCGGTAGGTTTATTCAAACTATAACAACCTAGCTTTTGCCCGCGACTTCATCCGCGTAGATTTCAATTATCGTAATTTCCTCGCCTACTTTTAAATTTCCCGGGGATGAATAGCCTATGTGTTAATCCAGGATATAAACTATCTCTATTTCAAATTTCATCCAAATCCGTCCAGCCGTTGCAGCGTGAACGAGTAACAAACAAACACACAAACTTTCACATTTATAATATTAGCAGGATAGCTACTGTTTGTGAGTACCGTTGCCACTTTCAAATATTGCAGTACTTGTTATCGACTGAAACAATATTTTCTCTATTACTATATTTAAATATTATCCACCTTAGGACCTTAGTTATCAGAGTCGATGCAGGAGCATTATAGTATGTTTTATTATGGCATACATTAGGCCTCATGGTTAAAAGCCTCACAGGGCCCTCGGAATTCATTCGCAACCTTGGAGATTAAAATAAAATGCCTCTATGTTAGCAATTTTACCGTCCTGTTGTATTGGAACCGATACATAATTTAGTAACAAACCTTGTACCCGTTGTCTTCCTTGGGGTTGTGAGAAGCGGTGACCATTACCCCGCCGGCCGCGCCGTATAAGATGGTCGCGAAGGAGACCAGAGGCGTCGGACACACAGCTGAGAACAGGTGCACCGGGATCGATGCAGCCACGAACACGCGAGCTGTTAGCTCCGCGAACCTTGTGAGAAGCGATAGTTTTAAAAAAGCCGGGCAAGAGCATAATAATATCTGACCAGTCAGTGTAGGATTCCGAAGCCGTTACTACACAAAAACTTTCTCAAAAGACCACAAGTAGATATGAACTAATGCTCTATTTAAATATCGACGGTTAACCACCAATACCTCCTATCTCAATATGGTTAAAACTTTACAGTAGACACAAAAAACTTTGTATTTTGGGCAAAAATCGCGCGTTGTCATTTAGCAGGTATTGCCAGGATAACAAAAACACTAGAAATATGCTTTATTTGAAATAGGAGATCTTTCTAATGTGTGCGTTAGAGGGTATTTATCATGAATTGCGAAAAAAGTGGTTTGACCAAAAATGTCAGTTAGGAGGTATTAGTATATTGGTGGTTAACCGTCGATATATTTGGTGCTGTCTTAGATGATAGGTAGGTATAAACACTTTAATCGCCTGTATCTCAGGAAGCAATGAAGTCTTATTGGTCGTGATAGTTTTCCTTTTAAAAAAAACAGATTTTTGGTATTTGCAGCTAGTGGTTTGTTGGCGTGACTTACTAATATAATATGTATATTCATGCCAAATAACAGCTATCAAGAACTTAGAGCCTCTGAGCTAAGCTGCGGACGGACGGACGGATATGTCGAAACTATAAGGGTTCCTAGTTTGACTAGGTTTTGAGAGGGTTCCGTACCTAAAGATAAAGTCTACTATGGACATTGAAACGAACCGGCTCGATGCGAACTTCTTAAAGGAATTCCTACAATATATAACGCAATAGTTTTGGAGATAAGTAAGGGATATAAGGGGGATGGTCAATTTTCCCTATTTTAACACAATAATAGTAATGAGGGCGCCACTGGATTCGATGCTAACCAAATAACATGGTTCCATCAAACGCGACGACGACGCGCTGGCCTAGTTGGTAGTGACCCTGCCTACGAAGCTAGCGGTCCTAGGTTCAAATCCCGGTAAGGGCAGATATTTGTGTGATGAGCGCGAATATTTGTTCCTGAGTCACGGATGTTTTCTATGTATTTACGTATATATTTCTCTATATAAGTATTTATATCGTTGTCTAGTGCCCATAGTACAAGCCTAGAGCTTAGTTTGGGGCTAGGTCAATTGGTGTGACATTGTCCCCTGATAAAAAAAAAAAAAAAAAAAAAAACGGGTTTATAATATAGCGCTTCTCAAAGACTAAAAGATTAGATGTAGGTAGAGTTAGGACTAGTTTAAATTAAAATTGCAATTTCATAAGTAATTTATTTGGCAGTGATTAAAGTACAGACAGAAACAAACTGTGCCATAAAAACTGCTAACAAAACGTAGCTAATATAATGATAACAGGAATACGTAAATGATGTAAGGCAAACGGAATACATTCTAACTTCAGCAACTTCGTGAGTTACAGAATTTAATGACAGTATAACACATTCTTTGTTAGCTATTGTTTCCGTATCGAGCGTCGCTTTATTATCAACAACTGATCATTATAAAAGTCGCTTAGCAGAAGAACGTGCTAAGTAGCTGCCTACGGCGCTTATACTCCGTACTACGAGTGATGAAATCTGTATTAATTTCATGTCAGAAGATAAGTTATCGGCAAATGAGAACTATAAACGTTGAATAACAATGTATACCAGTTTGATTCTATAGTTTACGAACTTCTGTCTGCGACTTAGTCCGCGTAAACCATCCCACAATAAGTGTTTTTTTACCCGACTGCGTCAGAAGGAGGGTTATGTTTTTCGAGCGTATTTTAAAGTAAAAATTGACCTTATAAGTATAAGCTATCCCCATTCCACGTTTGTACGTTTATGTTAAGTTTCCTACAACAGGGGGAGAATATGTTTGATCGATCAGGAGGAATAACTCACCTTTTACTGTTGTATCTTCCGTCATACCCGATAACCACGCCGTTGTGGAGTTGGCTTTGGTGGCATTCCTTCTTTATGTACGAGCATAGCCCCTGAAAACAATGGGTCGATGATGAATCAATCAAATGGCCCATAAGTCGAGCAGACGCTAGGCGGGCCGATAATTTGTTTCCCCACATCAAAATCCAGTCGAAACAGACATCGAGCAAATTTCTCTTCTGCACCCATTCAATTAACTGATAACCAAAGGGTTTTTTTCCGACTGCGATGAAGCCCAATAGGTTTATGTGTTTGACCTGTGGGTATGTATATATGTATGTCCGTTCCTTTGTCCGCTCGTAACGACTTAAGGCTTAACCGATTACGAGAAATTGTAAGTCAATACATTTGTCCTGATGGCGCTCTTAAAAACTCTTAGAAAATCAAAATGGCAGATTTTATGGGATTCATGTTTTTAACATTTATATCGACGCTAATATCAAAAGCTGCATTCGGGTTTTTAAAGCTCATTTTTTATTTATTCCATTGACTAATTGTATTTTTTTTGTTTTGGTTATTAGGTATAACCAGTATTTAACTTCCCGACATTATGATTCATAACATACGCATATTACGCATACGGTAACGGTACCTTCTCCGAATTACCTACGTCACAAGTTAATTACGAGTATGTAGCCATTATGTCGTAGTAAATGCGCCGATTGTTCATGTAATCAATTTTTAAATATTTGTTATCGGCTCACTTGGGGATCCACCTTTTTGACATTAGATAACCAGCCTCATTTCTTGTGTATTTTCGAGAAACATACCAACTCTACAACGGATCCGTACTAATTATATTAGCATTAAAACGGCCTCTGGCTGCAAATCACCATTTCACGATTGCTGCATTAAGGGTGTTTTTATGGCATAGAGAAGGCAAACGAGCACACAGGCCACCTTAATGTTCAGTTGAAACTGTGACCCATAGACATTCGCATTCACAAGACCGCAATTCTAAGACTGCAAATGCACTGCCAACCCTGAGGACTAAGATTTGATGCCTCTATGCTAGTCATTTCACCGGCTGTCTTATCCCCAAACCGGAACACAACAATGCGAACACTGCTGTTTGGTGGTAGGTTAATGGATAAGATGGTGGTAGCGATCCGGACGGACTCTGCACAAGGTCCTACCACCCGCAAAGCAAGGCAAAGTTTTTAAAATTACTTCTGGTCTTAGCTTGCTTGCATAGCTTCCAGTTCTGTTATTAATCCTCCTTGAACTTGTAGACGGGTCTCTTTGGATTTCTGCCAAGACTTCATCCCTTCTATCTGGATCCACTCTGGGAACTCCTTCTTGAGTTGGATGGCCAGGATCACGTTCAGCCATCAGTGTCAAATGTGTGTTTATGAATACTCTGTGGTCCGGGTAATGCTGCCGTGGGGCTTCCCGGTGCTCCAATTGTTGCCGGTACAGCCTTGCCGCTAAATGTCCATTACCTTGAGCTGCACCATAATAATAATGCATCTCTGTATAATCACTAAGAGTGTAGTTCATGTTGCTACACGAAAGTAAATTCAATCACTAGGCTAAGTTCAAAAGTCCAAAACACAAGCACAGGTCGGTCGTAAGGCAAATCAATCAGAGTCCAGTTAACAAAGCGAGAAGAATTCAGAAATTAAACGTAACGAGAGCAGAAGTAACTATTAGTTATTTCACAATAAAATACGTGATTCCTTTCTTAAGACAAAGGAAGAACAAATTTATTTGTTCATAAAAATACATGGCTTTATTGATGGCCAGTACCAAATTAGGTTCGACCAAATAAAAAACAGTTTTTATGTTACAGACTCTTTATTACACATTCTACCTTAGTACGTTTGAAAGTCGAATCCAGCAAATTATGACCTAAGTCACTTATGGTGTCACTTTTTTTGTATTATTCTGAAAGTTTAGAGACTGGCCAAGTTTTTAAAATTACTTCTGATCTTTGAATTCTAAGATATTTAGGTTTTTTTTAATTTACAAAATCATACTTTGATTTGCTCAAAGGTAAAACTTTCACTTTCGGTCAATTTTATTGTAACTTGCGTTAAGGTTGGGAAGCTGATTATTGTATGTGTGAAAGTACAGTTTGTGAGGATAATGTCGCAAAATAAAACATCCAGAAAAAACGTAACCAAAAAAAGTTACATGTTAATAAACGGCTCGGCCCGAAAATTCTTGAAAAAATCTTTAAAAATTAATTACTCGAAAACAACAAAAAATCGGCCAACATACATGGGGTATATTCGGATAGCCCCGGATGGGAGGCATCTAAATTTTTTTTTTAGTCGTCAGTCTTTGGACCAGCCTGTATAAAATATATGTATAATGCTGGCCGAACGCGCCTAAATAAACCATATTAACTCCTATTGAAAGTACATTTTTCGTAGTTTACTGCGAACGTATAGTTATACCTACGTTTGCTCGCTCGAACGGTAGGGTTGTCAACACATCGAAAATATTAATATAAATTAACAGGTACACATTATGAGAAAAACAGTTACTTGAATAATCAAAATATAATATTTATTTGTTATTTTTTATTGTTTTACACAGGTTTTACATATGATTCAACTTTAAAAAATGCTGTCGCAAGTTTTTGTTGGACCGGAATAATCGGTTGTTAAATTACAATACGGTAAAAATTCGAAATCTAATGAATAGTTTTAATTACTTACATTACATTCACCAAAATAATTCAAAGAAACAACAACACACCACACACATCTAACCGAACTTGACGTAATGACTATAATGTACCTACTACCACAGATTAAGTAAGAGTACTACTCGCCTACTTGCATCTCGCTTGACGTGTCTCGACCATGTCTCGACACTCAAAAACCGGTCGAGCGAGTTGACATCGCCGCGCGCGGGCATCCTTGACTTGATGTATTAGCATCGGCAACTATGTTCCGTCAGGCGGTGATTATCGGACGTACCTCGCTCAGATAAATATCTGTTACGTAGTAACTCTTACTTAATCTGTGGTTAAAGTTTCGATTATTGTTTGCCAAGTCGTTTTACATTATACGTAGATATTAATAGTCATAATGTTTTTAGTCATAATTTTGATGATTATACATCGGAATGTAAATTATTGCGGCGTCTTTCTGTTGGAAGTCATAAAATTCATAGTCATGCCAATTTATGTCATAATAATTTAAGTTCATAATGCCAAAGGTAATAATTGTACTTGTTATAAATGTTTTTAGGTCAACACTTGTAGGTCATAATAGTACAACAAATACAATTTGAAGTAACTCACTTTTTTAAAGGCGAAAATTACAGAGCATAAACTGTGCCTGCGCTGCGTACTAATATAATAACACAAATAAAGCGGGTAGGAAGCTATTTCCCAATAAAAAACATTCGTACAAAGTCCATGTCCAAATACTATTGTCTCAATGTTCAAACAAAATATAGACATGTATGATGTGACGGGGTCGACGGAGCTCCACTCCGCAGAGCTCCTATTTCTGGATAGTTAAGGCCTTCGGCCTTGACGCAATACTAACCTAACCTAACCTATTGATCTAGATTTATCGTCTATAGTACGGGTATTTTGGATAGGCAGGGGGCTCTGCCCCCCGTAACCCCCTCCGTTACCACAAGTGTTACCTTTTAATGATTTCCATAATTGTAGATATAAGAATATTAAAAGCAAGAGGTATGTTGAGTTGCAGTGTATTTGTCATTCAATAATAATTAATTTTTCTTTAAATTATAGTGTTTAATATTTTCGTTATATAAAAAAGTTGTAATTAACGTTTGGTAGAAAAACCGTATGAATTAAAATAATTGATAGTATGAAAGTATGTCCTAAAATATTTCTGACTCATTTTTAACATGCCTTTGAATGTTATAGGGTTTTAGGTTATGACTTTTGTATATATAATTTTTACATTATGGATAGTTAACGTTCGAATTATAAAGCGTTATGACGAAAAATTGTTATGACTTCCGATAGTTATGAACATAAACGATATGGGTACAAATGTCTGACTTTTAATAATAGAACTATAAATGTATGGCAGTCAAAGGGATCCCAATAAAAATATATAATACTATTACAGTCACGACGTCATCCTCGTCATCATGGTAATTTTCCAAAAAAAATAAAGTAAGTAAGTACATTAGATTACATTAAATCACGCCTGTTTCCCAGAGGGGTAGATAGAGACTACTTCTTTCCGCCTGCTTCGATACTGACAGTAATCTAACTTTCTAGTATTACTTTACAACCTTGTAATTATCTTTTCTATAGACAATTAATGAAATTGATAGTGACCTCCGCTTAGACAGCTAACAGTTACAGTAGACCAATTGAAGTGTTGCGTATTTCATTATAAATGTCACTGAACAAGTCGTAGCTAGTATATTTTCATAATTTTTAATTTAGCTAAAAGTTAATTACGACGTGGCACTAAGGAGACCAACATTATATTTCGTTGCTAGGTATAAATGTAAATTGATTTGGAATCAGTGTCCCGCCAGACTCCCATATAAATTTACTTTATGACAGTATCGGGTCAGTACCGACTTGCCTCGAATTTTGAGTCAGTAACTGACCCTGTCTAAACCTGCCTTAACTGTAGGTAGTTCGTTAGTTAGAGATGTAGTCGCAAAGCAGTCTGGTCGTATTTTCTAGCTAGTCCTAGTAGATGTGGACCTAAAGCTTCTATACCGTTGTACCATGGACTGACCTGGGCCGTCTGGAGCACGACGACGTCGTTCATGGCGCTGTAGCCGGCGGCCATGCGCCCGCGCAGCCCCGCCGTGCCGAACTTCTGCCGGTGCAGCATGCTCCCCCGCAGTTTGTCCCATCGCGCGCGCGCCACGTCCTCAACCACCTCCTTCGACGTATCGGGGTTCTGTTGATGTGCTGTTTCATTAAAAACTTATATGCATAATGCAAGAATTACGAGGGCTTCCGTAACCCCCGACGCCAAAAAAGGATGTTTGTAAGTTTGACACCTATATCGTCGGTGAAACTGCAAAACCGCGTAACTAAAAATATTATGATAGAGCAAAATAAACCTTACCGTCTTATTAAAAAGATGCATTTTGCTCCTTGTTTAAAATGTTACTAAGGCGGTTTTGCAGTTTCACCGACGATATGTGTCTGTGTGGCTGTCCGTGGCACTGTAGCTCTTAAGGCACTTGTCCCACCGCCGACGATGAGCGATAAACGAGTAGAACGATTAACTAGAAACGAGTGGGCGAGCGACGAGAAGCGAGTGTTAGCTCCAATAGTTTTGTCGCTCGGCTATAGGCGAGTGTTCGAGTGCAATTACAATTCATCATCATCGTCGTCTGAACTAGACAACAATGACAGCTCAAATGCTTTGCTCAAATTCATAGCAAATATCTGCACTGAAATCCACGTCGTAAAATCACCGCTTTGGTATCGCAGCTTGAGTTCTAACTACCAAGTGAGTATCGCCGAGCGAGTATCGCTGAGCTAGTTTTATCTTATCGCTCTTATCGCGGCGACAAACTAGTAGAGCGAGTGTTCTCGCCGGCAGTGTGAACAGCCAGCGATAAACGATTAGTATACGTGTCTCTTTTACTAACACAGGATCCTTATATTTTGTTCGTTTCTTGGGCGAGAAAATCGCCGATAGCTAATCGCTTACTCGCTCTTGGTGGGACAAGTGCCTAAACGTGTAAACCGATTTGGATCCATTTGTTTTTAAATGTTTTTTAGCGTTTGTTCTTAGCTAGGTTTCATGAAAATTTGTTGGACCGCTCAAGAAAAGAAAAGAAGGGGGTCACCATTATATCGGGGGTTTTTATCCATCTAATAGATATTGATTTAGCACTTGTGCAGTGCATTAAGCACTTTCTAAATACGAATAAGCTTTACGCTATTATCATTATATTCAGAAGCTATCAAAGCAGAAGAATGTAAGCAAGGAATTAGATTAAGACTTATCACTAGTATGTAATGCCACTTACAAATGTTATAGCAAATCTATAAAAAAATTGATAAATCATCATAAAAAATCATAAATATCTGTATTGTATTAGCGGAGTAAATCTAAGAACTATTTACAGCATCATCTGTCTCGAGCTACGAACTCCTGCACATTTCTTAATCACTCCTAAAATTCCTGCCAGTGATGAATAACTTTATTATTGGTAAGTGAAATAAGTAATTGAAAGAAAATAAGCAACTTCCTATATTTTTAAACAAAGCAACAAATTCTTTACCTTTAATCATAGTACCCATCATAGGATTTCATCAGCATTTTAAGTCTGGAAAATAAAATTGGACCAGCTGTGCCATGGATGTTAGTGATTGATCATAAGTTATACCAAACCATGACTAATTTCCATTAATTTCATTACAGAGCTAGTCTGTACTATTGATCTGGCTTATGTTACTTAATGAGCACTTCTTTTTCATAATAATTAATTAACAAATAAAATGTGTTTCTACACTTGATACACACTTCTTCTAATTTCACACTGTTTTGATGTTTCAGGGCTGTTTTTACAATGTTTACGAAGGCCCTAACTAACTAACCTAACCTAACCTAACCTAACCTAACACAATAACAAACAAATAGTGTAAGATAATTTTCACTGTTGATGTGCATTGTGCATTAAACAATATTTAATGGGTTATACATTTTCCACGTATCATTAGTCCTGTCATGCTGGGAAATAACACGGCTATTTTGCATGTCAAACTCGTAAACAATCAATTTTCTTTACCATACAATAACTTATACATCTTAGCCTAATTGTGCAAAATATGGTTACAGAATTATAAACAAGTTTTTAGAGTTGTTAGTAATTCTGTAGCTCTGCCTACCCCACTCTGGGAATGATGCCGTGAGTTTATGTATGTATGTGTTGGCATTGAATGTGTCCTTTCACAAATGGTACATTGATAAAAACAGTCAGTAATTTAATTCAATAATCACCTCTGTTAAGGATTTATATGTACTGCCGTAACAAGGATCATCCTACATCTACTAATCAAGGTTTATTGTAAGCATAATAATTATTTTTTCTGCTTTAGCGTGAATAGTCAAATCTCAATAAGTATTTAATTACAATTACTATTTGTAATTCGTAAGACGATTGTGAATGAACGAATCCTCTTAACTTTACATGGGACCTCACAAGACGTGTGTTAGTTGATATTTAGTTTATAATAAGAATTTCGAAAGAAATTTGTCATGATCGTAGCAAGTGGAAAAAAGTGGTCTCTGCCTACCCCTCTGGGAAACAGGCGTGATTTAATGTATGTATGTATGTAAGAATTTCCTAAATTTTGAACAATGACTTCATCAATTAGAAATCAACGGAGAGCCAATAACTATCCAGAGTTAAGACTTAATGTAATTACCTTACCCTGCTCCATTAAAATCTCGTTACCACTGGTTCTGGTTATGCATTTATTGAAACGACCTTGTCGCACCACTTAGCGCTTACGTGAAAACCTTAGTTATAACAAATAAGATGCAAAATATAAATGAAACAAGTGATTTACCTTATCTATCTTAAGCCAGCCTTCAACTGCAGCGTCTAATTTTGGGTCCCCACTGTTGCAAACCGGCATTTGTACGGATTTTAATAGTATTTTTGAAAAAGTACACAAATTTATAACTGCTCTCACGAATAGAATATCAAGGTATTTAGTAATGATAAAACGATACTGTGCACTTCTGTAAAAATAATACTAGTAATTAATTTAACTTTTGGGACTAAATTATAGCTTCGGAAGCCGGCACCGTTGTGTCTGATCTTTAAATCAAAACTTCTTTTATCATCGATGAGAATCAAATTGGACAATGATCACAGTCAACTTGGATTTAAGAAAATGCGCTTTATTTCTATAATAATAAGGAGCAATCAAATTCTTCAAAAAAGATTTGATAGCATTTGACATTTGCTTGACCGTTTTGACACTTGTGATGCGTTTTGTTAGCTGCTTTAAAAGTTAAATATTCAGTGTAGTTATTACTTATTATAGTAATTTTTTCAATGTGTTATATATACCGTGAAATTTTCCTTAAAATAAAAAATATCAAGGCGCAGTTATACCTAACTACAATATTTTAAAAGCGTTTTTGTAGGATTGGGACAAAAATTGTACCTGCCACGTCCCTGCTATGTTACTCATTAGTTCATTACACCAGAAAAAGCATTGTTTTTACGTGTGGGGTTATTCTTTTTTTGTATCTAAGTACCCCATTGTGTTGGGGTGTTTAATGTGTTCATACGCCCTTGTAAGTTTTTTGAGAAAGTTTTTGTGTAGATACTAGTAACGGCTTCGGAGTCCTACACTGAGCGTGGTTAGGCACAGCTACGCTTGCCCATTGCTCTCGCCCGGTTGCTCGGTGAAAAGGTAAAGTCGACAATATAAACGATACCTTATTTAGGGTATCCGTAAAAAAACATTACTTTTATTTTACACGTATTTTTTTCTAGTACTTACGTACCTACATCATGCGAAAAACGATCGCGTGCGCGGTTTCAGTTTCAATACCTACTACTTAATAATACAAAAGGTGCAAATATTTTTCAAGTTCTTATTTTATTCTTATTACCTAATTATCCTTTATTGAATAACAGCACGGAAAGTAAATACAAGAGAACTGAGTGAGTCAACAGGCGGTCTAACAAACCAGTCAGGTGCGTAGTTGCATATAAATAAAATCCTTCACCCATTTCGACGTCACCACGCTGATGAGGAAGCTAGGCCAATCTGTGGTCAATCATTTAATTGTAATTGTCGAACGGAACAGGCTACTCGAGGGGGGCGTCCGGCCCCTCAATAATACCTAAAGGTATGCTCTGGCATTTACGGACGGTACGGTAGATCTCAAATACAGTTAGAAGGATAAAATATTATTTAACCATCATATAAAAATAAATTAGCAATGTTACAGTAACTACAAATATGATCGGAAAATTATAAGGAGCCAATTCTTACTAGCTCATAAACTATTGGAAAAGCAGATGCGGCAAAATCCATCTACCTATGACTGTTATTGACTAATTTCCCTTCCCAATATGAAAACTGCTAAAATTTGTCATATTTTGAAGAGTTTTTAGTATTATCAAATCCATCCGCGATTTTAATGTTGGGAATTGATATACGTAGGGTAGGTACCTACCACCTGTTTACCTGGCTCCGAGCGCCGCTTGGGTTAAAACAGAGTTTTCCCCGAAAATGACAATTTTACCATTAGATAGCTAGACTCGAAAAACCTCTATTCCCTTATTTTATTACATATAATTCCTTTGAGCTGTTTCCAAAGTTTAAATAACTCTATTCGTTCCCGATACCATTATTCAAACTTCGAAAAGATTACGAGTACCTAGATACTTACTTCAAATTAAAATTTATCTCATTTCATATTATACGCGGCTAAGGTCATAAAGTAGGTAATCTGTCCGAGTTTTGAATGTTAAATAGGAACGAATAGGCAGGCATTAAAGTAAGTACTTATAAAAAGATATGACTGATACGTCACGCAAAGTGCTTTTCAACAAGGTCAAGTTTTTCTTTGTTGTAGGGGGCTTCTAAACGAGCAACATTTTCACGGCAATGTGTGGCCGGCAACTATACGCATCTTGCTCTAGCATACGGAGTAAGAGTAAGATAGCACTAGTTGCATTAAATTGCAGTAAAACATGGCTCGTTTAGAAGCCCCTGTAGGTACGCTAGCTTGTAATATACGTATCACCCACTCTAATATAGGTATTTCGATGGTATAAATTTGTTAAATTCTGAAGCCTGGACAAAATAACACTTTGTTGGCGAGACTAAGTGCAGTGTTCACCAACAATTAAATGGACGGTTAACGGTTAAACGGTTGTCAAATGTATTGACTAACAGCTGATTAAGACTTAACCGTCTGTTAAATTGGTTGGTGAACTCAGCCCTAAGTATAATATGTATATACATGCCAAATTACAGCTTTCTAGTACTAAGAGTCTCTGAACTAGGCTGCGGACGGACGGACGGACGGACATGGCGAAATTATAAGGGTGTCTAGGTTAACTACGGAACCCTAACTAGTTTGACTACGGAACCCAAAAAATTTGATTGGGAAATTTACAATGCAAGATTCAATCAATCGATAACAAGAGCAGTGATGCACTTGAAGTTTTATAAATAGCCGTAGTAGATAAGCCAGGGCGGCGACGTAACATTGGCACTTGGGCGGCGTGTAGTAACCCGCGTAGGGCGGGCGGGCAATAACCGAAACTATTTTTCTCACGTCACTTTTATTTAACGTCATTTTGTAATAGCTTTACTTTGTGATAGATTTACGTGAAGTGTTGTGTCCTAGAAATGGGTACAGAGGACCCAAATCAGTTGTATTCTGTGGAGTTTGAAGTTTACGGGCAAGTACAAGGTAATGGTCTCACTGTAAGTCCGGCGGCGCTGAGTTTTGAGGTTTCAAAAATATTGAAGTTGATTATTTTTGGCATATAGTTTCCAGACCGTTTATGCTTATGTTTGTACCATAAATAATAGGCGTTTGCTATAGTATTTTTTGTATTTTTTTAACAGTATCGGACATAAATAAAATTCGAGATGAAAATTTATCTTTCACGGATTTCATGAAGTTGTCAGCTAAGTTCATACGCATTTTGTGCCATCTTCATCCTCTGGGACATTGATATTTAATCTATACCTAACCTCGTCTCGCTCTTATACCTCTGACAGAGTATTACAATCGGTTAAATAGGTGTTACGCGTTTCTGATCTGATCACTATTATCAGTTAATCTAACCAATTTGTGTCAAATCATCCATGGCATTTGAAGCTTCTTTTTGTGCTTTCAACTCCCTGTAAATTACACAAAAGAAGTTATGTCATGGCTGAATTTGACACAAATTGAATTAGAGTTTACGTCTACATTAGGTATGGTGTAACGAAACACTATTCATCATTTTTGTCGTTTTTATCCATGATATCCTCGTGGTTACCTACATACAGGCGCTATGTCAGTTTCCACTGTACGAAGATGACACATAATCGGTTTACAGAATACGCAAGTTATCCTAGATATGATCCAGATATTTTTTAAATTTAATTTAAGTAATTTTGAATTTTGTATTTTGAAATGAAAAAATGCGACAAGACATCGAATTTCTGAAAATGTGACACAAAACGCAATACAGGTAAGGTTTACAAGTACACACTGTATCCACATGTAGAGTTTTTGTAGCTTATGACCTCAAAATATGCCAGCGCCGCCGCTGGACTAAGCGGATCCATTCGATTCCATTCAGGGGCTTAGACACGATGCATTTTGCGAACGTTATCGTTATCGAAAATATAGGATGATTGTAAGCCGAACGGTCGCAATTTCTTAGTTTTTGTATGCTTTTGATAGTCGTAGAATGCAACTAGGAAATATTAAACACTCGACCCTTTGCCCGGATCATAAGCACCGTACTTGTATATTCTTGTCTACAATTTTATTAACTTCTAATAGGCTGCTAACGCCTTAAAGCGGTAGCAACGCGGTGCGGCGCAGACGCAAAGTGCCCAAAGGTCCAGTGCATGACGCTTTTCTCACAGCTGGTAATAGTGACATGTTTCATACAATTGTCTTAAATTTTTGCTATAATTTACTCATATTTTATTTATTACACATAATTCATTTAAGTTATTGCAGCTGTATAATTCTCCGCATTCTCTCGATTTTTTGTAGTTTGACGTTCTCGAGTAAACAGTTAAAATCTTGGTTTCAGCAGAGTAACAGTAAGTGTTTGTTTCATTTGGTCTTTAATGACGTCTCACATAAGAATATTATTTGAGCGCAAGACATGTTGGCATGTTGGGGCCGAATTCAACTGCGTTTCCTTCAAATGAAAAATATAAACTTTATATACCGATTTGAGGATACGATTGTCTTATTGGTACGCATAACGAATACTTGGTACTTAATAGGCAGGTCCCTATTAAGTACTATTGGCATCCTATGGGTACGGAACCGGCACCCTACAAAAATAATATTATTATTTAATAGATATCCGCCGTCCTAAATCCGCAAAAGTTGGGAAAGGTTTAGAGTTGAAATTTTAATTCCTTTAAACAATTTCGACGCTACACAAATAATTTATATTTGAAATTCTTGACAATTTATTTTTATTTTAATGAAATTGACCACACTGAAGCTGAAGCAACGTTTATGCAGTGTCGCATCTTGACGTCAAGTTTTTAATGCGTAGCCTTTTACGTCACGTATAGTCAGGTCCAAAATAATATTTTAACCTACTAAAAAAACCAGGGAAAGCAAGTTGGACCATGCTCCGTGTAGGATTCCGAATTCGTTACTACAAACACAAAAAAATGTCATCTTTAAAATAAACACCAACTATGAACAAAATATTCTATTAACAGTTATTTGGTGCTGTCTTATATGAATTTGGTTTGTATAAACACTTTAGTCGCCCGTATCTTAGGAACTTCGTTATATGTGCTTTCATGTCAGATATATCTTCGGATTTTTTGTACTTGTAGTTTTAGCTGTAGAAGGAAGGGGGGGGGGGGGGGGGGGGGGAAGCGCAACTCTAGCGAAAATGACACTGTTCCAGTTCAATATTTCTTAAGCTATCGAAGGAATGAGATATTTATTCCATGTAATAAATAATGTAAAAAAAACATTTTACTTTTGCTGTACAGTCGAGTTCATAAATATGTATACACTTTAGTATCTTGTCAATTTAATCGCCGTGATAATTCGTATATGGCAGTTTAAATAGACAAGGTATAAGTGTATACATATTTGTAAACTCTACTGTACATAATTAAATAAGTATACCGGATAAAAAATATTTTACAACTATGACGACGTAATGTAGGTACGGTCAGCGTCAAAAGAAACTGATCACTTAAATACCTTGTCGCTTTACTGTCACATAAGCAATGTCAAACAAGATTGTGCTAATGTGTTAATGCGATAAAGTACAAAAGTAGCTTGAAGTGACCAGTTACTTTTGACGCTGACTGTACCTTGCCAAATTACAGTTTTGTAGCCAAGAATTTCGGAGTTAAACCACGGATAGGCGGACAGGCGGACATGGCGAACCCTCTAATGGTGATCTGATGGTGGGATCCAGGAGAAATCGAGGGAACTCTTCAAACAGCCGTCTGCGTTTTGGGTATTGTTAGTCGGGTTATCGTTTTGTAACTACTTATATTGTATCCTCCTTTTATTAGGACCGCGTTCACATTATTGAAATTTTTTTTATTTAAAAATGGCTGCTGTAACGCAATTATATATAGTGCTTACGCACTGGCTAAATTCACAATGAGATATTTAAATATTGCCGCTGTTACCAACTGATTATTTTATCAGGCACAATTGCCTCTTTAAAACATTATTAAAATAATTATTTTCCTATGACACAAGTTTATTCGTCGGCATTTCATAAAACTGCTCCAACGATTACGATTTTGAAAGTGTATCTAGAGGGCCTCTATTCTAGGCGGTATTGACGATATATCATTTTTGGGCTGACATGGCATTGTTTTTAACCTGGCCGCTGTCACTGTCAAGTGAATAAGAGCTATGAGCTACCTACTTACTTACTTGTGGGAGGACCTTATGCAGGGTCCGTCCGGGTTGGTATCACTAGGCATCGGAGTTTTTGTCGCACGGTAAGACTAATGGCAAGCTATGGAGTCGTCATTTGCCATAAATCTAAACTCTTATTCATATTCATACTCATTTATTCCGTTTTTTTTTTATAATCAAGCACAACAACGTTGACGAGTTAAGAAACGATTATTTAATGTTATATTTGGAAAATAAATATTACAATAAAAAATAATTATCGTTTTTATACTGATTTAATTACGAAATTTTATAAAGAAACAAAATATACATTAAAACACGACAGAGGGGAATGTTTTAGTCCAAACTAGTGGCGAATTGTATGTTAAAATAGTTCAAGTTATGAATTTTATAATCTAATAGATTTTTTTATTTATATAACGTGGCCTAGATAAATTATACACGACCGACCGCTATAGAGGCATTTTAAGATAAATTAAATAAATGAGTATGAATATGAATAAGAGTTTAGATTTATGGCAAATGACGACTCCATAGCTTGCTATTAGTCTTACCGTGCGACAAAAACTCCGATGCCTAGGTATCACCATCTTATCCATTAACCTACCGCCAAGCAGCAGTGTTTGCAAAACAGCCGGTGAAATGACTAGCATAGCGGCATTCCATCTTAGTCCTCAGGGTTGGCAACGCATTTGCAGTCTTGTGAATGCGAATGTCTATGGGTCACAGTTTCCACTTACCATCAGGTGGCCTGTGTGCTCGTTTGCCTTCTCTTTGACATAAAAAAAAACGTTGACAACACGATAGCAGGTCAAAGGCAATATGGTTTTACCGCCTATAATCTCGGCCCTGGTAGGCTGTACCTGACTGTAGGTTCAACGTACGAGTAGTTCATAAATCCATTAAGATTAGAGAAAATATGATGCCGCCCAAAAAATCTTATCATTAGGTATGTCCTCAAAGATAACAAAATATTTTAAAAAGCCGACGTATTTAAAAAAAACTTGTAACTGCCTTAACCATATCCTAGGTATATAAATTTAATGTGAAAGACCGTTTTCCCACCGCATTCGCATTAGCAAAGTAAATGCTCATGGAACCCTAGACAAAAAGCATAAGGCTAATGAACAAACATTTTTTTAGAAAATTGACTAAATGTATGGAACTGACGTTATGGTTGTTAAATAAAAATGCCTTAATGAAAACAAAATCACGATCGCGTTCTTTGTTTACGGAAGTTAGTCATACTTACAAACTGCATGGATAACTTTCGGTACACAAAGGAATCAATTAAGTATTTTTGAAGTAAAGCCCTAAACTATTTTTTTTAAAACGATCCGTTAACGTCAATAACATTCGCAGAATGCATCTTATGGAGGTCCACTGAGAATTTACTATGAGACACATACGGGTTTATTCCGTTTGGCCAAAATATTTTTGCTGAAATACCTGTATCCATTTCCTAAAAAGTTGTTTCTCGTCGCAGTTGATTATTTATTATGTAAGTATTCACAAGTGTAACCTAACCTAATAGACGTATCAAGCGGTTTCGATATCCCGGATGTAAAACAAAAACAATACAAAATGGTTTTTGAGATATGATACCTTAGACCAAAAATATTTTGGCCAAACGGCAGGCTCCCGACACATAAACATAACCTACGTAATTAATGTTTAAGATATTCAGAAAAAAATTATAATTTTAGGAGGAAATAATTCGTTCAATGTAATGAAATTTGATAAAATGATACAAGTGATGTAGTGGAATTCGATAAAACGATCGGTCACCTTATTCAGTACATCGCGAATCTGATCACTATATGTGGGTGAATATTTGAAGATGTACATATTACGCGGCGATTGGTAAAGAACTATTTAAAATTGTATTAATCAATACAATTTCGAGTTTTATACAAAATATGACATTTGTTTTACATAATATTTTACATAATATACTTAAATTTCAAATAGAAATATTATTAATTTACACAAATATATGTCAAATCTCATTACCAGCCGTGTCCCAAATCCCAAATTTGAACAGTCTACGTTAAAAATAATACGTTTTTATGCTGAAGATCGTATTTTTATGCAGTAATTTCTATAATATATTAGTGGTTTTAGTGAACTTCATAATTACACAGCTTAAAGAACACTTTCAAATAATTTGTTATCGCTTAGAAAAATGTCCCAGACCCTAACACTCATTACCGTTTGTTACAATGACCGCAGCTAAAAAAAATATTTCGCGCCACTAAGTTGGTCGTACGATCAAAGTGCCGATCGATAGCAGTCCGATGGCAGTCCGCGTTGGCGAATGAAGTGAGTTGCACGCGTTTCGAGTGATTTGGCGCCGAGTTACATCGATATTTCACCGGGCAGCACTCGTTTGGTACGATTTTTTTCTCCACACCATTCGAGATTTCCAAGATACGTTTTTAAGATTTTATTATTAAATTTATATGCTAAGATATGTGCGATTGGGTCGTATTTGCCTTGATATGCGCCTAATGTTGTTAATTTTATTTGATTATCCTCAACGGCGACAAATGAACTAATATCTCATTACCATTTTCATAATTACCGTTTTTTACCATTTAGTTTTGACAAACGGTAATGAGAATGTTGAAATGGTAATGAGAATCAACATGATATTTTATTTAACTATTTGTGAAAAAACCCAAAAAGTACTAAATTTAAAAAGTCATACTGGATCTAAATATTAAAATGTATTATTTGCTTATTTTCGATAGGTACGAAGGCACGTAATATGATCGAGTATTAATTTATAGGTTTCAGTTTCAGTTTATTTATTTCTCAATATAATGTCACGTATAAATTGCATAGTATGTCAAATTATAATTAGTTACATTGAGATCGTCGAAAAAAAAGAAAATATAAATAAATTATGGATGTCATCTATAAATTTGAAATTAATTTTACAAAAATACATCTCCACACGGGATCGTCATATACATCATAACAATAATAAATAAAATAAAATATATTGTCAACACTGAAATAAATAAATTAAAAGTCAACACAAAAGATACATTATAGGTCAATATTATTTAAATGACGATAAATATATCTCCACACAGGATCGTCATACATATAACAATAATAAATGAAATAGGAGGTAGTTACAAAATTTCAATTAAATTTCTACTTAACTGAACTTCTTTTAGATGCCGCAGAAAATAAAAGAAAAGAAGAAATAATTATGGATTATTAAATTATAAATTGTTATACTATTTTTTTTAAAGTAAATCATGGAACCCTGTATTCTTTTTAAAGACGATTCAAGAAAATATTATTGATTTTTTGGGAATATTACTTCGCCGTTGTTCTAATTACCATTTTTGATATTCCCTTGGAAATATTGTTATTTCTCACTACCATCCACCATTTTTTCCATAATTATCCTTACCATTCATACGTACTAATTACCATTCACAAAATTCTCATTACCGTACGTATTATTTCTCACTACCGTTCGCAGAAAAATTTAAAACTGAAAAATATAGATATATATTGGTGTAAGTACTGTCCCTTTTGCTTTTTTTTCATATGAATATGTTAACTGACAAGTTAAACCAATAAATATTCACATCTGAGTCGATATTTCGTTTTTTTTCTTACACCCCCAATATGTTCGTCTTCAAATATTCACCCATGTATGGTATACCTATAGCTATACGTCTAAACTTTGATTCATAATATGAATCTAATTAAATTCCATCAAATCTACTACGGTGTTGCCATTGAAATGAATCACTCCAACATTAGTAAATTTACTCTTGGCGAAAGAATGCACGTAAGTAATTCATTATTTAGTAATTTTGAGGATAACATTTAAATAAACATGCTTACTTATATAAAAACCAGTCATTTAAATAAACAAGAAAAAAATAATTGTGATAGTTTTTTATTTATTGCAATGGTAAAAGTTCAAGTCTCGATAAAATTTTGTATCTGTTTTGTTTTGATAAAATAATATTATTGTTTGAGTATGTGCGAATATTATCTGTTATAGGTACCTAATATACGAAATTTATAAAAAAAAAACACCACCTGATGTAGTACCTATAGGCGACAAAATTAACGAAACCCGAAACGTTTATGTATCCAATTGTATAGCGTCTGTCGGTATACAGAAAATGGAGAATATTTAAATTTAAACTTAACTTCCTTTCTACACCGCTATAAAGACAGGGATTTCGTTAAATTATTCACCTGCAGTAAGATAATTAATATTTTTTATCATTAAGAAAGGGTTGGTGGGATCTTGACCGTCATAATGACATTGACAGATTTGTGTCGGTGACATTTCTTGGTAGATTTGATGGAATGTAATTATCAGACCTAGGAATAAACGGGGCAAAATTCAATTACAGCTAGGGATGGCCTATATCATAACCTCAACTATCGATGCTTTTCCCATGTACTAGTGATCGCCCCCAGCATTGTTTGTGTGTATTTTTTTCATTTGGTTTTGCCATTGCCACAGAAATTCAAAAGACTTTTTGCCACCTGAAATGGATTCATCAGTCTAGACGGAGAAAATTAACGCCCGAAAATTTGGAACAAATTCTGATCGTTTCCACGAGGAAAAAAATATGATGATTATGAGTGAAGGTCCAAAAATGCTTTTAAAATAACAAATAACCAATATTATGTTGCTTTTTTGATTTATTATCATACGTTAAATAAAAAAATATATTTACAAACAAAACTTGGAGCGATCACTAGTATATGGGAAAAGCATCGATAGTTTAGTTTATCGATATAGACAATCCCTAGCTGTCATTTAATTTTGCCCCGTATATTCCTATGTCTGGTAATTATGAATCCAAGTTTAGGGCATTCATCACATCTCCAATCACTCGCTCGCCATACTGAACCTCTTTCTTAACCCTTCTTTCGTCACGTTCAAGAAAATAGTCTATATCTAGAGACGCTTATTTCGGACACTGTTCGTGTACTTAGATTTAAGGTGATCTAATATTAAACTTTCATAGAGAGCTATCGACGATTGATCAGCAGTCATTAGTATCGTATTATTAGCGCGCCCATGTAGGTCGGTGTCAGCGGTCGATACCTACCACGCGCAGATTATATTACAGATTATATCGAGGGTTGCGTGGTCAAACCCGATAAATCGAAATAATTGATTATTGAAATTTGAATTGTTTTGATGTATTCATTAGTGTTCTTTTTGACACAACAAGTTATGTCGACTTATTGGGTTTGACCACGCAACCCTCGATATAGATTATTCAAACATTTCTATATAGCCCCTCACTTTCATGATTGCCTGGTACCTCGAACACCAAGCCTGGTGGCAGGTGGTTCTTTTCTTTTACATATTTGTTTATTGGTTCCTGTAGCAAACGTGCTTTTAGACTCGGCATCATTAACACCAGGTTTGTTTTTAAAACGAGGAAGTAGTCAGGTATAGAATTTTCTAAAATTTTAATGAAGTGACTGTTACTTTGAAGCAAGAAAAACATTGCTTAATTTAGTCATAATTGCTTATAAATTTTAAAAAGTTCCGTCTCCTCTTTGTGAAAAAATACTCCTAATGCCATCTATTGTCTGTTTAGTTTCACTATCTTTGACTTGAATGTGATCGCTTCCAGGTTGCTACTTCACCAAGTTCTGCAAGGAGATAGCGGAGACCATCGGCGTCGTGGGCTGGGTCAAGAACTCCAAGAAAGGCACCATCGTTGGCAAGATTCAGGGGATGAAGCCGGCCATGGACCAAATGTTAGTTTACTCGTATTTTTTTCGACGTTATTCAACTCAATCATTGTTTTTTTCTCTGTAACTCAACATTCTACACATCGTATTATATTATAACTCTATATATAAGTAGAACAACTTGAATATATACTCGTACAGCGAGCTGATAATTGCTATGGGCCAATTTACTCCCATTAAATCTAGTTTCCATATAAAAATACTAATCGAAACCGTTTATGAGTTGCTACGTAAGTTTAGAGTGCCGGATTGAATCTGGAATTTTGAACTAAGGGACATTATGCATTAAGCGGCGGGCTGTATTATTATAAATACATTATTGTCTTCCGGAATATACAAGTCTTGTCATACGGCTCTGAGAGTATCTAGGTAAGTAGCCTAATTATTTTCTTTATTAAATATAATTGGTCAATCTCCAACACTAGTATTATAATTGTCTTATTTCGGATATAATGTAAGCCACATACTGTCATAACACGTAAACAAGATGTCATAATGAGACTTCGATCGATCATGCCAGAAAATAATTATGACCAAATACTTCGCTACAGTGCTGTAATGTAACGTAATCTTGGGTTTATGGGAGCGTACAAAGCATGTATGTACCTATAGTCGCGGTTTACCTATCTGAACACCGAAAAATATTTGACAGAATTTCGGTTCGAAAAATATTATTCGACAAGTACCTATGGTTTGAGTTTTTTACGTTTAGTTTGCCCGAAGGTTCACTTCGAATATTTTCATTTAAATTTAGTCATTACTTGTTTTGGCTTTTTAATGTAATGGTTTGTCGATTTATCTATTTTCCATTTCTGATTTTACCTTATTATCATTTGCCCAACTTAATGGTTAGTTTATGAATAGTTAACGCATTTTTAAATCTACTTTATACTGTTGGCAGATAAAAAAATAAGTATAACCTAACCCAACATATCCGAGTCAGTTCTGCCCTGATTCGTCTTGCTCGTTGCATTTTGTGGATAGTTAAAACGATGTAAGTACAAACAATATTTTCTGGGCTGAAATGAATACTATTTGATGTAACGTAGCGAAATGTGCATGTAGCATTGATGAAGTGAAAAATGGATTAAGAAACAAAATACGAAACGATCTCTAGGCTAGTTGTAGCATATTGGTGTAATGAAAAATAGGCTTTGAAATAAAATGCGTAATAATTAAGATCCTAGTGTTTTTTTACAGGTACGGTAGTAGGTAAATATCTTGACTTGAATATAATTATTATATGTGAACTCTACGTGTTCGAGTCTGACTCACTTTACTGTTTTTTTTAAATATTAATAGGTTAGAAGTAAATATATACTTCTGTCCTGCCGAGCGCTTATCTAAAATATATACCTATCCTTAGCACTATTCAAGAATACAAGAGCGCAGGTAAGATGTTTTAGTTAGACCATGTTGTTACACGACTTCTGCTTCTAAATGACCCTACACCAATTACTTTTACATTGAGAAAGGTTTGGAAATAATGTTTCAGTTTCCGTCTCAAAGATTGAGGTACTCGTTCGGTAAACTTCGGGGAGACGGGGAGGGAAGATGACCGATTGAAAAATTAACTGGGTTTACCCTTGATTTATTTCCTCTACTGATTAATAACACTGGCGAAATCACAAAGTTAATAAAGTACGATTAGACTTGCATTAGTTCGTTGAAGGTGCATTTACACGATAAATTTTTCGAGAAATATCAAGAGCTAGAAAAACCTTAAGAGTGCGTAAAAGAAAAGTACAAACGCGAAGACCGGTCAAAAGCTATTGCACTGAATATTAGTTTGCTTATCCTGCTGTCTTGTTTCAGGATCGATTGGCTAAGTACTACGGGCTCTCCTGGCTGCAAGATAGAGAAGTGTGATCTGACCAACAAGGAGTATTTATCCCGAATAGATTACAACAACTTTAGCATACGTTTCTGAACGTTTTCGTACAATAAAAGGGTTCAGTTTGGATGAGCAGTAAATAAAAATGTATTCAATATGGTAATTGAAATGGGAACATTTTCTTTTTGTTTACATATGAATAGTGTTTCCAACAGTAGTCACCGTATGTACATACATACATACCTTCACGCCTTCATTCCCAGAGTGGGGTAGGCAGAGCTACAGAATTAACAACAACTCTAAAAACTTGTTGATAACTCTGTAACCACAATTTGCACAATTAAGTAGGCTAAGATGTTTAACAGTGTATATTAGTGACAGCTAGCAAGCCCATCGCCTAACAGTATTACAAGCCTTTATTCCCTTAGTCACCTCTTACGACTTCCTCGGGAAGACATGGAGTGGCACAAATCTAAGCCGGCAACCACACGGTATTAGTCACCGTATGTGTAACTTTAAAAAGCAATTGTGTGAGTGAATCTCCAAAAGGATATTCACTGTAATTTACTTAAAATAATGTTTAACCTCGGAATAAAAGTTTAATTTGAACTTATTGCAATGCAATCAGATATCACTTTTTTTAAACTATTAACTTAAGTAAACATTTCTATTTACTGCTTGGACACCATTTTTTATGATTTGTACTTGGGTGATTTTAATAAAATTTTAATAACTTGAACTTTTTTGTTTATGTCATACTTTTTACAATTAAGTATACTCGTATGTACTAAAACTTATTACAAATTGTGAAGGCTGCGTATCCACCAGCGCTACGTGCACTTCTTAATATATTTTTTACAAAAGGCCCCTGTGCTCTAGTTATGAATTTAAAAATGGCTCGGTGTTTGACCAATCACTTTCTTCCCTAGGTATAGAAATGCCATTTTCATCCCCCAAGTGAACTATGGAAATCTTTGTTTCATCCGAACAGAAGAGATGAATAAATTCTACAAACAGAATAGCGAGACTAGTGTAGGAGTACGATCACGTCGGGGTCACCAATGAAGTAAGGACGATCACGTCGGGGTCACCAATGTAGGAAGAGAGGACAATAGAGAGTTTCCGTTAGATGTCGCTAGGTCGCCACACTAGGATGATAAAGTTGGTTCACTAATATTTTGCATTAAATTGATTAGCATAATTTCGTTTCGCATAGCAACCCTTGGCATAATCATCATTTTGCAGAATTACTTTTCGCATACATTTCTTAGCATACTTTCATGTCGCACAATTTTCTTCGTGACATAACTTAGATTAACGTAGATAATAGTCCTATGATGGAATAATTGTCTCGGCGAAAATTGTATCTCAATAGGTACTATTTAGTAGGCATAAAGTTATAAGCAGAATAATATTTTGCTAATCCCTGATTGTAATTGTTATATTAATTATTTAGAAAGCTTTTAATCGTATTCATCCAACCTACTCCACCAATTGAAATTCGGTCTTGGCTCGCGCGCCGTTAAGGCCCAGATACACGGGCGAATAAGAACGCCG
Organism: Acleris emargana; assembly: GCA_927399475.2. Classification (NCBI taxonomy): domain Eukaryota; kingdom Metazoa; phylum Arthropoda; class Insecta; order Lepidoptera; family Tortricidae; genus Acleris; species Acleris emargana. The sequence goes on along the minus strand of OV656841.1, from coordinate 12,503,888 downwards.
TACTTATGGCTCGGCGACCTTACTCGCCCGTGTGTCACTCTACGTCCGCGACCTTCTTAAGGTAAACTCGGACGAAAAAGGTCGTCGAGCTTTAAGTACGCGTACTTACTCGACCGTCTATCTGGGACTTTATTGTCACAGTTCTGACCTTACCTTACCTTCTTTACTGGTAGCAGTTCGTTACTAATATTATGCATGGTACGATTATGCCATAACATAATAATCAACAAGGTTTTAGAGTTGCTGGTAATTCTGTAGCTCTACCTACCCCATTTTGGGAATGGAGGCGTGAGTTTATGTATGTATGTATAATCGGTGGAAGTAATATTCTACTCGGCGATATTACTATTCTGCTATTGCCAATGATTGCCAAATGAATTTTATGCGTTATGGCAGTTATGCTAAGTAGGTATACTATTTTGCTAAAATATAATTCGGCTAAAAATGTTTTGGACAATTGATATGCCAGATAAAGAGAAGAAGTGCCAGATTAAAATATCACTCAATAATTTTTGTATGACAATAATTAAAACGTGTTTGCATTGTTGTGTTCCGGTTTGGGGATAAGACAGCCGGTGAAATGACTAGCATAGAGGCATTCCATCTTAGTCCTCAGGGTTGGCAACGCATTTGCAGTCTTGTGAATGCAAATGTCTATGGGTCACAGTTTCTACTTACCATCAGGTGGCCTGTGTACTCGTTTGCCTTACCAAGCAATAAAAAAATTGATTTTTAGTGGCTACATAATTCAAAAGAGTCATAATTCCGAAACAACAACACAACACTACAAGACTTTATTTTTTGTTATCGCTTTTATCAAACCCAATCTAACCTACGTATACATACATACATACATAAACTCACGCCTTCATTCCCAGGGAGGGGTAGGCAGAGCTACAGAATTACCAACAACTCTAAAAACTTGTTGATAATTCTGTAACCACATTTAGCACAATTAGGCTAAGATGTTTCCCAGTGTATATTACGTATAGCAATTAAATTATGCATTTAATCTAAAATAACTCCGGAATAACACATAGCTTTCAGTAAAATGAATATTCAGAAAAACGTTAATCGGAATTGTAAGGTGTTCCCGATTTTCAGTATACGTAAAAATAAACATAGAAAAATTATAATGATTGATATCTCACTCAATGTCATAATGTAAAAATATTTTTACTTACTTACCTTAACTTTACTTGTAGGTAGGTACAGGAGGTAATGGAAGGTAACGGAAAAAGACGTTTTTTCAATACATATTTTTTTCATCTTTAAAGTACATGCCAAATTGCAGCTTTGTAACACAAAGAGTCTCTGAGATAGACCACGGACAGACGGACATACTTACGGCCATAGCGAAACTATAAATGTTCGCAATTTGTCTTCGGAACCATAATAAAAATAAAAAAAAACATTATTGTGTTTCACATGGAATGAACTGAACAGTCTATTGTCCGAATTCAATAGTAAGTCGGCCCTTACATCAAATGAGCTCGGTTTTTTTGTGAATACCTCTCGTAATGTCCAGCATAAATAGGTATTCTTCACTATAAATAGTGAAGAATACCTATTTATGCTGGACATTCTGCTTGTGACAGTTTTTGACTTACTTATTATGCTTCGGCTGGGCGTCCCCACTTATCATCATCATGGTATGATTATTTATAAAAAATAGCAATGTATTGTTTTTCTAGATTTATTCAAGCTATTTGCTTTAAAATTTGATATGATGTTAATACTAGTTATCATTGCATATAAAAAAAGGTCAAATAAAAAAGATACGTTCTTTATGTGGTTGTGAAGTAGTGACACCTCTTAATTTTTATCAGAATAGACCATACATTGGCCTACGTACACTCGCCAAAATATCAAAATTTTCCAGGCGATACTTCTTATCAAAAATCCCCACGGACCACGCTGATCTTTAAATATATTAAGACCACCCAGTGTTATATTTATGTACACAAGTTACAATAGCAGTGCGCATACATTGAACGTAACTCACTTGATAGCTCTTATCACTTCGACGTTTCAATGAATCTGCAAACTTAAACGATCCACTCAGAATGAGCGACGCTCAACCTTACAACTGTTCAATTAGAGACTATAACTGTGATGTTTTACATTTTGTAAGGGCAAGGACCTTTGGGTTTCTTCCAGGCTATATTTAGGTTTGTTTTGTCTTTTAAAGCCTTAGCATTCCACCGAGATATTTCTGAGTTATCTGTAGAACTACCTTTAAATAGATGTCTAGGTCCAGGCGATGATGAACCAATAAACAATTTTGTAAGGGAACAAGATAATTCTGTAATGAATTTAATTTGTTATCATCCTTCCTGCACTCCCTATAGGGTGGGGATATATGTGGGGACCCATATTTTACAAAAACCATTTCGAACACAGACCTTTCTAGGTATTTTTCAAAAAGAAATTCATAGAACGTAGCCAAATTAAAAGGTATCCGAGCCCTAGTCCGGACAACTGCATACCTAATGTTGAACGGATGGCCAACGAGGTCAAAAAGCCGCCGAGTAGAGACTAAACGTAGGTTGACGAAGGGCAGGTATTTAGGTCAGGTGGTCCAACGAGCTGGTGAAGTTGATGGGAATGCTACAGATGCGGGAAACGCAGGCGCAGTACCGTTTGTTGTGGCAAGCTGTTGTAGCCAAGTCAGTATTGATAATACTTTTCGTCATGTCTGCGATGACGAAATTAGGTATTTTGAACCCGACACATTCAGTTAATCACTATTAATTATGTTATTTATGAATGAGTGGATAAAAACATCATCAATGGTCGGCACCACTTAATTGCCTTATTGTTAATTGAAAAGAATGATTAAAACTGCAGATAATGTAATGATTTGTTTATTTATTTCGTAATTCTGTCTCGAGGTCAGCATCTACATGTAGCTATATACACAGAACACGGACACAAGTAAGCGTTTGACAATCAAAACAATTATTAAGTTATGAGCTTTAAGTTAGTATTGGCATAATTATTTTGGCATCCTCCCCATGCCTACAAATTATGATATGGATATCCACTTCTTAAAATGATATAATTATTAAAAAGCAATATAGCGATAATTTCTGTTCTCCCTCATAAAATGCTAGAGTGTCAAAACATAACTTTAGTACTTTTTTAATATTACTTAGTTATGTCTTTTGTTGTCACTGTCAAACAAAAAACAATTTAAATTAAATTATAGTAAAACTAGAGTACCTATCATTAGTACTCGACTGTCTATTGCAATCACACTCGCTCTGGCATCTGTCAGTATGTTTGTTATGAGCATACCTGGGATAACTCGGGGCAAGTTCTAGGGATTTGATATCGATAAAAAAATGTCGATATAATTAAATTAATACATGTGCACATTGAACATTCTCGATTACTGTAAAGAGTTTCGATGTCATATCTGATATCGAGCCTCTTAAGATAATAAAAGTATGCGAATGTCATTTCAATCAAAATGACAATTTACTGTCAGTGCCATTCATATCTTAGAGTAAGAATAATATACGAGGTAGGTAATATTCCGCTACGTTTGTTACAAAGTCCAAAATAATCATGCCGCCCAAGGAACATCCACGCCCACGCGATAGTTATATTAACTCGTGGATTTGTGAATATCCTGACATACAACTACGTGAGTCAAAATTATTTTACTCTAAATGTAATGACAGTTTTCTCCAGAAAAAATACAATGTCACGCGTCACGTTAAATATATAAATATTGTATCGACATCTTTTTTATCGATATCAAATCCCTAGAACTTGCCCGGAGTTATCCCAGGTATGGTTATGAGAGTGTGAAAGCAATATACAGCAAAGTACTATTAATATTCAAGTTCCACAGTAACTAGTTTATCTACGCTATGCTCTTGGACATATTATGTCTATAAAAAACAAAGAGTTACTCACATTAAAATAGGCACAAGGAAATGACTAGTCGCTAAACAGACGCTTATTAAAATACATTGTGACGTATACTTTATTGACTCACTCCGAAATTCTTCTTAACGAGGTATTCCTAATTTGAAAAGTCAATCAACTTTTACCGGGATATTCAAACTCAATTAACATACATATACTATTTAAAATGATAACGCAATATATAGATAGGTACATATATAAACTCACGCCTTCGTTTCCAGAGTGGGTTAGGAAGACAAAGCTACAGAATTACCTACAACTCTAAAAACACAACTAATACCGCGTAAATACTGCTTTAACACAGTTGAAAGATCTTACACTCCATTCCTTAGTATCTACAAGAAAGTGCACAGTTCCCAATTAGGAAACATTTTTTTCATAATTCATATTTACAACAAGCACTATTTTATATAAAACATTACTTAATTTATTACGACAAGTCGCTACTCAACTATAAATCACGCTCTATTTCTATGGAAGAAGGAATCAAAACATGGAAACACATTTAGAACACGATTGATATTCACTGGGTAACTTATTTAAAATATCATAATAACTAAGTAACAAACTTATACGTCATCAACAATTGTCGCCAATGCCGAACCTAACTCGATCATCAGAACCGATTTAACAATTGAAACACAACTCCGTGTTTTAAAAATCGATATAAACTTAAAAATGGCTAGTTGTTTTGGCGCGCGTCAACAATGTCCTCTTTCCTAAACCTTTTCTTCAGGCATTTGCAGTGGTAAACTCGCTTCTTCGATCTTCTTGTTTGCCGCAACGGCGGCGTTAGCGAGCGCCTGCCTGTGCCTCTTCTTAGTTCTCTCTTTGTGGAAGAATAGCCGCAGATAGTGGCAGGGGAAGACGACGCACTCGCCTGCCGGCTCTTCGCCATCGATATAGACTCCTCGCACGAGGACCGAGTTGGAGCAGTTTAGAAGAATCAACAGCATCAGGCTGACGATGTGTGTGCACCAGTTGCTGAGTTTCGGCGCGTCTGTTAAGATATTTAATTAGTTATAGTAAGAGTAGGAACGTACTATAGTTAGACGTTTTCACAATTTTTGCACATTGCTCTTATTTTGATAGGTATATTGAAAATACTTAGGTGCTTTTTTTCGGTTATTATTTACCACATGCTTACACGGTGAAGGACATCATTGCTAGGAAATTAGTAATGTTGTGTGCAAAGTCCTGAAACCGTACTAGGACCGCGTAGGAAACATGCGTAGAGCTGTGGGAAGTAAATAGCCTAAATGTTATGTTTACGAGTACGTATTCCAAACCAACGTGTTAGCTGTAACCTACTCATCGATATCTAATGGCCGAATTAATAAACTGATCTCGACTATAATGCTATGACATACAAGTGACCAATATACTGTCAGTTGCGAGTGTAAGTGTGATAGCAATAGTCAGTTGACCGATATTAAGAAGCTGGGAGTACCTACGTACTGGCAGTCGCCTGGTATCCTCCAACGATTAGTCCTATAAGCCTGTGGGATGGTAACGCACGAACTTGTTCTATAAAGATAGTGCCGAAAGAGTGCCGTTATACATGTATATCTAAGCCGTAGTTATAAGCTCCAATGACTCACCAGGAAACAAATAGACGTCTAGCAAGCCCCAGACTCCTCGCCACACGTTGACGGTGGCCAGGAAGGACACGAGGTGGTACGTGTCGGCCAGCAGCAGCCGCGGCGCCCCGCGCAGGCGCGCCGCTCCCCAGCGCACCGGCGCCTGGAGCGCGAACGTCGCTACCACTAGTGCGTAGCCCGCTATCTGGTAGACGAAGACAGAGGCTGTATTATGAAGTGACCAAACCTGCCAAGTACTAAGCAGTAATGGATGTAATTAATGTCTTGCATGGAAACGAGCAAGTTTGGCAACTACATAAAATACGGCTTGAAGAGTTTATGGCGGCGGTAGCTTATATTATAATTTTAGGTGTAGTGTATTCACTACAATTAAATAAATAAATAAAATAAATAAATAAATATCAGGGGACAATCTCACACCAATTGACCTAGTCCCAAACTAAGCTCTAGGCTTGTACTATGGGTACTAGACAACGATATAAATACTTATATAGAGAAATAAATACTTAAATACGTAGAAAACATCCATGACTCAGGAACAAATATTCGCGCTCATCACACAAATATCTGCCCTTGCCGGGATTTGAACCCAGGACCGCTCGCTTCGTAGGCAGGGTCACTACCAACTAGGCCAGCGCGTCGTCATACGACATGGTATTTTGGTAGATGGGTCAAACGCACACAAAAAACAAAAGTTGTCTCTCCTGTGGTCAATAGTTAAAGGCTTGTGTGCATATAAGATATTATGTTTTTATCTGATCGGGCCAAAGTAGACCTGACGCCGTATATGCGGATATGGGTTCAGCTAGAAAATTAGGCCTTAAAAACGTTACTTCGGGTATGTCCACAGGAAAGACGCGGACCTAACTCTGCGTATGACCCGGATGCGTTTGTATTTATCTTGTTTTGTCTAGTAGGTGGGTTGGGCATCTACTGACTGTAGTTGACTTTAGTCTGAGGTTTGACTGAAGTTGACTTCTTTACTTCATCTTGACTTTCTTCTTGACTTCTTTAGAAGTAGAATTAGTTTCCTGCTACTCCCCTATATGTCATAACCAATATGATATACATAAAATATACATAAAGTTACAAACTCATTAAACCACTTTACCTTGTGGATTTTTCATTTTTTATTCTTTTTACAAGACTACAATTACGTGGTCGTTTGATGTAAGCTTAAGGTAAATATGTGCATGACATATAATAATTAGTGACAGAGATCAGCGTCATAAAATACGTGTACGCATAACGTCATAATGGGTATAAGCTGGGTAAACACGACTTTATTGCACGTTTGAAATCACCATACTTCCCCAAGTGTTCATTCTTATTTGTCTAGCTGATAGGTAAGTGGATATACCTTTAACCAGACAGGGACATCTCTTTTTTCTTAATAACTGTTAATCTAATCCGTATTGATTGGATATAGAAATTCACTCAGGCACATTATTTTAAAACTACCTTTCTACATAGATCGCATACCTGCCCTTAATTTAGGTCTTTTTAGGGTTCCGTACCTAAAAAATAAAAAACGGAACCCTTATACAATCACTTTGTTGTCCGTCTGACTGTCTGTTAAGACCCTTTATCTCGGGAACGCGTGAAGGTAACGAGTTGAAATAAAAATCTTATACTTTGGTCTACAGTTCCTCGAAGCTGTGAAAAAATCAAACTCCAACATTAACGTAAAAAAAGATACGGCCGTTTATGCCGCAAAAAACGTGTATTTCGATGTTAATTGACTTAACCGTGTCATGTCCGGAACCCTCGGTGGGAGAGTCCGACTCGCTCTTGTCTGTTTATTTTTTATTTTTAGAGCATAATTGCCGCTGAAAGAGTCTAATCTAGCTATAAGTTTACACGACAAAATACTCTTAGACCAAAATATTAAACAACCAAATTTTACTTTTAAACTTCATACGAAAGTTACGGCTATTTAACAAATAATAAACGACGACGTCAAATGTATCTTCCCGAGCAGTATCCGTATCACCTTTATGGCCGAGCTTAGTTAGCAAACAGCTGCCTATTAAATATAGACTGTTCGTAAATAGAGAAACGGAAATATACCATTTATTGTTTATTTACTTTGCGTACGGAACATAACACAATTAACTGTTTATCATTAAAATAGGAAAACGTTGCGAAGGAAGCGAGCGAGAGTTTATATTCCTTTTCCTAATATGACCACGTAGGTTCGTTAAGCAGCTCTTTATACATTAACACATTCGGGCGCAATACTTTATTTGGTCCATTTTGTACGAAAATTAAGGACACTGGAATTTGTGATGAGGTAAGTTAGGTTAGATAAGCGGTGGATGCGAAAAGAACAAGACCGGTCTGAGTGGAGAGCATTGGGGGAGGCCTATGTCCAGCAGTGGATGTCTTTCGGCTGACATGATGATTATGATGAAGTTAGGTAAGGTAGTGGCAGTGGGCCGGTCATGTGTGCCGCAGACCCGACGACCGTTGGAGCAGTCGTGTTCTTAAGTGGAGACCGCGTCTCGGCAACCGTCGTGTAGGACGCCCTGGGCCAAGGTGGAGCGCTGATTATGCGCAGATTGGCCTGTGTAGGCTGAATGAGGGAAGCTGAAGATCGGAAGCAGTGGCGTGCATTGGGAGAGGCCTTTGTCCAGCAGTGGACTAATGCGGGCTGATAATGATGATGATGATGATGATGATTATGATGAAGTTAATTTTGTAAAAAGAAAGGGTCTAATCAACGTCAAAGGGAGAACAGTGCTAGGAGAATTATGTCATCTACGTATACTTCACTTTTGACTTATTCCGTTAAGCCTACTTATTGCAGTAAAAATTGCCACATTGGTAGGTATTACAACAAAGACAGCCGTATATACCCTTTACAGCTGTGTCCAATGAAGGAAAATTCCAGTCCTATAGGACTACCACTAGGCACTTTAGTGATCCATATTTGTATGCTGTACCCCTTTAACCGGGTAATTTTTTTCATGTATGATATTTATTACCAACTAAGTATGAATTAATTAATAGAAAATAACCTCGTGCTAGTTATCTTTATCACTCTCGGAATAAACTCACGAAAGCACCACAAACCTAGAGCGCCGTTGTTTACCAGTCACCAAATAATGTTATCGGCATAAATGGGTAAATGAACTGCAAGGAATATTCTGTGACATAATTTGTGTAACGATAAACAGAACACATGTCGGCTAGGCAGCGGAAATGTAATGCAGGGATGGCTACATTCTTCTATGTCAAGGATTTTATGGGTACATAATTAAAAAAGTGATAGAATAAATGCTAACAATTATGTTCTAACAATTTTAATGAAATTTGGTGTTGGTATCTATAGCTTAAGCTAGCTTGAGCCCTAGGGAAGGACATTTTACTTTTTGTATCGGAAACTTGGACAGTACCAGCTTGAATACCGATAATAAACGATTCCTATGCGGATGGAGTCGCGGGCAACCTCTAGTAAGTATAATTGGAATGGTCGTAAATAAGTATGTTGACGTGCATTCAATCATTTATTTGCATCGAATCCATACATGTTTGTGTATAGCTACTATTTTTAGATGGAATGGATAGAAGGTGTTCTTCAGGGTTTGTACTCGTAATATAATAATACGATATTTGACGTTTGTATTTTTTACCTTTTTTACGCCAACAAACCAATATTTACCACTTTATTATCTAATGCGTTTTCTTCGAAAAAAATATGTTAGTAAATCCGTCGTAATAACATATTCTGAAAATAAAACAACGCGCTGTCTATTTTGTTTCAAAAGATACTCTTTAAAGTCAGGACGGACGGATGGACAGCGTAAGCATATTAATAAGGTCCCGTTGGGCTTCCTTTGGGTGCGGAAACAAAAAAAAACGCAGCCTGATTACCAAAAAAATCGACTAGCCTTCACTTGATCTTTAGGAGACTCATAACCTTTTTCACTACGACCCCAGAATTTGTCTTCGTGGATTAAATGCATAATTACATTACGTCGGCTTAGAGGGAAAACCTGCTTAATCCGTTTTTTGGATTTAGCAGGTTTGCACTTTAAACAGATGAAATAAAGTGCAAATCTGCTAATTCTTAAAAAAGGATTTAGCAGGTTTTCACTCTAAGGCGACGATTAATTACTGATCGCTTTTAGACAAAAATGAGTAGCTATTTAGGTACTTAATATTAAAACGAAGACATGACAGAAATGTAATGCAACTGGCGACTCTCAGGTTACTTGTTACAGCGAAGACTCACGCACGTCGACTATTTCATTTCCCGACGAGCAATAATTATGTCAACCCTAGCTCAACGCGATTAGTGCACAAACAGTGCATTAAGTTGTATAAAGATAAGCCAACCTTGAGGCATGCCTTCCTTATTTACCATGTTGCTTAAGGAGCTCATAGCTGTAGCTGTAGCTGCTGACCAGCGAAAGCTTAGCTGAGGCCCTATCCAAAATGCATTACGCTAACTAGCGTTTCTAGTCGTTTCGTTTTTAAACCAATCGCATCACTAGTAGATCACGTGACTCTTTATATCACGTCATCTACGAGTGACGCGATTGGTTTAAAAACGTAACGAATAGAAACGCTAGTTAGCGTAATGCATCTTGGACAGGGCCTCGGTACAGCATAAAAAGCAAGCACTGCATTTTTGATATTGTCATCGACATAATAAAATAAAACCACTTCGCCATTACTTTGATTAAAGTAATATAACCTCACTCCCACAACGAAGACGACTCTACCTCATATGTTTTAATCCATCAAGCCGTTTATGCCGCAGAGCGTGCCAAAGACATAGACGTAGATATTCATAGGGTTCCGAAGTCAAACTAGGAACCTTTATAGTTTCGTCATGTCCGTCTGTCTGTACGTCTGTCTGTCAGTCTGTATGTCATACTCTCATTTTCTCAGAAACTATTAAAGTTACAAAACTGAAATTGTGTATTCGTATCGATATTTATACCGTGCAAATCAATGATGAAATACTTAAGTAAAAGGTTAAGGACCAAAAAGTTGGACCACAGTTAAGCGCAGTTAACCATACAAACTACGAAGTCGAAAAAAGTTCCGTATTTCGACGACAAGTATCCCTACCATTGTATGGCTAATTTTCGTGTCACAATGGCAAAGTTTCACAGAAAATTTTATCGAGTGAGTTAGCGTTGCCAACTTTTTGGTCCTTACCCAAAAAGTTTTTTTCACTTCTCATGCTCGTAAAGTACTTCTTTATGCTGGGTATAGGCTGCATAAAATCGCATTTTATGCTCTAGTGCATAAAGTAATTTCTTCTTTTAAGACTGAGGCAATAAGGCCTTACAGCCACATACACAATACACCTTCATTTAATTGATATATTTTTATGAGATTTAGGTTATATCTTATTTTAATTACAATATAATGTAATACTATCTAAATACTTTAAGATTAATACGGGCGTGCATTTACGTAAAAAAATATAAGTAACGCAAATATTTATAATAACTTGGCATTAAGGCTCAAACCATAGTGTCCATAGTCAAACATCACATAGTTGAAAATTAAAAAAAAAATAAGAAAAATTGTGTACTTAGCGGGAAGCTAATTATTCGTCAAACAAAATTAAAAACTAACTAAATTTGTTGTGTTGCGGTTGAAAATTCAATAAATTATTCGTAAGTAATTGAACAATGTCTTCAAGTAGTGATAGTGACGATCAAAAAATGATTTCGCCTGAGACTTTAATGGACAGAAGTGCGAAAAATGTAATTGAGCAGATATTGCCGCCTAAATCGAAGAAAATCTATCTCAGCACATATGAAGGTTTTATGATTTGGAGGAACCAAAAAAGCGTAAACACGTTTGCGGAGTGTTTTTTTTTAAGCTAATTTGACGAACTGTCGAAGAAATTACATTTTATGCGTGATAGAACATATGAATTATATTATAAAAATTAATTAAATTTTCTTGTATATGCTTAATCGTTGTTTTATTTCCTTGCAATCGAAGTGAAAAGCAGAGTGTAAAACTCGAGCATAAAACCCATTTTACCCTCGACGTGACCATCCACCCTCGCCGTACCGGCTCGGGTGGCTATATGCACGTCTCGGGTAAAATGGTACGTTTTATGCACTTGTTGTACAATCTACTATTTTAGAGTAAAGCAAAGGATATTTTATGACTATACTACACGTATATTTTTTTCCCCAAAGAACCATCTTCTTTGGACCATCCGTTTGTAATTCAAAAAGGTTTTGTCACCATTCCTTCTTCATTGTTACGAGTAATCAGTAATTGTTATTTAGTCGGTTCATAAATCCCAAAGCCCAAAGTCAAAAGCGTAAAACAGGATGAATTTAATCAATCATGATGGTATGAGTCAAGACATATGACACCAAGTTGTTACCTGGAAGGTTATTAAAGGATCAGTGTCAGGGTTTTAAATTAGTTTCCAGAACAGTAGCGTCGTATTTCGTTAGCTAAGTAAGATCATTGCTCCTTGGCAAATGTTTGTGTGCTAAGCGCGTTATTTATTCCCGAGTCTTGTTTTTTTTTGTGTAACATCTATCTCTCTATATAAGTATAATTTATCGTTGTTTAGTACACATAGTAAGTACAAGCCTAGAGCTTCGTTTAACTAGGTCAATTTGTGTAAGTTTGTTCCCTGATATTTAATTATAAACACAAGAAAAAAAGTTTTTTTAATTAATTGAGATTTTTATGTAGGTATTCTTTTTTGTTTCTGATTATGTCGTTTTAAAAATTATGAAACCGAATTTTATACCTATCCGGTTTACCAGTTAAAATAAAATCAATTTAAACTGAAATTAACACAATTCTATTTTTTTGGTCATTTGCGAATTACAATATTAATTGTATATTATTTAAAGTTTGCCCTTTTCATGATTAACTTTAATGTACGTTAATATTTAAGTTCATTTTACACTGTTTCCCCTGTTGACTATTTACTGTGAAATGTTTAAATTTAAATGTAAGTACCTATATAATTATAGCTGCTCTGTAATTAATAATATCTTTAGAAGATTTAAGTGTTTATATTGTATGCCCTTGTAAGGGCGTCATGGACAGCGCCTCTATTCTAGGCGGGAAAATCCGGCTGTGCCCGTTATGGTATTGTTTTAACTCGGTCGGCAATAACTGACAAGAAAATGGGCACTTTCAAAACGTTGACAACACGATAACAGCACATAAACGATTTGGTTTTTACCGTGGTGAAATAGAGGGCCTGATCTTATATCTTTTAACACCACTATTTGAATATTACTATTAGCCCAACGGAACCCTGACCCACTATAGAACGGTGTCACAATGACGTTATAAAACACTGACGCTTGACACTTTTCACGACTTGAATCATAACGTCACTGTGACTGAGTTCTATGGTGGGTCAGAGTTCCATTGTACTGATAGTACATGAACATGACTATACAATTTGAGGTGCTTGCTTTATTAAGGCCCTGTCATCCCGGCTCATAGACACCTCCGGAGATCCTAGAGCTGATGCTTACCTCTCCTAAAGAATTGGGCTAGCTATCCAAAGAGGTAATGCAGCCAGTGTAATAGGGACCATGCCGCGAGCGGACTTGCTAGATGGGGTGTTCTTTTTATAGTGGTGATTATTATTTACATCTTTAATATTTGAGTAGCTTAGTTTTATTTTAATTTAAATAAATTAGTTTTAACTTTTACATGTACTCGTAGTACCTATAATTTTAATTTATTGAAACAATGTTTATGTATTGGTTTGTTTATTTCTTAATCTGAGCTTAACACATCTAAATATGAGTAGTATTTAATCACACGACGAGCTTAAAATAGATAAACAATTATCCAATTCACCTTCAGGCTAAGGGGTAATGAATGAGGTAAACGCTCCGCTCATGTTTACTAATAAACGTCGTATTTCTGTCCGTCTGCCCACGTGGCAATTTAGCCAATGTCACAGTGGTATTGAACGTGAAACCGCCTCGCATCCTGGTTAACCGGGTTCTTGCGAATGTTAGAAATTAAGTGACCGTTTATCAGAACAGCGAGATGCGTCAGCGTTCTAAAGTTGGGTCCACACTATGCGCGTCAAGTCCCCGAACACGGCGGCGTCCGCGCGCGTGGAGCCGGGGTCGAACGTTGCCGCGCTCGAACGTGCCGCAGACCGATCCGATCGTTATCGGTTTTTGAGACGGCATCAAAGGAGCTCGCTTGCCCGCATTGGGACTGGTCTGTGTTATCCGCCGCGGGTTAGATCACTGCCGCGCGCTGCAGCCGTGTTCTAGGATTAATTTCTTTAATAATGGGCTCGCGTGGCAAATGAATGTTCGAGGCGAACATTGGCACGCGCGGCCGCCGCGCGGCATTTATACACACCTTTAGAAGTCTATGAGTGAACCGGGAATTCCGACATTGAAAATGGAATGGTCTGACTGCGGTTTAAAAAAATGAGAGCATAACGTGGCCCGTGTTACAGTAAGAAATCGTACGATGAAAACGATAGTAGTATAACTAGAGGCTTAGACAAAATGCATAACGTCATCGATATGTCAATGATAGCGATTTTGACACAATATATGGAAGTGACGCGCGATCCGGCAGCTTACGTCATTCCTATACATTGTCTCGCAGAATCAATACATCTTGTGTAGGGCTACTGGGAAAACGAAACGAAATGTGATTTTTTATCTCCCTCTCAACTCCCCCAATATTTAGCCAACCTGACAGAGATACGTGATTCGACATACATTGCAACGACTTTCTAGGTCACTGTCCTTCATATAATTTGGTACCCCATGTCATCATGGCTGTGTTTATGAATTTAATCGTTTAAATTGACATGGTTACCACCATAGTCCTTCTTTTTCTAGACGGTCACATTTTTCATATCTATTTACCACATATTATTTAAAAACATTGAATCATTACCTTTTAAAACAAACAGGTCGTACAAGATGTTTGTTTCTGTTGGGGGACTCAAGACGGTCGAGAGGAAGAGCCAATTGTTTCACTGGTAAGTGGTCACTGACTCAATGGCACGGAGTAGTATCAGTATGACCCATATGCGGAAAGAATTCGTTCCGAACTATTTCGTATGAAAATTATGGAAGTTCAAATGTTTTTTTAAAAATTAAACGCGAAACAAGCATTTGTCGAGTTAGGAATACGACAAAAAAGGAAGCTTACTAATAAATTAAGTAGTGATTTTTACCTGTATATCAGGGACCGAACCCCTTACTATTTTAAGACGGCTTGTTTTAGATACCATTACGTTTTGGTAATCCATCCAACAGCTGAGCAGTAACGGCTAACCCGCGCGTTTGAATTAATTCGACTTAACCCCAAACCATAACTTGCTATTGAAGGGTTTTTAAAATTAAGCGGTTCCGATTGCGTTTCAACTCAATTGATCTCAACTTAATATACACTCGATTTATTATTGCATGCATTTTGACCGACACGCGCGCGCCTTGGCTCTGGCGAGTTTGCAAGTAGAATCTTTAATGTCGCCGGCCTGATTGGGTTAAACCTAACCCAAAGGTAAGAGGTTAAAATGTAGGAAACACCAACTTATTTAAAACCCTTACCCAAAATCCCTTCGTTGTTAGGGTTAACCCGCTGGAAATTTAGCTAATCAAACGATTAACCGTCAAACGGGTTAAACTAAACCCTTCGAAAGGCTTAAGCAAAGGAGGTCTTGTGGTCCCTGCTCTATATATGTAGACGATATTTCAACAGTTAGCGTTAAGGATCTTTTCTATGATTCTCTGAGGCCCTAGCCAGCCAATATGCATTACGCTAACTAACGTTTCTATTGGTTTCTTTTTTAAAGCAATCACGTTACTGATAGATCACGTGACTCTTCGTATCACGTCATATAGCAGTGACGCGATTAGTTTAAAAACGAAACGAATAAAAACGCTAGCTGGCGTAATGCATCTTGGATAGGATTCCCTGAGCAGAAAAGTCAATATTACTTACGATAGAGGTCCAGCAGGAGCGCACTTGATCCTCGGGGAAGAGGAAGATGTCGAGCAGCGCCCAGGAGCCGCGCCACACGAACACCACCAGCGAGCCCACCACCGCCACCGAGAACACGCAGTCCAGCACGTACAGCGCCGTCTCGCGCGTGCTCTGGAACAACACCTTTCAACTTCAATATTTTGTGACAGATGTAGTAGTATCCGGTTCCAAGGACCATTTATGTAGCAGTGTAAGCTGTTAGGGCATTTCTTGGGAGGAAGGTAGGTGTCTTAGCAATAGTTAATAAAATAAAACAGCTGTTGCTGAGAATGTATAAGTAATAATTAAGCACTTGTAACGGAAGGAATGAATGTAAATAGCCATGGTCGGAAGGAATGACTTCACCAACCTAATAACTAAACCTAGACCATGTTCTGTTAGAAATGCCAAGAGTACACTTTAGGTCAAAGTCGCTTTAATCCTTATTTCAATGGGATAAGATTCAAAAGTATATACATATCTTTGTACTCAACTTCACATATCATATGACATCGTATGTTGTCGAATAAGTTGGTTTTCGTCTTGTTTACTCAAACAACTTAAGGATGGGTACTAAAACTGGCTGAGAAAGCAAGATAAATACGAATATTTCCGACCAAAAATGATGTAGTACACGATTATTAGTATTGACAGGAGGGACAATTTAATTCAGCCGCTAAACCGCTGAACCGATTGTAATTAAATTTCGAATGGACAAAAAAGTAGTAGTATTCATAGTTTAACTATAAATACCGAAGCAGGACAGAGAGTCCTTTTTATTACAGAACATTAAACTTCTCCCAAGGGATTGTGATAATCGGCTTCTACGTGGACGATGTCGCACTGCAACAGTACCCTTACCATGAGATACAATTACCGTACTCGCTAGTGAGTACGGTAATTGTAACTAACGGTAAAGGTACAGATGGCACATACCATATGCTTTGACAGATTTCTACAGTTGCTAGCATTCGTAAAATGAAACTTAGCTAGGCCATGATGTCGCTACTTAAAACGGGTACGAAGACTGATCAAGTGGCACTTTAACGGAAAACTAGTTTAGTATAGAAGCAAGATGGGTTTAAACAAAGTAGAATAGATGAACTGGAACCATTTAGGACGAACATTTTAGCATATACATGTATTATATAATAATAACGTCAATTTGAAAGGTGGAGCAGCACGCCTTCGTGGATTAATAACACTATAACTGGGGCTTTATTCCAGATTGTATTTTCCCCTATCATTACCATAATTATAAAAAAAAATCCTTTTCTAACTTTCACAACATGATTTATTTTCAGCGGTAACGGTTTTGAGAGTTAATTAGGTTTTATAAGCACTAGGATTTCCATCTAGGTAGGAATAAAAATAGCCAAGATATAAGCCTTCAAAGATTTGTTTCTATTTTTTTCTAGCAAAAAAGAATTTATCATGGATTTTATATGGCCGACCTATTACATCACAGTGCATATCGGACCTAGACTAATTATCAATTTAAAATCCTTGTATCAACCGTATTTCTTAGCCGATTTTATTTTATATTATCATTTTTTGTTGAGAAATGCGATTTAAAAATCCATGCATATTCCCCGGTAAGGGTTGATATATATTATACAGTGTACATTTCAAATGAGGGTTACACATTTGTTAGTAGTAGTCCGCTGTCTGTCAGCCAGTAAATCTGGGGTCCCTAACGGAACAGTTTTTATAACCAACTAGAGGACGCCGGCGGCTTTGTACGCGTATAATTAATATCCCGCCTCTTAGTGCACCCCTGGACCTCATAAGGAACCTAAGTGCCAAATTTGGAATCTCTAGACCCAGCTGTCTGGGCTGTGCGTTGGTATATCAGTCAGTTTCTTATTTTTAAATTTAGAATATAGGGGAGTTAAACCGGTAAAGTGCTCGTTGGACTTGCATACCGAGGGTCACACACAGTGCCATATCGTCAGTGAAACTGCAAAACCGCGTAAGTAACATTTTAAATAAGGAGCAAAATGCACCTTTTTAATAAGACAGTAAGGTTTATTTTGCTCTATCATAAATTTGTTAGTTACGCGTTTTTGCAGTATCACCGACGATATCTAGTTGATTACCGGTCCACTTGTCCCACTATTTCAATAACTGCGCTTTCGGTAAATAAAGAAACCGGTCAAATGGGAGTCGGACTCACGTGCCATGGGATTTGAATCGACAAATTCTCACTTTGCCGGTTTTTATTTTTGTCGGTTTACTTTAAAGGTTGCACTATAATTTATTTTATTTCAGAAAATTTGACGCTTATATTTATTACGGTTAAAAGTAAAGAACAGATAAAAGTTAAATAAAACGGGTATTATATTGAGATTTCCCTTTTTTTAAATTATTTGACCTTCGTTTTAACATATATTGTGTAAAACAATCTCAACCAGCTGATGAACAGCATAAGATTAGTAGTTCGGTCCTAAGCTTCGGCGTAAAATATATTGCTTTTGATATGTTTTGTTACTTTTAATTCAGCCACCATTACTGTCAAGTAAATAAGAGCCATCGGTGTCAATACGATCTTACGTCAAAGGCAATCTGATAGAAACGAGACCGAGGCCGAGTCGAACAGAGGCCTTGCTATCTTATTTGGTATGGTCACAGGTACCACTTACCTTTTATATAACTAGGTGCGTCGTTTAAATACAATAGTACTGGGCTTCTATTCCCCACGGTAAGAACCATACCGTGTTTGAGCTGTTATCGTATTGTCACCGTTTTGATAGCTCTTATTTACTTGACAGTAATGGCGGCTGACGTCATAACAATACCATAACAGATTAATTACGATATCATTTTTACCGCCTAGAATACCGGCCCTGTACACATAGCAAACTTATCTTCTTAAATAGTTTAGTTTCCGAGATGGATCATCAATAGAAAAGTAGCCCTCATTTTTATTTCTGTATAAAAAGGTATTTTATTAAACATTTTACTGTACTTTTTTACGACACTTATTCTTTTTGACGCAAGGGATTATTCCATTTTGGTTTCGGGTGAACTTTCTACATAAAATACATTGTATTTAAATTCGTCTGCAACATGACCGTGCGGCTTGAGATTTCCTTAAGCCAATATAACGAGGTGAGGTGAACAGCCCGAGAAGGTCGTAGCGCTGCTACGGCGTAACCGCGTAGCGCGTAGGCATTATTGGAGTACTCGGAGGTTATTTATACGGTTTCAGAAAAAAATACATTTCTAACTTATGAAAATTTGGACAAACAAAGCCAATTTTAAATATTTACTATTTCCAACATCAATAAATTCAATAAATTTTACACTGCTCGGTTTTTATTATTAAACCTAACCCTGTACCTACCTTATATACCTAACTTATCACCAGGGATCGGAAATTCGGATCCATATTTACCTATACTTTAGCGCCGGCTTTGTTGTTCAGTTGTATGGAGGTGGACTCAATCATATAATTCATATAAAATTTCCGGGATTTCAAAATAAATAAATTACACCGGCATTCATTCATAATTATTTATTTATATTAACTGTTTGAAGTTATTTTCCATGTTTATGTTAAACCAAATGTTATTTAATTTACCTGTAACTTATTAACCTAACGAATTTATAGGAGCAAAACAGAACGTTTTATCCTACATGTAAAGTAATTATTATATTAACGTTTTGTAGAATCCCAAAATCCCAGAACTTAAATTATTAAAATAATATTTTTAAGAAGCCGACGCCATGTCTGCCTATCTTTTTCCGGGATTTTGCCAACTTTAGGTAAATATCGATCCGAATTTCCGATCCATGCTTATCACACAATCAGTTAACACCACAGCATGAGTTCAGTTGAGTTTGGGTCAGCATTTGGAATTCCTTACATTTTATTGCCATTTTAGATGTTTTTCCATACATGATCAATTCCGGCGTTAACCTCAAATTCAATCAGTTGGGTATCCTAGGCCCTCTGGAATTCCTGTATAGATCTCAGTGTATCCATCATCAGAATTCACTAAAAGCATCCCCTTGAAAACAACCTCGTTTGTATGAAAATCGCACTCTGACCCGTTATTTTTGTCCCCGAGAGTATAATATTAGGATACACCGAATTAAAAAAAGTATGAAAATTATATAACAATTTGAAGTTATAGGTATCATAAATTGAACCCTGCAGATAAAATTAAAAAGTATGATGCTATGAATTAATTATAATTATTACTATATGACTATAATCTGACCCCTAAAAGCGCTGCAAATTGCGCTATGCTTTTATACTTTTTTTTGGTATTATGTTTTACTCTGCCAGCTAGCTGACAGTTTAGCTGGACGCCGGGTTTTTTTTTTATAACGATTGCCTATTATTATTTTCCAAAATTGTATTGTTCTAATCATTATAGTAAAATCAATATTTGGCCGACACCATTTCTAGTGTAAGTTATCTGTGATAAATAAAATATTTCGTCATAATTTGTGTTCATTACACAAGTGATGACTAAGTTTTTCGAGAGTTTACAAACATTTATTGTAAGGAATTGATGGGAATTATCGGATTCCTTACCAATAAATCTAATGTTAAGTAGGTATTTGTGAATCTAATTTACATCAGTCAGAAGATAAGGGCTTGTAGGAAATGCGGCGTAAATTGAAGTTTAAGTGAGTAATAAGCGAATACTACAAAATAACCCATATTATAAGAATCTGCCTACCCCTCTGGGAAACAGGCGTGATTTAATGTATGTATGTATGTATGTTATAAGAATAAAATAATAATAAATTTATTTAAACAAACCACGTATTATCATGTATGAGATTATTTGTTTACGAATCGTTTGATTCCCGCCTAGATAGAGATTATATAAAATGATCTAGAAACAGAACATACTGCCGTTACGTATCGGTAACATTAGAAAATCGTCATTGTAGAAAGCTGTCTAATACCTATTCAAAATTTAATTAGTTAGTTCATTTAACACACATCGCCTTATCTGTTTATTTATATTATTTGATATAGTTAGAAAAGCAAAAATAAGGAAAAAAAGAAGACAGAAAAACCATTTATTCGTTACTAAAGACCAACTAAAAGGAACAAAATACTGACATGTCTATGTGAGAGAGAAGGCGTTGGCCGAGATTCTAGGCAATAAAAACCACATCTTCTTTGACCAGTTATCGTTTTTTCAACGTTTTGATACCTCTTATTTACTTGACAATAATGGCGACCCAGTTAGAAACAATACCATACTTAACAGGTCCAAGACGATATGGTTTTTACGAAATTTGGTTGTCACGAAATGGTTTGAAGTATAAGTATCGCTTACAATATGTCTGTAATGTAAGTGAATGCTGTCAATTGGTTTTGACTGATGTTTTTAAAATAATAATCATAAAATACTAATAACTTAATCACGATCATAAAATATACGTAAGGTATATAGGTATAAGTATTTTTTGTACCCACTTTCAACGATGAAAGCTATTTAATTTTGTCTTTTAAAGTAAGTAAGATTACTTTTTAAAGTGATTGTAAAATCAAAAATACTTTTGATTATGACATACTTCAAGTTATATTTTTATAAAAAGCGTTTATATAAAAATATAAAAGCTGTTTTTTAGATGTACCTTAATTACTGGGCAATAATTAATGTGTTTTTTCGTTTTACAAAAGTCTTATCAATATTACGTTTAAAATAATTGTCAAAACGCGATTCATGCTGTTACTAGCTCAGAAAAATAAAAATACCTTGCGGAAACTACTTATATGAACTGTTATATCTATTACAATTCACGAAACACAGGAAATTTTTAACTTTAATTTTTTTATTTTTAACTTTTAATTGTAGTACCTATGTTATTAAAAACATATATTTATTATAGATTTTGACTGTTTATAAATCAATATGTAATAAAAACTTTTTACTTGTTAATTTTTTTTTGACCCCATTAGAGGTTTTTTATTGTTCTAGTCAGGCTTAAATTACATTTACGATGAATTATAATAATGTATATTATAATTTTTACCCGATTGCCTAAGAACAATGATTGATTTTCGAGTTTATAAATTGTATGTTTCCATGTTTGTTTTTTAGTAAGTTTTGTGGCCTCCTGTAGAATAAACGGTTTCTTATTTTTTAAAGTTGGAATTTCTGTCATTCCCCGACTGCCATAGGCTATGTTTTTGGCAACTATCATGAATATTTAGATCAAAACATTTTTTGAGCTTACTTCTGTTAGTCTTATTCCTCATTATCTTATAAAACCAGAAAAAGGGGAAGGTAGTCTTTTCATTATTTTGACGTCGTAATTACCGAATATACTCATAATTACTAAGCCACGAATAAAGTTGTACGAACCAAATCGAGGCGTTGTTGTGTGAACTCCAAATACTTTTGCAAGTGCATACTATTATGTAGTATTGTGTTAAAACTTATATTTTTAAGGCATACAGCGCTCAGTATAGTTGTTATCCTCTCAGTTCATGGGCTTCGCAGTTGTCAACTTCATTCAAAGAATATTACGGTTGCAATACCCAGTCACATCGCTTAATTGATTCCGGTAAAATCTAAGGCTTTTATGACGTATGGCTTACGACTTGTGTACCAACCGTCCTGAACATGGTGGGCACGTCGAAATAGTCCTGCGGCGCGTCGACGGCGACGGCGAACGGCGCGGCGCAGATGTTGCGCAGGGAGCGCAGCGCGGCCAGCGACAGCGTCGCCGCCGCCGTCGTCGACAGCAGCGTGCGCGCGCTGTCGCCCGTGCACTCGTTCAGCAAGTTCCATACCCCCCGCCACGCCCCCACGCACGCCACCCCCGCCACGCACGTATACAACCTCGACAACACGTAATACGTCAGCCTACCCCTGTCCGGGCACAGGTACTTGCTCAGCTGCGTCTGCGTCAAACACAACAACAAGTCACAGAACAGTCCGAAAGCCGCGCACACCGCCGCGCTGCCGACCTGGTTTTCGGTCAAGATGTACAAGTCCATTAGAGACCATGTCGATTTCCAGTAGGCGACGACTGCTGGCGCGACCACGACGCTCGCGAAGAGAGCGTCGGCGAGCTCCAGCGCCACGGCGTGCGCGCGGGAGCCGCTGGCGAGCGTGTCGGCGAGTCCGGCCGTGCTTCCGCGCATGTCTGCAGCAGGAGAGTCGAGCGGCTTCTGATCGCGACTGTATTACTACTGGTAATTCTATTATCATTGCGTCCCGCGCCGTGTGCCGTGACGCGCTACAACTAACTTGTTTGCTGCGACGCGTCGCTCGACGATTTAAAGGCGCGAGCGATAAGGACTCGATCCTATTGAGCGCTATTGATGCACCTAGCGAGATAAAAGGTTCACTCGTCTGGTTGGAACAGGACGCACTCCGATATATAGCCAATTAGGTAACTTTTGTTTTGTATACATTATTGAATGTTGATTTAATGACACCTATCTAAAGTACCTACCATTTGCTTAGCGACTTATGTTTGAGCACTTCCACACACTTTCGATACAGAATTGCCAAATAATTAAGGGTTTTAAGTACGTAGTAGGTAGTTAGATTGTGGGTTGGTACGGGCTGTTATTCAGATGCCTTTGACAAGCCGCACTGCCATTGTCAAGATTAGTCCTTTTTCACTACTTCCGCTCAAGGAATTTCTAATTTGCACGCAATATCAAACTAGAAGACAGAAATTCCTATTACGATGTCGGTAAGCGCACGTAATAAAGAACAGAAGAGTAAAATCTTTACGTCGCCTTTAGAATCAATTGGATAATACGAGGCCATAGTTTATTTGAATAGTCTATTCGAATGTTTGAAAAGTGAGCAAGTCCAGTGTTCTCTTCTACAGTCAAGTATACATATTTATAAATTTACCTAGATAAGCATTTGACTTTGAGAAATAGAGTATACGTAGGTATACAACGACGGGGTTTATTGATACTGATTAGTGTAACAGAAGATAACGAGCGAAGAACTGAAACGTATATGCAACGACAACAACACGGAAGTTATACCTAGTCACTTCCTGCATTGGGTACTTTGACAGTCAACAATTATCTGTAACTGCGGCTGTCTGATGTAAGTGCGGAATTTGAATGTTTAGCGGGTGAACATAATACGAAGCCAGGTTATACATTGTCCACGTGTCATGAGTTGTGTCACATCGGGTAATATATAACTCGGCTAATTTACGTATTGTGTCAAACTGTGTAACATCCGAAGTCCTTGATGGTACTCACAGAAGCCCCGTAATTAAAAAGTGAGACTAACCACAGGTTTTGGTACAATTAGGTGTATCGATCCTGCCTAACCTAAAACCTGATGCAAAACGATAACGTTTCGAAAACTGACAAATTGTACCTTTACAAAGTAAGCTGACAACCTATCGCGTTGGCTCTAAGACCCAAAAATATTTGCAATCTTAAAATTGTAAATGCGGTCCCATCCCGTAGACGCAGACGGATTGCCTCAATGCTAGTATTTAACCGGCTGTCTTACCCTTACTCTTACACATGGTGAGTACTACACCTTGGTCGTTCTTATTCCTCAGGAATCTCAGGATAGGCCTTTGTCATTTGAAGTTACTTAATTTTTTATTATTTAAGGAATGGAGTTTGCGAACAACTTGTTTATCTTTATCACTCGAAACACACTTTTTTATACATACATACATACCTCTACGCCTGTAATCCCAGAGTGGGCTAGGCAGAGCTACAGAATTACAACTTTGAAAAGTTGTTGATAATTCAGTAACCCCATTTTTTTTATACAAAATATCTAAGTTTGGGCATGAATAACTAACAAACAGACATATAAGTATTCTTAATTCTTCGTCCTTTTAGTAGTAGTTAATGACACTATTATGGCCCTGTAACTTTTAGGAGTTATGATGAGGAATATCCCACTATAACATACCAAGTATACAACTTGAACATAGAATCAAATAGAATCTTCAGAGTATCAAGCAAGTCGCGAGTAGTTTCTCGTTATTAATTCAGCTTCTTCAGCCCAAAGAACACCAAAATCTGTCTCTGGTCATAAGGATCAAGCTATATACATATAGAACGTTAGGCCGAGGTAGAAAAAGCTAGTGACCCTCGCACTAATCGACGTAATGGCAAATCGGGAGTAGGGAACGACAACTAACCGCTTCCTAACCGCTGGATTCAAGTGGACATCATTAGGACCTTGACCTTACTGTCATACCCAATAATATCAGCTCGAGGTGGACCACAATTATATAATTGATGCGGTTAAAAGGCTTAGGTAATCGTGGCGAGGGTTCCAGATTGCCTTCACGTTGCCTTTATGCGAGTGTCACTTGTTTTGTTTGTTTTACCCTACCTACCTGTGATATTTTCTGTAATAAATTTTGACTTTGAAACTTAATAACTTAACTTAATCAGTGTGCGTTCCAATATATTTTTTGTATTAATATGATTTTTGCTTATTGATACACCATTTTTTAAATTATTTTATTTAGAACACAATCAATGTTTATACACTTTGTAGTAGTTCGATTGACATGCGAAGAAGATTTTGCATATAAATCATTTTATTGTCCAGCGAGTTTATATCTACTTTTAACTATTGGGATTGGCGAAAAAAAATAACTCCCGGTTTTTACATTCTAATTCGAAAGAATAGGTAATTTTAAGATTCCAATTTCATTAATTTTGTATTTGACCCAATAGTTTTGTTTAAATATCTTTAATTATTTAGCAGGCATTTTATGGATGACATGATTAGTTTAAACTTGGGTTGGCGTTTTCTAAGAAATTACAAAAATTAAAGGATATCTAATTATAAAAAAGTGATTGTAATAGTGTATTTAAATATACTATTTCAAGCGGTTTGCGCCTAACCCGTAAGATACACCTAAGAGGGCTTCAAGCCGAAAACGAAAGTCAAACAAAGGTTTTGTCGAAATATCCGAAAAAGAGTAATATATCAAAAACTTAAAGCAGAACGGCTTCAAAACCCTATAACTCGAAATGGTTGTCAAATTAGAGTAATTAGGTATAAAAATATGAATAATCCCATTAGGCTTACTTAAATAGGTATCTAGTTCTCAGTGAATATTACAGTTCCGTATCCAGAGGGCCTCCAACCGGATCATATCACTACGCTCTCCATCCTTCTGTCCGTCTGTCCTATCTTTTGAACCGTAACAGATAGCGGGTAAGTTTTTTTAGAGTATGTTAAATTATAAATGGTTTCCCCATACAAGAGACGTTCTTTTTTTTCAACGTATTTTATTTTTTGTTGTACAGTTTTAACTCAAAAGCATTCAATCGTCAAATTTGATATGATTATACAACAAACGCCGAAGAAAAAACGGCATGTTGATAAGTTTATTAAAAACTTTATAGACACTAGTACAGCGATACCTATACCTACACGCATCAGGTCAAAGAGCTGCTAGTGTATTTTAATAAAAAATAAAGAAAATCATGTATAGTAAAAAGCCTTTTTAGATTATAGTGTGGTTTTATATAGCTAATACTAGTTAAATAGATAGGTAAAACTACACTAATCGAATGCTTTATATTTACTAATTATTTTACTTATACGTATTACTTATTATGTATTATGGCACATAATTGGTCAATTATTACGTTTTTTTTACTTTTAAGTTTTTAAATAGATCTTCGATTCATCATCAATATTTACTAGACTTCGGATTACTCAGTGGATTAAGAGTTTTTTTTACTGAATATAAAATAAGATCACTGGTTAAAATTCTACCCGTGGTCAAGACACAACATTGTATACCTAGTTACCTGGCCAAAACATACAAGTCCGCAGCGGCACTACCGAAGAAAGTCTAACGCCAATAGACCACGCACTTACCGTTGTCTTAAACCTAGTGGTGAAGATATAGGTGGGTTCCTTCCCATCGGTGACTAGGAAGTACGGTGAAGCCAGAATGTTGCGCGAAGACCGTAGGGCCAACGCGCACGCGTAGAACAGTACAGTAAACGTCGCTATCACGACAGGCCTGGAACAAAAATGGAGACATGTTTTTATGGTAAAGAGAAGGCAAACGAGTGGACAATTAAAGCCACGAATTAGATCAACAACACCGAAGACTCCTCTAAACTAGTTATTTCACGGGCTGTTTCACACGCTGTGGCAGGCTATGACTACATCAAAGAAACTCCAACAACACCTTGCATTTTCGAGGTATTTCTACCGAATGCTCATAGGACGCCAATGGTCAAGATGCACATGGTCTTACCGATGGTACTTCTCGGCCTTAGGTACGGAGAGGGCCACGACTGTACTTCTTTAGATTTGAGCGCGATGAGGGCTCAGGCCGTGTCAGTAAGTCCCCAGCCGGTGCCCGTGCATGATGTTGTCTACGGTGTTCTCGGACGCACCGTTGTGTTGGTCAGCTTTGGGCACGATAAGAGCTACGGCCAGCCGAAGATATTGACCATGATAATCTCGGGCTTACCAATGACCTCTGTCTTAGGCATGATGAAGAAAAGAGCCCTGCCACCGCGCCATTGTTTGGTGTTGCTTACGACGATCTCGGACTCACCGGTGCGGGTCCTCAGCTTCGGGCACGATGAGGGCTACAGCCGCGTCAAAAAGCCCCCAGCCGCCACGCCAGTGCATGATGTTGGCCAGGATGAACACGTATGTGTACAGCCGGGATAGGGCGCGCTCGAGAAGCCAGTGCCCCGCCCGGCGCTCCGCTCGCCACGCGCCGGTGGACCGGCTCAGCAGGTATGACCTTCGGGAAGGTAATGCACATAATAAATAGATAGTTGCAAAAATAAAAATGTGTCTAGAGTACCACTAGTATAAGCTTAATATTAAACCGTTAATTTAAAATAAATATTACTACCAACTTATCTATTGTAATAGGTGAAAATTGCATTATCTCAATCTCAGTGGAAAAGGCAATGTAGATAGATGAACTCGTATACTTTAGAGGGTTTTAACTCCATTCTACGCCTACTATTGTATCAGACTCACGTGATTAACTCGATAAGTCAATTCCTTTGAGAGCGGCTAGTTAGAGTTTTCCGCGTCTATGCGATGTCGCAGCGGATCTCTGCAGACATCCTTGTTTTAAAAATAGGACTGCAAGCGTTATATTTAGTATATTTGAGAGAAAAGGTGCTTCTGATGCTTCAGTATTTTCTCAATCCTTCGGTGCTAGAGCGTCCACGACAAGCGCTGATCGCGCTGCCCGGGCACTGCTGAACCAGTTTCTTAACACAGTCCAAGATCTTGATGTATTTGCTGACCTGCTTCGGCGATTACAGTTCAAGATAAATTACTTGTTAAGTGTTTTTCTATAGAATCGTCTCTCTATTCTTTATATACGATATATCTTGATATTGTATAAGTTATTTATATGGACTTCTATTTATTTGTAATTCTGTGTCTAGTACTTTGGCATCAAGCTGAATTATTATTATTAATCAGATGCTCTTTTCACAATCAATAAATGACTATTAATTGCCTAAAACATTCAAGTTGTTGGTTGGTTTGTGTTTTAGGCAACTAACATTAAAGACTAAGGCTAGGCTTACTACATATTATTTATAGGCTCATTAGTGTTAAAAGCGCCTTGATTTCTACTCCTATATATGGATTGTACCTATGTAATATTGCTATGTGATTAGTATAGCCGCTTTTCGCTTATTTGCTAGTTGGCCATGCCTTTTTAAAAACATATTACCTAATTACTGTTTAACGAAAAGTGAAGCAGATGCTACGGCTAGTTTAAAAAAAAACAACTTTGGGGTTCCATGAAATTCCAGTTTAGTAGAATGGTCTGTACCTTCAGTTTCAGTTTAAACTTTTTGGTATACCGGTTTTTTACACCGGTAGTAAGAGCAATTTAACTTCAACAGTATGATTAAGATAAAGAAACAAGATCGTCTTAGACAAATTGGAATATTCTCCCTGACCACTTAAGTATTTAATATGCTAGTCAAGCTTGGCAGGTTTTTTTTTATCTCTCAAAGCATACCTTATCAAGGCGAAGCAGACGTGAATGACAATGGCGAGCACGTAGCTCTGGGCATGGGGGAACAACTGGTGTTCGATCTCCATGAGGCCCCACGTGCCACGCCACACACCCACCACCAGAGGGGCCACCACGAAACTGGTAAAAACCGCGTCTCCTGAAAACCCAAGCAAGTCAGAATAAGAATCAGATTCACGCAACAAAGATTTGAATTAAAAAAAAATATAGATGTATACGCTTAATTGTGCGTTGACGATACGACAATACGTCAAAAGCAATATTATTTTAGACACAAAAGTTTAAATGCAAACGTTTCTTTTTTTCGAAAAATTTTACCTTTTTATCGCTAGGCTGTAGTTCCACTAAAAATATTAATAGAACTCAGCTAAGTGTGTTTCGATGTTTAGCTTCAATTCCATAAATCCGGAACTGGTCATGTATTTTTAAATATTTAAACAAACGCCATTACAGTTGATGCACGTTACAAAAAATGATTAATTCAAATTCAGTCCAAATAACTCAATTCTCGATATTATTTCTTGAATTGTATGTGTATTTATCGATTTAAAAGAAATAAAACTAAAATATTTGATTTCGGAATTTCGATAAATTGTATGTAATTTTCTGGTATTGTAATAATACCAGAAAAAATTGTCCGAGATTTCAAACTTCAATTTTTTCGTTATTAAGACAGAATTATTTGTCGGCTACACAGTTAGTCAGCGCTGGTACCTGCACCGTACTCCAGTTCTTCACAGCTGCATTCGGTTTCTTGTACATCCTTGAAGGATTCATTCGAGGCTGCCTTTTCTAAATCACGTGGCTGCACCAGAGGAGTTTTCTGCTGCGGCAGCAGGTTGTCTGTAGCGTTTGAAGGCATCTAAAAGTTAAAGGTAGTCTTTAAAACTTCTATCACACTGGAACAAGGTGCACACAGGAAACAACTGTTGGCCGTTGTCGATTAACCATGCGCGTAACGTGTTTTTGTTGTCATATGTAAGCCACTTAACTTAAGAAGCAATACACACCGGGCAAAAAAAGGACCTCAGGGGCCGAATACCAAAGGAATAGAAATAAACTTATACAATAGTTCTGTCTACCGTGGCCGCGTTTACTGCTTACAAGGGTGTTTTGTTACTGACCTCAGTGTTAAATCATCCACCGCTACTAATCGATAGACAGCGACCTTCGTCAATGTACGTAGTATGAATGAATAAACGATTAAGTATATCTATGTCAATCAAACAGGCAATAAAATTGTGATTTAAACCAGTGTGTCTGTTTATTAGGTACTCTTTGAGGGCTAAACCTTTAAACCTAAGATTAAATTTGGTATGGAGATAGGTTAAATCCCGGAACATAACATAATTATAGTAGGTAAGGTCACTGACTTAAGGACTTTTTAAAACAGAAGTAAGTTCCCGAAGGAAGAAGACAAATAAGTTACACAAAAAAATATATGCCTTCAAGCAGTTAATGAAAAGAACCTGGATGACCATGTTTTTTTGGTATTTTTTCTAAATATGACACCTTGCTAAATCGATTTATCGCCCCCGAAACCACTGCACATGAAATTTCATGAAAATCGTTGGAGCCATACATTATATACATATACAATAATTGCTCGTTTAAAGGTATTAGATTAGATTTGAGGGAATGTATTAATTGAGGGTATACGTCACGCTTACAGAATATCGCGTAATGTGATGCTAATTTATGGATCATAGCTGTTTAGAATTTAGGAGACCCGTATGCCACAGCAAGGTTATGAATGTTATGATGAATGTAAACCTGTTTCGGTATTTTGTTTTTCTACTTTTAACTTCTTGGTAAATATGTAGCTCTGCCTATCCCACTCTGGGAATGAAGGCATGAAGGTATGTATGTATGTAAGTAAGAAACTTATAAATACCGACACGAGTTTAAAAAAAGTTGCAGTAGGAGAAATGAAGCAAAAATAAAATAGTTAGTTAATGGCTATTAAGTCGTTCCTTAGTGAATATTTTTTTTTAATTATTCTGAATACTCGCGCACCGAGGATTCCGTGCCACCGCACAGGAAAGTAATGAGAATTACAATATATGTATATTTATTATTTAATCACTTGTTAGGGTTATATAGCTTTTTATTACATAAAAATAAACTAAAACCAGTTTGATAATCAATCATTACAGTATAGCAAAAAGTCCCACCACAAACGAGTACCATTGTGTGGTTTTCTTTATCAGTTCCGTTTCAGTTTCACCACCACTAAATTTATTACTGAAAATACCAAAATTACTATTTATGGAGTTCCCTCAATTCCTTATGGATCATCAGATTCTGACATGATGACTAAGGCACCACCTCCAAGAGGTATGCCCTTTTCAACAAAAACAATTTCAAAATCGGTCCACGGTGGCGGAGAAATCGAGTAACATATACACCAAAAGAAAAACAAACGAGTTGAGAACCTGTTACTTTTTTTGAACTCGGTTGGAGGGTTTACCCTTGTTTCGCCGAAAATTATTTAGCAAATTCTTAATTCCCCAAACTACGTATCCCATATTTTCATTTGGTCAAATTTTCATTTCCCAATTCAACGTTTCGCACTGATATCATTTCCCAACGAATGATTTGATAAATTATTGTTAAACAAATTATTACCTGGGATTCTTTTAAGATGTCAATAATTTTTTCGTCAAATGTATTTATTGGCATAAAAATTAACCATAACCTATCTATATCTGAGAGCGGATCCCCTTTGTTTTATCAAATTATGTTTGACAAATTATCACTTCCCAATAATTTTTTAGTAAAATTTCATTTGCCAAATAATTGTTTTCCAAATGAACTATTCACAAATAATAGTTACGCAAACCTAATGTTTGGCACATAAATGTTTAGTCATTAACTGGCTTACCAACTGGACATTTGACTAAATTTCATTTAGTCAAATGTTTTAGTTGGCATAACATATTTTACGCAAAACAAAATAAGGCAAATGATTTGTATGGTATAAAAATGGTGAATTTATTTTGGGGGTCGTTCTAACCTAACTTAACCTAGTTTACTGGTAGAATTTGTAACCTATAACCTACTTACCTGGCAGCAGTTGCGTTCTGGCGCTTCGCCGGCCGCTGCCGCGGCACGCTCGCTTTGCTCGCTCGGCTCGCGCGCTATTATGGTCGCAGTTCTAACCTAACCTAACCTACTGTTCTTGTAGCAGTTCGTTTTTGTTGGGGGTCTAAGTTCTAACCTATCCTTACCTACTTACCTGGCAGCAATTCGGTAATAAATTCTTATTGTTGTTCAAAATTATTACTTAAACTTTTAAAAAAATTCAGACAAATTCTAGCACACATAAACTTACAAAAAACGCTAATGAGCATTGCAACAAACTTAAAGTTGTAAGTTACAAATGCAGTTGTAATACACAAATAAATGTATTTGTGAAAATAGCAGTGCATTTTGTATATATGGGATCGTGCCGTTTTACCAATATTATATTATTTAAACAAACTCCGATTTTTGTCTTTATATGTATTGTCATATCAATTCATTTGCCTAAATGTTTATTATGTAATGTTTTTTGCCTTATTAAAGCATTTGATAAAAGACCAAATGCCTAAATGTCTGTATCCGAAGTTAAACTCTGCTTAATGAAAATTTGACGAAATGAAAATTAGCGTATTATAGTTATGCCAAAGATTGCATTGGCAAAAAAACAGTTGCGAAAATTTGTTTGGGTAATGAAATTTTACCAAAATAATTTTGTCAAAACAGCAGGATCCCCTGAGAGCAGTTTCGTTCTTGGGGTCATTAAAAAAAATAACCCTAACCTACCTATCTCTGGGAGGTTCAAAGACTAGCATGTCTGATGACAACCGGGGCAATGAGAACAGCACCTACACAAGCCCTGGAGATCATGCTAGGATTGAACCCGGTGCGCATAGAGGTGGAGAAGAGAGCCACAGAACAGTGGTATAGAATAAAAGCGAGCAGGGAGTGGATCGGGTCCGAGATGGACAAGAGACACGCAAGCATACAGAAAGAGTCAATGTCAAACATGGATATGCTCATGGTAAACAATGACCTAATCAAGAAAAGGAAGAGGTTCGACAAGAAATACAGAATCCACATAGGAGAGAGAGACAGCTGGGAGAGAGAAATACCAGAACCCAAAGTGACATGCTTCACAGACGGTTCATGGAAATCCTCAACCAAAAGAGCGGGAGCGGGCATATATAGCCAAGAATCAGATGAGCACACGACGATACCACTAGGAGGCTCCACCAGTGTGTTTCAGGCAGAAGTCTTTGCCATCATGAAGTGTGCCCTGAGCCTCAAGGAAAAAAGCAATGTAACGGGTAGTCACGTTATAATATACTCAGATAGCCAAGCGGCACTCAAAGCACTAGGCAATCCGGTGATCAAATCATCTCTAGTGCAAGAGTGTAGGAATGAACTGAACACTCTAGGCACCACATCCCATGTAACACTGGCGTGGGTGCCAGGACACAGTGGAGCAGTGGGAAACGAGAAGGCAGACGAACTAGCCAGAGCAGGTGCGGACCAACAGTACCTAGGCCCGGAACCGGTTTTACCGATATCGGAGATGGTAACCAAAGGAGTTATCGCCAGAAGAATGGAAAAGAAAACAAATGAGGCATGGGGGATGACGCAAGGGTGCAGACAATCCAAACTCATGATAGGAAGAGTTAATAAAAACAGAACAAGGTACCTTCTAAACCTGGGTAAGTACAATCTAAGCATACTAACAGGAATCCTGACTGGACACTGTCCGCTCAACAGACATCTGACGGTAATAGGTATTAAACAGAACCCTCAATGCCCACACTGTGGCAAAGAGGAAACTAGTCAACACGTCCTAGCCGAGTGTGTCATGTACTCGTCACTGAGATACCACACATTCGGAGAGGACGTTTTGTCCACAGAAGATCTCAAAAGCATCAACCTACGGGACGCACTGTTGTTCTGTAGGAAGACAGGAAGATGGGATCGATGCTGGATGGGAGCGCCGCCGGGCCAGTAACCTGAGGCACGACTGAGGGGAATGGGGCAGAATGAACGGCTGACCGAATCGACTGCCCGCCTGCTTCGGCTGGGCGTCCCCACCTATCATCATCATCATCATCACCTATCTCTGGGAGTACTTTCGTTTTTAGGGTCATCAAAAAAATACCCTAACCTACCTATTTCTGGGAGCAGTTTCGTTTTTAATCCAATTTATATTTGTTTCAGACAACACAATTATTTACCACATAAAATTTGACAATATGTTATTTGCCTTAGCAAATCATTTGCTACACAATTGACGACGCGGTAGCCTAGTCGGTAGTGACCCTGCCTACGAAGCAAGCGGTCCCGGGTTCGATCCCCGGTACGGGCAAATATTTGTGTGATGAGCGCGAGTATTTGTTCCTGTGTCTTGGGTGTTTTCTATGTATTTAAGTATGTATTTATCTATGTAAGTAAGTTTATCGTTGCCTAGTACCCATAGTACAAGCCTAGAGCTTAGTTTGGGGCTAAGTCAATTTGTGTGAGATTGTCCCCTGATATTTATTATTATTATATTATTAATTATTTACCACATAAAATTTGACGTAATAAAAAAATTACGATGTAAAATTATGCCAAGGATTGATTTGCCAAATAAAACTTCGGCGAAAAGTTGATTGCTAAATGAAATTTGCCGAAACATAATTCGACACCCGGTTGGGGATGTAAATGCCTAGCAAAGCATTAATTTTCTACCTTGACGAAAATAGTTTCATTGTTGGCACTATGAAAACTATTTTTGGTCTGACTCGTGCCGTATTTGAATATTTTGGTAAGTAGCTTGTAAGTACCCAAGCAGCAAAGTAGTCCTATAATTTTATGCTTATATGATTTGAGATCTTTTAAGAGTTCGATAACCAAAAATTACATGATTCAAGATCTTTTAAAATTCGGATAACCGCAACTTATATAATGCTATCGTATAACAATCTTATAAAAGGGATTCTATTCCAATTAATCATATTATAGTGTTTTATCCGATCTTTAAACGACAGAATCATTAAGGCATGTAAAGAAGTCGAGTAGACGTTTACACGGTTGTTTTACATAACGATCTAGTCGTATAAGGGATAGTGACATAACTGCATTTTTAATGCTTTTAAATGACACATGGGGCATGTAAAATCCTTTTATATGGCCTTTATTCGCCAATCAAAACAAATCAAATAAAAGTGTTATAGGTTGCTATTACAGGACTATGAGGTTGTAAAAACAACACTTATACAAATAGAACAAATTACCCAGCAATAATTGGCAATATTTTTGGTCATTTAAAAACACGACTAAACGTCAACTCAAATCCTTATATTATATGTATAACGACTTTATTTATTAAACATCGCCTATATAAGACTCTTATACAAATCTTAGTCGATTTATTGGTAGTGTAAAATTCTTTTACTAAACTTTTATATGGCAGGTCGAGTAACGGTGTTGTAGTTCTTGTTAATCGAACATTAATATCTATTAATCGCAATTATATGACTGAAATTTCATATTACTGTGGCCATCATTACTTTTAGTCAACGTTTTTCCTTAACTGCATGAAGCAAATCATAAAATTTATTAATAAAAATGGAATGGGAAAAGTGGTTAAAGTTTAAAAGAAGCGGTGGTTATAGGAGGAAAGTGACAAAAAAGCATAGAAGTACAATATCTAAGGTCGAGACCATCGAATTTGCTCGTTTTGGAAAGTCAAGTGACAAATGATATTGTGACAGAAAGTGGTTCAGTAGTTTTTTTTTTTTTAAATGAATTACAATACACAAGTGAAGAAGATAACGCTACTTCAAATTCTGTTACCACATCACTAGATACTAATTCAGAGCATAGTGATGATTTTAATGAACATCTCTGCAACTTAGAATGCCGCACTGAAATTACGAAATGGGCTTTGGATAACAATATTTCACATAGCGCGCTAAAAGAACTTAGTGACATATTAAATAAAAAAATTCCACATATAATGCTTTCTGACCCCAGAACTAGCATTGTACCGAAAAGTTACTTCTCAAATTGTGAAAGTTTCATATGAGAAATTCTCGGAAATTTCTAAGAATATTCTTAAATTTTGTATGGAAAGAGAACATTCTCAATGTTTCCGATAATATTCTCAGTAATTTCTTGAGGAAATGTCTTTTATTCTAAGAATGTTCTGCAACTTATACATTGCTACCCAGAACACTCCTCTGTACAAACAGTGAAAAAATATGCGTAACTCCTGTAGATACTGGAAATTATTGGCACAATGGTCTTATAAACCAAATAAAGGAAATTTTACAAAACTCTATACGCATAGGTTTAATTTACTACACATACGCGTCACGTTGCGCATATGCCGATTCGGCATGCCTACTAAATGCACGCGAACTCAAAAATAATACTACCTAAGTAATTTGATGAATGTCATGTACCTTTACATAGCTTTTACTGTTAGGTTCTTATACTTATAATAAATTCAAAATAAGTTTATTGTTAGAAAGTAAGTTAGAAATGAGTTTTGAGCTAGCCTTAGAGAACCCTAAAACAAACAATAATGGCGTCAGGTTAGCTGAATAAGTAACTATTACTCAACAATTTAGATGAATAGTTGTAATGAACGCAACTTATGTGTCGAATAACAAACAATTAATTGTTACCACATATTTTTTATAAATAAATAATATTTAAATTGAGCAAATAGAAGGGGGGCATTAAAATTAAACATAACATTAGTAAAACTTAGTCGATAAACTGGTAGCCGTTTATGAATATGACTATACTTCACGTTTATATGCTCTTAACATTATTTACCAAAATAGTAGTAGATAACATGAAACTTAAATACTTACCAGCAATTTTTCCTCCGAATAACACAATTAAATATATATTTCCCCATCGCATTTCCCAATTAAATATATAATCTGCTCTAATATGATCCATAGATCATTTAACTGTCATGAAAATTGCAACTAAGGGACTAACTAGTCATATTAAAAGCTTCCATAGTGATATAAATCGCTGTTATGCGGCTTAATGGCCATATTATTTGCGGTTATTCAATTCAGTAGACATGTAATAATCATATAACATGCTTTAATTGAACAATTGAGTGTTATAGAAGTCAGCGTTACCCCTTCTATATGACATATTGGATAGTTATATGATAATTATGCGATGTGTATACGACCAGTAAGTCGAGTAAAGTGCGCCCAAATCGCGTTATATAAACGTGTATATGATGTTTATATGACAATATTTAATCCGATAAGACTGAATAAGAAACGTTGTCTCGATCATTAAAGAACATATTTTGCTGCTTGGGTAGTTACCTACTTAGTTATTATTGTAAAATGCAAATCTTAAACAAAGGATCTTATTAAACTTGCAGCACCACTTGGTTCATTTCGTTACAGTACTTATCGTTCGTTACGGAGCCTCGGTTGACTGTTTCGAGTGCTAGTTCGGTTATCCAAACTGTTTAGATTATAATCAGAGATCGGAATATGGGCGTCATTACTCTCAATAATGTGGACATGACTCCGAAGATTTTAATTAAACAAATTAAATTACATTAACTGATTACTTACCATACAAAATATTTTGATCCTTTGAAAGACAGTAATAAATAAATAATACAAACTCTTGTTATTGTGTAGACATTTAGTTTAGGCATTTAGCAAATCAACAGTAGTTTTCATAGTTTTTCCGTGTTTAGTTTATTCCTTTTCACGGTTAAAATAAACTTATGAGGTGAAAAGCTTCTTTCGCAATCCACGGATGTTAATGGAGCAAACTTAAGTAGATTAACTTAAATGGCCACTCCTCACGTCTTTGTATTCATTATTTATTACTGTCTTGCAAAAGAACCAAGATTAGGTTTCAGGTAAGAAATCAAATAATGTAGGTAATTTAATTAAAATCTTTGGAGTCGTGTCCACGTTATTGCGAGTAATGACACCCATTCGTCCGATCTCTGATTATAATTGTTGATGATCCGAATAGGACATGTGTGTACCCACAGTTCTGTGTGTACCTACAAATGGGTCCCACTCGTACCATAGAATCCAGCATCGCGACGGACCATATAAGTGACCGAGGATGTAACCGGGATGAACACCTTTGTTCAAGACTGGAGCCTGAAGACAAGAAGACTGGACCATGAAGGTCCATGGTCATCTGATATCACGATTGATTATAAAATTGTTTTTAGTCTTATGACAATTTCAGTTCGTTGTTGATTAACACATAAATACACCTCACCACACAAATCTGCGAAAATTATACTCAATGCAAAATTCATACAATTGGTCCATATTTAGTATATGCAAATATGACCATGTCTGTAATTTCCGTTCGCAACTCAAGTGACTTTCTTTCCATTTTCGTGGAGACACTTTCCGTCTATTTAATGTTATTGTTAATCCACAATTCCGTCTTTTTAATGTCAAGTGCGAGTCAGACTTGCACTTGCCCATTTTTTAGTATTTTTTGAGTTTTCTTTGCAGGGTTCGTACTATACCAAAGACGCTTGTATCTTTAACCGTTTTTACGATACAAGCAAAAATAATACATACATACATACATACATAAACTCACGCCTGTCATCCCAGAGTGGGGTAGGCAGAGCTACAGAATTACCAACAACTCTAAAAACTTGTTGATAATTCAGTAACCGCATTTTGCACAATGAGGCTAAGATGTTAACCAGTGTATTAGTGACAGGTGGCAAGCCCATCGCCTAACAGTACTACAAGCCTATATTCCCTAAGTCGCCTCATACGACATCCACGGGAAGACACGGAGTGGCACTATTCTAACCCGGCTACCATAAATAAAAATAACGAAAATAATAATAAGTTGAAAAAAACATTTTATGTACCTACCTACCCCTTAATTATTTCACTTCCTTTTATTTTTTTATATTTTTGAAAATCGCCATAATAACACCTTTGATTATTTACTCTCTAGATAGAACTTCGATGACATGAATGCGTCGAAAAAATTATCAGCTAACTGTTAGCCTATAAGTAGCTTTCCGCTCCTTAGTGTCAAATGTGTAGTCAAGGGATACGGTCGTGTTACGGGTCAACATTGATTTTGCTAAAAAGGCACTAAAATGACGAGTTGTGTAATTAAACTTGGTCGAAATTACAAAGGACGTATGAAATCAAACAGTAAAATCACCTACCACCGGTAAGTAATTCAGAATTCATAGTATTTATTTCAAAAATCCATCAGTTTATATGTCTAATTAATACGATTCCATCTTGGCATTATTGTTGGTGTTGCCAGTTTTGAAATACGAAATTCCCTAGTCCCTAGTGGTGTGAGTATTGAAGTATGGAAGTTACGTTAGGATATGTACGATTATACATTAAATTAATAATAGAAAACTGCCAAGTGTAACTCGAAAATAGTGGAAATTAATAAAAATAAATTTTGACTTACAAACTGGAAATTTGACATGGGGTCAGGTCATTACACATACATATAGCTCATTGAAAACAAAACAATTTGAAAACGGCCAAGTGTGAGTGGATAATAAACGATTTTGTAAACATAACTTATTTTGATTTTGAAACATAAGATTTGTAGGAATGCATAAATAATATAATCAGAAATTGGTCAAGAGCAAAAGCGTCGGAGATTGAAAAAGGAAACGATACCGAGCAAAGTAAAACTTACCTTAGTTGTTATAAAATGATCACAAATTGTTATAAAATAATTATTAAGTAAACTTTTATTGCAGGCACTCGTCGTCACCAGTTCAGGGCAAAAAATAACTTTTTCAAATGTCTTCCTTTTATTTTGTTCGGCAAAATTTGCCGGTGAGTGTATTTTATGAATCGAAAACATTAAAGTCAACCCATTCCAATTCGAATCGATACCTATATTTTTAGTTTTTCAAACACTTCACAATAACTAAACCTTACTGTGATCAGTTTTCCCTGTAAATTAGTAATTATGTCTTTAGCTGGCATCCCTATGTATGCCCACAGAGATAAATAGAATGACGTTTTGCGAGTGTAAGACAAAGGAGTCACGCACACAAGCGTACAAAAACTGGCCTGTTTCTGTCGTAGTGATTACAGGGTCACACTCTATCTAGAGAGTAAATAATCAAAGAATAACACATATTCTTAAAAACAATACGAGTCGCTATCTACTCGAATTACAGTTCAAAAGATACAGCTCTTTAAAGTTAGGACGGACGGACGGACGGATAGCGCAGGCATTTATTAACCGGGTCCCATTAGGGTACCCTTCGGGTACGGAACCCTGAATATGCAAAGCAATGTAAAAATACCTAACCAGTAGGCTTGCTTTTCCTTCTATTACTATTACATAGATACAAAATCTGACATAATGGTGATTCTTACTCTTATAGCTGAGGATATTCGATCGTCATGAGACTCGCGCACCGAGGGTTCCTTATTTAAGATAATACTTATTTTGTTACCAACAACTCTAAAAACTTGTTGATAATTCTGTAACCACATTTTGCACAATCAGGCTAAGATGTTTACCAGCGTATTAGTGGCGGATTCTGTAGCTCTGCCTACCCCTCCCCGGGAACAAAGGCGTGAGTTTATGTATGTATGTGTACTTATTTTGTTATGAACTTTAATTTCTATGCAATAAAGTCCATTTTGACTAGCCTAAATTTGAATACAGATTTTCAAAGTGTTTTTGTAATTCCTCATAAACTGTAAATAATTAACACTTCATTTTGCGTCGGGGGTTAAGATGCTATTGGGATGTCATCATCTAAAAAATATACATACATACACGCCTTCATTCCCAGAGTGGGGTTGGCAGAGCTAAAGAATTACCAACAAGTCTTAAAACTTCTTGATAATTCTGTAACCACATGTCATTTTGAACAAGAAGGCTAAGATGTTTTCC
This sequence comes from Acleris emargana, assembly GCA_927399475.2. Lineage (NCBI taxonomy): Eukaryota > Metazoa > Arthropoda > Insecta > Lepidoptera > Tortricidae > Acleris > Acleris emargana. Next base: position 12,463,461 of record OV656841.1, on the reverse strand, counting down.
AGTGTATTAGTGACAGGTGGCAAGCCCATCGCCTAACAGTACTACAAGCCTTTATTCCCTTAGTCGCCTCTTACGACATCCACGGGAAGACATGGAGTGGCACTATTCTAATCTGGCATCCACACGGCACCAAAAAAATATACCCCTGTAAAATCGGGGTCAATAGACATGACAAGATGTAAACAAATCAGTACAGTGGGGTTATTAAGGGACGTATTAATAAACTCATCCTAGCTGAGATGCTCGTCACAAGCTCAGGGATAGACGAGATGAATACCAAATCCATTAAATGTATTAAAGATCTTATATCTAAAAACCTTATGAACTGCATTAATTTATGTTTAAAAACTGGTGTATTTCCAGACAGTCTCAAGATAGCAAAAGTAACACCTATTTATAAAGCAGGCATCAGGACTGACCCTGGGAATTACCGTCCTATTTCTGTTTTGCCCATCATCTCCAAAATCTTTGAAAAAATTATCTATACTCGATTAAATGACCACTTGAGCAAAATTAACTTTATAACCCCACAGCAATACGGTTTTAGGAAACAGTCAAACACATTATCGGCCGCATTAGATCTTGTTACCAAAATTAAAACTAGTATAGATCAAAAGCAGTTCTGTTTAGGCATATTTATTGATTTAAAGAAAGCGTTCGATACGGTCAGCCATACACTTCTTCTGAAAAAACTTGAGAACCTAGGAATCGAGGGAACAGCATATAAAATGTTTAAATCATATCTAACAAATAGGTATCAGACTGTAAAGATTGGTTGCTATAAAAGCGACCCGTTAGAGATTAAATGTGGTATTCCGCAAGGGTCCATTTTAGGCCCATTGCTATTTTTAATTTATGTTAACAACGTATGCAACATAGAACTCAATGGGCACGCCACGTTATACGCTGACGATACTTGTATTTTTTATTTCGGTAAAAACCTCCTAGAACTTACTCAGAATGCACAATTAGACCTACAACAATTTCACAACTGGTGTCAAAGTAATTTATTAACAATCAACGCAAAAAAAACATCTTATATGATATTCGCCGCGAAAAATAAACCTATTGCCCAGTTCCCACCGCTTACAATTAACAGTGAAGTAATACAGCGTTCTCACCAGGAGAGATATCTCGGACTACACTTAGATGATAAACTAAACTGGAAAGGACACATTGAGCATGTAAAATCTAAATTAACATCTTTGACTGGATCACTCCGCAAAATTGTTGGCTGTGTACCGCACAAACTACGAATGACCATCTATAACTCGTTAGTAAAGCCTCACATAGAATATCTTATCGAAGTCTGGGGATGTGCTTCCAAAACTAACCTACTGTGTCTTCAAAGATCACAAAACAAATTGATAAAAACCCTGTTTAAGTACGACTACCTGATGAATACAAAAACACTATACGAAAAGACTAAACTTTACAACATTAAGAAACTGTACACTTATACGACATGTATCCTCATTAAGAAAATTTTAACCAAGAAAATTCACTCTCAAATTGCATTCACAAAACGAACTTTTAAACATCTACTAAGGAACACAGACAAAATTAAACTATTAAAACACAGAACTGGATACGGCAAAAGGAACATCATGTGCGAGGGAGCACAGTTGTACAATGAACTACCAAATGAAGTGAAAAAGTGCAGCTCTTTAGGTATGTTTAAAACTAAATTAAAACAATTTATTAGTGATAAATGTTTCGATTAGCTAGAGTACATTAATTTTAAGGCATTGTATAGTTTTAAGCTCATTATAAGTGAACCTTTGTTCTTTATGAGTAATAAAAAAAAATCTATAAACCTAAGATACGTCAACATAAACGTCAAACCATAGAAAGCTGTCATTTTTGACGCATCTTGAGACGAGCTTTCCAGTCGAGATCAGTTTATTAATACGAGCCTTAGACATAACTATGCAGTTCAATTTACGCTGAGAGAAAGGGACAGAGCTATATAACTGCTACAGCTCTGTCCTTTACGCTCGCCGTTACGTCATAATAGGTCCCCGCAGCGGGGCTATTATGACGTAGCTGTGCAGTTCAGTTTACGCTGAGAGAAAAGGATAGAGCTATATAACTGCTATAGCTCTGTCCTTGACGCTCAATGTAAAATGAACTGCATAGCCATGTCATAATAAACCCCCCGTTTGACACATAAAGTCATATTTCTGCAAATGAGTTTTGATTAAAAAACGTATACCTAATAGTCATTTAATCTTAAACAGAATGTTAAAGTAACAATCAAGCGTGTACATCATTAATGCCCGGTTCCTATATTCAAGAAACGAATCGTTTTCCTTACGGGCAGTAGCGTTATGACGTTTGCTACGTACAAAATCTGTCAAATTTTAACGAGACGTCACAACTCTACCAACGGTTTTGAATAGAGGAACGCACCATAAAAATACCTCACGCGATGTCCAAAAGTACGTGTTTATGGAGTAATAATGTTAAATAGGTCCGTTTGGTTTTGTTTACATCTCTTGTCATTTCTATTGAGCTCGAATTTAGGTAAGTATTCTTTTATTAATAACATATACCTACTTAAAAACACATTTGAGTAAATTGATTTTAAACCATTTTTTATTTGGACGACTTTCATTTTGTTTCCTATGGAAGTTTCATTTCAACACGTCGTCGCGTTAAAAAATCTTGAAAATCTTAAAATTTGAATAAAATCATTGCTTTTGGAATAAGTAAACCAATATCAAGACTGTAGCAAACATAGATAGACGTAGGCCCGAACCTAAGCCAAGTCTTTAATATAAGTAAATTTGAATTGAAAGGTAGAAACCAAACATTTACTTAAAATACACAAAAACATCTAAAACTCAGGAACGAAATATTCTTAGTCTCTCGCGCAAATACGAGAATTTGCCCTTACCGCGGGGATCGAAACGAGATGCTTCGTAAGCTGAAGCTGCCCCCGAAGTACCAACTAAGCTAAACTAAATGTGTCTTCACGGGAGTAATGATAAATAGATACGAGTAATAACTATTTATCAAATGAAACCATAATTAAAATATGAAAAAAGATGTATCGTTACTTAATTTAACGTCGTTGGATTTTGGTAATTACGAATTATATAAATCCGAATTATGCATACCTGCAACTTTTAGTATTTATTTCTGGAACACACCGTTTTTTTTTTTTTTTTTCGCTAGATTCTTTCACATTATATCACTTTTCCATTCAAGTTACGCTTATTATATAGTGTCCGTATTTTGTATAAAATGTATTATTTTTAACAAATATTTAATTGACGCACTGTTCGCTTTCTGTGGTTCTACTAGAATGACATCGCGTAAACTGAAAGGCTTATGAACTTGATCGTTAACTTAAATAGGCTCGCTGTCAGCCTCCAACATAATTTAATGGTTCAGCGCTCCACACCAGTAGGTACAGATGTGATCAGATTGGATTTAAATCGATTGTCAAAACAAAAAACTTTGTGATTAACTACTTTTCTCAGTTTTACAAAATGTTGATTTTGTAATCGATTCTGTTTAAACATCTCCATCCTCACTTTATTATTAATTATTATGAGAAAATGTGTTGGTTTGTTCTGTTTTCATGCTTCAACTCCTCCACCGATAGACGTGAAATTCGGTAGGTTCATAGATAATTCATTTTAGCCCGGAAATGAATGAGTCATTTTAAGGGGCTATAGTTATTTTTCATAGTATGTATTAAAATAACAGATTTCCTAATAAATAATAAAAATCTACAAGTAACCTCAAAAAAAAAAACTTTTTCATGAACCTTATGTAACGATATCCTAAATCCAAAACAGCGGCTTCTACAGGGTGCCTCTGACCTTGGGGCTTTAAATGCAACGATCGATTCTACTCGCTAAACGGAACTACTATTGTTCTGCGACATTAAAAAATAACTTAAGTTTCGATAACTAATTGATGTAAAAGTCTAATTGTAAAATCAGTGTATTCAATACTGGCCATCTAATCACTATCTCATGGTACGGGGCCGACATTTCCTTGGTACGAGGCCTAAAGGAAAATAGAGAAGTGGATCGCGTACATTGAAAATTACATTTAAATTGTATGAAAAAAATTTTTTTTTTGTTGGGCATATTTTTAATAACTTACAGAACAAAAGAAGTTCAGTTTCAGGAGTAGAAACGTTCCATGCATTTAAAGCCCCAAGGTCAGAGACACCCTGTATATGTGCCGAATTACATTAACAATGCAATTACATTAGAAAGCAGAGTACTATTAAATACACGTATACTCTTGTTAAAATATATCGTCTTTTTAACCGGCTTTATAATAGGAGTATATTTTTGCCATTTAATCCGCGTTGACATTGCGTACAGAGGCCTCGTTGAGCGCGTGTCGGGCTAGCACTTGAGCTAGTGATTTTTGTTTTAACACGATCCATTATTTTTTTATTTTTTTTATGTCATAGAGAAGGCAAACGAGCATACAGACCACCTGATGGTAAGTGAATCTGTGATCCATAGACATTCGCATTCACAAGACCGCAATCCTAAGACTGCAAATGCACTGCCAACCCTGAGGTCTAAGATGGAATGCCTCTATGCTAGTCATTTCACCGGCTGTCTTATCCCCAAACCGGAACACAACAATGCGAACACTGCTGCTTGGCGGTAGGTTAATGGATAAGATGGTGGTATCATGGTGGTAACCCGGACGGACCCTGCACAAGGTCCTCCCACGAGTAAGTCTATGTAGTTAATTAGCTGATAGTGCACAACATTTAAAAACATGCTTTATAATAACAAAATAAACACTGCTTATCGGCTTACTCACGTCCAAACAGATAAGATGTTTTAAGCGCGAGTGGACTCGCGCGATGGCGAGGTACTACACCGAAAAAAAATGGTGGCTTCCAACTAGATAGTTATAGCTCTGCTTAAGTGTCTGGATACCATACGAGCTTGATAAGACGTTGGATACATCTACTACAAAATCACTAAAGAACTTGCTGATTTTACTATCAGCAACATTCTTAACTATAGTATGCATTTTTGGCAACTAAGAGAAAATCTCTCTTGGTTCGCTCTCATTTTTTTGAGTGCATATGGCTGCCGATAGTGACCGTCCACATGCACTCGCGCATAAATGGCGAGCCATACGGTAAAACATTACCAGGTGGCTTTTGGCTTGTTATAGTGTTTTTAACTCGGCCGCCATTACTGTCAAGTAAGTAAGAGTTATCATAGCGTTGATGATACGATAACATGTCAAATGCAATATGGTTTTAACGAGTAGAATAGAACCCCAAGTCCTATATTATGGTAGCCTTTATCGCCGTGGATAAAGCATCCGTCACTCTCGCACTTACATACTGGTCAGAAAGTGACCGACTTTATGTTCACGTTTATCCACATCAATAAATACAAACCATAATAGGCCCGCAAACCTGCTGACAAGGTCAAAAAACGACAAAATATCAGAGTACAGTCAGCAACGAAACTTGCCGAACAAAATAACGTTACAAAAGATACTAGACACATGAATTGTACATAAGTTACTGAACATAGTTACTAACAAAATTCCATTTACATTGTAAATTTTCCAAAATAGCTTTACAGTATATTTCCAAAAGTGGCTGGACAGTATATTTCCAAAAGTGGCTGGACAGTAGGCTTCCAGAAGTTGCTGGACAGTATATTTCCAAAAGTGGCTGGACAGTAGACTTCCAAAAGTCTAAAAGTGATTTGTTAGATCATGCCCGGACCAATTTTCGAATTTAGACACTGATGTGATGAATGACAATCACCGAAAAAAGTACAGCACTGTCATATGATACATTTGTCTCTTCCATTTTGGTCGTGTCATCATTGAAATGTCATTTGTTTATGCCAGCCTCTCGCGTCTTACACTTTTTTACTATTTTAGATTTTAGCCAACTTCAAAAAGAGGAGGTTCCCAATTCAATTGTGTGTCACGTTATTTATGAATAGATTTTACGAATTCTTTTCTTTAATGGATACGTTGCACTCCAAGGGGTGGTGGTGGCCCTATTCAGGATTGTAGAAGTCAGTTTTATAAATTTTCAATTTAATAGTTTTACTTCATACCATACAAGGTTTTCTCGCGGTGTTACTTGTAGATCGTTCCTACAGCTCCAATTTATAGCCACTGACATATTTGATAGTAACATGACTGAATTCAATTATTAATATATACTTACGTCTTTAACATCATTTCAAAAGTTAAAAAAAGAAACCTTGATATCGTGTTCTCAGAGATGCGTATCGATCGAACTGTAGGATCGAAAATATTGTTCTACCTGTCGGCTATTTACGTGTGATTGTACTGATTGTACAGGTATTTATGACCTTGACTGTACTAAAATGTTCAGCGACTTTTGAAGATGACTGTACCGAACATGATATTTAAATGATATACCTTATTGCCTTAGTTATAATTACTCATGTGTGTCGGGCTTATCAAAATCGAGTCCTATGAAGAGTAAGTAAGGACTTTATGTAAAGTGGCTCTATGCTTAATATTTTCTCTAATAAAGAGTTTTGATATTCCTAATCTTCCTAGCCTTCTAGTTTATGTCAAGCAGTATTTCAAGAGATTTTTCCGTTGAACTGTTTGTTTTCTATTAAACCTTTTTTTTGACAAGTAGTCAATTATCAACTAAAAAAAATATTCCAATACAGAAATACTTATAAACATTAACTCGACCTCAGTTTCTCAGAACGTTTCTTTTGGACCCTGTATAATTGGATTAACAAATACTGGATGCCGGTCCGGCGACAAATTTATACAATATCAGCGGATTTATATAGTCAGTCATGTTCAGCAAATTGTGATATTTTACAGATCAGGCTCATTATGTAATTAAATATGATCAGCAAGTTTTGAATAGTATACATATCAGTGGATTTATGTAGTCAGACTTGTTCAGCTAATTTTGATATTTTACAGATCAGGCTAATTATGTAATTAAACATGTTCAGCAACTTTTGTAAAAATAATGCACATCGACCTTTGGTACTTCCAAATGTCTACAGAGATTTGTACCACAGCCTGTTCAGTTACATATGAACCTTAACAGTGTGCAGGTGTTTTGAAAATTTGGATGTGTTCATGGACTTTCGTTGCTGACTGTACATTGTAGGATCGGTTAATATAAAATACTTAGTGTATTCTCCCGTAAATATCTCAATAAAATAAAAGGATACTTTTTCTTGCATTCACCTATCGTTTATGCTATACGTAATATTAAAAATGCGATAGTAGCTTTGTCTGTCTGTTACGCTTTCATAGCTAAACCGCTGATCCGATTTCGATGAAATTTTATACGGCGATCAGACTTGGAGTCAAGACTTGGAATTTAGTATATAGGTATAGATTTAATGTTAACTTTTGCATGCTTATTCGTTTTTGGACATGACAAAAGGGTTTATCGACCTTTAAAGTACTTTGTTGAAATAAAATACACTCAAGCCTCGTGATCAATAGCTTAGATGTTGCCAAAAAATGCGGCTGAAATGTAACAGACAGACGGAAGAGGAAGACGCACCATGAGGATTTCTTTTCTCCTTTTTGGTACGGTGCGGAACCTTAAAAAGGAGAGGGTGGATGGTTAAAGTGAAACAACAGAACGCTTATCCATTATATATTTCAAAGATAAACTAATTGGCTCAACAAATGGAACAGTGTAACACGATAAACATTTGGCTAACAAACAATGCATGACATGCTTATTAGTTATTATTATTCCTACAAAACTGTACAAATGTACTTTATGGTAAGTAGGTATTTCATCGAGGCGTAGTAACCTCAAGTTTCATTGGTACAGATAACATAAACCATATTACCATCAAGCTTTTCAAGTTTCGTCAAACCTGTCATGGCGGCGAAATCCACATCTCTCTTATTTTTAAACTTAGTTACAAAACACGTTTTACTTCTGTACTATCTCTTGATAGCAACATATTGTACCTAACTCGCTTTGGTTTTGCATTTGCCATCGTAGTTAATGTGTGAGCAAATGCAAAAAGATGTTTAGCGTAACTCAATCTCACATAACATAATCACAGAGTGGCAATCGCATTTCCACAAAAGGCCGCGTCTTAAGTTGCAAAAATTATACGTGAGTGATGTGATGGCAGACGATTCAGTTTTCATTTTTATATGTTGCTAATATTTTACAAAGAGCATCGAAATCAAATTGACTATTTTATAACACGAATAAGTTTGTTTTCTTGTCATAGTAAGACCGCTTCCTGACTACAAGTACCTATAACAGCAGTGCGACATCAATTAATAGGCTCATCACCTAACTTTGCTTAATTTCAATGAAAAAATACTCTACCGCTACCCCAGTATTCAAAAAACGGCCTGGGACTGTCCAGATCAAAACATTCAAAACCGGAGTCATGTTCCTGAGTCCATACAGATGCACGGTGAGGTACCGCGCAACGGCTATAATTATGGTCAGTTCCTAAAGTAATATTACAAGGAACTAGAAAACTCAAGTTACCTACAAGTTATGGTGCTCCTACACGGCGCGAGTAAATTAGGTAAAGGCCTACTAGGCAAAAAAGGTATATTATAGTGTCCAGTAACTTGTGCAGTATCGTGCATACTGCTCACCCATTTAGCCTGCGCACGGTTTACTTGCAACATGTATAAGCACCATTATACAAAGTGGTATTTGTTTGTTAAATAAGAAGATACTTAGAGGATTTCTTTCTAGGTCATGTTTACGCACATGTTATAGAATAGAAAAATATTTTGAAGCTGAACGTGTATCTCTTCATACGGCAACCCACAAAATTGGAAAATGAATGTTGCTCACCATACAAAATTCTCGGTTCTTATTTTTCCCGTTTCAGAACAGAATGGATCGGGCGCTACTGTTTAAAATGCACGACATATCACTCGTTAAGTTTACGTTCATTGAACCAAACGAGCAACGTCAATTTTCGTGGATTGAAACCACTACAGTAGTATTATTAAACCAAATTTTGATGAAAACCTTGATAATGACATATGATATAACAGCATGTATTGTAAAACAGTCGATATAAATGATTTATTGTTTCATAAAAATGACTTTGATTATATCGTCTACACAAAATTGAGCTCTTAAAATAACACGAACATGATTACATATGTCTTCATTTTGCTAACGATAATTATGTTTAATAAGATTAAAGGATATAAGCTGAAGACAGAAAAATAGGTAAGTAGGTACAATATGTAGATATTGTCTTAGATCGTAGTAATAAGCTCTAGGCTTGTGCAGGCAACGATAAACACACTTATTTAGAGAAATACACACAAAACTACATAAATAACATGCAAGGCTCAGGCCTAGTGTTGCCCGACGACGATTTTCAGGGGACGCATCCCGGCATTAACTCTACAGCCTCGCAACCGACTAGGCGAATGGCATCGCCAACACATGTAACATCAATATAAGACAACATATCTAAATGGCAATTAAAAAATCAATATTCATTACTTTTTTCACAGTTTCAATAAATCTGATTCATGTAACAAACAGTTGAGAAAAATATTGTATTGAATAGCTATAAATATAACCAAGGTACAAAGATTTGTTCCTATCTCTTTCTAGCAAAATAGAATTTAACACCGACCTGTTACATGACGTCACACAGCACATCGGATCTCTCTGTCTAATTGATGTTTAATTAAAGTTTAAAACGCTTGTATCATCCATATTTCTTGGCCGATTTTAATTTTAATTTCACTTTTGTTGATCTCTTTTACGGTATATTCATATTGTGTGGAGAAATGCGATTTATAAAATCCATGCATATTCCTAACACAATTATATTGAAAATCGACCATTTAATTATTATTTTTTAAACTTAGGTAAATATTTAAATCGATTTAATATTTTTAATTTGTTCTATTGTCAAACATTTTTTTTTAGGTTAGTTTTACTTACTACTTTAGTTAGTTTTACTTAGTACTTGTAAGTAAACCTACCCCGTATTACTAGCGCCTTAAACTATTCTTATAGGTATTTGAGGCAAAGAGTTTTCTATCAAGAAGTAATCATCGGCCGGATAAAACGAAAGACAAAAAAAAGGAATCGACGAAACTTTGTTTACTTTTTTTCATTAAGCTGAGGAAACAGAATGAATAAATAAAATAGCAATTTTCCTCAAAATTGTCAGAACTCTACTTAATTTATTTAAGGACGTAACTAAATGTAAACAAACCAAACTTGGCTCCATCAATCAGGCAACCAAACCTACATTTAACGCTATTTTGTGATGTACGCTGAACTCAGATTTAAATTATTTAAGTATTACAACGACAGAGTCCGTGTGGTGGTAGCTGCTACCACTATTAAGAGGATTGAGTCCTAATATTCCATACTAATTAATTTAACTCCGAGCCATACCGTTTCTCACCCCCTAAATCCAGTCCAATTTTCCCGATTTTTGAATATATTGTAGTTATGAAACACTAAGGCTCGTATTAATAAACTGATCTCGACTGGAAAGCTCGTCTCAAGATGCGTCAAAAATGACAGCTTTCTATGGTTTGACGTTTATGTTGACGTATCTTGTGACGAGCATCTCAGCTAGGATGAGTTTATTAATACGTCCCTATAAGTCTATCTACAAGATATTCAAAAGTAGTAAAAATCGGATCTAGATTTAAGGGGAGAGAAACGTTATCGCATTTTGTATGGAAATGTTTAGCTTCACAATCCCCTTAATGTCAATCTTGAGCATTCAAGCAGAACATGTAGCGAAAATTGTCGCTACCGGCGCAACTATCGGTAAAATATATTCACTTAATATAAGTATCTACTTGTAGACAAAGTAGTATTAAGTAATAGGTATCATTGTATCTTATTCAGAAATAGACATAGCACGACGGTATGATAAATAAAGGCACATTATGTAAATGGATTGACTTAACATTCCACACGGAATGTCACGGATTTGCAGCGCGTGTTCGGCTCACAAGGTGGCTGGTGTTCGCTGGAGCGTGGCGGGCACTAGGTTTGTTTGTTGTCAAAACTTCAATGTTGACACACTTAACTTTATAAACAAAACCTTGCCTTCCTAACAAGTCACAGCAATTCAGTCAACAGATGAAGCACTTCATATATGTAAGTAAATGCAACTTGGAAGAATGTAGTAAACAGTATTTTTATTTAGGAAAATAGTTTAGAGATAAAACTTACTTTAGTTCTAAACAATTTTTTATATAAAATGCTAAGTCTTATAAGTAGCAACATTTATTGTTTAACTGAGGCAGAGTTTTCATCGAGTGTAGGTAGATTTTTTCGATTGAGAGAAGACGAAAAGTTTTTGTCACACTTTTCCTACACTACACATGTAAGTACTTCGGCTCACCTTGATCTTGATCTTATATTCACAAAGGACTGGCTATCACAGATAAAAACAGTATTACTTTTTATGTATCGTGGAAACCTCTCGACGACGTTGAAAAAATCTATTGTTCACACATAATTCTACGTTTACCTTTTTACATGAGCGCGAAGAGTTTTTATACTAATAGATTTTTGTGCGAAATTAAACTTTTTGTACGATATCAGTAGGTAATTTAGATATTTTTTACCCAATACACTGTGTAATTTCACTAAGTTAATAAAAACGAAACAGGTACTTGACTCTTGTTTTGTTCTTGCCAGACTTTGGACTGACAGTAACACAGTAACACCAGGGGCCCTAGACAAGATGCATTACGCCGAGTCGCTTTTCTGTTCGTTTCGTTTTTAAACCAATCGCGTCACTCCTAGATCACGTAATACGAAAAGTCACGTGATCTAGCAGTGACGCGATTGGTTTAAAAACGAAACGAACAGAAAAGCGACTCGGCGTAATGCATCTTGTCTAGGGCCCCTGGGCATTTGTGCATCTTGTTACCTTACAATAAGGCGCACAAGTGGTCAGTTATACTGTTAGTACCTCAAACTATGTCCTTCATTATACGTTTGAAGACTCCATTAATTTGATCCAACTACTTTGTTTTGAAAGTGAAAGAGGCTTTATTGTGTGCAATATGAAAAATAGAAGTAAAAACAGTTCACTTCGACCATATTTACTATTGCAATTAATGATCATCCAATACCCATTTTTGCAGATTTTTAATACCTACATATTTTCTTTCAAATTTTTTCGTGTTTTTTTCTTAAAATTTTGTTTTTAAATAGCAAACCTTTGACGTTTTGGAACCAAAAGACATCAACGTCGCAAAATATTTATAGGTAAATAAAAAAATATGAAAGTTATAATTGTAATACAATGTAGTTAATTTCATGTCTATGTCCATGCCCATTGATATTCTTTTGGTTTTCGAGTCGCAAAATATGTTGCTACGACACGTTTAGTGATTATTTGCAGTTTTTCCAACTTGGCCGATGCTAAGTTGTTTGTGAATTACTGTTTACCAATTTCATTAAATGTTCTCTGTAACTACACCATGATAAAATGTCCAAAAACATTGAATATTTGTTGAACTTTTTTACTAAGATCTTTATAAAATACTATTTAAAATGATATTAAGCATTGATATTTGGCGACGTTGCCCTTGCCCTGATGCAAAATTACACTTTATTTATATAATATATAATCATTTTATCTTTTTTTAATCACCTAGCGAAGACCAAAATAAACTGTATTAATGCAATGCAACAAGAATTAAAACTACTCTTTATTATAAACAGAGTTTTTTGGTATTATATTATAATAGTCATACAATTTATCACCTAGCGAAGGACTTACCATTACTTTGTTAGTTCTAACCAATGTTACCTATATTGAACAAGACTAGCTATTTCAACATGACGTAATCAACAAACATGGTTCAACAGTGACTTTCAACATTTCGGCATGTCCTTATTAAAACTTTGATGAAATAAGCTCTTAAAAGTCTCGCCTTTGTGCAATGCCAATAATGAAAAGGTATTCTCCTTTTATATGATTAACAAACCCGACTTTAACGGGGCATACATCTACTTGGTATTTCAAGGTGAGGAAACGGGTCCGCCATTTGGAAGACCTGACCTACCCGTACTTGTACGTAATTATGTTCGATCGTGGATCAATCGTGAGTATGTACCCAAGTTTAGTTTCCATGGGGACCTTACCTTGAACTTGAGAATGCAGTTCATGACTCTAACATTCGATATCAAGGTTACCTTGCCATAACACCAGAATTCACAACTCAATTAAGCTCAATCCTCCCTTCCTCTGCTAATACTAAACCTACGGTGGAACTTGAACCCCTTCTTCTTTTCCTTCTCCTCGGGTTTGCCTTCGTGGAGATTGTCGGCGCTCTTTGCCACTTGAACGCTCTTTCTTCTGTTTTTCATCGACTTCACTAGCTTATAAAACTTTCCTCGCTTCTTAGTTGGATCTTGCGTCATATCCGCCGGTTCTTCCTCTACTTCTACGCTGAACTCTGATGATATGTCTCCTAAGTCCTCGACGCTTTGGCTGTCTATTTGTTTGTGTGGCACCTCTAGTTTGGCTTTCGAAGTCTCCGGTTTGGGCTCCTCTGGTGCTGGAGGTGCGTCGGGATCTATGCACTGAAACCCATACGATTAACCAATTAACTAAACTGATCAGATAGGACTATAGTTGGGTGCAGGAGAGGGTCTTACGGCCTCACTTAGATACAGTTAATGACGATTTAGTTTTCCTAAGAAACAGTTTTTCATTCACAAGTTTGGAAAAGGAACGAGTTAGTTATCTTTACATAAAATGTCTGTGCATACCTACGGCAGTTAGTTAAGTAGTTAAATAGTAGTAGACATGTGCAAATTGTTAATGTTCTCTAAATTTTTCCTATTTCTATCTGTTGTAAGTAGTGACTAAGGTGTTGATTTATTATTGAACAGTTCGATATTCTCGTCAGCGGATTTTATCAATAATAATTTGCAGACGAATTAACCGAAGACCCAACAAAATGTGGAAAGGGATAGCTTAGATGTTAGTTTATACCCTGACGCCAGGAACCTAAACATGAATAAGCGGGACTGTGAAACGGGAGCTTTGACGTGTTGTTTTCCTAAGACACTCACATCCTCGAGCGAAATCCTGTAGGCCGGCACCTGTTCGGGGTGGCGCCAGGGCTTGTGGTGCGGGTAGTCGTTGAGCGCCTTCCACCCGGGGTACCGGCGCGCCGCCGCGTGCAGCTGCTGCACCAGCCTTGGCGCCAACTGAGCAGTCACCCTGGCCAAACGATACTTGATATAGTAATTAACATTAAAGCGGCAAACGCAAAAATAGAGAAGGCAGCGCGTTGCGGTGTTCCCTTGCTAAAAACACCTCCGCCAGACCTTGTAAAACGTCGCATTCCACAACACGTGCCGTCACTCTGGCTCTTTTTGCATTTGCACCCAAAAAAAAGTGTAGGCAACTGCGTCGGGGCCCCAGCATTGGCTATGGGCTATTTATCGAGAAATAATGTTTTTCGTGAAGTTAAAAAAGGGTAGAGGGGCCCCGAAAACTGCATTGCCGGGCGTGGATTTTTGCTGATCTATTGGGTTTACGGCCTGGTTACGATAAGTGGCTTATAGCGGGCAGGAGGTCTTATAGATATGCATAGAAATCCTCCCCTCGCTAACCGCGACGTAGAGTGGTACATGCTTTAAGAAAATGCTCTGAGAAGTTGTTTTAGCTGGAGCCGCTCGCTGCTGCTGCCACCGCCGCCTAAAGTCGTGGCCAGACCGATATACCCACGCACCGTAGTCGCTGCCTTGCCTGTTGAGCTGGTGGTGAACACAAACGTAATAACAATGTATATTTTTTATGGTTAACAAAATGTACAATTGAGTAGGTAGGTACCTACATTATTATTATGTTTGTATAAAAATGAGAGCAGAAAAGGGCGCCCGCAAATCCTACTAATATTTTAAATGCGTATGTTTGTGTTTGTGTGTTAGATTGCTACTCCTTCACGCTGCAACGGTTGGACGGAATTGGATGAAATTGGGAATGGAGATAGTTATGCCCAGGATTAAAAATAGGTCCATCCCGGAAAATTTAAAAGAATAACGATAATCGAAATCTACGTAAGTGGCGGCGGGCAGCAGCTTGTTTTAATATAACCACTAGTGATTCAGCTAAGCCACTATACGCTGTCACCGACCGCGGCCGCTGGTGGCTGCGTGCGCGCCGGCCGGCCGGTGTGTGCGAGGCGAGTGATAAAACGCGGTCACTAAAGGTATCTGCATACGTCACGTGATCAGGACGTGGACGGGACGGGGACGGGACGTGGTTTAGTACATTTTTGTTTTTTCCGTCACGTTCCGGTCACGTCCGGTTACGTAAGCACATTCCCATACATTTTCTATGAAATTATATTTTAAAAATTGCCCGTCACGTTCCGTCCCGCCCGTCCGTGTAAAATCACGTTACGTATGCAGAGACCTTTAAACACTTGGTTTGCGCTGATACCATACAAAATGTATCAAAAATCTCGCCCTCAGCTTGTGGCGGCCACAAGTGGCGTCACTGTGGCCCCTACTAGTGGTCTAGTGTGTGGCAAATCTGAATATGTTTAGCTTGGCGAAAGATTAAAAATAAAATGAATAGGAATATTTTTACCCAACTGCAGCAAACCCTAAAAGGACGGTTATGGGTTTGACCTGTATATATGTCCGACTCTATGTCCCCTCGTAACTAACTACTAAACGCCTAAACCGATTTTAATAAATTATACTTGGTTAGATTTTTCTTAGCCAGTAGAGTGTCATAGGCTATATAAAATACATGATAAGTAACATTACTTTGACGACATTATCTAAACAGCAAATGAGTATTTAAAGCTTGCTTTTCGTTAGACTTGTTAAATCTTTATAATTGTTGGAAGGGGTCTTCTTATTTAAATGTTTATATGTATGTCTATCTTACTTTAAGTTCTGTTAAATCTTGGTTTTAATTAATTGTTCATTAACACTCTGTAACATTATGTTTTTAAGCATATAAAATATTGATAGATTTGAATAATTTTGAATAATATCGTAACCAGGCCATTTGATTTCGGTACCCACCCATCGTTTATTAATTTATATAAAACTCTATTCTAAAACCAACTAATATAATTAATAAATACCTATAAACTTTTAATACTGATAAGAAACAGTTTAGAATATATTCATTCGTACTGTAGAGTAAACAAATGTGGCAATCCACTAATTGGATATGGAGTTTCCGCTCTAGGGATTAAACTATAAGACAAGGTTATAATTAGACCCCGTTATCGGAGGTGCGACTTGGTAGCTGGACATTCTTAGGGGGGGATATTTATGATGTCAGTATTGATACTCTTATTAATTTGTAATTCGTTTAATAACAACGTTTGAGAACAGTTCCCCGTCGCATGGCACTTGCGGGTAAGAACCCGCGTATCATCGGTCCCACGTACTACGAGCGTCTACCCGCTCAACTTAAAAATTTACAACCCGACGAAGCATTTAAACATCAACTAAGAAACCTTTTATTGGATAATCCATTATACTCCGTGGATGAATATATGGAGCTGGACATGTAAATTTATTATTGTGTTGAAATTTATTAATCACTATATGTATTGACATCGGACGAGTAACCATTATTCGATATTTAATTGTTGTTGTTTTTATTTAATTAATTATTATTAATTATTCTTGTATTTTTTGATTATTAGTATTCATGTTTTGACAATCTCAATGTAATTTCGTATTTTTTGACATGCAATGCATTTTATATTGTAATATTACATTGATGAATAAATAAACTAAACTAAACTAAACTAATACAGGTACCATCTTTTAGATTAAAACTTAACATGTTTTTTGTGATTCATAGTAATCATTGTGATCAGTAGTAGAAACCAGTGGCGTGCCTAGGGTTTCAGAATAGGGCAAGCCGAGAGATATGTTTTGTAATTTTTACGGTTATTATGGATAAATTTATCTTGTTACCACATTACTGATCAATCTTCACTTCACTCTGCAGTTGTATAGGCATTTGCTTACGTGGACGAGCTCACCAAAGCACCCTGAAGGCATGTTACCACTAGATATAATTTTACAGACATATCAGCAATTGCATACTTTCGGTGGCCTTGAAAAAAGCCGCTTGGTTTGTATGAGAGAATAAAATAAAGGTTCAACTTCTTATTTAAACTTTGCTTGCCTAGGGAGAAAGCAATAAGTACTTACTTTTATTTCAATTACCTATCTAAATTAAATTATTATTTGTATACATCGAATGTGTTTTTCTAAAACGCCATCGTACCTATTTTGAAAGTAGCGACACAAGCTCTAAAAAATTACCCTTATTCAATGAAGTTTTAGACTCATCGTGACCTCTGAAGGGAAGTTCTTGTTGTGCTAAATGACAAACAACATCGACTAATCTTTGAAAAACGCTACTATTGTTATCAACACGCATGTTGTTTTGTAATTTCCTTTGATAATTGGCGCGATAAAGATGTCTCAATTCGCTGTTTACCAAAATCACTAAAAGAAATTACCGCGTTCATGTGTTTTCGAGAATTCATGTGTATTTTAATGGCGCCAGCTAAATTATTTAAATCATCATAACCAGATGTATTCCACACGTTTTTGTCGTTAGAAAAGAAAATACAACACCAGCAATATAACTTATTAGAGTGCGAACAACCAACAATCCAATGAGTTTTATACACTGACCTGTTAAACTGTCTTTTGTGCGATTTACTACTCTGAGAAATACACAAGTCAGGCGTAGGTTTTGCCGAAGAAATAAGTACCTTTTTCTCTGCAAAGTCCAAACATTTTACCTTTCCGTCGACAAGCAAAGTTTGTGCACACTTTAAAATATCACAGTCACACGGGACTTCCTCCATTGTCAATCTAATTGAATCACAACTCACAACACCACAAAAAAAACTTACTATTGCACTGACCGCGCCGCGCCGCTCAACGCCTAAACAAACTATTCAACAAGTGAATAAAAGCATTAAAAGCATTTGTCAACAAATAGCAATAAAGTGAAGTTGGCCGCTAACGCGGCTCAACGCGCGCTCCGCGCCTGCGCGAAGCGAATTTCGCATTTACTATGAACTCGTATACAACTTCATACGCAATCAAGGCTTTTTACTCTCATACTATTTGCCATATTAACTTACGAACAGTCGTATTTGGGCATATGCCGTTTCGGTGGGTAAGACAGAGAATATGAAAGCCCCATTGCAAGCCAATACGTGCGAGCGAGATACGAGCTAGCCGCGTCATGAATAGTTCGACTGGTTGCCGCACAGCGCTGAGCGCTGTGCTGCGGAGTCTAGTAACGAGTCGACACTTTCCCAAATTCGCTACTTTAGTTAATTTGGCACTTTCCTTAATTCGCTACTTTATTTAATTCACTACTTTTCCAAATTCAACAAAAATAAAATAAATAAATTATATCAATGGTTGAGTAATAATAATTTCTATAGTATAAATGAATTTTTTGACATGTAATTGTGACTTATTTTTTTTGTATTTTTTTTATTTTTTATTTATTAGTTATTAGCTTTTAAGTGAAATTTGCATACCGGAAACGGTTAAACATGTAAACCTGCCAATAGTTCAATAAGACCTAGATGTATACATTTAACGGTAATGTTTAACGCAAATAAATGATTATCTTATCTTATCTTAACACTTTAGTTCAGTCGTTACTTTAACAAATTAGACACTTTTGTCCAATCGCTACTTTCCCAAATTCGACACTTTAGTTCAGTCGTTACTTTTCCAAATTCGACACTTTAGTTCAGTCGTTACTTTTCCAAATTAGACACTTTAGTCTTTTCGCTACTTTCCCAAATTTGATACTTTAGTTCAATCGTTACTTTTCCAAATTAGACACTTTTGTTCAGTGATTACTTTTCCAAATTAGACACTTTCTTGAATTGGGCACTAGTCTATATTGATACATTGGTACAGTTAGTAACAAAACAAGAAAATAAGCAACTGAATTTATTTTAACGAAAAATATCACTTCCCAAAGTTGATTAACTAAAATGACTTAACATAACTTATACTAACCAAACTAAAATATACTATAAGGATACAGGATACTTGCCAATAAGTAATAACAGAAAATATTTATCGATATTAAAGCTTAACTAACTTAAGTTTCTCCTTAAGATTCAGACTAATATGACTAGACAAAACCTACTTAACACGCTTTGTTAGCGATCTTGTCGTATTTATTAGGCTTAATTGATTCAAGCATAGCTGCATTTCAATTTTTTTTGTTAAATAATCATCAATTATGCGATTAATTCGTTGGTCTAATAAAATAGATCGCTTTTTTCTATTTTTTTCATTCAAGTAAATGCTTTTTTGGCGTATTCTGAAATCTACACTATTCGCTTCCCTCTTTAAGATTGATATAAGTATATAAAAATAAGCTAGGTTTTCTTTCTGAAATATTGTATGCCATTCGATGATGCCATGCTTCGACTAAATTAATTGTTCGATGGCGTTCATTGTAACAGCTTAATATATCAATATATGTAGTTAACCACGTTTGATCAATATAATTATTAAATTTGACAAATTCAGGTCCTCTTGGAGAATTTTCTAATACGGTAAGCCAACCCTCAGGGATGTCTAATTTAGGCAAAAATGCCAAAGCTGCACAACAATTAATATATTTACGGTTTTCTTTATGCGAAACATATTCAGGTTCCATTTCGATGTTGATATTTAATTCTTTGGCCTTGCGTAATAAACACTGTCGATAATGAAAAAAACATCCGACTATTTGTGCCAAGGGATAAACGTCTTTGACAGCGTTAATAGCGGCGTTTTCGAAGTCAACGTGGAATTTTTCCGGTGAAAAAGTTGGTAATTTTGTCTTTAGAAAGTGCAATACTCTGAGGTAGGTTGATTTTGACTTGTCCGGCAGAAGACAGTACAACAGTGGTACTATATTGGTCTCCGTGTTTGTACTACCTATGTCAGCATGAAACGAATATAATTGTTTAAAAGGCTTTGGTACATATTTGAAGACACCGTCGCAAAAAATGTCCTTAGCTTTTGATAATGTTTCAGATGCGTATGAAGTCATGAAGACTAATATCTTTTCAGTTGATCCATCGTCTAATACTAGGAAATTCTCCGCCAAATCTGCTGATATCTTAAATTGTTCAAGTTTTTTGAAAACAGTATTTTTAACCCTCCGTGCATTCCGCCTTGCTTTATATAGCTTGTTTTTAATAGAACTAAAAGATGGAACATCATCGACAAATTCAGAATCCGCGTGTTTTAAATGACTGAAACATTTATCATAAATTTTCTTTATAGATCCAAATTCTGTTTGTACCTTAACCATGCAAGTATGCAAGGCTTCGTCAATAACGTTAGTGGCAGGGTCTGGTTCGCACAGGTGTTCAGATTGGCGAATTATATGAGAATTCGCATTTAATGTCATACTACCTCGACAATATTTCTTATTCTTGCAACGCCACCAAGTAGTCTGGTTTTTGTTTTCACGAACAAAGTTGTAACGATAGCCACTTTTAATTATCATTTTTTTGTTTCGCTCACTTAAAATAAATGTTAGTTCTTCTCTTGTGCCCATTGTTAAATCATTAGTTTAAAAAGTTAAAACGCAACACGAGTAATAAGTAAATAATTACTTTCACAGAAAATACAGTTACACTGACTGCTGTTGATGTCATACCTAATACGTATAGGATCTTATAAGTGGCCAGTGTTTGAGCAAAGAGATTTGTTATCAGTGCTTGAGGCTTGTAAAGAATATACATATGCCTGGGATTACCTAGGAATAGGAATAGATTGCCCCCGACGATATATAGGTAATTCCTCGTAGCATAACCAGTTTGGTAACGGGTAAGAAACTAAAGAGGTTAAGGTTTGTAGAATATGCATAGCTTAAGTTAAAAGGTACAGGGTGTCCGTCCGTTATATGTTTGGTAAAATACATAAATAAATTTAGTTGCTTTTTTTGTCTTATCTAAATTATCTATCTATGACTGTACCGATGTATCAAGATAGGCTAGTGTCAAATTTGGGAAAGTAGCGAATGAACAAAAGTATCGAATTTAGAAAAGTAACGAAATAACAACAGTGACGAATTTGGGAAAGCAGCGAAAGAACCAAAGTGTGGAATTTAGAAAAGTAACGAATTAACAAAAGTGTCTAATTTGGAAAAGAAGCGACTGAACAAAAGTCTCTAATTTGCGAAAGTAGCGAATGAACCAAAGTGTCTAATTTGGAAAAGTAGGGAATGAACCAAAATGTCGAATTTAGAAAAGTAACGAATGAACAAAAGTGTCGAATTTGGGAAAGTAGGGAATTAGTGAAGTCGCGAATTAAGGAAAGTGCCAAATTAACTAAAGTAGCGAATTTAGGAAAGTGTCGACTCGTTACTAGACTCGATTTAATGTATGTATGTATGTAAAAACACTAAGGTTTCATAATGTTTCGAGTTGCAGGGGAGTGCATGAACGCTCTTAAGGCCCAGATAGACGGGGTGTGTCACCCTACGTACGCGAACTTCTAAGGTAAACGCGGGCGAAAAGTGGACACTTATACTGATAATAAATTATATACGTCAATGTCACTCACAATAATAACTCCGATTGATAAGCTATGTTTACGAGTATATTTTATTCTTATAAAATATTGACTCGTATAAAATTTAAAATGGAACCATCTCATCGCAGAACATCCTGAACTCGAAAAAATTCAAGATCATGTTTACTGTACAATTTGCAGCCTAAACATTGTTTACAGATGTTGGAATAATATTAAAAGGCACATGCAGTCGAATTCCCATCAAGAAAACCGGGCAAGAGCATGTCGGACCATGCTCAGTATACACTGATCGTGTTAAGATTTAAGATTGTTATCTTGGGTTCACAAGTATACAAATTATACAAAGCTGGTTGGATGGCAATGGTGTTTAAATTATCTGAACTGTTCGTTAAGAATACGATATTTCTTTTGTTTTTTTTTATTTATATTTTATTTAATTTTTTAATGGTTCATGCTATCAAGATAACGGTAATTAAAGATTGAAGATTTTAATTTATAAAAATGAAAAATGTTAATATTTACCGATTTTCTTTGGAATTCGTCATGTTTTATAAAATGTACAAGTTAATCAACGTATAGCTAATATTACAAAATATATATTTACCCCTAAGAACGTCCAGCTACCAAATCGCACCTCCGATACCGGGGTCTAGTTATAAATAATGTCAAATATCTAATCTGTAGGCAACAATCCCTGTGGAAGATTTAGGATAAACAAATGAAAAACATAACCGTACCAATATGTTTAGTAAATATCATAAATTAATCTAGCTTGTAATAAATGATAGTACCCAGATGTCCGGTAAGCATTATTTAAAAGAAGATGTGTTAGCAAGAGAAAATCAATTCCAATATATCTCCGATACGGAGTAAGCGTTTAAGGAAAAGTGATTCCGACTGAGTGAGTCAGCTTAGATAGGACAACTAATTCACTTTACTGTGGCATGCGTTTTATTTTTCTCTTCTTAATATAATTCTAGGGGCACAAACAAAATGATGTACATTGTAATTGTAGGTAATAGTAACAATGCGTTTGGAGCTTGACAAATTTCATATAAAGATAGTCCATTACCCATTATATTAACAATCGAAGACCATTCATACCTACTCCATATTACTTTTTTTTATTTATTAAAATAAATCGTCGATGCACCAGGAACGAACAAAACAAGCAATCATGAAACCGAACAAGGGTAATAATATAAATTGGATTAATTATTGTAAACGTTTATAACGAAAAAATCCACAAAATAATAAAAATCCTCAAACAATTTCGTACCTCGAAATTACCCAACAATGGATCCTACAGAATAATCTTATAATGTTGCCTGTGACACCGTTTCACAACAACTGTACTGTACTGCCCAAATTTGCCTAGTTTTTTTGTGTTGTTTTTCTCTGTGTATGGTTGTAGTGAATAATAGTATTTTCTTCCTTTATTCTTTATTTTTTACTATCTCTTCTTTTTTCTCTATTTCTCTATTTATCTTATAATTTTGATTTTTTGCAAGTTATCTAAAACGAATAGGCTGTCCAACCTGGGGTCCAATACTGAGAGAATTGATCGGCTCGGCGCGGTTTTTCAGGCTTTTTTTCTCTCGATAATGCCTTTGACGGTTTAATTAAGCCTGGTTACTGGAAAAAGATTGTTCACATTCCGATATCCGGGCTTTAAGATTAAGTTAAAATGAATTTGTGAATTTATATCAGGGTTTCTTAACCATGGGTCCGTAGACCTGATTGCCGAGGGTCCGTGGCTGTATGAACCATTCTTAAGTATAAGTACTTACTTACCAATAAAGTTCTGTAGAATATAATGTATTTAATTGAATTTTGAATTTTGCTTCTGTCAATAGAATAAAACTGTTCTAGAACTACGCGCTTAATCTGAACATTACCTGGATGACCGAGCTTCGCTTGTTCTTTTTCCAAAAATGAAACTTAGTATTTATCGCCCCCAACAGAAATCCCCTGCATACTAAATTTCATGAAAATCTTCGGAGCCGTTTCCGACATATATATATATATATATACAAGAATTGCTCGTTTAATGGTACTATATAGATTGATAAAGCAAAGAGTTTTACTGTTGAATACCTGTAGACGTAGTTTTTCTCTAGGCTCCGGCAACAACACACAATAAGTTTCCGGCGCAAGTAAACAACACGGCGGGATTCTAGGGCGTACAACAATGGTGTAACACGAGCTGAATGTATACTCCATTTTGTTTGAGCCCACCTTCCTTCGATATCGTAATCATCTTCTTAACATTAGCTTTACAACTTAACAGTAGGTATAATAAGGACCTCATTACCCACTTCCCACCCGGAAACAAAGTCAAAAGTCAAAGATCATACATACATACATACCTTCACGCCTGTAATCCCAGAGTGGGGTAGGCAGAGCTACAGAATTACAACTTCAAAAAATTGTTGACAAGTCAAAGATCATTTATTCCTTAATTCAGAGCAGGTACAGATGGTGATCATAAAATCCATACAAACACGGGTCACAATTCGCCAGGGTCTGCTCTTTTTGTGCAGTGTGCTCTTTTGCGTTCTACATGCCATAAAAAATCACCCCTTTGGGGTGGGTCTGGATCGCTACCACCACATCATCCCTACCAACCGACAAGCAACTGGATTCTCATTGCTGTCCGGTGTAGGGTTAAGATTACCGCCAAAACGACTAGCTAAGAAGCACTCCTTCTTCGTTCAGGGTTAGCAACGCATTTGCAGAAGGATTTTACGATTAGTCTTCAGACTGCAAATGTCTTCAGTCTCAGATCCTACTTAACATCACATGGCCAGTGTGGTCGCTTACTTTCTTCATGACATATAAAACACCCTTGCTAATGGTGGTTACCTGTTGACAAGCCAGGCAGGCAGCGCGCCGCGCGGGTCGGAGCGCGACACGTAGCCGAGCCAGCTTCCGCCGCCGCTGCGCGTACGCACCACGAACCCCGTCAGTAGCGACTGAGCCCTGGAACAAAAACAGCAGTGAGATACTTGATCGCTCAAGATCGTGCAGAGAATTAAGAGGCGGATTTAATAAAGTGATCTGTGACGCCCGTCACAAGATGCGTGAGAAATGACAGCTGGTCATTCGTTTACAATACCTAGGTATATAGCCAATTTTTGATCAGTCGTTTCTGCTAAAAGCATTTTTTAAACGGTGGATCTTTAACCCCTTTAATACATACATACATACATAAATCACGCCTGTTTCCCAGAGGGGTAGGCAGAGACCACTTCTTTCCACTTGCTACGAACTTGACAAATTTCTTTCGCTTCTTCAACATTCATACATCGAGTCATGCACGCTGTGCAAGCACGTCGGTTTCGGGTAGGTACTTAAGATTCGGCCCTATAAGATTTTGTGAATTAAAACATTTTAACAAATATGAAAGGATAAAATAGTTCGGTATCATAGTATGAACTACTCTCCTTACACATGGTTAAACTCTTGTGAAGGCGGCCGCATCGTTAACAATATGAAAACAATATGGTTCAATGCAAATTGGAAGGTAAAGGTACCGTGCCCCTGGGCAACGTGACCACCAACTACTTTTTTTTTCTCACTAAACTAATTTTGATTTTGAGAAATTACGACATAGGTTTATATCTCTTCCATTTATTTAACAATTATCAATTCTGTTATATTTTTGCCTAAACAGATATTTGATATTTTATGATATTTCTGAAGTGCAAAGTAATAAAAGTTTAATTTAGCTAGCTAGCTTAAGTAATTAAGCTATTATTAAGATATGAATTTAAATGCATTTAGCATTCTTTGTCCTGTTAGTATTTTTGCGAAACGTTCAATGTCAAAAAAAAACATTGTTGGGCGGACGACAAATGTTTAATTTCCTAACCTACTGATATTACTTTATCTCTTTCAGAAGAACTCCTTACAAACATGCCTGCTAATATTATTTTGTACGAATTTAAATTGATAACCGTAATTTCTTTAAAAAAAAACCTATTACCTATTGACTATACTACTCAACACATTTAATAAAAAAAAAGAGCAGTTATTATTTAATTTGTGTAAGGTTGGCCATTTTTTGGTTCAAGTTCCCTCGGCTACATGTAAACTTTAATGTGATTATTATTGAACTTATAATCGAAATATTTATGACAATTATCCATTATAAGAGTATATGACGCCGATTATTGGCATAAAATAGAGATCCATTTGTTCGGTGTCACACCTATTATAAGTTACTAACAAGTCGATGAGTCAGAAAAAATGAGAACAATCGTCTTTAACGCCAATTAATAGAGGTCAATTATAAAGCAATGTCGAAATTTTGACTGGCACCTTAAGAACTCGCTTCAATTCCTTTCATTCGATTTCCTTCAATTTCAACAGAAAGTGCTCCTTTTAAACCGAGAGGCCACGGTACTTGACAGCTTTCACAGCTTTGTAACGATTTTGCCAATGCCTCGTTTTTACTGCGAAGTTGTCTGGAAGAGATCGAAATTTAGCGATAAGCCGTCCCTTGTTTTTTTAGGAAATCATTTTGTAGCTTGTATTTTTCTTGTTGTTTTATAGTTAGGAATGCGTTGTATAAAATAAAGCTAGTATAGGTATATATTATTAGTGGTTTAATCAACTGTTTGGGTTATTCGGTTTCTTATTTCAAATTTAATACCTACGCAACGTAAATTTAATAATGGAACCATGGAGGGAGGTGCTCCCTCTTTTTGACCGACCAACAAAAGGGAACACCTCTTTGTTATGTAAGGGACAACGGTTGATTTACGGCTGTTCTCAATATTCAATCTAAATACAGTTGACATGGTTATAGATATACTTACTTTCTATACATTTTGACAAGTGAGACTTTTTTTGAGATGACAATGAAAAAGATGACAGCCTTTTGTATCTTTAAAGGGTATTACAGAAGATAGATTGAATATTGCGAGTAATTTACGAACGACACGACCCGTTAAAAATACCTATCTGAAAAAGTCGTAAAAATTGGGGAGCGCGCTTCTGTAATCTTTTGTCATTACCTATTTTTACTAACTTCATCTTCAGACCAGTCGCAAGCCAGTATCAAATCGATATTTTATAAGGACTAACCAGGAACGGACAGTTATTGTTTTATTAATTTTCTTTTAATATTGAAATTCTAAAAAAATATATTGGTAATTTTATTGAAACATGAAATTATATGCAAATTTAAGAAATTTATTAAAATACATTTTATTATAAATACATACATACATACCTTCACGCCTGTAATCCCAGAGTGGGGTAGGCAGAGCTACAGAATTACAACTTCAAAAAGTTGTTGACAATTCAGTAACCACAATTTGCACAAATAGGCTAATAGCACATTTTATTATTGCATTGACTTATAAGTCTTATAACTTTTATTTTGCAGAAATACTTTACTACTTCGACCAGTTGTCGTCTTTTGATTCAAAAACTAAGTGAAAAGAATTTCAAAGACCAAAATACGAATCGTTGACCATGAGGAAAATGTGGTACCAATGTACGACTGACCCAAATTTTGTAGGTTCTGAAATTATTTATATTTCCAATTACAAGATTACGAATCCGTTGCCAACTCCGAGGACTGAGATGGAATGCCCCATATACGAGATTGATTGACAACAACGACGAAAATTGTTACAACATATGGTATCAACTAATCTTTCTAGCAATTCCCTTTTAGTGAGGCCGAGGTCACCACGGATTGACGCACACGCTATCTTATCGGAGTGCCGCGCAAATAAACTAATGACCGTCGAAGCCTCGAGTGGAAAAGAGAGATTAGGTACTTCGGACATGCTGAAATTTCACAGATGTCGGATTCCTCAAAGCATATTATTATGTAGGTACCTATTTAGGTACATTTCTAGTCGACGGCAGCGGGCGTGTTAATTGTTTCTGATTCCCCGCTGATGAATCCCAGTCATAGAATCATTTAAGATTTGTAAGTAGACAACTGTGTACATAATAAATAATAATACAAGTAGTGACAAATGTTACATTTTCATGTATGTAAAAAGGACTTCAATAAGTTTTTTGTTGAAATAAAGCACGGTTAGCTTTATAAAACCAGTGGGTGATCTGTGCTACGCTGCAAAGATTAGTGACATTAATCTACAAAAAATTAAGCCACAAACAAAGGTTGTTATTATGCATGATTACGTTGGTTACATAGTTAGTTACGTTTTAAGTTCAGATTTATTATATTGGTCCCGCCAGCAACCGCTGGTTTTTGTACTTGCTTGTACTAAAGTATATACGAGTACCTACCTATATCCAAGTATATCCTGTATGAAACGCAAAAAATACAATGGATTGTCCGAAATTGAGACAGTTCGAGCACGAATACCTATTTTACTCATGCGTGACGATTTTGAATCGCCTTTTCTTATGTAGATATAGGTATTCAAATACATGCTCTAAACCTCTGCCATCCCTATCCGTAGCACGAATCGAAACCCTTAAACAGACTAGCTAACGATTATTTAGATTATTTTACTTATACCTACTTCACCTACGCGATGATGATACGAATATCAACTTGCTACCAAATTTTAGTACCAACCATTTTCTGTGCCAGTTGAAATTGCCAAAGATGTAAACACAACCAAACGAATGAATTTACCATTACTACTCGATAAGCAGGTGCTTTTATAAAAAAAAAATACCAGAGACGATGTCACACCAATTGACCTAGTCCCAAACTAAGCTCTAGGCTTGTACTATGGATAAGACTAGACAACGATATAAATACTTTTTTAGAGAAATATAAACTTAAATACATAGAAAACATCTATAACTTAGAAACTAATATGAATTCACGCTCATCACACAACTATCTGCCCTTACCAGTATTCGAACCCAGGACCGCTAGCTTCGTAGGCGGGGTCACTACCTACTAGGCCAACGCGTGTCGTTTCAAAGATCAAGTGAGGTCTTAGCGATCTTGACTTGATCTTTACTTCACAATAAGTTTAAGACTAATGTACTATTAATTAATGCTTATTTTGAATAAAACACGGCACGGCACGGCTTGAGGTTATGTGTCCAACAGTACTCATTTGTTTTATCTTTGGCAATTTCAATTTACATAGACTATAAAATCGGACACGGGCCCTGACACATTTCCTCGATGACGATATTACGGTAACGTTACTTATTCAATAGAAGGTAAACGTTCGTGCTCGGGGTGCAGTTGTTAGAAAATACCTGTACTTAAATAAATAACTTCCTTAAGGTTTTAGCAGAAATTAGCTTTTGATTAAATTTACTTTGATGGAATCATACACTTGCTCAAATTAGTGTCGGTGATTTAAGGGGATCCCAAAAAGGAATGCAAAATTATAATTATTGCGATCATTATAATAAGGCAATACACATCTCTCTCTGCTGGGCCTGATCCATCATTAGTTTGACTTATGTTGTTCCTCATATGTGGGTCCTCGGCAGATCCTCACCATGGTGCGTTACCTGCGTATCATCCAGTTTTCATTTTCCCTGAAACCTTTTAAGTCACAAAACCCTTACAAATAACAATACACACGCAATTCAAAGTTATAATTCGGCTCCATTCATCACCTCCCTCCGAAGCCGAGGTTACACCCACACAACTTTCCGTATACATACCTATTTGAATAAAAATATTTCTTGTTGGCTTCGACTGCCATAAACTGATCGGCTGGGCCGGCTTTCAAAAATAAAGACATGGAACTATGGTGTATTTTGAGTAATTAGCACTTAAAAAGTACCCACGTAGGTTATTAATTTTTTTATCAACCTAAATGGGTGAATCAACTTTTAAGGTACTCCTTTTCTTTTGCGGTATTAATACTTTCCTGGTGACAAATGGTTATTAATAATTTATGAATATTAAAATCAGACCACCAAATTTACGGACTTTACACGTTAAACAGCTCAAATATTTTTTAATCCGCAAAAAAACCTGGTAACTCAGGGGAAAATGCACATTTTCCATACAAAACCTAGGGACAACATTGTCCCCTGCGTAACCAAGTAAATTATTATTTAAAACTGTACTATTTTAAATTAAATAATTTCAAATGTGAGCCTATTTGTATAATTTAATAAGCATGTAAGCCACGTCATTAACAAATATATAGTTTTACTAAAAACATATAATTTGTGAAACATGTCGAAAAATGGGGAGTACCTACCTTAAAAGTTGATTGACCCAAATACCTCTTCTTTTATTCTTCTTCAGCGCATATGCCGTTGGGCATACGCCTCTCTAATTTTCCTCCACTGGGCCCGATTTGCGGTGGATCTCCCCCAGATTGGGCCTGCGGTCGTGCTGATGTCATCCGACCACCTTGCTGGGGGCCAGCCGACTCCTCTCTTTGAGCGCGGTTGCCACTCTAAAATGCGCTAGCTCCATCTCCCATCGTTTCGGCGACACATATGCCATGCCTAGGCCCATTTCAATTTGGCAATGCGATGGCCTATATCCACCACTCTGCAGCTCTGGTTCGCTGGCGAATGATCTCGTTTCGGACTTTGTCGCGAAGAGATATACCGAGCATGATGCGTTCCATAGCAACCTAAACCAATCTAAGTACTTTATTTGTTTAAATTAGGTACATAGGTTGGTAAAAATATTTATTAATTGGGTAGTTTTTCTACTTTCCAAGTATAATGGTGTAAGAAATTACATTGTAGGTACTTAAATAGGTGCTTATGCCATGATTTCTTATTTAAGGTAGATTTCATCTTTTTTGCTGTAGGCAAGTTAACAACGACAATAACATTACACACAAGTATCTTCTCTATTATTATTTATAACTGTCTGTTCGCGTGGATCTTTTAAACTACGCAACGAATTGTAATTCAGTTTTCAGCAATAGATAGAGTGATTCAAGACTATTCAAGAGGAAGGTTATTATATATAAAATAAATTCTGATTTATGTGCGGGTCTTACAGAAAACTCCAAAACGGAAGCGAAGCGAGGGCGGGTTGCTAGTAGGGTAATACATACTGTTATTGCCCGCGACCAGTGATTGCCCACCGCATTTTTTGGAGACTGCAATCACTAAAAAAGTATTTCCTACACACACGTGTAACAAGCAGTAACAAAGCTACCTATGTTTGTACGCAAGATTTTTTTTTTTGTGATTACAGTCTCTAAAATGTAGTGGGCAATCACTGGTCGCGGGCAATAACAGTATGGATTACCCTACCTATATTTAGTAAGAAAGGAGAATACGAATTCGTTAAAACCGACGACGTTATAATTTGATTCAAAAACTCAGAGGCAAAGTATTTTCGGTTGGTTAGGTAGATGAAACGACCGGTTACTAATTTCGTGTACAAATTATTCAATCTAAAATCACGGCGCGACAATGTTGACTTTTCTTAATTGTGAACACAAAAGGGCTGCAATTTTGCCATTTGTGAAAAATATTTTCTTCTCTTTGGTAAAGACAAGTGATAATGATAATGGCACAGTAAAAAAGCATATTGCTAAGTTCATTAATCTATTTAAAGCATCTGTAGCTCTATTATTGCCGTGAATATTTAAATTTCCTCTCTCTTGTATATCAATAACTGTTAGATACATAAAAAACCCCGATATGACGGTGAACCCTTTCTTCGGAGATATATCTCAAACTTAGCTAAGAACCACCGCATCGAAATCAGTTTACTCGTTTAAGAGGTACGGTGCAACAGACAGACACACACACATAGGTAGCGGTCAAACTTATAACACTCCGTTTTTTGGGTCGAGGGTTAAAAAGCGCAAGATTATTATACTTAACGTAAAAATGAGTTAACGAAGGCAAAAAGCCGCTTAGCTACCTCTCACAACCCCTAAAGGTAGAGTACCTACCTAAGTATAGTAATCTGTGCTAAAGGTAAATTAGCTTTTTAGCGTCATGCATCAGAACATGACATGTAAAAATTACTATAACACTTTTTTGCATAACACAACACAGTTGTTTCATTTTTATGCTGCAGGTTATATTCGACTACACTAACTATAAAATTAAATATAACGATATTTTTATCCCAAGGGTGAAACCACACGCGTAATTTTTTGAGTTGTGAGTCGCGTAATTCCTGCCGCATACAACCCAGCCAGCTGATTTTGCGTCGCTATGTGAACCAAACCGGAGATTTGTATGAAACCGAATATAGCGGAAATTACGTGACCGAAATTACGCGACTCAAATTACGCTCGTGTGGCTTCACCCTAAATTGAAGCAACTGTCACTTTATTCCTTTCTTATATAATAAATGCAAATTAGTGGTCTATCACGCCTAAGCTCGGGTTTCTCGAAGGACACAGGGTTTTGGCTAGCTTACAATAGATATTTAGAACGGTGATCATCTTCACACACTACTGAAACTGACATAAATAAACGCTGACATAAATAGCGTTGCGTTTACGTTTGCATAGCGTGTCGCGTAACGCGACTCAGGTTAAGCGTTTTACGGGAGAGTAACGCCTAGTTAATAATGAAAATGCCTTTAAACCCCTTTCGCCACTAAGCGGCACTTAATGTGGTAACATCAGCTGTGGTTTAAAAGGAACCCTACTGACCTGACGAACCCCTTGCGCGGCGGGTAATCCTTGTGGTAGACTGAGTGGTTCAGAATCAGCTTCTCGTCGCCGGTGTCCAGCCAGGAGCGCTGCAGCACGAAGTCGCGGTTCTTGAGCGGCGCCGGACACGACACTGCGACAAACGACAGGTGAATGCATCAATCATTATTAACCTTTAACGTGTAACGTTTCGGGAACAAACATAGGAAAAATGAAACTGGAGATTTTAAGTTACATTATTTACAAAACTTAAAATAACTGTTTTTAGGGTTTCGTGCTTGAAGGGAGCCCAACGGCACCCTTTTAATATGCCTCCGCTGTCCGTCCGTCCGTCCGCTTAACTTAGAAAAACTGTATGTTTTGAACCGTAATGATAGCAGGTTTTCAGAATATGCGCATTTACTAAATTTTTAATTAAAGAAAGTGAAATAATAAACAAACAAGAAATGTTTCTTTGCAACGTATTTTCGGTTTTGTTGTTTCGTTCAAACAGTAAACCATACAAGCGTCAAATATAGTATGGTTTTTGTATTTATTGTACAAACCCTGAGGAAAAACGACTATTACTAAAAAAAATACAAGAGTGAGTTGGGCTGGCGCTGATTCGATTCGAAATCGAATTCAAATCGAAAAATAAAATAACACCTAGGTACTCTGTGGTGGACCGTGACCCTCGGTGCGCGAGTCCAACTCGCACTAGACCGGATTTTTTTATTTGGTTAAAAAAATAACTAAGTCCGCTCTCGAAAGTCCCGAAACGGATAATCGAAAGCGCGCTGACGCGATTTCGCCGATTCCTGTGTCCACTGTGTCACTCGAGATCAAGTCACGAGACTTAGGTATTACCTACGTCAAAAAAATATGCAGTTGCACGACAATTGGCGGTCGGGAGGCTCTTAACAACAGGAATCGAAGAGCGGTTTAAGTTGCTTGTCGAATTATTAGTTGTTACTCGTTCCATCTGATTTGAGACACTCCGATTTGAGGCTATTTTTAAAACATGACTTATTTTAATCCTAAGAGAATGTGACGTATTTCATAACAATATACCTCTAATCTTTCGTATTTTCTCAAATTAATTAGGTACCTATTTCAATTATTTCATATTGTGTTCTTTGCGAAGGACTCAAGGACGAGGATATAATCAACTCCGGATCCAGGCACTAGATCTAGTAAGGAAACAAGATGACACCAAAGACTAAGAGCCTGTTGTTTGATCAGTAGTTAAACTAACTAATCGTCAAAAATCGTAACTAATGGTTAAATCTTAAGGAAATGTGTCAAATTCTCGATTCCTTTTTCGAATTTTAACAATTAGTTGGGCTAACTAACGGGCTCTTAAAATAACCTTTGAGGGGTACCTCCGTACCTACAATATGTTCAATGGAACAGCTGAGGACTTTAAACATCTGACAAAGGACGCTAGTTTATATCTGTAGAATTGTAAGTTTTGATTTGAAATGGTTAATTTTAATTGTTTGAACTATTTGCCATACGAAAAAGAAATAAAGGGTTTTGTTATTAGAAACTAAAGGTGTGAGTGAAGCCCTTTAAGCTTTAGCAAGTGTTCCGTTATCAGAAGGAGCTCGCGGTAACGATTCCCCGAGGTCTCTAATCGAATTGTTCGGCGGCGCTT
This sequence comes from Acleris emargana, assembly GCA_927399475.2. Lineage (NCBI taxonomy): Eukaryota > Metazoa > Arthropoda > Insecta > Lepidoptera > Tortricidae > Acleris > Acleris emargana. The sequence goes on along the minus strand of OV656841.1, from coordinate 12,429,698 downwards.
GTATCGGATAATTAATCGACTACCCTCCGCGCTAATTGCCGCGGTCTTGTTATTGGGTCGATTGATTATCCTTTGTTTCTACGAGGGTGAAGTTCGAGAAACGACAAAAAAGTGCGTATACCTGTTTAACAGATGTAGAAAAATTGACGGTGATTGAAAATAAGAAAGTATCTACAGTCAACAGCATAAATAATTGATCATTTCTGTACCCTGTCGCTTTCAATCGTTTCACCATTTCGTATAACATTCCAAACACAATGTTAAAGTGACAAGGTCCATAAATGATCACTTATTTATGCTGTTGACCTCCATTTAAATAATAATCATGACTTACAACTGAATACCAATACTTTACGTTTTTCATATCGGTTAATTGAATTTTATAAATATTCTCGAACGACGTGACAGTTTAAATAGAGCGCGCACAGCTGTGAACCAATTCCGAGAGTATTTTCTTTTAGCTTTACACTGACTGGGCCTCCATTTTACGGGATAAAACCATTATTTGACTTGACATATTATCTTATTATTTACTTGATAGTAAGTAATGGTGGCAGAGTTAAAAACAATACGAGACCTTGTCAAAGGCAACATGGCGTTACCTATAGAAGAATAAAGACCCGGAGGTCTGCAGGCGGATCTTGTTAAAATAATGTTTTATCATGTAAAGTTTAGATTTCGGTTAGGATTTAGCACTATCGGAAACTATATTGATATTTTATAAATGTTTTACCTAAACAACAATGTTAACGTCGCAAGTTAAATGATACTGCTACCGACTCGCACCTCGCACCCTGAGGGTCACGAAGTGAAAACGGTGCAGTCTAGTTTAATACAAATCCGTCCAGCCATTGCTGCGTGAAGGAGTAACAAAGTAACACACACAAACAAACCTTTGCTTTTATAATATTAGTAGGATAGGTAGGTACGTAAAAACCTTCCGTGACTTATTATCTAATTGATGGTGAAAACCGCATGAAAACCCGTTTAGTCGTTTTTGAGGTTCTCGCGAACATACAGACAGACGCGGCGAAGGACTTCGTTTTATAAATATGTACCTAGTGTAAAGTAACTAAAAAAAAATTTAATCCCTAGAGATTAATAAGGAGCTTTAGTCCCGATTTGCAGAGACTTTAACTGTAACTTTTAAAGATCTTGAGAAGTGAAAATACTCTATTCAGTTATTTTTTAGGCTGTGGAAATAACGTCAAAATGACAACCGTCCAAAAATATAAAAAAAAAGATTTAATTTCGAGAAACACTATATAATTATATTAAGGATGAATTCATTTTATTATGCACAGTCCAATAATTTTTAAAATAGTTTGCAGTTTGTTGGCTAAATATGCAAGCATTAAAAGCATTGCTTAACATAAAAAAAGAGGAACAAATTTTCAAGAAACTTCTTCTTTGTATAGAACGTCGTTATTTTTCCTCGCATTCAAAGTGAAAATGAGTTTAACCATTGTTTAACGGAAGACTAAACAACCGTAATGACACTTATAGCCACCCTCGCCCGCTCGCTCGCTCGCGTCTTAACATCTCGTGTCATTATGGCTTGCTTTATTTAGTCCCTTGTTGAAAAATCTACTATATTCCCATTAAAAGCTGTCGTTTAACGTTTTCCCCTTTTATTCTTAAACGCAAAATAGCTAAAGAAGCTTTACATAACGCTTTGGCATTGTCTTGCATTGTGACATTTGGATTTGACTTGACAGTTAGTGACAAAGCATACTTTAACTGAAATAGGTTTATGTATGTTTATGACGAAGCGTATGTAACGTAAACGCGAATGTTTCATTAATCCGATGCCTCGAAGATAGGGTTGTTAACTTTTTTTTTGAAAAATAACGTAAAAAAATACAAGTATAAAATAAAAGTATTTCTAAATAAAAAAGTATTCTTCATTTTTTTTATTTTTTTTAAATGTGGTGAACCTTCACGCACGTTTAGAAATTTTGCAGGAGTCTTGATTCTGCGTTCCGGTCATCAATTTCGAGCCATTCGATTCCACGCATAAGCCAGAAATAAAGTATTTTCGAAACTTTTTTTAAATCAAAAGTATAAACTTACTAACTTTAATGAAGCAAAATAACGTACGATACGTTTTTATAAAGTATGGTTGGCAACCCTACTCGAAGCGTCAATACCTCCTATTTGCGGGCCGCGCAGAACAAACAACAGTTTGATTGGATTGGCAAGTACCTGGACGCGAATTTACCGAATTATATACAAACTTTTGTGTCTTAATAAACTCGGCGAACTAAGTATATGCCAGCATTACAAGTTTCATTCTTTCTTGCACGTAACTGTAGCGAAAATTCCACTTTTCGAGTCCAATATTTCCTAAACGGTTTCACAAATCAAAAAAAAAATAGTAACATGGACATAATGATTTTTTAAGAGCTATCCAATGAAAGCTCATTCGATGACACAATGTAAAAAAAATACGACTACTTTAAATACAGGCCGTTATTTAAATATATTACTCACGAGTACTATGCCTGACTCTCTGCGCTAACCCTCGGACAGACCGACAGATGGACAGACGGACTGGCGAACTATAAGGGTTCCTTCCTTGTTGACTACGGAGTTCTAAAAAAGCCAAATACCAATTAAAGAACCAAAACCATAATAAACCTTCCTGTCATGCCTTGAAAAAGAGCCTTGTCTTTTCCTTGTCAAGAAACAAACCGAAGTTGGCTTCAGTATCTACCGCTTCAGTGACAGTAAGTAAGTAAGTAAGTAATATCTTTATTGCGTGGAATTGGGTAGCGATGCACAGTGTTAATGCTTAAAACTAGATTCACCAAAACCTGTCTTTTCAGACGTACACAATTTTACAAAAAATACATGCTTAAGTCAAAATAAAAAAAGAAACTATACATGTCATAATTTAATTAACGTTAATATATTTTTTTCATGAAATCTGTTACACTCTAAAAACATTTTTCCGTGAGCCATTGTTTAAGCGCACTATTAAATTGATTTAAATTACCTATTTTTTTAAACGACTCTGGTAGACGGCAACAAAATAGGTTTATACAATTTATGCATGTATTGAGGTCGAATGATGGATCGAAGGATGTTTTGAAACAATACTTGATGTTTATACACAAAAGAGCACACTTCCATGATATAATATAGAGTGGACCGTTAGAATTTTATACAAACTTTTGTGTCTTAATAAACTCGGCGAACTAAGTATATGCCAGCATTACAAGTTTCATTCTTTCTTGCACGTAACTGTAGCGAAAATTCCACTTTTCGAGTCCAATATTTCCTAAACGGTTTCACAAATCAAAAAAAAAATAGTAACATGGACATAATGATTTTTTAAGAGCTATCCAATGAAAGCTCATTCGATGACACAATGTAAAAAAAATACGACTACTTTAAATACAGGCCGTTATTTAAATATATTACTCACGAGTACTATGCCTGACTCTCTGCGCTAACCCTCGGACAGACCGACAGATGGACAGACGGACTGGCGAACTATAAGGGTTCCTTCCTTGTTGACTACGGAGTTCTAAAAAAGCCAAATACCAATTAAAGAACCAAAACCATAATAAACCTTCCTGTCATGCCTTGAAAAAGAGCCTTGTCTTTTCCTTGTCAAGAAACAAACCGAAGTTGGCTTCAGTATCTACCGCTTCAGTGACAGTAAGTAAGTAAGTAAGTAATATCTTTATTGCGTGGAATTGGGTAGCGATGCACAGTGTTAATGCTTAAAACTAGATTCGCCAAAACCTGTCTTTTCAGACGTACACAATTTTACAAAAAATACATGCTTAAGTCAAAATAAAAAAAGAAACTATACATGTCATAATTTAATTAACGTTAATATATTTTTTTCATGAAATCTGTTACACTCTAAAAACATTTTTCCGTGAGCCATTGTTTAAGCGCACTATTAAATTGATTTAAATTACCTATTTTTTTAAACGACTCTGGTAGACGGCAACAAAATAGGTTTATACAATTTATGCATGTATTGAGGTCGAATGATGGATCGAAGGATGTTTTGAAACAATACTTGATGTTTATACACAAAAGAGCACACTTCCATGATATAATATAGAGTGGACCGTTAGAATTTTATACATAATAAAAAAGGGTCGGCATGAGTCATCTTGTTTAAGAGCAAAAATAGCCCGTATACATCGTTTTTGAATTAGAAAAACACTGTTTTTTTCAGAGGAATTTCCCCACAATACAATGCCATAGCGCAGAGCCGAGTCCACGTACCCATGGTATGCCGATAGTGCTGCTTGTCTGGACACAACTTGGCGAGTTCTTCTCAAAGCGTATACAAACCTATTTATCTTGGAACATAATTTACTTAAATGTGCCTTCCATTGACAATGGTTGTCCATGGTTATACCTAAGAAAACTACCTGTGATACTTCCTCGATCTTTTCATCAGTATATTTAACATCCAGGTCAAGCTTTTTACCTCGAGCAGTACAAAATTGTAAAAACTTAGTTTTGCTTATAATAACATTTAAATTATTTATGGTTAACCAATCGATTGTTTCTGCTAGAGCCTTATTTATATTATCATTATAGGTGGATAAGTCTGAGCCGTCTATAATTACTGTTGTGTCGTCGGCAAACAAAATACAATCGTTGGAAATGGCATTTGGCAAATCATTTATATAGATTAAGAAAAGCAGAGGTCCTAGTATACTGCTTTGTGGCACTCCGTATCCATTCTCAATGAAGGTCGATTGATAAGTTACGACATCCTTATTTTGTTCACAATAACTTTTAATCTCGACATATTGCATTCTATTATTCAAGTACGTCTTTATCCAATTATATGCAGGTCCCCGTATCCCATATCTGAACAATTTGAACAATAGCCTTTTGTGACATACGAAATCAAAAGCCTTGCTCATACACGCATCGACACGCAATATTATTATATTTGCGAAGTGCCTATTTTACAAATTCAACGTCAGCAGTTTCTCTCGCGATCTACGAGTATCGGTGGCAGATACACTAGTCACTACACAAGATACACCTATGCTTCGCATTTTTTTAAATGTGGTAGCCACGTTACGTTGATAAGTATTTATACTCGGAATTCAACAATATAAGCAATGTATTCTATACCTGTGATAGGTTCTTTTCATAGTATAAAACTAAGTTGCTCCCCGCAGTCTTTCCCTCCTTTTCCTTCCCTAAACTACGCAACAGATTTTAATGCTGTTCGCACTGTCAGTGAGAATTGGAAGGATTTTATCTATAATAAATTCTGGTTTATGTACCTACAGGTGTAGGTGTAACAGAAAACTCACTTAAACCGAAGTGAAGCGAGGGCCAAAATATTACCAAATGAATGACTTGTATTTTTAGTTAAGCCATACATATAACCATATTCGTTATAGATTTTATTATTATACAACCGCAATGGCGTTGGCAGGAGCCTTCCACTACTCCGCACAGACACGAATTCACACGAGTAGCTAAATATTTGTTGTGTAGCTGTTGCTGTGAATTACATAAACCAAACCGTATACATGCTCTATTTCGCTCGGTAAAAGCTAATTGCTTTTGGCATGATATCGTATTGTCAACGCTATGACAGCTCTTACTTAGTTGCCAGAATAGCGCTCAAGTTAAAAGAATACTATAGGATTTTCCGAGTAGAATAGAAACCCAAGAAGGGTGACAATCCCATTAATACCTACTTGCGATAACCAACAAAACGCCTAATAACTCAGTTGACGTGACTCATTCATAACCCTATCCCACATTTCAATTCAATTTGCTGGAATATCTTACCGAATCAAATATTTGATCAAATCAAACGTTCGCGCCGGCGCGTAGTTCCACGCTTAGGGGTTATTCTCAAGAGCGTTCGTTTCGAATGATTCGGCTTTTCTGAAGTAACCACGGAATACAAAGTATTAATATAAGTAAAATAGTTTGTTATTCCGTGAAAATTATCATCTCATTTTAGCAATTTTGGTGATTGTGAAAATGCGATAAGCATTTGCCATTTTGCTAATTAAAAACTACACCGGTAAAAATGCAATCATTTGTTTAGTAAGTTATTGGAAACCTTTCATATTAGTTAATGTGTTTCTTACTTTGATGGCTTGACAAAATCATTTGTTTATTTTTGTGAATATTGTTATAGTAAAAACCTAAATAAAAAATTAAATGTTTTTAAATAACTCGTCTAAACTGACGAGTCTATCTAGACCGTGTAATCGAGCTTAAAAACACAGAATAATCAAACGTCTACGAGATCCGGGGTCAAGATATGATAGTCAGGTAATATCAGAAAAGTGAACAACGACGTTTTCTGAGAATACCAACGCCTCTTGCTATTCATGACGCCATCCGACGTTTTCATGACGCGTCAATCGCTCGCCATTCTTTGCACGTTCCTGAATGCGTAGTTTGCTTTGTGCTCACGGAATTGTATGATGGCGTGTCATTCCATAAGGTTATGAAGATATTCATCCTCACAATATTGTATATGTTTTAGTTATCGGACACAACTGGAACACTGGTCACAGGAACCAAATGAAATCACAGCTTATTTCTGAATTATTTTATGGGCACACAAAAACTGTAGATTTTAGTACGAGTATGTTTTTTTCTATCCTAACCCTTATTTCAAGACACTTAAATTACATAGTCATAGCTCATATGAATACGACTATAACTACGACATTCCTAACATATCCTCGTAAATCTAGACATTTAAAATATTAGCATTAGGATTAGTAATACAACTCACGTAGAGGACGAAAATGGCAAAGAATATTTATCTTCCCGTGGATGTCGTAAGAGGTGACTAAGGGAATAAAGGCTTTTTCACACAATATATTCTTGAAAATACCCAATTATATATCATGCAAACCTATCCTAAAGTAAGTCATTATAGCCATCGGCTAACCAGCGGGTTATAATGAGATCCAGTACAATATTATGACCCGTGAGATTTGAATTCCTACGAAAAATTACGATTCCTAAGTTTTTTCATAATAAGGTACTTTCAGTTTGAATAAAACGTTGTTTTTAGTAGTTAGGATAAAGCTGTTTTCGTCTTGGGTGAGCTTGAATCCCTCGCTGCACTCAGGACTCCATTTTAATTTCCTCGCTACGCTCGGGAGTTAAATCTGGAGTCCCTCCCTTATTTACTCAGGATTCAATATCGCGCCAGTGACATTAAAACAGTGCTTTATCCCCTCGGTGTACAATCTACTATTAATACTGTTAGGCGATGGGCTTGCAACCTGTGACTAATAGGTAGGAACGCTGGTAAACATCTTAGCCGCCTAAATGTGAAAAATGTGGTACAGAATTATTAACAAGTTTTTAGAGCTGTAGGTAAAAAAGCTGTGATTTGTAACAATATATTCACATAAAAGCGTCTTTCATGTTAAGCCAAGTCAAGGTTACGTAGTAATTAGAAACAAAGGCAAAGTTTAAAACAAAGGCAAACTTTAAAACAAAGCAAAACACTTAAATACCCAGAAACACTAAGCTTCAAACAGTTTCCGAAATAAACTTCCTAGTTATTCTACGAACCTTCAACTTTGTGGCAAATAAGAAGGGGTTTTCATTTAAATCTTGTTATACGAGTAGGTACTTTAGGTAAACTATTAAAGGGATGTGGCCTTCGGACATAGCGTGGAAAAGCTATACAACATAATGTATGCCAAATTGACGCACTTTATAGACAGACGCCGAAATCTCACCTCATAAGGGTTCCTCTTTTACCATTTTGGCGGAACTCTAAAGACAATAAACTTAAAAAGGGACACGTAACCCACATTGTCACCGATCACCGAAATTATTTTATTGAAAAATGTGGATAGTTAATAGTTCTTTAAACTTAATATCAATGGAAAAAAATGTTTAAGTGTATATAAATATATAAATCGTAAATAGGAACATGCTCGATGTTCAAAACTACCTACGAGATTACGGGGTAAGAATCGTAAATTGGGGTAAGAATCGTAAATTGATTGGTTTACAATGACATGATTGCAAATTTCTATAGATGTACATTATATTTAAACATGCTTATGCATACTTACGCAATCGTAAAGGCAACGAAGCGATATAACTATACTCTTTGACCTTCCACTGACCACTATAGTTACTGTGTAGGTACCTATATTTAACCATTGCGAATTGCGAACTCTTAGAAAGCCACGGGCGCTGTACCCACAACTTGGTCTCTGCGGAGAAGTATACTTACACCAAACAATGTAAATGAGAGAACTTATTAATTAGTAGGTACCTATACGCGCTTTTGTAAGTGAAAAGGGCTGTATGAGTACTGTTTATTTCCCACAATACTGAAAGTTGTGTACTTACCTAAGTACAAAATGGCGAGGAAAACTGTAAAGAGTTTTATATACTTATCATATACTTCTTAGTAGTTAGTCTTAGTCTTTTTAATTCAGTATTTTTAATTTGGACACCTAAACAAACTGGTCATTTGTTCTATAAAATTGATCAGTCTATTTAAAAGTTTTGATAGGCAGCTACTAGCTAGTTATTAATTGGGTATTTATAATTAACGGCCGTATGAGTTATTCACTTACCCCAGGACTTTTGTATGCCTCATGCCCCTCACCGTAAAACTAAGGTAGGTACCTACATATTGAATAGGTAATGATACGAATACAAACTCCGACTAGAATTTGGTTTTGTGACGGTAACTAGTAAACTTGTTAGGCACTAAAGCCTTGCAAAGGTACAGAAAACCCAAAACGATTCGTTTCTAAAATGAACAGAGGCTCAAAGAGGTAAATTTTATCACACTACTACTAACTTAACGATCTCCAAGTTAACTATACGCGGTTCCTTATGATGGTCAAAAAAGTTATTAATATAACAATAAAACAAAACAAAAAAATACTTCGTGTATCGTCTAAAGCAGGAGTTCCCTAAATGTGCGTCGCGACGCCCCGGGGCGTCGCCGAGCTGTCCTACGGGCGTCGCGAACCGGTATGCTTACGTAACGAGCCCGGGTATTGAGTAAATGCGGGTATTCTCTTGTGTAAGAAAGCTGCAAAATATAACATGGAAATGGAGTCGCAGTATAAAAAAGGAGCCCCTGGTCTGGTCATTTTATAAATTTTCAATAAAAAAGATGGACAAACATGCATGCAGTGGTCTACCTTACATGAAGAATACGGTGACGATGATTCACCACTTTCAATTAACAAACACCAAACCTTTTATGTCTTTAATGCGTTGCAGACCTTGGCGAAAATTAAAAACGTCCTTTTAGCATTTAAAAGGGTCACGAGCATAGGCCGCGGAGTTTTTCAAGAGGTTCCTGTGGGTGAAGAGACATTTTTCATGCAGCTTTTTACGCTCATTCGATTGAGCGCAAAAAATTACATGGATAATGACACTTCACTCGCCTAGTAAAATTTTCCCCCTGCCCGTACCCCCCGATGGGGGTAGGACCGCGAAATTTTGGTAGGACTCGGCAGATCCTCATTTCTAGTGTCTAATTAATTTATAAACAAAGTTTCATTGATGTATATAATTTGCCTGTAAAATACCTATTCTAATTTTACTGTATTAAAGTTGTAAATGCGTTACCTACCAATTCCGCGGACCAAGATGTAAATGCCTTTATGTTACTTATTTCAGCACGTTGCCAATAAACCATCAGTGTCCTTAAACTATTAAAAAATCTAAGTGAAGTTTACAGTGCCGTGAGAAAATGTCAGCAAGAAAATTAGTTCCTAGTCTTTAATCGTCGTTATGAGAATATTTCCCCGAAAACCGCTGCGTAAATAAGCACTCGCCGCGCTCTAGGTAATGAGGACGAACGGCCTGTCGATTACGACATAATAGGTATGTGTAGTTAAACATTACACCTGGAACCTTATTACTCATAGAAGCGCATGCGCGTGGTGTACCCGTAGAGTGTTTTTATGGTATGGGGGAGGCGAACGGGCACACAGGACATGTGCACTCTCAAGACTGCAATTCTGTTACCGCAACTGTGTTGCTAACCCTGAGGACTAAGATGGAATGCCTCTATGCTAGTCATTTTGTCATAAAGAAGCGCTACATCGAATGCATATTTGGGTAACCGTCAAAAATATTTTACTTAAACTCAATTGTAATAGTAGATTCTTCAACAAGGGACTAAAACAAGCTATAATGACACGCGAGTGTCATTGTGGTGGTTTAGTCTCGCGTTAAACAATCTACTTTTCACTTTAAATGCGAGGAAAAAAACGACGGTTCTAAACAAAATTACAATATTTATTGTATTTGTTACAATGTCTCTTAAAACTTTTTTCCGCGTTTATATTCGTTATTATTAATCGTGTTTCACGAACATAAATCGTTTTTTTGAAATATTTTTGCGCAGATGTCATTTTGAGGTTATTTTCACGTCCTAAAAATTGTCTATACGAGTAGGTACACAATTACTGAAAATGGCGATAATCCTCCATTCACAAACACCGTGATTTGCTGTTTATGGGTTTCCGAAGTAAATAAAAGAAAATTACTTTAGTCCTTAGAGATTTATAAGGAGCTTTAGACCCGTTGTGCGGAAGCTAAAGTAACATTTCAAGAGCATGAGAAGTGAAAAAGTCCTTTTTCCATTGTGTGATAAAAATTAACCATGGAATTTATTTATTTTTTCGTTACCCAAACTCCTAACGTTACCCTATGTATAATACTTAGGTAACATGCTGCTGTTATTGAAAGCAACCCAAAAGGAAAAGGTAAACTAGGTAGGTATACGCAACCTGAGCATAGCGGCGCACAGTGGGCTGGATGGCTCGAAAAGAGGACATTCGCACTTTTTTCAGAAAATCATTTTTTGAAAAATGCTATCCGATAGAGAATTATATAAGGAACAATAAATGTGGTATACATTTTTTCGAAATGAGGCATATTGACAACAAAAAAAAATAAAGTCTGTTTTTTTTGTATGGGACCCATAAATAGGTATCTTGTTTCTCAGAAACTATTAGAGGTCCCGTCTTCTACCTTTCAAGACTTTGTTTTTCTACTTTTATAGAGTAGGAAACGATAAGCAGATTTTTTATACAGGTGCTGGTTTTTTTTTTAGTCCAGTAAAAAGTCCACACATTTTCGATTTTTTCGTTTATGTCTTTTTAGGGATTTTACATTATATTTCGATAGTTAAAAGTAAAAATGATAATAACACATACCTAATGGATAAAACGTTTATTAAGTTATGAAAAAAATCCTAAGTATATTTTTTACATTTTTGATACAACTAAAAAGCAAATAATCTAATGTTTAACAATAGACACATGTCACTTAAAATAAACAATAAACAACAAAAATTGATACAAAATATTTCTTAAAAAATGACATATACCAAAAAAAAAAAAAAAAAAAACCAACACCTGTATAAAAAATCTGCTTATCGTTTCCTACTCTATAAAAGTAGAAAAAAAAAGTCTTGAAAGGTAGAAGACGGGACCTCTGATAGTTTCTGAGAAACAAGATACCTATTTTTGGGTCCCATACAAAAAAAACAGACTTTATTTTTTTTTGTTGTCAATATGCCTTATTTCGAAAAAATGTATACCACATTTATTGTTCCTTATATAATTCTCTATCGGATAGCATTTTTCAAAAAATGATTTTCTGAAAAAAGTGCGAATGTCCTCTTTTCGAGCCATCCAGCCCACTGTGCGGCGTCGCAACGGTAAACTCCCCCTTTGTAGAGTTAAAAGTGTTAAAAAAACAGAATAAAACACTGTAATTTTTGTCGCGCACTCACCTTATATAGCGCTGACATCATGAGTTAAAGTACTTTTTTATGTGATGAATGTTAAAATACTGTACATTGTATTTTGTAGCGGGTTTAATGTTTGTTACATTATTATCAGTGATGGGAAATAGGTGAGCTAAAATACCTATTCTTTGCGAGAGGACATAATATGGAGTGGTTACTACCGGATAAAAGTATATATTTTTTGGATTCCGGGTATTTGATATTTATCCGGGCACTGCAAATACTAGCCGTAATGTTGAACATACATTCTTTTCCTTATAGAATGTTTGTAAAGTTTGTAGTAAAAATGGTAACATTCCTGCCATAAAGTTAAAATTATAAGTACTTAATCTGAAAATGTGAACGCCCATTTGCAAGTCATAAACAAACAATGCGTGGGAAAACCCATATTATTAGTCCTGCTACTACTATTTAGAAATCTTGTACATTCCTTCTTTTCTCTAGCCCTTTTTACTAAAAACTAACATCAAACATGCCGTACTTTAAACAAAACATGTCATGTTTTACATTATGATAATTACCCGAATAAATATCGAATACCCGGAACAGAAAAAAAAAAAAAATATATCCGGTTGTAACCACTCTGTATTATGTCCTCTCGCGAAGAATAGGTATTTTAGCTCACCTATTTCCCATCACTGATTATTATGAATAACATTTTACAAGCGCGCAGATTGCTATCAAACTTTGTTGGTTTATCACTTTATCAGTAATCGATAACTTATTTGAAAACCCTAAACCTAACCTTATTTGACAGTCCATCTTGCAAAGGAGTGCAGTACTGCAGGAATGTTATAAAAAAGTTTAACTTTAAACTTTAGGGACAATGTCATTAAAGAACTTTAGTTACCTATTTACAAGTAGATACTTTAAAGTGGATAAAGAAGTGATGGACTCACTGGCGTAGTAGATGACGACGTCGTTGTTGACGTTAATGTTACCGGCGTCCTCGGCCGCTAGCGTGTGCGTGTCCTACACGGCACGGTACTCTTAGTTGTACACGTCGTACAGTGTATAAAGAAGTAAAGGACTCCCTGGTGTAGTAGCCTGTCGTTGTTGCCGTTGAAGTGGCCGGCGTCCACGGCCGCCAGCATGTACGTGTCCCACACGGCACGGCGCGGTACTCCAAGTTTTGTACGTCGTACAGTGTATAAAGAAATGAAGGACTCACTGGCGTAGTAGCCGACGTCGTTGTTGACGTTGATGTGGCCGGCGTCCTCGGCCGCCAGCATGTGCGTGTCCCACACGGCGCGGTACTCCGGGTCGTGCAAGACGTCGTACAGCGCTTCCGGCTCCACATCCTCAAACTCCGCCACCACCTAAACAAAAAGTTTTTAGATAAATTTGGAACAGTTTGTCAACAACCAATGTAACCTTGACCTTCATGATATAGATAGGTAGTTCCTACGCTACACGTGAGGGAGGTGTGGTCTTGACAAGTACGCTACAAAAAACCAGTCGTATGCTATGCTTTCTCACTGCATTTGGGGCCTTATTTTACTTTATTCTCTACACGTATTCTTACGTATAAAATATCCTTTGAAACTGATCTAACCTAAACCTAAGGGTAATATTTGGATCGGTTTCATTGATATTTGTTGGGCTGCCCATCGATTTATGAATACGCTACGCCACAAGCAACATTAGACGGTGGTCCGTGGGCTACTCGGTAGTACTAAATATCACTTACTTTAAATAATCTTTTCAAGGTGGTTATTTGTTTGAATTAACAGTAACATACTACTAATTTAGCTCCGAACCGTAATGTTACTATATCCTAAATAAAGTCCGATTTTCACGGTTTTTTATATATTATAGTTATTATGAAAAACGTACGTACCAACCTTTTGTTTCCCGTTTTTATATTTTATTTGTTTTATTGAAAATGTAAAGACGTAGTTTTTTCAAAATATCTACAAGATATAAAAATCGTTGGTGACAAAAATTAGACCACGAATCCCTTTATTAACCACCAGATTCTGCTTACGCTAGGGTCGGCCATATTTTTGCAATTAATAAATATCAGGGGGACAATGTGACACAAATTGTTCTAGTCCCAAACTAAGCTCTAGACTTGTACTATGGGTACAGATAACGATAAACTTACTTACATACATAGAGAAATACTTACTTAAATAATAACAATAATAATTGTATGTATGTGTGGAACTTTAAAGAAATACTCTTGGCGAAATTTAAGCTAACAGTTCCTTTAGGTCAGTCTGTGGGGAACTGTAAAAGCCTTTGCTCTACAAAAGGTGGCGTAGAAAATGTTTTGACACAATATTGTTTAGGTATGGCAGGTTAATAAAAATCCAAGTTCTCGACCTTGAAGGACCCAGGCGTTAGCCGCCATCTTGAATTAAAGGTGCCAAAATTAGGTATATTTTAATTAACTTCTCAATTGTTTGCTAAATCACAAAAGTGTTTATGAAGGGTTCAAAGAAAACAAAATTGCCTACATTTTTTGCATACATGATTATTCTGTAAATCTTATACGTAAAAAGTTACAAGCGACAGATACAATAATATTTACAAAAAATAATTTAATTACACTATAGTACCTACATTACTTTTTCTTTGTCTTTATTCTGAGAAGAAGGAATGCGCAAAGGCACTAAATCATCTTTGTATGCAGCTTTCACACCACTCCCAGCCTCCTCTACTTCAAATATGGTAGGTACGTAACGTAATATCTAATTGATGTAACAATAGAGAACATTTCACGTACCTGCCTAAGTATACCTTCTCGTATTATTGGGAAAACAAACATTAGAACTGTCCTCGTATCTTGTTTAATATTAAGCTTGTTCAGATAATCTGTTTATCTGACGCTCACGGCGAGATGAAAGAAATCTCGACCGCGACGCCGGGAGCCTCAGACTCTCGACGTGAGCAAGTAACTCTATTATAAAGTTCTGGAGCTACTTTCGAAGCCCCATTTAAAAAGTTACTCGACTGATAGCGATTTTCCAATAGGTATATCGCTTCGGCCTTGCGTTTGCATTGTTATAGATAATAATTGATGACGAATGTATATTTGAGACAAATAGGTGAAATAGGTAAGTTTTTTAGGAAATGCGATTTCAATTGCGCTTGAGATGGAGATATGAAATAATTTTGCAAAGCGACAGCAGGTGGTGGCATGACGCGTGTCAGCTGAGGAATAAGGTAAGTAGCATTTTTATTTTCAGTTTGTTTTATACGTAATAAGAACCTGAAGACCCAACGCCTACAAAAAATACGGTAAGAATCTTTGGCAAGGTAATAAAGCCAATAGCAGGGTCTCTATGAAGCTCTCTATGAATACTGTGGGATTTTTAGTTTTGAACCTTGAAAAAAAATGTAAACAGCGGTATTATTCTTGAATCATGTATTTAAACTAAGCTCTCAAATATATATATAAAAAAATATAACATTTCTATGACCGGAACAAGGAAAAAAAATTTAAACACATTTTTGTGAATAAAGTTTTAGGCAAAATAGTTAACTGGACAACGTTAGTTGCTGTATGTAAAGAATTGGTAGAATCTATACAATTTTGCAGAATTAAACAAATTTGTCCATTAAAATAAAAATATATTTTGGATTTTGTTAATTGTACTTGTAGCAAAAATAAAGACAGCGATTTTTTACATAAAATAATTAGAATTAATATATTAATACGCTTAAAAACAAAATCAAACTAATCGGAATAAAGCAAGATAATATAAAAAGTTTTTTAAATACTGGTTTATGCAAAAATATAGGTAACAAAGGTGAATTTAGTTTCACTTTCATTAATTGCTGGGCTATATCTTACTTATTTACAAGAAAATTAAACACATTCATGCAATTCGTTTTTTTTTTATTAATTGAACTTTTAAACAACACCTAATCGGTTTAATTTTAAGAAATTACGATATGGGTTTATGTATGTTTCATTAATTTCATTATTCAACAATTATCAGTTGTTACATTTTTGCCTGAACCGATATTTGATATTATTTATTATTTCTGAAGTGCAAAGTAATATGTATAAGTTAAATTTTCTAATGGCTTAATATATGAATTTAAAGCGTTTAGCTTTTCTTTTGTCCTGTTAGTATTTTTGCATAACGTACAATGTCAAATTAAAATATTTAAAAAAAAAAACATTCTAGCGGAGCGGGGAAGACCAATGTTTAATAAAAACTGTATCTCTTTCACAAAAACTGCTTTCAAATAATGTCTGTAAAAAAAACTACCAAGTTAAATTAATAAACGTAATTTCGCGAACTTTTTGCGGGATTCAATTTAATTCACTCTCTTGTCTCTAGTCACTAATTTAATGAAAAAATATGCCGTTTTTAATTCGTGCAAGGTTGGCCAATTTTTTGGTTCAATTTCCCCCGGGCTAGGAGCCAATATCAACAATCAAATGTTGCCAAATACATCGTCCTAATTGTTTCAAAAGTTAGACCTTGTACAATTTGAATCGACACGCCTTTCCACCGAAAGTTTGATAGAAACTGCGGGCTTATAATTTAAACTGAATGGCGCATCATTTTGTCTTACTAAGCTGCCCTAATACCAAAGAACTGCATAGTAATAGAATAAGTGTTTAAATTTAATTTTGTTACTAATAGAGCATAGAATGCTCTGAATACTTTACGTTGCAGTCAGCCACCTTCTTTGGTATTACGGCAGTAAGATGAGCTCTACTTCAAAAAGTTGATCTGCATAGGCGGGGTTGTGGCCAGTCATAGAAATACGTCATGATATACCTAACCACATGACGTCGAGTTGTCGAAACCGGTCTGCTATAAAATATAATAAAATACGTCGTAATAAAACCAGCATTTCACTTAGATACAAAAGATAGTCTGTCTCGACTTGGCAGTTTGTCCGACGGATGCTTGCGTAGTACGCACTGCGTCCAAATCCAAGAAATTAAGTGTAAATGCGTAATACTTTATACAAATACTTCCGGCAATTTCCTTGCTGTTTAAGTATATAATAATCGTAAAAATCCACCGGGAAGTAAGCATAAAAGTATATACCTCGTCTACCTATCTCAATTTCAGAAACTTCGTCTATCTACTGAAAGTTAACGACTTAAGTTGATTTGAGCGTAACCAACTTCACCCTCATGATTTATATTCAAGGAAACTGTGTAACTTTAATACAAATTGGCATCAAAACCATATCCATAACCTAAAACATATTTCATATTACACCCTTTAATATTACACTCTTTAGTTAAAAGCTGTTAAAAGTAATAAGAAATAAGTATCATCGTCGGTCCTGAACTGTCTCTTTAATGTTGTTTATTATATGTTGTTTTCATTTTCCCGGAAACTCTGGTGGATATATGTATAGGTATAGATTTCGATTAATTTTACAGAACACTCGCTTTTAGGTATTAAACTGTTTACAATGATATTCAGAAAGACACAATTGGGATAGACCAAAAAAAATAACTCACTCTTTCTACATTCTTATTCGAAAGAATATGTAATTTTAAGAGACCATTTTCATTAATTTTGTATTTGACCCAATAGTTTTGTTTTAATATCTTTATTTATTTAGCAGACATTTTATGGATGACATGATTGTTTTAAATTTGGGTTGGCATTTTCTCATAAATTACAACAATTGAATAATATCTAACGGTAAAAAGTGATTGTAATAGTGTAATAAAATATATTAGTTCAAGCGGTTTACGCCTAACCCGTAAGATACACCTAGGAGGGCCTCAAGCCAAAAACGAAAGTCAAACAAAGGTCAAATATACTTTTGTCGAAATGTCCGAAAGAGATAAATATTTCATAAACTTAATAATGCAGAACGGTTTTAAAACCCTATTCCTCGAAATGGTTTCCAAATTAGAGTAATTTAAAAAATATGAACAATCCCAATTGGTGTTCTAACTTAGCGAATATCCTTTTAGGCACGGAAATGGCAAAAACTTACAAACCTCCTGGTAGTAGGTAAGTGGGCTCTAAACTTTGGATTTCTGGAAACCGGATAGACACACCACACTGTATTTCACAGACTGATTTATCCTCAAAACAAAAACACAACAGTGCAAACACTGTTCCTTGGCAGTGCCAGTGGTTAGTGGGTAATATGGTATGACTTCTGGTTCCACACGACGACTATCTAAAATGGTTATAATAATACATCCATAAATTGAGGCGCCTTAGTGCTAATGACCTGAGACAACATACCAACCCTTCTCAACCTGCAGAAACATTTACTTTCATTAGTACTAGTGTATCTAGGTCAAGGTGAATAACTAAACCCCAGGAATTCATTATTTGAACGATTACGAGCCACTGTAACCCGGCCAGTCTAACTAAATTCCCGTAGAGCCTTTTCCCTCTCCACATAACTACTCGTAGCAATCCTTTGTTTTCCTGCACCTTTATTTTGAATTTCGACCACACCGCCCATTGGACAAAGTAATGCGGCATTGCCAAAATATCAATACCACTATCAAAACGTATATCAATTTTAAGTTACTAAATACTTTGTACTGAGCGACTTGTTTGAAAGTAGATACCACCTAGAGCATCGCCGCCGCCTACGCCTACATAAAAGTTTAAAGTAAAATGGTAATCCTGCGTATGTCGCCATCGGATCTATGAAAATTACACTAACATCGCCATGTTGTTCAGTTTGCGGTGAGTGAAAAGGACATAACTAGGTATACTTATAGATAATTGCTATAGCTCTCGCCCTTTCATTCGTGGCGAACTACATATTTATATTTGAATTGATATTTAATTGGAACACAATAAAAATATGATTTAACAATATTGATGGTACATAAGTAAGTACCCCAAATTGATACTATTATTAACCTTATTATTCTTATTAAAAAATACTGTACCTAGCCATCTATTACTAGTTCATTTTCACAATCGGATTGTGATTCGAAAATTATCTACTAGGTACAAACATTTAAACTGAAAACCAACCTCAAAAACAATTTTACGTCTTGAATATTAGAATAGTAGGTTCTGAGCTGACATCGAATGGAAAAACATTATTTCACTCAACTAACTTTTCCTTGTGGGAATATAGATTGTTATCGAATTACTACAACGGCTCTGACATAATTTCCTTCCTCAATAACGAAATAAACTCATAAAGGAATTCTGGAAGCGAAAAGAAAATTCGAGAAGGCGAAATATTGGAACGGGCATTCGAGCCGTAATTGTATTTGTTATGGTAAGCGGACGCTTTCCACACCTTTTTTGTTGCGTTCCTTGATTTATGAAGGAGTCGCGATAAAAAAGGAAATTAAAGAAAAATCAATAAGATGTATAACGTCACGTTGTAATATTTAAAAAAAAAAAAAAAATGTACTTAGCTGTATCGATTTTTAAATTTAAAACTACCTTTCGAACACTTCTGAAGATTGAATTAATGGCATTTGTTACTTAGTATTACCCCTGACAAAAAGAGCTAAGGTTAACGTGTGTACATGTGTATCTGTGTATAGTTAGTATGCGTGTCTGTGCATCTGTGTCCCAAACGAATGGACCGACTTGGGCACGGTTTTTTTAGAGAAAAGTTTTATCGGGGTGGTTCTTGGCTAGCCGTAAGCCCTAGGGCTTATGTAAATCGGTTGAGCCGTTTAAGAAACTTCAGCTCTGATAGAAGAGATACTTTCGTAATTTCGTACGGATGGTTATCATCCCCAAAAGGCAGTAGAGAGTTATTCTATGCGTATTATCACTAGCTAAATAATAGTACATTGTTGCCTAGGCGCGGAAAGTAAGGGTTTTCCTGACGAGTTGGTTAGCAGGCCGAGCAACAGCGAGGCCTGCTAAAATACGAGTCAGGAAATCCTCGTTTCCGCCGAGGCATACATAATGCTTTTCTCAAACATGTGAGGAAATAATACAAATACATTTCTAAAAAGCAAGTAATTTAATTTACATTTTTGTTTGCCCTCCACAGCATAAATTGGTCATAAGTTCGGTTATATTTTTCCTTAGATTTAGCGGGAAGCAGGTTTTGCCTAACCGAGGCAGCTTCAGATTTTAATATAGGCGGTGTGGTACCTATTTCGTCGCTTTTGTCGCTTGAGCTCATTTTTTATAGAAAGTATTTCACACAACAAATAGTTTAATATTCGGGTTCACAATTATATTATGCAGAATGAACGAATCGCACGTTTACCAAACAAAGAAATAACTCAAAATTGAACTACATTCGAAATTCAACCTTGGTTTTTGTCAATAGACTTCTAATCAAAAGTGAATTTTGTTTTGAATTATTTCCTTGTTTGAGTAAACGTGCGGAATGTTACCGACTGTCAATTGTTTTTAAATACTAACCATAGACATTGGAATGCAAATTCAAAAAGAAACACACGCACTGTGCTAAAAAAGCGAGCAGTTACCTACCTTGGCTGTTTGGAATTTTTGTCTTGGTCCTTTTGATTTTGTGTGCAACTTGACAGCATTTTTAAGAAATATATGGACATGCACGGAAAGTGTTTTCATATGGTTTTTTTACTCCTAGGAGTAAAATGAGGCTCTTTCCGTCCTTGTAATTAAATCGGAAAACCGTTTTTTCCGAGCATGTTTGAGAAAATATACATTCGTATTACTAAAGGGGCTTCTAAACGGGCCATGTTTTGCTGCAATTTGTGGCCGGCAACTAGTGTTATCTTACTCGTACTTCGTATGTTAGAGCAAGATGCGTATAGTTGCCGGCCACACATTGCCGTGAAAATGTTGCTCGTTTAGAAGCCCCCTTATAGAAAGAAGTAAAAAATGTTATTGTTTTTGATTAGTTTTAGTTTATTTTTTTACTAGTGGTAGGACTGGTGGAAACCGAAGAATAACAACTAGAGAGTCCTTAACTAATGTCATTATAGCGTAATAATATTATATCGCACCTTCATTAATTTCATAACGGACTATAATATTGTTGAATCATCAATCAATGTCATACAACCTTGTCATAAGCTACGTGCTTACTTACAGGAACGGAAATATGACAAAATGAATTAGATATTCTTTACAGCTACAAGATTCTATGTTCTACAGAGGTTCAGCATTTAAACTCTGTACCCGTACAAGTAACATCTATTATTAATGGCTCCTTTTAACTTGCAAAAGTACATGTTTTGTCTGTATTCATTAATCAGATTAGCGCCTAGCCTCCCATTAGGTCACTACCATAATTTATTGTGCGAAAATATCTAAACGGTCTCAACGCAATTTCGTGAATCTCCAGAGAATATATTCTGACGTCAGCCAGCGGTATATAAATTTCATCTCGTCCACGCATCACTCACTGCTGAAAGTAAATTGGCACCGAGCAGCCTACCCGTTTCGCCAGGGTTGCTTCCAGAATTTTCATTACTTCATTAACATTTCTAAACGGTTTACCAAAAAGTAAACTTCGCAAAGATAAACAGTTTTTTTGCTACCTACTTATAATATTTCTGTAGAAAGCATTAAAGAGGGCGCAGAGCTTTAAACCGCTCGGGATAATCGTTTTTATTGCCTTGAATTTGAATCCCTACCATAAAACTGGCACAGCCGGCGCCTTTGCATCTTGCCTACAGCTTCCGCAAACATTCAACTTTCCAACAATGTTTCAGTCCCCCTACTAAACTCCTCTCCTCCATAAAACCTATTCAACCGCTATTTATGAAGCAAATGACCGACTGTACTTTGTGAGCGAATTAAATGTCCTAAACAAACCGCTAGATCAACAAACCGGCCCGATGCTCCAAAACAAATGTTTACTGTCCTTGTTTATAATAAAAATCAATACGACTTCCGTGTCAAAATGCAAACAAGTGGTCGTGACACGAAAAGATAGTTTGAATAGCTTGTGAAAAGCGTGAGAATTTTTGAAACGGGTTGGCAGACCTTGACTGTGCGTAGCGCGCCGTGAGCGGCGTCCTCGGCCCAGACCTTGACTCCGTCCTTCTCGTACTCCAAGGACCAGCCCTTGTCCGAAGCGAGAAGGGATCTGAGTGTTTCGAAGTCCGAGTCGTCGGCTACGCGCGCCTCGCCGCGCGCCCAACCCGCCGCGCCCATTCGCGCGCGGACATCCCAGCTCGACTGAACTGACTGCAGCGTGGCCGTGGCTCGCCATGGCTCGATACCACGCATGCGCGAACCGCTACCCTACATTTTGCGCTACGCCACAGATGTCTTTAGGGAAGCCACAGCCTTTTAAAAGTAGTGGAGCAAAAAGGCGGCTAAAGTCAAGTTCATATAAGAGACAAACTTTGTAAAGGTATATCTTAAAACTTTGACGCCCATGGCGAACCTAAGTTGAATTGACCCGTGTCTGCGCGAATAATCTTCGTGTATGTATGAGTCAACATTGGACGTTTTTATTGTAATCCTCATTCCGCATAATTCGTACGAGAGAGTCGAGCGGTTCAAATTATAATTTTCTCGTAAAAAAATATGTGGAGTAAACGATGAAGTTTTATTTCACAGCACTGCGCATTGCTCTGCATTTTATGGAATTAAACATAATTGTTAAATATCCTGGCACAGAATTCTTATTATTTTGTAAAGTGGTTTATTCTTCAAGCTTCTGTAAGTAGGTTCACTTAGCCACCAATCGTGTAATCTAATAAAATCTCTTAGTTAAGATGTGGATTACCCTTTTATGAAGGAAGATATAGGCATAAGGCCGTTTTATATTATAAAATCACCGGAAATGCCTATCAGGTCATAAAAGTTACGGAGGTTAGAACACAATCACACTTAACAACATTTTTAATACCCAGAAGTAACAACGAGTACGGTAAAAGAGTGTGGACGCGTACATTGCCCGGCATTTTAAATGGGTTACCATGTCATCTAGTAAGTAAACTTGTAGATGCAACATGTAAACAGGTAACGAATATACTAAAGCGATATTTACTTAATAATAAAAAAATAGAAAGACAATTAATGACATAATGTTAATATTTAAAAAAAAAGTATTTATAATAAAACGTAAAACTCATATATATTCTTAACTGATAAAATCTTTGATTAATTTAAGATTATAAGTTAAGATAAATTAATAATGTATTTGTTTTTTGTGTAAGAAATAAACAGTTTTTTTTTTTACAACCTCTCCACTGCATTCCTGAAAATCGGGTAAAACTGCTAGTAGCATGATGACCCCTGGACTTGGACCTAGCCCTCCACCATCGATTGCCAATGCGACCGTGGATGTTTGGAGGCCGAACTTAGGATGATAATGTAATGACTCTGAACCTGTACTCTGAACCCTCAATGCTTTGGGAGATTAAGGGTCATCTAAAATACTGTGCCTACCTACTTTTTATAAAATAGGTTCCAGGTATTCTAAGTTAACAGCAAAGTTAATGGTAGAAGAAGTAATGGTTGAGTTTCTAATAAAATGTGGTAGACAATCTAGACCTAAGAGCAGTTTTAAGCTATTCATATTGAATCATCCGGACCTGTGAGCAATGGAATGCAGTTACTTCGCAATAATAATCCTGGTTTCTTGTAAGTCTGATGCATTTCTTCAGTTCAGTTCGCACATTTTCTCCGTGTTTATAATATAATTTATCGATAAACTAATATTGGCCTTCTATTATGTACCTACCTAATACCAATGAGAGGTAGGTACGCATTTTTAAGGCTTGTTCCCCTGAATACCAGTAAATAAATAAAATATAATAAATAATTCTGTATTCGCTGCTACGCCTTGAAGTAACGCTCATACTCGTTTTCTGATCCGTATTCACCTAAATTCAATAGCGGATCAGAGAAAGACACAACATGCAGTTTTACAGATTAATGCAGTCGTATTTTTTTTGTTAAATGACGACGAACGACGACCAAATTACAACCCCATCATGAAACCAACTCCTTGATATCATAAATATTGCGTGCATTCCAATTTTCAAAATTACCTTGCAAGGCCCTCTTGCAAACCAATCAAACTGACAAACTAGTTTATAAAATTCTAAGTTAATTAAAATCTTGTAAAATCTTTGTATCCTACGCCGATCCAAGATTTAATTTACGAGAGTATATTTGACTCAGCGCCTTTACTTAAACTCTTTGAAGGCTTTCGCAAACAGTTGAGTGGCCAGCTTAATGTAATCACTTCTTGATGGAAGCGTGGCCTGCGGGGACTTTACGAGTTCTTTCTTCACTTGTTATTTCTTTAATTTAGTTTCTGACATAAAAATCAATTTTGAGACGAACTTTTGTCGCCGACTGTATTTTTACACAAACATCATCTGTTTATAAAGACCAAACTAACGAGTAAAAACTGGATGAGTTTACGTTTAACTTAAGCTTAACCTTCCGACTCCGTCATCAGATCCGGTCTCGAATACCATAATGTTGAATTGCCCTCGAGTTTACTTATCTATTCTAAATTCTATTTAATTACGATAACGGCAAGTGGTACATTTAGATGCTAGATTTGAACCGGAGTGACACAGATACGAACGCAGCAAGTGAAATAAATAGGTACTTGAAAGCTGGGAAAAAGGGTCCTTTCAGTCGAATCCATAACGTAACGTCCAATCCTTCTAATATTATAACACACTTAAATTTCATTTTGATTTTTGTATAGATAGGATTAGACTTACAATCTAAGCTATAATTATATGTTCAGTTGAACTGGAGGACACACGATGCATAGTGTGTTCCACCTAAATAAAATGAGCGGAGCAAAAAAAATGACAACAATCGGGCACGAGCATTTCGGTCCATGCTCAGTGTAGGGTTACTACAATACAAACAAAAAACTATTTAACAAAACCACATCACTTTAACTTCACTTTTACACGTAAAGTTCGGACCGCGGGAAACGCCACGCGCCGTACCAATTTGCGTTCCGAACCGTACCGCGTACGTGTAAATGCAACTCGGTGAGTGGCGGATGGCACTTGTATCGTTGACGTGTAAAAGAGCATGGCGGTTTGGAGCGCGGAAGCAAATACGGAATATATTCGTTTGTTCCGTGAGCATCCATACGTACCATTTCTAATAAAGATTCAAAATTGACACTATCCAAGTAATTCTTGAAATCTTCTGGGTAATTCTCTCGTAATTCGCTTGACAATGGTAAATGACCACGTCTATACGGTTTTACCCACATATTCGGTTGAAACCAACTACGAGGCCAGCTAACGCCACGACTGCGATGATGATGATGAATGGGATCCATTTTTGTTACGTCTGAAGGAAAAACTTTTTGTGTGTGAGGAACGCGAAAAATAAATCCATAGTTTTATTTTACAACTTTGTCGGCGTAATATAATTTTTAATGTATGCCACATGCTTCGTGGTACCAAGAGTTTCTGAGCTAAACCACGGAGAGACGGACTTATTTAACTCTTTTGACATCCTTTTAATTCTTCCTTCAGCCACAACTTTACCCACTTAGTAGGAAAGTGAAATTTTACTCACTTAGTAGTAAAGTGAAGTAGCAGGCACTTCTGGAAACAATAATGTTTTGCTTAGAAATTGAGGAACAGGGTTAACAAGGAAAAGTTTAAGCTCATAGCACCGGATGCTCAACTAAAACGCTTGTTAGGTACTTATAGTATAGCAGTTCAAAGTCAATACTTTAAATTCTCTTTTTAGGGTTCCGATGTCAACAAGGATCCTTTATATTTTGTCCGCGGATTGTCTCGGAGACTCTTGGTACTACAACGGTTCACTAATGTTTCACCGAAATACGTTTGGCCGAATGAGTCGTTTGGCAACTGTTTCATTTCCTAACCCGCTTATATTTCTGTAACTGTAAATATTTCAGATTTTTTTAAAAATAGCTAACCTAACCTAACCTATAGTCTACACAATGGTACAAAAATAAATCCTGAAATATTCACAGTTACAGAAATATATGCGGGTTGGGAAATGAAACAGTTGCCAAACGACTCATTCGGCCAAACGTATTTCGGTCAAATGAACGGACCCCATTACAACGCTGTCATTTGGCATAGTTATATCGGCATGATTAATATATAGTTAGGTACATATTAATCACGCCGACACAATTCTAAAATAATATGATAATAATATTTTTGGAGTACTTCTCTCACAAGTAGAACTACATTGGTTCTTGAGTGACAGGCGATTAAAATGTTTACACATACCGAAAATCATAGAAAACAACTTTACATAGAAAATTAGCTGATGCTTGTGGTTTTGGGAGATAGTTTTTTATGATCGTCTTTGTAGTAACGGCGACGGAACCCTACTTTGAGCATGGTGCGACAAGCTCTTGCCGGGTATCGAACTAATTAGTAACATTTTCGATACGAACACTGTCACAGGGATGAGGCCCTAGCCTGAGGCAGTCTCCCATCAGTCTCCCAAGATAATGGAGGAGTTTCATGCGGCGCTTCTTCACCGCAATGATGGTCTTGTCCGAAGCGCTGGTAGATTCACTGTACATTTCCGGCGTGTAAAAGAGCCCGCATGTGGCCAATTTACTGAATCAATATTTTGAATTTTTTAAATTTTGAATTTTAATATTTAGTTTATTAGAAAATACAATAATAATAATCAGAGGCCCTTTCCAAGATGCATTACGCTAACTAGCGTTTCTATTCGTTTCGTTTTTAAACCAATCACGTCACTGGTAGATCACGTGACTCTACGTCATCTACGAGTGACGCGATTGGTTTAAAGACGAAACAAATAGAAACGTTAGTTAGCGTAATGCATCTTGGCAAGGGCCTCTGACTGTTATTATTGTATTTTTTAATAAACTAAAGTATTATCTTGGGAGACTGATGGGAGATTGCCCAAGATAGGGCTAAGTAAGTGGAAAGAAGGGAGGAAGGCCTTTGCCCAGGCGTGGGACATTATAGGCTTTTCAATAAATAAATAAATAGTTGTCTTAAAATCGACCTTCAACTCACATACCGAATATTTCTCTCCTACCTCTGACGCAAACTGAGCCGCAGGGTGCCGATCGAAGCAATTAGAGCAGTAACTCGATGCCGGCGAGTTTATCGAGTATCGACGTCATATTGCACTCTGAATTTCCCAAGAGTGTGGCAGCCGCATCGCAACAATACTGAATCTAATCCCAATAACTATTTGACCTACCTATTGGCAACAATCTTACTATGGTCACTTACGACCAAATCCGTCCGTTATCGAATAGGAATTAGCGCTTTAAAGTGTACACTTTTTTCTATACAGATAGCAAAGTCATTTTACGCAGTGACTTAATTTTACATATAGGCGCATGTATTTTGTGAACCGTTGAATGCGTTTTGCCAAATCATTCGGAATATTTTTTTGGGAAAATAACTCTTTACAATTACATGTACCTGACCTGACCAACATATGTATAAAAATACCTCTTTAACATTACCATCTTTGGTAAGAATGATCCCATCAAAAACATAAATGTGAAAGGCTGCCAAGTTCGATACTATGGGAATGCTTCGCCTATAAAAGAAGTGAGATCTGAATAAGTACCAAGTTCCATAAAAATACCTCAAATCATAAATAGTTATAGGAATGCACACTTGATTTCCAGCAGTTTTTAAGGTACATTTTGAATAAGTATCACGTTACATAGAAATACCTAAAATTATAATAGTCAGAGAAACGCACACCGGTTTTATTAGCAGTTTCCTGATAACATTTATTATTTTCAGTACTTTTTAATGATGTTACTTGGCAAGTTTTCACACACCACACACCTTTTCAATGCAATGAATCTGCAATGTGTCAAGTATATAATTTTCTATTAAAACTTGCCAAGTAACATCATTAAAAAATACTGAAAATAATAAGTACGCTACCTACATAGATAATGAATAACTTGGTAATACCTACCTACCAGTAGGTATTATAATTGGTGGCCTATTATGTAGCCCTAGAAGTGCACCATCCCATCTCATCCCGTGGCGTATCGGAGGGTGAGATGGGCAGTAGTACCTATATATAATTCCATTTTAGAGAATATATGATTTCCATGTTCTTGAATCTGCGATTTTATTAGTTGTAAAATTAGAAATTATTTAGACTATGCGAGAAAAAATAGTCTTTTCATTTTTGTTTGACTGATTTAGCGCACCTAGTGTACCTACCTAGTGACCTGCTTTGCACTTCGTAAATCGTGGGTTCGGTTCCCGCAACAGACACACACAGAGTGGTGAACAATTTTATTGTTCTTGTCTTTAAGACAAACATGTTTTGTCTTAAATTGGTATGTATCTAAATTTAAATAAGTCTTATCTCATTTCCACTCCATACCTACTTATAGTAGAACAAAATTACACATTCGTTGTTTTCGAAACTGACTCACACTTGGCCGTTTTCAGATTTTTACTTTATTTCGACCTAAAGACAAACCTTCGAGCCAAATTTCAGATCGGTACGACCATTGGAAGATAGACCCATTTAGTTCATTATGACTTCATAGTAGAACAAAGTGACACCTTCGCTATTTTTAAAACTGACTCACACTTGGCCGTTTTCAGATTTTTCCCTTTACTTTGACCTTAAGACCTATCTCCATGCCAAATTTCAAGTCAGTACGACCATTGGAAGTGGTCTAGGTTTTTGATGAGTCAGTGAGTGTATAGTAAAAATAGCGATTTTCTGACGTCAATATCTCAAGAACTGCTATAGGTAGAATAATGAAATTTTGTATTCTAGACAATTAAGGGGATGTCAATAGACACTCGAAATTTCATATGCGTAGATAAAATATGTTTTGAGTTATAGGGTGGTCGAAATTGGCCCGAAATGGTTCGTGTAATATAACCCACGGCCGGTGTGTCGCTTTTTTTTGTTCGAACTTGGAAAGTCGTTGAAATTGTGTCTACGCTATGAATAATTTTTTGCTGTTCTACTCTTAGGTACTTCATATTTCTTAGTAATCGCAAAACGTTGCGGACAATACGTTTCCGTAATAATATGGCTAGTGTACAAGAAGTTGATTGAAAGATTTAGTGGCAGCTACTGATGTCGGGGAGAGGCTTGTCCTTGCAGTGGTTGCGCCACCCGTACCACGCCATGAAGCCGTGGCGCTTGAAGATCTTCTTGGCGCACGTAGAAGCCTTCGTGATGTCGTCGGTTAACAAATCTAAAAAAAAACCGTGACTGAGTCACATCGGGTATGCATTTGCTTATCCACTTAACAGTTCGGGGGATACCATAGTACCAACCAACAATAATACGACTTGGTAGCAGTATCCATGAAGTTCAAAGTAAAAGAACTTGTAATGTGTTGTTCTGTAGCGTCACAATTTATTTATGAGAATATTATTTATGTTATAAAAAATTTGGATTCTTTCGCAAAAAAATCTGATATACATAATTTAAATACTAGAAATAAAAATAAAATAGCTATTCGAAAATTCCGCGTCCGTAAAGTACATAAATCATTTGTTGGTCAATGCATTCATTTCTATAATAAATTACCTGAGGTAGTATTAAAGTTACCCTTTCCAGCACTCAAAAATTACTTGAAAAAGTCGTTAATGTCTAAAGCGTATTATAGGATCGAGGACTATATAATAGACAAAAATGCTTGGCCTAAACCCGAAACTTAATCAATAATATATTTATTTTTTTATTTTTTTTCAAATTCAAAAGCTTTATCTTGTCTGGGGGACACCGTTGATGTAGGAAAACATATCAATCTTATGTGGTCATCTTGCACCGTCTTATATACACATACGTAGGAGTTCTTTTTTCCTTTTCTCTCTTTCTATCTTAAGATTTTGGTGTGTTTGGATATTTGAAATATTTTTTAATTTGAAATATTTTTTTAATTTGCTATTTATAGATTTATATAATGCTAGACTAAGTAGTACCGTTGTAATATAAAATATATTTAAAAAAATGACTGACTGCTGAGTTTCTTGCGGCGCTTCTTCTCAGCAGTGGTCTCCTCTTGTGAAGCGCTGGTAGATTCTTGACGTGTAAAAGTGCCCGTGCGGCCTACTTACTGAATAAATGTCTTTATCTTTGTCTTTATCTTTAATTGTTCTCCTGCCCTCTTTTACAAGCTGAATTCATAATTACATTTGTATATTCATTTTTGTACCTTCGTTTGTTTTAGGTAATTAGGCGGAAAAAATAATAGTCAGAAACATCTGTGTCAGTTTTTGTTAGACCATCACTAACACCCTGTGTTGCGAACCGGCTTCTATACGTCCGGGAGGAGACGCGCGGGACGACGACACGGCTCGTGACGACATCGCGAGCAAGCGCAGCGCGGCCACTCGCCTTAGCAACAGCCACGAAGACGGACGAGATTTCGATTTCCATAGAACTGTTTGACCGGGACATATTTTGTAACAATTGATGGGATTATACCAGCCCCTATTTTAATACAGTCCGCTTATTTTATTGTACGTCCAGTAGGACCCTAACACCCTGCATTGAAGTAAAATAATATGTATCTTACTTACCGGTACATGTGACATGGCAGTCCTTTCCAGGAGTGGTGGTGTTGCTGCACCAGTACTTGTCGTTAATCTGGAGCAGTCCGTAGTCGCGGGAGCCGTTGTGGTTCACCTTCCCGATGATGTCAGTTCGACTGTGGCTTTCGTTCTCGACGAGACACACCCCTGGAATGCCACAGATGCATTATCCAAAAATTCAATTCAAAATTCAAAATCCAAAATTCTTTATTATCACTTAGTCAGTTTATAAATTTACAGTTGCTGAGGCCTCCCTTTAAACTTACAAAGTATGTGTTGGACCGCCTCGCTCTTCCGAAAATCAACATAAATAATACTTATCATTTATAATTTTTATAAAATATGTGCTGACTCACCGACCGTGCAGCTACGAAAATTCAAAACCTCCCGAGACCTATTAAAACTCACGAGCACCAGAATACGATACTGGCCGCAAAGAGTCATTCATTGACAGTAAAAAAAAGTAAATTTGATGCCTACACGTTCTTTTGTTTTTCTGCTACTGCTGAACAAACGTGATCACCATGAGCGATTTTACAATGATAATTAAATTGGAGCATCGAGCCGTGATAAAATTCTTGACTAAACAGGGAAAAAATCAAATGTGTATTAAAGAAGAAATGGATTTAGTTTACCGTGAGTCCGCTCCTTCATTATCTACTGTCCAAAAGTGGTCAAATTAATTTAAGCGTGGGAGGGAGAGCATAGAAGATGACCCTAGACCTGGTCGGCCTGTTGAAGCTACTTCACCAGAAAACATTCAAAAAGTGGAGAAAATTATACTGGAAGATGGTCGAGTGAAGGTTAGGTCTATAGCACAAAAAACCAATATTTATATTGGTAAAATACATGATATTATCCACGATCATCTTAACATGTCCAAAGTTAGTGCGAGATAGGTACCACGAATGTTGACACCGTTTCAGAAGCATACGCGTGTTGCTTGTTGTTCCGACTTCATTGAGCTGTGTGGTGAAAACCCTGATGGTTTGCTCCAAAAAATTGTTACCGGAGATGAAACTTGGGTTCATCATTATGACCCTGAGAGCAAACAAGAGTTGATGCATTGGCACGTTAAAGG
This sequence comes from Acleris emargana, assembly GCA_927399475.2. Classification (NCBI taxonomy): domain Eukaryota; kingdom Metazoa; phylum Arthropoda; class Insecta; order Lepidoptera; family Tortricidae; genus Acleris; species Acleris emargana. Next base: position 12,398,441 of record OV656841.1, on the reverse strand, counting down.
AACACCTCATCCCAAGAAATTCAAAGTCGTCCCCTCAGCTGGCAAGATCATGGCGACAATATTCTGGGATTGTGAAGGGATATTATTCATAGATTATAAAGAAAAGGGTTTAAATATTACAGGAGAGTACTACGCTAACATTTTACGCCAATTATGGGAAGCAATCAAAGAGAAGAGGAGGGGAAAATTGACCAGAGGAGTGCTGCTTCTTCATGACAACGCCCCTGTGCATACTGCTCATGTTGCCAAGGCTGCTGTTCTTGAATCTGGGTTCGAAACACTTACTCACCCGCCGTACAGTCCAGACTTGGCCCCCATCTACTACTTTTTGTTTCCCAACCTTAAAAAGGATCTTCGTGGACATCGATTTTCTAATGATGAAGCGTTGAAGGCAGCGGTGCTGGAGCATTTTGACACCAAAGACAAAAAATATTTTTATGAGGGGTTAAAAAAACTAATTGACAGATCTTATAAGTGTATAAACATAGGGGGGGGAATATATAGAAAAACAAAAATAAAACACTAATCGTATGCTTTTGTTTTCCTTCTCATACCGAGAATTTATTGAACGCCCCTCGTACGGGGTATCAAAAATCTCACTAAGTACCCCTCATTCACTCGGGCCCTAGAAGACAGAGGCTCCAAAACGTAACCCTTTTTTTGGATCACGGCTGCATTAAATGAACATAAACCTCTTTTTTCTAGCACCCTTACACGGTTAAATGTATGAACGCTTCCAAACTGGAATTATTAGAAAAGCTTGGATGTGCAACCCCTTAAACAAACCAGGTCACGGCTTAGACGGAAGCCCGTCAAAGTTGTATCGCGAATACTTTGAAATCCAGATAGTTTACGAGTACAAACTTACTTGCGTGGAACTTGAGTAATGCAAGAAGTTCACAAACACCTACTAAGCAATGTTTTATTTTATGCAGTCTACTAAACTGCAGTCAGAGACAGATTACACTATTTGTGCAAGAAACGAACAACACTCTTCTTGCTACAACATTTTATTAGAGACTCCATCTGCAGAGGTCTTGTGATGTTATTATAAATGTTTGATTATTTCGGGGTTAATTTATTTGCTTCTCATAAACACACTAAATGAATAGTATTTATTTCTATTTAGAGCGATGCGATGCTTACAGTTTCTAAGATCTCTTTCAGGAAATGCATTTTTCCTCAGCGCTTTGACCAATTGGCACCTTTCAAAGTGCTTGGCCTGGCACGCCGTTATCGCCACCGCAAACACCAAGCACTTCAACATACTGGTGCTAAGTATATAAACCAACTGAAAAGTGCCTTCCTGTGTGATCCCGTAACGTAAAATTACTGGCGATTTGCGATGCACTACAGTTATATAGCGAATGTAAAGCGATTAGATTAACGAGTTAGTGTGTCGGACGGATGCGATGGCTTGGAGTTCCGCAGCTGTTTCTTCATTTGCCTTTCCTATAAGCACTAAGTTAATCATTGATAATTGGCCTTAATTGGCTGTATGGATAAGCCCAGCAGTACTGATGACCTAGTAAGGGTAATGAGAATCCGCTGGATACGGGCAGCACGAGATTGTTTATTTTGTTTATCAACCGACTTCAAAAATAAGAGGAGGTTCTCAATTCGTGTCTTCACCCGTGGTACGGTTGGCTATGTCCGGTTGACCAAAACACTCAGTAATAATAATAAGTACCATAAATATGGGGTAGGTTTAGGTTATATGTCAATTCTTTGCCTGCCCGACGGGCCAAAACACTCAGAAATAGGAGCTCCGTCGACTCTGTTAAATTTGATTTTGAAATATACATTTTGGTCAACCGGAGATAGCCAACCGTACCACGGGTGAAAAGGGCTCAATTGAGAATTCTACAGTTTTTTTTTTGTTTCTTCATTAATTGCGGACCGATTTTGAACAATCTTTTTTCGTTTGATAGAGCCGCCTGAAATAATTCCCATTGTCACCAACTCAGTATTTGACGAGGGAATCCGTGAGGAATTTGAGGAAACTCTTCAAATATTATAGGCATACACATAGCGATTTTGGTATTTCTAGCAACATACCCAGCATATGCATTGAAAAATAATCATATGGTAAAGTAGAACACATGGTGAAGACCACATTTGGCCACCGAAACTCCTCATTGGTACCCATGTCAAGGGTAGCGATAAGATACCTAGTTGAGCGACTATGACAAAGAGCATTTAAATGGTTTGCACAAAAAATGAAAAAACCGCTTTCAAAAACGTATAATTAACTTCTATTCAAATGGTAATAACTAGGTCAGTCAAACTGGAATCGGCGTCCTACAATGACAACACGCAATGACCCATTACTTACTATTGGAAAAGGAGTATATGTTTGCGACGGCGAGCTTTGTTTTTTTAACATTAATTACAGTGTACCTCTTAGTGTTCAGAAGTGGACGTTTTTTGGTTGCCGGTAACATCATCATCATGCAACATGGCAATGTTTTGAAATGAATGTGGTGATGGTCAGCTAAATAAATTATTGTTATAGTCTGGGTTTCTATATTTAAATAAATACACTACACATGTAAAATTATCCCATTCAATTTATGAATGCAAAAGAAAAACATCAGACCATCCGACCATCCTTAAAACATGTTGAATGTTTTGGTCTTTTAATCACACATTAAACGGAACCCTGACATATGATTCTTTAGGTAGAGCTGTGAAATATAGGTATATCACGATTAGCTGCTCACCGTTTCTCTCAAAGGCATCAAATCAATTCAAATCAAATTTATTTTTCATGGCAATAGGCATTGAGTATGAACACTATGATGAAACCTTTTCACCCGCAGTGCGTCACTCAACGATGCACTTGTTATTTGTGTTGAAAATGAACATGAAATATAGAAATGGAACATGATGGTATCCCTACAAACTTACTCTTAACATGGAGATCGCGCTGAAAATATTCATATGGAACCTTAATAAAATTTATCAATGCCAAATTGAATTTCGCTTTATATAATTTAATTGACTTTTTAATCTGTGTAGGCTTGTTTTCATTAGCCCTCGGGAATCATACAATGTGGGAATATCATGTTGGTACTTATGCATGACAAACATCCTAACATCCAAACATGCTCACAAATCTTAACATTTATAATATTACCATATCAATTGTATTAATAAGATAAGAAGTATTAAATGTTGGTCTGTATTTTTTTTGGAAATATGTCCTCGTTGTCTGACCTAAAGGTTTCTAACTCTCTTAATTTTAGCCAATTGGCAACGGATCAACTTTAGTATTCTAGTTACCTACTTATTTTTTACTTGTGTAGGGTGTAATCCAAAACACTTTGCACATATTTTTTTAATTTAAATGAACAGCTCAATCTTGCAATGAAAATGAGATTCCAAATAACTGCTCCGGTCGTGATTTGAACCGGCGACTACTCCTACGAAGTAACTCCTATTTAATACCTGACTATAAGACGGAGCTGATAGCACGTGCCCACCAGGTCACGCAGCCTTGTGTTTATACAAAAGCCTGATTACTCGTATATCTACACATATTCATATTCACACAAGTACCTTTTCTATTGCAAGATATCAAGTTTAACTAACAAACTAATCAAGCCAAAATATTATAGACGTACACTATGTGAAGAGGAGGTAGAACGAGGTTTACAAAACTGTGTGTCGCTTAAAAAGGCAGTGAATTCTTATCATACTACGCCAGTGTACCGTTTTCAAGTGTAAAGTAACGTTTGTCAAAAAGTAAGTTTGACGCTTGTAATTATTATTTTTTGTACCCCAGGATCTTTAGGGTAATTATCCCAACCACATTTTTTAGCGGCGGACGTGATAATTGGGGTGTAAAGTACATTTATTGGAAAACTATTTATTTTCTAGAAAATCTTACACAAAGTACCATGTTGAGCCAAAGTTAAAATTGTTAATAACTTATCATGTTTAACGTAAAAAAAAAAAAAACAGTCCAAAATCAATTTAGGTGTCGTGTCCAGTACTTGTCGCATACACTGATATACCGTGGTACAAAGTTATTAAGCCTCAACTAGATTGATATTTTAGTTACCTCTATTTCCTATTAGTTAAGGAATTATAAAATATTACAATTATTGCATTTGCAAATAAAAAGAAACTGGGAACAGTGTAAATAAAACTGTCCTTGCGAAATAGTCAATTTTGGTGGTGAATATTAAAATTGATTTTATGATCGAACGAAAAGTGATTAAACAAACAAATATGGCGTCACTCGTTCGTTCAGTTCCAGCGATAGATTAGATGGTGAAAGATTTATACCGTCTTGCTGCATCTTCCCTCTAAGTACATAAGAATCAAATTTTGGTGGTACAAAATACATTTTTATAATTGTGATAACTTAGATAACTTGTTATTTTGCAAAAAAATCAATTGTGTTTAAATTATTTTGAGTATGTTAATGGTGTTTTTTTAACTAAGTATATGAAGTTAAATTTGTATAAAACTAAAATATTCACGTTAAATAAAATAAAAAAGTACAAGTTCTAATTTTGGTGATACAATTTTGGTGGCTTTTCCTAAGACACCAAAATTGACAAAATTCCTTGTTCCACCAAAATTATATAAACACCAAACAATAACTATTTATTATATTAAAAAAAATACGTTGTTGGTTTTAAAAAATAACAAGAATGATTCCCTAACGATTATTATTTTAACTATCCCGATATGTCATTATTGATCGTGTGTTTTTCTTAGAAAAGTAATTTTGGTGGATAATAGCAATTTTGGTGGTATATAATTAGTAAATTCGATATATCTTAAAACGACTTGGTTTAATGAAGGGCCATTTTAACACTGTTTTATTTATGTCTAATGACGTCCCTTACACTTAAAATTGTGAACCCTACTGACAAAATAAAAAATACCACCTAAATTAGGATAATTTGACGCTTGTTGAAATTCACCCTTTAGCCGTATTTGTACCTTTAAACAGAACTTAAGACTGTAAAATAATGATTATCAATTATTTCCACAACTTTTTGCGGTTTCGACAGACAGCTGAATGCCAAATTACGTTCTGCAGTATTTTGTACGGAACCCAATAATACAAAATTATATGTCAGATACCGCTTATACACTGGCCCGCAAAACTAAGTATCACACTTTTAAAATTGCAATAACTTTTTAAGTACACAAGATATACTTTCGAAATAAAAGGGACTCGAAAACGAGTTTAATTTTGTATATAAAAACTTCATAGTCAGTAACCTTCTTTTAAGAAATGGCTGAATTTTTTTTTTAAAACAAAAATACTCTTTTTCGAATTACAATTTTACCATTCATTTTTTTGTTTCTGTTTTTGTTTTCAATTTTTTCTTGATCGATGACTCTTGTTACAAAAGCTAAGTTAGACAACAGCCCATAAACTTTATTTATCATGCCTCTTTCAACTGAAGGATGTGCTAGAATCATGACTTATCTGGAACTAGGTATCAGTATGCGTCGTACTGCAAGAATGGTGGGTGTGACGTTACGAACGGTCCAGAAGGTGAAGCGAAGGTACGAAGAGACTGGAAACCATCTGAGGAGACCTTGTAATGGCAGACCCAGATGTACTAGTGTCCGAGAAGACCATTATATTGTTACCACTGTGTTGAGAATCGCCACTTAAATGCAGTTGAAGTCCAGCAACAGCTTCTTCAGACCCGAAGGGACTACATTAGTGCCGATACAGTGAGAAGAAGACTTGCTGAAGGAAATCTGAAACCCCGAAGACCAGCGAGCGGCCCCAAACTCGAGAGAGAGCATCGAGTAGCGAGACTGCGATACGCCCGTGAACACAGACAATGGGATGAAGAAGAATGGTCAAGAGTTTTGTTCACAGATGAGTCTCGATTCTCACTTTACACTTCTGATGGAAGGCGAAGTGTCTACAGGCGATCTGGTGAGCGATACCTTCAAGCCTGCTTCTCAGAAAGAGTCCAGTACGGTGGAGGCAGTGTACATGTATGGGCTGGCATATGTTCAGAAGGTCGCACAGAGTTAGTGGCCATAGAAAATGGCACTCTGACTGGGGTAAGATATGCACAAGAGATTCTCAATGAGTATGCAGGGCCGTATTTAGCAAATATGGGTGATGGATCGATGCTGATGCATGATAATGCCCGACCACACACGGCTCGAGTCGTGCAAACGTATATTCAGGAAGTTGGTATCAGCGTGATGGCTTGGCCATCAAGAAGTCCTGATCTCAACCCAATTGAGCACGCCTGGGATGAGCTAGGGAGGCTAGTCAGAAGCCGCAGACCACCACCTACCACCCTCAGGGCTCTAAAACAGGCCCTAATAGAAGAATGGGAGAATATTCCCCAACATCGGCTCCGAAACCTCGTGTTCAGTATGCCAAACCGGCTCGAAGCTGTAGTCAGAGCCCGAGGAGGCAATACCAGTTATTAAAAATTAAATAACAACATGTAAACCATACTTATAAATGTTAATTGAGCTTTTAAATTAAGCTAAAAATGGCTATTTTATTGCTTTATCTTTTTTTTAAGTTGAAAATGTTACTGTATAGTTAACAATAGTTGTAAAAAAAAGCTGATAAAATTTGCTATAAAACGTTTTTTATTTTAAATCTCTAACTTCTACAGATTATTTAAAAAAAAAAAAAGTGTGATACTTCGTTTTGCGGGCCAGTGTATGTATGTACAATAACATTTTGAGTTTTGCTATAACAACACCTTACTTAGGTACCTACCTCATCGGTAAAATAACGACTTTTATATACTAATATATAAATATTTTTGCATTCAAGAAATTGATAAAGTACCGTCACGCATGCGTTAATAAATCACTACTTTATCTATTTTCAATGGTATAGGTACCTAACGGGCATCATTGTGGGAAAGAAAAGGATGAATAACATACTAATAAGTAGGTAATAACATGTATTTTTATTTTATGATACATGAAAGAATAATTCACAAAAACCAAGTCATTTTTTAAAGAGATTCCAGAATATCTGTTTATAGTACATATGTGTAAGTTAGGTACTGTTTATTTACCAAGCTAAAGTGTCACTGTTTCTACGTCAATACTTGTCGACTGGCGAGTGAGCGTTCTAACTGTTTTACTTACATAACTATTATATTTATTTACATTACTTGTGTGCTCTGCATTGACTTGCCTGTGGACTCGTATAACAGTGACTTAGCTGTTCGCGTGTACACTAGGCTTACAATCAGCAGAGTACTGTCTGCCAGACAACTCTGTACCGGCCACATTACTATTTAGCAGTCTAGCGGGTGGCTGATTAATCTCGCTGCTCTATTCTTAATAGTCAGAGATTAAGAATAGAGCGTTCGAGCATTTGACGAGTTTGAGCGTTGTACTCGCACATACAGTGTGTTGATTTAACCATTGAAGTCGCACCTCACTACATAATTTAAAATACATTGACACACGTTGCACGGGCAATGTCAAACTTGAGTGCTGGGTCGCGACTTCGAAGACTAAAAACGCGTAATGGACGCAATCAATTGTAAACTCAAAGCCTTTGTTGTTGTTGGTAGCCAACGAGTACCAGTTTGGAGTTTATTATGACAGGGCAATCAAGTGCTCGACATTTTTGTTGGCTTGCTGTACTTATTTGTAATGTCCTAACAGGAGCTAATGTCGGGCAGAGGCTTGCCCTGGCAGTGGTTGCGCCACCCGTACCACGCCTTGAAGCCGTGGCGGTTGAAGATCTTCTTGGCGCATTTCGAGGCCTTCGTTATGTCATCAGTCGTTACGTCTAAAAATAAAAAAGTCCTTAAGTTTTATATACTTTTTAGCGTTTGTCTGGAAGGGATAGCATGTTCAGCAGGTGTAAGTATTTACCGTAACTAAGATGGCGAAATTTAAATATGTTACATGGCTAAGACTGTGCCCTCACAAACACTAGAATCCGTATTAATAAAGTGTTGAAATCTGCCGTATTCAGATAGTAAACGGGACAGAAATATGTGACGGCTATAGCACTGTGTCTGTTAGTCTATAACCTGGCAGGTTTGGATACTTCATACGCAGCCCGGCGGTATAAAATTATCTTACTTACTTAAGGGGCATCTTTTTACAGTACTAGAACTTACCAGAGCAAGTGACGTTGCAATCCTTTCCAGCAGTGTTGGTTTCGCTGCACCAGTACTTGTCGTTGATCTGGAACAGGCCGTGGTCGCGGGAGCCGTTGCGGTTGAAGGTGCCGAGCTGGTGCGTGCGCCCGCCGCTCTCGTTCTCCACCAGGCACACCCCTGGAAGATACGAGGATAAATATGACAAAGTTGCAATGGAAGACACCCATACCTGCCTTCACGCCTATCTCCCACTGGGGTAGGCAGAGACTATGGAATGCCAGGTACACCGTTCTAAACATACAACTTTCGCTTCCTCTATTACTACTCACTCACTACTATTCATAAAACTCTCATTCATCAGCAATAGAAGATTAAGTGCCATTCCAGTTAAATCCAATTATTTATTCGTAAGGAAATACAATGATATCTTAATATAACGTTCATTACAAAATGGAAAAAGGTTAAACTCGGTTAAAATTAAAAAATATGAAGTTATTCCAAATTTAAACAGCTTTAATTAGAAGTATTTTATATTATTTTTATTCTGTAGCTCTGCCTACCCCACTCTGGGAATGAAGGCGTGAGTTTATGTATGTATGTATTTTTACTCACTCCGCAAAATACCGTAGTACATTAAGTTAATTAAAAGCTTTTTTGTATACATATAAAAAACTTAAAAGGTATATAAGCTCATTAGTCCTTTTTAACCTAACCTATCCATGGGAACTTCACACAAGGGGAACAGTGCAAAATAAGATGTTTCATAATCAAATATGTACTATCTGTTGCCCGCGACTCCATCCGCGTAGTAATCGTTTATCGCTACTCCCTCAAGAACTGCCCAATTTTCCGGTATGATACACAAGTGTATTTTGTGTAATACTTGTAAGACTGTATATGTCGCTTAAATAATTTTAAATAATAAATGTTATCGGCTTACAGCAAACAGCAAGATGTCTCAGCAATTAAATCCTTTATCCATAATTATGTAATAATAGAAATAAACTCACAGTTACTCATCTTTGCTTCCGGGAATCCATGAGCCCTCAGTTCCCGAACCAGCTGACACCGGTGCAACTGTCGTGCCTGACACGCCACAACCACCAGAGCAAGTACCAATAATTTCATCATTGTATCGAATTGATATGTTATTCTTAAACGAGCAGTAGGATGATTGGACGAGGTATGCCTGAAAATAAACGCTGCGGAGTTTATATAGTGGAGCTGTGTAGATAAGTCTGGAAAAGGGGAATCCTTCGCTCGATTGTGACCCGTATCATGCGCGAACGCAGGCGGGTGAATCTACACGCTCAGTTAAAACCGTGTTGTATCAGACGAACATTATTCAGATTTCAATATTTTTGCCGTGTGGTTGCCGGCTTAGAATAGTGCCACTCCATGACTTCCCGTGGAAGTCGTAAGAGGCGACTAAGGGAATAAAGGCTTGTAGTACTGTTAGGCGATGGGCTTGCAACCTGTGACTAATATACACTGTTAAACATCTTAGCCTATTTGTACAAATTGTGGATACAGAGTTATCAACAAGTTTTTGGAGTTGTTGGTAATTCTGTATCTCTGCCAACCCCACTCTGGGAATGAAGGCGTGAAGGTATGTATGTATGTATGTGCAATATTTAAAAAAACTTAGTAATGGTATTCAATTTCTATTCTGCATCTGGTAATTACTTTTGTTTATTGTAGCTTTTTACGGTGTAAAACAGTTTGTAGGGGTCTTTCTATGTAAATAAATTGTCTTACAACTTTTTCTTCAGTCCCAACCTAATGACGTACTAAGGACTGTTCAATTTACTAAGCGGACATCAAAAATAGGTTCATTTATGGATTTTTTATAACAAATATATCTTTATTACGGTGAATATTTATTTACAATATTAAAATAAAGTAATATATAACACAAAAAAAAAAGAATTAATTACAAGGGTAAAAATTTCGGACTTTAGCCCGGATTCGTCGCATAAGTGTTTGCACATCGCTTTTGCACTTTTCTACAAGCAGCAAACCACATGCGTTTAAATTCTGCCAATGTACTAGCTTCTCGGCCATCCTTCCTCAAGTATCTTTTTACAATGGCCCAGTATCGCTCGATGGGGCGGAGCTCCGGGCAGTTTGGTGGGTTGTCTTCTTTCTTAACAAAATCGATGTTTTTTGAATTTAATAGCACCACAGTCTCACCAGCATAGTGAGCACTCGCTAGATCAGGCCAAAACAAAGGGGGAATACTGTGCTTTCTATATATAGGAAGTAACCGTTTTGTGATGCATTCCTTTCTATAAATTTCGCCACCAATAGTTCCAGTTGCAAAATAAAACGTACTTTTGAGGCCACAGGAACAAATTGCCTGCCATACAAGGACTTTCTTCCCGAATTTGTAAATTTTTATGGTTTTTTCGGAATCGGGTACAATTTCTCCTACAGCCGCATTGTAATACTGGGGCCCCGGTAACGTACTGGTGTCAAATTTCACGTACGTTTCGTCGTCCATGAGAATGCATCGAGATTTATTTTGCAGCAAAATATCGTATAAATTGCGGCATCTTTTTTTGGACCGTATTTCTTGCTCGGCACTTCTTTTCGGCATTTTTTGCTTCTTATATGTCCGTATATTATTTCCTTTCTTGATATTTTGTACAGTGCCTACGCTAATACCTGCTTTTTTAGCAATTTCACGAACGGACATGTACTTTGTTGATTTTAACAGCCGCACGACTTTTTCTTCGACATTTGGGTTTGCCGGGCCACTTCTCCGCCGCGATTTTGGTAAATCGTCGAGCGTATGATGCTCTCCAAATTTTTTTATGATTTGAAACACGGCTGACTTGGAACATTTAAACTCATTCACAATTTTCCGTATTGAAAATTGGCCTGTACACCATTTTTGCAAGATCAATTTGCGTTCTTTAATATTAATTCGCTCCATCGTGAAAAATATTTAGACAATTAAAAAAAAAAATACGACACTTGATAGACTTGTCTACGTTTATTTTATAACCAGCCACTGCCTATCAGTATTTTTTTAGTTGAAGGATTAATATTGAATTAAGTATGTCCGCTTAGTAAATTGAACAGTCCTTAGATAATGGGTCCTTTTAATGAAAAGGTGATTTTAAATCCTACATTAAGTAAACCAAGGCCTGTATTCTAGGCGGTACAAAGCATACTGTCTTTGACCTGTAATGGTATTGTTTTTAACTTGGCCGCCATTGCCGGCAAGTAAATAAGAGTAAGGCCCTATTCCCACTATGCCGGACCGGCGGATTTGCCAGCTGCCGGAAAGGCTAGTAGCTGTACAATTTATATGAAGCTGTTCCAACTGTGTAGTGTTGCCAACCTTAACAGGGTGTTATTCTTATGGTCGTTTGAGATAATCTCGAACAAATGATTTTAATTTTGATCTTTGATGTTTTTCATTTTACGTTATTTTGTGTTAAGTGTGTCACTATCCGTCAATTCACCAAGCGGTTCCAACGGAAGACCAGTGCTGGCTTTACGGCTAACGAATGCTGAGTTGGGACCGTTTCGCAACTGTTTCTATGTCTTGTTCTTTTTGTATCTATGTACCTAATGTGGTTTTGTATTGTTGCGAATAAATGTCTCTTTATCTTTATCTTTATCTTTATCACATTATGCCGGACCCGGCTGGGTACAAATGGGTCCGGCAAATTTGCCAGTCCGGCGTAGTGGGAACAGGGCCTAAGAGCTATCAAAACGTTGACAATACGATAACAGGTCAAAGACGGTATGGTGTTTACCGCCTAGAACCTCGGCCGAGCGTTATTATCGTCGCTCTAATGAGTTTGACACTATGGCAGATTTACCCATGCCAAAATCGTCAAGGAAAATGTTATTGTTGTTCATTTGGCGAGTACTTACGTATGCGAGTGAGTAATAAGTTCGCTATCTGCTTAGACGGGATGAACTTTAGTTTTAGCTTGTATACATGCAACATTCATTTATATAGTATTAAAGTAACCTGGAGCACTATTCCACTCGGTAAAACCATATTGCTTTTATCATGTATCGGTTTGACAACGTCATTACTAAGCAAACTACGTGACGGAAAAAGAAACGAGATTTTATTATAATTACGTAAAAAAAAAAAAGAGTAGGAACTTAAGTCAACACAAATGTTTATTAAAAAACGATTCACTGAATATGATTTTGATTACGCAATAATAATTATTTTTGTAGCCTTATCTCCGGGAAAGTACCGCTACGCTGTTGCGCGAGATATCAGCTCGTTGCTCGAGTAATAAGTTCGCTATCTGCTTAGACGGGATGAACTTTAGTTTTAGCTTGTATACATGCAACATTCATTTATATAGTATTAAAGTAACCTGGAGCACTATTCCACTCGGTAAAACCATATTGCTTTTATCATGTATCGGTTTGACAACGTCATGATAGCTCTTATTACTAACAATAAGCAAACTACGTGACGGAAAAAGAAACGAGATTTATTATAATTACGTAGAAAAAAAAAGAGTAGGAACTTAAGTCAACACAAATGTTTATTAAAAAACGATTCACTGAATATGATTTTGATTACGCAATAATAATTATTTTTGTAGCCTTATCTCCGGGAAAGTACCGCTGCGCTGTTGCGCGAGATATCAGCTCACACTTTGTGGAGTGAAGTGAGGTTAAATATCCGAAATAATAGATGATAAAATTAAGGAAAACAAACATAACAAGTGTAAGTTGGAGTTATGCACCGGATTCACGAAGCTAAAGACACCGCAGAGAGTGCATGGAAAGAAACATCGATGAATTTTAATTTAAAAAAAAATGTTACGTGTTTACTTCATTTATAATAACAAAAAGCTAACTTAATAAAACCCGACTGTTGCTTTAAATCGTTATAAATCCTAAATTAATAAAAGAAACCTATAGATGATTTTTAAACTGTTATTCAACAATACCCCACTTGTCATAATTCGTCGACTTGTCGCTTTCAATCGTTTCACAATTTTGTATAACATTTCAAACACAACGTTAAAGTGACAAGGTACTTAATGATCACTTATTTATGCTGTTGACTCTACAAGCCTAGAGCTTAGTTTGTGACTAGGTCAATTTGTGTGAGATTTGTCGTCCCTTGATATTTATTTTTGAAAGTATTTTCTTTTTGATACATTATAAAATGACGTGAGGTAACATTGGATAGCTCTTAAATACTTAGTAGATTGTTCAACAAGGGACTAAAACAAGCCATAATGACACGAGATGTTTAGCCACCCAAGCGGAGCGCGTGTTCGAGTGTCATTATTGTCATTAATGTCGCACCCTCGACTAACCTCTAAAATGCTAGTCTGGTAGACATTCTCCTGTTTTGGTACTTACATCAGTATGTGTGCACTCATATCCATCAAGGTTGACGATAGGACGAATAATCCAGTCGATATTCTTCAGCAGAATAACCTAAAACAAACTCCCACGTAAAATAAAGTTGCGGTAAACAGCCCGCCACATCCTGTAACCTAAAACAAACCAGGGGTCTCTTTATAGAATTTGCTACAGACCCCGTGCTTGCTCAATCCGGCACTGACGACGTTCTATACAAAATTACAATATTGATTTTAAGGTTTTTTTTTTAGTTCTTCCCCGTGTTGGCGGGGTATGGCAATCTACGGTATTTCTTACAAATTTGATACGCGGTGGTAACCAACAGGCTAAAACTTGAAAAGTATTTCAACTATTTTAACTAATTTGGACTATGCATTATAAAATGATTTTATCCTTAATATAATTAAGTTGATTCATAAGGACCGTATCGTTAATTATGGAAACAAATAAAATGGTGTAATCTGAATAAATACTTTTTATTACAAAAAAAACAACTTAAAATACGCGAATCTTAGATCTTCTAAGTGAATCATAAAAGCTTCTTTTAGTTATTTATTGACCCCCTTTGCCAGTTTTCTCACTTTGCTTTTGATGCTCTTCATTAGCCCTTGGACATCGACTGTTTTGAAAAGTTTTTTGGGTACGGATCCAGTCTTTTCTGAATTGGTCGATGTTATCTGTTGGTTTAGCTTGTTTTCGTAGCATTGCCTTCATCAGAGCCCAAAATTTCTCGATGGGCCTGATCTCAGGGCAATTCGGAGGATTTAATGATTTCGCGACAAATTCGACATTATTCCCTCGATACCAGTTCAACACATGGCGAGCATAGTGACACGCAGCTAAATCGGGCCAGAATAATGTACGACCCCTGTGCTTTCGAATCAGTGGTAGTACCCGCTTTTGAAGGTATTCCTTCTTGTACACATCCGAATTTAAGTTTCCCGTTACAAAAAACGGAGATGTTTTCATGCCGCATTGACAAATAGCTGGCCAAACCATCACTTTTTTCCCAAATTTTTCGCAAAAAATGGATTTGTCCTCTTTAGAGACCTTCGTTCCTTTTATTACGGTGTAATACTGCGGTCCGGGTAGGGTTTTATAGTCAAGTTTGACATAGGTTTCATCGTCCATTATAATACATTGTTCATTTTTAGTTAAGACTTGGTCGTACAACTTCCGAGCCCGAGTTTTGACAGAAGACTCCTGGGTTTTGCTGCGTTTAGGCTGTTTTTGCTTTTTGTACGTTACAAGCAAGTTACGCTCCTTGGCACGCTGAACCATTGCAATAGAAGTACGACATTTTTTCGCACAATCCCGAATCGATACCTCTTTTTTTTGGGAAAAATGTTCGCATATCTTTTTGTCTAAATTAGGACATGAAGGGCCTCGTTTTCTACCTCGACCAGGTAAATCTTTTAAAGTATTATTCATACCAAACCTTTTTATCGTATTGTAAACAGCTTTCAGGCTAACCCCTTCCTCTGAAGCAATCTTTCTCATAGTCATACCTGATTCTTTACAATATTTGGTCACAATTGAAAGTCGTTTTTTCTCTGAGAGACCCTTCATCTTGCAGTGTGTAGGAATTATACTATTTTTTATAATCAGTTTTAATATTTGACTATATGATTAACAGGTTGACATAAAATATGACAGACAAGATAAAATATTGTAACTTTTTTTTTAGAGCTATTCAAATTTGTTTCCATAATTAACGATACGGTCTTTATTCGTTATCAGTTATCATTAATCGTGTTTCACGAAATTAAATTATTTTTAATTATATTTTTGCACAGTGGTCGTTTTGAGGTTATTTCCACGGCCTAAAAATTGTCTATGCAAAATCACGGAAAGGGCGATAATCCTCCATTCACAAACACCGTGATTGGATGTTTAGTAAATTAAAAAATAACTTTAATCCCTAGAGATGAATAAGGAGTTTTAGTCCCGATACGCAGAGACTAAAGTAACATTTTAAGAGCCCGAGAAGTGAAAAAAACATTATGTTCGTTTTACTATAAATTTTTAGGAAATATTGAAATCGAAAAGTGTCATTTTTGCCAGAGTTGCGTCGAAAACTATCACGACCAAGTAAACTTGATTGTTTCCTGAGATTCGGTCGACTAAAGTGTTAATAACTATAAAAATTACCTAAGACAGGAACAAATAGGTTTAAATAGAAAATTAGTTAATAACCGTGTGGTTGCCGGGTCAGAATAGTACCACTCCATGTCATCCCGTGGATGTCGTAAGAGGCGACTAAGGGAAGGGAAAGGCTTGTAGTACTATTAGGCGATGGGCTTGCCACCTGTCACTAATACGCTGGTAAACATAGCCTATTTGTGCAAAATGTGGTTACAGAATTATCACCAAGTTTTTAAAGTTGTAGGTAATTCTGTAGCTCTGCCTACCCCACTCTGGGATTACAGGCGTGAAGGTATGTATGTATGTATGTATGTTAGTTAATAAGTACTTGTTGTTTTTTGAGATTGTTTTTTGTGTTATAGTAACAGCTTCGGAATCCTACAACATCCTACACTTAGCTTGGTCCGATGTGCTCCTACCCGGTGTAGTGTTTGTAGGAAGGTCTTCGGGACCCTACACTGAGCAATTGAGCATGCTCCGATATGCTCTGGTCTGGTTTTGTTTTTAGTAACGGCTTCGGAACTCTACACTGATTATGGTCCGCTATGCTCTGACCCAGTTTTCTTATTAATTTTGGTGAGTGAATTTATTATTTATTACTTTATTACCTTGTTATGTTCCTTACTTAATAACATTTTACTTACATAAGTATGATTATATTATATGGTTTTAAAAGGGACCTTAGCACGAGTTTCTTGCGGCGCTTCTGCTCCGCAATCGATGGTCTTGTCTGCAGCGCTGATTAGACTTATTTGTAAGTATTCAATGAAATATCGGGCTCATAAGGGCCCTAGGCCTATAAAAGCCCTAATGAGGCCATTTTATTGAATAAATTATTTCATCGAATTTCATTTCATTTAATAAATCTAAAACTATAAAAAATCGACGTTAAAAATTTACCAAATTTAATAAAATTCAAAGATTTTAAAAGATTGGTATTTAAAGGAAAAATAGAGACACAACTGGAAATCGAGCATTGTAATTTGCAAGGAATGATTCCTGTGTTGGAGTCCACGCTAAAAATAAATAAAAAGGCCCATTATGATTTATTTTTAAATACTCTATTAGTTTACTTTTGCATAAGGCCGGAATTCGAAGTGGTTATTATTTTTCGTCTCTACACATTATGATTTTTGATTTTCTTCTGTACTTGACAGTAATGGCGCGGAAAAAACTGATGATAATGGTTTTTATTGCCTAGAATAGAGTCCTAGTTCATGTCAGCGGGATTTTTTTTAATGAATGGCCTCGAGGTACGTGTACATCAAATTTATCTCTTAAGATATCAGATTTTTCCCATAATAATATACGTAGTTAATAGTAAGAGGTTCTTCTTTATCTGTCCCGTAAGTAAAGTCCCTGCGGGGCGCCCCCTCGCTTCGCTACGGGTCGTCAAAATCTCTCGTATGTACACGGCCATTGGTGTTATTCTCTGTCATTGTTAAGATATTTAATATTTTGCATGTTTGTTCACAAAAATACAAAACTGATTAAAAACCTTGTATTCTAATCCCACGATTCCGCTGAGATCTGCTTTCACTAGATAATGTTACAAAACTGTCCAAAATATGTGTTTATGAAAATATAGTAGATTACCTGCTGATCTAAGAACCTGACACATTAAATAATTTAAAAAACGACTGTATAAATGTCTAGCTGGTTATAACTTAGAAAAACTGTACCCACGCGTAGACTTAGTTTCCCCTATTTAAACCCCTTAGGGATGAATTTCAAAAAACTCTTCTGAGTGCACTCCTAGGATAACCCATGTATATTCCCATCAAATTTCAATTCCTAGGTCCAGCAATTTTGGCTGTGCGTTGATCGAGCAGCCATTTAGTTTCTTCTTTAAAAAAGAAAAAGAAAAAAAAGAGAAAAAAAAGAAAAAAAAAAGGAAAAAAAAAAGGTTTAGCAGTATCACCGACGATATAGTATTATTGTTATACATCGGTATCAACGTTCAAATTTCATGGCAAAGTATGGTCGGCAAAAAAACAAATACAAACAAATACACTTAGTATTTTTAACCATTATTATGTATAGATAAAATAGGTATCTAAAAATGTTTTAAAGGTTAGAATAGACAACTAAAAGGGTCTAGCAGGCTAAGGAAGGAGAAGTGGCCCCTGTGACGAATATCGGATTTTTATAATGTCATTTGTTGGCTATCTCATAATATAGAAACACCCTAACTTTCAGCCCCCTATCTTGAACCGTCACCGAGATACAAAAAGTGAAAAACGTCATTTTATGGACACATTTTTCAAAGTCGTTTTTCTCCTGAACTATATAAGGTAGAGCAATCAAACCAAATCATAGCTACAAATGATGGGTAGGAGTATAACTCTGTTTTTTTTTAATATTTAATTCCTTGAAAAAATAATGATTAAAATGTCAGAGAATTTTTTGACAGCACTTTTCCGTAGCTGTGGTTGTCGTGTTAATTAACACCGTTCCATTTACTAAACTACCCTATTGTGGCGTCATTGCGACTAAAGTCCGGGATCTACACATCAACTAATGTTAGTTAGCCACTAAACTGCCCATTTGATATGAATGAATTGCCTTTCCACACTCACTGACCAATATTTATTGGGTATGACGGTTAAATTGACTTTTGTTTTCTATTTAGCATATATTATTTTTCGAATGAAAAATGAGTATTAAGGTTCTATGACATTATTAAGAATAAAAACCTCTTTAAGTATAAATACAGCATAAATATAGGTACAGTTAGCTGCAGCACAATTAATTTAAAAGTAAAAGAAAAGAAAAAGTTATTATTAATTAAATATTCGAATGTATTTCTTTTTTTGCTGCCCTTACCGGGTGCCATGAAAATTGAACGTTGATACCGATGTTTAATTATTGTATACCAGCCCCTGGTGAATAGTAAGTGGAATTAACTACCTAAATTTGTTTTTCTTTACTTCATTCGTGGCGAATTAAAGATTTATGAATTTTATGATTTATGACTGATTTCGACTAGTCTCGGCAACCAGGGTCGTAGACATGATTCATTGGCGATCTGAACGCGTGCAGAGGTCAAGTAAGATTGGTTTGAGTGCGCCTTCGATTCATAAGAGAATAACCACTTACTCAAACAAGCTGTTATCGCTCTGGGGTCACGTCACTCAAGCGCTGCCGATAATAATTATTTAGTTCTGTTTTATTTTATACCCGCCGCCTGTCCGAGATTTTCGGGTGTAAATATATGTGATCTTCTGTGGACTAAACGGCTTGACAAATTGTTAAGTGCGGTCGTAGGTGGAGTTTGCGGAATTAACATGAATAAAAATACAAATTTATCAAACAAATCACAGGCAATTGAGCTTTAAAGCTCAAGCTAGGACATTATTCATCTCTGCCTCTGTTATGTAAACTCGGCTAATTAGGTGACCCACCCGCCGGTAAGGCCCACCATACTGCAAAATGGGAGTTTTTTGTAACTGGGACTTTGAATCTACAATCAAGGGAATAAAGTTCAATTGCGATAGTCCGAAAATGCGATTTTCAGTTTATGACCATAGTAAAATAAACCTTATACTTATTGCAACAGAGTTCAAAATAAATTGCTTTGATTATGTACATCCTATTGCACACTGGGCCTTACGAGGTTCCCGTAAGGCATTCTCTGCCAGTTAACATTAGAGCAAAGCAGAGACTCCGGTGTTGCCAGTGACGACCTACGGAGCCGAGACGTGGGCGCTAACGATGGGCCTCATAAGAAACCTCAAGGTCACTCAGGGGCTATGCTCGGGATTTCTCTGCGTGATAGAATCAGAAATGATGATATCCGCAGGAGAACTAAGGTTACCGACATAGCCCGAAGAATAGCTAAACTGAAGTGGCAGTGGGCGGGGCACATCGCACGCAGGACTGGGCCGATGGGGTCAGAAGGTTCTTGAGTGGCGTCCGCGGACCGGGACACGAGCTGTGGGTAGGCCTCCAACAAGATGGAGTGACGACCTTGTAAGGATCGCGGGAAAGCGGTGGATGCGAAAAGCACAAGACCGGTCTGAGTGGAGAGCCTTGGGGGAGGCCTATGTCCAGCAGTGGACGTCTTTCGGCTGACATGATGATGATGATGATGAGAGACTCCAAACTAAGCATGAATCACGGGAATGTATTACGGGAAATACGCGAGTCACGTAATAATGAGCCGAGTTATTGTTTTTAATTAAGCCGCCATTACTGACAAGAAAATAAGATCTATCATAACGCGGATAACAATAGTTAAAGATAGTCTTGAATAAGGTCCTAAGGGTTAGATACTGAAAATCAGCGCTGTATGTGTTTAACACCTCAGCATTATATGAGCCAGTGTCCGATTCACTGCCGCGAAGACACACCCATTAGGTACTTGTTTATTGCTGTTTTCTGTTTTCACATTTTTCTATGTGTAGTGAATAAATATTTTTTTATTTTTTAAGGTTCCGTAATTAAACTAGGAACCCTTTTAGTTTCGCCATGTCCGTCCGTCCGTCCGCAGCCTACCTCAGAGACTTAGTACTAGAAAGCTGTTATTTAGCATGAATATACATACATATTAGTCACGCCAACAAAGTGGTGAAATAATAGTACATTACTGCACAGACCAGAAAGTAGGCCGTTGCGGGACGAGTAGAGTTAGCGTGGCCGAGACGCAGTCGAGGCCACGCTATATACGAGTCCAGCAACCGCCCTTCCTGGTCGAGGCTTGTATAGTGCTTTTCTCTAACAATGCGAGGAAATTAAACAAAATTTCAGTTTTGATATAATATGTATTCAAATGTATTAAAAAAATTAAGTCAAATACGATGTGATAATATGACGAAGGCAAATGGCAGTAAGTACTCAACCGACTATGCTTCTTCTTTACACTGGTGGTGTGCCGATAAACACATCTTCATCACTGGAACTCATTTTACTTTTGTATTTTCGCGAAACAAAAATAATACGTACCTACTGTACTTAAACTTCCCTAAGAAAAAAGTATTCCCGATTCCCGCCTTAATTTTATTAATTCTAAACGCACGCAGAATGTTTTAAAAACAGTAAAACTATTTGACACTTTGGTAAATACGCTGTAAACGCGATAAACGGCGTTTACCTTTTTAGTCTATGACATTTAAAAAGTAAATAAACATGGAAGAATTTTGAATTGTACGAGTGTTTGGCTGTTTGGAGTTAGTTATCATAGTCCAAATATGGTTTTAAAAAGTAAAAAACCGGGTACGTTATGAAATTTGTATACATTTTCGCGGCCGCTGCCGCTGGTAAATAATAACTTTTTTTTTTTTAATTTTGCCTGGGCCTGGAACTCGGAACTTCGCGGGCTGATTTTACAACAGTAAGGTTAACATTTCCGAGCATGTGGGAGAAAAAGCTTTAAAAAAAGCTAAAAATCTGAATAATATCTTCAACGAAAGTGCATAATACAACGAATTTTAAAGGAAAACTATCACTGCTAAGTAGACATGACTGGTTCCTCAGATACAGGCGACTTAAGTGTTAATACCTACTAAAATCGCCTAAGACATCCAAATAACTTTAAATAGAGAATTACTTGACTTGTTGATTTTTAAGATTTTTGAAGTAACGGCTTCGGAACCCTACACTGAGCATTGCTCAGACATGCTCTTGCCCGGTTTTTCTTTTTCTTTTATACACGGTGCCCGTGAGCATTGCGAGAGATTTTAACCACGCACTCCTGAGGTCATAAGGAGTAATAAATGTTGGATGACCCTAGGTCCAATTCAAACTCTTTAAGTTTTCGATTTTTCATACAAAATAAATCAACTATTTTCGCTTCTCTAGTGAAACAATGCTTTAGGACGAGCTGGCAACGCTTTTTCCTCCATTTCTTATGTATTATGGGGATTACCCTTGACATTGAATGAATGATATTTTGTTTCCTTTTCTAACCAGTAATGTTAACTGGATTTGACTTTTACAGAAAAAATAAATGGTGAAGTCTTGCAACGTCGTAATCATAAAGGTGTTTCATACTGGAGATTTCATTACAACATTTTTACACAAAAATCTAAATATCTCTAAAACCGAGCCGAATTCAGCAGACGTTAATTAACATTTTTAACTTAAAATGTGGTCAGGAATATGCTGTTAAAATGTCTCGCAATGCTCACGGGCACCGTGTATAAGAGTAGGTAACTAAATAAGTAGGCATTTAATATCTTTGACAAATTACATAATTGAAACTAAATAAACCGCTTGGACAATCTTGAATAGATCCTGTACTCCACTTTGCCTACAACTCTTTTATTTTCGACTTTTTTGAAATTGACAACATTTCATTTTGGTGACACCTGCAAATTACTATACGAATCGAAAGGGTTTTGCCTCCTGAACACGGCAAAATATTTATTTAGATTTATTTTTCTTTATTGACAAAATTACAAGTAAGTTAAAAAAAAAACGAGTTTTACCAATACTATGCCTGAATAGATATAATACCATTGCCTTTTTCACGAGAAAAAAGCTGTCATACTTCAAGTTTGACATTGACACTATTGACAGATGGATAGATACTTGAGATCGGTTGACCGCCATTATTAAAAAGAAAAACTTTTTTTTTATACAGATTGGACTAACGTAATATGTCCATTGTGTCGTAGAAATGAAGTTACGCCCTTTTAGAATAAGAACATCTTAATAAATTAATAATAAAATAATTATACATCCTAGGGAAAAAATAAAACTATTAGTGTCTTCCTCCTTCCAAACAGTATCTATAAAACGAATAAAATTAAAGTCTTGAAAATATGAAATCTTGTCAATTGCCGTGTTTTGTCTTTATCGTATATGTATACCTTTTTTGGCTTAACACATTAAATATTATTTTAATTGAACTTTAAGAAGATTAAAGACCGTATTACTAACCTGATCTTGAGATACCCATCTAAAGATACGTAAGTTAGTGTCAAATCATAGAAAAGTCATCATGTAAATTGAGATGGGCATCTGAACAAAAATGAGTTTATTAATATGGACCGCAGTTTTTCGATTTTACATGTACACTACAGTCAAGGGCATATGTATACACCAAAAAGTGTCAAAAATATGTTCACAGACTTCATTACTATAATTAGGTCTATGTGTGTTTTGCAACTTTGTGCGGATATTTATTTTACCCTTGACTGTACCTAGTGCCTCCAGTGTAGTCTAGTCATTCTGACGACATGCGGTAGACTTTTGTTTCCTGTTCGTTGCGCGCTTGTGGAGGAGTGCTTTGTGCTCGAAGATTGATTATTTTGTCTCAGGAATAGTCTCGTGTCGCATAGGCAGTCGCGCCGGCTAGCTCCATCCGTCTAGGGCTGCCCACCGTCCGGGTTTTCCGGTTTATCTGTATACTAACGGGGTAATTACTAAAAAGTGTCCTCAAATAATGTGTTGGAACGTGTCCGGAGGATTCCGATTTAACATTAACCGTGGATAACTTTTTTTTCCTTCTCCAGATTTGTGGTCTCAGTCTAATTAACGCGTCGCGTTTTTTCCACTTGCTTTTGGATAAATTTTGTACCAAATTTAGTAGCATACCTATAGGAAATTCAAACTTTAATATTTATTGACCACTTTATTATTTTACAGTTAATTAACTAGAGAGATTTTTATACTTGTGTGATGCTTTAATTAGAAAAACGACTTGTTAGTAAGAATTATTCGCTTTTGACCTATGCGCGAATTAGAAATATCGTTAAGAGTATTTTCTCTTGTGAAATAAACAGAAGCACATAGGGTTAGCTCCACGCCATTCTGTTAATTCCGGAGAGGACTTTATCCAGTTTGTGTGGTGACAACCCTAATCATGGTTTCATTCTGTGGGCGTAATCGATTATAGTTCATTTATTTTAGGATGAGAAAAAAAAAAGAAAAAGAACCAGTAGTCGTCAACTCTAATACTCGCTGGCAGAATTAATAAGAATCTATGCACTCAATATATTGTATCTGTGCATGTGTCATAATGTTTTTGTGTTGGACAAAACATTGGGTCTCGATATTATATAAAAAATTAACTATAAAACTATTTGAATATGTATATATTGGTTTCTAACTGCTGTACTTAATTGATTTAACTAATTTAAGACTGACTATTCCGGATGAAGTGTCATCGTTTCTCCGCTAAAGAGTTACCGAGTAGGGTAGAGATTAGAGATGTAGACTAAACGAGCAGCTGCCAACTTTAACAAGGAAATTAACAACAAACAACTCACAACAAAACAAACTATGGAACAAGGTTAACTTGAAGAGATCCCATATGGGATAAGTTCGCCTATGTACATTATTTATATTATGCAAACATGTCTTGTAATTGTTTATGTGCAATAAAGAGTTTACATACATACATACATACAATATCAACTCTCACGCTCTCGAACTCGGGAGAAAATGACAAAACATAACATGAGCCATATCACATAAGGGCATCGTGACGTTCAATCTGTCAAAAAATGCAAACTGTGGCGTTATTAATGATCAATTTAAAATTCAATAGGTTAGCTATATTTGACGGGTGACAGGATAGTATTTGATTTACTCGAGTTATATGCTTAGACGTTTCGTTATTTTGTTAACACAGGTTTGTAACCCCTGCTTCTTTAGGTCTTTTATAGACCACGTTTCTAATTGAAGTAAATTTAATCAATACAAATAAAAAACGCCATGTAAATATTAACGAATATGACTTAAAGTACTACTGCAATAGATTATAACGTTCATTTAATATTTACTGTGAAATAACAGCAGTCAAAAAAGACGTTTTGGAGCAATATTTTTGTATAACTATTATGTTGCGTGTAACGTGCCCAATAAAATACCTTTATTTCTTTCTGTATCATGCTAAAATAAATGAACTATAGCAGGAACCCTTTAGTTGACAATGCGACTACAGGTTAGTATAGTTTTAATTTAGTCTAATGTCTGATGATAGTGATGATAAATAGGTTCTTTAGTACAGGGCATGTTGAGGTTTAATAATACATACTTATGTCTACACCACTCTATTAATTAAGATGGTGTAAACACATTATTGATTGATTATTGACTGCGTTTTAGAAAAAACCTTCTTAACAAAAATACAAAAAAAATACAATGTAAATTTTGTAAAAAATATATTTAAGTAATAATAAATAAATGAAAAATTATTTTTAATCTGATTAAACAAAATCAATACCAAACGTCCAAGTTGTAAAGGATTCCGAATCAAACGGCATCATTATGCATACCTACATATAAGTACAGGTAGTTATAGTATTGGAATCAATGATTTTCACAGGTGAATTTGAACGAGGTGTAGATGAAGTGTGTTTACCGGTACCATTAAGTATACAAAAAGTTTGCTAACGAGGAATGAAACGAACTATTATGTAGAAAGAGAGCATGCGCAGTTTTCAGGTGTTTTAATTGTTACATCGACACGAAAAAATTACTTTAGATAAGTGTTGTGGTAGGTACCAAAGATGGCGGTAGGTTACTCAACAATGTAATAAATGTTTGTGATATCCTGAAATCATCACACTCTTTGCCAGTAGAAAGTGGCTATTGGTGGAGTAATAGGCTATACACCGCTGTCGTTTACTAATCGTCTCTCTCATCTACTCAAGCATTCGATGCCAAGTTAGCTAATGTTGATACAAATTAGACCCGGAGTAGAATGTTAGGCTTGAAAAGGTTGATGTGCGTCGTTAGCAGCCGCTGATGTCAGGCTTGGCGCCCTGGCAGTGCGCCTTCCAGGCCGTCCAGCCCGCGAACCCGTGACGCGCGAAGATGCGCTTCACGCACGTCGCCGCCGCGCTGATGTCGTCCGCGCGCAGCGCTGTACACACATTCATTACAAATAAGTAGGGTAAGCAACCTTATGGTCGGTTCCCTCAAAGCCATGGCAGTTGTAATCCTGCAAAAACTAGGTGCTAGACGTCCAACTGCCACGAAATAGCTGATTTACCATAGTTGTATTCCGTTGCTCTGGCACTGTAAAATAGTCTGTCTGACAACTCGATAGAAGCATACGGACCAGAGTAAATCAGCTCTCTCATGAAAAAAAAATGCAAAATTATATACCAGCTACAATTCTCAGCAAATGCGTTCTGTGCTGCTGATTACGATGAGTCAAAGTTAAAGAGGCATAGGCTTGAACTCGTTGGCACTTCCAGGTGTTTTGGACTTGTGCGCAATTGAGTTGGTTTTTTCTATCTGATTACTAGTGACAACAAACACCATAGGGAAACTAGAACATAACTTTGACGCTATTCAATGTCGTGTCCTCATGCCCCACTGGATCTGTGTAGGGACTAGTAATCTTGTTATAAGCCCAAAGCATTAATACGTTGATTGATTGATAATGTAGTTAAATACTCGTTATTTCTCTATATTTTGGGAATCGAACCCAACCGTTACCTTCGTAAGCAGGGTCAATACAATAGATACCAACTCGGGTAGCAGTGCCGTCGCGCGGCCAAGTAATTACCTATGCCGACATATCTAAGGTATCTTATCGTGTAAGTTGTAATCTGTTAAGGGTAACAATGTATGTGTAAGTACCTGAGCAGGAGAGGTTGCACTCGAGGCCGGGCGGGCCGTCGCGCGTGCACCAGTAGCGGTCGTTGACCTGGAACAACCCGTGGTCCCACGAGCCGTCGCCGTTCAGCTTGCCTATGGCGTCCGTGCGGAACCCGCTCTCCTTCTCTACCAGGCATACCCCTGTACACGATAAACTCATCAGCAAATATGATTTCAGTGACGGTTGTGTTGTGTTCAAACTACAAAACCGTCGCGTCGGGTGGTTGGGACCTATTGATGCACAAACTTTGAAAAACCAAGCTATCGTCCGCGAAATTTTGCAATAGGTGGAGAAAGAGATCGCAAAAAAATAATACTCGTACATCATTCGTACATAGGTATTTTTTCCTGAACTACACTCGACACAACTGACCTAGGAAAGTTTGCTAAGAGATATGTTTAGGCGCATTAATATTTTATAGTTACTGCAAAACATAGGACACTAGGTCCAGTTAAGCTATGGTGAATTCTTTGGGACATATTTCAAACTTTATACCTGGCTAAGTTTACAAGAACAGGATACAATAAATTAAGCTTATACGCTACGCGTTTTTGGCTAGAAGCTGTTGTGCTTAAAATCTGCGATAAGGTCAATAATGGCTATACTTTATTTTTATACTTGTTACGAAATGTTGGTAAAATAACCCCATTGGAATGAAAATTTTCACTAGGCAAAACGTTATTTTGTTCAATAAAACTTAATTTCTATAATTAATCAAACATGTCACACAGAAAGTTATTCGGTCAAAGTTAGGGCTCTTTCATCCGTCGTAGACGTTTTCTTCTCTTTAGGATTAGTGTTTGTTAAAGAAACGGATATTACAGCTCTAGTTTTTAGTGATTTGAATAGTTATATAGCCTTTTTTTCCCTGGATATCTATCTTTAACTAGCCTCTAACGATAGTGATGCACTAAACGACGAGGGAGAAAATACAAGAAAATCAATCAGCCCAAAGTGTGCCATTTGGGGTCCAGACTAGATACTCACAGTCCCGCATCTGGTCCTCAGGGAAGCCCTGCTTGCGCAGCTCCTTCACCAGCGAGCACTTGTCAAATTGCCGCGCCGAGCCCTGCGCCGCAAGCGTCGCGAGTACCACCACCGCCAACAGCGCCAAGTTCAAGCGAGCCATCTTCGTGTTGAGATCTCTGTTAAGTCGCTCAGACGAATATGCTTCGAGCAAGGAATACACCTCTTTATATACGGTGTGTAGTTTCCTGTAGGTAGAGGTTGGATATACAGAGTGACGAGTCTCAGGATGAACGTACGATTAAGTGGTTGTAACGTAGCGTGAATCAGAAGTACACAATGACATGAGTAGTGCACTTGGAAATACTACAATGTTACGCAATTTATATGTGCAAATCTAAAATACGCAATTACCAAAATATTACCTAATAATAAAATTATTATTAGATCACAAGAACAAATCTATGTAAATAGTCAAAGATTTAAACAACTAGTATTACTCCTATTTATCACAAACCAATGTCATTTGCTCATTTTATTTTTTTCTATATTGCTGGCAACACAAAGTTCAAGTAGTTAGTGGTTATGTTGGTTAACTACTTATAATTTCGGCCCTACCGGTCTGAGACTTGTATGTACACGTCTCCACCCTTTCACTGCTCCTTCCATCTTATCGTCGAAAGCATACTCCAATTAAGATACAATTGAGCTGTTACAAATATAACTCGTTGAATTGCAAATAGTGGCTTTCAATCAACCAGCAGTAAACAACCCATACAGTCCACGCTCACGACATTGGCATTGGTGCATTCTCACTGTCGATCGTCACGATTTTCGTTTTAACGGCGAGGTTCACACTATTTAAGTTAGTTATTTAATTAGTTTTCTCATTTATTTAAATAATCACATATTATTGGCTATACATATCTACATAATGTATGTAAACAGCTTATTGTACAAGAGAAAACAAAAACAATACAGTGAAGTTTTAAAAAAAATGCTTCCACTAACCCTCGAGAGATTGAAAGTAGTTAGTGTAGGAAAATTAAGGAGTACAAACTTCACAGTCGTGTTGTGTCAAATATTTTTGTACGAGGGGAAAACATCGATGTTACTGTGTAACCAAAACCATGACAAAAGGAAGTGTCCCAGGCAAACCTTCTGTAGCAAAAGGAACCTCAGTACTAATGGGCGAGGATTGAATCTGCTTTGGCTATTGAATTTGAGAAGCTACCTTTTGACTTATATGGGCAGAGTACGCCAAAATTACACGAGTTATAAAGCCATCTGAACAATTTAGATAATAAAATAAGGAGAAAGAAAAGAAGACAAACGGCTGCGCTCGACTTACAAGAAAAGGTACCCAACTGTCCGGCTCCGATTTGGTTTATTTTGATATACGTATGTTAGAGAATAGTCTAAAATAACAGAAACCGTAACTTTTTTTAGCTGCTCAATCTCAACCTCCAAAGTCAAATTATCCTCTAAAGTACTGAAAAGTGACAAAATTCTCTAACTTCTACAGGGTGTCCCGTAAGTACCACGTCAAACTTAAGGGGGAGGTAGGTGAGCAAGCCACCTACCTAACATGGAAAAATCGCCTTAGTAAAAGTCGCACGATTTTCGAGATATTTGAATTTTTCTGATTATTAGAAAAATGTACACCCGCACTGAGTTTTTGATCTGTGGTATTCGGAATTTATTATTTTTTAATTTTTATTTTATTGCAAAACAATCTTGAATAGTTGTGTTATTAAATGGTAAAAACCATTGAAAAGTAACTATTGTAGTTTTTTTTATTTTTTAAATTAAATTTAAAATTTGCCTCTTCCGTTTTATTTTGGTAAAACTTTAGCCCCTCCTGGTGAAAAAAAAATACATGACCACTGGTTAGCCAATTAGATTAAAAACATGCTCGTTTAATAGGCATTTAAAAATGATAAATACTTTATCATCAAAACACTAATAATTTTTTTTTTTAAAGAAAAGCGTAAAATACACCGCAATTCACGTTAAGCCAGTACTGCCACCCAAGCTTACTTGCGACGCGAGCTGTATCAGAATTCCATTCTAGTTTCATTCAGCAGCAATGCAATACTAATCGAACAAATTAAAATCTTTAAATTTCGCTTAATTTATAAAAAAAAAAGTTATAAAACTTTTAATCTGCGATATTCCAAGTAGATAATTATTCGATTTGGGCTTACAACCTGCACAATGCCAAACTCTTTATTTAAAAAAAAAACTGTCCTAAAACTTTTCGAACTTCGTTCGAAATTTAAAAATAACTTTGTTCCTCATTTATTTGTTTATTGTCACATTTGAACCCAATCTTACTGTTTATTCGGTGTGTGGTTAAATCTAATTACTTACTTTTGTGATTTGTCGTTTATGTTTGATGTTTTTCGGACTAACTGTTTTTGCTTGTATTTCGGACTCTGATTTGCTTAACGATTTGGCCTTTGTGACAATTGTGACTGTGGATTAAATCACAAAAGTAAGTAATTAAATTTAACCAAACACCAAATAAACAGTAAGATTGGGTTCAAAAAATTATTTTTAAATTTCGAACGAAGTTACCGAAATTTAAAGATTTTAATTTGAGCGATTAGTTTTGCATTGCTGCTGAATTAAACTAGAATGGAATTCTGATACAGCTCGCGTCGCAAGTACGCTTGGGTGGCAGTACTGGCTTAACGTGAATTGCGGTGTATTTTACGCTTTTCTTTAAAAAAAATATTTATTTGTGTTTTGATGATAAAGTATTTATCATTTTTAAATGCCCATTAAACGAGCATGTTTTTAATCTAATTGGGTAATCAGTGGTCATGTATTTTTTTTTCACCAGGAGGGGCTAAAGATTTACCAAAATAAAACGGAAGAGGCAAATTTTAAATTTAATAAAAAAACTAAAAAAAACTACAATAGTTACTTTTCAATGGTTTTTACCATTTGATAACACAACTATTCAAGATTGTTTTGCAATAAAATAAAAATTAAAAAATAATAAATTCCGAATACCACAGATCAAAAACTCAGTGCGGGTGTACATTTTTCTAAAAATCAGAAAAATTCAAATATCTCGAAAACGGTGCGACTTTTACTAAGGCGATTTTTCCATGTTAGGTAGGTGGCTTGCTCACCTACCTCCCCCTTAAGTTTGACATGGTACTTACGGGACACCCTGTATAGAGAATTAAAAAATAAGCTAGTTACACCTACTTGTTTCATTATTAATATGTTGAAGAACATGAAAAAATTATGAGCACATGTTTTGTTGCATCGCACAGTGGATCGAAATGAATAAAAAATGGACATTCGCATTTTTTTCTAAAAATCCTATTTTAAAAAATGCTTTTCGGTTGGAAATTATGTGACGAATAAAAAATGTTATATAACATTTTTCAAAATGAGGCTTATTTTAAGCAGAAAAAAAATAAAATGTGCTTTTTTTGTATGAAACTAAAAAATAGGTATCTTATTGTAAGAAAACCGTAACCGATCACGCTTTCAAACCTTTAGAATATCATTGTCCTACTTTAGAACAGTAGAAAATAGTTAAAACCTTATCTCAGTAGGTGCCCGTTTTTTTTTTATAGTCCAATCAAAAGTCAGTAAATACAACATTTTTCTTAGTTATGTATTTTTTTATTTTCATTAAAAAAACGGTATGTTCATAACAATTTAGTATAAAAAAATATATATGACATTTTATTAAGGATAAATACAATTTTTTATAAGAAAATTGCATTGAAATAAAAACATTTATTGCGGTGATTTTATTGATAGTAAACAAATAGCTAAAATATACTTGAAATCAACAACAATAATAATAAAATATTTTTTTTTATTTACTTATATCGTTATTGCTGATAATTCCGTAGCTCTGCCTACCCCACTTTGGGAATGAAGGCGTGAGTTTATGTATGTATGTATGTATGTTTACGATCAATAAAATCACCGCAATAAATGTTTTTATTTCAATGCAATTTTCTTATAAAAAATTGTATTTATCCTTAATAAAATGTCATACTTATATATTTTTTTATACTAAATTGTTATGAATATACCGTTTTTTTAATGAAAATAAAAAAATACATAACTAAGAAAAATGTTGTATTTACTGACTTTTGATTGGACTATAAAAAAAAACGGGCACCTACTGAGATAAGGTTTTAACTATTTTCTACGGTTCTAAAGTAGGAAAATGATATTCTAAAGGTTTGAAAGCGGCATCGGTTACGGTTTTCTTACAATAAGATACCTATTTTTTAGTTTCATACAAAAAAAGCACATTTTATTTTTTTCTGCTTAAAATAAGCCTCATTTTGAAAAATGTTATATAACATTTTTTATTTCTCACATAATTTCCAACCGAAAAGCATTTTTTAGGAAGGAATGTACAATATATGTCATTGATTATAAGTACCTACAATTTTTTTTTGGATGTAGAATAGTGTCTATAATGTAATTTTGAAAACGAGAAAATGCGGAAAATCATACAAAAAAAGCTACGCCATTACAAACATTCGGGACCCGGTGGGATGTGGGAGTATTAAGGTGGGGTGAGGTGCAGGGTAGGGGGAGGGGAAGGAGGGGGGGGAGGCGCGGGCTTCGCCCGAAGGCTTGCTTCTTCGGCCCTCCGGCCGCTCACGCACGAGCCCCTACGTTAGCTCGGGAGGTCGCCGGCTCGCTACGCTCGCCACCTCCCCCCACTCGCGTCGCTCCAGGCCTCTTTGCGATCGCTGGCCTACGGACCTACTCCGCAAACCTTCGACCTCAGCGTCGGACTCCGGGACAGAAAGTGACTCCGGAACAGGAAGTGACTCCGGGACAGAGAGTGGCTCCGGGACAGGAAGTGGTTTGCAACTGCTCCGGCCCTTCGATAAGACCAGCCCCTCCGCCCTTGCGTAACCCATCAGGCACTTAATGCTCACCTACGCAGCTTCGGCTTTTTGGTCGCCTTCGGCGACCAGCCTCAGCCGCTTCGGCTCGCATACGTACCTGATATGTTACAGCAGGCGGGGGCTGCTCTACCTTCGTGCCTCCGAGCTTTTATATACACTCTAGGGGTAGGGCAGACAAGTACCACAAAAAATCGGGGTTAACAGATTCGGTTCTGTTACTTTAATATGACTATAACAACTTATCAAATTTAAATATTGCCCACGATATGCAAATACACAAAATAGACATGCAGATCAAGGTAATGCCTGCAATTTCTAATTACTATATTATTTATATGCATTCCCAACACATCAACATTTGCCAACAACCTTGCCTAACCATATTAAACCTAACCTTTTCGAACCTAACTTTTTCAAACCTAACTTTTTCAAACCTAACTATTTCAAACCTAACTATTTTAAACCTAACTCTTTCAAACCTAACTTTTTCAAACCTAACCTTATATAACCTAACTTCATAAACAATATCGATGAAAATTAAATAAGTACTTACATTTTTTGATGACGTTTGTCGATTCAAAAGCAACAAGTTTGAGTATAGAACAGATGAATCTTAATACACCTTGAAATAAAAACCACACTTTTGTTATAATCATACTGCGAAAAATGGAACGCACCGTTTCTATTGCCGACAAATGTCATTCCGATTGCATACTTGTATTAATTTAGACGAAACTTTAACATTTTTTTTCTCGGTAACTATGCGTTTCCGCAACTTGAAACTTTGTGAAGATGTTCCTTATCATCAGATCTCTCTCCAAAAAAAATTTGAGCCTCGAACTCGGTGACACATATTGTACATATGAGCCAAATAGGATCAATTTTGACTAAGAAGTATGACAGACGGAACTTTTTTAAAAAGGCAAGTGAGGGTAACTGTGAGGGGCATTCGGACACGGCGGCTTACGGCGAACGGTTGTGGAATAAGGGTGTCAGTGAATATTACAGCAAAATTGGATCAATACCTTTGTACTCGTGGAGAAAATAAAGTATTGTATATCCCGATTAAGGAGTTTTACTACAAATCAGAAGTGGTAAGTACATGCTCATACTAAGCTTTTGCTGTTCTGCATTACGAATTAAGTAAACAGAAAGCGGTTACAGAGATAACGGTTTTATATTTGAGATTACCTTAGTAGTTACAGGCATAAAATACGTTATTCTCTTAACGTTATTTCGCTGTCCAGTTAGTGAATAATCAGTGGTTTTTATTATTACTGTTTTTATTTAAAATTTATGGAACACAAAATGAACAAAATGTAATATACTGCTTTTTATGAATGTTCATGTCGATCTTGAAGTGCCAGTGGTTAAGTCCCTTTGGTATTAACACATTCTATGTAATCTGCCATAATTTATTTGGCTAACTTCTTAGACCCCGACATAAAAAGAGGGGTTTTATAAGTTTTACGTAAGTGTGTGTGTGTGTGTGTGTGTGTGTCTGTGGCACCGTGGCTCTTAAACGGATCAACCGATTTGGATGCGGGTTTTTATTCCAGTACGGTACTAACGCAATATGGCGGTCACAATACTGTGTTCAGTTAATTAGTGCAGCCCTTATTTTGTTATTTTTTTGAAACATGGCCCGTTTAGTTTGCCACATGAATTTGCCAATCATCGTAATTAACTTTTACGAGTCGGATTAAATGGTGTAAGTTGTATTTTTGTTCGTAATCAAACAAATACATAATGGAGAGGTCTTATACTCACAATGTTACAAATCGTTTGTAGTAATTATATTACAACCGATGTCTTTCACATAAAAACGATAATCTAGTTTTAATAAATCAAGTCCACCTATTCATTTTGATTAAGCTGGTTGCACTTATGCAGCCGTGGCGCTGTGACACAACAAATGATGTCATATTTGTCATATTTTACATTTTGTCATATTTTCATATTCTGTCATATTTTGTCACATTGACATATTAACATATTTTGACATATTTACATATTTTGACATATTAACATATTATGAGACGTATCTTGACAAATTTATACATTGTCATCGAGGTGGCTGCGACACGCTCCATTTTGAGATGACGTTCCGATGTTTAGATATTGCTTTTAACAATTTTCTTTGTTTACTGTTACTTCTGGGTGGATCTAAATCCTATCCTTGTTGTCGAGTTCCAGAGCAATGGACAAGGAGCGTTCTTCTCGTCGCCGTCTGTCGACGCCTGACGAGCGGCGCCACCGTGTGTCGGCTGGGAACGATGAAGCGATTCGACATAGCCGTAGCCCAATAAGACGCATTGAGACATACGAAAGCCATGCGCGACACCGAAGTCGCAGCCCTATAAGGTACGACGTAGTGCAACGACGAAGTCGGAGTCCCGATAAGCGTGATGCGTTATCTGGAAGTCGCCAGCGAGATCGTAGTCGCAGTCCTATTAGAGAACAACGAAGAAGCAGTCGTCGTCGAGACCAGGAGCGCGAGCTGCAGCGGAAATGTGAATTGCTGAAACATCTGGAGGAAGACATTCGCATAGAACAGAATAGGTTGCAATCCAGTTCCAGCCGCGCCTTCAGTAGAACAGGAAATGACGCTGCAAGACAAGACGGACGACGCTCTAGGTCGCGCCCGTTGGAGACGCTATTGCGGCGACCCGATCGCGATAGAGAACAAAGGAACAGGGACTCAAGAAGGTCAGTCAGTCCAACATTTTCAACAAAAAATGTAATAGATATTTTAAACTCAATTAAGTCTATCAAAACTCAGTCGTCACAGCCGCAGTCAGGTCCATCCGATAATCACAGTAGTAAAATGAACCATAAAAATATATTACCCGATTTTGACCCTTCTCTTAAGACTCAAACCATTGACATTTGGCTTAAAAAGGTGAACGAATGCGCCAAAGTCTACGGCTGGGACGACAAAACAATTGTACACTTCGCCATGCAAAAGCTGCAGGGATTGGCTAAAACCTGGTACGAGAGCTTAAACTCCATTTTATTTACATGGCCCGAATGGCAAGAAAAGCTTGCCAGCGCTTTCCCTTATGAGCAGAACTATGGCCAATCCCTGGAGGACATGCTTAGACGTAAGAGTAGGTATAGCGAACCGATTGAGGTTTATTATTATGAAAAAATCGCTCTTCTGAACCGATGTGATATTGAGGGCAAACGGGCGGTAGATTGCATAATTCACGGTCTCAGCGACAAGACTATGAGGTCTAGTGCCAACGCACTTCGGTGCTCGCACCCCGACCAGCTTTTGCAGTTTCTTTTGACAAACAAAGATTCCCCACAAAATTTTGAACGTTCAATTTATAAGTATAGACTATTGACAGATGTTACATCTCATTATAACAGCAACACAAGTCAGAAAGGTAGTGATAGGTTTAATCCTGGTACAAAACTATTTTGTTTTAATTGCAAGGAGAAAGGACATCCTTACCTTAAATGTCCTAAACCCCTACTTAAATGTACAGGTTGCAACAGAATTGGCCATAGGGTAGACGACTGTAAAATTAAGCAAACCAGCACGGAAGATAAAAGTGAAAATCCCCGTAAACAGATGTGTATTTCATCTTCAAAGTCCAACTCTAAATATAGCAAAGAAGTACACGTTAATAATTCACAAATTAAAGCCTTTGTTGATTTTGGTAGTGAGGTGTCTTTAATGACGAAGTCGACAGTATTAGCATTAGGGCTGGCCTGCGATAACGTTGCTGTACCTCTGAAAGGTTTTGGTAATGAGGTCGCCGGATCATTAGGCGGGGTACTTGCTGAATTGACGGTTGACGGAGTGCAGGCTGTTGTCAAATTCCAAGTAGTAGATGATAAATTCTTGGATCTACCATTACTGATAGGTCAATCATTTACCGAGTTGCCACATGTGATTGTGTACAAGGATTGTCAAAAGTTAAGATTTTATGACATCAGAATAGAAATGCCATTTTCGCAAACCAATTTAGACGATGATAAGTTAGTACTAATGAAACCAGTTTCATGTGTCAATTTAAATGGGCCAGCGACCATTAAAGTTGTAACAGAACCGCGTATTGACGCAGATATTTTAGTGAGCGGTAGGGTTGTAGGAAAGCCATGTCATCAATACTATATTTGTGAAGGCGTATATCGCGTTAAAGAGGGCAAGGCTAATATTGTCGTAATTTCAATGTCACAACCAATTCAGCTGTTGATAGGAACAACTTTATGCCGTGCTATGCAGGTGCAAGAAGTCAAACGTATAGGTTTTCCCAATGCAAAGATTTTAGAGTCTGATCAGAAGGATTTAGATGAAAAGATGATACGTATAGGTGAGTGTGCAGACGAGAGTGATAAACAAAGACTTTATGACATTTTAAATAAGTATAGGCAGTGTTTTGCATTTGAATTAAAAGAGCTAGGAAGCACTAAAGCAGCTGAGATGTCAATAGAGTTAAATAGTAAGCAACCCGTAGTTTACCGACCTTATCGCTTATCACATAAGGAACGCGAGCAAGTGCGCGAAATGGTTAGTGAAATGTTAGAGGCAGATATAATCCGAGAGAGTGTGTCGGAATATGCTAGTCCAATAATACTAGTGCGGAAAAAGGACGGTAAACTACGGATGTGCATTGATTACAGATTATTAAATTCCGTTACTATAAAGGAACATTACCCGATGCCTGTTATCGAGGATGAGATTGCTAGACTTTCAGGCCAGGCATATTTTATTACACTCGACCTAGCATCTGGGTACTATCAGGTCCCAATAACAGAGACATCCAAAGCATTAACATCGTTTGTAACACCGGACGGCCAATATGAATTTAATCGTATGCCGTTCGGTCTTGCAAACGCCCCAGCTGTTTTTCAGCGGATGATGAACAAAGTATTGGGATCTGCTAGGTACACTGAAGCCACTGCTTACATAGACGATGTGCTTATTTACGGTAAAAGTAAAGAAGAATGTTTCACAAGGTTGGAAAGAGTATTAGGTCTACTAGACGAAGCTAACCTGACTTTAAATTTGTCGAAATGTGAATTCTTGCGTGAGAAGGTAGATTACCTTGGTTACGAAATAAGTGCTGCCGGTGTGAGACCGGGT
Organism: Acleris emargana; assembly: GCA_927399475.2. Taxonomy (NCBI): domain Eukaryota; kingdom Metazoa; phylum Arthropoda; class Insecta; order Lepidoptera; family Tortricidae; genus Acleris; species Acleris emargana. Next base: position 12,361,316 of record OV656841.1, on the reverse strand, counting down.
AACAAAAAGATACAATGCGTTTTAGAGTTTCCTCGTCCAACAAATCTGCATTCAGTTCGTCAGTTTTTGGGACTTGTAGGATATTTCCGAAAATTTATCAGAAACTTCGCGCAAATAGCTCACCCCCTATGCAAGCTATTAAAAAAAGACGCAGTTTGGTGTTGGACTGATGAACAGGAAGAAGCGTATAGGATCTTAAAAGAACGGTTAATAGATCGACCTATTCTATCAATTTATAACCCAGATTCAGAGACAGAATTGCATACGGATGCCAGCAAAGTAGGTATTGGTGGTATCCTTTTACAGAGACCGCGTGGTAGCAAAGATTCATTTCGCCCAGTAGCTTTTTATAGCCGTCAGACTAGTCCGGAAGAAAAACATTTCCACGCATATGAATTAGAAACGTTGGCGGTAATTTGTTCTCTAAAAAAATTTCGCGTATATTTGTTAGGCCAAGCCTTTAAAATTGTCACTGATTGCAGTGCTTTGCGCAGTACTTTTTCTAAGCGTGACATAATACCACGCGTTGCTAGGTGGTGGTTACTCCTACAAGAGTTTCAATGTTCTATTGAGTATCGGTCGGGTGCTAAAATGTCCCATGTAGACGCTTTATCCCGGAACCCCATCGCGGATATGGAGACTGCCGACACTTTAGACCAGTATCCGACCGTAATGTCTATCAGCAATGACGACTGGTTGCATACGCTACAGATAGGCGATAGTGAGCTTTGCAGAATTAGGAACATACTTGCCTCAGATATTGATATCGATGATCTGAAACACATTAAGGACAATTACGTTATTCGTGATAACAGGCTTTATAGGTGCATTGACGGTGACAGGAATAATAAACGTTGGGTTGTCCCGAAGGGTGCGAGATGGCAATTGTGCCGTTTGAACCACGATGACATTGGTCACTTTGGTGTGGAAAAGACGCTAGAACGGATCAAAAAGTCTTATTGGTTTCCTAAGATGTCAAGATTTGTTAAAAAGTATGTTTCGGCTTGCGTAGAGTGCGCGTACGCAAAGAAATCATCTCATCCAAAAGAAGGGCATCTCCATGTAATAGAAAAGGTTGATGTCATTTTCCACACCATACACATCGACCATCTCGGGCCCTTCGTCAGATCAAAACGTGGAAATACACATTTGCTCGTCATTGTCGAAGCATTTAGTAAATTCATATTTATTAGGCCGGTTAGGAACACTAATACCAAAAACGTGATACGGGCTTTAAACGACATATTTTATACATTTAGATGTCCAGATAGAATTATTAGTGACCGGGGTTCCTGCTTTACTTCCCATGCCTTCCGAAGGTTTTGTTTAGATAAAAATATTAAACATGTTTTAAATGCCGTGGCGAGTCCAAGATCGAATGGGCAGGTAGAGCGCTACAATCGCTCTATTTTGGACTCTCTAACTGCTCAAAATTTAAACCACCATGAGAAGGAATGGGATGAAAAGGTAGGAGTGGTACAATGGGGTCTAAACAACACCAATCAAAAGACAACCGGTAGAACGCCAGCTGAGGTTATGTTTGGAACTTCCATGAACACAGAGTTAGACCCAAAATTTAACGAAATAAGTCGGCACACGCGAAAAGATGACGACGTCATTAATATAAGGGAGGAAGTTAAAAGAAAAATTAGGGAAAGTCAGGCGAAACAAAAAAAGAACTATGACAAAAACAGGAAACCAGCCCGAATTTACAACGAGGGGGACCTAGTCAAGGTCACGAAGGTATCATTCAGTAACGATGGGAAGAGTACGAAGCTCCTGCCATCGTACATCGGACCATACAGGGTAGTGTCGCTATTGGGAAATGATCGTTATAAGCTGGCTGCTATTCCAGGGTTGACTGATAGCAGGCATAAAAGGTCTACGGTCGTGGCCGCCGACCGCATGATGCCCTGGGTACATTTGGCTGCCCTCGAGGTTCAGGATAGCGATTCCCATGACGAGGTCAGTTGCTCGGGGTCAGATGACATTGAATAATAATGTATTTATTGTATTTATTATGTAATGTTAACAGAAACTAATTTGCGAAATAAATAACTAGGTAATATTTAATCCAATTTATGAGTTTACCAATGTAGCAGTTGATTATGTTTAAGTTTTTTAAGTCCACTATAGTAACAACATACTCACTAGAATGGATGGGTTAGTGAGGATGATATTGTTACCAACTCAAGAAATTATGGAACCCAATTTTGCTAGAATGGATGGGTTAGTAAATATTGGATTCTATAATAATGTCAATTGTTATACTAAGTTAAAGTTAAAAGTCGAGAAATATTGTCATGTGTACGTACTCATCAGAATGGATTGGTTGGTGAGGATACACTTAAATCAGATTATAAAGCCTAATCTTACCAGAATGGATGGGTTGGTGGAATTGGGTTTCATAGAAATCTAGTGAGAAAAGATTGGTTCACGAGTTGACTTAGGCATTTTGGATACCTACCAAGAGATCGCTAGAATGGATTGGTTAGCGAATTATTGTGTATAGAATAATTTGTGAATTATGGTGGTAGAAAATTAGTAAGATAATAAATAAGAAAGTTTACTTTGTTAATGTAATTTTTACGATAAATTGATCAGATCGTTATGTAAACATATAAGTTACGTTATGAGTTCAAATGATTTAAGTACTTTACAATTGTAACCCTACGCTACTCTCACTTGCCGAGTGTAAGGTTAGCCCGTTTTTTGGACGACCTGGGTTCGTGTATGGGGACATACACGAGGTCAGGATGGACGAGTGTAAGGTGATTTTATTTATTAAGTTTATTGAATGTTAATCGAATACTATTTTCTGAGATTAAAATCAAATTAAGAAAAATAAGATCAATTTTGACTAAGAAGTATGACAGACGGAACTTTTTTAAAAAGGCAAGTGAGGGTAACTGTGAGGGGCATTCGGACACGGCGGCTTACGGCGAACGGTTGTGGAATAAGGGTGTCAGTGAATATTACAGCAAAATTGGATCAATACCTTTGTACTCGTGGAGAAAATAAAGTATTGTATATCCCGATTAAGGAGTTTTACTACAGTAACCACTCTTAGTTACGTCCTCCCGCGAAGTTTAGGCAAATAGGCACTGCCTATTCCGACCTCTGGTACACTAGATAACACAGATTACACTATACCAATGGTAGGTACTGCACCTGATTCCCAAAACCCCAGATTCGAAATACGGGGTAAAGATAATAATAATAACAACAAAAACCAAGCTTTAAAAAACCCGACTGTTGTTGCCAACCAACTTTAGATCGTTATAAATCCTAAATGGTCGTTCAAAATTAAAAATGATTAAAATAAAAGTGATTTTAAAATAAGTACCTATTTAATGATACCATAGTTCATTGTCATAGTTCGTCTACTTTTATTTTTTACAATATCTACAGACAGGGTGACTGGAAATTCGCCGTATTCCTTAAAAGGGGTTATTCTACAGCTCATTTGTAACGATTTAAGTCCAGTCAACCAGGGGTCAAAACTCATTGGTTATCTTGTTATTCACGTTTTTAGAATTTAAAAAAAATACCCGCCTTTCGACCAAAAACTAGTTGTGTAAAAACTTCGTCATTTAGAAATAAAAAAAACATTTTTCAAATATCCAATGAATTAGGTACTGATTACGACAAATAATAAAAAAATGCCAAAGAAATGCAAATTTTTGCAAATAAAAGGATTTGAAGTTGAAAGTTCTAGTAAATATTTTCCAAATTTTGTAACATTTTAAAGCATAACTAAAAAAAAAGTACGACACTTCGCGTACAAATGACAGGAATAGTTTGCTCAATTCATAAGCTTTCTAAAAAGGTACAATTTATTACCTTTTATAATTAAATTTCATTTAAAAATGTACAATTAATAATAATAGCAGAAATGTTCGCGGTTAAGCTCCATCGTTTCTACCAAAAAACGCGGGATTGTTTTCGTTTTTAAATTCAGCTAATCGTGTTCTTTTAAATTTGCTTTTTAAAAACATAAAGTGCGTTCCATTTTTAACCGAAAAACGCGGGAAGTGTTGTAGTAAAATGAATAGAACATCGTGCTCCTTTTTAAATTCAGCTAATGGTGTTCTATTTTTAAATAAATTTGCTTTTTAAAAACAAAGTGCGTTCCATTTTGAAATTTCAAGCATCTCAAAACTTTTTGAGTGACCTACGTAATCAGTCATACTCACGAGTTTAAGACAAATCGATTGACATAAGAATAATAGAAATCGGTCCACGCGTTTAGTTTCTAGAACGCTACAAAGAAACAAACATACCTACAGATAAGCACAATACCCTCCTCCTTCGGCAGTAGGGTAAAAAATACCATAACTTCAATGTTCCTAAAGTTCTGTCATATTGAGAATCTGGTAAGTATTTTAAAATTCTGTTACTGAACGGGAATTATATACCTACTTAAATATAATAAGAAATATAAAGGAACAATTTTCACAATTAGCTTAAGACTTGTGCCTACTTTGGGCAGGTATGTACCAGGGCAACGATCACGAAACGATAAACTTATTAATATACATATACTTTTAGACATAGAAAACCCCCAATAATCAGGAATAAACCCTCGCGCTTATCATTGGTACAAACATCTGCCCATACCGTGATTCGAACCTGTGACCTCTAGCTACGTGGGTCACTACCACCTATGTTAACGGCGACGTTGCTAATAATTTAGCAGCTTCGTAAGTATAATTACTTATACCTACTTTATACCGCTCATACGTTGTTTATCGAACCCTATGTCGCCAAGCTAAAAACTATACATAAAAATATAAACAAAACCACTAAACTATATGTAATCAATAAAGAACATGTATAAAAAGAAGTCATGTAATTGTTTTCGTGCTTTAAGGAATGTATTTCAATACCATGAAGACAGAACAAGCAAACTTACACACTCTGTTATTAAATACGGCTAACGATAACTGGCAATAAAATAAGCAATGATTATTAGCAGTTAAAGTTACCTACCTATATGTATATGTAGGTAATTAATTAAATCGGCGATACCAGGTGTTCCTAATTTGATTGTTTAATACAGTTTTTTTATCAATGTATGTTTGTAGGGTAATTGAACTTTTAAATGTCACGACAAATTATCTATCTAGTTCTAGTACCTAGGTAGAACTAGTAAAGATTGGAAATACGTAATGGGTTTCTTTTTAACTGTTAAGACACCAATTGTATCTTGCCTGAAGAGGTAAATCGTATTTAAATAACTAAGGGTTATTGTTTTGGGGTAAATGAATAGGGAATATGCATGGATTTTAAAAATCGCATTTCTCATCAAAATATGAAAATACCGTAAAAGAGATAACCAAAACGGAAATTAAAATTAAAATCGGTCAAGAAATACGGAAGTTATAAGCATTTCAAACTTCTAATTAGACAGAGAGATCCGATGTGCACCGTGACGTCATTGTGCACTGCGGCCATATAAACTCCATGTAAAATTCCGTTTTTCTAGAAAGAGATAGGAACAAATCTTTGTTGGCTTATATCTTGGTTATTTTTATAGTTATTCAAAAAATGATTTTTGTGATCTGTTTGTTACATGAATCAGCTTCAATTGAAGCTGTAAAAAAAAAACATGCATATTCCCTATTGGGTAAATGAAGTGAATGAATCAGTAGGCGCAACAATAGAGAGGAAAATGCATTGTTCCTTTGAGATTCCCTGTTTGTTTGGTCAAAACCACAGGAGCGATATAGGTCGGTGTTAGTAAACAGCTTTTTTTACATGAACATTAATAATCGGGTTTTTGTTTTACGTTATAAGAGAATAATAAAATTATCGTGTCGAATTCGAGTTGACTGCCCGAGTACCTACTTATGGATATCACGTTTATGTTATGAGTTAGTCATATTATAATTTGCCACGCATACCCCACCCTTTAATTTTTGAATATGGAATGCTAAAAATACGAGGAGTATACTCCGTTTACCCAAATTGCCCAACCTATAGTCGGTTTTTTTTTGAACATTTCATCGTGACTCTATAAGCCTTTACTAGAGTTCCGTGCATTATGTCACTGTAACCTTGGTCAAGTTTGTAGTTTTTAGGGTTGCGTACCAAATTGGTAAACACAGCCCCCCCCCCCCCAGCCATTTTACCATTTTGTTACAGATGTAGTGAATAATCCTTTCCCATCGTTTTTTGTCGGATAAGTTCGTATTTATCTAGCTTTCTCAATTAGCTTCAGTACCCATCAATAAGCCAACTGAGAAAGAAAGATAAATACGAACTTATACGACAAAAAACGATGGGAAAGGATTATTCACTACATCTGTACCCTGAAGAGAGTCAAAAACGTCTGACCGTTTCACTAATTCTGTTTTCAAAATCACTTTCCGCCCTGGGAAAGGAAATGCCATTTTCAGCCCACTAATTAGATATGGAAATCATTACTTTCCCAATAAGAGAGATGAGTAGTAGATCCAAGGGATGAAAGGCACCTGTCACACGAGATATTTTTGCTCTAGAGTAGGTATAGCGGTCGATTGTGAAATAAATGGTGACTTTCACCGGAGTTAAACACTCTACTTTCATGTCGAATATGACGAAACTTGATAATAAAACTTATAAAGGTTAAACTCAGTATAGTTTTACCAAAGAGTGGCTGTATAAAATGTAAGGATAGCAATAAACCTGTGTACTGACAGCTTTTACAGCTTTATTACTTTTTTTTTATAATCTTACGAGATATGTAGAGGCTGTATTGGTTTCTACTACTGCACAGGTCCATTGACATAGGTTTTTTTCAAATACTTTTCTTCTCAAGGGTTGATATGAATCACTTTCAACCTGCTTCTAAGATAAACAATAGCCTACCTTCAAATGTATGAGACAAGAATAAATATGTCGAACAAGTAAACTAGCATAAGTACGAATTTTATTGCTCTACCAGTTCGTAACCTGCTTTTAAAGAATGACGTAAGTCTATGTATACCTACTTTAATTTATTTATTTTTACAGTAGGCATGTAACAAAGAAATAGTGTTACTTGTATACACTACCTACCCAAAGTACCAGACTGACTCTGCGACCAGTAATTTTATTTTGGCTGTTAATTGTTATACTTACCTTACCCAATGTACAAAAAAGTGACATCTGAAAATTTTCTAATTTCCCGCACCTCGTATATTTATTATATATAGTTACTAACTTCAAGTACTTTACCTACAAGTAAAATACATACCGAGTCGCAATAAGATTGTGAAATTACTAGCAAAGGTACTTACTTAAGTAGGTATACCTACTTTTGATTCATAGTTATTTTGCTTAACGTTTGCCTTAAACTTAGGTACTCTGTTTCTGTTTTTTTCCGGAACACCCCACAACGCACAACAATCTGTATCATGCTACGTCACAGCCACTTTGTTCGTTCATTTAACATTCTTAGGGTTTACCGTAAGCTAACACGGTTTTTCTCCAAGTTTACCCTGCAGGAAACTAAACATTGTATATAAAGAGGAGGTTTCATAGCTTGAAGCATACTCGTCTAAAAGGCTTTGAAGAGATCTCAACCAAAAGATGGCTCGCTTGAACTTGGCGCTGTTGGGGGTGGTGGTACTAGCGACGTTTGCGGCGCAGGGCTCGGCGCGGCAATTTGACAAGTGCTCGCTGGTGAAGGAGCTGCGCAAGCAAGGCTTCCCTGAGGACCAGATGCGGGACTGTGAGTAGCAAAATTGCATTCCAGGATTAATCTTAAATCCCAGCACATTTTAACCGTCTAGCCTCTTTTTATTAGTGCATGCAGGGCTACTGTTAAGCGGCTCAGGTCCCTGATCTAAATTAACAGTTCGACATTTTTTTAATGCATTAGTACCTATTTGCACTGCCACATGATGTAAAGTTTGTATGATATATTTGTGCAATAGACCTAATTTTGCATCGTCTTCGCCATACATTATAGGAGCCTATTTCTTTAGTTCCAGTGCGGTAACACTGTTAACACTATTTAATGGAAATTGACAAAGACTTAGTGGTTTCTTTTCCGCTATATTTTAGTTGTACGAGTAAAGAAGTTGAAATGTTTGGCCAAAGTTCACCAAAATACTGCACCTGGCCATTATATATATTATATGAACTATGGATAGGCACTTGCAGATAAGATTTCCGAGTTAGGAAACCAAAAGAAAAATCTTCAAAATTTGTAATTCACTCCTCAATTTCCAATAACTAAAACTACGCAAACAACTTAGTGATTCTGTCGTTCGCAGGGGTATGCCTGGTGGAGAAGGAGAGCGGGTTCCGCACGGACGCCATAGGCAAGCTGAACGGCGACGGCTCGTGGGACCACGGGCTGTTCCAGGTCAACGACCGCTACTGGTGCACGCGCGACGGCCCGCCCGGCCTCGAGTGCAACCTCTCCTGCTCAGGTACTTACATATACCTGCACTTTAATAGTGTTTTCAATCCACGAATTTCACAGTTGTGTCAATTTAGGGTGACGGCACGAATATTCGACACTTTAAGCTGAAGGTACTTAACTCTTATTTCAAAGATCACAAGGTTATTTATAAATTGACTGTCTCAAAATAAACGAATAACCCTTATCTTGTGTAACATAAGAATCAAGTGTTCATCATTGGTCCTTGTTCATAACTGGTTCCATCACCCTAGGTAGGTACGTAAAACTAAGAACTAAGTGGATTGAAGACACTATATCCCAAACAGATTACACTGCATCTTACTGACAAGATAATCGGTAACACACACACAAGTTTGAAAAGCGTAGCAGTATGTTTGCGAGTTTAAAATTACCAACTCAATTCCACACGTACCTAAGTCCTAAACACCCAGAAGCACTAACCGGGTTCAAACCCATGACTGAATTTCGATAGAGGACTTGTCATAAATTCATAATCATCTGCACACAATGTACCTATATAAGCTTTCAATCGAAACTTCCATGAGATGAAGATAAGATAAAGAGACATTAAATTTATTCGCAACAATACAAAATTACATTAGGTAAATAGGTACAAAAAGAACAAGACAGATTTTTTTGCGAAACCGTCCCGACTCAGCATTCGCTAGCCGTAAAGCCAGCACTTGGTCTTCCGATGGAGCCGCTTGGCGAAGAGACGGAAAGTGAAACACTTAACACAAAACAACATTCAAAGAAACAATCATTCGTTCGAGATTATCTCGACCATAAAATTTACAATCAGTCGAGACGCCGGATGTGCGCTGCTCCATATTATGCTCCTACCTACCGAGTTCTCAAACCGTGTGGTATGGCCTTAGAGACACCCAAATTAGGTACAAGCCACTCACACCTACTTTTCGCAGAATTGTCACTATTAAAGCCTTGTCACTGGGAAAGAAAGTCGCCACAATTCGAGTCAATTCAATAGAGTTATTCACCCTACTTATTTGTAATGAATGTGTACAGCGCTCCGCGCGGACGACATCAGCGCGGCGGCGACGTGCGTGAAGCGCATCTTCGCGCGGCACGGGTTCGCGGGCTGGACGGCCTGGAAGGCGCACTGCCAGGGCGCCAAGCCTGACATCAGCGGCTGCTAACGACGCACAGCAACATTTCCAATTTCCAAACACTATTCCAGGTCTAATTTGTATCACTATCAGCTAAATAGGCATCGAATGTTGGAGTAGATGAGAGAGAATTCGATTTATATATTTTTTTATATTTTTATATTATATATATGTTACTATTTATTAACTTATAATACAAAATTTATATAACCTATATTGTATTTTTATTCGCCATCAGCGCGGCGGCGACGTGCGTGAAGCGCATCTTCGCGCGGCACGGGTTCGCGGGCTGGACGGCCTGGAAGGCGCACTGCCAGGGCGCCAAGCCTGACATCAGCGGCTGCTAACGACGCACAGCAACATTTCCAATTTCCAAACACTATTCCAGGTCTAATTTGTATCACTATCAGCTAAATAGGCATCGAATGTTGGAGTAGATGAGAGAGAATTCGATTTATATATTTTTTTATATTTTTATATTATATATATGTTACTATTTATTAACTTATAATACAAAATTTATATAACCTATATTGTATTTTTATTCGCCATACTTTTCGTCTGGACTCGGCGACTGCGATCTACAACTCCTGCAAACCTATGCCTAACAACAAGCATGATGCGTCTCTAAGAATTCTGAAGGTCTCGGCTGTCGTAATCCTCTGTGATTTTTCATAAAAGTCCTATCATTGCTTGGGCTTACCTACTCAATAAGAAAACGAATTAAGAACTTGAATTACTGATTAATGATTATACCTAAATAATATCCAAGTTAATTAGATATTGGGAATTGATTTTTGAGCAAGTAGATAACATTTCCCGTATTTTGATTCACTTTTAAACCCTAGTCTTGGTCGTGCGTTAGAAATTGTAACTAAGCATCATTATGTAAATAATGAAAAGCCTTTCCCTCCGTACAGTTAAGCCTACCCTATAAATAGAATCAATGGTAGTAAAATCACTACGGTGTTACTGTTATTACAACTAACCCCAAACAAATACTATCGGGTGATTACAAATTATTTCAAAGCGTGAACACGATACGTTTTTATTTAAAGAGGTTTACTTTTTCATTACTGGTAAATAATTAGATACATTTAAAAGAAATAAATGTGATATCCTTGAAATTTACTTCGTTTCCTTGACGTTACAAGTCTGCTTGCGTACAACGACCAAGAAAATTGTGCCTCATCGAATTAACATCAATTTCACAGCGACCGGCCGTGTAATGAGATTGCGTTGGCTGGAGCAGATTAAAATTAAAGCGACTACTCTTCCCTCATAGCTAGGTAAACAAACTTAAAAAATGATAATACATATATTTATGAACTCGACCGTAAGTTGCAGTGTTTTTTCCAAGAAATATTTTCTCGAAAAGAAAACCTTACAGACCTAGTTATTCATCATATCAACAACATATTTAAAAAGTATAAAAGTCGGACTAAGTTTAACGTTATCTCGTTTTGTATGGAAACGTTCAGCCTCACAATACTCTTAATTAAATGTAAACAAAAAATCAAGTGACATGGTTACAGCCAATGAGGCTTATATTTACTACAGGAACGTGAAAGCTCAAGAAAACAGTTGTTTGATTGTCATTTGGTTTGTTTACATTTAGTTGGTGCCTAAACAAAAAGAGACGATTCTTTCTTAAATTTATACTAAATAAACGCTCTTGGAAACCTAATACTTGGTTTGATATAACCTTTACACTTTAATACCCTGCATATTTAATGTCATGTTTAAACTGCCATATATGAATTATCACAGCGATTAAAGTGACAAGGTACAAAAGTGTAGACATATTTATGAACTCAACTGTACATATCTAGTTTTTCATGATACTGCAACATATTCAAAAATCGTGGAAATCGGACTTGATTTAGGAGGTTGGGAAGCAATTAAACACATAGAGTATAGGTACAGGTTTTACAAATGTCCGTAGGTAAAAATACATTTCTTATGAGAATGTTTTAGCTAATTTCAAAATTTAGACCTTATTAATCTATTAGTTTCATCATTTTATCAGACCATTACCGACACTTGCGTTGACAATCAAACACCTTATGATGACTTAACTTAAATTATAATTTTCGCCGCCTCTGATTTTGCTCTTCAACTCTTCTACAAACGTCCTTCATCTTATTTAGAAGATTATCCTGCATGACAGTCAACTGAAAGATAACATAAAGTACTTATATAAGTAATTCATAAAATAATTATAAATAAACTGCAGTACCGGTTTGTGTCGTACATCTAATATTTTTAGAACTTTTGAAGAGTGACTTCATAAATTGTACACTTTAGTAGCTTGTCACTTTAATAGCTGAGACAATTAATATAATGGCAGTCTAAACATGACATTAAATAGACAAGGTACTAAAGTGTACACATATTTGTACATAGGACATATGCCTAATTCGAACGACGTACAGTGGTGGACATATAATTAGAAACAGTACATAAAACTTAGGTAAACACAGAATTAACTATCGTTATGAGTAAAAATTATAATGATTAAATCACTATTGACTATGCCAGAATATAGCCAATGAGTTAAAAAACTCATAAAATATTTAAAAAAGTAAATCTGTTCTATCTTTAATTATTAAAAGATTTTTAAAATCATGATAGTTGAATTTCTATTACTGGCCGCTTGGACAACTAATTAGAAACGGGATCCATGGTTCGTTCCATTTTTGAAAATAAAAAAAAAACCTCTTTTTAAGCTTTTTCTTTTGTTTCGGCGGCAATTAAACGTCAATTTGGAAAATTACGTGAATAATAAGTATTGGTAAAAATGGGTAAAATAGGTAAAAATAAGAGTTGTGACGAGTCAACCAGGCAATTAATCGTTAAATTACATTTAGATCGAAAGTGGACTTATAGAAGAATTGCTAAACATCTAGAATGTTCTGTGAAGAAAGATTTCAACGCTATTGCTCATTATAAAACTAACGGAACTACTAAAAGTGTTGTTAGAGAGGCTCGTCCAAGGAAAACATCTCCCCGGGAAGATTCGCAAATAATACGTGTAGCTAAACAAGACCCGTTCAAAGGCTCCAAAGAGATTAGGAATGAAGTTTTTTCACCTGATGACCCAAGGAACATTTCCTCGAAACTGGTACGCCGCAGATTAGTGGAAGCTAAATTGTTCGGGAGGGTTTCTCGAAACGTACCGCTTCTTACCAAGCAACACCGAGAGAAGCGATTATTATTTGCAAATAAATATCTTAACTGGACCGTACGAGAATGGAAAAAAGTGTTATTCTCGGATGAAACAAAAATAAATATGGTGAATTCAGCCGGCAAACGCTACGTTAGACGTCCAATAAACCATGCTTTTGATTATAAATACACGAGGAGTATAGTCAAACACGGCGGTGGTAATATTAAAGTATGGGGATGTTTTTCTGGTTGCGGAGTTGGACCCGTCCGTAAGATTGAAGGTATAATGGATCAATTTCAATACAAAAACATCTTAGAAGAGACAATGATTCCCTACACCGACGACCATTTGCCTGTGACCTGGATCTTTCAGCACGATAACGACCCAAAACACACGGCCCGCAGTGTTAAATCCTTTCTTAGTGAGCAACGTGTTACCATGTTAGACTGGCCCTGAAATAGTCCCGATTTAAATCCAATTGAAAATTTGTGGTACGTCGTTAAAAAAAAAGTCTCCGTTAAACGTAATTCCAGTCAAAATGAACTTTACGAAGCCTTTGTTGAAGCATGGAACTCGATCCCACTCGATAAATGTATGAAATTACTTGAATCAATGCCACGTCGTTGCAGAGCCGTCATTAATAACAAAGGCTATGCAACTAAATATTAATTGTTAAGAAATTTAGTAAACCAAACATTATTTTACATAAATAATTTGAAATTGTTGACGTTGACACGTTAAAACTTTGAGTTTTACCTCATTTCTTTAGTGTTTCTAATTACTTGTCCATGACGGATGGTACTGCAAATGTCGTTTAGTTGTTTGTACGTAACTAAATATCTAAATGGTAGTTGTAAACTCGGATATTTATTTGTTTTTTAATTAATTATAAGTTGTTGAACGTATTCTATGCATTTTGTTGTTTTATTTCCAAAAACAAAAGTTTTACGGCAATGTGCCTTGTATAATGTGAAATACGTCGCAAGTGTTTCTAATTATATGTCCACCACTGTATATAACTTGCACATTCTATCAAAGTCCCCTGCCTCACCGGGACGCCATGGCAACGTCGCTGGCCACGTATCCCATACAAATTAACGTAGCCAAACCGTCGCCGCAAGTGAGTGAGTGAGGTCTACTTTTCAATATTAATTATCTGGCTACGGTGGCCAGCGACGTCGCCATGGCGTCTCGGTGAGGCAGGGGACAAATAGCTACGTCCCTTCCAGCCTGTCAGTCCGACTGTTGGTCTGTTATGCAGTGTTTTGAGCGGTCTGGGAGCCGATTTTAGACTTTCGAGCGCTCGAAAGTTTCACTCGGAAGTGAGCAAAATCTGTGAAACCGTATTTTTGAAATTACCATTCGTTTTTAATTCTACCGCTCGTATTTCAAAAAACGGTTTCACCGATTTTGTTCACTTCAGAGTGAAACTTTCGAGCGCTTTATAAGGTTTCATACTTACGCTCTTAATAACTTGATCCTTGATAGTGGCGAGCTCCGCCATGCCGGCGGCCTTCTCCTGTTCGTACTGCGCCGTGTCCTCCTTGATGCTGCGAGTTAGTTGCGCCGCCTTCTCCGCCTCCTCGGCCGAGCGCTTGCTACTCTCCTCGGACTCCCGAAGAGCGCTGCAGAGTCCAAATTTAAATTTCATCGGTTTCATATTCATATGATAACTTTAGATTTCATTTCATTTGACGAAGCGTTAATCTAATGTTAACTACATTAGGGACCATGCCTACGATGCTAGTTGTTCCGGGTTGGATTCCCGGTATGGGCAAATATTTGTGTGACGAGCACAAGTATTTTTCTGAGTCTTGGATTATATTGTTGTCTGTTGAGACTAGGTCAATTGGTGCGACATTGTCCCAATATTTTACACCTGGCTTTGTTGCAGTAAGACCAAAGAAAGCGGTTGAAAAAAAAACCACAATAAATTGATGCTCTTCGTATCACGGTACTTTAGTTGTACATACTTGTCATAAAAATCATACATACATACATACATAAACTCACGCCTTCATTCCCAAAGTGGGGTAGGCAGAGCTACGGAATTACCAGCAACTCCAAAACCTTGTTGATAATTCCGTAACCACATTTTGCATAATTAGGCTAAGTGTTTCACAGCGCATTATAAGCAAAATAAGCAAAATAAATTATTCTTTGTACATGTCAATGTTATGAGCTCGCTAAGGGATGAATCCGTAATATAAAATAATACATACATGCATACAATAAATCACGCCTGTTTCCCAGAGGGGTAGGCAGAAATCACTTCTTTAACAATAAATAATAATAATTGTAAACATGCCTACGAAAGGTTGCCAATAAAAATTGTCAGTAAAAGAAAAACGCATTTATATATTTATAAATATAGCTTAGTGTTATGAAACTAGTTAATGTACCTAATCTCTCCATAGCTGACCACGGTTGAGCTCAGCTTAACTGTGCTCACTCTCTTTTCTTTTCACTACCGCAACCTGTACAAGCTATCTATGGAACATGTCTAAATGCAATGAAATAAATGAATTTCATTCGATTGATGGACGCAAATGTACATAAGAGTGATATAGAAATACATCGTGCTCACTTTAACATTATACGAGGGGCGTTCAAAAAGTTCTCGGTATTAATATCTTTCAACTTTTTTTTGTATTTTTTTTAATACTGGCCTCTAAGAATAATTCACTGATGTAAAATAAAAAGTAGAATTTAGACATAACGTATTTTGTTTATCTGCAATAGGGAATATGCATGGATTTTAAAAATCGCATTTCTCATCAAAATATGAAAATACCGTAAAAGAGATCACCAAAACGGAAATTAAAATTAAAATCGGTCAAGAAATACGGAAGTTATAAGCATTTCAAACTTCTAATTAGACAGAGAGATCCGATGTGCACCGTGACGTCATTGTGCACTGCAGCCATATAAACTCCATGTAAAATTCCGTTTTTCTAGAAAGAGATAGGAACAAATCTTTGTTGGCTTATATCTTGGTTATTTTTATAGTTATTCAAAAAATGATTTTTGTGATCTGTTTGTTACATGAATCAGCTTCAATTGAAGCTGTAAAAAAAAAACATGCATATTCCCTATTGCCTAACAAACGTGAGCATCATGAGCGATTTTAGAATGTTAATTAAATAAGAGCACCTAGCGGTAATAAAATTCTTAACCAAACAGGGAAAAAGTGAAAAGACAATAAACGAAGAATTGAGTAATGTTTACCATGAGTCCGCTCCTTCATTATCTACAATTCAAGTGGTCAAGTGAATTTAAGCGTGGGAGGGAGAGCATCGAAGACGACCCTCGACCTGGTCGACATGTCGAAGTGACTTCACAGGAAAATATAAAAAATGGGAGAAAAATATATTGGAAGATGGTCGAATGAAGATAAAGTCACCTTTCTATTGGCACTATACATGATATGATATCATCCATGACCATCTTAACATGTCATAAGTTGCGAGATGGGTGTCGCCAATGCTGACACCGCTTCAGAAAGATAGCATGTTGCTTGTTGTTCTGGCTTTACTGAGCTGTGCGGTGAAAATCCTGATGAGGCACTCCAAAAGATTGTTACTGAAGATGAAACCTGGGTTTATCATTATGACCCAGGGAGCAAACAAGAGTCCAGGCAGTGGCACATTAAAGGAACTCCTCATCCCAAGAAGTTCAAGGTTGTTCCTTCAGCTGGCAAGGTTATGGCCACATTATTCTGGGATTGTGATCGATTATAAAGATATGGATGTGAATATCACAGGACAATACTACGCTAACATTTTACGCCAATTGAGGGAAGCAATCAAAGAGAAGAGACGGGGAAAATTAACTCGTTCCTTCTGCCCGACAACGCCCCTGGGCATACTGCTCATATTGCCCTGCTGCTGCTCTTGAATCTGGGTTTGAAACTATTACTCACCCGCTATATAGTCCAGACTTGGCCCCCAGTGACCTTTCTGTTTCCTAATCTCAGAAAAGATCTGCAAGGAAATCGATTTTCTTTTGTTTTCATTCACATACCGAGAATTTATTGCACGCCCCTCGTAGTTGCTTCCTGCAGTGTTAGGGAAAACACCAAGCATGTGGATGCGGCATAATGACAATTCCTACTGTGCCATGGAACCGTCGCTCGAGTCCGAGTAGCAGTTGACGGGTGTCGTGTGGCGCCCACCTGTCGGCGGCGTCCCGGGCGCGCGCGCGCGCGGCGGCGCGGCCCCGGCGGCGGGCGGCGGCGGCGGCGGCGGCGGCGCGCGCGTCGGCCAGCGCCGCCTCCAGCTCGCCCAGCTCCGTGCCGAGCACCTCTAGCTCGCCCTCCGCGCTGTCGCCATCCAGGTCGCCGTTCTCAAAGTCCCTGCGATGCCCAAACATTTCTTAGGCCCGTATTAATAAACTTGTTTTGGCCGAGTTGCCCGTCATAGCAATGTCAAAGTAAACGTCGAGCCATACAAAACTGCAATTTTTGACACATTTCGAGACGAGCATCACTGTTGCGATGAGTTTATTAAATACGGCTCTTAAAGGCTCAGTTTCATTGGTCGACAGCCCGCATGATTTTTGTGATACATTGCATCGGTGAAATAGCTCCCAGCTCAAAAAGGTTAAGACAACCCGCCAATGGATTGCTTCAATCATGTGGGCTATCGACTAATGAAACTGAGGGTTTACGGTCATATCTTTCTCTGGGCGCCCGTGTCTCGAAACTCACTAGACTAATATATATTAGTGCACTCAATACAATTTTCTACAAGTCTACCAGTGAACTGTACCGCCTGGACTAATTTTATTTAGCCTAGTGAGTTTCGAGAAATGGGCCCTAGATGCCGCATATTTTGTTCTCGCGTACTGTAAAAATGCATATACGCGTTCCAGGCACTGGATGAAAGTCAGGAAAAAGCTTATAAGCTATAATGTAATTAACTATGTGCTACGGTCATTTACGACGAAACATAACAGTGCGAACACTGACGCTTGGTAAATTAATAAGATGGTAATACTATTTTACATGCATACTTATGTATAACCTATCATTGGCCCGTTCGGTATATTTCTGCTGGTCCTATTATGTTGTGCTTAAATAATATGTAATAAGTGAACAGTTATTTCTCAACAATGTCTACTAATGTAAAACTTTTTACTGTAACATTCTAATGATTTTGTTACCTAGGTACTGGACTCAGAAACTCACTTGATACTGTCAGCCACCTTCATAATATCGTGCAGCATCGTATTAGTCTGGTCCAGTGTAGGCTTCAGAGTCTGTAGATTATTTAAACTGCTCTCTTTCTGTGTCAAAGTAGCTGACAGAGCACTGAGCTTCTCCTCTGCTTCTCTTACGTTCTGTGCTGCTTGTTCGGCCTGGCCTCGTATATCTTCTGCATCATAGACCTTGAAAAAATTAAGAAATGATAAGTTAACAATCCCTATTCAATTCAAAAATTAAAATGAAATCAAAAACACCATAAACACATATAAAAGTACCTTTAAAGCCTTCTTTCTTGCATTCTCTGCAAGTATACCATCCCTGTGTGTTTTTTTCTGTTCTAACAAAAAGTCTGTCTGCTTGGTTTCCTCCGTAACAGCCTCCAACTCTTGCAAGACCTCTGCTTCAATCTCCTTCTCCTGTTTCACTTCTTCTTCTAGTGTTGGTATGTCACGTTTAAGCTGAAGGAATCAACACAATTCAAAAATGTTTTTCAAATTTTGCTATTGGAAGTTTTCTAGGAAGAAACAAACACTTAACTGAATAGATTTCAACTGAAAGGTAGTTTAGTTTACCTGTTCCAAGCGTTCTGCACGATTGCCTTTTTCCACAGCTTCCATGTTCCTCATAAGAATTAGGTTATCCTTCTTATCAACCAGGGTCTTAACCTAGAAACAGAAGTAATCAGTCACTACCTGTTTGGAAAACTGCATGAGTAAAGCAAATTTCAATTTTTTCTAGACTACATATGTATTATGCAACAAAATTAGAGGAGCACAGAGGATTTCAAATCAATTAATCTATATTTTATGCTATTTCAATGGAAATATGGCATAAATTTCAATGCTTTCATACAGACAAGAGAAATCCCTTGTTTTTTTTATTTTTATCCGATGTATAGTATTTGTCTGCAGTTCGAAAATAGCATAAAATATAAGTATGATGATAAATTTAAAATCCTCATACCTCCTGTCTGTCAGTTTGGGCTGAAACTAAACCTACAAAATAGATAAAATGAATATTCATTTGCCATTGTTATTGAAATAAAATTTAGTTATGTTTATTAAAATACTTGTGCAGTGTGGTTACAGAATTATCAACAAGTTTTAAAAGTTGTTGGTAATTCTTTAGCTCTGACTACCCCATTTTGGGAATTAAGGCGAGAGTTTATGTGTTTGTATTAAAATACTTAATTGCAACAACTTAACAAAGGAATTCATAATGCTAAAAGCATTTTTATACAGTAAACTTAAGGTAAACCAAAAATCTAACAAAAGATGCAATAAAAAGACATCATTTGACATCTAGGTTGTATAAATATACAATTTTATATTATTATCAAATGTAATTATGGAAATAATATTTACCTCATCCTTATGCGCAAACAATTCATCCTCACTGGGGCCGATGTCTTCCAACCGTGCCTCATTAAACACCATCAGGTTAAACAGCACCATGAGTATGGTGTACGACATCATGGTTGTGGGCTGCAGGAGATGCATGATAGGAATGGACAGGTTTGCTTCCGGCATTATGGATACTACATGGTTGATGATGCGTGTTGTGTTGATGATGGGAAGTAGGTCTCGGTAGTAGCTTGTGTGCTCATCAAATTCTTCAGGAGCCTGGAAATTTAGAAAAACACGTAATACAGTAAGCTTTTAGAGCAAACTTGTACAAAGGCAAAATTATCTGTCTAAGGTATCTCTTTCAGTTAGCTTGACTATGACTGAGGAAATGTATTTATACCTATTGCTAAGTTTATAAGTTATTTTAGGATTTGTTTATCCCTTTGCCAGTTGGTGTTTAAAATTCATCTACAAATATTCTCAAACATACTATTCTAGATTATTTCTGTCAATTTATTTAAGTACTGACCCATTTTCATGTGATTGCTCATAATAGCTTGCAATTCATACCATTTTTTTCAAGTCTCTAAATCCAGTTACAATATCAAGCAAATCTATTTTCTATAATAATGCATACCATTTTTTCAAGTCTCTAAGTCTGGTTACAATATCAAACAATTATATTTTCTAATCAGGATAATTCATACAAAACAAAACATGGGCTGTATTGGTCAACTTGACTGTACAGCCACATAGTGGTACAAAGCTTCTCTGGGGGCCTACTTACTCAATAAACATGTTTTATCTTTATCTTTAGGCTTCCTACCATCAAAACAGCATCTCTGCTGACACCCAGCCGGTCGAATATGTGAAACAGAGCCACCATAACCGCCTGCGGTCTTTTTAGGTCCGCCAACGCAAGAGGCATATCAGGAAACAAACCATTCCAGTTCGAAAGAAAGTTGTCCACGGCAGCTATTGGCACTAAAACAGTAAATTATCATGTTAATTTTGGCTTTAAAGTCTAGTAAACAGACAAGTAATATGCAAAAATGACTTACCTTTTTCCATTTCGCTGTTACAAGTAGGTAACTGAATTTACAGAAAGAAAACTCTAAACAATGCTTTTTCAATTTAGTGGATGCTTTAACAAATTATAATGTTTTTAAACCATATAACACTTAAACCCAAGAAAGATATTTGAAATCAACGAACCAACCATCAATGTACATAACCAATCAGTCATAAATTCAAAACAAATTCAATCCAACGAACACAGCACGAACAGCTTGGCTTGACGTTTTTTCAAAACACAGGCTGAGCACAGATTACATATGAAATACATCCCATACATCCATCACTGGATTTCTGAAAACTCTGAAATAGGGCAATTAATATTTACACATAAGATAATAATACAGAAAAAGATAAATATTGTAATTTTGTAAAATGTAGGGAATATAAACGTTCTCATCAATGATTACAAGGCTGAATGGTTAATGACTATAGCTTTTAGTAAAAGTAACAATCACAAAACGCAAAACGTCATAGCAACGTCACGTATGTCATTCGATTTCATTTGTTGGATCGTTTCGTTGTTTTCTGAAAAATAATTTAATAATCTCTATAAAACTAACATAAATTTGTTATGACTTATTAATGTAAACATTGAAAATGCGTATAACTAACTTAAGACGCGGCAGGATTGCCCGTATCGGTGGTTTATGTGCAATTTTACTGATGCTTATTTACGCTCT
Source organism: Acleris emargana (assembly GCA_927399475.2). Taxonomy (NCBI): domain Eukaryota; kingdom Metazoa; phylum Arthropoda; class Insecta; order Lepidoptera; family Tortricidae; genus Acleris; species Acleris emargana. The sequence continues at coordinate 12,340,316 of OV656841.1, read as the reverse complement.
TCACAAGTGGTCTAATGATAACGTCGGCAAATCTGAAGAAATTTTATTTTCGGATTCGAAGTCCGGATTTTATAAATCGCATGCAAATGTTTATCCGGTTTTGAAGACGGGTATGTTGTATTATATTTTTTGTTGTAAATGCAAAGTAAGTTTGAACTGCATGAATGATTATCTGCAGTTACAGTTATGTGGCCGACTGGGGTGAGCCGCGCCATGGAGGCCGGTGTGCAGTCACATTGTTTTTATTGCCAGCGCAGCGCTCAGCGTGCGAACATTGTTGCATTTGAACAAGAAGTAAGCATCAAACAAGTAGTAAACCTACTTGTTTGGTGATTTGGAACCTGTATAACCTGTTAAGTAAAATCATAAACTTATGTTTGAAAATCGCTGCTAAAATTATGGGGTCTTCATTTCAGACTCGCATACTTGATACATACCTCCTTGCCTGTAATGCCAGAGTGGGGTAGGCACAGCTACAGAATTACAGAACCTACAACTTTAAAAACTTGTTGATAATTCAGTAACCAGACTTTGCACAAATAGGCTAAGATGTTCATTTCAAACTTGATTTAAAAAAATACTTTGCCTAGTGGTTAAGTAAAAATGAGATTTATCTCAAAAATCTCAAAATGTTCTTCTACTAAATGAAAGACACTCTTATTATTTTTATAAGCTCTAATATTAAATCTCTAAGATGTATTGTTGCCATAAAATTTTGAACTTTTGCTAAGATAAATAAGATGTTTTATTGTATTCCATAATGTGTATATTTACACAGGTGTTACTTAGTTAAATTAACTTTAAATTTAAGAGGTTAATATGTTGAACCTTATAGAGCACAGCAAGTTATAAACTCTCTATAGTTAGTTTGAGTAGGTTTTGATCACAACCCTACTAAAGTTGGTACCTATTGCAACTTAGCATTTTAAATTATAATTTTCTCAATCAGTGTGAAGTACTAATTTACTTTGATTTATGTAGGTATATTGTTTAGAGTGGATCTATTTAAATAACATTTGTTATTCTCTTTAGTTATCTTCTTCTCAGCATATCCATTGCTGAATGCATGCCTCTTCTGTAGTTATACATATGTTTCATTTGATGCAAATTCAAGATCTTACTGAGCAAGAGGCTGTGATAAAGAGTTATTTTATTTATTGTGTTATAAATAAATTTAATTATCACTGTAGAATAATTTTAGGATGATGTCTGTGACAGCTCATATTAACTTGTATTACACTTGATTCTTTTACTTACATACATACATACATACATACATACATACATACATACCTTCACGCCTTCATTCCCAGAGTGGGGTAGGCAGAGCTACAGAATTACCAAGATTATTTCTTTTACTTTTTATTTATATTATATTGATACAAACCTTGTGACACTATTTAGTAATTTAAATAATCATTCATCAATGTTTTTATTTTTTTATTCAAGTAAATGTCCCTGTGTGGTTACCGGGTTAGAATAGTGTCACTCCGCGTCTTCCCGTAGATGTCATAAGAGGTGATTAAGGGAATAAAGGCTGGTAGTACTGTTATGCAATGGGCTTGCACCCTGTCACTAATACACAGGGTACACATCTTAGCCTAGTTGTTCAAAATGTTGTTACAGAATTATCAACAAGTTATTATTATTATTGTTTATTTATTTAATGTCAAGTTTATATTTTACATTTACATATCAAAAAAAATCATAAGGCAATGTTAAACGGTGATCCTCTAGCCTCCGTTATCAACAAGTTCTTAGAGTTGTTGGTAATTCTGTAGCTCTGCCTACCCCACTCTGGGAATAAAGGCGTGAGTATGTATGTAAGTAAGTGTTTGAAATGATAAAACACGGCTCTCACAAGGATCGGATCGGAATACGGGTTGTATAGAAATATTGCCAATTGATATAACATTATGTAGCTGGTTGGTGTGATTAGATGTAACTTGCATGCCACATTTTTCTTTCTTCAACAGGCTTTATTTAAACAACTTCAAATGAAAAGTAAAAGGTAAACTCGAAAACAATTTAATGAACAACTATTTAAATATGGTTGCCCCAGTTCTAGCCCAGTTTATCAATTGGAAACATATATTTGTACCTACCAAGCTTTCTAACATAAATAACTTGAAAAATAATGAAACTAACTACAAACTTTTCATTAAACTCTGAGAGTTTTTATTTAATCTCAATGAAAAAGTGTTTCTTAGTTCAAAAGTAGGTACCTGACTCCCTTACAAACCTTCCCTTTATTTTCACCCCATGAGAAATAGATTTTTCTAAAAGTCCATAACTTGCTTTTCTGTAATAAACATTTCTACATACCAATTTCTTTGTTGACAAAATTCCTATTCTTCTGTCCGTCCCCCTTTGTACTACGTTCGGGTGCGGATGTTCCGAAAACCCATATGCTTAGCATATGCATAAGCGTAAAGATGTTCCTGAATTCAGATGTGACCAAACTTTCATACAAACTTTCCATTTCCCCTCTGTTTTGGGATAGCCTTAAGCATCGGTAGATTTTCAAAAGCGCAAGATTATTTTAGTGCAATAGACGACATAGACGTGTTTAAGAAGTCTAATAGAAAAAAATACTAACACCGTTTATGCCTGTGCTAAGACATTGTTGTTGTTACAGAGTTGGGCAACTTCGAACCACGAGAACACAAGGCCGTGAAGGGTCCTGGCGAGGAGGGGAAGCCCTACCATATGTCTCAGGAACGCGCTAATGACATCACAGAGTCTGAGAGTGAATATGGCATGAACATTGCTGCATCCGATGACATTGCTATGAATAGGTAGGTCAGATAAGTATTTCAAAATAAGAATAAATAATAACTACCTACACGTAGAAGCGAAACTCCCGGCTCCTGACGCGCGGTCTGCGCGTTAGATACCTACGGCCTGACGATACCTGAGGTTTCTAGTCAGTCAGGGGCGTCTCACACGGAATATAATTATATTAATATGCCAAAATATAGGTATATTATAGCAACGAATTTTACGATGTATTTTCCGTACTATTTGACAGAGTCCACACACGCAGCTGTAATATATATTAATATATGTATATTTTAGCAAGGTATCTTAAGATACCTTAATAGACCTTGCTGAAGATATATTTATCTCTGCCCCTCGCCACTATAATGAATGGGATATGGGATGGATATTGACATTACATTACATTAAATCACGCCTGTTTCCCAGAGGGGTAGGCAGAGACCACTTCTTTCCACTTGCTACGATCTTGACTTTATTTCGCTTCTTCAACATTCATACATCGAGTCATGCACGCACGTCGGTTTCGGGTACCTAAGATTCGGCCCTTTTCCAGTATTTCTCCGATTTGGTTCGAAAAAGTACGCCTAGGGCGGCCCCTTCCGACCTTTATAGACTCGTTTCCACGTTTTGTAGATGATTACCTAATAGCAACATAAGTCATGTAATTTTCTGGAGATAATCTTACACATACATACATACATAAACTCACGCCTTCATTCCCAGAGTGGGGTAGGCAGAGCTACAGAATTACCAACAACTCTAAAAACTTGTTGATAATTCTGTAACCACATTTTGCAATTTTGGAGATAATCTTAATATCATCTAAAAGTATTAGGTATTACCTAATTAAACGAAAATCTAAAAAACTAATTTTGCAACTATGTTTACACGTTGAAGAAAATCATATATAACATTTCGTGACTAAAGTCGTGTGACACACCCATACTTCGTTTAAAATATTTGGCAAGCGACAGCCCTAACTTTAGGCGCGGATGGTTAGGTTAGGCGGTGAAGGGGGAAGTAGGTATTTAAAGCGCGGCATTTTGGGCCTAGGTAAAGGAGATTCGCTTCTACGAGTAGTTATTATTTATTCTTATGGTATTTGGTACAGTGCTAAAGTTTTTTTGATTTTGGAAAAGTCAGTTAGTATGAGAGCAAATGAGAGAAATAGGTACATACAAACCTGAAAGGCCATCTTAAATTAAAGCTATTGCACTTTGTTTTTTCTGTATATGTATCGGGTTTCGAAAGGTTAAAGACGAAAGTAATGACAAATCAATTCTACGCCGATGAAGTCACTGGTAAAAGCTAGTTCTTTTAATCTATAACAAAACAAAAATAAATTATAGACTACTAACTGCTGCCTGCGATTTCGTTCGCGTTATCCATCGAACGGGAACAATGTTATTTTCCAGGATAATAGGTAGCCTATGCGTTAATTTTTATCCAAATCCGTCCAGCCATTTTAGCGTAAAGGAGTAACAAACATACACACAAACTTTTGCATATAATACACTTATGACCGCGACTTCGTCCGCGTCGAAATAGTATATGTTACAACTCCCACTTCGTCTACTATTTCACGGCAAATCCGTCCAGCCGTTTTAAGCGTGAAGAAGCCACAAACATAAAAACGTAACTCACACACACAGTCTGATTTATAAAATTTGTGACATTTTATATGAAAGAAAAAATGGGAATGGAAGCGAGTCTTGAGCAAAACTCAAACCCTAAATCTCCTCTGCGTAACCGATCCAATTATGCCAAGAAGACTTTCTAGAGAGCTATGAAATCAGTCGATGCTCGTAAAAACAGCGATATAAGACAAGGCAGGTAATAAATACGAAATAACATTTTATGTATTTGATATCAAGAACTCGCTAATGAAATACCTATGTCAAACTTATTTCTTTTTCATAACTTTTGGAATACCGATACTGACATAGAATCGACGTTATATTTCTAAGAACTATAAGACATTATGGAATAATAACTTTTTTTACGATAGACCTAAACACTTGCAACTTACAGAATGGCACAGAAGTACGTTTTTTTTTTTTAGGATTTCTTAGCTTATCCATGGGTACTTAAGCTGGCTGAGAAAGTAAGATAAATATCAACAAGTCCGAGTAAAAACGATTTAGTTTGATTATACTCAACATACGTACTTAACCCTTTGAACGCCTTTGACTTGATACAAAAGTCGTGTTTTCAGGTGTCGTGCCCACACGGCAATGACACCTAAAAACCACAGCTAATGTCAAACTTACGTCACAAATACAATACTAGGGTATATTTTACATTGTATATGTGACCACTATATGGGTCGATGGCGTCGTAGGCACGACAGGTACATGACCACTTAAGTGGTTTTTGGCGTTCAAAGGGCATTGCGCAGCGTTAGGTTATGTTTTGTAGTACTCTCGTCCTAGGAAGGTATTTAACGCTGCGTTTGTTAGAGTAAACGGATCAAGTTATGGCTGCCGTTGATACGAGCGCATTATGGGTGTCGAACAAACGAATCATTAAGCCGAGGCCACCTCTACGGGATTCAGCATACATTCAGGTTAGAGTCTCCTACTTTACAGATCCTCCTTCCCTCAGATGTGATCTCACCAGCATAGGTAGCAAATTTAGCATGTTGTAATATTTTTGTTCGTTCGTTTGTTTGTTTGTTTGTTTCTATTCATATCAATGTTATGGAAACTACTTTTGTTTATCAATTCTATCAAACGCTCTGTGATCACCCTGCCGTTAAATGTACCTTTAGGTAGTGTAAATGTGTTCAAAAGTGAAAAGGAATTCAGTCAAATTTAGTGTAAATCGACCCTGGTTAATCATCCGACAACTTTTTGAATAGGAGTGGTAGGAGTGGTAGTAGAAGTAGTAGGGTAGTCTTAATTTATCCGTCTAATAGGTGACTTCCAATCACTCGTTTATCCATTTCTTTGTTTAAATCAAATCTTGCACGTCTATTTTAAGTTAACTCCCGTTATTGGACAGGGCGGCACTTTCACACACATACACATTTAACACGATGATAATGCAATATTACTTATGGTATCTAAGAACTGATCTGGCGATGGAGTCCCATGGTAACAGGATCTTCGGTGTCTATGGGCCAAAGATCCGACTTACCTATGTGGCCTTTGTGCTTGTTCGCCTTCTCGAAGCCATAAAAAAAAACTTAACATCCACTAAGTTTAAGACTCCTTAGATTGGGCTTGATAAGCACCTGAGGGAAATCTATCAAAAACTATAGATATTTTATTCCTATCGTGTTAAAAGCTTATCTTAAATAGAACATTATGCAACTTAACGTAACGGAGGTTATTACAAGCCTCCTCCAATCCTCTTGTGCAAGTATTGGATTGAAGTTAGGACACAAATCTTGTATCGTTGCGCGTTGCGTGCAGTACGACCAGTTTCTTAATAGAGATCGGCTATCTTCGTGTTAGTATGAAAAACGAGTAGCAAATATACTGTCTGCTGCGAGTGCAAGTGTGATAGCAATAGCCAGCCGAACGGTATTAAGAAGCTGGTAATACTGTAGGTACATTACTTTTTCTACGTCTTTAACCTTTTGAACGCCAAGCGGCGAAGTAATCCGGCGTGCTACTGAAGCCACAGCAATAAAACAAAGTGTAGAGTTCTTAAAAAGTAGTGATTGCAAAACGCGGACAAAATGTGGATTTTTCGAGATGTGGCTAGTTATATTTGAATTACATTAGGCAAAATAGAAGGAAGATGGACAAAGCAATAATACAAACATAAAAATATAAAAGTAGGTTCATTTATTACCGAGTCTTTGATCGATGAAGTTTGGGCGGCAATTGGCGTCGTTGGCGTCAGTGGCACGATTTTTCGATTACGTGTTTTGCCGTCTTTGGCGTTCAAAAGGTTAAAATGTTTGTAATACGTATTTAAGATCCATTTGCTTGGCAGGTCTATCCCGGATACGAGGCAGAGCGAGTGCAAGTACTGGCACTATCCGACGGCGCTTCCGAAGACTTCGGTGATCATCGTGTTCCACAACGAGGGCTTTTCTGTGCTCATGCGCACGGTGCACACAGTGGTCGACCGGTCGCCACCTGACGTTCTGCACGAGGTTGTCCTGGTAAGGATTTTGATAACGAATTGCACCAAATAATCCAATGATGGTGGAAGGACCTTGTGCAGGGTCCGTCCGGGTTGGTACCACCATCTTATCCATTAATCTACCGCCAAGCATCAGTGTTCGCATTGTTGTGTTCCGGTTTGGGGTCTTATGACAGCCGGTGAAATGACTATTAAAGGGCCATTGCCAACTGACCGTCGGGGCAATAAAATAGCATAGAGGCATTCCATCTTAGTCCTCAGGGTTGGCAGTGTATTGTTGTTAGTAAAACAATATTGTTTATATCTTCTTATGTTTATTTCTATTATTCACTTGTTACTTATAGTGTACTTAATATTAAATATGCAGAGCTACGTGATACAACTAGACGCCATGAGTGCGTGATGACAAGAGAGAGAGGGAGGCCGGGTGCGAGGGTGTTGGCGATAGCCAAGGTTGGGATTGCCAGCTTAAGGCTGCGTTCCATTACAGGCAGTGCATTTGCAGTCTTGTGAATGCGAATGTCTATGGGTCTCAGTTTCCACTTACCATCAGGTGGCCTGTGTGCTCCTTTGCCTACCTGTGCCATAAAAAAAAAGTAGTGGAATTTCCGTGAAAAAGTATAAATCTCACTTATTTGGGCTAGTACATTAACGCGCCGTGTTAGTTTCAAACAAACTGAAGAGTGTTGCTACAAAAGTTTGAAGTGGCATATAAATATTTAAGACCCAAAAATATACAACTATTTCGAAATATACTGCTCCAAGTTAGACGACTCGTTGGCCTAGTTGGTAGTGACCCTGCCTACGAAGCTAGCGGTCTTTGGTTGAAATTCCGGTAATATACAGGGTGTCCCAGAAATAGCACGTCACAGTGACACTGGAGATTTCCCAGCCTCAGACGAACCAAACCAGCCTAACATGACCTCAGTAAAAGTTGCACCGTTTTCGAGTTATACCAATTTAAAGATTTTTCCAATTTTTCACCTCTTTTGACATTGTAAGTGCTCGCATTTACTGGGATAGCTTTAGAATTTAGTTTTTTTTATTTGTGCGCGTTTATGAATAGTTGATTAAGATGATAGAAGCATTATTATGTCAATAACTAATGCAAAAGTTGGAAAAATACTTGACTTGAAAAATAATGAACTTGACTTAAATTATCATCAACAAAGTAATTTAAACTTTGAACACCTGCCATAACTTTTTTTTAGTACAAACAAAATAAGCAAATAACTTTAAAAACATGCGTATTTTATGCCAATTCTAAAATGGTATGACACATGATATCTTAATGCATAAAAGTAGGAATTCGTATGACATTTGCCAATATGGATCCTCGGAAATCAATGCTAATCATCTAAAAAAATTATCTTGTACTCTACGATATCTCATTGGTTTTGTGCTCCTTTGAAGAATATGATTGATTTTTGGTTGACCTTGGTTCAAAGATAATAAAAAACGGGTTTATTTTTCATTAGTTTTTACAGTAAATGTTCGAATTGTTTCCCTCCGACTCTAAGGCACAAATGGCATCTTCGAATAAAAATTCGGTTTAATTTTCGTAAACTGGTTTCCGATATGTCTCGGGCTGCATTGAAGACACGTCACCGTAGTTCCTCTTCGTTACTTATTGGTTTTGAATAAATATTGTCTTTCAAACATCACCAAAAAAAAAAACATTTTACAAAGCGAAATCAACTTCCGTTAAATGGGAACATATTCAAATGCTAATTGTTTTATTTCCTTTGTAGAAAAGAATTTCTCAATAGATTTAAAAAAAGTTATGTTAAATTTAGTATTTATTGTGAGTTTGGTGCAAGCGAGCATGAAGATTCGCGAGTAAATAATTGTGAAAATTAATATTGAATGGTAAGTAAACTTTATTTTCTGTTATTTGGTGAAATTCAGCTGCGGATGTCAGTTTACTGTGAAAACATGTTACGTTTTGTGGTAATATTTCCACGCGCCCTCGTGATAGTGCTTTTTATTATAAAAAATATATAAAATTATAATCGACTCTTCATATGTTTTGTAAAATTATAAGCTCTTAGCTTAGTTTAATGAATAAAGTGGGTTCTATAGGCACCGCGCATAAAGTAAAATTATAGAAAGTGCTCTTTTAATCAGATTTTAGACACTTTTAATCACTTTAATTGTTTCCGTAAGAAGGGGAAACAGAAAGCAAATGGCGTCAGATAATATAAATGCTTTACGCATTCAACGAATGTATAATAATGCTGTTAATCTTACTATAGCTAAACAAAATACTTTGAGCCTGTTTACCAAAGTATAAGACACTCAATAATAGTGTTCAGGTATATTGCAACACTTCATACGCACATTATAATGTTTGCTGCCATTATACACCATAGTGGTTAGTTACTATCGTGTTTATTAGGGTATCGCAAATCATTTGGTAAAACTAACCAAAGTTTTCTTTTGATTCCGCCTGTTCTTTTAGTTTTTTTCCAATCGTTTTTATCCATGGCGACAAATATAACACGCATGCACACAAATTCACGATGTTACTAAAATAACCACTTGCAAAATTGAATTACGATGTAATTATTCCTTGAAATAATAAAAATACATTTCTTTATATCAAAATACGACTAAAAGCTTTATTGAAGAAACCGATTATGGAGAAAACGGAGTTAAGATTTTATTAATTGTTTAGTTAATGTTACTATAGGACTAGCATTAAATGAACACAAGCACAGATCATTACAAAGTTTTTAATCTTAAAAATTAGCCACTACAGCCCAGTGCTGGATAAAATATTACGTAAATGCTTATTTAATGTACTTATTGGGCTCTTCAAATTACTATTATAAGACTTTAACCTTTGTGTAAGTGTAAAAGCTATTTAAGTGGCTGTATATTATAAATACCCGATGCTTTAGTAGGAGTTTAATCTTTATTTAAGAGTATAGTATAGCTTTAAGCATTTCGAAACGAACCAAATGCTATTAAAAACTATTTTATCTTTGCCAATGCCAATTAAAAGTGTTATTCGGACTTTAGGACATAAATCCATATCCACTTTGGTTAATATACAGGTTACGTGTTACTTGGGCATGATATCTTAATGCGAAAAAGTAGGAATTCGTATCACATATTTTTCCAATAAGGACCCCGGCAACCAAACTAACAAATGAAATGCGATTAGCCGCTTTGCGCATACTACGCATGTTTTTAAAGTTATTTGCTTATTTTGTTTGAAGTAAAAAAAAGTTATGGCAGGTGTTCAAAGTTTAAATTACTTTATTGATGATAATTTAAGTCAAGTTCATTACAGTATTTTTCCAACTTTTACATTAGTTATTGACATAATAATGCTGCTGCACTATTATCTTAATCAACTATTCATAAACGCGCACAAATAAAAAAAAACTAAATTCTAAAGCTATCCCAGTAAATGCGAGCACTTACAATGTCAAAAGAGGTGAAAAATTGGAAAAATCTTTGAATTGGTATAACTTGAAAACGGTGCAACTTTTACTGAGGTCATGTTAGGCTGGTTTGGTTTGTCTGAGGCTGGGGAATCTCCAGTGTCACTGTGACGTGCTATTTCTGGGACACCCTGTATACGCTAATATACCTACATACATACATACCTATTTTGTGAGATGAGCGCGAATATAAATTGTTCCGAGTCATGGGTGTTTTCTATGTATTTCAGTAGAGAACTATACTCTATATACCTAAGTATGTATATCGTTGTAGTACTCAAATTACAAGCCTTGAGCTTAGTTTAGGACTAGTTCAATTGGTGTGATATTGTCCAAATATATTAATTAATTTAAGTTCTATATATCGCCCCATTTTTAAAAACCTTTCCTCAAAATATGAGAAAAGTCGTCTAAAATTCCATCGAGTCCATAACAGTGTGGTTACGCATAATTTCATTTATGGTGGAGAGAGAAAAACTCACACGGGAACAGGTCAGGACGGTAACGGGAGGATGCGACACTTACTGAAAACCTGTATTGTTCGAAAAGTTCATTGTTCTTGCGGCGGTGTGTGCAGGTGATCTTTATGGAAAATAATTCCACAAGTGCCGCTCTCTGGGTTTATCTCACCAAGTTGTTCGAAGTCCAGAGATAGGCACACCTATGTGTCTTCAAGTAGAATTACAGCTACTGGCCTGCAGCGACGAGAAAAAACGGTGATCATTTTATTGTTCACGTCACACTACGGCAACGAGTTTTATAAAACGGCGTCTTTAAAAAAAACACTGCCATAGTTTGTTGCTTTGTTAGGGGCTCATGGACTCATAGACCGGTATACTACATAATCTCCAAATATATTTTTCCGAATTTAATAAACGCGAATTTTAGAATTCTTATTTTTAAATCTCTGAATCATCCATCACCATTAAGAATTTTAGTTTCACGAAGCATCTCAATCATGATTGTTTTATTACGAATAATTATATTTTCAACTTATTAAACTCCTAAAAATATATTTCCAAATATCACGATCGCGACAAAACGGAAAAAAGAATTTTTGTAATTCCAAATATTCGTTTTCTGAATCCCGAATATTCATTATTCTGAAATTTTAGCAACCCGAATTCTCTAAGATTTTATATTTCAAATAAGCGCCTGATAAAATATTATTTAATACCTGGTATACCTAATGTTTATCATGCTTAACGCTAAATAACTTTAAGAAATGTTCGACCAAGTCGACGGAGCTTCGTCTGTTCCGCGTAACTAAGTCGCTTAGCGCCTTGATGCAACTCTAGTTTAACCAAACCTATCAAGATAAGATTGACCTAATTTAGTTATGTCATCTCACCTAACTTTGGTTTCAAGTAAAATACTTCAATTCAAGTGGTTAGTTTCATAATCCCGAATTTTACATTACCGATCTGGTTTGTCAATATTCGGAATTATAATATTAGTAAAAAAGAAAATTCCGAATTGTCAACGTTCGTAAATATAAAATTCGCATTTTTGATAACTTGGCCTTATATCTTTCGGTATTGTAAAAATTCGGAATTACCTACTTGTGCAATTCGGTTTATCAGATTCGGAATTAAATAATTCGAGATTTTAGGGTGTTCCCCTAGACATTTGCTTTCTCAAGACTACAATTTTTGCCCTTTAGTATATAGTACGGTGAGTGAAAATACGATCGCGTTACACGGTGGACTTAACCAACCGCGACTGATTTCGTGTTTACACTTCTTCTTCATCAATAAGGCGGACTTCTTTGTAATCAACGGTTAATACCTAAAGGCAGAGAAGTTCCATTCGCGAATGTGAAAGATAATATAATATAATAAAACATATATAGGATTCACGTAACCTGTCGTTAATTATCAATTCCATACATTTCTACAGGATGTCCCAAAATCGGTAACCCACATTGACACCGGAGGTAGGTCAGCTTAAGAGGTACCGAACCAGCCTAACATGACCTCAGTAAAATGTGCACGTTTTTCGAGTTATTGGCATATTATAGGTTTTTATAAATTTTCACCTTTTTTAACACTGTTTGTACCAGGATTCAATCGGAGAGCTCTCGAAGTTATTTTTTTTACATGTAGGGGGGCAGGGATAGTTAATTAAGTTATCAGAAGTGTTATTTTGTCAATAACTAACGTAAATTTATGAAAAATATTGGATTAGTGTAGATTTAAATTATCAGTAAATCATTAATTTCAACTTTTGCCACCTGCCCTGTTTTTTTTTGCTAGAAACGAAACGAGCAAATGATGTTTAAAAATTGAGCATGTTTCGCAGATTCAGAAATGGTACAATGCAAGTATGTTACTGTGATAAAAAAAAGCATTCAATAACACTTTTCCTATGCCGCAAACCGTCGTTGTCAGATAAAAACAATGCCTTACGATGTGATATCGCATTTGAGGCCTAAATATCTTATTATTTGCCAAATGCACGAGAGCGAAAGAGATGGAAATAATGTGCATCTCCCTTCGAAGGATATCGGAGTTTGAAGTAAAGCGACTCATTTCCAATGTTGATTTTAGTCTCCAACCGCAGGCCGCGGCCACAGTCGGATGGTTACTCTACGGGGCTTGCGACTTAGTTTCTTGGGGCCTAGCCGTATTGCCATTTAGTTTAGACGGCCCCGTGAAAATAAACCCCCATTAACTGAATTACCTACTACACTCTCGGTCAAATAATACGGGTCAGAGTGCGTTTATCATACAAACGAGGCTATTTCGAAGCCTTGGTTCCTGGACACAGGCATGTTTTGAGTGAGGTTAAACAGTGGAGGTCAAAAAGTGCTTAAGATACCTAACAGATCGCACAATCAGTTAACACCACAGCGAGAGAGCATGGGTCAGCATTTGGATTTCCTTACATTTTATTGCCATTTTATATGTTTTTCTGAACATGCACAATTCCGGCGTTAACCGCAGATTCAATCCGTTGGGTATCTTAGGCAATCTGGAAGTAATGTATGCTCGGGGTGTCCATCATCAGATTTCACTAAAAGCATCTCCTGGCGAGGAACCAAGGCTTCCAATTAGCCTCTTTAGTATGAAAAACGCATTCTGACCCGTATTATTTGACCGCGAGTGTAGTTATCGACAGATACGGCGGACTAGATAAACGAAATAGTGTGAACACGAACACAGACGTTGCTGTTGTTTGACCGACTGAAGTCGCCAGTACAAATGTTTGTTAAGATAAACTATAGAATTACGCAATTGACACAAGAAGGTTAAAGGGATGGTTTGTCTCAAAAGCGTCCTTTTCTTTTAAATTTTTTACTGAAAAAATTAATTAGAGGAATCTAATGACTAAAGAGCTTAAACTGCACATGATATTTTCTACGTCACCACTAGTTCCAGGTATTAACAAAAAACGAGATTACGAGTACAAACAAAATTACCAAAAGGATGTCATTCACCACTAGTTCAAAGCGGGCGTAGTAATCAGTGTTATTATTCAATATGTTTTTCTCAGTAAATATTAATATAATATGTATGCGTTTGAGGCATATCTACCTCTATAGGCATGTATTTTTTTCAGAACACGTTTTCTAAAATATCCTGTTGTCATAATTCGCACAATTCGCACAAATCGCGCAACCGGAGAAATATAATTGCGCCATAGTCCACGTCCAGTACTGTAAATATTTTATTGATATCGATAGTTGCGGTAGCGGAAAATGTTGGTTTAAATTCCAGAATGTTTAATAAGTTTGATTATCCTGTAGTGTAAACGTATAAAATTCAAAAAGTAAGTAAATAATAGGCTTGATAAGTGGACGACAAAACATAAAGATCTCATGTCTTAAAACCAAGAGAATAAATTGAATGGGTAAAATTACCAAAGAGAAGTAGACCATAAACCAAAATGATTAATTGTAAGTATATTTTTGTAGGAATATTCTTTTTACATCGTATCCCATTGCTGTAGTGGTAAATGACCACATATTAGTATAAAATTTTATGGATATGGAGTAAAACAACTTTATAATTGATTTGCATATTAATACGAAGAGCGTGTACCTACCAATGAAAATTGCGATTCATTAGCGTCTATTTTAATCAGTTTTGACTCTACCAGATAATATCAGTCAAGTGACGTTGTGGTTAATCGGAATCACCCATCCGGTTTATTTTGTAGCATTTACCAATACAGAATAGGTACGCTCCAGATATAGTAGTGTAATTTTTGGTCGCTACAGTACCTAGTCGTCCATAAGTTCTGTCATTATGGTTTAGTCAATAAAAACTAACTAATACATACTTTTTTACATTAAGTATGTATTATTTAACAAGCCTAGAGCTTAAATTGGGCCTAGGTCAATTGGTGTGACATTTTCCCCTGATATTTATTTATTTATTAAAAGCCTTATTAATATACATTTTTAAGAAATAATTCAATTGAAATAATTGTTACAATATTTGATACGATTTTTTTACGGTCGGAAATACGTGGGACTTTTCTGCTTTTAGCTTTTAAAACTTAAATGTCGATCCTTTATTCAGAAAGAAAGATAGTTAGTGTTTAGTAATTTTTTTCACTTCTCATGCCCTTAAAATGTTCGTTTAGTCTCTGCACATCGGGACTAAAGATCCTTATTAGTGTCTAAGGTTTTTTAAAAAAAATACTTTCAAATCCCCTGAACATCCAATTACGGTGTTTGTGAATGGAGGATTATCGCCATTTTCAGTGATTGTGTTTCTTAGACAACTCTTTTAGGGGGTGGAAACAATCTCAAAATCACAACTGTTCAAAAATATTAAAAAATTACGATTTAATTTCGCATTTTCCAACGGCAAAGTTAAGTTTGTCGCGAGGTCTTCGGAACCCTAGGGGAAGATGGGGTGGCTTCGTACAAAGGGAGCATTCGTACAGTGGTCATATCTCGACTATCCATGATGCTGAAGTGTTCATATTTATATGCGTGACTGCCGCTCATATGCATAGGCTACCCTCCAAAAAGGATGGCAGTGCAGCAGCATATTTCGCCAGAAATAATTAATATCGCACTGCTAGATCAAAACAGCGGTAACTCAAAATACAACTGTATTTTAAAATCAACTTTAATACAACGTCTATGAACTTGAAACAAAACTATCAAGGATTTTGAGTTGATTCTGTTTAGATCTGGCAGTGCGATATGTGTTTCCGCGACCCGAAAGTAATTTTTGGTTCTCCTTTGAATGCGTCTGTCTCTAATAAGTTTTACATGAATTAGAAAAAATCTTTGTATACAGTTGGTAATTAGATGTTTGAGATTAATATGTGAACAATGGTTTTGCGATTACTTTAACGGTTATTTTCTATTTCGATTATTTTTCTGATCGTTTTGGTTGGGGTACCTTCGTACAGTCAAAATGTATGTAATTTTATACCGTACGAATGCACCCCGTATAAGTAAAACAATTGTATATCAAGAATAATTATAATTACAAAACCAGGTCAGTAAGATATGCCTAAAAGATGACTAAAACAGGTGAAATAGCTGAAAATCCAATGAATCCTGGGAAAAAACGAATAGTGTATGAAGGCACCCCACGTATGGGGTGCATTCGTACAATTCCCATTTTTTGGGAAAACCATTATATCTTGGTAAAGTTACTTTGTATCAAAACTGAAATACAAAATTATTATAGCCAAATAAGTGCATGATGAAGTAGCATTCATCTCATATTGAAATAGCGGTTAGTTTTGTTTTTACACGGCTTTGAGTAAAAAGTGTACGAATCCACCCCATCTTCCCCTACACTGAGCATGGCCCGACATGCTGTCGCTCGGTTTTTTTTCCTCGCATTCAAGTGAAAAGTAGAGTGTTTAAAACGAGACTAAACAATCATAATCCGCTTGGGTGGCTAAACATCTCGTGTCATTGAGGCTTGTTCTAGTCCCTTGTTGAACAATCTACTATGAAACCTCTTTTCTCGACTAGACTAGCATTAGTTACCTTAACGCGACTCAATCTCAGCTTATGAAGCAACTTCAGAAGCTTCTACACCAACCCTTTTGCAATAATGTAGCATAAACTATGGGTTTTTATAACTATATTCATTGGGGTTATGATTAATGTACAGGTTTACAAAAATATTTTTGTACTTTTTTTTTGATTTTATTAAATCTTCAGTGACAGAACGTATGGACCAACTAGGTACCTACAATACGTAAATTTCACGGTTAAAAAGTCTTGGTCTTTTACTATTCGCACTTATCAACAAACCAATTTACCATTATGACTCCGTAATAACGTACTTTTTAAGTTCGAGTAGGTATTGTCTTAACAACGGTTTACACTCTTAATCATCAATTGAGTACATGAATAGCTTAAATCATGTTGCTTATGAGATTATTTAATTGTATGTATATCCTACCAATTCCTTATTCAAAGCGATATATATCTCTACTCGCAGTCACATTTCATAATATATATATATCACTCTTTTTAACTGAAACAGTAGGAACTATTAGTAGGTATATGTATCGAAGCGAGAGTTGACGTGAATGATTACACCACGTGAATGTGACTGGATATATTGTAATTAGGTAGGTACCCACGAAATATATGGAAAAAGTTTTCTTTGCCAAAAATTTACAAAACATATAACCGTTCCCCCCAGTTTATTAATCGAAAAATCTGAAAAAAAAACTGGCTAATTATTTACAGTTTTTGAGCAATAACAAAAATACGTTAAAAATCTATTTTAAAATTTAGGCTACTCAAAATGGACCTTTTTCCATAGAATTTAAAGTTTATAACAAAATTAGTATTTTCATTTGCGGTTACCTTAAATACAGAACCCTCGGTGCGCAAGTCCGACTCGCACTTGACTAGTTTTTTCACATTAGGATAATAACGGTCAAATTCGCAGTCGTTTTCTCGCGTCGATTATTCCTTCTTTATTTTCTCAACGGTCTTGACTTTTTCGAGAGTCTAGTAATTGTAAAATTAATCCAAAACCTACAAAAGTAGGACCTACGCACCTATTTATATGTATAAACAATGTCGTGCTCAAAATAAAACACATTAATAATATTGAACACATGGGTGTATGGAATTCTTCTAGCTAACCTTACTAAGTATTTGGATCATATTTATTTTAGTTTTTGCGATTAGTATTCATATAAAAAGATTTTGAACAGTTTTCATCGCGTGGGTATATTTAGTATCGAGTTGGTAGTTAAAAGTATTATTAATAATTATGTTGAGAGAAAGTTAAACAAAATTACATAAATAAAAACTTTAGACATATCTAGCTGTAATGTTGAAATTGTTGTCGGTACCCAAAAATAACACTCATTTCAAAATACTGCTGTCAATACTTGACATGACGCTCTGTGCATGACCTCAAGTCTCCATCCTATAATGTACGTACACGATTACTATAAGTCTGTTTAAAGTATTCTATTACGCCGTATCTTGAACTAGGAAATACACTTATTATTTTCACGCTTAATTTTAATACTTCTGTATACATAAATCCAAACACAAACCATAATCACTAACAAGTTATGGCATTACTTCAAGGTGGACGATTTCTCTGATAAGGACGATTTGAAAATAAACGTTGATAACTACATCAAGCGGTGGAGAGGAAAAGTGCGCTTAATCCGCAATGAGGAACGGCAGGGGCTCATTCGGACTCGCTCGAGGGGCGCCCAGGAGGCCACGGGAGAGGTGATAGTGTTCCTCGACGCGCATTGCGAGGTCAACGTCAACTGGCTGCCCCCGCTCCTCGCCCCCATCTACCGAGACTACAGAACGATGACAGTGCCCGTGATCGACGGCGTAGATCACAAAACCTTCGAGTACAGGCCAGTATACGCACAAGGTACCAACTTCCGAGGTATCTTCGAATGGGGAATGCTTTACAAGGAAAACGAAGTACCAGATAGAGAATCCGATCTTCACAAGCACAAGACGGAACCGTATAAGAGCCCCACTCACGCCGGTGGCCTCTTCGCAATAAATAGAAAATATTTCTTAGAAATCGGGGCGTATGATCCAGGCTTGTTGGTTTGGGGTGGTGAAAATTTCGAACTGAGTTTCAAGATTTGGCAGTGTGGCGGCAGCATTGAGTGGGTTCCGTGTTCCAGGGTTGGGCACGTTTACAGAGCGTTTATGCCCTACTCTTTCGGAAACTTAGCCAAGAACCGTAAGGGTTCCTTGATCACAATTAACTACAAAAGAGTAATAGAAACTTGGTTCGACGAAGAACATAAGGAATATTTCTATACTAGAGAGCCCACGGCGAGGTTTTTGGATATGGGTGATATTAGTGACCAAGTGGCGTTGAAGGAAAAGTTAAAATGTAAGAATTTTGGGTGGTTCATGGAGAATGTGGCTTATGATGTATACGACAAGTTTCCAAAGCTGCCGAAGAATGTGCTATGGGGCATGGTGAAAAATAAGGCGGGAGGCGTCTGTCTGGACACCATGGGGAAGGCTGCGCCGGCATATATTGGTAAGCATACTACTTACTACAATCTTATTTAACACGGTAGTATTGGTTATAGACTTGATTGCACTTAAATCTTTGCTACCCGCTAATGTTTGTCACCATTTGGATTTGATGGTAAATGGTTGAAAGGAAATTAAGACGAAATTCTTGTACAAATTGTACTATTAAAAAGGCGACTCATTACAGTTCTTTTTTTTTCGCCACAGTCAACAAACTCTTGTGTCGATATTTATTTGCTCTACGCTTTATACACTTGGCGTAGGCATATGACGTCCTGCTGGCGTCTGAGACACGTTTAAAAACTAACAAGCTTAATGACTGAGGCATCAAATTGTACTGCAGTAAATGAGATACCAATATTGCTTAATGTGACACTCAATTTGAGCCCAAAGGCATTTAATATGGTCATGTTTTGCCGCGAAATGTTGTCATTGTATCAAGTGAACTTGAACCAAGTGCATTTACGTACAGGTACGTCGTCATGCCACGGCGCGGGCAGCAATCAGCTGTTCCGACTGAACGCGGCGGGCCAGCTCGGCGTGGGCGAGCGCTGCGTGGAGGCCGACAACGACAGCTTACGGCAGTCTATCTGCCGCCTTGGGACCGTTGATGGGCCCTGGAGGTAACTACATGCAATACCTAAATATATATTATACATACTCAAGGACAATTTAAACGGTGCATTGTTATTATCAAACCACGATTAGAATACACTTCGGAAGTACCGTTAGCACAAAAGTACATATAATAAATAAATGTAATTAATTATAAGTCAATCTATGATATCTTCATAGTTTAACTGCAGACACTTATAGATAGTTTTACAAAGAATTGCTTCATCATAATCATTCAGTTCGTATAACAAACAACCCTACCTATTCTTGGTAAATGCTGTGTCATTTTCATGTTTTATAAAAAAAAAAGTCAAAAATATTTGACAAATAAAAAACAAACATGTTACCGAATCGCTGTACGTGCAATTGTACGTGTCGAAAATAAATTTGTATAGTGTACAATATGATTCGTGGTAAAGTATTGAACGGTCGGTGGCGAGAAATAATCTTCAATGTATTAACATATTTTAATAATGAAAATATTAAAACGAAGGTTCTTCTGAAGTCTTTGATGGTCGTTCTAAGTGTTAACGTAATGATTTCTGAGGTAACTATTCCAAAGGATACATTACAGGAAATAATTGGATTTTTTAAATTAGGTAATATTTCCGTGTGGTTGCCAGATTAGAATAGTGCCACTCCATGTCTTCCCGTGGATGTCGTAAGAGGCGACTAAGGGAATAAGGCTTGTACAGTCAACAGCATAAATAAGTGATCATTTATGTACCTTGTCGCTTTCAATCGTTTCACTATTTTGTATATCATTTCAAACATAACGTTAAAGTGACAAGGTACATAAATGATCACTTATTTATGCTGTTGACTGTAGTACTGTTAGGCGATGGGCTTGCCACCTGTCACTAATACCTACACTGGGAAACATCTTAGCCTACTTGTGCAAAATGTGTCTACAGAATTATCAAGAAGTTTTAAGACTTGTTGGTAATTCTTTAGCTCTGCCTACCCCACTCTGGGAATGAAGGCGTGAGTTTATGTATGTGTATGTAGGTAATATAATTTATGTTTTTTTCCAAGGTTTATAACTTCTTCGTACAGAAATAAGTATTTTCATTTATCTGCACACTACCATTGACAATGTCATTTCATGTATTAATTCAGAAACGACATTATGTGCTCAATTGTATTCTAATCGCGGTTTGATAATAAGTACAAAATCTTAGTTATTTATTTGGGGAGAACCAACTACTACAAAAAACATTAGAGGAGAGTTAGGTAGTAACATAAAGCCAATAATAGGATAAACAATATCAATTGAATGTAAATAACTGGCCAGCTGTCGACCTCTATTTCAACTGAAGCTGAGTAACGTTGGGTTCGAGAAAAAAGTGCTTGGTTCAGTAACAGTATATTTTAGGACTTTCTAACCAGTCAATTTAAACTTCAAACCCAGAAATGTTTAATTGATTAACAAAAACGAATGTGAATCTTAACATATGATTGCTGTCTTGAGGAATAGTCGTATTAACTCCGTTATAGTGTGATACGGGTGTCAGCTTTTAGGATCACGTGACGGTCAGCTATTAGGATCCATAAGTTTATCGAATTTCACTTCATCGATTGTATAATTTCATCAAATTTCAAAATAATCTAACGTTATTATCCGACTCAAAAAAAAGGAGGAGGTTCTCGATTCGTCGTGTTTTTTTTTATCTATGTTCCCTGATTACTCAAAGATCACTGGGGCGATATGAAAAAATATTTTTTTGTTCGAAAGGGTATACTTGCTAGTTGGTCCCATTGTCACCACGTCAGGATCTGATGATGGGATCTAGGAGAAATCAAGGGAATTTCTCAAAAATTATAAGCACACCCATAGTGATTTCGGAATTATATATTGTATATTGAGACTCGTGCATTTGCTTTTGAAAAGCACTATATGGTGAAATGGAACTGATGATGAAGACCACAGACGGCCACGGGAACTCCTTAACGGTACCTACTTCAAGGGTGATAAGATATCTCGATTAGGGTAGTTGAGCGACTATGACGATGCACATTTATGTTAACATGACATTCCCGCAGCGTTGCCTGTGGCGAGATTGAAATGTTCTATAGTTTCCCATTACCTAATAAAGAAAATAATAGGTACCTAGGCCCGTGGGCCACATTAGTTGTGTTATTCCTATCTGTTACCACCCACACACTTTTGCTGGCTTACAGTGGAATAAAGTTCAAAGTGGCAACAAAAAAACGTCTTGTGATAACAAATGGGAATAACCCCATTAATTCACATTATAGTGTATACGACATGACATGAAACGAGAATTTTGTTCATGCCATGTTTAAGATATCCTAAAAACATCGTGGTGTCAGGAGAAAATAGCGTTCGATGAAATAATGCAATCGATGAAGTGAAATACGATGAAATGATGAGCTACCGGCCCATAGGTTATCATAATGACAAGGCATGTGTGCGCAGGTACGTCACCGAGCACAGCCACCTGGTGCACCGGCTGCGCGGGCACTGCCTGACGCTGCAGCCGCACTCGCGCGCGCTGGCGCTGGCGCCGTGCGACCCCAACAACACCTACCAGCAGTGGTCCATCACGCACCAGACCCCCTAGCCTCCCCACCCACAATACTAAACCCCCTTCTTAATATTACATCTCTAGGAAATACTAAGGTCCTTGCCGCTTTATTCTCGTTCCTTATATTCAAACCGCGGTTTAGGTACTCAGAGATTAAGTTTGACACTTGATACATCTCAAGTACCGACTAATTCAAATTTTTCCGCTGTTTGAATATTCGAAACGGGCCTGGGCTGTATCCTCCTTTGGCTCTTTGTCCTCGTTTCGCCTTCCTATATTATTTTAATGAGTATCGATACAGCATAAACTGCGTACAGTAGGGACGCGCTGTATGGACAATCCATTTAAAATATATAGGGTGGCAATCTGTTACCCGCTCACTATTCGCCTAATGAGGCCATGGCCTTAGACAGTTTCTGACAGTGGCCATTGGTAGGGTAACAACTCAGTAACTGTCCACTAAAATATGTCATTTGGGTATTTGTACAAAGACACCGTTAGTATAATTACTTAAAATGCTCAAGATTTTATTGTTGGAAATTAATTTAGTTACATTAATATCGTTAGATTAATTGGTAAACTAGGACTTTAAAAATCCTCGCTGTATGGCGGAAAAGGAATGAACTTTTTCCATTTTCACTCGTGATGTATAGATGTAAAAAACATTTATTTCTATACATGGTTTATTCTAAGTATCTATAAACTGGGAGTTTTAATATTGCGGCATATTTTTATAAATGATAAGTCCCTTTAACAGTTTACTTTATTAGCAATATTAATTGAAAAACGTGCTGCTATCGTATAAGAAACCCAACAGGCGGTCGCGACCAAAGACAATGAATTATAGCCACTTTCATTTATAATTCAGAGTTTCTTCCAAATTTGATGTTTTTTCTAGAGAGCAGTAAAGTGAGCTAATATAATGTTAACCAGGTTTAAACCTTATCATTTTAAATGTCGTTTAGTTTACATTTAGGAGACTTAAATTTGGATTAAACTAGTTTTTGGGTATAATTAGTTGATTAGGGTTATGAGTACCTATGTAGCTCGACATTGGTCGAGCGGCTTGTATGATTCCTCTAAAAGTCTAAAACTAAGTGATGTTACTTAAAATTGTGTGTAAACTTTAGTTATTAGGCTTACTTGGCATTACCGACAAGCTAACGTGGCTAACATCATGTAACATGGATTTTCATATCTACAATTATAGAAGCAAATGCACGTACGGGGCAAAACCTCGGCCGAGCCATGGCAAGCTCTAGCCTAAACTTCTACAGTGTATCCAACCTTGAGATTTTTTACGACCAAGTTTCATGTCTTCAATTGAACTTGGATTTTGCTGCTGCAAGTAATTTTCAAATTATAATGCCAATGCATGAGAAAGTACTTACATGTCTAATACTTACATGTATTTATTGTTTCATTAGCCATCTAAAAACTATTTAGTAGCAACACAGTCATGTCATGGCATTATAATTTTTAACATTTTTGCTAGCGGCCTCGTGCCTTTGTAGTATCAAGGGATACAGGTGAATAATTAACGCCATGTTATCTCGAGGATCTTATTGTATTTTGTCTCTTTCGCTTGTTTGTCAATTTCCTATGACAGTTTAAACCTGATGTTAAAGTGAAAAGGTACAAAAGTTAACTGTAAAGTGGAAGTATACAGGATGATCAATCCAAATGTGTCAGTATATGGAATGAAACCAAACGATGTATTTTTAACGATGGGATAAACTACTAGGATCAATTCACGATATTCATCTGTATTCACAATATTTAAATGCGGTGGTTTTTTTTATAGTTTTCGAATTCCCCATACTGACCAATTTAGATTGTATAGTAGACGGAAATGCCGGAGCGGTAAACCTGTGAGCCAGTAAAGTTGAATCAATGAAAGACTATATGCATTTATTGTCACGAATTAGTCGTGACGGAGATTATCGTGGGATATCTATTTTGAAAAGATCAGCCGCCATAACGTAATAATTTTAAATGATGTATTGGAGAATATTTTAAGACGTCGATCTCTTTAATATCGCTATCTTCGAAACTCTACAAATATACAGGGTGACTTCAAATTTGTATTACTAAACACTTGATTATGGCTCAGTTAATGACGGATAGTGAATTCCACTAACTCAGTTGATTACATTTGCCTTTTTTAACTATCGTTTACTTTATAAAGTTAAGTTAGCTATTAAACTAATAATTAAAGTCCTAAAGTGTGGTTATCCTACATTTAATACCTAACTTTCATACCTGTCACTCGATGTTATATAATATCCTACTATATCAATGTTATTTAAGGCTGGTTTACACTTTGTGAAGTAGCAAGTGCAGGTGAGAAGTGATAATTAAACAAGTTTTTACGATGATAAGTGTTAAGAAATCGTTTTCACATTGCTTAGTTGTGCACGTGCCAAGTATGGAACACAATGGAGGACGACCAACGATTAGAATTATGAAATATTTTATAAAGGATAGTCGCGGTCATCGCTTTATAAAACGAAAATGATGTGTTAGTTGAAATGGAGAAACCTTAAAGGTAATGGCAAAAAAAATTATCAGCAGAAGAATTCATTCAGAAGTCGTTCGCATCCGTAATATGCACTTAACAAGCAGATACTGTTTACAGTGTTTAGTTGGGATGTACTGAGAGTGATGTGCGGGGAGTGGTTTTTGACGTGTAAAAGTGCCCGTGCGGCCTACTTACTGAATAAACATCTTTTATCTTTTTTTTTTTACTTAACAGTCAAAAATAGACCAGGCGTCTATTCACTTTACTTCGCACTCGCACTTCGCAACTCGCACTTGTCACTTGACACGATTTTACTAATCACCTTACACCTGCACTTGCTACTTCACAAAGTGTAAACAATCCTTAAACATAAGGGGTAGGGTAACAGCATTAAGCAAAACGAATTGGATAAATATAAACTTGAAAAAAAAACACTTTCAAGTAAATTAGCAGCACGAGACTTCGTAGAGGGGTTAAGTTTACGGAATATGAGTGTAAAACTTTGATTTTGCATTACCAATATGAAGTCACTCTGTAGAATAAAGGCAGTAAGAACATTGTGGAAACCCGCTGTAAAAAGTGATTCCTAAATGTTAGTCTGCGGTTAATAGTCAAAGTGAACTTCCATTTTGACTGCGTTTGTAATGTCCTAAATATTTATAAAATTGTTCATTGAGACGAGAGAATCGCTAGTATGGTTTGCAATTATATCGTATTTATTCTTTTCCCTGTTAGTTTAGAACACGCATCATTGAAGTCCTTTTTATATTAGTCTTCCTCTTGAAGGTGGAACGTAATTTTCGTTTAAAAATGTGCCAATTTCATGGAACTTTGGTACGATTATCGAATTTTCCGTGAAAAATGAGTTAATTACTTACTTGCAACTTTTATAACTAAATTGTACTTAATTATCTACTCTTAATGTTTTTATTTATTTATTTTATCTTTATTGCACAAAAAAATACACTTAATATACAAAAGGCGAACGTAGTTCCGTGTTTATTGTTTAGTTTTTATACGTTGATTAAACTGGACGCGTAAATGAATCTCTATACTAATTTTACTATACCAACGGCAAGATAGACGTCGATCCTGACACAATTGCTGCTATAATATAAATTACTATGTATTTAATGCGTAATACACTAGTTGGATTAAGACATATGAGGAAGTTGTATTTTCTGTAGCTCGTCCAATTATATTTCTTCGGTACGGCGTATCAGCTGGTTACTTTCTCAAACTCGTGTAGATAGGGAGAGTTTAGAAAAAATAAGACCGTTATTTTCTCTCTGAACCTTCCAAAAAAATTGACATTCAAAAATTGACGATAGCCGCTATCTCGTTACTTGAATGAGTCAAGGCGATGCGGATCAACGTGGTGATTTCTGTTTGCTTGCCGAAGTCATTAAGGAAACGATTAGTGCTGGTGCGCTGTAATTGAATTACACTTACTGCGAACTATTCGAGCTTATCTGAGAAGCAAATCAAGCATACTTCAAATTGCTCATATGCAAGGTCTTCTCTTATAGTAAATGTGTCGTTTAGGTTTTTATTATCATAGCAGATACATACAGTCAATAACTGTATGATTTGAGAATGCTAGAAACCTCCTTTCGGAGTTGATAACTTTTGATCGGTACAGTCACCAGCAATAATTATTATCACTCCTTGCTTTGGGGTGTTTAAAAATCACCAATACCAGTGACGTTGATATTTAACGTTCCTTGACGGCAGTTGACGTTTTATTGAAGATTTTTGAGGGTAAAAATGTTTAGGTGATACAGGTTTCAGGGACGAACATTTTTTCTGGCCATATGACCCCGGTCTGAACATTCGATATTTGGAAGGTTATAAATAATATAATTTTAATACATATAATTAGTGCTTGCCTATATTTCTTATGAATCTGCATTGCCTTTATAAGGGAAAGAGTTCAATAGTATTATTTTATTTGTGTGTTGATAATATTTTTGTATATTATGTCTTTGTATTTTGTATCTTTAAAATATATATGATATTGAAAAAAAAATAAGTTGTAGTTACGTGAAATCGGACATTATTGTACGAGATTAATTTTATAATTATTAAAATACCTACGTCAAACAAAAATTTAGCATATTAATGTATACAATCTAAATATATTATAATCTTTATCTAAACTATGAACTGAATTGCACGCAATGACAGATTCAAAATACTATGTAAACTTGAATAGATAGACTCTCCTTCTACTAGGATGTACCTATACTATTGAATATTCTTACGGCTAATTAATTAATTTTAAAAACATATATTGGTACCGTACATCTCATCAAGATGCATGAATTTAAGGATATTTATATTGAGATGTGCAGTGATATACATATTGGACCATTATTGTCCCTAAATTTAAAAATGTAGGATAAAAATGTATAGTTAATTCGGATGCTAACGTGTATTATGAGCAGTGATCGGATTTCACGGTGCAACACTGCGGGATATAGAATAGAAATCTTAATATGGATATGACTAAAATCCCGGGATCTGGTTCGAAAAGAAAATGCGATTGTTGGGATATTTATAAATAGGCATTAGGATAG
This sequence comes from Acleris emargana, assembly GCA_927399475.2. NCBI lineage: Eukaryota > Metazoa > Arthropoda > Insecta > Lepidoptera > Tortricidae > Acleris > Acleris emargana. The sequence goes on along the minus strand of OV656841.1, from coordinate 12,313,248 downwards.
GATTTTAGACGTGTAAAGAAATCGATTAAACATATAAAATATTGAGAAAATAATTGTATGCTATTTCAATTTCATACAAACTAATAAAATATAATATCTGTGTGTAGTGTGGTGAACTGATAATGCGGTACCGTATTATATATTTTATTTATATTCAAACCCAAAGATTATTTGGCAGATCAATTTTAAACAGAGTATAACAAAAACTAACTTTTTAATTTTTTTACATACGTGAATTACTTTTGTCAAAATATTTATTTTACACGTTTAAATTGTATTGAAATTTATTTGAAGTAATAAAATCAGAATAATATTTAACAACATTAGTCCCGGAACCCCGGAGCATATCCATATTAGCATAATGTTTGAGGTCATTCACCCCGTGTTGCACCGGGATATCCGATCATTGATTATGAGTATCTTTAACTTGGGCAATCGTCTCTACATTATCCATTATACTGTGATTCCAGCAGTTTTATATATTTTCACTTGAGATTGTAAATAAATTGATATTTATTGTTGAATGAGTTTAATTAAAAGCTTATAATCACAAAAAATACAAGTAATAATTATATTAAAACTAGAGCAAGTATTATCAGTATTATCACAATTAAAATCATATCTGGTTCAGTCCAACCACATGAACTTACAAGGTTCGAGCTATAGTCGAACAAGTCAAGGCGCGACCGTCCCGCGGGGTTTCCGGGGGCAGGCTAGGTAGCAGGGAGGGGAGGCTTGCGTTACACTGCTGCGCGACGCGGCTGGCCGTCGCCGCACCTCCCCCAAAGCCTGCCATCCCGCAGGATGCACACGAATTTGTTCGACTATAATGGATCAATAATTCCGGTGAATGGTGCCAATATTTTGATACAGTAATTACCTTTATATGAGTTTTGTGATGCATTGCAACAGTACTCATTACAAAATTTGCCTGTATCACAAGAGTCCTCACATTTGCATTTGTTGCATTATTATGTGCACGATAAAAAAGGTTTCATTTTGCTGGAGGTAAGCGGCAACATTTTCCGTTACTCTTGTGATATCCACAAATATTACAATAATGTTAATGTAACATTATATTTAGTTTCCTTCGTCTATGCCTTGCACTATTAGGTATTTAATTCTTAGCCTATACGACAGATTAGAAACCTAATTATCACCATCAACTTATCTGAGAGCCGGCTGTATGCTACTGTTGATACACCGAGCCACTGAAGGGCCTGTATCTACACGTGAGGCTAAACCGTTTGAACACCTTACGTTAAATATAAAAAGTAAACTCATACGCCAAACACGTATGCTATGCTATGCAAATTAAAACTTAATTTATAGGAAACGAAAGTCTCTTAATCTTCAACTTGTGTCGGCCGTGGCGGATGGTGGCACGACTTTCAGATGTCGGCCGGAGCCGACTGTGTCATTCAAGAAGTTAAAGCACGCTTTCCACTCCTAGCGAAACAGTCCGTAGGGACTTGGCTCATCTTGCAAATTTTACACTGTAAATTATTACTGCTTAGTGGTGATGGAAGTACTACTAACTAGTTTATATTTGCTATTTAAAAGGAGACAGTTAGGACTCTGCTCCGCTCGCAGTGTAAACATCTGTCTGTTGCTTTTTATTTGTTGTTACAGACTTTAAGATTTGACACATAAACAAAAAAAGAGGAATTAAAATTTAAAGAAATTAAAATGATTATGCGATGTTTCACCAAGCACCGCTAGGATTGCCTTATTGAGACTAAATAGTAATTGTACATTTTTAATATTAACATATTTCCAGTAGCTATACATTTATTGCTCACCTCTCAAATCACAAGACCAAATAAGTTGTTCCTGCAAAATTATTATCACATACTTATACCTAGTTATAACATCACAGGGTATATCACCTAACTATGGCTGCGTATCCACTTAAAGGTAGTGGAGCGGAGATAAACTCCAATGAATGACTAATTATGATATGATTCTGATCTTGGCGACCGCGCACGATTTGCTGTTTACCATAAATTTATATGGAGGGCTGACTAACCCAAGCATCGGCGACGTGGTCTTCTGACAAGGGGGTTATAAAATGAGGCAGCTCAGTCCCTTACACTCGTCCTTAACTGAATTGCTTAGCCATGTCATGGTAACCCACAGGTCGCTTGCGTCCGTCTGTGCCTCGTATAAATTTATAGCTAACTTATCGGAATATTCGGAATCATACCTTAAAATAGTTCCAACTGTCTGCTTGTTCTCTTCGCGTCTCAACTCGACGTCTGCATTCGTCTTCGCTCCTCTCGACTCTTTTTCGATTTACTGTCATTAGGTACAAATGGAAAATCGTCCACGTGAAATAACCATTCTGAAGTTGGGCCAAAAGTAATAATGTCCAAAGACAATTCAGTCAAAATGTAATTATGCTGAAAAATATATATGACCAAATTTGTTTTCCTTGTAAAGCCCGAATGGAATTTTGTCCATTAAATATGCACCAAGTGAATGTAGTCTTATATGAATTAAGGCCAAAATACAAATTATTGTACCTACTGATATAATTCAGGGAGGGGGGGGGGGGGGGATTGATGATTCAATGGGACATATTTACAATTGGATTTTTTTCTGAGTGTACGTAAATACAAATGGACATGTATTTTTGGACCTATATCTTATTTGTCAATTTTACTTAGGGACATAATTCTATTTTCAACATTATTCTGGTTAGACAATTTTCCTTTAGGATGTATTTCAAATTGTCATTTTTCTAATTGGACGAATTCACAGACATTTGTACCTAATGACAGTAAATCTCTTTTTCGTTTAAGTGGATACGCACCCTTATGCTTATAACACAATGGCACGAATACGAAACGGAATCGAACCGAAACTGAAACACTACACGACGCTAGTAAAGCGATAAAGTGTAATTCAGATTAAAATATTTCGGCTCGCCTCCGTATCGCATACGCGGCAGTGTGCTACACTCGTCATTAGGACGTTCTCGGAGCATTACCTAGTAACGGGCCATTGAACAAGACTGAATCCGCTCCGTGACCGCCCTATACAAACAAATATAAACAATAAACAGACTAGCATTATGACAGTTCCGACAGCCAAAATTTACATCTATGATAAAAGCAGGCGAGTAGAAAAATATAAGCAATGTTTGTTATTTCAAAAGATAACATCTTTGTTCGATCTTTTTAGCATTGACGCTTTCATAAATATTACGTCTTTGTTTAGTCATTCCATTTCGACACTTACATTGCGCGAAAGAAGCGATTTTTTTTTACACTAGTTAAAAATTAAAATGTACATAAATATCCCAGTATTAATCTTGCTTTTATCACAAACAAGTCATTTAAAAATCACGATAAATGAGGACTAGTTAAATATCAACATTAGTACATAATGGAACATTAAATAATAGGAATTTTAATTATAGGCCATATAGGTATGGATATCCATTAGAGACTAGTAAATCCACAAATTTTAGTTATTTAACTAAATAATAGCATTCATTATTAAACACACTGATACCCACATAGGGGTAGGTACGCGGCAACCGCGTGTTATATAGGACGACAACTTTTTTGGAAATTATTTATACATTTAGTCAGTTCACCAAACACGCTCTAATATACCTACGTCCAATCTGTATTACGGAGCATCACTTGAGAACGACTCGACAGTTTTGCCTGTTTTTTTTTTGTTGCCTGGCACAGGCTAGTTTTGTGCAAACATCGAATAATCTTGCGCTGGAAATGGAAGGTACATTATATCCCCGTCATCGTCATCGCATTCATCAGGCATGGGAATTCTGTTCCGTTGCACAACTGATTTCATCCAATAAATTCGGTGTCTCAAGTCCTGGAAACAATTATAAACTTATTAATGCATACATTAGAGTTAATAATAAAGTAGGTAAATATGAATAAGTAAAATAATTCCGTTAGTAGGTATAGTAGGCTGCTCTGAGGCGGAGACAAGCGAAGCTGTGCCAACATTAGCCAAAAAAAGGCGCATGCGCGGACACGTCGAGGGGGCGCGCTCGTTAATTTAGATTCTATTGGTCAATATTGGCACGGCTCAGTGGAGCCGCAGCCTAATGGTAATGTAATGACTGTTTGGGTTTTCAACCAGTCTTGATATTTGATTGTCAAACCTGTACCTAATCAAATCAATTTAAATACGTTACATGTTACTTAAGTAATTAAGATAAAAATTGCTCTTACCGGGGATCGAACCTGGAAAGGCAAAGTTCTGTTCTTCCAACAAGGTTAACCGCGTCATTTCAATATTAGGTTATTGTTTAAAATGCACCGTTTAATAAGTAGCCAACAGGATAATGGTGTATTTAATAGTGTGATTTATAGGTTATATTTACCATTTGTTTAATCTGACTCATCTCTTGACTTGGTGCACGCCTCATCCTTTCAATGTCGATTTCCTTTTGAAGTTCACTACGTAAAGAAGTAGCTTCTGTAAGCGGTTTCTAAAATAATAAAAGAACCATAAATAATGCAAATCCTTATTAACGAAAGGATCGTCAAAAACATTTTTTCGGATAAGTATTTAACACATGTTGGTGTTGTGTACATTAAGTCACTAATATCTACCTGTATTTACCTAGAGGTCCCAAACCAATCTGTATACAAACGACCATTTGGTTCATGTACTTAAACAACCTAACATGGTCTTACGCTCAACTTTTCTTTGTAGCTCATTGCCATGGTGACGTCTCCTGGGTCACTCTTTAAAACTATGATTTCAAAGGATATAAGTCCACTAAAAAACTGTTTTATTGGCAATTACACACCCATTCTTTTATGGCCTTTTTCCTGAGTGTCCTCGAAGTATATATTATAAGATTTTTTCTAAGAAACTCTCACTGTTGTCTCCTGGCTTACGGGACAGAATAACAACAACAAAAAGTTGATCCACCCACCTATTAAAACATTACCCTGTACATACCTAACGCTTGATTTTGGACCTCTAAATGCAGGACACCACACACGTGTATACGGCTATATCTATAGCCCTCGCGTCAATATACACTGGGACCAACGGGGCTTGCCACACACTTTATTATTGGTGACATAATAGGAGTAATAAAATAGCTATGTAAAAAAATCGACAATTCGACAACTATGTATACTGTTGACTAATTATGTATTCTAAGTCTGTCTAGTAGTATAATATATCTTCACACGACATACTATCAAGCGGATATTAGTGGTGTTTTAACAAAAACTTAAACAACCGTTGAACACCCGTTTAGTAAATTTCAATCCATAGAAAACTATTACTTACATGTGTAAGGAGTGTCTAAGTTTTTTTGTAATAACACCGCTTCAGTTTTTGACGTTGACTGTACAAGCCGAGAGCTAAGCTAAGGAAGAACTACGTCAATTTGCGTAAGATTGTGCATTTACATAAAGGATACTTGCCTCGAGCATCTCGCAACAGCGGACCCCTATTTCGCGCCGTTTAAATTGGTAAGTTAGATCGGAAGCAGTCATTTCGTGCTCCTTCTGTCTTTCCGCAAGTTCTAAGCGCACGCATTTCGTTTCTCTATCCCTCTCCTTCACTGAAATTGTAACACAATCAAGTAAAAAGATTGAACATAGTTATATAAGTAGGTATCTACGGTCGAGCTCTTAAGTAGCTGTAACCTTGTCGCAGCCATTGGTAATTCTAAATACAAACATTCTCATTTAGGGCCTGTACACATAACTGCGATGCGATGCGATGCGACGCCGCGATTATACGGATTTATACGGAAATTTCGCAGATATTTGCGATGCGATGCGAATTCGCAGTTATGTGTACAGGCCCTTAAGTAGGGTACTGCGACAAGGTATCTACTTAAAGGACAATGGGCAAAATGTCCCCACCCACCAACAGAAACGAAACATATCTCATTTGATAGATCTTGGCAACCTGATGATTTTTTACTATGACGACGATCGTCCTATGTATGGGGTTTTCTTGGAAAACCATTATCATATCGTATGGAATTGGTTTAAAAATGAACACATTCTTGCATTGCATGACTCTTGAAAGGTTTTTTCATAGAAAAAGTCCCATCGATTTAGCTACTAAAATAGTTATTTTGTCTTGTTTTGGGTCCTAACGAACATATAAACAAGCATCCCGTGACTGTTGGAGGGGGGGGACGGGGTCCATACAAAATTGCCCATCACCCTTTAGAGCTATTTATGACTTGCACTGAACTGTAAGTCATAAATACGAAGTCCTAATACGAAGAAGGCAGCCAACCGCATAGGTAGTAACAATTTAAGATTTTTAATTTATTTTTGTTACCATTAGAGCCTAGAATGCTTCGATTACTACGTTGCAGTTAGCCGCCTTTGGTATCACACACAGCAGTGTAGGTTCCTATAAGATTTTGTTTTACTCAGTCACTGCAGTTTAATGCGGCGTGATGGTGGTGGCCATTACAAGATATTGTCATTCCATCTGTCACCACGTCATAACTTAAATTTACTTGCATTTTTTTGCCATTACGAGCGACGGGCGACTGGGTGGCAAACGTAAAAAAACAAATAACATAATTATCTACGTAGGTATAGGATCTTCGCCACTGTTTTGAGATGGCTTTTTAGTATGGGAACGCGCCCCTCGCTCTGTGCGCTTGCGGCTTTAACCTTTTTTAACGCCGTACGTAAAATACAAAATGCGTCACTCACACGCCAAACATCATAACTAACCACTAAAGACATCCATTATCGCTAATTAACTGATGACAAAAAATAAACGTTATAGTTCAATTAATTAATTGACATTAGAAAACTTGCTATGCTACGCAAATTACAACTTAATCCATACGAAACAAAGTCTATTTTAATATCTAACTTGTGTCGGCTGTGGCCGACGGTGGCGTCAGTGGCACGACTTTCAGTTGTCGGCCAGAGCCGACTGTGGCTTTCAAAAGGTTAAAGGGCATTACAGATTAAACAGTTTAACCTGCCAGTCCTAAGTCTGTCAGTCCAAATTCCCTGAGGACTGTAGCTGTCGAAAAAAACCATACAAATTTAGCTTAGGGCGATAAAGTTTTTCACCCCCTAATCAAGTCCGATTTTCACGATTTTTGAATATCTTGTAATCGTTCTAAAAAACTATAAGTTTGTACGTTTCCGATTTATAAATAAAAAAATGTTGTTAAGCAAAACGTACACACGTAAAATAGTCTTTCATTAACATCTACAACAAATTCAAAAATCGAACTTGGCATGGGAAGAGAAACGTTAACGCATTTTGTATGGACATTTATAGGTTTACAATTCTCTTATGAGGAACTGATGGTCTGTGTCTCAACTCAATACGCTAAACTGACACACTTTTCTTTAGACATACCCTATAATCTGTGAACTGACGGGCCTATATCGGCCGGCGGACTGTGAGTCTGTGTTGCCAAATCTAATATATAAAATTTCCATGTCACAATGTTAGTTACCGTACTCCTCCGAAACGGCTTGACCGATTCTTATGAAATTTTATATGCATATTCAGTAGATCTGAGAATCGGACATCTATTTTTCATCCCCCTAAATGTTAAGGGTGGTCCGCCCCTAAATTTTACATACATGGCAAAACAACGTTGGCCGGGTCAGCTAGTAATTAATAAATTCAGACTTACGTATTTCATCCCACTGACGCTTAACCTCGATCTCTCGCTGGAGAATTTGCTGTAGCGGCGTCGGAGGACTCGACGGCTCTAAAAGTGTCTCCTGAAACAAATAAGGCAGGTTTTAAAGAGAAAACTACGCAGTTAGCCTAGTTGGTAGTGACCCTACCCTACGTCTACCTTAGCCTACGTACGATCCCACCGGTGTCCCGGGTTCGATCCCGGTAAAGGATTTTATGATGATGTGTTTTGTATTTGATCAGGAGTCTTAGATTTGTTATATATTGTTATTCTAAGTATCAACTACTCTATAAAAAAAGAAAATAGTTGCCTAATGCCTGGCTATAAATACCAACAAGCATAGACTTCATTTCGGGGTTAGATCAATCTGTGTGAGATCAACTGGAACATTATGTCAAAATTTGGTACATTAAGCTTCAGCAGCTTTAAATATGCCTATGCGCTATATTTGTCTGGATGTTCAAAGAAAAAATTGTAATAATCTGACCGTTTTTTGATCTTTATTTAGACCCTTAAAATGACAGATTGGTATTGACAGAAGTTGGTATTATTATTCATACCTTCCTACTTAAATTAAGTAAGTTTATTTATCATAAAGGTGTTACAAAAAATATTTTGATAGGGACCAATCTGCTAAACATATTAGTGAATTACAATTTAATACATTTAATCACAAATTGCACTAAAAAAAAACCCGAAGCAGCACAGTTAAGTAAGAAATTACCTGACGACTAATATCACCTATTTAGGTACCTTTGCCCCCACGGTGCTATCCGGTTCGCAGTAGTCACATTCCACGTTTATAACTTCCATTGCACTTGAACCTTAAACCACGAATTTAATATCACACTAAAGTTCACAAAACTTGACTGTAACTTATAAAAAGGTTTGATAACAACGCAGCAATGTTCGTTGTTAGCCGCAGCTCTTCTTCTTCTTCTTTTTTCTTTATGGCTGGCGTTCCACAGTGATTTCGCCAATGTCAAGTATGGTGTAGCCGCACCTCAATTGTGTCAAAAAACGCCGGCCGAGCCTTTTTATAATTTTGGAAGGGTGGGGTAGGCCATTAGGACAATGTTGCTCTCTAGTTATACAATTATCGCACGTATGCGTTGCACTTTAACATGCTTTTGGCATGTCCACTGCAGAAAAGACCCAGGTAGGTGGGAAAATTCTTTCTGCGGACTACCTGCCTGAAGTGTAGCGTTAGGTCGACCAGATATGGACCAGACAGGGTGACGCCACCAGTGACGAGATAAAATTATAGAGGTTAGGTAGCTTTTCTTACTAGAGTACAAAGACCAAACCTAAAGACAAATTTAACTCAAAATACCTCCTGTTATTTTTAACAATGTGATTAATTTGGCATGTCAATTATCAATTAATTAATTGAACTGTAACGTTTATTTTTTTGTCATCAGTTAATTGGCGATAATGGATGTCTTTAGTGAGTGACACTGTTAATTATTGTAATTTTAACAAAGACTTCTCGTTTACCTATTTGTTAAGTATGGCGCCTGTACAGCACTCTAGGTTTTTTTTAAATATTTATAAATGTATATGTAAGTACCGCATATCATTGGCATAAATGGCATAATAGTCTAAAAGACATTGTAGGGTAGGTACTTAGCTAAATATGTGAATAATCTCATCATTTACCTACACAGGAACAGAGAATCAACTTTCTGACTAACAGGCAGAATACCATAGGACACCTACAGACCATACGGTGTATAACTCCGGGAGAGATGGACCAACGCGAGGGACGGACCGCAGAAATATCTAAAACACCACAAAAACATTTGTGGCAGGAAGTACATTAGCACAAGCAACAAAGGCAATCGCTGAAGGAATGGGTGTCAACGAAGTAGCGAAATAATTTGGTACTTATACCAAAAACAACGCTTAAGTTAAGAATAAAATAGAAAAAAAACTTACTCTAGAATAGATACCTACTCTGAAATAGGTACTTAAGTAATAATTTAGCGATTTACATATTTACTCCACCTAAATGTATTTGTTTTTTAAATAAGTAGTCTGTTTTTCTTAACTTAACAAATTATATTTGTTTAGTACATCTTTCCCAACTGTTGTCCGACTCACTCGTGAAGTGGGACGGGTGGACTGAGGCTAACTTTTTTCGTATAAAACTTATTTAAGTTATAAGATTTTCATATACATTTTTTAAATGTTGTTTTTTACTAATAGAAATATTGATATAATACTAGAAATTCGCGCTTTATTTACCATGGACAAAAAATGCATTTTTTTTATAACAAACAACAGGTTATACTTGTAAGTATATTATTTTCTGTGACTGTGAATAAAAAAAATATTAAACATCTGGGTGCACCTTATAGTTACTATGAAGGAGTGTAATTACCCTGGAACGTCCGTGGACTTTTTTGTGCGATAATTTAATTAGGTAAAATGGAGCAACAAAAAAGAAGTTATTATAACTGTTCAGTGGACGGTTGCTTAAATTCCACTTTAAACGGTGAATTGTCCTTTTTCAAGCCAGTGGCTTCAGAGGTAAGTAGGTATCTGCTTGTATTTCAATGGTTCGTTTTAAACTTACACAGAAGAGTTAGGTAGGTAAGCGCACCCGCCCCGGCGGCCCCCGAAGAATATATCTAAGATCGATTTAAATAATAGTTTCCTATTTTGAATCAGTATAAACGAAGTAGGTAAGTACTTAACTATATTTTTGTAAGGTAAATTCACGCCACCTTACGTAAGTTGAAAACATGTTTTTTTGTTTGTGTAGATATTGTGTTATTTTTAGTGTCTTTTGATAGGTTTAGGTCTAAAACGTATAATGGTAATGGAAATTGTGTAACTAGGGTAATCCGTTTAGAAGTTATAAGGAATTTTCGATAATGAAAATTTACAAACGTAAAATTTTGTATGTTTCTGCTCTGTAAACTTTTTGTATTGTAATACCTAGTAGTAGGTTTATTGTTTTGTTTTGTAGGATAAGTTTTTTGCTATTACGGGCTATAGGTAGGTACTGCGGGTTTGGATTAGCCCCTCCAGTCACCCCCTCCACTTTAATATTAATTCGTCTGGTCGGTTATTTTTGAAGTTACCTACGGTATTTTTAGGGTTTCGTACCCAAAGGGTTAAAACTGGACCCTATTGCTAAGACTCCGCTGTCCGTCTGTCCGTCTGTCTGTCACAAAGCATCTCACAACAATAAATCAAACGACTAGATACGAGTGCTACTACCGCGATAGTTTTTTGTGCATAAGCCATAGTTGACAACCCTAGAGCGACCGCCGAGCGTAGGTATGAAAAGTGAAGTACATAAACGTGATTTACTTCTGTACTTATCTGTTCTGTGTTCCGGGCGCCGCCAAGGTCACACCACGCGCCTCAGCACGCGTGGACTTTCTAACGAACCCCCGGAACCCCGATGGATATCCATATTGTAAACTGGTGTCCAATCACTTGCGAAACAACATATCATTTTGCAAAACTCTTTTTTTCCGAAACGGCAAAATAATATGTTTGTGAAATTAATCAGTTTGTGAAAAGATTTTTAGCTAATGATGGTAAACCTTATTACTATTACGAACGATTAACAACATTTTACGCAGGAGTTCCATACTGTCGAGCTAGACTATTTTACTTAATAACCCCCGACAATAAATGACACACAACTTTGTGGTCGGGGGTTATATGTAGTGTTTGAGGCCTACGTGTGGCCGTCTGCCGGTCCGTGCGGCTACACGTAGCTAACTCCCGAACGGGGGAATCTAGCCTAGTTTAATTGAGAAATATTTAGGTCTTCCTACTAGCTAGGTTTAATGGTTTAATGTAAATTGGTTACGTTAGGTTTTTCAAGAACTACAAATATATGAAGTTATTTTAGTTATTAAGTATACATAGTTAAACACCGTTTCAAACGCATCAACCCTTTCAATATTTTTTTGAAGGAACATTGGCTTACCTTTATGTTATTTTAAACATACGTATATACGTACCTACGCCTTCATTCCCAGAGTAGGGCAGGCAGAGGTACAGAATTACCAATAACTCTAAAAAAATATTGATAATTCTAGTAACCACATTTTACACAATTAGACGTTTAGTATTAGATTATAGACTATTAGTATTAGTGACAGGTTGCATGCCCAATATGCCCATCGCCTAACAGTACTAAAATCCGTTATTCCCTTAGTCGCCGCTTACAACATCCACGGGAAGACATAGAGTGGCACTATTCTAACCCGGCAACCACACGGGTTGTATTATTTACTTACATGATTGTTGGTTGTTGATGATGCGGTTAGCCTTAGCCTAGAAATATACAACCATGGTTACGGTTCGTCGCAGTACGACCAAGCTCGAGACACGCTAGATCATGTAGTTTATAGACGAAATCAGAGACGAAGAATATAGAGATGAGACGAAGGCTTTTACGTAAAATTCAGACGTAACGTTCAGACCGCGGGAAACTTACTATTAGTTGCATTTACACGTACGGTTCGGAACGAAGATTGGAACAGGGCGCGTGGCGTTTCCCGCGGCCCGAACGTTACGTGTAGAGACTGCTTTAGTTAGTCACCAGCAATAATATTATTGTCTAACTCAGGCTCAAAAATCTGATACGATCTTATAATAATAGAAACGTGTCAGATATTTTAAAGACCAATGTTGGATACCTACCTACTCCTTTGCCCGCGGCATCCACTAAGATCACCTGAGTGGATCACCCAGGTGATTATATTGGACGAATTTGTCCTTTAAAATCCCCCAGGTGATTCAACTGGACGCTATGTCCAGGAGGATCCCCTAGGTGATTTTAGTGGACAGATATATATCCAGTAGGATCCCCCAGAAAATAATATGACTTCGCAGGTGATTCTAGTTGACAAACATGTCCAATTAGATCATCTAGGTGATTCAATTGGATTACGTTGTACATTACGATCACCCAGGTGATTTAAATGGACTGCTACATCCAGAACGATCACTCAGGTGATTCAAATGGACGTAAACATCTAGCACGCTCCCTTGGGTGATTTTTGTGGACTACTACGTTCAGAAGGATCAACCAGGTGATCACAGTGGATATATTTGTTCGCTAAAATCACCTGGGTGATCTTGCTGGAAATCTCTAGGAATAGGGATTTTGACTCACAAGCTTGATTGTTACTTTTACATTCTGTTTAAGATTAAATAACTATTAACTGTACGTTTTTTAAATCAAAACTCGTTTGCAGAAATGTTGTGGTTATAGTATGTCAAACAGTACTGATTTGTTTATATCTTTTATCATTTCTATTGACCCCGACTTTACATCTAATTACGTTGAGGTATTATTTACAATACGATAACTACACAGATGCATGGACATTGAAAGTATTAAAATGAGGTTACTTGACTTTCAATAGTATCTAATGAAAAAATGGTCATATATTGTTTAGGCAAATACGTAAAGATTAACCATTATTTTCATCTTAGAAAAAAAACATACATACATCTTTTGTATTCGACTGCATTTAGGTGATTTTAGCGAACAAATATATCCACTGTGATCACCTGGTTGATCCTTCTGAACGTAGTAGTCCACAAAAATCACCCAAGGGAGCGTGCTAGATGTTTACGTCCATTTGAATCACCTGAGTGATCGTTCTGGATGTAGCAGTCCATTTAAATCACCTGGGTGATCGTAATGTACAACGTAATCCAATTGAATCACCTAGATGATCTAATTGGACATGTTTGTCAACTAGAATCACCTGCGAAGTCATATTATTTTCTGGGGGATCCTACTGGATATATATCTGTCCACTAAAATCACCTAGGGGATCCTCCTGGACATAGCGTCCAGTTGAATCACCTGGGGGATTTTAAAGGACAAATTCGTCCAATATAATCACCTGGGTGATCCACTCAGGTGATCTTAGTGGATGCCGCGCCTTTGCCGGTCACTGTACCAACACTTGTGTTGTTAATAGGTGGACTAAACTGACAGTTCATGTAAATTAATTTAAATAGTAGCCGTCAAAACTTAAAATTGTTGAACCAAATATACATTTATGTTAACTTGTATAGGTAGCTGAAAAAAATCCAACTTTTGCCAAAAGAGCGAATCAAGAACTATCTGTTTATTTAATCAAGGTAAATAAATAAATAGGACTAACGTTTGAGATTTAGTAAAGCAGTGGAAACCTGACTTTTTAATACGACAAGGCAGGTATAAATCTTGTGAGTAAATTATTTCGACTCCTCCCTATAAACACCACGTTTTCTATCTGAGAAGTTGGCGCACGGCGCTAGGGCCATAATTAGACCGGATTATTTTTTTACTGCACCATTGTTTGCCATTTGCAAACGTTTTACTGCGAACGGGCCGGTGGGATCCCTTCCTAGAAAACGCAAATATTTAAAATAAATGGAATACGTAACTATTTTAACACACCTGGTAAGTATTAGCGGCGTTAAGTATGAATAGATAAAGGTAAAATTACTATCGGCAAACTCACATAGGTCCTTTAAGTAACTTTTTTTACAAAAAACCCTTCGGTCAGGATTAAGGATAAAAGACGCATTTATCTATTTTAAAACGGATGGTGTAGTTGTTTACATGAACGGTGGTAGGTAGGGGAAGTCCGGGAGAGGTGAACCCCACTTTAAATAAACGTGCTTAATTTTTTATATATTAGTCGTAGCATCTTGTAATTGGGCCCATGTGTGTCAAATATAGTTAGGTATAATTTGATATTATTACATTGTTGATTAAGTTAATATATATATTTTTTTTTTATTTTTTTTTAAAAACTGGAAAGTGGTTCAAATCTCCCACCCCTACGGGTGAGTTGACCAGGGCGTGAGGGAGACTCGACCATACGTTTGTCAAAAAAGAAAAACATTAAAAAACGGTTGTTTGATTAAAAATATTTAATATAAAACACAACCAAACTTAAAAATGAGTCTCTTTAACATAATGTAATGAACATTTCACATTATTAAAACATTTTTTGGCCTATAAACCTTAGCGATCAATAGTTCGAAATTATTATCTGGCTTCTAACAGAAAACTAGTCAACTTTTAAACAATAATGGCACATCAGGAATCACTTATGATTATGCACACCAATAACATATAAAGCTAATATTATAAGAGGGTCTTTCTTACAAATGTAGCTTATCAATAATCAACAGCATGAAGCCATTTTTTGGCTTTAAAAAAATTTGTTGGCAAAAAATGATACTTCTAATAGAAATTGCCTTTAAATAATATTTGCAAATGAGAAAAAATAATTGGCACATCAGGAATCACTTATGATTATGCACACCAATAACATATAAAGCTAATATTATAAGAGGGTCTTTCTTACAAATGTAGCTTATCAATAATCAACAGCATGAAGCCTGAAGAAACATGCTCCGTTTTGAATTTCTTGTAGGGCATTTTCGAGTTCCCGTTTTGTGATTTGACGGCGGGTAGAATTTTCCTTTGCATTGTATTGAAAAAGCATTTTTTACTAAAAAAAAAAAAACAAAGATATGAAAATTTAATAATGATTAACTAAAGATAGGGCGGGAGATTCGAACCACTGGTCATGTTTCCCTACCACCGGAGTGGTCAAGTCTCCCGCTACGACCTTGCCTCACCAAAGTGATGTTTTATTTAAACAATTGCAACAGTTAACTAAAACACTCTAAACTCCACAATACTACATTAAACCATTAATACAATGTGATACTAAAACAGTTCTTACCTCCAAAACTGTTGATATTGCAATTGAATGCAAATAATATTAATTTTTCACTTTTTAGTCGCAACAACACGTTTACCTCGCTCAACGCCGAACCATACTAATGGCGGCCAATATGGCGCCGTCGCAGCCGCCGCCATTGTACAAGCGTCGTTCGAGCGGGCAACAGCGCCGATAGCGCGAAATTTGAATTAGATATTTGAAATGGTTCAAGTCTCCTACCTGGTCAGGTCTCCCGGTTTTCCCCTACAAGTTAAAAAAATAGAACTTATGGAGGAAAATTTGATTTTGTACGAGTATTAGAATGACCAGGGGTTGTAGGGGGGGTAGGTATTCCCTTGAGCAAATCTCAGATCAAGGGTTATCGACGGGAAAAAAACGCACTTGTTAGCTTTGAGACATACTATTTTCTAATCATCCAATCACGATTGGGGTATAATTACTAATTCCAGACTTAAAAACTTAATTGCCATACAAACTTGTTTTTCTTATGAAACTTTATTAGCTAGAACCACCCGTAGCCCACAGCGTAAAGGAAATTTTGCCATATTTTTTTTACATAATCTTAAACTACACTCGGCGTCAAAAAAATCGCACCTTTTGCAATTTTGACTTCAAGCAGTTACAAACCCTATTTCATCTAAGGTAAGGTGGGGCCTCATTTTAAAGGTTACTTAATCCTCTATTGAAATAAAAATGTGATATTCATTAATAAGTGTATAAAAAAATCAATTTTCATGAAAAACTAAAAAACATTCACGTAAAATTTACATAAGTTGAAAGCAATAAAATTAAAAAATACAGCAAAACAAATTCTTAAAACTAAATTTAAAACCTAGTGTTGCCTCCCCTAGCCCTAATTACCGCCTCCATGCGCCAACAAAATGGTAAGTAATGGGATAGACGAGAAAAAAAAACAACCCCACATTACGTGTAGGGGTGGTATTTTATTTTTTTCAAAATCCTATTTTAGGTACCTCTTTGTTGGCGTGACTAATAGGTATGTATATTCATGCCAAATTATAGCTTTCTAGTACTAAGAGTCTCTGAGCTAGGCTGCGGACGAACGGACGGACGGACGGACATGGCGAAACTTTAAGGGTTCCTAGTTTGACTACGGAACCCTAAAAAATGGAAGTGTGTTTCTAACTGGTTTCTAATCCATAGTAAACCTATTTTTAACCGACATCAAAATATGAGGAGAGATACATTCCCCTGTATGTATTTTTTTATGTAGGTATGTTCACCGATTTCTCTCATCTTCTTGTGTTTCGTCTTGAACTTTGACCACAGTTAGTTTTTTTTTCCAATAAGAGGATAATTTTGCTCATATCTCACCTACGCGTGTCATATATTTTTGAGCCTAATATTAGAAAATTGAATATTGATTTATCTTGGAAGGTGATTTTAACCTCGAATTGACTTTAAATTTTGCTCTCTAATGAAATTGAGACTATACAGTATTGGTGGCGCTATCAAGGTGATGATGGAGACGGAAGGTGACCATAGGAACTCTTCAATGGCTTAGGTATAGTAGAATTGTCGAGTTTGGATTCGTTTAACTCATCTTTTAATAACCAGTTTATCAACACTTTTACAATCGCATCGGCCACAAGTGTAAAGTTATATTATAAAGATTTGAACTGATTGCTTTATTTGCCATTGCCGTCGCTATAGTATTGATGTCATTTATTCCTTAAAGTAATATAAACCTTTATAAAGTAGCGTAGGTATGTCATATTCTTTTTTAAATTTTCCTGTAGATTAAGCAATTAAAAAAGCCATTCTAAACATCAAAAACCTGATTTTGAAAAGACATTTATTAAGGTTATGAAGTTTTAGCACGAAAAATAAATCCTTTCCTCCGATTTGACGTAAAAGAGAGAAAAACAAACCTTTATAATATCTAAATTATTTCCTGCTTGTATGTAAACATGAAGAAAGCATCTGTGGTTTAAATAAAAGAAATTTGTTTTCCGTTAATAAAATGCTTTATTATAACAATTTTTCAATCTAATAAATGCTACCTATTTTGAGTACTTACAGTAGATTAACTAAGCAGTTTTAAAAATTAGATTAGTAGGTACAAAGAGCGCGTTTATAAAACAAAACAGTTGATAAGCAATTGCATTAAGCTCATTTTTACAATTCGCAAAAATAGTCCGAGAAGATAGTAGGTAGATGTGAGACAGTGAGTTAATGTTTTAGAATACAATAAGAAATATTACTTTCCTTTTACATTAAATTTTATTACTATGAGGAATTTAATGCTTTCCTGATTTTAAACATATAAATATTACTAGACAATCGTGAAGAGCAGCCTAAAAAACATGTGCTGGCAATGTTGCAGTTTTTTGTTGTTCTTGATTGCTAAAGTGTAATCGAGTAAAACTATCAAATTCTATAGTCTATTAACTCTGTACATCAGGTATAGTTAAATGTGCGCAATGCAACATTTTGTAGTGATCTTTAAAGATAATAACTACCACATTTTTTAATTTTGCGTAAATCTACAATTGTAGGTTGCATCATGTTATGACAAAATATTGCATTACACATTTAAATACACGGCATACACAGGGTTAATACTTTTGTGAATTTCACTCAATTTCATTTTGATACTAAAAATATAAATAATGAGACGCCAGCACATCTTCTGTGTAAGACCTCTCAAGTCTAGATCTCATTCCTTGGGTATTTTGGACCAGTATTGGCTCCAATCGGTCACGCGCTGGGATGCATTTAATACGGACCAATTGGGAGACGGGACATCGGGCGCCAGCCAGTTAAAGTCAGCCAAGCGGTCCCAGTTGTTACACTTTTTGTCTAAAGATGACATATTGAAATGTTTCTCCAAATCCTCATAATCCAAGTTGTAAGGCGCCGTCCGCACCTCTGAGCAGTCTTCTACAATCCCTTTACTTGTTACATGCAAGTAAACGTCACACTTTGTCGACGTGTGCATTCTGAGTTGCTGGCAAGCCACAATGATCCTACAGTTTGTGCACTTATCGAGGAAAACGGAGGATGTAACAGGCCCAGAAAGTATTGTGCAGTTGTTTAAGTCAGTCATATGCAATGTCCCCATTACACCTTTTAAACAGACCGTGCAATTCTTAAGGTTACGGAGTGTAACATCTCGCTGGAACAAATCCTCATTATCAAATGCTAGTATTTCATTTTCTTTTGAATCAAATCCAAACAGTTTTTCATCCCATTTGCTTTCAATTTTACCTGCCCCGTCGTTTTCGTCCACCGAGCTCTGTTTTGGAATGTCAGATTTAGGCAACTTCTTTCTCGTGAAACCAAACTTCTTGCGCGGAATATACCTATCCTCCAACTCGTAGCATTTAGTTAGTAAATTTTGAACGATACCTAAATATTTACGCATGTTGAACTCTTTTAAGAATAAGGCTGATGTTATGACATACTTTTGAAGCTCATTTAGCTCCTTTTTGATATTGTCAAATTGAGATGGAAGAACCTTGAGTTCTAGTGTTGGAACTGCAGACAATAAGTCCTCAACATACTCAGATTTAATTTTAAATGCCCCAGAGAAGTATTCTTCATTTTCATCACAAGCATCTACTTCTTCCTTTGCTTTGTGAGCCTTATGCAGTTTATCCAGCCGCTGTGCATCTCTCCTACTTAATCTCTCTAATACTGTATTTTTGTCACTCATTTTTACTTTTTAAGAAGTTCTTCTAGTTTCTTACTGAAATCTGAATTCTGATTTTGTGCGTCTCTTAACACTTTTACTGTTGCAATGGCCTGTTTTCTTGAGTCCAAGTGTTTTGACTCCTCGTCATACTGTTGGCAAAAAAAACTCTCATTAAATTACAGATCAAATTTACAGGTAGCATATTAATTCGAAAATGTTAATGCTCGAAAAAGTATCATGATGGGTCAAACCTTGATTAATTAGAAACAATGTTTACCAATGATTGAAAATGATTTTTAGTTGAAAATACACATGGATTACTATCTTGAAAGTACTGAGTCACATATTATTCATGGCACTAAGCTGTTTTTTAACCAGGTCTACTAAGTAAAATTTATTTAGTTTTTATTACAACACAAAAAATATCAAACGCACAACTGGTGAGATTATGTTACCAACTTACTAAGTAGGTGTCAGTGAAAAACAAAAACCGAAATGGACTGTTATGACATTAAGAATTTAGAAAAGGATCTTAAAAATTACAAACAATGTATGAAGGAAAAGGGTGAACAGTCCAATTTCGATCTTAACATTCTATTCTATGACAGCTATGCGAAAAACATCACAAATAGCCCATAAAAACAGAACCATAATGACCTTCTTGAGTAGTTCTTCATCAGGTTTGGCCACCTTGTACATGGCGTAGCCTAGCCCTCCGAATGTCACCACCCAGAAGGTGGCCCTAATAGCAATGTTCATCTCACCGCTAGATCTTGCCCTCGTTTGTCCACACCTTGTAGTCAAGTTCTCGAGTCTTAAGGTCTCCAATCCTCTCTCCTAAGGAGTAGTAACCTTCAAGGACCCAGTTGCAATTCTGGCGCATATACAGACGGAAATCTGATGACAAAAAAAAACATTTAAATGAATGATTGTTCATAAGTATTCACAAATTTTGACAACACTGTTCGCCTAGCTAGATGGTAGTAACCCTGCCTATTGCCTATAAAGCTAGCAGTCCAGGATTTGATTCCCGGTGTGGTTAAATTTTGTGTAATGAGCATGGGTATTTGTTTCAGTCTTGGATGTTTTCTATCTATTTAAGTATTTATTTCTCTAATGTATACATATTTGTCGTTGTCTAGTACCCATAGTACAAGCCCAGACCTCAGTTTGGGACTAGGTCAATTGGTGTGAGATTGTCCCCTGATATTTAGTTATTTCTTTATTACAAATTATTACAATTATTCAGATATAATATATTCTAACAACAGGTGCTTAATGTTCGATGTTGGACCCTAGAGCGACTCAATATTACGCGCATCGGCAGAATGTTGTGCAGCATCGGTGCAAACGTGCTTGCTGCTGGAACTGGGTCCAACTAATGAGCATGTAACAGGATAATTAGTATGGTATACAAGTACCAAACAAGTTAAATGGTTATGCCCATGTAAATTGGGTTTTCTGTTACAAGTTTTCCTGTCTGTGGCATCTTACACAACACATATTTTTCAAGTACAAATGCTCCAAGCAAGATTATTAAATGGTAGCATACATACATACATACATAAACTCACCCCTTCATTCCCAGAGTGGGGTAGGCAGAGCTAAAGAATTACCAACAAGTCCTAAAACTTCTTGATAATTCTGTAACCACATTTTGCACAAGAAGGCTAAGATGTTTCCCAGTGTATTAGTGACAGGTGGCAAGCCCATCGCCTAACAGTACTACAAGCATCATGGTAGCATAATGTTTATCTAATACTGTGCCTCTTAAATAATCTAAATTATGTATCATGTTACATGAAATAAATGATTTGAATTTGAATTTAATGTAACCATTTGTCAATAGTTTTCTTGAAAAATATGATATAAAATCAAAATGGAAAAACATAATGTAAATAGACAAACAAGTGAGGTCTAGAATTTAAAAATAAACCTATGTAATCTTGTAAGCGCTACAGAAGTATAATATTTAAAATTTCATATCTGGACCTAAGTCCAGTTGGTCATGGTTGTGATCATGCTTTTCCCCAGCCTATCATGACCTCATTATCATAATGCTCATTAGCTTCCAAGCAGCAAGAGATGCATTTTCAACTTTGAGCAAGAATAAAAAAAATAGTGGAGATGACAATCAGGCAGTCATGGAAGCCTTTTATATTATTTCTAGGTGTGATAAGCAATATTCTGAGATTCAAATAAAGTATTAGACTTGGACCCTTGGGTTAATTCAATAAGTTAATGACCTAATTTTCAAAACATGAAATATTAAGTGTTATGTAAATTACATTACTCTACATTAAACATAAACAGGAGAAATTGAACTTTATTTGATATATCAACACTTTATGGTTTGGTAGATAAAATCAACAATAACCGGAATCACACATGTTACGAATTAAGCCCAAAAGAAAGTATATCATTGGTCAATAATGAAAATCCACCATTAGTTAATAGGTCAAAGGCTAAAGTTACCATTACAAACACAATTTTCCAGGTTTTTTTTAGCACAAATGCGAAAAGTCGTACCTCTTTCTCTGTTTAGCTTAGCATACACTCCGTACGAGACTGCGAATCCAAGCGCTTCTAGAACAAATACGGTTTTAAGAGTTTTGCCAACCCACTTAGAGTAAGAGGAAGGCGTTGGCTTCTTTACTAGCATAATACAAAAATAATGAAAGAAGCCAAATATCCGCCTATACGCGCAATATTTATTCAAATCATGAAAATTTCAAGAAGGAAAGAACGAATGGAAGAAATGACCCGAGCCCGAGGTGACGTAAATTCTTTTTTTTTTTCATTACAGGCAAAAGACGTTTACGTTTGGGTTACCCAAACTAAAAAATATGAGGTATTTATTAATGCCCAAAAAAAGATTCCATTCACTGTAAAGCATTGTCCAAATGCAAATAGCTTGGCAAGAGCTAATAATGGACCCGATTCTACGTGGACATCGCTTTAATAGCCTAAAACTATATTGTCTAATTTTTACAGTGCTATTCCATAATGTCAAGTTGACAAAAATTTGCCTGATTTTATCCGTAATCTAAAACTTCCAAGTTAAGTTGAATGTGTTGCTACTTTAAAAAAAATAAGTGAGTTATATTATGAATGGAATTTATAAAAATAGGGGGTTTGGATTCGTGTTATATTTTGATCCGTTTTATTGTATTATTTATTTTTAATAAGTACTATTTTTAATACGGTTTTTCACATTTAATATCAGGTAAAAATATTATTTCATATTTAAATGGGCGACATTTAAAAGATTACAAAAATGCAAGTTGTTTGTGCATGGTCCCGTTTGTAAGTTTTTGTGTTCTTTTCTTTTAAGTTTGATTGATAACAAGTTTTTCGACCGCCATAAAAAGAAAATGAGTTCGCGGAAAAGAAGCAATAAAGTCCAAAAAGAGGTGCTCGTGGAGGAACTAACCGCTAACCTAATGTGTGCCCATTTTCCGCGACAGTCTAAACAATTTGCGAAATTTCCGCTCGTATCGGTGGAATGGGCTGGATGCATCTCGCAACCTCTTTAAATAAAGTTTTTCGCCATTCTCCTTCTCGTCGCTCACCTCAGCAGCGATGACGAATTCTTCATCCATTTCAAAATGTAATTTTAAATAGAAAAAAAAAAAGTGAATATCCACGACTTCACGTAGACAAATTATAAACGGGACTAATTTATTCTCCCCTAAAATTAGCCGATTAAGTTTGATGTTTCTGTTTTCGCGTAAAAACGAGATGTCTAGATAACTCACTCAAAAGGTCTTCAATCGTCTGTCTCTAATGACCACATTGTTTTTCATTTTATACCTGACTTAGCAATGCCGACGGAACCCCGCATGGCAGGGCTTCTGTTCCTGGGCAATTTGAAGTTACCTAATGAACCCAACCTACCTAGTAGGTAACGGAATCGAAGTGGTAATTTTGCGACTTGTCTTTTTGCGATCTAGGCACAGATCATCAGATCAGAGGATCAGATCGAGATATACTTAGTCACAAATCAATCTGGTCGTATTTGCTACCAATTTATAACGATGTGGACCTAAAGCTTCTACCTTGTTAGAATCCATCATGCTGTTTAGGCTGCAGAGTGTGTCAAAGAAATACGTACACACATACATACATACACACATGCATAAGTACATACATGCAAACAGTATTATTCGCTAAAAGCATTTATGAATGGCACCTAAAAACTTTAATAAAATTCCAACTCAAATAGAAAACAGCGAGTAAAGTAAAAAGGAAGTTGTACGTTTAGATATAAAGGAGATGAATCGAAACGAAAGATGTATGAAAACTATTCCCATCTATTAAAGAAATGCATACACATGTCGTTAAGGAACACAAACCACAATTTAATCAAAAATTCTAATAATAAATGTACTTAAATCAGTTTGGAAAATTATAAACAAATACATAACTTTGTGCTTTAGTTTTACTGTTATAGGTACTGTGTAATTTCGTTAAATAAATAAATAAATAACTAAGAACACATAAAGTACCACAAACAATTAAATCGGTAACAGACAATAACCAGTTATTATAAAACCGATTGAATTAGCAACCAAGTTCAATAATGTTTTTATGGATTCTTTACTTGTATCCAAAATAAAAACTGAAGATAAAGTCACAAATCAAATCAATAGTGTTTATTCAACAATTTACTAATAGTTTTTTAAGTAACTGTTACAAAATGAAGCTTCTTAAGGTACGAGTGCTGAGGTCTAATTAGAGGCATATCTCGTTTTTACGCGAAAATATAGAAACATCAAACTTAATCGGCTAATTTAATCCAATGCTGGGCTTATTAAAAAAAAAGTTAAAAATGTGGTGCTTTTCGTAAAAGACTTTATGAAACGTTAAAGAAGATGAAAAAATCTACAAAGTTCATCAAGCCTAATTTAATATCAATGTGTCAATCGTCAAGCTAAAACCATACTGTTGTTAGTAGTTCCGTAGACTCTAAATTTTACACATAATAGATGGACGATATTTTGAATTTTGTAACAGAAACAAGCTAAGCACAAACAATTGATAGTGGTTCTGCAAAAGTATATATAAAGGAATTTAATGCGATATATTCAGATAACGACAGCACCAATCAAAACAGTTCAGATATTGAAAACTATAATACTTTTGATACTGATACCTAAGTGATAACATCGATGACGATGACAATATTTTTCTATTGTATATAAAATAGTGAATCCACCCACGTACTCGTAGACCACCATTTTCTAAAAGGAAGTTAAATGCTCTATAAAAAATTCAAAAACCAACATGAATGCCCAGTATAAATCATTTATGAGAGTTTTTGTTACTATTTATGGAACCCTAAAATCTGTCTAACATGGCTGCATCGTGTGCTTTAATTTTAATACCAACACCTTTATTTGAGTTATACTCGTACAAATGTGATGTAATAGAAATTGGATAGCAACCATTTTGTAAAAGTATTTTCTTTAAATATAATTATATGTAGTTTATTTAAATTTAATGAATTGTGGTTACAGAGTTATCAACAAGTTTTTAGAGTTGTAGCTCTGCCTACCCCACTCTGGGAATGAAGGCGTGAAGGTATGTATGTATGTATGTAAGGAATTGTGAAGGCACATAAATATATTTGAACGACGATATCTGGTTCAATCAGTAAAAATATTTTCCCAAGTTGTTCTATACTATAATTAACACTACATAAACAGTATTTTTAAGAACATATTATGGTAAGGTTATTTTTATTAAAAAAAAACATTACTTATTTTTTCAATGTTTCCGTGTCAGATTCGATTCAACCTCAAATGATTGATGCCAAAGCATTTAATAATCGAATCATAGCAATTCTGCTGCCTATTGTAGAACAAATTTGCTGAGTAAAAGCAATGCGGTTGCTATTATAGAACAAATTTGCTGAGTAAAAGCAATTCGGTTGCTATTACCTATAGAACCAATTTGCTGAGAAAAGCAATTCCGTTGCTATTATAGAACAAATTTGCTGAGTTAAAGCAACTCGGTTGCTATTATAGAACAAATTTGTGCAGTAAAAGCAATTCCGTTGCTGTTATGGAACAAATTTGCTGAGAAAAGCAATTCCGTTGCTATAGAACGAATTTTCTGTGTAAAGGCAAAATTCTCCCTTTAATGAAACAAATCGTATTTTATTTTGCTTTTACTCAACGTTTATAGTACGTGACTCCACTCTTACAGCACTTAAGTCTGAATAAAGTGTCAACCTAATCCGGGTTGAGTAAACGTTTACCGTGCTTTTACTCGAGTATTTTTAGCATTTTTATAGCAAAAATAGGAAAGTGCCCTCGACTTTTATAGCACATAATTTTGCTGGTTGGGTAGAGACAGACGATTGATACCTTTTTAGTGTTTATAGGAGCTGTCGCAGGATCATTCCAGATCCCAACGTATGTAATGATGTATTTTAGATACGCGCTGAAAAAACGTGACGGCGGTTTTTGGTGTGAAATTGGCTAGTTCATTTTTGATATTTTTGCCAAACTTGATTCCTCGCAGTGCCCTTTGGTGTAAATTACGATAGCCTAGTTAGTTGGCCTACTAAAATACTTAGGTAGGAAGCTAAGCTAGCGGTTCCATATTCCAATCCCGGTAACGGCAGCTATTTGTATGTGATGAATGCCAGTGTGTTCTTGAATCTAGAATCACTTCAATTCAATAATTTGTCTATTACCCAGCCATAGTATGTTTGTAGTAGGCTTGTGCCTAGAGTTTAGTTTTGGACTAAGTAGTAGTGTGTGAGATTGTTCCCCGATTTTAAACATAGGTACAACTTCGTGATACTCGGACATATTTAAGCGAGGTCACATATGATAAAGTCGGTGGTGTTCTGCTATCTGGATCTCAATTATCATAACACCTATCTCTCCTATGTCTCTGTTCTTTGGATATATTATAACGTGATAATATGTCCTTGAGACTGTTAAACGGGAAAAACAAAGGAAAAACATGATTAGAAATCCTCATCCTTTTTAGCATGTTATTGTTTGAATCTTCGAAACCCTACGACGATGATTTTTGATTAATCTGTTGAGTAGGTATTTATAATTTTTTTATTTGTACTTTTTAAACATGTTAAACGTGTTGTGTGTTTTTAAAGATTACAGCTATTATTTGAATTTGACGCTGCCATCAAGGTGCGCACCTTGAAAACTATTTCCATCATGTTCTTCGCACGGAAACACATAAAGCCATCCCTCCCTTTTAATTCTTGCGTGGGCGTGGCAGCACATGTGGCCTCAAGGGATAACGTACACGTAACGATAACGTTAATAATGACGAAAATCGGTCTACATGTTTGGGGATCGTCGCCCCTACTCATGAGCAGACGCGGTCGCAGCACCACGAACACTGCGGGGGCTGCGGGCCAGCGCTGTTTGCCTGGCTGCTCAAGCGGCTGGCAAGAAACTACTTCATGTAGGGTTGCACACAACACTTAATTAATCAAGTGTTAAAGTCGCGTTCACACTCGCTACTGGATCAGTATCGTTTCAAATCGTTTTCTAACTCGGGGGTAGATACCGACCATCTACCATCGCGATTATAGTTCCAATGAGGACTATTTTCGATAGCTTCCCGTACTTTCTTGGAATAAAATTAATTACCTATTTACTTATCGGAATTAGGGGCCCCAGACGAGCACGAAACACGTCGAGCGTTTTTCGACATTATTTACGTGAGAAACCGTTGTTTTGTTCTTTATTTGTTTCCAGATGTTTGTTTGTTTATTTTATTTTTCCCCAACTCGTCGTTTGTTGTTCGACGAGTTCGCTGAACAACAAGACCTGTGTAGATAGTTTGTATGTACTACCGTCTAAACTAAGAGAAAGCCTAGAATTATTCCGATATGAAAAAAATATAGACTAGAAATTAAAATCATTTAAATAATAGTACCTACATTTTGATACAAGTGCGGAACTGTCATAAGTATCTGAGTATGTGTGTATGAGTGTATCTGTGTATGTGTGTATATGTGTATGTGTGTATCTGTGTATGTATGTATCCATGGATGTGTGTATCTGTGTATGTGGGTATCTGTGTATCTTGTCCTCTTCCCCCCGGACCTCTGAAGTGAGATAACGTATGAACATACTCTGTCCGAAATGACTTAAATTTTAATATTATTAAAACAAAAATTATAACGTCAAATACTAGGAGTGCATAAACATTACAAGTACCTACCTAACCTACAGTCTGTGCATTGCTGTGACGTTTGTCAGTCGTCCGCGCTGTGTCGTTTGCGCCCGCCGTTGTCGTTTGTGTTATTTTTAATTTGTCTTTATCAATGCTAAAAAGGTTATAAAACTCATGACATGACCACAGCCGGCCACTATCAAGCCGAGTGTGATTGATTATATTTAGCCGAAGGTACCCATAGAGTGTAACATGGCCCATTTGTTTCTATTTAACGCGCCTCAGCGTCCACGCAATTTACTTTATTATCATTATTAATAAAAATCTTAAATAAGCAATGACATTTTTCAAACTTGAATCAAAGCAAAATAAAAGAATTCTTCTTTTTGAATAGATCCCTTTTTCTGGAGCCCCATGGATGCCCCGGGGTTATCAGGTTTCTTCGACGTTCAGCTGGAAAAATACAATTACACATAATGAGGTGTCACGCATCCATCAAGACTATAGGGGAAGATGGTCACCATTCGTACACGGGGAAGCTTCGTACAGTGGTCATATCTCGAGTATCCAACATGTTGAAACGTTAAAAATTATTTACGGGACTGTCGCTCATATGTATAGGCTACCCTCCAAAAATGATGGTAGTGCGGGAGCAGACTTTGCCAGAAAGAGTTAATTTAATATGTGTTTTGGCTACTTGAAAGTAATTTTTGGTTCTCCTTTGAATGCATCTGTCTTCAATAAGTTTTAATCGATTGAGAAAAAATACTTTAGTCTAGTTTGTAAATACATGCTTAAGATTGTTATTTAAACAATAGTTTTGGAGTTACCTTAACGGTTATTTTTTTATTTTGGTTTTTTTATGATCGGTTTGATTGGGTTCCTTCATACAATCAAATTGTATGTATTTTTTTACTGTACGAATGCACCCCATGGAACTAAAGAAAAATTAAAATCAAAAATATAATCATTATGAAACCAGGTCAATAAGATATGCCTAAAAGGTAAATGAAACAGGTGAAATAGCTGAGAAAAAAATAAATCCCGGGAAGAAACAAATGGTGTACGAACGTACCCCACGTGTGGGGTGCATTCGTACAATTCCCACTTTTTGGGAAAATTGTTATAACTTGGCCAAATTGCTTTGTATCAGATCAGAAATAAGCTGTTATTATAGTCAGATAAGTGGACGATAAAGTAGCTTTAGATTCATATTAAAATAGCTGTTAGTTATTATATTACAAGGCTCAGAGCAAAAAGCGTACGAATGGTGACCATCTTCCCCTACAGATGTAGTGAATAATCCTTTCCCATCGTTTTTTGTCGGATAAGTTCGTATTTAGCTTGCTGTCTCAATTAGCTTCAGTATCCATCAATAAACCAACTGAGAAAGCAAGATAAATACGAACTTATACGACAAAAAACGATGGGAAAGGATTATTCACTACATCTGTACATAAAAGTGAACAAGACGACTAACGGCCGAACCCTATATTCAAACCGAGGATAGATAAGGCTTACCTCTGGTTAAAATTTGACATTTGCCCATACAAAATGTGTCAAATTTTAATCCGAAGTAAGCCTATCTGTTCGCGGATTGAATATAAGTAGGGTTTGGCCGTTAAACATTGTGTACCCACCAGTGATTTCAGTGTTTTCCTCGTTATCTGCACAAGGCTCGTCGCATTCCAAGCTTTCGAAGACGTCAAAGTTTTCTTTACAATAAGGCGGCACTTCTTTCTTGCTTGTCTCTCTTTCCTGTAACGTTGAAAAAATAAATTTTATTCCTTATTAATTTATTAAGTCCTTCGTGACTTGATACGAACTGGGCGTGATTCTAGGCGGTAATAGTACATTAGTACAGAGGCCGGGAAGTAGGGGGTTGCCGGCGGAGCGAAACGAGGCCGGATAGTTACGAGACTGGCAACCGGCGAGGAATGTATAGTGCTTTTCTCAAACATATGCAATGAAATAAAAAAAATATCACTCAAAAAACATTTGTGTAATAGGCATTTACTTACGTCAGGATTATATTTCTCCACGGCTTCCCCATCCACCAAGTGGTACCTCTCGCGGTGCTTGTACCCCTTCACGCGGCCGTCTTGACACATCCCTAGGCAATCGCTCCACTCTAACCACTGCGACAATGGGCACTCTTCGGGCGCTTCTGGGTCTATCTCTAAAGGCGGTTCACTTGAGCTAAAATCGTTTAATTACGTTAATGAAGGTTGTAGGTTTACACATTCCCGGGACTCCGCGAGAACATTCTTTGGCCAATGACGCTTCTCAAGGCAGAGTCTACTACTGTGTTTACGTACTCTTATTCGGGTGGCATACCTAGTACAGTATCCAATATCGCACCCAGATATATCTGACACGAACGTCTGAGACGTGTCACATAATTTTATAACTGGTAACTCACTGTACAGTCGGTATAAAAGCTTATTTTTACCTAGTTGACTGTCGAAAGGTGGATGTTATTGAGGATATTCAACGTTGCTGCAAAAATCCGAATCGAAATAGCGGATGAACCGGCATCGTAGACACGCATCGCCGCGTGAGTCTAGCCTAGACCTTGGCAGTTCAATCGACTGAACTCCATCGTCTTTGTCTATACTTACAAGCTTGCTTAAAATTCTTTACATTTCTTCGAGCATGATTGATTGAACGAAGATATTGTACTTTGGAATTAATAATGACACCATATTACACGATAGGTACTAATCAAAATAAATTCTTGTGATCGTGGTGCAGGTCAGAGTCAAGATAATTGCACCTGTTTATGCGTAGCTCATATAACTTGGTTAAAATGCCGTGGTTGAGTGTAATAGTTCAAGTTATCCAATAAATCAATCTTTAGAAATACAGAACAGTGGCTCACCGGCCGTGGCCGTCGCTAGGTATGTCAGGGTTTTGATACCTGGAGGGGTCGTCGGGCTCTTGGCTGCCAGGATCAGGTTTCTCCTCCGTGTTTTGGGAATCCGTGGCTTCTTCTGTAATAATCGCATATTTTTTTTGTAAATAATAAAATATTGGTCTGTTTTACCAGGGATCACGGACTCTCTTAGTATTCCATTTGCCATCGAATTCAAATATATAGGCACAAAGTACTGAAATTTAAAGCGAAACTTCTATAAGTATATAATACAAAAAAAATGTACAGTTTGTTTCGAGTTTAAATAGAATAACAGCCAGCGGACCTATAAAATGTGACACACAGGTAATTTTTCCTTTAGTACATTAACAAATAATTACTAGGAAAGAGAGACACTGAGATACAATAGTGTTAACGATCCTTTTACTCCTATAAACTGTTATTGGCGGGCTCCCTAGCTTTTACAGGAAACCTGAAACTAAACTAAGTAAGTAAATATCACGTGGTGACAGTAAAACCAGATTAAGGAACAGTTATTTCGTCAAAAAATGGCATAATATTATTCCGTTTGCCATGTAATATTGGGTATGTAGCTGAGATAAAACCTGTACCTACTTGAAGATCAATTTAGTAGCAGCAGGTTACCTGAAGATTCCTCGCATTCTCTGTGATACGTCCTAATTAGTTTAACGTGCAGGGTCCCAAACGGATGCAGGTCTTTTAGATCAGTTTCGTAAAATGGAGAGTTCTTGTCGTATGAACTCATTTGGACCCTGCCTACAGCATCTTGTGGGTACGTCTCGATGTTCGCGGACTGGTAAAACAGAAATACATAATAATATGTAATATATAGTACCTATAAGGAGTTGGGAACGTATAAGCACTTATAGGCAGATTAATATAGCACACTGACATAGCTTCCAAGAAATCGATTTCACACGACTTTCTTATCACTTGAAAAATCATAAAGACAAAGAGAAGGCTAAAAGGGTTAAGAGGCTACGCTACCTAATTATTGGTCTCATTCTTACCTCGTAGGAAACCCCGCTATCCGTGCCTGCATCCCATGGGTACAAGTTGAGTTCTCTCTCCTGAAGCCAGGTGTTGTCATCCTGGCAGAGCTCGAACCTGGTCACGCCCAGGAACCAGTCAGGAGATGGGTAAAGTGCCACAGCCATCGTGATCAAGTGATTAACATTGTCAGCTCTGAAGAACGCGCGGGTTGGTCTATCCATCTTCTTGTAACCGTGGCCTTTGCCTTTGATTATGGTTCGAATACCGTCTCCGACCTGTGTTATAAGGTTTATTTGGGTATTCCATGATGCTGGGTCACATCTGTGCGATTTTGGCGAAGAACCCGTGGGTGTCTCTTTTTAGAACATAGAAATGAAAGAGACACCTACATGAATATTCGCTGAATCGCGCGCAAATGTGGGTCGAGGCCATGCCCGCCATAAGAACGCTTTTAATTGCACTGTCTG
Source organism: Acleris emargana (assembly GCA_927399475.2). Taxonomy (NCBI): domain Eukaryota; kingdom Metazoa; phylum Arthropoda; class Insecta; order Lepidoptera; family Tortricidae; genus Acleris; species Acleris emargana. The sequence continues at coordinate 12,281,687 of OV656841.1, read as the reverse complement.
AATTAAACCCGAATTAACAATTACAAACCGAGATCTTTGTATCGAGATGACGAAGTGGAATTACTGGTCTGGTTCAAGAGTTTTATTACCTGTCGAGTTCACTGATGATATATTTCTCAGGCGAACAGAACTGGATTCACCGATCATATCGTCCATTTTCACAGGGTGAGAACAAACGTGGAAATGCACACGTCCCGAATGTAAGTATACTCGTATTATCCATATCGAAAGTCGTATTAGCGTTTTTAAAACGTTAAGTACCGACAGTGTGATTACCAGTAAGAGTAATATGCTATTGGGAACCGAAGAGATACATGTATATTTTACCCACCTTTTCCCTAATCTCGGTTTCAAGCTTGCTGGTGTTGGCACGCTCAGCCAAGTCTCGCAGCCCGTCGGAGGCGAGACTGCCGGGGGCCCACAGAACCAGATCAGCCGCATGCGAAGCACCCACCAAGTCGCCGTAACGAGGCAGCCACTCGGTCTCCGGGAATAGCCGGGGGTGGGTGTTCCGCGTCCAGAGACCCGTGAACGTGATCTGACAAAAGCAATATTTTGGTCAGCACAGTAAGCACAATATGATAGTGAATTCTTGCCACTTTAACATCAAGTTGGAGCTGTCACGTGATGTAAGAATAAGTTAAAATTACAGGATAAGAACGCGATCGTCTAGTTAAGTACCTATGATGTAATGACGTCATTTTTAATTACGGGGTATTTCGGTCCATGACTAAACTGTTTCAGAGAGTCTAATGTTCAATGAATTGAAAGAATAGTTCGATATTTTATGCAGCGGCCACATCTGCGGCATTTGACAAGTATTCGTCATGAAGTCTCTTTCTTTCTTAATGTTAATGTATGAGATTCCAACTTGAATCTATGCTGAAGCCATAAGCATATCAAGCCCACACATTGGATGCGCTATGGATTCTCGGTATAAATAAATATCAGAAGACAATTGTATGAGTATAAACATAGTCCTAAAATATATCAATCAATCACGTCATTCTTCTCGCAAAAGTTTGCCTTTACCGGGGATCGAACCTTCAACCGCTAGCTTCATACACCGAGGTCTCATGGTTAGGGCGGTTAGACTTTAATGGCATTACTTAAAGGGTATATAATAAAGTTAAGGACATCCGCTACCTACTATTCTGCTTAGTTAAAATACATACGTACTTCATATTTAGCTTCGTCGCAAACTTTACAATCGTAGTTAATATTTGGCGATACATCGTCCGGCTGCCGCATGTCCTCGCACAGTTTCAGGGTTAGTGGGGCCCCGTCCTCGAACCAGACCTCTTGGCTCTCGGCGACCATGGCTCGCAGGGTCACGCACCCACTGCCAGCGGAGGGGGCTTGCCAATAAACCTGGAAGCGTACCCAAATGAACGCCATAATGGCTCGAATTTATTTTCAAAGTGCTGCTAAAACAGAATCAAAACTTAAATGTTTCTTTTGTTTCCTATATTTAGAACGCAAATATTTGTAAAACACACAAACGTTTTTGAAACCCTTCAAAGTAGTTTATTTTAAATAAACCCTTGTGCGTCATCCAAATTTCATGGACTTGTACCCAACCCAAGGTATAGTGTTAGAAAGGTGAGAATTTGTACTAACCTCAACAGAAGATTTCGGATAATGACTCGACTGTTCAACTGAGTACAGGCATCGATCGCTATACTTGCCAGTATCAGGGCTGTGTGGTCTTATTTCCCCTGGACTTTGAGCCACAAGCCTTCTTGGATTCCTAGGATCTTGCTTCAAGTCACCTTCAGCTGTTATCACGAAGGCTGTGAACTGGGATTCGTCGTCTGTTTGTGTTAATTGAATCGTGTATGCTTGGTCTGGTAGGTAAGTATCGTCGGTGTCTAAGGCGAGTAATTGGTATCGACCGTCAGGAGCTGAGGCTTGAGTGGTTGTCCCGTACGGTCTTCTGTCACAACGGAAACTCAACGCTCCATTTGACATGTAGAACATAAGTAGGAGGAACCATTTTTCAAACCTTTTTTTTGCCATTTTTGTTTCTGGAAATTATTATTAATTGGTCTTTAGATTTTTTTAAAGAAACAGTATCTCCCTAAACTGAGATTTAGCCTTATTCAAAAACTGGGTTCTTTGTAATGACGGGCTATTTTATTGTAGCTAAGCATGTTTGTCAACTTTCCGTGATATTGAGGGACATAAAGGCTATAATTTTTTAAAATTAGAGGTATTGCGAACTAAAAATAGTTTGAGAAAAAGAGGGAAAACTAAAACTTACGTGAAAACGTGAAATGTAACTTCTGTTTAAAGAGCGACTGGAGCGAGTGTTGTAGTCCCAACGATTAGTTAAAGAGCGAAATAAAGTCAGTGGGCCGCGGTAGTGGTGTTATTATCCAACGCAGCAAAGATGATTTACCTTGAACGAAATAGGATAACGTGACCCCAGCATACGCTACGTGATATCATACACTCTCAACATTGGTGTAGCCTTGGATTAGCGAAAGACGTAAACACGGTTTCCCGCATGATTCTTACGCGTAACTATAACTTGGCAAAAGAGTTCAAGTTAAAAATAAAGTTTTCATAAAGTTATCAATTAATAACTTTACTGCTGACTGTACTTCAATTACTGGTAATTAACTAACTATCAATAGGCCAGTCAAACTAGTCCAAAATTGACGGATCTACTACGAGCCAATAAGAAGTTGTTATGGCCACCTTCTGTCTCCATTATGTTACCAGCTCGATGGTACCATATATTAATGGGATCCCGTTGAATCATCGACAATCATTTGAACGAATGTATCATTTCATAGAATTTCGTTTCATGGGAAGTTAATTTCTGCTGAAACCCTTATTGGTTGGTTAGGTTATCCTTAGGTATGGGTTCCGTAGGTTATGTTAGGTTTGACCTGTGATCATGAAAAATTTATAATTCCTGCACGTGTCCTGTCGATGAAATGAAAATTTGGCGAAAAAAAACATATTAGGAACAGGTTAAAATCTACTTCCAAAATGTCTGTTACTGTTCGTTACTTCTAGTCACAAGTGAAGTTGATATAAGTGACGTGTTAAATTAAAAATATAGGGCGCCACTGTTCAGAGTCAATTGGGCAATATGATCCATTTTTTACCCATAAACTACCGTCCAATAGAAAAAGGACTTTTTCACCTCACTAGCTCGGAAAGCCCTTTTTGTTTGTTTAATATCTATTGAGAAAATCGTTTTTTATCCACAAGTGAAGAAAGAGTTTTGACAGTTTAAGTGATATTTGACAGCTAACAAAACGTAACACGTTTAAAGAGCTGAATTTTTAACATCACAATGAATGAAATGCATCGAGTAAAAAACACTAAACACAGTCTTACAACTTTATTTTAATTCATAAATATCAGCATTCAACATTAACCTTCATTCTTGTTGTAAAAACGGATAAAATGTTCTGACAGTTCAAGTAAGTCGATGTGCGAACAAAACGCATGCGAATTAATAAAAAAAAAACATGATGTCAAAACTTTTCAATTAAGCCGTCAACGTTAAATATTCGCATGTTTTTCTAGTTTGTTTTGTTATTAAAAATGAGCGATTCGAGTGATGAAGATGTATTAACACCTACAGGAATTACAGGAAACCGTGCGAAATGCGGAATTGAGCTTATAGTACCAATCCTTTTTCTTATTTTCCTCTGCAGTGAGGTGAAAAGTTTTGTGTTATACACGGGTGAAAAGTTATTTAACGTCTCGTGTGTTGAAACACTCGCAGGTAAAATATAACTTTCCCCCCTTGTATAACAAATAACTATTACTGCCTTTTAGCTTTGGTCCCCAGATTTTAGTTCCGCCTGTCGCCAATAGTTTATGCAAAGCAATATTCACAGACAAACAACGATTCGGTGGTAGAACGGAGGACCGCAAATTAAGAGTTTAGATCGAGTTAATTCGACTTGATTGCGTAAGGGAATAACACCACAGGACGTGTCGACGGGAAGACACGAGATCCTACGCAATTACTCCACCACTCCAGCTAATGGATATTTATTGCTTACATTCTTGGGTAAACCCGATATGGCTGCGTAGTATTTCTTAACGCTGTCATATATAAATAAATAAATGGAAACATACAAGAGCAAGTTTCAAATGATATCCTTAAATATAGGTAGTTACATATACACTCACGGCAAAATAATATGTTTGTGAAATTAATCAGTTTGTGAAAAGATTTTTAGCTAATGATGGTAAACCTTATTACTATTACGAACGATTAACAACATTTTACGCAGGAGTTCCATACTGTCGAGCTAGACTATTTTACTTAATAACCCCCGACAATAAAGGCCCCTTTATGGTCGGGGGTTATATGTAGTGTTTGAGGCCTACGTGTGGCCGTCTGCCGGTCCGTGCGGCTACACGTAGCTAAATACGGGGAATCTAGCCTAGTTTAATTGAGAAATATTTAGGTCTTCCTACTAGCTAGGTTTAATGGTTTAATGTAAATTGGTTACGTTAGGTTTTTCAAGAACTACAAATATATGAAGTTATTTTAGTTATTAAGTATACATAGTTAAACACCGTTTCAAACGCATCAACCCTTTCAATATTTTTTTGAAGGAACATTGGCTTACCTTTATGTTATTTTAAACATACGTACGTACCTACGCCTTCATTCCCAGAGAGGGTAGGCAGAGTTACAGAATTACCAACAAGTTTAAAAAGGAGACCTTTAATTTTGGGCCCAAAATCAAAAGTGCCGGCCAACGAATAAAAGTATTTTTAATCTGTTCAGATTATTGCTCTGAGCATTTCATTATATGACATCAAAACTCTAGAACCATCATTTGTTGGTGTTATAGATGGTCGAAAATCCTGACTTTTCATACAAAATCAAAAGTGTCGACTAACGAATATAAATGTTTTTAATCTGATCAGATTATCGCCCTAAGCATTTCATTATATGTAGGGTTTGCAATGCGGATCCATTTTGTATGGAAGATCCGGATCTGGATCCGAAATTATCCGGATCTTCCATACAAATTGGATCCGGATTGCAAACCCCAATTATATGACATCAAAACTCTAGAACCATCATTTGTTGGTGTTATAGATGTTCGAAAATCCTGACTTTTCATACAAAATCAAAAGTGTCGACTAACGAATATAAATGGTTTTAACTGTTTGGGGAAATACACTGGGATACATTGCAGCCTACTTGTGCAAAATGTGGTTACAGAATTATCAAGAAGTTTTAAGACTTGTTGGTAATTCTTTAGCTCTGCCTACCCCACTCTGGGAATGAGGGCGTGAGTTTATGTATGTATGTTATGTAACTGTTTGGGGCTACACTGAGCGTTTGAGCGTTAGGACATATTTTTTACAAAGCGCCATCCAGGTCGAAATAAGCAAAGCTTGTACTACGGACTAGACAGCTGATTGACATAGGTACTTATATAGCTTTTTTTGCTAAATAGATACATATTATACATATAAAACACCCAGACCCAAGACAAATATCATAGTAGCGCTATCATCATCGTTCAGTCAAAATACATCCACTGTTGAACAAGGCATTCTTGTTTGAATAGTAGCTGCTTATAGAAGTTGAAAAAATCTGATTTCCCATTATATTGTTTAGAAACCATTAAATAAAACAATGTTAATCATTATACAAATAATATCCCTGATATTTATTTATTTATTTAAAATACCATCTTTATTAGAATAATATGTACATAATTCTACTATATTCTAACTAAAATGTATTCTAATTCGATTGCTGGAGGGCGTATTGCGTTTGGTTCATGCCTTGCATAGGTTAGAAACCACACTACGCACATTACATGCGAACAGCATCCTACTGTTATTTTTCCGACATTGCATGTGCAATAGTAGTGGCTAACTGCATGACGACCTTGTAGTGTTCTGTCGAAACCTATATATATATAATAGGTTTTAGCAGTGACGTGCCGGGATTGTATTTTACCCCTAATAACGCGAACGTTTTCTCCTAGCTCCCTTGTATGTTCTTCTGGTAGTCTTTCTCCTAGTTCTATGGTAAATATACCGTCAGGTTTTATATGCTCTGCATAATAACTCCTGGCTTGTTTCATTTGGTAGGAGCCGAGACTTAGACCGAGACTTAAGGTAAGCTGTAAATCTTGGTAGATCGTTTTGTTCTGGAAGTTCGGCGGAAATAGATCGAAACATAGTTCTTCGTCTATTGTAATTGTACCTGAGGACGAGATCTGCTAATCTGTTAGGTAGTTCTATTCTTTCTTGGATTATCTGTAAGAATGTTGCTGCGTGGACGTTGTCCTCAATTAAAACATGATAGGCGTTGATTAAAGCCGCAGCAACTTTGTAATAATCGAACATGTTCTTCAAGGCGCAGTTTACGTAATTATTCCTTAAAACACGAAAGTCTCTTTTAAAGCGGCCATTGATAACTTCAACCACCCATCGACAAATGGTAATAAGGCGCGATTTGTTGGCCTGTTCCGTTGTCAGTTGTGTTTCATTGGGGTACCTTGTTTCCGGCATCTGCACCGTATAGCCATGTAATTCCATGTTAGGGACAGCGTCTCTAAATCCACGGTCTACAATAAGAACATCGCCGTTATTGCAAAGCCAGTTGAGTATACCATTTTCATCTTCGTTTTCATTTTCCAAGATATTATTCATGATTTTCGCATCATTTGTACGAGCTGAATACGGTCCAGCTACATCCAGAATGTAGCCATCGCAACAAACAATTAAAAAAGGTTTGACTAAGTTCCTGTACTTATGACCGCTGTAAGATTCTCTTTGGAAAAAATAATTGGAACTTTTTTGAATATAGATATGAGTTCCATCGATAATAATAATCAGCTTTCTCTCATTAAGTGGACTTCCAGCATTACCAAAAAGGCCCTCAGGCGCAGTAAGGTTTCTTTGAACAGCTTCTTCTCGAGTAATGTTGTAACCCAAGTGCAAGGGCACAGTCTTGAATGAAGCAACTGAGTCCTCCTTTTAACATTCTCCAGAAAGTAGACTCACTGGTTTTAAATATAACAGAAAGTCTCTTATTTGAGTCGCCTGTGCGCATTTTAACTAGCACAGCTGCCAGGATAGCTTTTTTATTGTGATTGTTGTTGAGACTTGGAGTATTTTCCAGCATATCTTCAAACTGGGCATGTGTTCGTCCGGTCCAAGTTTGAAATTTTAAAGTTCAAACATTGGCCAGTAATATGTTTCCTCATAATCGTTATAGCCCGAAGAACGTGACTACTAGAGAATTCCTCTATAAGATTTTCTTGCACTGCTATTTCGTGCCATACGTTCTGCTCAAGATGTTCTTGACATACACGATTTTCTTCACACAAAAGTATGCTGTATCTTACGAGGCACCGTAGCACAATATGTTCCGGTATTCGGTGACTGGATTCGTTTTCGCAATATTGGAAAACACAAGTACCTACGCGCAGTGTTTGGTGTCCGAACATACCACGGAAGCATTATTGTGTTCTCGTTAACCGGGTCGTTTGGCACTGGCACGGCTTCGGGTACGTCATCACCTACAACTTCTGGAGCTCCTTCTCGAACCTGACGTTGGTATGTCCTTTCTGGGTGAATTTTCAAACAGGCATTTTTGGGTGTCACACGGCTGTAATACGGAAAATAATTAATAAAATAATATAAAAAAAAATGTTTTTCATCATATACACTGTCATATTAAGAGGCCATACATAATCATCACGCAAATGTTAGCCAAATCTCTGAAAAAAATTATTGAACTTTAAAAATAGCGCGAATATGACCACTCTGAGGCATGTCACACTTCCAGTTTTGTCCAAACAAGCTCGCGTAACTTTGTGTGTACGCAATATCTTAATTAGGTATTATACATCATTAGAAAGAATATTAGATGACGCTTCTTAATAATTATCCAATAATGCAAAAATATTAATACCTAAAAGTAGGCAGACCGCTTTGTCTTTGTCCCGCGCCGACCACTCACGAAACGACTCGCAAATACCTGCTGATAACTGGTTCGTCTAGCAACTTACCGCCATGTTTACGTTTTTATTTAAAGAGACCATTAGTTGTGCTTTCGCGACCGAATGGAGTGGACGTGTATCTGTGCGCCGTTAGAGCTAGCGAGGTTAGTCTTTTTCGCGATGTATTTTGGTACCCTGTGAAGTAATTTCGGTGGCGCGTAATTTCTGTACGTTAAATAAGTATGTTTTAGTTATTTTTTTGATATTTATAATATACCTTTATAGACTAAATTAAACCCGTAATGCATCTTTTAATAAAGTATATAGTGCAACCGATATCTTTGAAAAACTGTTATGCCGTAATTTCTGTGGCGTAATTTCGGTGGCGTTTTTGTCCACCGAAATTACAAATGCCCACCGAAATTACAAGTCAAGTCAATTTTGTATAGGATTTTGTTAAAAGCAGTCATAGATTTAGCATAAATGCGTAGCTAAAATTACATTTTATATAACGATGCTAATATTTATTTATTAATGATATTTAAAAAATTAATGATGTCTATCATCATCATCATCAATCAGAACTATTTAAATTTACCTAAAATAAAAACTAAGTTAATGCGAAGACTATTACTAATGAATGAATTAAGGACAGAGAGCCTCGTTGACAGTTGCCCTATTCTTGAGTGGACTAATAAATCATTTTTTGATATTTTTTTAGGAGAAATAATGACAAAAACAAAACAGAGTAAAGAAGAGCGACTGGAAAAAAAGAAGCTTAAGAAAGGTTACGAAAAGCAAAAATTAAAAATGATCCTCTAAAGTACGAAAGCAAAGAAGAAAATAGACAGAGAGAGGTACCTACTGGAAAAATAAAGCTGGCAAAAAAGTTGTCCCAATGAACCAACTTTCTAAGAAAAAACAAAAAGAAATTAAATTAACTATATTGCATTGTTCTTAAATTTGTTAAAAATATTTTGATTAAATTTTTTGTTAAAAATCATGCTGAAGTTTAATTTAATTTGAATTACATATTTTAAAAGACTTGTAAGCACGTATATTCATCATTAATTTCAAAGTAAATTTTCGATGTAATTTCGGTGGCACCGTTGTAATTTTCAGTTGTAGCTTCAGAATGGTGCCTCATACAGCATTTCGATTAAAAATTTAATCTCTTTCTAGTCATTATATAAATTATCACCAAACGATGAAAAAAAAATGCGCCACCGAAATTACGAAAAAACGTCCATCTCAAAAATTCACCCTTCTGCTCTTTGCCAGCATGGACGACAGATAAAGTCCATAGCCGGTAACTGAAAAAAAAAGAAGCAAATATGATTAATGCTGTAATATTTTTTTACTCCTCGTCCTCCGCCTCCTATACTGTGCTGGGAGTGAAAAAATAGCATAAAATGCGTCTAATAAATCATAAACATTAAACATACTTACCCAAGCATAGATTCACATTTCACCAGTAAGTAATACAGATAATTATAGGATATAGGAGATGGTCTGTAAAAAATAAAAATAGGTACATACCTGTTGATCTATTATTTCTTGTATAACGATTTGTGCAATATCACAATAATTCTCTTCTCGTGAATCCCAAGTGTACCGTCTTCGATTCCCCACAGGTCCACGACACCGAATACACACTGTTTCATCCATTTTCTCGAAGTGATAACCAAAGCACTTAATCCAGTAACAGTCCGACGTAAAAGGAGTGTGGAAAAGTACTAACTTAAATCATCTCAATATTAAATGTCATTGTCTAAAAGTGGGTAGGTATACAAAACATAAGCGCGCGGAAAAAAGCATCGGTGTAGCAAATAGGTAAGTCTAGAAAACCGTGCGGGGAGCAGGGTGTAGTGGTCGAAGAGGGATGCGATGCGAGTGAACCGAGCCGAGCGCAACTGATGCCGGCTTAGATTATATACAACTGATAGATTAAAACCATTTATATTCGTTAGTCGACACTTTGAAAAGTCAGGATTTTCGAACATCTATAACACCAACAAATGATGGTTCTAGAGTTTTGATGTCATATAATGAAATACTCAGAGCAATAATCTGATCAGATTAAAAATACTTTTATTCGTTGTAACATGTAAACTTGTATGAAACGTGAATGGTCTCCTTTGTTGTTAATTCTGTAACCGCAATTGATACAATTTGCAATAATCAAATGTATAATTTAATAAATATTGCTCGTGATATTGTGTTTATCCTCATTACCTTGGGAACTTGAAAATGTTTTGCAATCAGAAATAATATATTTTTCTTTCCCAACAACGGCTGAGGCAACCTCCACAAGTCTAATGAAATTTCATCACCTATTCAAACAATTCTAACCATCATTAAATAATGTAATACGCTGATGAAATCGCATAAATACTAATCTGATACTTTTGAAGTAGCAGAAAATTTGTTAACAGATGCATAGAACAGTAGGCAGTTGTGAACAGGTACGGTCGGCTCACCGGTTGCTGCTTAATTTATACTTAACTTCTATAGATAGTTAGCGTGAATTTGTAACGCTATTACGGTTAAACCACTGAACCTATTTTATTTACACTTTGAGCTTCGGGAAAGGACATACTCGTAAAATAGGTACTTTTAATAATAATAATAATAATCTTTATTTCGGATAACGCATCCATATATGTGTTAGAAACAGTAAGAACTTATTAATAATGTTAGTGCCTAGCCTACCAATACATTAGAAATAAAACTTACAAACTACCTTATTAATATCCAAAGCAGCAGCACTGAACATAGGATATGCACCTGAGACGTGTAGCCCAATCCAGCGCCGCAACATTGGTGAATCCCACCTATTTTGTAGGGTGATCAGGATGCCGTTTGCACTATTGCGGAAGCGGTGGAGCAGCGACGCAGATCTCCTTCTAATTATCGCATGGAAGCCCTCGGTCCGCCTTTCCGCAAACATAGTCGACGCACTGCACCACCGCGGCAGTCCAAACAGCATCCTGAACGCATCATTGTACTGTACGCGCAGAGCGCTATATGCCCGCCGCGTATAGCTGACCCACAGGCTGCACGTGTAGAAGGACTGACAGAAGGCTTTAAACAATGTCACTTTAACTTCATCGCTACAACGTGCAAACCTGCGAGCAACCATATTGCATCGCACAGACAGCGCCCTACGCTCCCGTTCAATATCCATGTCGTCAGATAGATCCTCAGTGACCCAATGGCCCAAGTACTTAAAATGCTGCACACGATTCAAAGGAATACCGCATAATGACATGGATGGCGCGGGATGGTATGCCTTAGTTTTAGCTTTAAACACCATGAATTCACTTTTCCTCGCATTGTAGTTGAGCCCATGGGCCTCCGCATACTTCTCACATACGAGTAATAGCCGACGCATAGCACCCAACGACGGAGCGAGCAGCACCATATCGTCAGCGTAACTAATATTATTCGCTGCTTAGCTCCTCGAGGAGCCCGTTCACATACAGGTTGAAGAGCCGCGGCGAACTCACCCCCCCCTGCCGCACCCCGCACTCCAGCCTGTACGCGTCCGAATGCACGCCCGCCCATCTGACACTGTTCATCTGGTTGTTATACCAGTATCTAAATATGGATATAACCTCATACGGCACAAGAGTCTCACACTGTAACTTTTCCCAAAGTTTATTATATGACACTAAATCGAATGCCTTCGACAGGTCCAAAAAACAAGCGTAAACAGGTGTTTTTCTAGCTGTATAGTACTGAACAGTCTGCTTGAGGCAAAGGATGGCACTTTCAGTGGATAAACCAGCCCTGAACCCAAATTGAGCATCACTCAGAATAATATGCTCACTCAAATGCTTATCAAGCAAACTATCCAGCACTTTAGCGATAACAGTAGCTAATGATATTGGCCTGTAATTGGACATGTCGGAGGCATCACCGGTTTTATTCTTAACAATAGGAGCAACAACTGTATACATCAACTCATATGGTAGGTACGTATGACTAATGCATAGGTTAAACAACACCGCCAGCACCCTCGGCAAGTGCACCCCGGCACACTTTAGATGCTCGATGCTGAGTCCATCCCAACCTGGCGACTTACCACGCGTCATCTTATTAATGACGGCTGCTACTTGCTCAGAGGTAAACATTACACTACGATGTTCGGGCTGGCTCCCAGCACCGAGCAGCCGCGCCGCGGGCGGGGCGTGCTCCGCCCGCGGCGGCAGCGGCTGGGGCTCGACACGAAAATGACGCCGAAACGCACCGGCAATATCACACGGCTCATTGAAACCAGCGACACTCACGGGAAGACTCAGCTTTGGGTTTAGTTTATTAGTGCATTTCCAAAATTTACTAAAATTTTTACTAGCGTGATGTTGAGCTATAATTTCCATTTTTATCTTGTCACTATTGTTTTGGCAATATCTTAATTTTGATTTAAACACTTTTCTCGTTTCACACATATCATTATAAGTACGACCGCTACATGGTTTGCCACACCATAACCATGTTTTATAACAAAGCCGAGCCTTCAAGCTTTTAAGCACAAGAAATAAGATCTTAAGAAAAAAATATTGAACTCGTACGATGTAAGACGAAGCCGTGGGTGGGCCTTTGCTGGCTATATTAAAATAATAAAATTATTCTAATAATAAAAAATAAATTGTTACAATGATTCACTTAAGTGTGATTTATTTGGCGATGACTCGATTTGAAAGAAATGTGTGTATGTGTGAATGATACAAAATAAAAACAGGGCAAAAGCATGTCTAACCATTTCACTAAAACAACAAAGTATGAATTATCTGGTGCTATCTAACGTGTCTTAAGGTCATTTTAGGTAGGTATAAACACTTTTGTCGCCTGTATCTCAGAAACCAAACAAGTCTACTCTGTCCTATTTTAATTAATGGCTGCTAATGTGTTTTTCGCCAATGTCAAGTTAAATTCATTTGAGTTTTTTTTTTTGATTTTTAGTATTCGTAGTTTTGGCTGCAGCGTTATATTTCACAAAAGGATCCCTTAATCGTTTTTTTTCCACAACCCCGCAATATTTTTGAAATACCAAATCAAACCCCGCGCCATGGGGTAGATGACATCATCACCACGTCACGTGTAACGCAGGAAGCGTAAAAAAATACTTGATTTTATTTTACCACTTTGTCGGCGTGACTAATAAGTATTCATGCCAAATTACCTACAGCTTTCTAGAACAAACAATCTCTGACATATGCTGTGGACGGACACACGGACAAGGCGAAATTATATGTGTTCCTAGTTTAACTACGGTACCCTAAAAACGGCGAGTATTAAACTTCATTACCACACGTAAAAAATAAATAAAAAGTTTAAAAACCCTCGACTTAAAACAGCCAGTAAAAAATAATTAGTATTGGCCCTATAAATAAATAAAATAAATGAATAAATATCAGGGGACAATGTCACACCAATTGACCTAGTCCCAAACTAAGCTCAAGGCTTGTACTATGGGTACTAGACAACGATATAAATACTTATATAGAGAAATATATACTTAAATACATAGAAAACATCCATGACTCAGGAACAAATATTCGCGCTCATTACACAAATATCTGCCCTTACCGGGATTTGAACCCAGGACCGCTAGCTTCGTAGGCAGGGTCACTACCAACTAGGCCAGCGTCGTCGTCGTTCATTTTGTCCATTGAATATAATTATATAAATTTAATTATAGGTAAGTAATAATTTTTGATACAAGGTGTCGACACGTCTGGGGACCGCTAAGTAGCTGGGGTATTTTATATTATTTCAATTACTTATCAGTCGCTCGACGTGTCGAGACTTGTACTATTAAATTAAACTTATAGGGCCAATACTTATTATTTTTTATTTTTAGAGGTTTTTACTGACTGTTTCGAGTCGGGGGTTTTTTTTTTTTATATCACGCGTAACTTCTAAACTTCTTTAAATTAGCAATACGACTACAGCTAGCAACGCCCCTTTAAAGATATGAATGATGTTTACTTTATATTTTTTTGTTCTTCGCCTAAAACTGAAAGGACTTCCTCGTATTACATAAATAAATAAATAAAAAGGGGTGTTAAAAGTTTATAACGTGCGTCTCTATGCCTATAGATCTGGGTGTCTGTTTGTGGCATCGTGGCTCCCAAACGGATGAACGGATTCGGACGCTTTAAAAAAAAAAAACTACATTAATCAGGATCATTTTTACCAAGATTGCATGAAAATTGGTGGGGCCGTTTAGGAAATATCACCTCTGAAAGTACGTGTTGCCGTTATATTGGGGACTTTTAACCCACTAAAAGTACCAATATTTCAAAAACAGCTTAACCAATTTTAATAAAATATGTCTAAGAACCACTGCTAGAAAACCTGCTTTCAAATAAAAACAAACCGCTTCCAAATCGGTTCAGCTCTTAGGTGCCACAGACAGACACACACACACACACACTTACACACACTACACATCAAACTTATAACGTTATAACACCCCTCTTTTTGCGTCAGGCAGGGGTTAAAAATGTTGAGATCTTACCCGATCGATGTAGGAAAGGATTTCATTCGGCAAATCGGCGTGCCATTCACTATTTGTTTTGAGGGCGACCCTGTAGAGACGATTCTTTTTCAATGAAATTGGGTCGTCACAGGTGCGTTTAACACGCAACTGTCACAAATGTCACTCCATGTCCTGTCATTTCCTGCTTGCTTTTGTATTCGATTCGTTTTTTGCTTTGCCCAGTTTAATGGGAGGGACAACGGGGCGCAGTATTTGTGGAATTCGCGATTATAACCAAGTTTCCTCAATTGCGTTGGTGACAAATGTTAAATAAATGTCTACTAAGCCATTAAAGATGCCGTCAGCGACGAGAGATACCACTACGACTATACTTAAGATTGCAGTGGAGATGCTAAATGCGCCCGATAAGGTGCCACAATTGATTGAGCTCGACCAGAGCCAGCCCTTATCAAGCATAATTCAGCTGCTTTGTAAGCCGTGGGGGCTGCTAGACCCAGACAACTACGCATTACAGTTTTCAGAAAGTAATAATCAAAACTATATTACTGAAAAGAATCGCAATGAGATCAAAAACGGTTCCGTACTGCGGTTGGAGCAGTCGCCAGCCAAAACCGTGCAGGAAATCCTGTACAAAATTAACAATGGTAATGAAACAGAACAGGCTAATGCTCTGACTAAACTGTCTTCTCTAAGTAGCGACCTTACTTTCGCTCTTGAATTTATCAATAAAAAAGGCGTGACACTAATCATTAGTAACATTGAATCTGGGAAATTTAAAGGTACTTGTCTTAAACACGCTCTAATTACTTTTGTGGAGCTCATGGATCATGGTATAATATCCTGGGACATATTAGAAAACCAGTTTATCAATAAAGTTGCTAGTTTTGTCAGTAACCAAAGCACAGTCCAAGATCCAAAAGTTGTCCAGTCATGTCTGTCTATTTTAGAAAACATTGTCCTGAACAGCTCTGGGAAGAATTCACAAGTGGAGAAGGAGATTACCATTCCTAGTCTTATCTCACAGCTACAAAATTCAGGTCAGGATATAATCATTCAACAGAACACCATAGCTCTCATGAATGCTATTCTTGCAAAGGCTGACATGACTAAAAGGAAGATCATTGCTGCTACTTTGTCTTCAAAACAAGCTCGAAATGTGATTTATGATAATTTAGTGGGGGCTTTAGTCTCAGTCCAAGCTCAAGATACCGAGCTAGCACATCAGTTGTATGTTTTACAAACACTCATGCTTGGTCTGCTTGAGCCCAAAATGAGACAACGAGCTGACTCTCAGGACCAAGAATCCCAGGAGAAAATCAAGGAACTGCGGAAAATTGCCTTTGAAAATGATAATAACTCAAACATAGAAGTTACAACAAGACGTCAGCTTGGTAGTTTTTCAAAGGATTTCAAAAAGCTTGGTTTTAAATGTGAGATTGATCCTATAAAAGATTTCAATGAAATCCCTCCTGGTGTATTGGCTCTGGATTGCATGTTGCATTTTGCAAGAAACTACTCTGAAGATTACACAAAGATTGTACTAGAAAACAGCTGCCGAGCAGATGAACATGAATGCCCATTTGGCAAAACCAGTGTGGAGTTGGTTAAACAATTATGTGACATACTACACATTGGCGAGCCACCAAGCGAACAAGGTCAAACATACCACCCCATGTTCTTCACCCATGATCATCCATTTGAAGAACTATTCTGCATATGCATTGTTCTACTTAATAAAACTTGGAAAGAGATGAGGGCAACCACAGAAGACTTTGTAAAAGTGTCTAGTGTGGTTCGAGAGCAAATCAGTAGGGCCCTCTCTGGCTCACCAACAGGTTTTGATAAATTTCGCCAAAGAGTCAACAAGCTAACCTATGCAGAAATCACACAAATTTGGCAAACAGAGAGGACTAATAGGGAAGTTTGGGAATCACATGCCAGACCGATTGTAGAGCTTAAGGAAAAAATTACTCCCGAAATCATAGATTTGATTCAACAGCAAAGGTTGGGGGTTCTGGTTGGAGGCACCAGGTTTAAAAAGTATCTAACTAGAGGCCGAAGAATCAATGATAAGTTTTGGTACATCAGACTGTCTCCCAACCATAAAGTGTTGCACTATGGCGATTGTGACGAAAAAAGTACGCCAAGTTTAGAAGAATTGGGCAATAAACTGTCAGTGGTTGACATCAAAAATGTTGTGGTTGGCAAGGATTGCCCGCACATGAAAGAATTGAGGGGAAGGAAAATAAACCCAAGTTTAGCTTTCTCCTGTATTCTGAAATCTGCTGAAGTGACTTCTCTGGATTTTGTGGCCCCGGATGAACAGATATTTGACTACTGGACTGACGGAATTAATGCTCTCCTAAAGGAAAAGATGTGTAGTAAGTCATATGAGAATGACCTGGAAACCCTGTTGTCTATGGACATAAAGGTCAGGCTGCTTGATGCAGAGGGGATAGACATTCCTCAAGACCCACCCCAGATACCAGATGAACCTGAAGATTACGATTTCTACTATGATAATAATTAATATTTTAAGTATATTAACCAGATAATCATTTCGTAGCGCATATTACTTCCAGGTGTTTTGAAATTTTCTAGTATTAGTAGTTGAATAAGTTTTAAGTGAAATATTTATTACCTTCTAATTAGTTTAAGTGAATGTAATCTGCATTTCCATTTTACTGTGTATTGACTGAATTTTATCAGAACTTCCATTTGCTAATAATAAGCTAATAGTGGCCATATTCCATATTATATTTTATATACCAAAGAACACATCTAAAGAACAAGATTATATATTTTAAAATGTGCATGTACAAATAAATGTTTTTCTATAAATGGGCCTATTTTTTATATACAAAATAACATACTCTGTTATTATCCGTGATCGGCGGCTATTCCTAGTTGTCCGCACCACTTTGTCCAAACTGTGTCCGCCCCTAGTAAGGAGTTTTTATTCCCAGTTGTCCACTCTGCAGACAACTGGGAAAACAAATACCAGTTGTCCGCAGGGAATAGCCCGTGATCGGTATAAGCAGTCCAAATTTGCGGGATTTGATTTCTCGAATTTTAGCTTTTACTAGTGCAAGTTTAAACTTAAGACAGACGCGTACTACTATTACTCCTTTGCCGCCTTACGCAGTGTCCTACGTACGCTTCTCCTGCAAACACGGAGCGACACGATGTCTGATTCACAAAGGACACTTCGGACACGCGTCTTTCATCTGCGAGCAATTCGCTTACCGCTTACGTAGTCAGAATAGTTAGCTGGGTTAGAGATTAGTCCTATCGTACACAATACCGTTTGTCGGCATAATCAGAATGATAATACTGGTTACTTACTAACTGGTATTTTGAAAGCTAATATCCATTTATGCTAGTTCTATAAACTGTTTGAGAAAACAAACGTGTACACATGCCACCACATTAGTTTTTAATCCACTAAGACTAGTGCAAATAAAGGGGTGCGGCGCCTTCATCGATTAACACTACTTCAAATACTTTTTTTATTATTATTTACATATTTAGCAGGGTCAGAATATAAACAGTAGTTCGTTTTAAAATCGAGGTAGGTAGGTATATGGCGCGGCGTGCCTCGAACACAACCCAACAGGACGCACCAAGCCGGTTTAGTCGGGGCCACGTTATTTTGCTTGCGTATTAAATAGCGAGGAACGCGCATCAACGCAACCCTGCCGCCCGAGAGAATAGGTAGGCCGGATACGAACTACTGTTTTTATTTCTTGGATTTTTTTTATGCAAGTAAATATTTATTTCTGAATTAGTATGTTTATTGTTTTCTCCGTGTGGTAGCCGGGTTATAATAGTGCCACTCCAAGTCTTCCCGCTGATGTCGTAAGAGACGACTGAATAAACGCTTGTAGTAATGTTAGGCGACGGGCTTGCACAAATACACTGGGAAACATCTTAGCCGACTTGTGCAAAATATGGTTACAGAATTATCAACAAGTATTTTAGAGTTGTGGTAATTCTTTAGCTCTGCCTACCCCACTCTGGGAATGAAGGCGTGAGTTTATGTATGTTTGTTATCCCATCAAAAACATAAATGTGAAAGGCTGCCAAGTTCGATACTATGGGAATGCTTCGCCTATAAAAGAAGTGAGATCTGAATAAGTACCAAGTTCCATAAAAATACCTCAAATCATAAATAGTTATAGGAATGCACACTTGATTTCCAGCAGTTTTTAAGGTACATTTTGAATAAGTATCACGTTACATAGAAATACCTAAAATTATAATAGTCAGAGAAACGCACACCGGTTTTTTTAGCAGTTTCCTGATAACATTTATTATTTTCAGTACTTTTTAATGATGTTACTTGGCAAGTTTTCACACACCACACACCTTTTCAATGCAATGAATCTGCAATGTGTCAAGTATATAATTTTCTATTAAAACTTGCCAAGTAACATCATTAAAAAATACTGAAAATAATAAATGTTATCAGGAAACTGCTAAAAAAACCGGTGTGCGTTTCTCTGACTATTATAATTTTAGGTATTTCTATGTAACGTGATACTTATTCAAAATGTACCTTAAAAACTGCTGGAAATCAAGTGTGCATTCCTATAACTATTTATGATTTGAGGTATTTTTATGGAACTTGGTACTTATTCAGATCTCACTTCTTTTATAGGCGAAGCATTCCCATAGTATCGAACTTGGCAGCCTTTCACATTTATGTTTTTGATGGGATTTCATTTTATTTTTGTTAGGTGTGGGTTCTTTATTATTTTTTTATCACTTTTGCTTTAGGAAATGTCTCATTCCACTTATAGTTAGGGAGGCGAATAGGGGAATTTTCGGTAATACTCGAGCGCGGCAGTTTAAGATATGAGAGATACCTTAGACCTAATAGAACAACCTTGTAAAGTATTTAGCTCTATATATGTAGTGACGCGCGCCTAGGATAGACGATCAGATTAGTAAAAAAAAATCGATAGTCTGAAGAGCATTTCTAAAAAAGTTTGTACATTTCATTTACCTACGACTTCGATTTGCAAAAAAAATTGCAGGATGGTAGGGTGAATGAAGCTGAGCCTAAATAACAGTCTCCCAAAATGTCCTCATACATTTGTATGAAACTTTCCTTTTTTGTTACCAACTTTCTTTGGTTCATGGTAACAAAAAAGGAAAGTTTCATACAAATGTATGAGGACATTTTGGGAGACTATGTTATTTAGGCTCAGCTTCATTCACTCTACCAACCTGCAATTTTTTTTGCAAATTGAAGTCGTGAATGAAATGTACAAACTTTTTTAGAAATGCTCTGAAATACTCGAGCGCGTTGGGGGTTGATTTTAGTGTTTTAAGACTAAATTTAACTAATCTGACGATAAGTCCTTGACGCCGCCGAGTTATAGGGTCGCGAACTTGTAAAAAAAAAACGTTAATCCGGCATTCTCGAGCGCGATTTTTATTTTTTTTATTTTGAAGAATATAATCTAAAACTTACTAAAAATACAAAATCTGCCGGTTTCCGCATGACCGGAAGTGTGGAGAAGCCATTTCGTCTTCCGATAAACGCGTTGCGGCATATAAGTCGCGAACGATACATTTTACAAACAAAAAGTTTAAATAAACAAAAAAGGGAATATCTATCGCTTTATTGTCATTCTTAAATTCCCCGTTTTATCAAGGAGAAAGAAAGGAAAAAAAAGAAGCCAAAAAACCTTTTTCGGTCAGATTAAGAGAACCCACCAACATTTTTGTCAGATTAAGAAAATATGCTTTCAGGATACCGAGATAAACCTCCCCTATGAAAATCTGATGCGCTCGATTATTTCAAAAAAACTTTTTTTTTTTCATTTTCAGAAATTCATCGTAGGATGGTTGACCCTATAGTTGACCATGCACCGGTTGTTGACCATTTGTGACTTTGATTCTCAATAACAAGATTTACCGCCGTTGGCCGGTTTTTTTAATGTTGGCTATAGGTTTTGACAACTATATCGAATCAACCAATCACATCAACCGCTAGAAAAATATCCACAGATTAGCCAATAACTTCGTTTTACTTTCACTTGTCGCTGTTAGTTGTGCTTCAACCGCCATTGCAGTAAGGAACGTGCTTCGACAGGTAAAACTATTTTAATTGAATTTATGTGTGTTTTGGTTAAATTTAGTTGTAATTGTTTGTTTTCGAAGTTATTTAATGGTTGTATTTAACGATTTTAATGTAGTTTCAAGTGTATATTATTATATTTAGATTTTTTCAAGGCTGGTTAACTATAGGTACATAATTTGTATGGATTTCCTAAGTTTGACCAGTTGGTCAACTATTGGCTCCTTGCAGAACTTTATTTTCCTTTTTTTTAATTGTTTTTTTTTATAGCTAGGGCATGTTTAGATACCCCACTCACTAGTTTATGGTTGATATTGCCTAGTTTTCAGTAGTTGCCCAGTGGTTTGACATTGGTACTGCATACTAAAAAGATTTTCCTAAGATTGACCAAACACGTTAAAAATAATTTCTGTTTCACTTGTTGTAGATTAACTATGCCGCCAAAGAAAGTATTTTTTAAATATAAAGAAGAAGATGTATATAAAGCACTTGATGAAATACAGTAGGGATGCAAAATTAGAGAAACGTGTCGTAAATACAACATCCCACATTCTACAATTATTAATAAAATAGTAGTAGTGAGATTTTCAAATATATTTACCTTTTTCAATAGATATTTAGATGATTGTTTAACTTTTCTTATGTCAGAGTTTAGAAATGTTAAAGAGGTTTTGAAAAAACCCAAGTTGTGATTATATGTGCCAGCTTAAGCTCAGTATAAATATAGTATTCCTAATATGATTCCTAATGTGATTATTAAGACTGACATGAAACTTTATTGATCTCATTTAGTCTACAAGTTTTCTTAGTTTTTAATAAAGATGATTATATAAAAAAAAACCTTTTATTGCCTTATTTCTTATTTTTATCTGCCGTTTTGAAAAGTGGTCAATTTTTGGGACACACCCTAACAACAACTGGGACCGGCTGGTCAATCTAGGGTACATTCCAGAATTTAAACTTAAAAAAATATTTAAAAAATACCTATTAAAAATTAAGTTATTTCCTTTTGAACCATTACTTTTAATTACATAATGTAACAGATAAAAAATAAACTGGTAATATAGGTCGATACTATTTTTCGTTACAACTCTTTAAAGTCAAAATTTCTCCTTAACTGGTTTGGGACCGGAGCACTCACCCTAACTTATCGTCACGCCGAAATCGTCAGTTTTTTTAAAGGGAGCTTCCTTGGGGCCTACTTAACACCCCTTCCGAAAATCTGACGCGCTCGAGTAATTTTTTTTTTTTGCATTTTTGACTACTTCATATGCCTACCCCCACCACGCAAACCGGCAGATTAGTATACCGTTGTTATCAGAGGCACTTGGGGCATACGTAGTATGAATATCTGACGCGCTCGAGAATGCCCAAGTAACTGTTTTTTTTTTTAAATTTGAAAAACCGTACACGCCAAACCCACCGCTAAAATGGTTTTTACCATACGAGCTTTTCTTTTCGAAATTATTTTATCTTTCGATTTTGATAGGTCTCGACGGCGCCGTTGAATTACGCCATTTAGCTACCTCGCCTCCCTAACTATTAGGTATGTACCTACTTTATACTATACCCTTTATACTAAGCGTCTAATTATTTTTTCTACGCTTGCGTGGCACTGTCTGCTTTTTCGTTTTGTCATTTTGTATACTGTCTTGTACAGCTGACACGCTAGATCGCATTGCCCATTCAATATCTTGGTTTTTTTTTACACGTTTTCTGTTAACTGATAAACTTGCCAAGTCAGGGCGGTATAATCTACGTAGTCGGTTATATTCTATAATAGAACTTTCTTGAGCCTTAATTTGGCTAGGATCTAGGTTTATAAGATGTAGCCCATCAATAGTTTTCACTCGAGACAGGGCTACATAGGCCTGTCCTTTGCTAAATATTGATGATCCTATGTCAAGCAGGACACTGTCAAGACTAAGGCCTTGAGATTTGTGGCGTATGCTAAACAAATAGGGAATTGTTCCCTATGTACAAATGCATTACTCAATATCTGGAACTTAGTCAAACTTTAAGTTAAATTTATTTCTGTTTGTAAGTACGCTACCTACATAGATAATTAATAACTTGGTAATACCTACCTACCAGTAGGTATTATAATTGGTGGCCTGTGGCCTATTATGTAGCCCTAGAAGTGCACCATCCCATCTCATCCCGTGGCGTATCGGAGGGTGAGATGGGCAGTAGTAGATATATATAATTCCATCTTAGAGTATATATGATTTCCACGTTCTTGAATCTGCGATTTTATTAGTTGTAAAATTAGAAATTATTTAGACTATGCGAGAAAAAATTGTCTTTTCATTTTTGTTTGACTGATTTAGCGCACCTAGTGTACCAACCTAGTGACCTGTTTTGCACTTCGTAAATCGTGGGTTCGGTTCCCGCAACAGACACACACAGAGTGGTGAACAATTTTATTGTTCTTGTCTTTAAGACAAACATGTATTGTCTTAAATTGGTATGTATCTAAATTTAAATAAGTCTTATCTCATTTCCACTCCATACCTACTTATAGTAGAACAAAATTACACATTCGTTGTTTTCGAAACTGACTCACACTTGGCCGTTTTCAGATTTTTACTTTATTTCGACCTAAAGACAAACCTTCGAGCCAAATTTCAGGTCGGTACGACCATGATGATGATAAGTGGGGACGCCCAGCCGAAGCAGGCGGGCAGTCGATTCGGTCAGCCGTTCATTCTGCCCTATTCCCCTCAGTCGTGCCTCAGGTTACTGGCCCGGCGGCGCTCCCATCCAGCATCGATCCCATCTTCCTGTCTTCCTACAGAACAACAGTGCGTCCCGTAGGTTGATGCTTTTGAGATCTTCTGTGGACAAAACGTCCTCTCCGAATGTGTGGTATCTCAGTGACGAGTACATGACACACTCGGCTAGGACGTGTTGACTAGTTTCCTCTTTGCCACAGTGTGGGCATTGAGGGTTCTGTTTAATACCTATTACCGTCAGATGTCTGTTGAGCGGACAGTGTCCAGTCAGAATTCCTGTTAGTATGCTTAGGTTATACTTACCCAGGTTTAGAAGGTACCTTGTTCTGTTTTTATTAACCCTTCCTATCATGAGTTTGGATTGTCTGCACCCTTGCGTCATCCCCCATGCCTCATTTGTTTTCTTTTCCATTCTTCTGGCGATAACTCCTTTGGTTACCATCTCCGATATCGGTAATACCGGTTCCGGGCCTAGGTATTGTTGGTCCGCACCTGCTCTGGCTAGTTCGTCTGCCTTCTCGTTTCCTACTGCTCCACTGTGTCCTGGCACCCACGCCAGTGTTACATGGGATGTGGTGCCTAGAGTGTTCAGTTCATTCCTACACTCTTGCACTAGAGATGATTTGATCACCGGATTTTCTAGTGCTTTGAGTGCCGCTTGGCTATCTGAGTATATTATAACGTGACTTCCCGTTACATTGCTTTTTTCTTTGAGGCTCAGGGCACACTTCATGATGGCAAAGACTTCTGCCTGAAACACACTGGTGGAGCCCCCTAGTGGTATCGTCGTGTGCTCATCTGATTCTTGGCTATATATGCCCGCTCCCGCTCTTTTGGTTGAGGATTTTCATGAGCCGTCTGTGAAGCATGTCACTTTGGGTTCTGGTATTTCTCTCTCCCAGCTGTCTCTCTCTCCTATGTGGATTCTGTATTTCTTGTCGAACCTCTTCCTTTTCTTGATTAGGTCATTGTTTACCATGAGCATATCCATGTTTGACATTGACTCTTTCTGTATGCTTGCGTGTCTTTTGTCCATCTCGGACCCTATCCACTCCCTGCTCGCTTTTATTCTATACCACTGTTCTGTGGCTCTCTTCTCCACCTCTATGTGCACCGGGTTCAATCCTAGCATGATCTCCAGGGCTTGTGTAGGTGCTGTTCTCATTGCCCCGGTTGTCATCAGACATGCTAGTCTTTGAACCTTTGTTAGTTCTTTGTCTATATCTTTTATCTTTGCTCTGTGCCACCACACGATGGCTCCATATAGGAGTCTGGGTAGGACCACCGCTCTGTAAATCCATTGCGTTATCCTTGGTCTTAGTCCCCATCTCCTTCCTATGGCTTTCCTGCATTGCCACAGGGCTATAGTGGCTCTTCTGCATTGCTCCTTTACATGTATCTTGTATAGCAGTTTGCTGTCTAGTACTACTCTAAGGTATTTTATTTCCTTGAGTGTTTCTATCTCTTCACCTTTTATTTTTATTGGTGTTAGGACGGGCAACTTTCTTTTGTTGGTGAAGAGTACTATTTTCGTCTTTGTCGGGTTCAGGTCTAGTCCCCTGTTCTGACACCAATTTAGTACCTGTTTTATCCCTCTTGTCATGACTTCTCTCAATACACTGAGGACTTTTCCCCTCACTAAGAGTACCCCGTCATCCGAATACGCTTGCATGTGTATACCTCTTGTGTTAGTTTCTCTTATGAGCGAGTCTAGTAGGAGACACCATAGGAGTGGTGACAGACAGCCTCCTTGTGGGAATCCACGGCTCGTCTTTATCCTTATTGAGTCTCCCCCCAGTTGTGCTGTGATCGCTCTCCCTTTTAACATGGCCATTATCCATCTCCTAACGGCGGGGTCTATGTCATCCCTCCGTATACATTTCTTTATTGCACCAAAAGTAGCTCTGTCGAATGCTCCCTCTACGTCGAAGAAGCATCCCAGTGCCAACTCCTTGTCTTCTAATGCTCTTTCTATCCTTGTAGTCAGGTTGTGCAGAGCTGTCTTTGTTGATTTACCTTCCATGTAGGCGTGTTGATGCCCGTGTAAGGGTAGTCTACCACCTTGCATGCTTGTCCTTATCTGTGTATCTATGATTTTCTCCAATGCCTTCAAAACGAATGATGAGAGGCTTATGCTTCTGAAGGATTTAGCGTCCTTGTAGTTTTTCTTGCCTGGTTTAGGTAGAAATATTACCTTTACCTCGCTCCAGATTTTCGGGATGTGGCCTAGCACCAGACTTCTTTCATAAATTTCTTTCAGATGGTTCCAGATGTATTTCAACCCCTTTTGTAGTAGTGCGGGTATCACTCCATCTGGTCCTGCCGCTTTGTAGGGGGCGAAGGAGTTTATAGCCCATTCCCCCACTTCATCACTTATCTTGAGGTTCATCGTTTCCCCTGCTTCCCTTATCTCGTTATTATTTTCTACTGGAGCCTCATGTAAGTTGTCCTCCCTGCAATCGGGAAAGTGTATTTTTACCATGTGCTGCAGTACTTCTTTGGGGTCCGTCAGTTCGGTCGATCCTACTATCAGGCTACCCAGTTGGCAGGTTCTCTCGTTCGACAGTACCCTTACTAATCTCGCTGCCTCTGTGTAGCGTTGTATCTCTCCCGTGAATGTTTTCCATCCCTGTGCTCTCAGTTTTTCTCTAGTATTAGTATATTTGTTCCTAATGCTTCTGTACTCGTGCCAGCACTGATCATTGTTCCTTTTCAGAGCTGATCTTAGCGCTTTACGAGATCTCTTCCTCAGTTTCTGTATCTCTTTATTCCACCACGGCTGTCCTTTGTCTCCGTTGCTCGTTTTTTCTGGACACGCCGATAGGTAGGCTTTTGATATGGCCTTGTTCAGATCTTCTGCAGCTCTGTCCAGTTCCTCACTCGTTTCTGGTCTTCTATGGCTCGGTGTCCATTTACTCAGTATGTCGTTATATTGCTCCCAATCCGTTTTCCTAGGGTTTCTTATTTTCGTTCTTTCCGTGTAGTAGTCCAGGCCGTACAGTAGTCTTCTGTGGTCCGACATACTGTCCTCCCGGTCCACCCTCCAGTCTCTTACATGTTTGCCTATCCCCCCTGAGGTAATTGTTATATCCAATACCTCCTCTCTAGCCCTGGTTACAAAGGTTGGGGTTGTCCCTGTGTTATGTATGTCCAGGTCATTACTTACAATAAATTCTAGTAGTGCTTCCCCCTTCTTGTTGGTGTCGGTGCTCCCCCACACCTCATGATGTGAGTTTGCATCGCAGCCTACAAGAATGGGTGTTTTCTTACCTTTATATCTTATAATCGTTTCCTCCAATTCTCTAGTTGGCGCGTTGCTTTCACCTGGGATGTAGCATGTTGCCATCGCTGCTTTGATTCTCTCTCCGCTCCTTGTCACGAGGTTGATTTCTACCACGACTAGGTCTCTGAAACATATGGTCACAAGGCATCCCATATTTCTTAAGTCTCTACTAACATAAATGCATGCCCTAGGGGGTAACTCACCATTTCTTTCGAAGTGTAGGTCACCCCCCAGGCTTCCCAGGCCTGTGACCTGGTTTTTCCATACATATGGTTCTTGCATCAGGACTATATCAATCTTTTCCCTTACTATGTATTGACATAGTTCCGACATTGCGTCCTTACAATGCTGAAGGTTTACTTGACATATTCTTATTTTTTTGTAGTTTGTGTTGTGTGTGTTGTTGTGTAGTGCTGGTTGTTTGTCTGTGTTGTCCATTGCTGGTTGTGTTTGTGTGTAGTGTAGCTGCCCCCCGTTTCCCTAGGCTGAGGAGCCCCCCTCGGTTTCCATCCGTGTTGGATGGTCATCGACCGGGGCTGCCTCTGCCTGGTTTCCGGGTTGCAGCGCTGGGTCGCCACAGCTGCACTTGCAGCTACAGCTCCCCCTCCCACCCGGGGTCTCTGCCTCCACATCTTTCCTCCGAGGCTGAGCCCTGACCAAGCGCGCCCTGATGCGTGTGGCTTGGAAAAACAGCCATTGGCTGGCCTCCGCACCCCACGCATCCTCTACGCTCTTGGGCACCGAGTAGCATACCCGGATACCCGTGGCCAGGTTCTCCCGCCCCATCTGCGTCCACTCCTGGAGTTTCAGCTCCCCCTCCCTGTCCCAGTTTTGGGCTCTCAGGTAGAGGAGCGGATCCTCCAGGAGCTCCTCCGGCGGGCCTGGGATCCATACATTGACCCGGGTGTTGCTCAACATCCGGGCCTGCAGCCTATGCCCCTGAGGCTCCCCCAGGTCCTTCTCAAGAAGCCACTCCCTCGCCTCTGCCGTGGATGGTGTCACAAGGAAAAATCCCTCTGACACCAATCCCGACATGGCGAACTGAAGTTGCCTCCCTCGAACTCCCTGCTCCTTAATCGCCTCCGTAATGAAACGGCTAACAATTCTCCGGACTTCGGTCCCTAGCGACTCATCCAGCGGTACACCGTCCACGCGGCAGATCGCCACTGCGAGCTCCCGTGTTTCCCTTGCGGTCGCACGGGTGCTCGCGAGCGAGTCACCGCGGTTTGGTCTCTTCGCTGGAGGCCGTGTCGAGGGTCCTTCGTCCGGGTCAGTGTTTGCCGCTTCAACTTCGGCGCCCTCCCTGGCGGTGGGGGCCTCCCCTCCGCCTGAATGTGGCAAGGGTTTTCTCCCGCCGCCATCGCTAACCTATGCTGGTTCCTCCTAGCCTGTCTGGCCTTCTTTTTCCCTGCCTTGGTAAGTGGTCTACTAAACTCGCCTCCCTCCGTCGGGGTTGCCGCCGTGGCGGTTCCCTCCTCCGAAGTTGATGGTGGGTTCAGCAGACGCTCCTCGTCGTCCAAGGACAGGTTCACTAAGTCACTCCACGGCATCTGCAGGGGTCCAACTTGCACCTTCTTGTTGGTGCTTGGCATCCCTCCTGCTTCTGCCCCTTCCGCTCCCTTACGCTCTGGCATCTGCAGGGGTCCCCCTTGCACCATCTTGTTGGTGCTCGGCTTCCCTCCCACTTCTGCCTTTTCCACTCCCTTACTTTCATCTTTTTTATTGTTAGTTTTATGCTCCATGCTTGTACATCTAAAATATTCATCCGACTCGCTCCCCACCCTCCTCGGAGCCCTCCTACTGGGGATGGTTTGACCCATCAGGGATACGAGTCCGATATAGCGCTCCGGGGTGAGCTGTCAAGTGAGCCCGCACGATGTCAAGCCCTCCGTCACCACTACAGCGACTCGGGGCCGTACTCCGCCGGCTACTGACCTCATCACCCCAGAACGCTCGCCCGCGGCCAGAATACTGTAGACGCGACAGCCGATTGATTCTGACTGGCTGGGCCAGAACCTCCCGTGTGAGATGAATCCCAAGCCAAAGTGGCGTGTTGTTATCCGAGGGTAACTACTCCGACCCTCTTCAAACTCAGCCTACCAGGATCTCGTTCTCCACCCGTACGGGTCCCCGCGCACGGCACAAACACGCGGGTGGCATTTTACCGCCCCCCATCCTTTCCTATTGGATAGGAGGCCCGCTGCGACATGCCACAACATCGCTTGCAGCTGATTGGATAGGAAATTTAGGAGGCGTGGAGGGGTGAAAACAGGACGGTCAGGAGTGCGACTGTTGTTTCTGTTCTACTCGTTTAATCCGAGGGAAACAGAGTAGTTGACAGGCAGCAACCTCGGGAAGGAACACAACCAGTCTTGCCTGGGGTATCATAGCAACTGTGAGCTCCACCCTCGGCCGTTAGCCAAACCAACTACCGGACAAGTAGATTGACATAGGGACGGACCCATATCATCTGGCGACCGGTCGCAAACTAACGTTGATTTGGACCCACCCCCGCCCTCGGTACGACCATTGGAAGATAGACCCATTTAGTTCATTATGACTTCATAGTAGAACAAAGTGACACCTTCGCTATTTTTAAAACTGACTCACACTTGGCCGTTTTCAGATTTTTCCCTTTACTTTGACCTTAAGACCTATCTCCATGCCAAATTTCAAGTCAGTACGACCATTGGAAGTGGTCTAGGTTTTTGATGAGTCAGTGAGTGTATAGTAAAAATAGCGATTTTCTGACGTCAATATCTCAAGAACTGCTATAGGTAGAATAATGAAATTTTGTATTCTAGACAATTAAGGGGATGTCAATAGACACTCGAAATTTCATATGCGTAGATAAAATGCGTGGTCGAAATTGGCCCGAAATGGTTCGTGTAATATAACCCACGGCCGGTGTGTCGCTTTTTTTTGCTCGAACTTGGCGGACACACTGCCGTGTCTAGATATTGCCTAGTACTGTTTTCCGAAAGACTCGAGTCTTTTAGCCATAACCACCAGAGATACGTTTTGGAGGCTAAAGCATTTCAGAGTCTCAACATTTTGACAAGGACTTTAAGCTTTAGATAAAACAGTCTTTTAATAAGGTTGCCAGCTGCAAGAGTCGAGGCTCTTGAATAGAACTAGGCTTGGAGCTTTTGTCCTTCTAAGTCTCAATAATCGAGGCTAGAGTCTTTTGGAAAACTAGCCTAGTACCCATAGTACAGTCACGAACCGGGATTGTTGAGCCACTTGCCATTGTTCGTAATTTAGCCGTGTATTCAATAACCGATGTCAACGACTGGCTGACATCTATTCGATTTGCATTACATAGCCAAATTAGAAACACGGGTAAGTGGCTCAACAATCCCGGTTCGCGACTGTACAAGCTAGCTTAGTTTGGGGCTAGGTTAACTTGTGTGAGAATGTCCCTGATATTTATTACCTACACTAATATTATAAAGAGGAACGATTTGTGTTTTTGTATGTTTAAAACGAATAAACTCAAAACTACTGGACCGATATCAAAAATGATTTCACCATTATAATGCTTCATTATCCCTGAGTAACATAGGTTATGTTTTATTTTCCTGCGCGGATACAGTCGCGGGCAAAAGCTAGTTTATTAATTATGGGTAAGGTTTTAAATGAAAGGCAAGTTTATTAGACAAGACATTGATTTATTAAGTATCTACTGCATCTTGGACACCTCAAACTTGGTGTTAACGTTCTCCTCGTCGGAGTCCAGCAGCGGCAGCGTGCTCGCGGGGATGTGCTCCTCCACCCAGCGCAGGTCGGCGTCGAGCGAGGGCTCCTCTCGCTCCGGCTTCTCGTCGGTGCCTGAACCGCGCATTTTGACGCCGTACGCGTCGTTCACGAATTGTTCTTCCTCTTCTGCAATATATAAATCACATTCTAAATTTAAAATATTTATTTAGAAAATTGGACACATGAGGGCTCGTACACGTCGGTATTATGGAGTGAATCTACTAGCGCTTCGGACAAGAACATTGTTGCGGAGAAGCGCCGCAAGAAACTCCAGCAGAAGGTATTTTTTTAGTCGTAAAATACTATAATATTTAAAAGCAAGTTACATTCGCACAAAAAACATAATTAAACATAATTAATAATTCATTAATTAATATTATTTTTTATTTCCTGATTTTTTGTTAATTTGTCTATCCTTCAGCATTGTCCTTGCTCTTTCTACTCCAAGGTTAACTGGAAGAGATCCCATATGGGATAAGTTCGCCTATGTACATTATTTATATTATGCAAACATGTCTTGTAATTGTTTATGTGCAATAAAGAGTTTACATACATACATACAACACGACGAGGCCTCTATGGTAAAGTTCACTTCACAGGGATAGTCAAAAGCTCTAATATCTGTATGTATGTATAATATTATGTATACAAAGATCTTATTAACGGTAACATAGGGGCGTGTAGATTTTTCTGTCGTCTTAGGAACGCGTAAGTACCAGAAATATTGTGACTATACGGTCTCGAGCGTCAATTTGGGACCCATTTTAAGAAAGATTTGCTTGAAGTCGTCAATGTCATTAGAGAAGTCAAGTTATTTGTAACTTTTAGGAAACTCAACCCTATTGTCGTAGAATGTCAGATTGACTTTGGACCTAAGGTGGGTACCAAATTTTATCTCGTGACTGTAAAATACGATAGATCTAAGTAATTCATTCGTTCTTACGTTAGACCTGTGACCACCAAAAATTATTAATCGAAGAAGTAATAATAATTCTATGAAATGAGTGTCGGTGATTCAAAGGTAAACCAAACCCATCGTGTTAGGTATTCTTAGAATCGCCTCGACGAGTAGCCGATGACAGTGCAAAAAAAGTACAGTCGGCAACAAAAGCTTGTCGAAAAGTGAAATGTTTGACAGAAAGTTATTTACCGTCGTCCTCGTCGTCGGCGTTGTCGAGCAGCGGCGTGAAGGCGTAGCGCTGGTTGTTGTTGGTGGGGCGCCACAGCACCATGATGGCACCGAGCACGCTCGCGAACAGGATGTGCCAGTACGCCTCGTCCATCCACACCTCCTTCCAATCCTGTGTGGCGACAATCCATGTGTAATATCAACTGATGTGACAATCAAAAACCATATTGGGAAAAAGAGCCTAAATAGAGCAGAAACACATTATGGAATGTTGGTTTATATTTTACGAAAAAAGTCTGTAATGGCTGATTTAAGTGACGCTATGTCAATTACAAAAGTCGTCTTCTACATAGCCATCGAGCTGGCAATAGTGGGCACGTCAGTATGTAAGGTTTAAAAAAACAATTATATATGATAAGGTTCTAAAAGATGGTCCTGAAATAAATCCTGAAATACGAGTTTCAGAAAAAAACGTTTTGCAAATTGATATGTTTGGATACCTTCCCTTATGATTTATGATCGTCATTCACACGCCAATGACAGCTAAAGGGCATTACGAATTCCAAAGTTACGGCTCCTTAACCCTATTCCTATTTGACGCTCTCAAACCATGTAGGTATAAATCTTTTCACAAGAATTAGTGACCGAGACCAGACCACACATATGAAAACTAGCATAAGAAAATTGTACCAACAGTATTTTAGCTATAATGTAATAAATATTACTCTTTTTCAAATAATATTCATCATTGAATGAGTCATTACTCATTGGTTATATGTAGGAATTACTAAGCGGGATAATATAAGCGCATTTTAAACAACACATTTTCAGTTTTCGCTTCAGTGGATTTTCATGAATATTTAAACATCGGTAAGCTCATACTTACAGTGATGCAAGGCAGCACGCGGAAGGCTTTAATGGAGTACAGCATGAACACCACGGAGGATATCACGGCGAATATCAGCGTGTTCGTGAAATGCCGGTACAGGGACAGCTTGATGGAGTTTCTGTAAAACATAACAAGATGGCGGAACCACTAGAACGAGTTTTTAAGTGTTCGATCTTTTTAAAAAGATTGTGAAGCTAAAAAATGCGATAACATTTCTCTCCCTTTACATCTAGTCCGATTTTTACAAAGTATTTCTTGGGAATTAAACTTAGATTTTTATAACAACTAGAACATATTAAAAAATCTTGGAAATCGGAGTTATTTAGGGAGTTAGAAACGTATCGTCCGGAGTTAAATTTGTATGGAAAGTGTTTGATAGCTACGCTATTTAGTCGACTTACAATCCTCTTAAAATTTGAATAAGAGACCGATATTTGCATACGATTTCACATTTAACAAAGTCGAAATTTGTAAGTAAACCATTGTCTCTTCTATATGTACCTAATTAATAACAAGAATTAGAATATTTGCACAAATATTTTTCAGTTTTATCTACGTTATTAGATAAACGTGTGCAATATGACTTTAATTATTCTAATGTTAAAAAACGAAGTACTTGTAGAGCATAATTTTAATTTATCGGCCACATAATTTTAAAGTTGCTAGCAAATTTTACGCTCAGGATTATAAACTAACTTTTTAAATATAAGTCTGTATAATTAACACCAAAGGTTCACTAACACTGAAAGAAAAAAAAATTACTCGCTGTTTTCTGTCATTTTGGTCGTCTTCGAATATTCAGTTATTTTGGTACTAACCGCCTGAGTTGCAGTGTGCGCATAGTGTGTGCGAGCGAGACAAACACCCACCAGCAGATGGCGCTGTCCAATAGAGACATCGGCGCTTCGGACAACAACAGGTCGCGGTTAGAGTCGTCTGCCTGCAATAAAAATAAATAATCACTACAAAATTATCTTTAACTTAACTTTATAAAAGCAAAATGTATATTGTGTATATTTCTTAATTTTTTTTTGTTAGAATTGTAGAATAGAGTTTACATTGTCCAGGTAATCAAAGTAGACCAATAACTTACATGATTAGATAGTACCTAGTGTAGGTATACAAACAAAACGTAAATCAGAAAGTAAACCGGTATACTATAGCTTTACCTTGCGGTACCATCTTCATAATACGATGCATGAACAAAACGCCGAAATATATCGCAGGACTCGTACGAATATATTCGTACACACGCAAACACGCTCAGTTACATTCCACTGCGCTCGAACTTACACCCAAAATTAAAAGCGCCATACAATCCGGTGACTCGGCGCCGGACTTGCACTAACACATTCAAACAATTTCCTAGTGCTTCAAACTCGCACACATAGACACAGCGGCAGAATATACCATCAAAATCCTTTTGAGGAAAACCAAGACCGACCGTCGCACTTCGGCTTATTTCATCGAATTTTAAACTTTAAATGCATGCATTAACTTTCGTTTTTCCCAAGGACACTCCAAAATAGCGCCGTCGCCGTCGCACACGACCTCTAAATATGTGTTTGTAAATACAGGGTGGTCCAAAGACTGACAACAAAAAAAAAATTTAGATGCCTCACATCCGGGGCTATCCGAATATACCCCATTTATGTTGGCCGATTTTTTGTTGTTTTCGAGTAATTAATTTTTAAAGATTTTGTTAAGAATTTTCGGGCCGAGCCGTTTATTAACATGTAACTTTTTTTGGTTACGTTTTTTCTGGATGTTTTATTTTGCGACATTATCCTCACAAACTGTACTTTCACACATACAATAATCAGCTTCCCAACCTTAACGCAAGTTACAATAAAATTGACCGAAAGTGAAAGTTTTACCTTTGAGCAGATCGAAGTATGATTTTGTAAATTAAAAAAAAACCTATAAATCTTACAATTCAAAGACCAGAAGTAATTTTAAAAACTTTGCCAGTCTCTAAACTTTCAGAATAATACAAAAAAAGTGACACTTAATAGGTCATAATTTGCTGGATTCGACTTTCAAACGTACTAAGGTAGAATGTGTAATAAAGAGTCTGTAACATAAAAACTGTTTTTTATTTGGTCGAACCTAATTTGGTACTGGCCATCAATAAAGCCATGTAATATTTTTTATGAACAAATAATTTTGTTCTTCCTTTGTCTTAAGAAAGGAATCACGTCTTTTATTGTGAAATAACTAATAGTTACTTCTGCTCTCGTTACATTTAATTTCTGAATTCTTCTCGCTTTGTTAACTGGACTCTGATTGATTTGCCTTACGACCGACCTGTTCTTGTGTTTTGGACTTTTGAACTTAGCCTAGTGATTGAATTTACTTTCGTGTAGCAACATGAACTACACTCTTAGTGATTATGCAGATGCATTATTATTATGGTGCAGCTCTAGGTAATGGACATTTAGCGGCAAGGCTATACCGGCAACAATTGGAGCACCGCGAAGCCCCACGGCAGCATTACCCAGACCACAGAGTATTCATAAACACACATTTGACACTGATGGCTGGACGTGATCCTGGCCATCCAACTCAAGAAGGAGTTCCCAGAGTGGATCCAGATAGGAGGGGCTATCCGAATATACCCCATATTCGGATAGCCCCGGATGTGAGGCATCTAATTTTTTTTTTAGACGTCAGTCTTTGGACCACCCTGTATACGGTGTTTGTTTTAGTTTTGTTAATAATTTGTGTAATTATCGTATTTTATGAGACTCAACTAGTCAAATTTAGCACGCATAGTGATCTGTGATTGACGATTGTTTTAATGGTTGGATTATGTTATGTTATTTGGCGTTTCGTGGCGACGACACGGAGGTTTGTTTGGTTTTGTGTGCTATCTATTTAGGTTATATTCATGGTTTGGTTTCAATATTTTTGTCTGTGATCAAAGTACGACGATTGTTGTCTTATAGATTACCTACTTAATGAACTAACATGTTTTTCAAAGATATCCTTTTAAAATAAAAACATGTCATTAAGTTAGGACGCGCTCGTTCACTCAGACATAAAAAATGATTATACCTACGCGTGGGAATGGATTCTTGAAACACTCCCACAGCAAATTAGAAATGATAAATAAAATTGGCTGACTGGCAGCTGCAAAGGCCGTGCCAGGATAAGCTAAGAGATTTTGCCCCCCTTGAGTTTGGGCTTGTAATTTTTATAGATTGTGTGGCTCTGCATTAGTAATTGTTTTGCCAAATTTGAGCACCCTAAATATCAGTTTTCGTTAAAAAAAAAAAAACTATATTTAATTTTTCTTTGATATTTTTTTTTCCTGTTAACCAATTTTAATGAGCTTGGCATATAATGTACATTTAACCAAGATAATCAAATGGTCATAATTACATTTTCATTATTATTAAAGAAATCGTATTGTTCGTTTATACTTTGCAGAATTGTTTTCATTGCGAGACAATACAGCGTTTTAACTTTTTTACGGAAAACGCGTTGTATTGCAGTTGTTTTTGATAATGAATTCATATTGGAATGGTTTATATTATGTTACCAACGCACGACAATTGAAAGGAGTTCTTTTTGTTGTCTTTTTTTTTACTTTTTTAAAAAGTTGAAATGTAAGTGGCCAGTAAGTATTTCATATGCAACATGTACGTTCCTCTAAAGAGGTTGCAATCATTCCGATTTAAATTATAGCGGTTCTAGGAAATGTATGTAAAGAATTTCATGTCAAGATAACTCCATGTTCTCCCTTAGCAAAAATTTTGAAAAAAATACATTTTATAGGACGTTAGTGGGAGTTTTACCAGTGAAAAAATTAGAGCGGTCTCTAACATGGAAGTGATAAAAAAAAAATTGAAAAGTTTGAATGGGTTTTTTTAATTTTTTTTCTATGGCATAATGAAAATATAATTATGGCCATTTGATCATCTTGGTTAAATGTACATTATATGCCAAGCTCATTAAAATTGGTTAACAGGAAAAAAAGATATCAAAGAAAAATTAAATATAGTTTTTTTTTTTAAAACGAAAACTATGATATTTAGGGTGCTCAAACTTGGCAAAACAATTACTAATGCATAGCCACACAATCTATAAAAATTACAAGCCCAAACTCAAGGGGGGCAAAATCTCTTAGCTTATCCTGGCACGGCCTTTAATAAATGTTTTTGTTTTCAATGTTGTTAGTTATCTGATTCTAGCAGTGTATGGTATCGAACCGGATTTCAAACATCAACAATTTATAGCTATATCATTCAGCTACGAAACATGTTCGATGCGAGAAACCTAATATACATAACAGTAGAATATAAACTTTTTTTCGTAATAATTTTAAAATCCACAATCGGAAAGTGGAATGTAATCGAAACTTAATGAAACATTTCATTGATACGGTCGGATCTCACTTGGAAACATAATCGCGCGACACTTTAGCACTGCGCGGCCTGGTACAACACAACCTTCAGTCAGCGCGAGCGAGGGTCGGTGGCAGGGTTACCTTGTGGTGCAGCCGCAGCCACGCCTCCACGGCCGCCAGCAGCCCGCTGCAGCGCCGGGCCCAGCCGCGGCCTGGTACAACACAATCTTCAGTCAGCGCGAGCGAGGGTCGGTGACAGGGTTACCTTGTGGTGCAGCCGCAGCCACGCCTCCACGGCCGCCAGCAGCCCGCTGCAGCGCCGGGCCCAGCCGCGGCCTGGTACAACACAATCTTCGGTCAGCGCGAGCGAGGGTCGGTGACAGGGTTACCTTGTGGTGCAGCCGCAGCCACGCCTCCACGGCCGCCAGCAGCCCGCTGCAGCGCCGGGCCCAGCCGCGGCCTGGTACAACACAATCTTCAGTCAGCGCGAGCGAGGGTCGGTGACAGGGTTACCTTGTGGTGCAGCCGCAGCCACGCCTCCACGGCCGCCAGCAGCCCGCTGCAGCGCCGGGCCCAGCCGCGGCCTGGTACAACACAATCTTCGGTCAGCGCGAGCGAGGGTCGGTGACAGGGTTACCTTGTGGTGCAGCCGCAGCCACGCCTCCACGGCCGCCAGCAGCCCGCTGCAGCGCCGGGCCCAGCCGCGGCCTGGTACAACACAACCTTCAGTCAGCGCGAGCGAGGGTCGGTGACAGGGTTACCTTGTGGTGCAGCCGCAGCCACGCCTCCACGGCCGCCAGCAGCCCGCTGCAGCGCCGGGCCCAGCCGCGGCCTGGTACAACACAACCTTCAGTCAGCGCGAGCGAGGGTCGGTGACAGGGTTACCTTGTGGTGCAGCCGCAGCCACGCCTCCACGGCCGCCAGCAGCCCGCTGCAGCGCCGGGCCCAGCCGCGGCGTGGTACAACACAATCTTCAGTCAGCGCGAGCGAGGGTCGGTGACAGGGTTACCTTGTGGTGCAGCCGCAGCCACGCCTCCACGGCCGCCAGCAGCCCGCTGCAGCGCCGGGCCCAGCCGCGGCCTGGTACAACACAATCTTCAGTCAGCGCGAGCGAGGGTCGGTGACAGGGTTACCTTGTGGTGCAGCCGCAGCCACGCCTCCACGGCCGCCAGCAGCCCGCTGCAGCGCCGGGCCCAGCCGCGGCCTGGTACAACACAATCTTCAGTCAGCGCGAGCGAGGGTCGGTGACAGGGTTACCTTGTGGTGCAGCCGCAGCCACGCCTCCACGGCCGCCAGCAGCCCGCTGCAGCGCTGGGCCCAGCCGCGGCCTGGTACAACACAATCTCAGTCAGCGCGAGCGAGGGTCGGTGGCAGGGTTACCTTGTGGTGCAGCCGCAGCCACGCCTCCACGGCCGCCAGCAGCCCGCTGCAGCGCTGGGCCCAGCCGCGGCCTGGTACAACACAATCTTAGTCAGCGCGAGCGAGGGTCGGTGGCAGGGTTACCTTGTGGTGCAGCCGCAGCCACGCCTCCACGGCCGCCAGCAGCCCGCTGCAGCGCTGGGCCCAGCCGCGGCCTGGTACAACACAATCTTAGTCAGCGCGAGCGAGGGTCGGTGGCAGGGTTACCTTGTGGTGCAGCCGCAGCCACGCCTCCACGGCCGCCAGCAGCCCGCTGCAGCGCTGGGCCCAGCCGCGGCCTGGTACAACACAATCTTAGTCAGCGCGAGCGAGGGTCGGTGGCAGGGTTACCTTGTGGTGCAGCCGCAGCCACGCCTCCACGGCCGCCAGCAGCCCGCTGCAGCGCTGGGCCCAGCCGCGGCCTGGTACAACACAATCTTAGTCAGCGCGAGCGAGGGTCGGTGGCAGGGTTACCTTGTGGTGCAGCCGCAGCCACGCCTCCACGGCCGCCAGCAGCCCGCTGCAGCGCTGGGCCCA
Source organism: Acleris emargana (assembly GCA_927399475.2). NCBI lineage: Eukaryota > Metazoa > Arthropoda > Insecta > Lepidoptera > Tortricidae > Acleris > Acleris emargana. The sequence continues at coordinate 12,243,055 of OV656841.1, read as the reverse complement.
GCCGCGGCCTGGTACAACACAATCTTAGTCAGCGCGAGCGAGGGTCGGTGGCAGGGTTACCTTGTGGTGCAGCCGCAGCCACGCCTCCACGGCCGCCAGCAGCCCGCTGCAGCGCTGGGCCCAGCCGCGGCCTGGTACAACACAATCTTAGTCAGCGCGAGCGAGGGTCGGTGGCAGGGTTACCTTGTGGTGCAGCCGCAGCCACGCCTCCACGGCCGCCAGCAGCCCGCTGCAGCGCTGGGCCCAGCCGCGGCCTGGTAGAACACAATCTTAGTCAGCGCGAGCGAGGGTCGGTGGCAGGGTTACCTTGTGGTGCAGCCGCAGCCACGCCTCCACGGCCGCCAGCAGCCCGCTGCAGCGCTGGGCCCAGCCGCGGCCTGGTACAACACAATCTTAGTCAGCGCGAGCGAGGGTCGGTGGCAGGGTTACCTTGTGGTGCAGCCGCAGCCACGCCTCCACGGCCGCCAGCAGCCCGCTGCAGCGCCGGGCCCAGCCGCGGCCTGGTACAACACAATCTTCGGTCAGCGCGAGCGAGGGTCGGTGACAGGGTTACCTTGTGGTGCAGCCGCAGCCACGCCTCCACGGCCGCCAGCAGCCCGCTGCAGCGCCGGGCCCAGCCGCGGCCTGGTACAACACAACCTTCAGTCAGCGCGAGCGAGGGTCGGTGACAGGGTTACCTTGTGGTGCAGCCGCAGCCACGCCTCCACGGCCGCCAGCAGCCCGCTGCAGCGCCGGGCCCAGCCGCGGCCTGGTACAACACAACCTTCAGTCAGCGCGAGCGAGGGTCGGTGACAGGGTTACCTTGTGGTGCAGCCGCAGCCACGCCTCCACGGCCGCCAGCAGCCCGCTGCAGCGCCGGGCCCAGCCGCGGCCTGGTACAACACAATCTTCAGTCAGCGCGAGCGAGGGTCGGTGACAGGGTTACCTTGTGGTGCAGCCGCAGCCACGCCTCCACGGCCGCCAGCAGCCCGCTGCAGCGCCGGGCCCAGCCGCGGCCTGGTACAACACAATCTTCAGTCAGCGCGAGCGAGGGTCGGTGACAGGGTTACCTTGTGGTGCAGCCGCAGCCACGCCTCCACGGCCGCCAGCAGCCCGCTGCAGCGCCGGGCCCAGCCGCGGCCTGGTACAACACAATCTTCAGTCAGCGCGAGCGAGGGTCGGTGACAGGGTTACCTTGTGGTGCAGCCGCAGCCACGCCTCCACGGCCGCCAGCAGCCCGCTGCAGCGCTGGGCCCAGCCGCGGCCTGGTACAACACAATCTCAGTCAGCGCGAGCGAGGGTCGGTGGCAGGGTTACCTTGTGGTGCAGCCGCAGCCACGCCTCCACGGCCGCCAGCAGCCCGCTGCAGCGCTGGGCCCAGCCGCGGCCTGGTACAACACAATCTTAGTCAGCGCGAGCGAGGGTCGGTGGCAGGGTTACCTTGTGGTGCAGCCGCAGCCACGCCTCCACGGCCGCCAGCAGCCCGCTGCAGCGCTGGGCCCAGCCGCGGCCTGGTACAACACAATCTTAGTCAGCGCGAGCGAGGGTCGGTGGCAGGGTTACCTTGTGGTGCAGCCGCAGCCACGCCTCCACGGCCGCCAGCAGCCCGCTGCAGCGCTGGGCCCAGCCGCGGCCTGGTACAACACAATCTTAGTCAGCGCGAGCGAGGGTCGGTGGCAGGGTTACCTTGTGGTGCAGCCGCAGCCACGCCTCCACGGCCGCCAGCAGCCCGCTGCAGCGCTGGGCCCAGCCGCGGCCTGGTACAACACAATCTTAGTCAGCGCGAGCGAGGGTCGGTGGCAGGGTTACCTTGTGGTGCAGCCGCAGCCACGCCTCCACGGCCGCCAGCAGCCCCCACAGCGCGCCCGTGCCCACCACGCGCTGCAGCGCCGGGCCCAGCCGCGGCCTGGTACAACACAACCTTCATTTACCAATCAACTAACGCTGCAGTTCTATTTGCAATGTATTGCTGTAGGTTTTGAAACAAAGCTATATGCAAGACCGAGATGCAGATATATGCCGCACCCCTCTTACCCATAGTTGCATCTCAAAACTTACTGCAATAACTTGAAAGTGTAAATGCAACCTAAGAATCATTCCTTTTTCGCCATATTCTTATCTCGACATATTCTCTTTTGGCCGCATTCAGTTTTGGCCATGTTCTTGTATGGACACATACAAAGGAATACAAGAGTAAAATAAGCTCACTTGACGATCCCGAAGCCGAGCGAGACGATGATGACCAGCATGCGAGCCAGCGCTCGCTTAGCCACCGACATCCACTCCGCAAACATGTACGCTTCCGCGTTGAACAACCTGCAACACATGACACGTCACTCAAAAATCAACATGTCATTCATTAATAACATTAAATCATCATCATCACCATCACCACCGCCATCATCATCATCACCATCATCATCATCATCATCATCATCATCATCATCATCATCAGCCGCAAGACATCCACTGCTGGACAAAGGCCTTCCCCAAGGTTCTCCACAACGATCGGTCCTCTGCTGCCGTCATCCAGCGGTTTCCCGCGACCTTTATCCGATCGTCAGTCCACCTTGTGGAAGGCCGGCCGACACTTCATCTCCCGGTTCGCAGTCGCCACTCTAGAACTTTCCCGCTCCAACGGCCATTGGTTCCACCAGCAATGTGCCCCGTCCAATGCCACCTAAGGTTCATTCCTGATTCGATCTCGCAAGTAGACACCCAGCATAGCTCTTTCCATCACCCTTTGAGTGACCTTGAGGTAATCGAAGGTGAGTGATGTATTCGCCATTTATACTGATGCTAAACCCCCCCCCCCCCCCCCATCCAGAAGCTTGAAAGCGTCTTCCAATGCAGCAGTAAACAGTTTCGTAGATATTGCATCTCCCTGTCTCGCTCCTCGCTGCAATTCGCTAGGTTTCTAGTTCCGGTCCTGAAGGCGAACTGACATAGTGGCGTTTCTATACTAACACTTTAACACCTCGATCTAACGATGGTCGATTTGGCACCGCTGAAGATACTGCAGCGCAGCCCATGTTTCGATCGAATCGAAGGCTTTCTCATACTCCACAAACGCTAAGCGTACGGGCTGGGTATAACCTGCCGCAGCGTGTGGAAGTGGTCTATTTTGCTAAAGCCTTTTCGGAAACCGGCTTTTTCGGTGGGCTGGAAGTCGTCAAACCTGCGTCGTCCAATCATCCATCGTCATCGTCATCTTATCCTTTAACCTAGCGTCATGCAACAGTATTCGCATCGTTTTGTTCCGATGAGGGGAAGAGGTTCCCAAGAAAACCGGTAAAATTAGGGTTAGGTTAGGTTAATCTTGTTATTGAACTGGAAGGCCCCTGCTGTGTTGAAAGACCCCTGCTGTTCCATGGTGCCCACAGTGGAAAAGGCGAGGGACCTAGTTAAGTCCCCCGCCTGAAGGCGAGCCCAAAGGGCATCCGCTATAGGGGAGTTACGTTTTGGCGCTGTAGAGGTCCCTTAGCCCCGTGCAAGTCAGACATAACGTGTCCTGGCCCCCATCAGGTGCCGTATATGACCGCATCATTAAAAAATACTTACTATAACAATTGCAACCTTGTAAGAAGCAAGCATTTATTATGAGTCTCTTACCCGGAACGGGCGATAGCGGAGTAGACCGCGTAGTAAGTAGCGCTCTCCACCATGCCGAGCAACGCCACGCCCCCGATCCAGTACTGGATGCGTAGCAGGTCACGCCACTGCATCGCGCATACGCAGAGCCACGCCGCGCACAATATCGTGTATACTGCGCACATCACGCCGAAAAACTGCAACAATACATACATGCTTGTTGTAGAGGCGGGGAGATTGAGAATAGATGGTTAGGTCATGCCTAACGAGAGATGTACAGCCAAGGAAATTAATTGCTGGACCACTTTGGACTATGTCACAGTGACAGTGTAAATCAAATCATAAGAAATCTCTTACATTTTGATTGATTATGTCTATTTGACATAGTTCAAAGTGGTCAAGGAATCATTTTCCTTTACTGTTGTACGTACACTGTTGTGGTCTATAATAATTACAGTAATATATAGAAAATATACAAGAGTGATAAGATAATAATAATATTATTTATCAACTCACATTGTGGACTACACTAAACGTTTGAGTATTTCAGTATTAAAATAAATCATATTTTACATGTTTATTTTTACTCACTCCTCGAAAGGTTAACAAATATTTATACAATAAATTACTGTTAAGTTTCTTTTCAACAGTAGTAACCTCAGCAAGCGCTGGAAGACTCACAATTTTTACGGTCGCAGAATGAATAGTTCCGTCACATTTGAACTCTATTTCAATTCAAAGCTCCAAAATTGACCAACATAAAGCGGGCATTCATTAATTTGACTTGGTATGAATATAAAATTTTAACACACAAAATAAATTATAATATTTACTTACTGGATAGTGTCTCAAAAGCGATACTCGTAGGTACCTTGGGAGTACTCACCGGTAAAAGAGGATAAATGGCAGCAGACAAGTAGCTGTCCCCCGAAATCATCTCCACGTGAACGGTTCCGTTGAATTTCGTTAAGCTCTGCACAGCTATGCTTAAAATATAGATGCCTTCTGTTTTTATGGTTATGAGAGGTCTACTCAATTTCTAAAACAAACGAAAAAAAGAAGTGTTAGTAGTGGGATCGAATCTTTCCAGTTACTCTTGAACCAGTTCCAGTGATGAGAATGGGCTGAAATATAGTGCATATATTACTCAATTACTTTTACTAAGGTCGTGGTCGTGTCGATAGACATTAAACGTGGCCAACTCCATGGAACCTTATTTTATTACTGGTATCCTAAGAAGGGTATTTTAATAAACATTTATTAACCAAATTACCGGTTCGCCGCGGACGAAGTTGCGTGCGCAAAGCTAGTTACAAATGAGCTAATACGGATCCGAAAGGTTGCCTATCCAAACATCATAGGATGGTGACAAGATAGGAATGTGGACGAGTTAGGGCAATGGACCATTTGACAAGGCAATAAGGACAAGTTAATAAGGTGACCATTTCCCAATGAGGATCAGGACAGGGGACCATATGGAATTGTGGACGACATAGGAAGGTGACGAAAAAGGAATGTGGGTGAGGTCACCCTGAACCGCCTGAGTTTGATTTACCTGTCTAACACCAAACTTAAGGCTCAGTTTCATTGATCGATAGCCCGCACGCTTGTAGCAATCCATTGACGGGTTGTTTTAACATGTTTGAGCCGAGAGCTATTGTAGCGACGCAATGTATCACGAAAAACATTCGTTATACGAAGGTTATACGAAGTATTCTGGACACGGTATTTAGGGAAGCCTGGCCAGTTATAAGGGCGTTTCCTCCCATTATCTTATCACACCGTCCCGACTTAGAGGAATGGTTCCTGAATACCGCGTAATGTAATACGACCATTTATTATGTTAGTATGAATAAGGAAAAACAATGCGTTGCTTGTTTCAATGACTAATTTGTATTCATAGGTACTTCACTATCGCACAAGTGGGCAGGATATAGGACAATAACAGTATAAGCACACAAGCTAAAAGTTTTACATTATCGCGTCCGTTTTTGTGAAACTAACAACGCAATTAAAATAAATTCGTATTATCCTTTACCTACGATCTAATATCGACCGGGTAGAACTAGGTTATCGTACATTTCCTCAATTTTTCCGGTACCCATCTTATAAATTTATGTCTATCTATGTGCCTGACTTACTCTATATTCGTTGGGCTGTTCAAACATGATTGAAATGAAAAATATCCTCACAAACATTTACAAGACACTAAAATGCGAAAGTTTTTGAGTGTGTGTGGTAAGTTAGTATGTTGGTTACTTGTTCACGCTAAAACGGCTGGACGAATTTTGATGAAATTTTAAACGGAGATTCAGGATGTACTACAATACAATACAATACAATACAAATACTCTTTATTGAACACCAAAAGAAAACAAAACACGGAACAGTACATTAACTATAGGTATACAACAGGCGGTCTTACCGCTAAATAGCGATCTCTTCCAGACAACCTTGGACAGAGAAATAATAAAAACAAAAATACATGGCAAACACATATATTATCTCGAAAATTAAAACACTGTTCCCATGGGATATTGATTACTAATTTTAATCGGACGGAGTCGCGGGCAGAAAGTAGTTAAGTCTTAATAAAGCTTAAAGTTACGAGCGTCCCGCCCTCGCATCGCTTCGGTTTATGTGACTTTTTTGTAATAGCCGTACATAATCCAGTATTTATGATCCATAAAAACCTTCTTCTTGAATCACTCTTAAGTGGCTATTGATGAAAACCGCATCAAAATCCGTTGGGTAGTTCGAAAGATCTAAGCGTGCATACAGAGAGCATACCGCGTAAGTAACATTTTAAATAAGGAGCAAAATGCACCTTTTTAATAACGCAGTAAGGTTTAATTTGCTCTATCATAAATTTGTTAGTTACGCGGTTTTGCAGTATCACCGACGAGATGGTGGAAAGCGACATTGTTTTATATTATACCTATTTAGAGAGAGGACACGCATGAAAGTCAAATTGAGAATACTTTTTTGCTGTGAATGCCATTTTTCAAAGTGTATGAATATTTGCCCATGTAGTTTTTAAAACCGTTGCATTCTATATTTCCCTCTATAGTAAGATAGTAGATATGCCTAAAAGCCTGCACTTCAACTGAGCTGATAACGCTCGATATGGATGCTAGTTCGCATTATCAGTGATATAAACTTCAACAACTCACTGCGCGAACCTTGAAACGATCTGCCAAACACCAGTGCCTTTTAGATTACATTATAATATACATTTGAAAAACAATCATGCGGCTGACAAAGGCCATCAATTAATAAAATGCTGGTAAAAATATCGTGTGCGTAGGCGCTGAATTAGAACTTCTTAGAACTCCAAGAACAAGTATAATTTAAGAGGCGAATGCGAAATTTTAAACGAGAGTAGGCATGTTATTTGTATGGGTAAAGATCGTACTGCGACGTTCAGAGAAACGGTCCTCTATTCTAGGTGAAAAAAAACCATATCGTCGTGACCTGTTATGGTATTGTTTTTAACGCGGCCGCCATTACTGTCGAGACAGTTCAAAGAGCATTATGGTTATTACTGCCTAAAATCTCGGCCTAGGATACTAACGGTCGCACTCATAGTGAGTTATTGACGATTAATGGTGCGTTCGTATATTAAAAACCGTTGGTAGAATTGTGCCGTCTCGTTAAAATTTGACACATTTTGTACGTAGCAAATGTCATAACGCTACTGCCCGTAAGGAAAACGATTCGTTTCTTGAATATAGGAACCGGGCATGAGTCGTGTGTTAGTGACGGTTTTTTTTATAATCTAGTTTAAAAAAGCCACGAGTAAAGGTATTCGCTAATGGGCGGACTATGGATGCAAATTACGTCAAAATAATGTCGAACGATATACGTAATATGGATGTGACTACAATTGATAAAAAAAAAAGCATAACTGCAAAAAAAGTTATAGAATTTTACTGTTGTAGTATAGAATCGTTTTTTTTTCTTTAATAGATATTTTCAGTATATTTCTTATTCACAGTTCACTATTTATCTACTTATATAGTGAAAATGACCTCTCCCCATCTACAGACGTAACAGGGGCGTATTCGTAAAGTGATACTTCATTACTTTTTTAATATACAAAATATGTACTGATTAATAACAAAAACTGCATATATTTTCACACATAAATAGTACCTACACGAAATTTAATAAGTCTTATGCTTTCGTCACTAACTCGTATTACATCCGTCGTCCGCCCATTACTCATCGCAAACACAACGCCCCAAGATCAGATCAGCACCAACGTCTTCAGTTCAAAGTTAAACATTGAAAAGTGAGCTTTGATTTGTGTTAAACAACACATTACTCAGTGGACAACGCGAGGCTTGCGCCCCGGCCATTGTTTAAACTTTAACTTGTTTACAAGTTAAAGGACGATTTTTCGTATCATACTAACACAATTCAAAGCTCATTTTTCAATGTTTCACTTTGAACTATGGCAGTGCTCATTCGGATACAGTGCGTTGTAGTGTGCGGTGACCTTTAATTGTATCTAAAATGTCTCTAGTGCGGTGGTAACGCACATAGTTTAGATGCGATACAATGACACTTATTATGGCCTTCTAAACCAACAAACCAAATCTTAGATTAAATTGCCAAAGTAGATTCAATCCTCTCCTCATAGTAATGAGGTTGTCATTGCTAAAGGATTTTTATTTGAGATGCTGCTATTTAGCTTAGGAGGGTAGTATTATAAATGTAAAAGTTGGTAAGTGTGTGCGTGTGGGTGCCATTATTTTTGTTACTGCTTTACGGTGAAAAGGTTGGACGGATTCATATTGGAATGGAACTTGAATTAAAACATGACTAATGATTATCCCGAAAATATCACTGTTCTCCTGGAATAGCAGAATTACTTATTCAACGAAGTGGTTCACTGCCTTTTGACAGAAATTTGTTTCGCCGAATGTATCGTTTCCCAACAGTTTCATCTGCCAACCCGTTTTTTTTTCTATCACTGTAAATATTTCAGGCTTTTTATAAAAGTAACCTAACCTATAGGGTTCTACACGATGGTACTGAAATAAATCTTGAAATATTTAGTTACGGAAAACAATCGGGTTGGCAAATGAAACCGTTGGGAAACGATACATTCGGCCAAAAATATTTGGTCCATAAGGCAGGATACCCAGGAAGTACATAGTACAAGCGGCTCTAGACAGGATGCATTCTGCGAATCTTTATCAAAAATGGTCGTTGCGGAAATGTACTTATATCAATTCTTAAAATTAAAGTCATATTCATAAGCAATCGTACGAGAAAAGCGCAAGCGTTTCTATTTATTTATCCAGATTTCCTCCTTATCGGAGTCTCGGATAATGAATCAAAGGATTCTAGACTAGTGCACCTTTGTACAGGTCATATTACATAAATAATTTAAAATTATATTTCTTAATCTCATACATAAACTAATGCCATCGTTCCCTACGGGAGGCAGAACTACAGAATTACCTACAACTCTAAAAACTTGTTGATAATTCTATAACCAAATTTTGCACGAAGCAAGCCCATCGCCTAACAGGCCTTTATAACCTTAGTCGCCTCTTACAACATACACGGAAATACACTATTCGACCCCGCAAACGAGTTCTGTGTCCATCATATTGACCCATCGTAGATATCGTCATTATGATGAATCCAGCAAAATAGCACTACCTAATTATTGGTCATCACCAAGGATCGTTAACTGCGAGCGAAATCCATTGAAGTACTAGGGTTGCTACCCAGTCAAGTCAAGTCAAAGGCAAAAATTATTTATTGAGTAGGCTTAGAAACAAGCACTTTCGAATCGTCAGTTATGCTACTTATTCATATGTATGGAGGAATGTGTTTATTTATCATTAATATCATTATATTATACTTATCAGTGTCTAGGTCACCTAGACACTAATAAGTAATAAGCTATGACATTAAACTAAAACTTCTTGGAATTGATAAATATATTGTCAATAGATTTACGAACTAGTTGGTATGTTCTTGTCATGATTGTCAATGTGACTCCGTCAAGTACTGGTTGTGTTTGCTTATTATTGCATTTTCAAATAGTTTTGTAACAATAATTAATTTAAAGTAACAATGGAGCTACTGCTTGAAGAGCATAGGTTTTTAAAAAAAGAAGATATATCGGTTTTGTGTACATATTGTAATAAAAAACTAAAACCAATAAAATTTATTTTAGAAAGTCACATTAAAAGCAAGAACCATGTAAAAAAAGAAACAAATTGTTCAATCTATCTGGATAGCTTCGTTAAGTTATACGACTGTTTGAAAATCGACGACAACAAAATTTTCTGCCAAACTTGTAACATAAAGATTATGTACCCAACAAAATATAACATTGAGAGACACGTTAACTCAGATCGGCACAAAAGCCCAAAAAAAGAAATATTTGAAAAAGATTTACTAGAAATGATGATTGCGTGTAACATACCATGGAGTCAGCTTAATAACATCAAATTCAAAGTATTTCTAGAAAATTGTAGCAAAGGTAAATATGGTGACAATGTACATATACCAAGTAAAAGTCATTTAAGGCAGAATGTCCTGCTAAAAGTTTATGAAAACAAGAAGCAAATGATACGGGAAGAATTGCAAAATAAATACATTTATGTAACTGTTGATGAAACTACGGATAATGATGGGAAAAAGATTGCAAATGTGTTAGTTGTTTCGCCATCGTATTTGCGAAAATTATTACTCACTGTCCCAAGTGAAAAATTTGGAGAGTTTTGGATAAAAATTGTACTTAAATACAATACAATAATTTACCATTTACTTACTTAACTGTAATAATAACATTACACTGAGATTCAGATTCTGTTCAGTTATATTTATTTGTATTATTTTAGTACATAATGTTTTAGTTCATCAATTTAGAACCATCGCCATCCCTAACTGGTTGTCATACGTCATTTCAATGGATTTCGCTCGCAGTTAACGATCCTTGGTCATCACTCATCACACTAACTCTAAAAGGTAATCTTAAACCTTTTAATTGAAGAGTGAAGAGATGCATATACATACGGCCGGTACAGCGACTGCGCCGTCTTTCTTGTCGAGATTGGCCGAGACAGCATCGTCGGTAATGGCGACTGTGTGCCTGCTCGGACAAACGATCCGGCGCTCGTCGCTCGCGTGCGGAATGACGGTTCGATTCCCTCCATCGCTTGAAGGTTTTGTGCAACTTACTATGCGCTGAAACAAGAATAGCAATTTGTTCATCTCTAGGTGAATCAGCTGTTAACTCTTACGTTACTCCTTTTCGGCATTAAAACTTTCCAGGTGACTTATTATTAATAATCACTACATAGTATAAAACAAAGTCGCTTGCGCTGTCTGTCCCTATGTATGCTTAAATCTTTAAAACTACGCAACGGATTTTGATGCGGTTTTTTTTAATAGATAGAGTGATTCTTAAGGAAGGTTTATATGTATAATACATTCCACGCGGGCGAAGCCGCGGGCGGGTCACTAGTTAATAATAATGTATGAATATTAAAATCGAACCACCAAAGGCCATAGCCGGGTTTCCATAGTAAGTCGGCCCTTACATCGAATGTGCTCGGGGATTTTTTGTCAGTACCTCTTGTAATGAAGAATATTTTAGCCGAGTATGAACATCCTACTTGTAATAGTTTTTGACTTATGATTTTTTCAAGTTTTTTTTTTCATGTTTGTTTTTTCTGGATGTATTCAAGCGATTTGCTTCAAATTTTGAAATGACGTTCTTTAGATAGATTTGCATCGCCACCCAAAAAACGAATACTAGTTATCGTATAACAAAAAGAAAAAAAAGACCAACTTAAAAATAAGTAAACTTTTTTTTTTATGTGGTTTTGAAGTAGTGACACCCCTAGATTTTTTTCTCAAAATAGGCCATACATTGGCCTACTACTAGCCTAAATATCAAAATTTTCCAGGCGGTACTTCCTACAAAAAATCAGCAGAATGTGAGACCAAGTTGTGTATTCAATCGGTGTTTTTCAATGTAGTATTCAAACTCTTCGATTATGTTTGAGTTTTCTTATTAGTTTGTCGTATTTAAGAGTAAAATGCTAATGACAATTTAATGTCATCGTGATGCAAGATGTTTATCGCATTATTTATCTGCTTGGTCTCACATTCTGCTGATTTTTTTAGTATGTACCGTCTGGAAAATTTAGATATTTAGGCAAGTAGTAGGCCAATGTCCTGACAAAAAATCCCCGAGCCCATTTGATGTAAGGGCCGACTTACTATGCAAACCCGGCTATGGCCTTTACGGACCTTACACACGTCAAACACCTCAAATATTTTTTTACCTTCGAAAAAACCTGGTTACTCTGTGGAAAACGCACATTTTCTATACAAAACCTAGAAACAACATCGTCCCCTGCGTTACCACCTATATTATTATTTAAAACTTTTGAATCAAATCAATCAATTTAATTCAACGTCGTTAGATAATATTTAGTTTTTCTAATGACATATAATTTGTGAAACATGTCGAAAAATGGGGAGTACCTAAGTTGATTCACTCCTTTAATAGTTAACTAGATAAACCTTAAGGCCGACCCTAGTATGGTCTGCTAACGCGGGAGGGCAACGCGCTCGACCAATCAGATGTCACATGAGCGTACTAAGTCTCTTTCTTCAGCGATCAATTGGCGTTATGGGTTAGGCTTTATGAGGCTTTAGGACTCATGAAAATAAAATTGTCTTGTTGCTACTAGCATGAGGGCTGTCTACTAATTAAAATAAATCAATTTTATTATCTTATTAGCAGACCTAGGAATATGCAGGGCAAAACTAAATGACAGCTAGGGATTGCCTATATCGATAAACTCAACTATCGATGCTAATCCCATATTAATAGTGATCACTCCAAGTATTGTTTGTAAAAATATTTATTGAAAATGTGAAAATAAAACAAAATAGCAACATAATTCTGGTTATTGTAAATTTTAAAAGGATTTTTGAACCTTCACTCATAATCATCTAATTTTTTTTTCCCCATTGTGTATTTCAGAATTACTGTCCCATTTACTATTGTTAAAGTAAACGATCAGAATTTATTCCAAATTTTCGGGCGTTTATTTTCTCCGTCTCGAATGATGAATGCATTTCAAGTGGCTAAAAGACAATCAATTTCTGTGGAAGTGGTAGGGGGCAAGTTAAAAAAATACACACTTACAAACAATGCTGGGGGCGATCACTAGTATATGGGAAAAGCATCGATAATTGAGTTTATCGATGTATGCAATCCCTAGCTGTCATTTAATTTTGCCCCGTATATTCCTAGGTCTGCTTATTAGTTTTTAAAAATCATGATGAGGATACTTTTAATTTTGACATATTGTAATGCAAACCTATATTGTATTTTTTCATGAAATAAATAAACTAAACTAAATTAATAAACTTTACTTTCATGGTCTAGACACAAGCAACAGATACACCGTTAGATTCTGCATTTACTTGTCCCAGTAACTAAAATGGAATAAGATTTTGGGTCCATGTTCTGCAAACCTTCGGGAAGGGAAGATGGCTAATGGATGGCGAAACTGCTTGCTGCTGCAGAGCTTTGTTTTTATTTTTTATTTTATTTTTTCTTCTCGATTTGTGTTCAATTAATTATGTGTGTGTAACCTTCCGTGGTTTCACCTGATGGTTCCAACGGAAGACCAGCGCTGACTTTAATGCCAGCATTACGCTGAGTTGGGACCATTTCGTGACTACTTTCTTCTTGTATTTGTTAATCTGTTCTTTGTTATGCATGTCACGAATAAATGATTTTCTTTCTTTCTTTCTTTCTTAATTGAAAGATGTCACTTTTAATTTATTCTTTTTGCTGATTTAGTATCACTCACTTAAAATTCACCGAGGTGGACCACCAGTAATAAAAAAAGCGGTCAAGTTCGAGACGGACTCACGCACCGACGGTTCCTTATCACCGCACAGTAGGGTCAGTAGGTATTATTCCAATTTTAATTCGACTTCAAATCGAATCAACAATGAACCCTTAACCAATTTTAGTATTTGTTGTTTTTCTTCAGGATTTGTAATATAATCATACGAAATTTGTCGCTTGTATTTTTACGTTACAAAAAATTATGTTGAATAAAAACGTTTCTTGTATGGGGTATTTACTATTTCTTTTTTTTTTACTTGTTTCTAAATCCATCCTAACAACGTCCGTTCAAAGACACAGCTGTTTAAAGTTAGTACAGACAGACCGACGAACCAACAGCGGACACATATTATAGGGTCCGTTTTGCTCGCTTCGGGCACGGAACCCTAAAATTAAGAAGAATATTTTGGGTCATTATACTCATTATAATAGATATATGCTTCCCAGCTGCGGCATCCTCTTTATCCACGTTTAAGCACCTGCTGTTTATTTTTTATTTTTTATTTTTATGGCATAGGAAGGCAAACGAGCACACAGGCCACCTGATGGTAAGTGGAAAATGTGACCCATAGACATTCGCATTCACAAGACTGCAAATGCGTTGCCAACCCTGAGGACTAAGATGGAATGCCTCTATGCTAGTCATTTCACCGGCTGTCTTATCCCCAAACCGGAACACAACAATGTAAACACTGCTGCTTGGCGGTGGGTTAATGGATAAGATGGTGGTACCAACCCGGACGGACCCTGCACAAGGTCCTCCCACATCAATTTATTACTGAGCTGCCTTCCACCCAAGCACTGCCCTAACAGCTCACACAATGCTACACCCATGTTAATCTTTCGCATTGTCTAAAGGTCAACTGGCAGGGTATGCCATTCAGCATTAAGTTCACTAGGCATTTATGGATACTAATTTTTTTATTAATTAATTAAATTGTGTATACCACCAATGTCCCCTCAAAACCGATTTTAAAAATTTGCTCTGAAATACATACATATATAAACTCATGCCCTCATTTCCAGAGTGAGTAGGCAGAGCTACAGAATTACCAACACCTCAACAAATCTTGTTGATAATTCTGTAACCACATGTTACACAATTATACTAAGATTGTATATTAGTGCATTAGTGAGAGTTGCTCTGAAATAGTGCCATTATTATAAGTCACAGTAATGCAGTATTAAATGTGTGCAACGGTTACCTTTTCAAAATAATGGAAGTAGTCGGGAGAGCATGAACTTTGTTCCCACCGATATGATACTGTTATGTTAGAGTCCACATCGCCACATCCAACTGGAAAGAAAAATATAATTGATACACAATATGACATTTAAAAACCCACCTCTGATTTACTAATTTCCTAATGCATACGAAAACTTCTGGGGTAAATTTGTTAATTACAATTTCATGCACACCTATATTATACTTAGTAAATTACTATCTAGGTACCGATGTTATTTAACTCTTTCACAGGTGGTAACGTCTATTATAGCCGTCAAGCAGTATCACTAATTGATCTCTAATCACGGTACCATACCCAAAAGGGTTAAAATAGTGGTGGTTTAAAATGTTATAAAAATAGACTTAACATGACAACTGAATTACAGGAGTTTTCCCCAACAAGGTGTCAGTGCGTGCGCGTGTGCGCGCCATAGTTTGTGTTGGAGAAAGTCCCTTGGTGTTTTGGCTGTTTTATGTTGCATTGTAGTAAAAAAGTCAATTGATTGACATCAATATATTTTTCAAGTCGTTATGACTGGATTTGATTTTTAATGTGCCAAACGAAACAGGGTCAAACAGTCAACTGATGTTCATATTACAAAGCTAAGTCAACTTAAAACCATTTTTCACTAGGACCCCAGTTGGCAAAAAGCAAAAACACCATAGGTAACCTACACCTTAAATTCATTCTATGATCTATGGTCTCTATTGCATACAGTCACTTCTATATTTTTTTAACTTACTTGTAACAATAACTCTTGAATCTTCAAACAATGACTTTGCCAAAGTAAACTCACACTGTTCCTATAATAAACACAAAAAAAAGATTAAATACAACAGAGCAATAATCAGGTCACGCATATGTCAGCAATTTCTTAAACGCTACACAACAGCAATTTTGCGGTAAAATAATTGAAATAATACAGCGATGATAAGGGCGGTACTCGAAAGAAATTAATCATACATAGCTAATATGTTTGTATATGTTAAAATGCATTCACAA
Source organism: Acleris emargana (assembly GCA_927399475.2). Lineage (NCBI taxonomy): Eukaryota > Metazoa > Arthropoda > Insecta > Lepidoptera > Tortricidae > Acleris > Acleris emargana. The sequence continues at coordinate 12,227,350 of OV656841.1, read as the reverse complement.
CTTGGTCATTGGCCTATATCATTTAATGCATGTATATTAGAGTAACAAACGTAAATACAACATATTGCTCACCCCATTAAGCGGTAAATCCCATTTTCCGACGTCGGAAAAACCTAATGAAACTTTGACGACCGCTAAAAGTAAAACGATGTGGTGCCGTAACATTTTGAGCGGTATTAACAGCAAAAAGGAACTATAATTTATTTTATTATCGAGCCACCACCTTCAAACCGCATTTTTCTTTTATTTAAATAGTAGTTTACACTTTTTCCATGAATTACATATACGGGACATTCACAGAAATCACATCACATACAGCGCCATTTGACATAACAATTTTTTTTTCTTTTTTTTCCGTAATCGAAGGAATCTATGCTCATGATGACATTGTTTCAAACATCTTTATGCAACAGAATTTGTGATCCAGGTCATGTTATATTTGTGAACAGATGTGCAAGCGGTCGTTCATTTATCATCTAAGTAATACAGCATCACGTAAAAAGATAAAAAGGAATATTGATATGCACAGATAATAAAAGGTAATGAACACGAAGTATTGAGCGAACTTACAAGAGACATGGCAATAGGAAATCGCGTTTGTTGTTTTTGATATCGCAACATGATGAAACGATGATCTTTAAAAAAAGGTTATTCATACGAAGGTTTATAGAGAGTCCAAAAATAATATACTATTAATATTTTATCAGTATTTTAAGTGCAAGCAGTAATTTTCTTACTTGCAACTTTTGTTATTTGTATAATCTATCTCTTATAAATAGTATAAATTATCTCAGAGGGTCAGTCTCCTATATTGTGCTATGTTACATAGATAGTCACGCCAAGTGAATTTCTGAACTTTAAAAACACTAATTGACAACAATTCATTTTGTGCTAAGGTAGTAAAATAAAATACCGTTTCTAGATTTTACACTGCTGACTACAGTAAAAATATATTTTGAATTTTTTATGCAGTAGTTTTTTATATATTTAGGAAAAACAGTAAAAAAAGTTGGATTGTGAATGTTAGGAATACACTTATAGTGCCCTTAGTCCATTTATTACCAAAGGAATTCAAAAAAATATGCAACTGTCATGTTAATTTTTTATCTGTCTGGCGGATTAGGTACTTGATTCTAACGACACGCTTTCAATTCTACGCAAAATAGTTTATTTATTTTAATGGCGTCTACAAATTACATAATTAATTAAATTACGCAAAATAACAAATGTGTGGAAGAACGGCAGCGAATGATTGACAAGTGAGTGACATGACATGACAGTCAGTTCTGTTTCTGTTTAAAGTTACTTTTTTTAATTTTATATCAAGCTAAGATCACGACATCAGTATTCCTAACTTTGTATATACGGTCTTTTTAATTACTATTTCTTTAATAAATTATTAACGACGAATTTAAGTTAAATGAAGAAAAACCAAGAAATACGGGTAGTCTAATTTTTAACCAGCTATTATAAACGCGAAAAAACAATAATGCTTTTTTTTTTGAAATGTTGTCAATTGTTATCTTGACCTTCAGATAGATGTCCACAGAAGCATGCATGTTAAATGTCCACAAAAGTTACTTTTATTTTGAAATAATGATACGAATAATTTAAATGAATTAGATCTGGCCCAGTGTAATATGATTTTTGGCAAGGCAACCCTGCCTGCCCACCAGTCATATTTAAAATGGCCGCGGTTGTATTTGAGTGTAATTTAAAATATGTTATAGTTAATAATAAGCGTAACATTAAACGTTATAGCTGGTGTCGATCGGTAAATCGGATTTTGTGCGGTAAGTTAATGTATGATGGGAATGACGAAGTAAAAATAGCTTCACAAAAATATTACTTATTAATACTTATTGTCATTTCATTTCAATCACTCTCCCTTCCAATTCCAATTGCGCTTGCTCAAACTTTACTCCTTCCTATTTTAGATTATGCTGACGTGTGCTATCTGGATCTTACTGAGGAGCAACTAAATAAGCTTGAGCGTATTCAAAATTTGTGCATACGGTTCATATTTGGGTTACGCAAGTATGACCACGTCTCCATTTTTCGCAATCAGCTCAAGTGGCTCCCAATCCGTGCTCGTCGTAACTTTCATATTTTAAGTCTCCTCTTCAGCGTACTTTTCAACCCTGCAACCCCGTGTTATCTTAAGGAGCGTTTCAATTATTTTAATTCAGTTAGAGCTTCCCAAAACCTTCTTTTGTCAGTCCCCTTTTCTTCCACTAAGTTTTACTCCAATTCCTTCACAATCCAGGCAATAAGGCTATGGAACGCTTTGCCTACAGAAGTAAGGCGTGCTCAGTCTATTTTTATTTTTAAAAGCAAGCTAAAGGACTATTATCTATCGCTTCCGTAGTTTTTCCAAGATTTCCTTTACTTTTATTTTTTGCCATCGTATGTTATCTTTATTTGGCTGATTTCTAGAATTTATGTATATATATATATATTTCATAGTTGTATAATAATATGTATGTAGCGTGTATTTAGTATGTATTTATTAACTCATTTACTTTGTGTATGAGTGTATTTATATGTAGTTTATATATGTGTAAGTAGTTTCTTGTAGTTTAGTTTGAGTTCTGAAGAATTTAGTTTACACCGCCTGCCATGTATTTTTGTCATTATTATTTCTCTGTCCAAGGTTGTCTGGAAGAGATCGCTATTTAGCGGTAAGACCGCCTGTTGTATACCTATAGTTAAAATGTACTGTTCCGTGTTTTGTTTTTTTTGGTGTTCAATAAAGAGTATTTGTATTGTATTGTATTGTACATATGTATATCAATGGTACTAGTTCAGAAATCTAGATGGCGCTTTAAATCGGTCTGCATGTGAGGTGGCTCTCTTTTCCCAGTATATTACACTACTCTTTGACTGCTCTTGTCTGTGATGCTTGCGCTTTCAGTTTGACATCTTCTAGACATGGTTGATTTCGTGTCAAAATATTTTGTTTGTGTTTTAAGTATTTTGCTTTAAAACCAGCTGAAAATGTACCAATTGTGATATTTTTTTTATCCTGGTATGACACAAAACATCATACAGCAATATTAATCGGGTACGGGGATAATGTTTTCTGAGATGTGATAGTCGATGGTGCGCCTTAGTCATTAGTCATGTCCGATTGCGCGCTGGTGTCCAGTGTAAGCGAACACGATGCCAGCATGGACGTGGGGGGCGACAAGTCTCTCTTCGAGCCAACTGTGGATATGATGGTGAATGATTTCGACGACGAGCGCACGTTGGACGAAGAAGAAGCGTTGGCGGCGGGTGAGCAACAGGACCCCAAGGCCGAACTGAGTAGCCTGCAGCAGGAGGGAGACATGCCCCTGGACGAGTTGTTGGCGCTGTACGGCCTCGACAAGAGCATGGACAAGCCGGCCCCCGAACCCGTTCCTGAGCCTGTCCCAGAGGAAGCAGAGAAACCCGAGTCGGAATTACAGCAACTGTACAATGAGACCACGAGCCCCGAAGCCACAAGGTGCCTCCGCTCTGGCTCGCGACCTCCTTCTGAAGAAGAAGATGACTATGACTACAGCCCTGAAGAAGATGACTGGAAGAAAACTATTATGGTGGGCAGTGATTATCAAGCAGGTATTCCAGAGGGCTTGTGCAGCTATGATGATGCACCACCCTATGAAAATGAAGATAAGTTGCTTTGGAATCCTACTATGTTAGGGGAGAATGAAATTGAAGACTACATGAGAAGGAACTGTGCACTTAACTCTCCAAGTGGTGTTGATGCTGTGCCGAAAGGTAAGCAGTTGCGTGATGATGAGGAAGCTTTATTCCTGCTTCAGCAATGTGGCCACAATGTTGAGGAAGCATTAAGACGCCGTAGCATTTCAGCCCAAACCCCTGCTCACGCTAGTCTGTGGTCAGAAGAAGAATGCCGAAATTTTGAAAATGGGCTTAAAGCTCATGGCAAAGACTTTCACTTAATCAGACAGAATAAGGTACGGACTCGATCTGTCAGTGAACTAGTTCAGTTCTATTATATCTGGAAGAAAACAGAACGCCATGACATATTCGCTAACAAAGCTAGGTTAGAGAAGAAAAAGTACACTTTACATCCTGGCCACACAGATTATATGGACAGATTTTTGGAAGAACAAGAAGCCTCAAGTGGGAGTGGAACTGTAAGGCCAGCTTCACCATCTCCGATGATGGTGTATACTCCGTCTTCTGATGCCCAGCCAGATCCACTTGCGTTAGGTGAGAAGGAAGTCTTCTCACAGATGAATCACTCCACCCCTCCGAGGACTATGTCCACAGAAGACCAGGACCATGATATGGGTTCGTAATCCTTGTACACATCAGGGTCACATTGCATTGTAGTTAGTGCAAACCGTGCTGAATTTTAGTAGTTGGGCCATTTTACTTTTCGATGCCTAATAAAACATCCCATTCAAAATGTGAATGTAAATTTAGAGTCATAATTTTCAACAAAACTGGATAATCTTAGAAATGCACACAGTATTCAGATTCAGGTTGATATACCTGAATAATGTTTCATCCCAATTAGATGGGGCTATGTAAAAAAGGGTATAGGGCTATGTAAGGGTAGGTAACGCAGTGGTTGTTATTTGTAAAGGAATGTGGACACTGGTAAGAGGTAATTTGAGCAGGAAATTCGTGTTTTATATACAAAAAGGACAAAAATTGTTGGTAAATGTACAATACAACATGAGATCTGCTTGAGAATTAGTGTGGCTGTGAAATTATGTCAAGATATTTATGAATTTTTAAAATGGATCTTAAGTTTTAATTTCTATTTTAGGCATTGGAAAGTAGAATGACCCAGTTGATATATTGAAAATCTTAGTAGATTTTTTTGCATTTATGAAGTAGCTTAACCTGTGGAGCGCCATTTGCACATAATGCAACTGTTTTGCGTTATGTGAAATCTCTAATTGTTGTTATATAGAGATGACAATTACTTGACTTTATTTACACCAAGGGATTGACGGGTTAAATTGAGATGGTTTTACAAAACTTATTCCTATCAGTATAAAGCTTTAGCAGTACAGTTGCAAGGTGACCATCTGGGATCTGGCCCATATTTTTACTAAAATTTTTATCTAGGTATGGGATGGTAACGTTATATTGAGTTAAAGAATGATAAATAAATGACTAGCAACCAAGGACAGCATATCACCACCACACTGGTGACTAATCACAATTTATAATTTAATTTATCCCTTACATTCTCAAGTTACCACACTTGCTGCACCCTCTTCTTTAAACATTTACAGGTGCCTTATAAATAATTATGATACTGATGCATTATTCATAAAACATCTTGGCAAACAAACATTTCTTATGATTATGATTATTAAACTCACCATGAAATACTTTATCTAATTTGATCTGGGAACTGAAGAGTTGAGTCCGAAGCCTTTTTCAAAGCAATATAGATAAAAACACTGTTAGTCTAGCTGGTACAGTCACTGGCAGTTTATAAAAGTATATATGCATGTTAATACTTTATTGTACAAAACGCAAAATACAAATACAAAGTTTACGAAATAGACATCAAACTTATCCCTTTAAGGGATCTCTTCCAGCTGAGCTTTGGATCAAAAGTGAATAGGTTATTGATAATTAAAAGTGAAGGAACAAGAAACTTAACACATTCACTGCTGGTGTAGCTTTTTGAAGTATCACCAGATGTCACATCTAATGTTTTCCTAGAAACCAACATGCTAACACTAAGAAAGCACATACAAATTTAAACCCCTGGGCGAAAGTCTGGATAACACTTATATGACTATCAGGCAGTGAATGCATTAAACTAAAAACTTATGTTGACTGTAGACCACTGGTGGCACTAAAAGATAAATCTAGTTTTAGTCTTATTTATGGTTGAGTTGTGTGAAAATGTATGGAACTGTCATACGTAAACCTGGTGTCAGGCCTTAAATCTGATTAAATCTGAGTAAGCCTAATAGCCAATTTACATTGTTCTGAGAAAGCCAGTGCAAAAATTTACACAGTATTAAGTACCTGATCATTATTTTACCAGTAACTGGATCCACTTGATCAATGTAAATCAGCTATGATGGTTCTTTCAGTCAATATAAGGTAAGGATAAGGATGTGATGATGACCTGTTGAAGTTAGTTAATTAAGGATGCTGATAAGCAATTATGTTTTAAGCCTCAGTGTGGATTATTGTGGGTTGATATTTTGCGTAACAACATCCTGAATGCCTTTTTTTATGGCTTTCAGGCTATGTTTTATGATTGGACTATGTTTTTTTTAATTTTGTTTGGCTATTCAGCAGTCTGAGGCCGTTTTGTTCTATTATTAGGGGGCCTAATATGGCTGCGTTTATCGCGTGACAAAAGTGGATACAAAATCCGTCACTCTTTGACACGTACGAGGGGAGGCTGAAAAGTTATCTACCTGACTATGAAAGAAAATACGTAGCTGGCCGGTTTTTTTTATTTTTCTATGTAATCCCCTTCTACCGAAATGCACTTGTTACACTTGTCAAATAATGAAATTAAACCGTTAAAAAAAAAACTTTCGGTTTCTCGTCAAAATAGTCGTTCACGGCGGCTATCATCTCATCATCGGTAGAAAATCTACGTCCCCTGAGATTTTTCTTCAGAAGTCTGAATAGGAAATAGTCACAGGGGGCTAAATCTGGGCTGTAAGGGTGCGGCTCCACTGAGGCGGAGACGAGAGGAGCAGAGCGGAGCTGTGCCAATATTAACCAATAAAAGGCGCATGCGGTCACGTCGAGCGCGCCTTGCGCACGTTAGTTTTGATTCCATTGGTTAATATTGGCACAGCTCCGCTCCGCTCCTCTCGTCTCCGCCTCAGTGGAGCCGCACCCTAAGGGGGATGGTTTATGACATCGAAGCCATTTCTGGTCATGGCGAGCTGTGTTGTGCGAGCCGTATGCACAGGTGCATTGTCGTGCAAAATCAAAATTCCTTTGCCGAGTTTGCCTCTCCTTTTTTCTTTTATAGCGTGCTTCAGCTGGCAAAGTAAATTTGCGTAATAATTGGCATTCACTGTCGTTTTTTTTGACAAATAATCAATGTGCAAAATTCCTTCTGAATCCCAAAAAATTGTCGCCATGAGTTTACTAGCCGAAGGACGAACCTTAAACTTCCGAGGAGGCTTTTCGTCTTTGAATTTCCATTGTAGGGACTCTTGTTTACTTTCTGGGTCCCATTGTCTAATCCAAGTCTCATCACACGTCACAATCCTGGAAACAATTTCTTCCTCTTTCCCGCGACTCATGTCTAAAAATTCCTCACAACATCTGACACGTCTGTCTTTGTCTAACGGAGTCAGCATTTTGGGGACCCAGCGTGCACTTACCTTAGACATATTTAAATGACCATGAATTATTTAGTTTACCCGTTCCTTACTTATGCCCACATCTCTAGCTATCTCCCACTGTTTCACCCGTCGGTCTTCTAGAATAACTTTTTTCACTTTGGCCACATTTTCTTCAGTGACAGCAGAAATTGGTCGTCCGCTACGAGGATCATCTTCTAGGCTCTCACGACCCGATTTAAACTGTTTACACCAGAACTTTATGGTAAAATCGGAAGGGCACAAATCACCAAATACAGGTAACATACGCTGTTTGATCTGGGATGGCGTATTACCTTCCTTAGAAATAAATTTTATAATGCACGCTGCTCAATTTTAATCAAATTAATTTTTTCAAGCGACATGATTCATGCAAGCAATGACGAGCAAAAAACAAATGAAAAGCAACGAACAAATGAGTTTCCAAAATTTTGAAAAAAGAACAGTCAATAAAAATTAATTCAGAGTGGCCAGTTTTTTTTTTTAACTACCTTAGGCTAGGTAGATAACTTTTCAGCCACCCCTCGTATATAAGTACGCGGAGTGATGGATGCTTTATCCTAACTTTGCCACGCCATAAACACAACCATACTAGGCCCGCAGGACGAAAGAAATGAGAGTTTCGTGTGCTAGATTCTACCCACTATCCATTTAGAATTGATGCTCAGGAGGCCAGAGCAGAGTGGATTAGGTCAATTATTTTTAAAGGCCTTTATAACCCTGCTTATACAGTGTGTCCCTGGATAAAGTGCACAAACAAATAGTGATAAAACGAGACGCAATTTCACAAAAAAAAATAAAAAAATGGTGTCACTTTTTTATGAAGATTTAAAAAAAAAGATGCTGTGTGTGAACCACGGAAAAAAGTGAAATATTTCGCCTCATATGAGGTCTATTGGGATGGAATAAACGGTTTTTTAATCCCAGCGCATTTACTGTGGCAAACAAATAAACAAAAAACGAAAAAGTTCGCCAAACACAATAAAACAGGTTTATTAGAAACGCATACTATAAATAAACAACACAATACCTTTGACCGCTTATCAAAAATGTCGTGTTTGCATTAGACACTTATTTCTTTTTTTTTATTAAAGACAATAAGTTCACAAATAATTAGAGCTAATAATAATACAAGGTAATATGGCCATACTTTTAAGTAATTTGAGAAGTTATCAGGAATTAAAATAAATAAACACATTATTTTGAAAAAATACCTTTTTTATGTATTTAGAGCATTGATTTGATTTTTATTTGATTTGTATGACTCTGGAAATTCTCTGGGATTAAAAAATCGTTTATTTTATCTCAATAGACTTCACATGAGGAGATATTAAACTTTTTTCCGATAGGGTTCACAGCAATCAATGTTTTTACCTTGAACAATTGAAATAATGACACCAATTTTTTTCATATTTTTTTGTCGTTGATATTGCATCTAGTTTTAACCCTATTCTTATGTCCACTTTATCCAGGGACAAACTGTGTAGTATAGTTGGTAAGAATTTTACTTAAGTTTTTTGATAGTATAAAACTAAATGTCGTAGGCTTGATAATTGTAGGTAGAAAGGAGCGCCATTATTAAATCATAGTCCTATCTCTAAGGGAGTCACTCTCTGCGGGAGCGGCTTTGCTCCGTCAGGCACGGTCGAAGTGTGAACTTTGTAAAAAATCGAGGTTCGGGCGGTTACGTTTTGTTCCAGTTCACAAAATAGCTTAACTCCTCCGCTCTTTTAACACGACTGTAAACATGTAAATCCAGATGCGGTGCGCCCGCTTCTCGACGCCGTCGACTCGATTGTGTGAGCGACTTTCCTAAGTTTCGTGAAATGACAATCAAGTGAATGAACTAGATACCATTGTTAAGTTTGATACAGATTTAAAGCATCTAAATCTTTTAACCTGTAACCCAAACTGTCTATGGCTGCCATCTCTTAAGAAGCTGACTCCAGTAAATTACAAGAGCTTTGTACAGGACACGAGGATGAAAACAATCGTGTGCCAGGAAGTTTAACTAGATGTCACAATTAAATTTGCTAAAGTGACTAGGGAAAAAGTTAAACGCAGTCACTTCAATATTTTAGGGTGGCAACAATCTTTATACGTAGCAACAATTGGGTATTTTTCCAAATAATGTTGCCAATATAATCCAAAGCGGCAATCCTCACTTTTAGGATTTTCATTAAACAGTCTTGGGCACATACCTAATTCGCTCATTCCCGAAATACCAGATCTCGAAACTAAACAGACAAATTAGGGTGTTGTTTATTATCTTCACCCAATATTTCGAATCTGGTTTTTTGAGAACCTGGTAAAAAGTAGTTTTTTGAAATGCTCGTATTTTGGGAATGAGCGACCTAATTAGGCACGCCTGCGTTTTTTTACCATACAATTGCCTTGTAAGTAATAGGACCAAAATTGCTATCTTCACCAAGACACGTCTGTCAGTTTTGTTGCGAGTTTTATTGACGATGTTTTTATTTGAGTTACTTAAACGAAAGATAGCAATGTTTTCAAAAGTAATTATTACCTAGGTATGTATATGAAAACGAGTTCAGTGTTGTTAGGTGTTACTATAAGCTTAAAAATATAATAGGCTCAGAAAGACAGTGGGTTTATTCAGCGGAAATATTTCTGATTGAATTCGTGGGCCTCAAGAAAAAAACGTTTCATGTATCGGCATTAAAATTGCAGATCTTAACTTGATAAGGAGGTATTATACGTATCTTTTTAACCGTCGGCTATTTATAATAATTAATTAATGAATTGGAATTTGTGTATTTTATGTGAAGTGTAGTAGATATGGGTGTGGCGCACTCTAATTATATCATGCATTAATAAGGTTAATATAATTTGAACCTGAATCTGAAGATCACAAGGGGATTTATATTAACCAAATTATCGTAGGCAAAAGAGTAATTCACAGAGTTGTGCGGAGACTTAAATTTTGAAACATTGTGCTTTTAATCCGTCGAGTGTTGAGAGATGGCGGCGCACCGCTCTTCATAATGCTCCCCTTGAAGCACAACACAGACAGCTAAAATGATTTTTTAACATAAATTACGTAAATGTATATTGAAATTTCTTGGGTAACTAATTAAATCAATAAATTCGATAATTAAATATTCGATAGTTCTGTGTGGTCTCTTCTAAATTTAGTAAATATGTCTTGGGATGCTACAATTTATATGTTCTGCAAGATGCTTCAAGATTAGTCTCATTCATTGCATAATCCAATGTCCCTTTAAGGCATTGACTCCCGCTTTCTTGATATAAAACCAACCCTAAGTAAATTTGACACCAATTGAGTACTTAATGTAGTTTTGTATATTTTTGATATACCTACTTCAAATATCTACGGTCGGATGATCTGCGCAGACGCAGGCATTAACGTGTTTTTTTCTTAATGCCTTCGAAAACAGCGCGTTCGGAGCGCAGTTCAGCTTAAAGATGTCATTCCGCAGCCGACCGCAGACGGCAACGGCAGGCGTCACTACTGGTTTGTATGTATTTCTATGATGCACCTTCCATGGCGAGCGCCACGATGCCTGCCGCTAGACTGCAACCGCACGCGTCGCTGACGCCCGACCGCAGACCTAGTAGTGACGCCGACCGCAGTGCAGGCTGCAGTAGCAGACGGCAACGGCACTCGCCACTACTGGTTTATGAAATGAAATACTTTCCGTGGTCGGGTGCGGAATCACGACCGCAGACGGCAACAGCAGACTGCAGCAGCAGGCATCGGACCCTTGCCGTTGTCGTCTGTCGTTGCCGTCTGCGGTCGGCTGAGGAATTGGGATCGGCTTTAGGATTGCGATGCGCTGTGCGATGTTATTAATACCACACACGCTTTTAGGTTTTTTTACCTATGTGTATGTAGTTAAGTTTATGTGTAGGTATAAGATGTGTTATTGTATTGATAGGTAGCCTTGATTCATTATTATAAATCAGATTTTGTATTTCATCCTAGTTGTTGATTGTAAAAGTTTTAAATTTAATTATTGAATGGAATGACTAGTAGAATTAGAAAGTAGGTAAAAGTATCATAAATAAAATATGATAAGTTTCTATAAGTACAATATGTAATTAAGTAAATTATGCTAATAATTATGTTTTGATAATTTTATTTATAAGGGAAATCGCGTCGGTTTCAATCAATATTGTGTCCGCAATCTGAAACATGATGGGTGGTGTAAAATTAAATAATAGATAATCCGACATTAAAAAGTGCAAGTCACAGTTAGTTTTTGTAATGTTTTATTTAAGGCGAAACCCGACACGGAGTGTTGCGGCGCCTAGAACCCTCCAATGGCTGTAAAAATACCTGAAAATTATAAATCCTTATCAAACCTACTCCTTTTCACAAGAGATGGTTACATTAGTATATTTTTAATTTGACGTCGAAGTATTGATTTGTAGGTTCCCTGATAAAACAGGAAAACGACAAATCTGGAACAAATCGAAGTATTAACCAGCAAACTAAAGTTACGCGTGCTATAGTCACGTAAGGCAGGGTTAAGGAATCTATCTAGGCCCCTATTATGGTCGCGTTTAACGCGGTGGACACAACATCCGTCACTCGCACTTACCGAGTGGTCAGAAAGTGACAGATGTTTTATCCACACACGACCATAATGGGGCAGCTGCGTCGAAGAAACTTGCGACTAGAAAAAAATACATGCTCTGCGGGCCTATAGTAGCCACAGCACGTTGACGCTAATATAGTGTTAGATATCATAAATCACTACATAGTATAAAACAAAGTCGCGTGCGCTGTCTGTCCCTATGTATGCTTAAATCTTTAAAACTACGCAACGGATTTTGATGCGGTTTTTTTTAATAGATAGAGTGATTCTTAAGGAAGGTTTATATGTATAATACATTCCACGCGGGCGAAGCCGCGGGCGGGTCGCTAGTAATAACATAAACTTGACTTGAAAACGGTTTCTGAGCGAACATTGTATGAGGCGGGTGTCGCGATTTGCGCGATTGAATATTAGAGTTGGTGTGTGTGTATGCACCTTTATGATAGCAGTATGGCACTACTACCTACCGAAGGTAAGTATAACTGGAGTAGGGGTGGCCAAGCAAGGAGAAGAATTCTAATAAAGCCGGGTACGCTGCGCCATGTTATCGTGTTTTTCTAACACCTAACATGTTAGGTCCACCCCCCCGCAGGCGAATGCGGGGGACGTTATCCAACCCCCGCGGCAAACATGTTAGGAAAACATGGCGCACGCAGCGGACCCGACTTAAGAGTCAACTCCTCGCTGGGTTGTGGAATTGAGAAAAGTGGCAAGTACTTACTGCGCTGTTTGGTGAGTGATATTAATTATCTAGTTCTATTACATTATAAAAGATTACAAGACCGATAATGAGACGAGACACGGAATTATTGGTCGGTCTCGGTAGTTATTTGAATTTAGACTAGGTATAGTGCGCTGGTTACGGGCTCACTGTAGAGATCGCGGCCTGGTGCAGAATCATGAATGTGTCATTTGGATTGGTAAGACTTATGGTGGACCGTCCCGGGCTATAGGCCCATTTTCGAATGAGCATAGTACTTGGGAGGATGAATGTTTGAGACACTGCATTCTCTCCGTCATTCTCATTAGCATGATATGAACCGTGATGTCCGTCTCTCGAACCATCACAGGTTCTTTGTAACGAATAAGACTTTGTCATAACATAACAAATATGTCAATTACATGAACCCTAGGCTGACTTAAAATGTTTATGCCAGCGGGTTTGAAAATTCGATTTGGCAGTTACCATGTACTAAATTAGAAACTTCGAGTGCCGATCCCTGTAACTCGGCACTCGAAACTATTCGAGAGAAAGACAGAGCTAACGTAACTTAGAACTTGGATTGTTAAAGTAGGGCCCCAGCGGACGAACGGGTCATCGAATATTTCGTTTTTGACTTTTCCATTTGTATTTGGACCTTGCCGTCATTACCTGTCACTGTTTTCATAGCAGTTGTAGGGACAGTGCCACGAGTTAATAAGAGATATCTAACGTTGCCAATACGAATGCAATAGAGAATGTCAACAAGTTAAAAAATTTGGCTTACCGTATTCTTCAATAAAAACAAAAAAATGCTGCAGGTACAAAAATCATTCCGATTCGTCAAATAGTTTCCGAGATATTGAATTTTAAACTTCGTATGCGGCGCTTGAAACCCGGCGGCTAACGCTCACGGATGATGACATCATCGCTTAAACGATCGTTAAGCGATGACGTCACTCGAGCAAGATGGCGCCTTTCCTTAATATTCTTGTCCAACATTTTAAACTTTCGTTGAATCAAAGCTACTGAGGCCCTACTTTGAAAATCGAAGTTCGAAGTAAGGTTAGCTCCATCCCTGTCACTCATCATTCGAGACTAAATTGAGAGAAAGGGTTTTTGAAAGTAATGCCTCTGGGTCTATTTAAATGAAGCAAAAAGTAGTGTTTGTTTATTTTTACAAAGTTTTAAGCGATTTGGCGTACCTACCTACTGACATTCTTCATTGGGGAGAAGTCAGTGTAGAATATGGGTCCAGATTTATATCACAAAATCGAGACGATTTAGCAACAAGCAGTCCCGTCGGCTTTCGGTTCGCTTTCGTGTGTCTGTGTGCTAGGCGTGATTGTGTGTAAATGTGGATGGTATTATCCGTATTATTATAGTCTATATAAACTGATTATTATTATAATTTTGCGGCAATTTGCATGCATGCACACTATGCACAGAGTCTGTGGTCATGTCATATGTCCTGTCAAATTAAATGTGTCAATATGACATTCTTTGCTTATGATGATATTTTTTGGTATACATTACACTAATTTCTTAAACTGTTTTTCCTCTAACAAAAAAGAGGAAGTGCAAATTATCTTATTACTATTCCTAGCTGCTTATATAATTTTAAATCTTGATTAATATTTACACATCTGTATGGTGGTAACTTTCGATTTAATTCTTTAAATAAATTGGCTAAGAAGATTCCAAAAGGCAGCCCAAATTATGGCGGAGACATTTGAAAATATGACTGAAAAAGAGGTACTCAACGATTTCAAAGAAAGTTACTTAAAAGTTAGGAAATTACTCGACGAAGACAGCAAAAATGATCCGGAAACTGAACCATACTTATCTAAATACAAAGCTAAAGACTTGCTGGTAAATATGCAGAAATCATTAAATAAATTAAAAGATTCGCCGACTGTTTTGGATAGGGTGAAACTTGAGGCCATGATCGGAACAGTGCTCTTGAACATTGGTATTATCTACATGGACACTGAGGAGTTCTCGGCCAGTGAAAAGGTTCTTACTGAAGCAGTGCAACTCCTTTCTGAGAACCATTTAAAGCCTGAAGTTACAACAACTCTATTGAATATTTACAACAATTTAGGTATTTTATGGTGTAGCAGGGATGACCCTGAAAAATCCAAAACATTTTTGCTAAAAGCTAAAGGGTTGTATGAGTCTTTCAAATGCACTTTGCAAATGCCACTTCCCATTGAGCAAGTGATTGGAACTGTAGAAGAGGCACCAGTAACTGATTTTATGATTCTGGAGAAAGCTCATACTTTGACTCTTTATTATTTGGCCCAAGTATATGGTACTTTAAAAGAGAATTTGAAGTCAGCGGTCTACTGCCATGTAACATTACGCAGGCAATTGCAGTATTCGGACTATGAGCCTATAGATTGGTCTCTGAACTCTGCTACTTTGTCACAGTTCTTTGCCGAACAGAATGGGTTTTTACAGTCTCGGCACCACTTGGCAGCGGCATCAACAGTTCTTGAGAGATATGAAGAAAATTTGATGGTATCAGCTAGTAATGATGACGCATTTTTAGCTAAGGTGGAGACACTTAAGCACAGGTCAGCAGATGTGGCCCGGTGCTGGGCCAAGTACTGCCTGCTACTCATGTCTGCTTCCAAGTCTAGGCTCATGAGTGATGATGAAAGAAGCCCAGAGGCTATCACTGGTAAGTTACATTAAATAATTACATGATTTATGTATTTATAATTTATTAGTAATAAATATAAAAAAATATTTAAGGTTTTGACTGAGGGTTATTGTCACTATTATTGGTGGTAGAACCTTGTGCAGGGTGCAGATCACTACTGCCACCTTATCCCTTAACAAACTGCCAAGCAGCAGTTAGCATTGTTGAGTTAGTGTGGGGATAAGACTACTGGTGAAATTGCTGGTATAGAGACTTCATTCCATCTTATTCCTCAGAGTTGGCAATGAATTTGCAGTCTTAGGATTTCAATCTTGAGAATCATATATATATGGGTCTGAGATCCCATCCCTTGGTGGCCTATGTGCTCATTTGTCTGCTGTTTGCTTTAAAAAACCTAACAAATTTTGCACTTTTAAAATTGGTATGATTAGATTGAATTACCCCTCAGTCGTATTATCTTGCCTGACCTGTTTCATATTTTTTTTGTATTTTCTTATTGACAAATTGTTTTATACTGCCTAGACATCAGTTTTGTTTATGCATGAATCATTTTGTTATACTATCATAGCAAATTGTGGATACATTTTGGTGTGGTAATTACACATGAAGCATGCTGCCTTGTTTTAGGTTACTTTTTCTGTTGTGGTATTTTATTCTATTCTTCAATTGATAAATTAATTTAAATATTTTTTTTTACAATTTTCTATTGCAATCATATGTTATCTTGCTTTTGTCAAGTTCAGGTATATTTTTCTTGATTTCAGATATGTCAAATTTAAAATTGAAAGATGACGAAAACATCTGTGGTGGTGACTTCAAAAAATTAATATTTCCTGACTTGGATGTTTCCTTGTATGAGAAAAAAATTACTGACAAATTCCTTCTTACTTACCAAGATGCTAGAGAAGTATTTCTTAGCTGCCAAACCTGGCTAAACAAGGCCAAAGAGTATTACAAGTTGGACACGCTGGCATCTGATCATATTGAGCTTATTCAAGACAGTTCCCAAGCATATAGTTACTTGGCATTTTATGAGGATGATGATGAAAGACGTGCAAAAATGTACAAACGACGTATTGATATGATTGAAGAATTGATAAAGGAAGTTAACCCGACATATTACCTGCAGTATTGCCGACAACTTTGGTATGAATTGGGCGAGGTTTACACTGACCTGCTGAACATAAAATTGAGTAAGATCAATATTTCAAATGAGAGGCCTACACCTCACGCACTAAAAAAAATTAATATTTTGAGTGAAAAGAGTATAGAAATGTATGATCAGTTTGTAGATTCGGTTAAGGATAAAAATGGAAAAATGCCATATAAATTAGAGAGTGATCTTGTGAGGCCCGTAATAAGTGCTCATGCATTTGTTGGCAGGAATAGTATGAAAAGAATTGCAGTGGATAAGAATGTCCAACTTGCTAATTTAAAAAAAAGTCTAGATTCATACCAAGCCGTGGTTGACATCTGCAAGAATGATCATGATGCAGCTCTTATGATGCAAGAGGAGTACAGTTTGTGCAAGGATATGGTTCAGATATTGCCAATCAAAATTAAGAAGATGCAAATGGAACAAATTCAATAAATGCTAGTTTCTAAAGATGTATTTTTCAGCACTGCTTTGCTTCATTACTCACTTTGTACTCACTATTGTAATGATACCAGCACTCATAAGCCTGTTTTAGACTATGATACTATTTGCCATACTCTTGGTGTACCCATATCTTCTAAATAGAACTCACTTAGTACGGAACAAATGTAAATTTAGGGCCCATTTAAAATAAAATGTTCTTGAAGTTTAAATGTCATTTGTAAGTTATAGGAAACTCGACTTTATTTCTGTAGAATGTCAGATCGACTTTGGATCTAACATGTAATACATTTATAATGTACTAATAACTTAGTGAGTTTTGCCTGATGTGAAAAAGTGTTCTGGTAAAAACCATGTTTACAGAGGTTTGTCTCAAAAGCATACTAATTCTTTTTCATTTTATTTTAATGAATATTTACTAAGCAGGGATTGCATAACCGTAAAATAAAGGTACCGTTTAGCCCGTCTAATAGGTTTAAAATATAAAGTGTCAGGATACAGAATCAGATATAAGTCTTGTGTAGATGATAGTATTGTGTAGAGAATAAGCTCAGTTCAAATAATAAAGACTTATATCTGTATCCTGACACTTTACATTTTAAACCTACTGACTAAGAGGATAGGGTTGATAATTCAATGCACATTCAATGTAGTTCTAACTTTTTTGTGTGTAATCGGCTTGCGGTTACGGACACAGAAAGATAATAGTATTGTACACAAACAATGGCCTTTGTGTAGAAGATCAGCTCAGTTCAAATAATAAAGACTATACTAAGTTTGAATATTATCAGTGTTTGCTGCTGACTATACTCGAAACTGTAATTAGATTCCAAAATCCTAACCTCAACCGACGCACATTCGCTGTGATTACTGCATTTTGGTTTAAGTGTAGGTATTTTTATCAATTAAACTGACCCTAATATTACTGGTTACACGAGTTCTCATTGATATGTTTATGAAATAATATTTTAATAAAGAAATAATCAAGATGGGAACTGTCAGATTTTGGAATCTAATTAGATTTTCGAGTATAGTGATCGGAATGACGTACCTATTTTTTTTGCTCTGAACAATGAACAAAAAACATTTGAAAAGAATAGTATGCTTTTGAGATATATTTTTTCGGGACACCTTTTAAAAAAGTTCCCGTTGTCAATAGGCGATATGTAGTGTCTTGGCATTCACACTGGCTGGATAAATTTAGTGTGTGTGTGTTTTGTCGACGCGCTGGCCTAGTTAGTAGTGACCCTGGGTTCGAATCTCGGTAAGTGCAGATATTTGTGTGATGAATATTTGTTCCTGAGTCATGGATGTTTTTTATTACCTACAGGGTAATGTTTTAATATGTGCATAAATTTTAATATTTGCTTCGCTATTGTTAATCAATACCACATGTTGTGTTATTTTTACTCTAGCTTAAAAAACATTAGAGATATTGCCGATTCAATCTTTCCACTAACTTAAAGATATTCATAGACCCTCTAATGCAGGGGTGCGAGGAGAAGAGCATGCTGTAAAAATGATTTTAAGCTTGAGGTTTTTTAAAAGTGATTGTCAGTATAGTATGACTTGGTGCCCACACGAGGACGTAAAAATTGGATTATTTCCAACAAATAAAAACTGATTATGCTGTTTTAGTATATTATATTAACGATATAAAATCGTATGTTAATGTTTGTGCACTGTTAAAAATGTTACCCTGTATATATTTCTCTATATAAGTATTTATATCCTTGTCTAGTACCCATAGTACAATTAGAGCTTAGTTTGGGACTAGGTAAATTGGTGTGACATTGTCTCCTGATATTGATTTATTTTATATAAACTGGAATTGCCGCTGCAACGGCTGGGCATATTTATATGGACATTTTTTTTATCAATTTTCACATATAATTTGAATTTTGTTACAGAAATTTTTGTACGTTTAAAAAAAATATGTGTATCCAATATTTTTTTCAAATGAAAAAAGAAGTAAAAACCGGAGTAATTTGTTTTACAGTCATAAGACTTTGAATTCATTTCAATGAAAAAAATACTGTTTTGTATTTCTTTGAAGTTTACAGCTGTGTATTTATAGTGAAATAAATCAAAACCATTTTTCCTTTTGTTTATTCAACAGTTTATTGATAATAAAGTAAAACATTTCCTATTTCAACATCACAAAAAAGAAATTAGTTGTATTATCAAAGAAAATCTGTTAAAATATTAAACTAGATGATATTTGTATTTCCTTATGTCTTATGTGGTAAACAGTCGTATGACTAAAAGATCTATATTGTACGAATCAGTGATATTTTTTTCATTTATGGGCTGTTTTTTTAATACTTAGTTAATATTAGCTCTCTTTTCAGGGGCCCTAACATGGCTGCGTTCATCGCGTGATAAAGATTGTATAAGGCATCAGTCACCTTCTGACACGTTAACAAGTACGAGAGGGACGGCTGCATTATCCACATTTGACACGCGATATAGACGCAGCCATTCTAGGCCCGCAGATCGCAATAGAGAAGGAATAATATAACTGTCAGTTACAACCTTTATTTATCGATTAAAATATGAGCCTAAAAAGAGAAGCTGAAGAAAGCTGTTTAAACTCAAAGGGTAGAATTAATACGTTGCTTACCACATTAGACGAGAAAGAGTCCACAGTGATCTAAAGATATGGTTTGCCACACTAAAATTCCTTTGCATCTCACTTGCACTTACATGGCCAATAATTTTCCCTTCAACGGCCTGGACGTCTCATTCTATTACATAAAATTAGAGGGGTGCAGACCCACCATATCCCTAGCCATACCCCTGGGGGTAGGGTGGGACTGAACCATACCACCGTAAAAGTGCTGGATGTGAGGTAGGTTTAGGTTACGTTAGATTTTCAGCCGGCCCGAAGGGCCAAAACACTCAGGAATAGGAGCTCCGCGGTAGCGGAGCTCCGTCGACTCTGTTAAATTGGATTTTAAAACATTAAAACCTGAAAGCATATTATAGTGCACAGCACTACGGTGGTATGGTTCAGTCCCACCCTACCCCCAGGGGTATAGCTAGGGGTATGGTGGGTCTGACATGAATAAGAGTAAGACTGCTATTGTTGCCGGCCATTAACTGCCGCTAAATGTTGCTTTAAAACGTTTAGAACAATAAGACCGACAAGATCCGTGTCATTATGAAGCGGCACCCGATGTATAGATATATAGCGATATTTTTATTGAATATGACCACTTCATTGGGCGACCGTTACCTGTATTTCAATCACCGTTTAAATGGGAGGACTACTTATAAATATATACCTACCGAAAAATGAAATATATTATTTTTATTACTTAATATTCTTATTTAAATTTATTCGATAATATAGGAACTTATATTTTTGACTCCAGCATGTAATCAACGGACCGAAGGGAAGCTTCAGTCTCCACCACTACAGGGAGAGATTACTTTACTTACAGAACAGACCAGGCTACTAATTGTAAAGATTATTAATGTATGGTACCTAATGTAATGATAATTGACATACTTATATGCTTTGCCGGCAAAACAGAACTAAACACTTGAAAAATTAGTAACCCTTTGTTTAATTCTTACCTAACTACTTACCATTATCTACTTTATAGAAACATTATAATGTTATATTAACTTAACTAGTTACATTCTTTTAGATCAACCGCTTGTTTCACAATCGACAAGTAAAGCATATTTGACAGTTAAATTTAGCTCAGATAAATTTACTCGTAGATTGTTAAACAGGCGGTAAGACTTACAATTTTATAATATCTGATGTCTTATAACCGCTGTCGAGAAAATTCAATATTTGCTATAGTCAAACTACCAGAATAGGAGAGTCCTTAGAAATAAGAGTTTGGCAAAAAAGAGGAGTGTATCTATGGCAAACAAAAACCAATCAAAAATTGAAAGTCAGCCCACTTAACACGTGATTTCAAGTCGAGATTTTTAAGAAATGAACGAGACTAACTTTAATCTATACATACGTATTACTACAGACAATGATGTAAGTGCCTACCTAATTTTGTAGTAATACAAAGAAATCCTTGGAAATACGTAAAGTATGGCCTCGGCTCGAACCTATATAATATGACGTGGTAGATATGAGTTGACGCACGAGTCGAGTTGGAATGGGATCTACGTTCTATCTCATATGCGATGAAAACACGGGTTGCTCGCATTCCACTTTTCCAGCGTCACAAACCACGCGTTCTAACTTACGTAACAATGGGCTAATATTACATTTGAGATAACACCTGTTATACCGTCTGGAACACAGCCATCGTGAAATAGCAATCAATGGATTTTCTTTTTCTCCTTTCCAAAACTAGCACTAATCGATCTTGGGATAAGGTTGAAAATAATGTAGTGTATAAGTAATATTAGTAGAACTAGTGTTCCTAGCAATGTAGCGAATACGTCTAAAAGGGCGTATTCGTGGAAGGCTAGGTGTTTAGCCTTTGTGTGGAGCGGGGACTGGGGTCCCCATCGCAGCACCCGTTCCGTCCAGTAGACGGCTGTGTCCAAGGGGTCGGTTAATCTGTCGCGCCAGATCTGAGACGCCCGTCGGGCGCTTACACGCATTCTGGAATGAGAGAAAAGTTGCAAGTTATTTGATATTGACATAAGAAACACGTGTCACACTAAATGTAGTGTTTTCAATCCACGACGGACCAGCCACCCAAATTGATGTTCCATGGTTGCGTCAATGTACGTAGACTTTAGTGGTGCGGGATTAGCGTCGGTGCCCCAGTGGCTAAGGGGGTCGACTCGAAGTCGTAAGGTACCGAATTGGAACCCCCGCGGTCACCATGTACCAATGAGTTTTTCTAACTTAAGTACATTACGCGATGCTTTTACGTTGAAGGAAAAACATCGTCAGGAATCCTGCACATTCGAACAGCTGAGTGTGTAGGAGGGTAATTGCGCTGAACATCCTAAAAGGGTCGAAGTGTATCCGAGATGGGGTCCCCCATCTGTAAGATAGATTCCATGGATTGATAATAATTAACCTTGTTGAAAAATTAAGCGTCTAAAAATGCTCGTCCTTATTGATTTTGTTATCTACGAATACCGTGATGAATACGGCGTGGCCAATAGGTGTGCTTGTCATTCAAATAAATATATTCTGTTATTATTTGTTTTTAAACTAATCAATAACCACAACTCACAGTAAAGTTGAGTTATTCTCTTATGAACGCTCTATTATAGTCCGATAAGTTTCTTTCGCGATCGTCCAAGGACGGATGCTGGGGGCTATTGGCGACTGCTAGAGATAGACGTCTGTAAGAGTATCAGTGGGACCTATATACAAATATACTTCTACTAGATATATTTAGTCGGGTCAGGAATAAATATGATCAGGAGTGGCCGAGAGCAAGCTGAGAAGAAGAAAAAGTAGTGGGCCCGAATGGCGAAAGGTCATTAATTACTGCCACTCGTTTAAGAACGATAACACTGCTTCCAAATCTTACAATAATCTTAAATTTTCACATTACCAAGAACACGTAGAGCAATAATTAAAAATAATTAACAAGGCAGCGTAAGGGCCATTATGGGAAACTATGTTACACCGTCATTTGCTATGAAAATTGAAAATCATGCATCCTTTGGTAATTAATGAACATCACGAGTTTAGAAAATGGCGGGGAGAAAATGATGGCTGAGAAGTTAATAACAGGAAATTTGTGCCAACAGGATTCTGCACTTCAATCACATTGACTGTTTTATTTATTTATTTAATCTTTATTGCACAAAAGAATACACTTAATATACAAAAGGCGAACTTAATGCCGTATAAGTATGTAAGTAACTGGTTCATCTACTTAACGGTAAGGACTCTGGAATATATTTACTATTTAGAAGTAATTAACACTTGCTTACGCCTTTTACTAAAATCTACTTATAATAGGTGAACTTAATGCCGTAAGCATATTCTCTACGAGCTAACCTTTGGGCAAAGCAGATATTGTAGTGGCGGTACAATAGAAGGCCTAAAGAAATAAGTACACTTAAATTTATTTCAGTTGTTCCCACTGGAAACAGCGTTTAAATATCCTAACCCCGCGAAGGGAACTAACGGGGTATGGACTGGTACAGTCTCCAGCAATAATTATATGCTCTAAAATTCTACTCAAAAATATCTGACACGTTCTTATTACTCGAGACATTAGAGCGTGTCAGACATTTTTGAGTACAATGTTGGATCATATATTATTGCTGGTGACTGTACCATTTTATAGTGCCTGCCTTTAATCATTGCGCCACATTAGCTGAAAGACTTCCACCGCGGGCTCAAATCAGAATAATCTTACCTACTTACTTACTATTTACCCCAAAATAGTTAAATACCAATGTTTTCTACTGTATAGTTTACTTTTTTAGGGCTCTCTTTAATATGAAGTGTTAGTAGGTAGACGTCTTTGATAACTAATAGTAACTCTACTGCGAAATTTCGTAGCGGACCATTACCTAACCTAACCTAACCTATTACTTATCGGACTCCCCAGTAGGTACTACCTATAGATCCCCATTGGGAAGAAAAAATCCGTCACCCGAGATTAGCGCCGTGCCCCCCTGATGTTATGTCTCACTACCTAAGTAATGAAGTTTGTAAACTTTTTAGATACTCACTCAGCAGAAAGCACGCTTAGCAGGCCATCGAGCAGCGATTCTTCTGACAGATCGGCATACGACAGCACCTTGGCTAGGCCCGCCGCTTCTGCTGTTGCAGCGTTCTGAGGCTGGTCTCCAAAGAAGGGCACCACCAGCATAGGTTTCCCGGCCGCTATGGCTTCCGTCATGCCTAGGAGACCTCCATGCGCAATGAATGCAAGTACCTTCCTGTGGTCTGAAAAGTGAAAATGGTTTCAGGGTAGTTTGAGCAATGTACCTAACGTAAAATTATGGTTCTATGTGTAAGCAACGGTCTAAAGCTCACTGTCGTGGTAATTTTTTATCGGTCATTGGCAATGAACCTTTACCGCACAATGCGTCTCTCGTTCTATCTATAGTACCTATTCCAGAAATAGCAGAATCAAGAGTTAAATGAATATCAATCTCCTACCCTCGTAGGTATCATTAATGATACAAATTTGTGCGTCAGAAATAAAATCACAGTGTGTGTTAAACTACCAGAACAATCAGCTTGCCTATCTACGGTAGTGATTCCCACTTTCCCAGAGTTATTTGATTAGCGGCCCAATAATTCCCATACCTAACCTAAGGAAACTCTGATCTAAGATATTTTTAAAGTTACAGAGTGCTACGGCCTTGTAAATAACGTTGCTTATTGATTGGGTTCAATTGATTAATATCCAAGTGCAAATGCCGCCAATGTGCAATGGAGGTTATACCTATAGTATGTATCGGTCAACAGAAGCCGTACATATCAACTGGCAGTATTCACCGCCCACTATGGCTATTAATTAAGTGGATAACAATCCACGTCGTCCCGACCAATACTTGGGCTTGGTATCTCAAAGGTCTTTACTAAGTAAATAGAAGCAGGTCTTCTGTAACAGATGATTTACCTTATGCCGTAAGTTTATGTGACGTAGCATTTATAGTTGCCAAATAAACTGTCCAATCAGCTTAATCGTTTACCCGACTACAAGCCTGCCAAAAGAGGTTTGCGCGCGATCCTGACAATTATTCATAAGTTGCGTTATTTAAATAAATTTCCCGAATTAGACCAGCAACTTAACCGCAGAGCATGCATGCTCTCATCATGATGTGTAATTTTAATGAGATCATAATGTTTCCCCTTATGATATCTTTCTTATAAATCGATAAATTATAAATTTATAACGAAAGATAACTGCCGCGCACGTTTTTACATAGAAAAGATTATCAATATGCGCCTTCAACATTTAGCGCTTTAAAGACTAAGATTTAACCATCAATAATTAATGGTAAAAATAGATGAATAGCAAGCCGATAGTGTTTTTTTCCACATTGCTTAACCATGTTGTCCTTGTCAACATAGTGTCCTTGGCAGGGTTAATAGATAGAAAAAGTCCGGACATCACAATTTCACAATCGGCAGACAAATTGAACGTCTGCGGGGGATTTTTATTGTTGAAAAACCGGTCAAGTGCGAGTCGGACTCGCGCACTGAGGGTTCCGTATTTAAGATAATATGCTTGGTAACAGCAAAAGAAAATACTCATTTTGTTATAAACTTTATTTTCTATGCAAAAAGGTCCATTTTGAATAGCGTACATTTTAAAACAGATTTTTAAAGTTTTTTTGTTATTTCTCGGAAACTAAATAATTAACACTTCATTTTATTTTTCCCGTAAAATATAAATAATTATGTATCATACGCCAGGATATTTTCAGATTTTTGAATTAATAAACTTCGTAGATGAGACTCCCCCCCTGGTATTTTTTGTACATTTTTTGCTATAAATCAAAAAGTACATAGCAGAAAATTAAAAAAAAATGTTTTGAAAAGTGCAATTTAAGCCCTATAATAAGCTAAAGCTATATGACACCCCTATTGCTATAATCGAACCACTTTTATTACTTATAAAATGAATTTCATATTTTTTTACCTACAACTATGCCAAAGTTGATAGCATTTGAAGGGTCCACGGAAAGAACATGTCTAGTCACATTAGTAACTTTTTGAGATATCGCGATTTGAAAGTTAGGAACCATGTCATTTTGTACGTAATTTTCGTGTAGAGGTTTTTTTAAGAATTAAAAGATACAAGTTACATGAAGATTTATATCTGAATGTGAGT
Source organism: Acleris emargana (assembly GCA_927399475.2). Classification (NCBI taxonomy): domain Eukaryota; kingdom Metazoa; phylum Arthropoda; class Insecta; order Lepidoptera; family Tortricidae; genus Acleris; species Acleris emargana. The sequence goes on along the minus strand of OV656841.1, from coordinate 12,201,712 downwards.
GGTAGTTCATTTCGTCCTCTACATTTTGAGATTAAAAACTCATTTTCAAAAAAAAGTGACTAGACATGTTCTTTCCGTGGACCCTTCATTTATGGTTGCTGAAAAACCCTGCTCTGACATACAGACAGACGGCCAGACAGACGATGAATTCTCACATAAGGGTTCATTTTTTACCGTTTTGGTACGGAACCCTAAAAAATGTGGGCGCCAAAAGCTAATGATTATTGTTGACGTAATTTATTTCTCGTGACGAGACGCTGTTATTATACTATGACAGGATCCTATAGTGGCTCGACAATGAAAGTATAATGGATACGGTTCAGGTTAATGTCATAAGTAGAAGTAAATTTTTAACCTTGCCACTGCCAATCAAAATGAACAACATTTCATTTTTAATCGATTAAATTTGGTTAGAGTTAGAAGACATACAAGTACCTGTTTTTTATATAATAGCTTTTAATATTAATGCAAATAAAAAAAGAAACGTTAGTAGGTATCTAACGAGAGTAAGAAAAATGTTAATAGGTATAAGTATTTAAGCTGAACTGAAAGGTACGATTTGTACGACTACGAATTGATATTTTTATATTGCATTTATATGTAATTAATTACTTTTTGTATGCTGGCTGGTGAATAGCCTCTACAACAGTCATGGCGATAGTGGGACCCATCATAGGTAAATAAATTCACTTCTTAAAATTACAACTCGAATGACGACTTCTCGACTTGCTGCAGCTGTATTTTTTTTAAATGGCTACTTACTCAGCAACTCCAATTGTGGTATCCATCGGACCTTCATAATGTTGCCAGTAATGGTGCCCTCCTCGTCAGAGTCCTCATACTTCCAGATGACTCTCTGCCTCAGTGTGGAGAGAGCACTGACTATGATCTCCTCCCGGTACTTGGGGATAGAGGCGGTCTTGATCAGGGAACCGAAGCTGAACAGCACGACACCTTCGGTAGACTCGTTTAGGAATCTCTCGATGTGCTGGAATAAATATTATATAAAATAAATACACTAATTAATGTCAAAAGAAATGTCTGTCTCAATCACAACGTTCAATTATTGACTGAAGTTAAGACTAAAGGAATAAATATCAGAGTGCAACTTACACACATTGACCTAGACCCAAACTAAGCTCTAGGCTTGTACTATGGGTACTAGACAACGATAAACTTACTTATATAGGCTAAAGTGTCGACGAAAGATTTCCTTTTGCGACTCTTGAGAGTAGGTACTCATGGTAGTCATGGTGCATCGGTTTGGATAGATAAAGAAAATGTATAGGTTGTCTCTTTGGATCTTATCAGTTGCTAAGTATACAGTCAAGGAAAACGTAGTACCCAAACAAATTTCTAAATTTTCGTTAAACATTTTTCTAAATTAGCCCAAACAAGGACACTACAACCTAAACAACATCCATCAAAAAAATTGTATGCTCCACCTTTTGTAAAGCAAAGGCCGTTTTAGGACCCTACCGATTTATATGATGTATTTTAACAACATACGAGTTAGTCGCTTATTTAACTGTAATAAGTACCTATATTGACGTGTGATGATTTGTTAGTGATTTATTTTTAGCCCATTGCCTTGGTCGCTGCTGTGGCAAAAATAAATCGTACCTATTCCGTTCGACACGTTGCGCTTACATTGTGTTGTGTGTAGTGTAGGTATCTATTTAATCATGTACGAGTTATTTTATTAAACGTACAGGATATTCAGAGTTCAAAGTATTTCTTACAGAGTTATGAATACCCTCCTATCTGAAAACCTGCAATATTTTAGTTCACATTAGTTATTTATTAAATAAATAAAACGAATAACAATCATAGGACGATTTTGCTTCAATCGCCCAAGCTAACTTGCTTGCCTGTAATTTATCATTTATTTACTAGAATAGTTACATAAACTAATAGTTACTAAGGGAAATGGCTTAAAAAACTTAAATAATAAATGCATAAAAAAATATAATTTGGTATATTTTATGTTTTATTACTTAGAGTTTTCAAACATGTTTGCGTAATTTTTAACTTTAAACCTAAGTATGTTTGGCTATTTAGATAGAACAAAGATTTGTCCTATACGGGTCGATTGTGGACCACTTAAAACAGTACACCACTACATAAATAAAAATAAACTACCCAAGGCTATTTGTTCATGACAAATATTCGTGCTCAACACACTAAGTATTTTTGCCCTTACCGATATTAAACCCAGAAGACATGACGTATTCTATTTCACTGGTCTTGCAAGTAACTATATACCCTACATTTACATGGGTTAGGTTAGGTTAGGTTAGATTTACTTTGGATTTCAAGAGGTTACAATGACATCGTTAAACGTTTATATAAATATATCATAGCAGTCAAAAGACAAGTGCCAAGTAAGACCGGATCAATACAAAACTTGTCCTCGAAACCATTTTTGCGTGAGCGGATAACAAAACTGAAAGCGTGAAACTTGTTTTTTGATTATCAACGCTGAGCAATCCGAAAACGCTTTATGCTCGATGGTACAATAATGGAAGTAGGTACTATTTCGTATATAAAAATTCAGTACAACATGACCTCGGTTTTTTTTATATACTTAATAAAATTTTAAATTTAACCTCACGTAACTACCTATATTATTTTCATTTAAAAAAATGCACCTACCGAAATAGTGGGTGGAAATTTGAAAGAGGTATCATATTAAAGGGCTTATGAGGGCTTCATTTCAAACCCCGATTAACCTGTAACGCTGTAACTTAAAAACCCTAGTAGCATTTTACGTTGGCCAACATTAGCCCAAACGTAGGGAGATTGGTGGCCAACGTAAAATGCTACTAGGGAAAAGAGGTTGTCAAAACACGAACCCCCTTGATTTTGCCGGACAACAGGGGGCCTAATATGGCTGCGTTTATCGCGTGACAGTGTGGATAAAGCATCTGTCACTTTCTGACAATAAGTAGGAGAGTGACGGATGCTTTATACACATTTGACACGCCATACAAACGCAGCCAAAAAGCCTAATGTCCGGAGGCCTGGCAACCTCCATAGGTAACCAATTGGTTGATAAGGTGTGTACTAACTAGGTAGTCTAGGTCAAAAATCACCCCTATTGCACTTCATAACAAACACAAGCATAGAACTTCATAGTTGCGTTTAAACACTTGTCCCACTGCCGGCGAGGAAGCAATTACCTAGATATTAATTATCTCAAGAAACGAACAAAAGATATAGATCCCGTGTCAATAAACCAGACATATACACTCGCGAGCAAAAAAATCGACTCAAGCTGCACGCTTGGGTTCTCCGTCCAGTATTTCTGGACCCATCCATGATATATTAATAAAAATGATATCAAACGAAAGGTGATAATGTAACGATAAAAAAAATGAAAAACCGTGGAAATCCATCCACGATTTTTCAAGTTATGCCTTATTTTCCAATATGTGGGTCATTTACTCGTTCCGAAACGTACGAGTTGTGCCCCCTTTGACCCCTATAAATAAGGGGGTGGAGGGGAAATGACATCAGTCACTTATCAGAAGTTGACCGGTACACATCTCTGCTAACGACCCTACTCAGAAGCCTTGGAGACAATGGATACCACCATGACTGAAGCCGCCCAAGTCGTGGCCTTGCTGGAAGAGGGACACAACCAACGCTTTGTGGCTGACCAGCTGAATTTAAGCCAGTCAGCAGTATCCCGAGTCTACCGACGGTATCGGGAGATCAGAACCTTGGTACGAAGACCAGGTTCTGGCCGCCGGAGGTGCACATCTGAGAGGGATGACCGCTTTATGGTCACTACCTCTCTCAGAAATCGGCACCAGACCGGCGTTTCCGACCGGAATTTGCTCATCAGCACAAAAACTGGACCATTGAGCAATGGACCCCAGTACTTTTTAGCGATGAGTCCAGGGTGTGCTTGAATGGCTGTGACAGACGGGGGAGGGTCTACAGGGGGTCAGGGGAACGGTACGCACAGTGCTGTTTCAGGGATACAGTTGCCTATGGAGGGGTTTCCGTCATGGTGTGGGCGGGCATTTCCATGGAAGGGCGTACCGAGCTCGTTTTTGTACCTGGTGGGGGCCGTGGCGGTGGTTTGACCGCTGCCAGGTACATCACCGAGATCCTTGAGGAGCATGTTGTTCCTTACGCCGGTTTTTATGACGAGGAGTTCGTCCTAATGCAGGATAATGCCCCTTGTCATACCGCAAGGATCACTCGGGCCTACCTTGCCGAAGTCGGCATACCCACCATGGACTGGCCAGCTCTCAGCCCGGACCTGAATCCCATTGAGCATGTCTGGGACTACCTGAAAAGATAAGTTCGGAGGAGAGAACCAGCTCCGTCAAATGTTACGGAGCTGAAGGCAGCTCTGCAGGAGGTGTGGGATGTCATCCCCCAGGAGCTTCACAAAAAGCTCATCAGATCGACGAAAAACCGCCTGGATGCTGTGATAAGGGCTAGGGGTGGAATTACAAAATATTAAATTAACAAATAAAATCTTATTTTTCTTAAAATGCCGTTTATTTCACGACTTCCTTTTAATTTTCATAGTATTTTTTTTATTCGTCTTTGCAAAACCTGGCCCCATCAGTTGTGGAACCTGGCATGACTGAAAATTATACATTTTTGAAATTGTTACTTTATCAGCTTTCGTTTGATACCATTCTTTTCAAGATATTTTGGATGGGTCAAGAGATACTGGGCGGAGAACCTAAACGTGCAGCTTGAGTCGATTTTTTTGCTCGCGAGTGTACATTAATAGTTGATAGCTGGCTGTTCGCGCTACCAGTGAGAACTCTCTCCACTAGTTTGTTGAAACAAAAGATATAGATCCCTTCTCAATAAAAGAGACATTTTTTTTTATGGATGGCTCAACTCGTTTCCCGTTCATCGTCGGCGGTGGGACAAGGGCCTTATCAACCGGACTCAAAGTTACAATTAAATTAAAAGCCCACTTTTATCCCCATGGGTTTTAAACACGATGCACCAATCCATTTTAATACTATGCAGAGTCACGGTGACGGCAATAAAACCCACTTTACGAGGAATCAATGGCATTGTTCTATATCAACCGGGTCAATCGAGTCAAGTATGTGTATGTAGGACTGTAGGACCGATAACGCTCGTATCGACTTACTTAACGCTACGAGTTTTCAAAAGGGAGATGTTATCTTGAAGGTTATCTAACGTATATTATGTTATTAGTATTACTTAGATGACCACTTGTAGATACTTAATTTAAGTGAGGAGGTTTCAGTCATAACTTGGATCGCTACGTTTACGTCAATAAAAAAGTATCGTTCGATTCCCGGTAAAGCCATATGTTTGTGTGATGAGCGCGAGTATTTCTTCCGAGTCTTGGGTGTTTACATAATGTTTGTATTCAAGTATGTATTTCTCCATACATCTATAAATACATATAAAATGTTTTCCTTGTTTCCCTTGGTAACGCCATGCCCATAACACGAGTTTGGCTTGACCGATTTGAATCATTTCTTATTTGCTGGTAATAATCAGGTTTACATGAAATAAAATTATATCCGGGCGGCGCCGGGCACACACAGCTGGTATAAATATTATTTACATCTTTAATATTTGAGTAGCTGAGTTTTAATTTAATTTAAATAATTTTAGTTTTAACTTTTAATTGTTGTTGTTTGTATTTATTTAACCGGAATTGGAATAGAGGCCTTCAATGATAAAAAAAAGTATAAATAAAAATAAATAAATAAATATCAGGGACAATCTCACACAAACTGACCTAGTGCCAAACTAAGCTCTACGCCTAGGCTCTAGGCATGTACTATGGGTACTAGACAAGCGATATAAATATGTATAGACAAATAAATAATTAAATACATAACATCCCAGACTCGGAAACAAATACTAGGGCAGAGGGCTCATCACGTCGTACCTAATCTTGCACAAACTAAGCTCATGGCTTATAATATGGATACTAGTTAGACAACGATAAACATACTAATCATAATAGGTATTGAAGATGTAGAGATAAAGCGCTGCAGACAAGCCTTGATGGGTATCTCCAGGTTATTTACTTATTGATTATTAGATCTATTCTCGGGAGACCAGTCAAAGAGATAACTTAATAAATTCAATGATAATTAACGCTTGCTGGATAAAGTAAAAGAGTCTACGAGTATCTCTAAATAGTATCTTAGTATACATATACATAATAAACGTTTAGTATTATTTTTAAAATAAAAAAACATGCAATTCTATACTTTTAGAGTACCTACCCCCAAGGGTGTGAAATGGAGGCTGGAAATGTATAGGTACTTATTGGAGTATTTAAAATTACTTCATTAGACCTATAAACTAACTTTTTCGCGACTCCGTATGGGCAAAAACAAACAACATAGGTACAGCATTTTTAAGGTTTCTCTGTAGATATGTATACCTATCACCTACTTTCTTTTAGACACTATCAAAGTCAGAAGAAGCTGAAATTGTACACTAAAACCAATAATTAAATGAGTAAAGAAAAAGTTTAGGATACCACTTGTTTTTAATTAATTAATAACATTGTACAAGATATGATATGATGATTGGGTGGTATCCCCTTATTTGCAACAAAATCAATGGCTATAAAAACATTTCCTTAAAATTAATTTGCTATATCATTCACACTATAAGCTACCTTTACACCTTTACAAGTTTTAAGACTTGTTGGTAATTCTTTAGCTCTGCCTACCCCACTCTGGGAATAAGAGGCGTGAGTTTATGTATGTATGTATCTACACGTAAAGTTCGGACCGCGGGAAACGCCACGCGCCGTTTCAATCTTAGTTCCAAACCGTTCATTTTTTACTATTTAACTATGTATTACAGTTGCTTTTACACGTACGGTTCGGAACGAAGACTGGAACAGCTTTAATTTAAGTAAAACCGGTCGTACTCATAAATATTTTAGCGACAAAATTACTCGTAAGTCTCGTAACTCGTTCCTTTTTCATACATACTTGTGTATGAAAAGTCGTCACTAAGGAACGAGCGATCTTCTGGCTCTGAGTGCGGCCGTAAGTACGTACTATATGTTAATTAAGTTTCATTAAATCCTATATAAATTAATATGAATGTCATGTAAATAAAATAAATACAAAGCAGCAAAGCACGTACAACAACTGTAATTGTCGTAATAATGACTTCTGCGGTAAAAAAATCAGACGAATAATAAATAATAGATTGACGTTTACATCTACAAGGCACGCCTGAACAGTTAGGAAAAAAAAGAGAGCTGATGTACATTAGAAATAACTTTGAGTGACTGCCAAGAGCTTCACTCGATGATTTATCTAACCGTAAACCAGTGAATGTTACAGTTAACGGCGGGCCGTTAACCGCTGGCGATTGCGGTAGGACAGAGAATAACGCTTTTTAATTGACCGAAGGTTCAATTTTACAAGTTTTATTACAATAGAATACTTAGAATAGAAAAACGTTTATTCAACAAACACATCAACACAGGGGGGTACATCATAGAAAATATACATTTACCGATCTGTACTTTTGTTTTGGCGTAGGGAAGGCAAGTACACGGGCCATTCATGGAACTGTAAAATCACTATTATGGCCTCGTAAGACCCCAGAGTCGTTTTCAAAAAAGGTGTACTTTTTCCTATATTTTTTTGTCCTCACTCAAAAATATTATATTATAAAGGTTACATAGCCAGTGAAATTTACTTGGTATGTTAATTACGTTATTTATACTATATTTTGATATTTTTTTAATTTAGATTATATATAATTTATAGACAAATAGCAAACAAGCAAGATACAATTAAAAAGTATTTTAATGTTTCATACAAAATTACGTTGTCCCACTCCTACTCTCGCAAGTTCGAATGTCCTCATGCTTATATAATTTTCAAATATTCATACATTTGTTAATACTTATAATTTGTGTAACACCTATGTGTAACGACAATAACACGGATATTCGATCTATTCAGAACGCGACCTCCATTTATTTTAGTCCGGCAATACTTTACGGTACTACCAACTTAAGAAATTACAGCTTAGCCATGTTATTTTCACTTACATTGATCCAAACCGGTTGTGTTTGAGTTTTGTCGCTAAAATTATTGTCCTGTATAACGTGAATTTCACAGGTAAGTAAATCTGATTAACACGAAATCTTTATTGAACAGTGTAGTTTCGTTTAATAATAAGGTAATACAAAAGAAATTATAAATCAATCTAGTAAGATTTTACTGTAAATTGTTTGAGATTATGTTAACGCCACGAAATAATGGTTCTTTTGTGTAACGCTGAGTGTTACACAAAAAATTGTGTAACACTGTAATGTTACACAAAGGATAAAGCTGTATGTATACTGCACAAAGCTGTGTTTAATACATTTGCAGAACTTAAAAAATAATAATTTCACTAGCCTTTATAAAGGTATGTATGTAATAAATGGTGTATTTTGTCGATAGATGATGAAAAATGGCTCCAATGACTTCAGCAGAACAGAATAAATATTATGATAATAAAATGCTTTTTCTTTACATATATCAAGGGTAAAAAAGTTCAATGGTGAACTGGCCTTTATGTACTCCATTGTGTAACAAATTTTAATTTGTGTAACGAAAACACAGAAATCCTTTGTTTATTTTTGTGTTACGTACACCTATTTTGAAAACGGCTCCATTGATACCTATTTTAGTAACATTGTTATTGCAACCTTGTCTACTTAACTATAGAGGGTGCCTATTATATTTGGTAAAAAGTCCTCAAGCGAGAATCTGGGTTGGCAACGCATTGTGCTATGTTAATATTACAATCTTATCCTTTAATGTACTGGCAAGCAGCAGTGTTCGCACTGTTGCGTTTCGTTGTGGGTATAAACCATCCCTGGTTTTCAGGGTTGGCAAACTATTAGAAGTCTTATGATAGCTGTTCAAAGATTGTAGTCGTGAGAATGCAAATGTCTAGGTATGGTCTTAGATCACACTAACCATCAGGCGGCCTAGGCCTCGTGTGCCTACAGTGTGCTGGTATTGTCTTAAGGTAGGTACAGTCAAGGGCATAAATATAGTATTTACGTTCCCAAGACGTGAAAAATATGTGTACAGTTGAGGAACCAGAAATATGTGAGCATTTAAAGAGTCAAAAAGATCTGAACATGGTCATAAATAAATGTACAATGTCAGTCAAATATATTTAGGCAAATAGGAGGTCATACATATCTATACACGCAACGATCACATACATGAGAACAAAGCCCAAGCCAAAAAATCTATACCGACCACCAACTCCACATCTATGAACTAGGCCAGCGCGTCGTCAACTTTACAGATCATATTTTAACGACATTTAGCCATTTTGATTTGATCTTTACTAATAATAATTATAAATTCGAAAGTGTGATTATGGTTTGTCCTTCTTGACGCAGCAACGGAGGAATGGATGAGTGATTTTGTGAGGGCCAGAAGTGACATTTATCTTAACTTATACCTCATCTTATCTTATCAATATCCATACGACCATATTAATATTGGAAATGCCAAAGTAACTTTGTCTGTCTGTTTGCTTATTACGCTTTCACGGTTAAACTGGTGAACCGACTACGATGAAATTTGGTATGGAGATAGCTTAAGACCCAGGAAAGGACATAGGTAGGATATATTTTATCGCTAGAAATTGAACAGGTCCTGAGGGAATAGCTATTAACGACTTCTACACGGACGAGGTCGCGGGCGGTATATATCTAAGTCTCCTATCAAAATCCTAACTTAACCTCTCCTATTAAAAGAGCAATATTTTAAATGTATGTAACAATATATGTAATTGTAATCACGTTCTCTAAAACTGCTCTACCTATTTTGATGAAATTTGCAATATTGGGGTTTATCGTTTATGGGGGCGAAAAATCAATCTGTCAAGTTGTCATTTTCGGGAATAGGTATTCGTTTTCAACCGCGTCTCAGTCTTCCCGTTATACAACGTAGGTACCTATTATGTATGGCGGAGCATCACTTGAGGCAGTTCAACAGATATGCCTGTTTCTTTTTATGTGTACGTAATTCCGATTATACAGACAAGGTTTGCATGAAAGAAAAATAAAAATCGGCGACATTTTTATTTCCCAAATTTTACAGTACCCGTGTTAAAGCGGTACCTAAAAGGCGACTAAGTACTTGGAAAACCGTTGTTGCTGGTGTTTACTTGTATGGGCGGTGGTGATTACTTCCCATAAAGTAACCCGCATTTGCCTCGTGGCTCTTATTAGAAAAAACGTTTGTACTTAAATTAATTGATGTAGGGTGACGGAACCAGTAATGGACAAGGCACCAATAATGGACACTTGATTCTTATTTTACAGAAGATAAGGGTTATTCATTTGTTTTGCAACAATCAATTTAGGACCGTATGAAATTTGATTTAAGACTGAAGTGTCCATTACTGGTGCCTGGCAGCTAAAAGTGTCCATCATTGGTGCCGTCACCCTACTGTAAGCTTGTATGAATGATTAATAATAATTTATCAGTAAGTAGGTACCTATACTTTATGCAGTTTTATGTACCTATACTTTATCAGCGGTTTGCAGAGTCGACTGCAAAGAGATGTATACATTTTGGACCTTATTACAATGCAATAAGGTGAAAAAGTGGATACATGTCTTTGTAGTCGACTACTTATGTCGATCTGCGAATGAACTCTTATCGATGCGACTGCCTGTGTGGAAACCCGAGTAACCATGTCTGGTGGAAAGTAGGTAACTATTTATAAAAAATAACTTTCTGAGCAAAAATATTTTTTTGTAACACGCTTTTGCAGCCGACTGTACTTTTTTGCATTGTCATCAGCTGCTTGTCAAGACAAAACTAACGAGTCCCATCACGTCTACGTTAAGTATTAGAGGAGATCATGTCGCTACCTTCCCACTCCATCATCAGGTCAACTCTTAGTTACCATAGTATGCATTATCATCGCCTACGGGGTTCACAATGTATTTCGTCCAAAGTTCAGATCTATTACTTTACGGTCTTTACCTTTTCTTTACCTGCTCGAAATTTCAGGTCAATCAAATCGATCTTTAATGGATATTTTTAATCCAGATTGAACGCTGGCGCTGTTCGTCACAAGTCACGTAATAATAACAGAGTGTGTCAGCCACAAGCTATACTTAATGTAAGAACTAATTGTCCTATTTATAAAAGTTGTATAAAATAAACAAGGTTATAAAGTTTGCCCGTAATCTACATTACTTATGGCCTGTTGTTTGATCTGTATTTAAAGTAACTAAGGGCCGAGTTCACCAACCAAATTTACAGACGGTTAAGTCTTAATCAGCTGTTAGTCAATGCATCTGACAACTGTTAAACCGCTAACCGTCCTTCTAATTGTTGGTGAACACTGCACTTATTGTTAAAAATCGTAACCAATGGTTAAATCTCTAGAAGATGTGTCATATTTTCGATTACTTTTTCGAATTTTAACAATTAGTTGAGTTAACTACTGATCAAACAACGGGTCCTTAGTCATCATTCGTTGCTTCGCTGCAAAGTTATTCAAACGTCTTCTGTTTATTTCCTGCTAAATAATCTAATTTATAACTGCTACAGCTGTCATTGCATCAGACAGGTCGCAGTCGGTGACACGTATCGCAAATCAGCTTAGCATGCCGCGTTTGCCGCGGTCAAAGGTTATGCGCCAAAAAGATACAACGTTTCTATGCCACCAAAATGTAGTTCCCTACTATGTATTTGAAATAGGTTGACGACGCGCTGGCCTAGTTGGTAGTGACCCTGCTTACGAACCTAGCGGTCCTGGGTTCAAATCCCGGTATGGGCAGATATTTGTGTGATGAGGGCGATTATTTGTTCCTGAGTCATGGAAGTGTTACTATGTATTTAAGTATATATTTATCTGTATAAATATTGATATCGTTGTCTAGTACAGTCAACAGCAAAAGAAACTGATGAAATAGGGTCTCAAAATAGTATATACAATAAATTAAGACAGATGTATCTGATTATTGAACTATAGCATTAGTAAATTAGCTCGTAATGTGTCATAAGTAAGTGACATGCCATTCAAACAGTTAAAGTCATTACCGAGTGTTTCAAATTAAACTGATTTTCTAAAATAGCAATAGTCAGTAATACTACCAAACTATCACATGTAAGTGAATATGAATGTTTGGGCCTTCATGTCTTCTCAAGACCACCTCGGAATACAAGTCAGACGTTCGGTTAATGTCGGTTATACTCGTAAGACAAACACGCGAAACAACTACGAGGGGAGGTCCAAAAGTTCGCGGAATGGAGGGGATGGGGGTGGGGATGACTATATTTTTTAGTATAGTACTAATGGCCAACTCATTAAGAGTATATATACCAACTTTCAGCCTAAAGAGCTCATTACTTTACAAAATATCGTCGAGCAAGCAAGTCAATCTGGAAAAATCCTGGAAGTATGGAGCAAATTGAGTATCGAGCCATCATCAAGTTCCTGACTAAGCAAGGAAAAACTCCTCAGACCATCATGAGTGAGATGTCAGTAGTTTACTGTGATCATTGCCCTGGAAAAACAATAATTTACAAATGGCACGGTCTTTTTAAAATTGGCAGAGAGTCCATTGAAGACGACCCTCGCCCAGGACGGCCTGTCGAGGTCACCACATCAGATACCGACGGAAAAGTTGAAAAATTAGTATTAGAAGATGCTCGCCTGAAGAAGAAACAGATTTCTGCATTAGTTGGAGTATCTGAAACCACTATTTTGCGGATTCTACATGAACACCTCGGCATGATTAAAGTGAGTGCAAGATGGGTGCCGAGAATGCTTACGCCGCATCAGCGACAGCAGCGAATCGACGCGTGTAGCAGTTTTTTAGAACGGTGTGGAGAAGAAAGTACGTCGATTTTGAAGCGGATTGTTACTGGAGATGAAACTTGGGTTCATCATTTTGAACCTGACTCTAAACAGGAGTCGATGCAATGGCACAAGAAGGGTACCCCCCCACCTAAGAAATTTAAGGTGTCAGAATCGGCCGGAAAGTTGATGGCTACGATTTTCTGGGACTGCCAAGGAATTTTGATGATCGATTACAAAAGCAAAGATGTTAAAATTACTGGAGAGTACTACTCTAGGCTACTGGAGCAGTTGCGGGAAGCTATCAAAGAAAAAAGGCGAGGAAAGCTGGCTAAGGGTGTGCTGTTACTTCAGGATAATGCTCCAGTTCACAAGAGTCGTATTGCGATGACTGCCCTGAACAAATGTGGCTTCGAAGAATTGGTTCATCCCCCCTACAGGCCGAACCTGGCCCCCAGTGATTATTATTTATTCCCAAATTTGAAGAAAGAGTTGCGGGGAAGAAAATTTCACACCGATGATGAAGTAAAGGACGCAATTTTGGCTCATTTTGACAGCAAAGAAGAAAATTATTTTTATGTGGGTTTAGAAAAATTAATATCACGATCTAACAAATGTATTAACCTTAAGGGAGATTATATTGAAAAGGAAAAATAGTAACGTCTTTTTATTTAATTATTTAGCCCTCCATTCCGCGAACTTTTGGACCTCCCCTCGTATAACACCTCTCATTTCCGTCAAAGGTTGAAATAAGTTCCTACTACTTCGCTTTGTTTTTTTTTTGCAACATTTAAAATAAATCCTTTTTAACTGCCGTGATTATCCTAGTTTTCATTTGGAGATTTTGTCATTTTGACTTTATCTTGCTGGACACTTGACACTTAGGTAAAAAAAAAAAAAAACTTTATTGAAATTTTCTGTAAAGAGACAGTTATGGCATCGTTTATGATCATTTTCTTTTGACTAGATAAATATTCAGTTGAAAATGACACTTTGTTATAATCTGTTTTATCTGGGGCGTCATGCTTGAACATGTTTTGAAATGTTAATTTTGATCACTTACTTTTGACGTTGACTGTACCCATAGCACAAGCCTAGAGCTTAGTTTGGGACTAGATCAATTGGTGTGACATTGTCCCCTTTATTTATTTTTTATTTAGGTAGGCAGGCACATCATAAATATTTTCAATAAAAGCAACCCATGTGAACGTATGTGTAGATACTAAATACGAACTATAAATATTACGCTATGCTGTATTGGAAATATCGAGCGTGTAAAACAACTTGCAAAAGAGATTACTGTGACGCTGATAATGATTGTTATGGTTGGCCACCAATAATATTGAAATAATATATATAAAACACATATATTTGTATGTTTAAACTAGAATAATCACCAGGAAGGAAGGCACTACAAGGAAGTTTATCAAAAAACGAAGCTTCAAAAACTAGACTGCTTCTTAGCATTATTTTATTAACCTTAGCTGCATCAGCTCAGTGAAGAGTTTAAACTTGATTAAAATTACTGCGTTTAATTGAATGACGTTACGAGTACCTTGACTGATGTCATGTCACCATTAGGTATACTTATCAAGACTAACAAAATGATTCGAGGAAAGTGCGGGGGCATTCCGTGAAAACGAGTGAAATAAAAACAAATTATTTCCAACACAGGTTTGTGCCATCTAAAATTACCGTCGGTCGTCAAACTTTCCTTAATTGATGAAGTTTAAACAATACAGACAGCTGCCGATTGAGTTAAAATTTAACTTGTGATTTGGATGACAATGTAATGCCGAAAGCATTGTACTATTGTAGCTATTGTCACTATGGCAATATGGCTGACACTAGTAATTTGATAAACAATCAGTTCCGGCCGTTAACACCTCGAAATTGGAGATCACCTACCTAATCTTGATACCTAAACCTTGACGTGATCGCCGGGCAAACCGGCATGTTTGGTCTCTGCAGGCCTACTATTGCCTAACGCACTCGCAATCGGAATCGACTCCAATGTCGATTCGGCCGACGTCAAAATAAATGTGAATTAGACTAAGCGCGAAACTCAGTGATGCTTCGTAAACTGCTCTTCTCTTCTTCGTCTAGTCATGAACTTCTTTGTACAGTCGAGACCTTTTCAGACTGCCAATGATAATAACAAGTACAAGTGATTGCGAATGCGTTAGGCAATAGGCCTGCTCGATTAAAAAAAAAATGTTCGACTCATGGATTATCACAGCGTCTCGCGTAGCCTAGGCCATGGCCTAGAGAAAATGCAATGCTAAAATAGCGATTTTCCAAAATCAACAAAATGTGTAGACTTGACGTAAGCTGAGAGCAAGACCACGTGACCACGTAGACCACGTGACTCTTCGCATCACAGTAAAACGGAACGAATAGAAACGCTAGTTAGCGTAATATGCCTCTGATGACGATCGCGTCCACCGCTCTATACATTTCGAGTCGATATGGTCGATATCTTCGGCTTAGGGTCTCGAGTTGTGATCGTATGGTATCGAGTTCAAGGCCCAGTTGCAATTTACGTACCTACCACAACTAGTTTTTGTAACTTGAAATTTCGCGATAACTGTTACGGTAAAGAAAACATCGTAAGAAAATATGCACATTATGAACTACTGAGAGCTAAAGAGTGGTAACTTAAAAAAAAAAACCTAAAGGGTCACTAATATCTAAAAGGGCTCATCTGCACAGGTTTTGACGGGCCTTAGCCCGTAATGTGTTTTGATACCTTTAGCTGTTCAGAGACGGACGTTGATCTGACACCCTTCTTCAATTACAAATATGTTGAGCTGAGAAGGTAGGCACATCTTAAATCGGGTGTCTGTTACGGTTACAAATCAAAACGGAAGTCTCTTAATTTAACTTTCCTATCTGCCGTTATAAGAAAAGCTGTGAAGTTGATTGTACTGTAAAGCATAATACATAGTTAAGTAGGGTATTTAGATTGCATTTTTAGATACAGCATCATTGATAAGTTTTTAAAGTCCGAGTCGCATTTGATTAATTTTTATTATTTTCAGGAATCATACCTGCCTAGGTACTTACTTACGTAATAATGTCGACGGTACACAACGGTTTCTATTGGTAACTTCCGTTCTTCATGAATGGATATCTAGCGTACGACAGAATGCATATTTCTTGATTATCTTTAAATTCAATCATGTTGGGCAAGCAGGTAGGTAAGAACTCTGTTTTGACCGATAAGAAACACAGCTGTATAAGAAGCACATTGATTCGTTCCTGTAGCTATATTTGTAGAGAAAAAATATAAACTGGTAAAATTGTAAGTTTGTTAGTTTGATTATACGTTCGTACGTAATCTCTGAAACTATTGAACGGATTTTATAAAACTATTTTGCGATATCTTGACGACTCCCCTAGAATTAGACTAATGTTGCCAAATATTTTTCTGGAAGGTAAATAAAACACTTACTGGCGGTATTGGTTTTCTGTTCTGATCGAGATGCATGCCGCCAACCTCTACCACACCCGGCACGAGAGGCTTCACTCCATTCAAACCAAAGAAACTGTTTAATAGCATCAAAGATGTATTCCGCCCCAGCTCTGCCAGATCCGTGATCTTCCTGCCGTAATGCTTCTCGATAATCTCCTGTTCTTTCAATTGTATTTCGTATCTGAACCACCACTTAAAGAAGTATTGTACGAACGTGTTTTCCAGCCGTTCCATGAATGACATTTGATCGCTGAAAGGCGTGCTGATGGTATGTACGTAGGATGGATTGTCACTTACGCCGATGCGAGGCGGCGACCACGGCATCATTCCACTCGACAGAACGGCAACAATAGGTGCCTGTATATTATAAACATGGAGCAAACCCAGCATGCAATCACTGTTAAAGTTCTCTACTAACACTAAGTCGTAATCATTCTTCAGAGCATTTGTTAAAGCCGGCCAATCCACGAGTCTCCGACAAACACTCAAAGCCATATCAGCTAACGGACTAAATTCCATAATCTGTTTTATAATCCGCTCCATACCCAAATAGCTGAATAATGTCTTCGGGGCCTCGTACATCCCTAGATCTACAGTCTCTACTCCTAAAGGAGCGATCCCTTCGAGACTGATATCGGTGTAGTTAGCCGGGGGATTTTTTAATGGGAAGAAAGATACTGTGGTGACATGGTGTCCGCGCTCTGCTAGTCTTTGTAAGAGCGGTTCGAAGACCATCTGATGGCTCTTTCCTGTGTGTGGGAATAGGCCGAGTATGCGCGCTGAGTGCACATAATTGGAGAATGAAAGCGCGACGGCGAGTAAAACGAGCGCGCGCATCGCGACAGTGCTCGGCGTCGGGTCGGATGAGACTGGCGTGTTTACCGAGTTTGCCGACGCGACCCCTGCAGCGACGCATGCATCACCGACTGGGGCGCTATTTTCAGCTTTGGCGACGTCCGATAGGGTAACGTCCATTAACTGAATTACACTTGAAAGAGGACAAGGCTTCCTTATGGACGGTAAACGCGCGATCATATTGCCATTATGGTGTTTTAAGGTTTGATGAGTACCACTATAGTATATGCACCCGTTAGAATATGGGGCCGTAAAGGATATTTAAAAATTATTTACGTATGTATGTATGTTTATTTAACAGGAATTTATTTAAAAAATATAAAAATATATAAAATAACTAAGCTTACAATGGCGAACTTATCCCTTTAAGGGATTTCTTCCAGCTAATCCTTAAAATAATAGTAAGATAAGTACTCCAATGATAAAAGTCATAAATAAATAAAAAATATATTGTTCCACATACTTACCTACCTAATAAGCAGGTATCTGAAAATGAAACGCAGTAGGTATACCTATGCAGGACACGCGTTCTTAATTCCTACCGGAAAATAAAACTGAATAGATATATAAATACATAACTTGTAAATTTTCAACAGCATGATAGGTAAGCAAGAGGTGTATTGTCGCTGTGTAAAAGTTACTACCTACTACTTTTCTCAACAGTTTTGTTTAATTATGTATAAGTACGAGTATTAAGTATGTAGAAAGGTATTGTAGACAAAAGTATGTACCTTTCCATTGTTTTAAGTTATCTAAAACAGCTGCATTACAAACACAACATAAATTACCTACGACTTGAACAATACAAGAACGTTACACGTGATACCTATCAATAGAAGATTACTTACCTAGAAGACAATTTATTACATTCAAGACTTTCTACATTTTACAATAGACTACCGTAAAATCTTTGATTATTTACTCTCTAGATAGAACTTCGGTGACATGAACGCGTCGAAAAATTTATCAGCTAACTGTTAGCCTATAAGTAGCTTTCCGCTCCTCAGTGTCAAATGTGTCGTCAAGGGATACGGTCGTGTTACGTGTCAACATTTATTTTGCTAAAAAGGCACTAAAATGACGAGTTGTGTAATTAAACTTTGTCGAAATTACAAAGGATGTATGAAATCAAACAGCAAAGTCACCTACCACCGGTAATTAATTCAGAATTCATAGTATTTATTTCAAAAATCCATCCGTTTAATATGTCTAATTAATACGATTCCATCTTGGCATTATTGTTGGTGTTGCCAGTTTTGAAATACGAAATTCCCTAGTCCCTAGTGGTGTGAGTATTGAAGTATGGAAGTTACTTTAGGATATGTACGATACGAGTATACATTAAATTAATAATAGAAAACTGCCAAGTGTAAGTCGATAATAGTGGAAATTGATACAAATAAATTTTGACTTACAAACTGGTGACATGGGGTCAGGTCATTACACATATAGCTCATTGAAAACAAAACAATTTGAAAACGGCCAAGTGTGAGTGGATAATAAACGATTTTTTAAACATAACTTATTTAGATTTTGAAACATAAGATTTGTAGGAATGCATAAATAATATAATCAGAAATTGGTCAAGTGCGAGCCGAGAATGGTACAGTCGATATGAAAATGTATTATATTTCATGGGTCAATAATAAATTTGCCTTACAATACATTATTTATTTATAGAATACCTAGTGATCCTATAATGCACAATCGATGGGTAGACATTATAAGAAGCAGTCGTGGAGAAGATTATTGGAAGCCGACTAAAACAACTGTGTTGTATGCTCTGATCATTTCCATACAAAGGACTTGTATTTTGTCAGCAATCAAAAGCATCGGAGATTGAAAAAGGTATCGTACCGAGCAAAGTAAAACTTACCTTAGTTGTTATAAAATGATCACAAATTGTTATAAAATAATTATTATACTTTTATTGCAGGGACTCCTCGTCACCAGTTTAGGGCAAAAAATAACTTTTTCAAATGTCTTCCTTTTATTTTGTTCGGAAAAATTTGCCGGTGAGTGTATTTTATGAATCGAAAACATTAAAGTCAACCCATTCCAATTCGAATCGATACCTATATTTTTAGTTTTTCAAACACTTCACAATAACTAAACCTTCTGTGATCAGTTTTCCCTGTAAATTAGTAATTATGTCTTTAGCTGGCATCCCTATGTACGCCCACAGAGATAAATAGAATGACGTTTAGCGAGTGTCTGACAAAGGAGTCACGCACACAAGCATACAAAACCTGGCCTGTTTCTGTCGTAGTGATTACAGGGTCACACTCTATCTAGAGAGTAAATAATCAAAGCGTAAAATGTGCCTACTTTGCTCCCCCACGGGTAATCTTGCTCCATCGTTATATTGAGGTATTCTGTATTGTAAATCATTCTAGTGCTTTCATTCACTGCGCAGCTGGATGTATACATCAATTATTTTTAGAAAATTTGTCATCGGCCTTGTCTTATAAGTAACATACAAAAAAGTCACTATGGAGCATAGTTACCCATGGGGGAGCAAAGTAGGCACATTTTACGGTAAGTATTCGAATTCTCTATTTACGACGTAGTTATTATACAGGGTTTAACAGTGGATCAAACTAAGCAGGTCGATAGAGGACGTCAAGATCTATCCATTTCACCCCCATGTATGTATGTTCAGCAATTTTTACTGTTTCAAAGTTATTTAAGTTTTTGTTAAATTTTACTGCCACCCTCTGATACCTCCTGACAACGTCACGTTGCTAATATAAACTACACAGTTGAAGCCACAGCTGTGATTTTTGTTTTATGGGTAGGTAGGTAGTTGATCTTGAGTTTCCGATCAACGTTACCAACGTTACCGTCAAAAGTATTAATACCAATTATTAGGTAACAAAATAATTAGTTCTTGAACTATCGCCGTAAATCCAACTTTAACTCGAACTTTCGGGCCTATTAGACAATACTGTTTACATGACATATCTTTTTATAAACTATTCCAAAACTGTCCTAGTTAGTAATAAATCTTCTGTATACATTTTATTTTATTTAAAACACAGGATCATTTAAAATTAAGTAATTACGTCACTAATTGTGAAATTATCAATTTTCCCTTAAGTAAAAACCCTTATGTTTAAGTTTGTTTGTGTGATAGGACTGATAGGATAGTGAGTTTATTAGTTCACATCTTTTAGAAAAGTTTGAGCGATGATGATGATCCGGTAAGGAGGCACTTTTAATTGCATCAATAAATAAAATTATTGTTTAATTGGGTAACCTTATTCAATCACAAATATTTGAAACCGGATGGCCGTTTCCTAAAATATTCGTTAGTTTTTCGTAATTATATTATACTTACATCAAATGTTTCTTCTCTTTCCGCCCTTTACACACATGAAAATCTAGGTGACTAAAAGGAATTAACTAACCTATTAACTATTTTTAGCTCTTTTAGACTTGAAAGCGTTTTAAAAGGCATAGACAGCAGGCAAAATCATTAGAAGTAGACATTACGGATATTTTTTATAAAAATCATGTTATGGGGTACATACAGTAAACTACTAGTAGCTCGTATGTCCCATAAGTCATCAGACCTGCGCCTCTATTCTAGGCGGTAAGAACGATATCGTAGTTAACCGGTTATGGTATTGTTATGATTATGACGTCAGCCGCCATTACTGTCAAGTAAATAAGAGCTATTAAAACGTTGACAATTCGATCACAGATCAAAGACGATATGGTTTTTAGCGCCTAGAATACCGACTCTGATACCCATATTTTTTCCTACACTGTCTCGACATGTATAATAATTTAATAATCTAACAAGATCAAGCTTATTGACTCTACGTTAAGTACAGCAGCAATCCTAAGGCCATCTTCCAATTCCATCCTCAGATCAGTTCTTAGACACCAAAATACTGGCTTTTTACCGAGTTTACAAGTAAGTATATTTCGACTCATTCTAATAACAGAAACTGACTCCAAGTAAAGTTACAAGACTTAAACTTATTGAACAAAAAAACATGAGAAGTTAAGTTTAACCTTAATACGACTTAAATTAACAGATATTGCAGTATATCATGTTAATTTGACTAAATTAATACAGTTTGACTTAGTGCAACCATAAGTTTTCAGTTAAGGGGTTTAGTCAATGTCTCTCTTGTGATGTGATACTTTATTTAGTTTTTTACATTTTCAACTTCGCTCCCGCCTCGGCCTTCGAGGTTTTTTTTATCTGCCATAAAAACCTAAAACATATCAAACATAACAGAGAGTTTGAGAGATAATAAATAAAGACGTAAATATTCTTGTTTTTGAATAATAGGTAAAATAAACTTTGTAGGAAATAAATATTATAAAACACAATTAAATATAGATTTTAAATGTTATGCATGATGAACATTAAACATGCGTCAAGTTTACAAATATTAGCATTACCTATATCGAGCCCTTCTAAGATATGTAGGTAAGTATAATATACTCAGCGGCACGGAATTTAACCCAAATATATAACTTCGATTTTTTTTATGTTCTACTCATTTTGTTAAATAAATATCAATCCTACATGGTGCATTGTTATTGACAATAAATTTTCTTTGTCTATATCCGCTATATTTCTTTTGTTTTAAAAAATAAAGTCAACTTATTGCAAAACCGCACAAATCGTTATTAAGTCACTTTAAGATTTTACGAGTTTATGTGTATTAATTGCTGTTTTTATCAATTAATTGCATTACAATAGATACGAGACGTTATTTTACAGACAAAAAGCTATCGAAGATGTCATTAACACCCGCACAAGTCGCTCAAGCAGTATTACTTGTAGAACAAGGCCACTCTCAGCGACAAGTGGCCACCATCTTAAATGTAGAGCGTTCTAACGTGAAGTACGCATTAAAACGATACCGAGAGACAGGACTCTACACGAGAAGACCAGGCAGTGGCGGGGTGAGGTGCACGTCCGCCCGTGATGACCGCTTCATAATTCTGGAAGTGCTTCGAAATCGCTTTCTCACCGCCGTTGAGATAAGACAGAGACTCCATCAAACAAGAGGCGTGAATGTTAGTGAACGTACGGTTAGAAGGAGAATTCAAGAACGTAACCTACGTGCCCGAAGGCCAGCCAGAGGCCCCGAACTCGAGCGACATCATCGCGTAGCAAGACTTCAGTTTGCACGGGAACATTCAAACTGGACTCTAGAGCAATGGGCCAATGTTCTATGGACTGACGAATGCCGAGCCGCCTTGAGAACACCAGATGAGCGAGAACGTGTGTACCGGAGACGTGGTGAACGATTTCTTGCAATAACCACAAGGCAAACAGTAAGTTTTCATGGGGTTTCTGTAATGGTTTGGGGTGGGATTAGTTCAAACGCTCGCACAGAGTTAGTGATTGTGGAAGGTCGTCTCAACGCTACACGATACATCGAAGAAATTCTTCAAGATCACGTTGTGCCGTACGCGGAATTCATCGGAGCCGAATATTTTTTACTAATGCATGATAACGCCCGAGCACACAGTGCACAGGTCGTCGAGCAATACGTATCTGATGTTGGAATTCGGAAACTTCAGTAGCCAGCCCGAAGTCCGGACATGAACCCGATCGAGCACGTCTGGGACATGTTAAAACGGCGTGTGAAGCGAAGTTCCAACCCACCACAGAACCTTCGTGAGCTGAAAACTGCTTTAGTGGCTGCTTGGGAAGAGATTCCACAAATGGACATCAAAAACATTATCCACAGTATGCCGGACCGTATGCAAGCAGTGATCAGAGCCAGAGGTGGAAACACGCGGTACTGATTTTGTTTAATTAAAGTTCTACTGTTTTATCACTAACTGAGTTTTAACTCTTTCTTACGTTTTTCATCTTTTAATCGTAAAATCAAACAAAACGCTCTCTAAACAACTCTGTTTAATCACCCATAATTAAATAATAGTAATATAACAATTACAATGTCAACAAAATTAAAATAACAAATTGGGTTAAATTCTGTGCCGCTGAGTGTATTAATGATCACTGCTTTTCACTGTTCAGTAATACAAGTAGGTACAGTCGTCAACAAAATGTTACAAACCTACCATAACGTATTTTTCTTTTAAAGTGGGTACGTACTTATATTGAACAATGGCTATTCAGAAAAAAATACTTTGACATCGAATCGCAAGCATGTAACGTACGTACCTCTGCTTTTGTTTCATAATGACACTGAATTTTAGTGCGTGTTTACAGTGCTTACTGGTTATTGGTTAATTATAAATTTGAATAAATTAAAATTCTCTTGCGCCTTGAGGAACAAAACATGTTATTGAGTTTGAGGAGACAAAGAATGAATTATACAGGCTGTTAGGCAACGTTAAACAAAAATAATGACGAGTAGGTACCTAAGTGGTACCATTTACCTACTACTTTACTTATTCAGGCCTAATAAAAAAAATTGCTAAGTACTTAAAAAAAACGCCCGAATTCATTATTTAAAATTTGATTCATTATTTAAATTCTGTTCTGTGGTTGAAGCGTGAAAGATAAACAAACATACACAATTTCACATTTATAATATTAGTATGGATAACAACTACATGAACTACACCGCTGCTGTACCACAGAATAATAACTAGTAACTAGGCTGTACTAAGAACTGTACTGTAAGTATCATCGTTGAAGGTGAGGTGAGCTCAAACAATAATACGGCTCGAGTACCTACGACTCGTTACGAGTCGAGTCTCGTCATTTGAGTTGCGAGTCGTAATAAAAAGGACTCCGAGAACTCGAGTCCTTTACAACACTAGTTATGTTTTTTTATAAATAAAGGCTCCCATAGTAGTTTTCGTTCAAGTGATCGAGAGCCACAGGTTTTTTGCCTTATAGAATTTCGAGTTTCGAAAGTAACTTAACAAGATGCGAGTGAAAGAAATTGTCTTGCGATTTTATAATTGGAGTACCGTAACAATACTAGTGGCCTTTTCCTCGATCGATAAATAACTGTGGAGTTCGGCATTCAGTTTTTATTTCGGCCCTAATTAATTAGGTACTAATACAGGGAAAAATATTTCGCAGAACCTGACTGTAACTACATATGCACCGACCAGCGTTTGCATAACAGGATGCCATAGAACTATTTATTAGGTATCAGCGTAATTCGTCCCATTCGTTTTTCGTTAATTTCTTATGTCCGTCTCATTCTGTGTTCGTCACTCATTCTTTATTCGTCTCGATCGCTATATGTCCCTATCGTTTTAAGTACAATTATGTAACCTGTCTCTTTCTTAACAAGTCTTTTTCGTTTTTCGTCACGGTCTTCCTAGGACTATGTCTTTGTTTGTGTCTCTCTTTTTTGGTATCATTCGCACTTTATCTTTAGTCACTTTCGTTATTCGTCTCACCCTTTTTTTGTCTTTAATGGTAACTCGTTCCGTTCTTTTTTGGGCACGTTCGCTAATCGTCCCGTACTAGTAGGTCTTAGTTGCTATTCATATGTCCTCCGGATCGGAATTCATAAACAAATTGAAGTTTATATGTCCCGTACATATACAGAACGGAAAAAAATGAGGGCCCTGAAGGGTCTGGGACTTAAGATACTTAAGATAGTTAATTTTAGTTAGTACTCAGTCCAGTTTAGGTACAAGTCCATGGAAATTACATGAAATTATGACGATGACTCGGTCATATAATTTAAAAAAAAATAAGATTGACGGAAAAAGATAGTCAAATAGTGACCGAGACGCAAAACGAATGTAACGAACTTAGACTTAGACTGAAAATGAATGAGACTAATCACGAATGTGACTAATAACGAATCCATGAAAAAAAATGAGATGAATAAGTGAATGAGACAAAAATTGAAAGGGAATAAGAAAGAATGAGTCCTAGGAAGACCGTGACGAAAAACGAAAAAGACTTGTTAAGAAAGAGACGGGTTACATAATTGTACTTAAAACGATAGGGAGGGACATATAGCGATCGAGACGAATAAAGAATGAGTGACGAACACAGAATGAGACGGACATAAGAAATGAACGAAAAACGAATGGGACGAATTACGCTGATACCATTTATTAGGTACCTACCTATCAATAGTAAAATATCATCGCTTAGTGAGTCCCCTTAATAAAGAACTGTAATAATTTAACTTTTCAATACCTACGGCTATTAATAAGTAGTAATGAACACTTTGATGGTACGGTTTGTTATCTTATTGTGAGCTTTTTAAGTTTGTTTACACGTTCACAGTTCCCATATGAAAGTGTACTACTCGCTTCAATAGCCCCCAATCCATAGATATACCAACCACTGGACTTCTGGGGGGGAGTGATTCTCGTGATTCTCTCAATAGTGACGCGACGGGCGGACGGACGACCGATTGAATGTCCAAGCGGCGAGTTTAAGTAGTCCCGTCAAAGCGGACAAAACACATTTTAGCGCGTGTATTCTCAATTAGGCATTAGCATTAGCATTATAAGTTAAAGTGTTACCTATTTATTACCAGTTTTAGTAGGTATACCTAATCTTAAAAATAATTTTGCTGAAAAGCATTAATTGTTTTAGGTTCTTTAACCTTGACTCCTCATTGGTACCTGGTACTAATAAAATACATTACACCGCCCACGTTGGCATAGAGAATAAAGATTTCGAAATCAATTAAATTAATAGACATATTTTGGAATGTTGTAAAATAATTTCACTGTTTAGCAAGTCTATAGTTGGTTTTGTCAAGATTATTAAAGATCGAAATAATGAATTCTGCGAGAAATCAGACTGACTTCGAAACTCTAAAAAATCAAAAGTGTAAAATACCAGATTTGCACTAATTAATTTATCTTTGACTACCCTTTCGTTGAAGTCAAGATTTAAAGACATGGTATTTAATTGATAAAGATGAGACATCCATCTTCAGTATTGCCCATTTAAGAAGTTAAAAAGCAGATAAGATTAACAATCGTCGCCAAAACACTATATCTACGAAATGGGAACTGAAATGTTCAACATTTTTGTTCCAAATGCGCTGTTATATTTTGCCGATCATGTACCCCTAATAATCAGAAATTCAGCGCTTGAAGATGTTGATCATCATCTCGCCCAATATAGACCAGGTACTGAAGTCGAAAGTCTTCGATCAGTGCATGTTCCCATTGCATGCAGTTGCAGTGATGATTACTGAGGCGTGGGCGCTAACAAAGGGCTTCATAAATAAGTTTCTGTCAGAAAAATCATTTTTGGGACAAGCTTTTGTTGCCGACTGTACTTTTTTTGCACAATCTTTGTGTTTATCAAGACCAAACTATTGAGTCCTAACACGGTGGGTCTACGGTAAGAATAGCGGAAACTTGTCGCCACCTTCCGACTCCATCATCAGATCGGCTCTTAGATAGATATTGCATTGTCATCGGGTTTACAAATGTGGTCCAAATTTCAGCCCATTCCGTTGACGGGAAGTGGGTCAAATTTTACTTGCAAGATGTGACCCTTACATACATACATTGCAAGTTAAATAAAGGCTTGTAAAAGTGAACCTAAGAATTGCTAGATTTAAGCGTCCGCGACCGGAAGACGCAGACCAACAAGATGGACCGACGACGAAAGTTGAAATGATGATACCGACCAGGGGGTTAATTCAACCTCTTAATAAAACTAGGGTACATTCATAAATTATTAGCAGTAGTTTTTATTATTAAAATACTCTTCATTAACCAACATTCCACTAGCATCATAAGTATAATAACAAAGTACAACCTACCAACCTATAACCTACCCTGATAGACCACTGCTAGTTCGTTAGAAATAAAACAGACGACAGACCAGTCCCACAATTTCGAGCGCGAATAGCGTGACAGCTCAGAAGCGGCTTGACCCTTGTTATTCTATATTATCTTATACAGATGGGTTTATTAGGATACACTTGGACCAGTAGGATTTGTACTTGGTGCGCGGTTCTGTGTGCTTTCCCTCCCCGCCCCGCTGACAGCTGGGATAATGGCGCATGAACTTGTTGGACTTTAAGATAGGAATACCAAAGATGTCAAAATGAACTTCCTTGAGATACATTCGCAAGTAAAATATTGATTAAACTCACTCATTAACTATACAAAGGATCACAAATTGACTTAGTTTAGTATAGATGTAGTGAAAAAACGTACGACATTGTTTTGGCCGAAAACGTTTAAATTTATCTTGGTTTCCCAGTCGGCTTTAATACCCATTGCTATGCTCATTGAGAAAGCAGGACGTATACTAACTTAATAGAATAAATCGATGTCATGTACATCTGTACTTATTGATGAATATCACATGATAAAAAATCATTACAAGAAGCAAGTTAACATTTTGTTTGTGGATTAGTCAAGTTACTTTTCCAGTTTCAGTAACATGGAATAACTGCACTTAAGCCTTTATATAAGAATCGTCTGGCTAGCTGACGCGTTAATTGCTTTTTTAACAACTTGTTTTATTTATTACTTACATGCATTGGGTTTTGAGTATTATTAGGTGCATGAAAATTTAATGAATAACTATACAGTTGGACAAAAACTTACTTTAACAGTTAAATACAATTTTATGTAGCCCTTAAAAATTCAGGTTAGAGCGAAGAGCATAGAATAATAATGATGAAATAAGAAGATCTCACTAAAATGCAGTATTACAATGATATGGAAATCAGAACTTAGTTTGTATAAAATTAGGTAATTTTAAATTTATTTTGAAACATTGAAAACTCCAATTATAATTAATAATTATTACTTAGGTTATTGCTTGACGTTATATACACCATAATATAAAACTAACAGTACCTATCAGGAATGTGGCTCCACAATATAAGAAGTTTGTTCTTTACACTACATTTTTGACTTAGGAAGTGCTAATAAGAAAGTTGACTACTTCTGAATCAAGTTTAATAAAGCGGGCAACAAGCAAGCAAGAAAATAGTTATTATTTGTGTAACATTTACTTAATACCATAAATTACTATAAAATTTTAATTTATACATAAAATACAGTTATTATTATAGGGATAGCTTGCATGAACTAATAGATTATTTTAATGTGGGTTTCAGTTAAAATATACTTTAAAAAAACTAATAAAACTACATTAATAAATAAAAACTTTCTAATCAGAAGAGTCTACTTTCTTATTTAAAACAACAGAAATTTTACTTATTGTTAGATTTTTCAAGTTAAACTGCAATCAACACCACTATCATCCTGAAATAAAAAATGGCAACAGTTAATATAATTCTCACAAGAGAAAAACCGAGTTGGGTTATAGAATTGTTTCAAAATACTGATTTCACTGAGATTAAAAAAAACCCTCAGAGTTTAATGGGTGTGTTTTATACTTAAGTTTGTAGTAAGTTTCATTCTTTTTAAAGTGAATTTATTAGTTAGAAAGCTTGGTAGGCACAAATATATGTATAAAATTCATAAACTGGGCTAGAACTGGGAACTGGGGCAACAATATTTAAATAGCAGTTCATTAAATTGTTTTCGAGTTTACCTTTTACTTTTCATTTGAAGTTTAAATAAAGCCTGTTGAAGAAAGATTAATGTGGCATGCAAGTTACATAATTATCACACAAACCAGTGACAATGTTATATTGGCAATATTCCGAAAAACCTGACTGTGGTCCCTGAGAGAGCAGTATTTAATAATTTCAAACATTTACTTTACTTTAAAAAAATAATTAAAAATAGACAAAAGATTATTTAAATTACTAAATAGTGTCACAAGGTTTGTATGAATATATTATACAATAAGACCGGGCAAGAGCATGTCTGACCATGCTCAGTGTAGGGTTACAAAGCCGTTACATCATTAAAACTATCTTAAAAAACAACAAGTATGTACTAATTCTCTATTTATGTGTTATGATTTTAGTAGGTATAAACACTAGTTGCCTGTATCTCAGGAACCAATCATGTCTACTTAGTTGTGATAGTTTTCCTTTAAAATTTGTTATATGCCGTAAATGTATATTTAGTTATTTAATTATTAAATCTGAAGATTTTGTTCAGATTTTTTAGTATTTGTAGTTTTGGCTGTAGGGGGGGACGATGACGAGGGACACTTGACTCTAACACAGGGTAGATGAAAAAAAAAAAACTTTATTGGCATGACGAATATGTATATTAATGCCAAATTACAGCTCTCTAGTACAAAGAGTCTCAGGCTGCTGAGGGATGGACGGACAGGCTGATGGATGGACAGACATGGCGAAACTAAAAGGGTTCCTAGTTTGACTATGGAACTCTAGAAATGGGAACAACATAAAATTCTGAATTACTTTTTTCAGAATATTCATTTGTCCGAATTTTAATTTTTCCAACACCTATGTTACGCTCCAGCTATTTTAGATTAAATGCCTAATTTAATTGTCATACATAGATTAGGTCAGGTATGATTTATAAGCAATAGCAAAAAAAAATGCATTATCAATATATAATTTCCTTTTTTCCTGGCTGCTTGAAGGAGCATACTATTTTTTCCTAATAATGTCGGTCTATTTGGCACTGTCAACTGCAAATATCCATTGTTGGCATTTAACCAGTGGTGCGGTTGAATCCATCAATGGAGTTGAAAAGGTTAAAAAAACAGTCACAATAAGAGTTCAGAAAATTTAGGTTTTATGTGTTTAAGAGATTGATTTAGTCTCCTTGTGACCACACTTGCTATTTTGTTTAAACTCATCAGGTATTCTAAACAATCTTAACTTGGCACAAGCAATACTTGGTAGACAATTATAATAATCATTAAATATAAACTAGAATATTTTACTGACTTGCTTAAGTGTTGAGTAATTGGAAAAAATGTATGGCTGTGATCCAAATCCTAATCACTCATCAGGGATGCAATGTTAATAGCTACTAGGCCTAGACTTACCCATATAAGTACAAGAAGAATGATAGCAGGTAGAAGGCCAATTTAATCCAGCCTTCCCTTTGGCAAACTGTCAAGACATCAGAATTCATAATACTTGTGGGGTCATACAGGCCAGGCCCCGACATTACTGGGCGCGTACGATATCTGCATTGCAAAACAAACGCATGACTCAGTCACTAAGGTTCATCTTTAATTAGCATTCTTGTCACCAAAACATAACCCCACTTACTTACCTGTGTATGTGATACAAAATCAAAGGCACGTTTATCAACAGCGAAAACCATTCCCCTGATAGCAAGAACAGTACGTTTATCAACAAGTGTAGCAAATACTCAGGCAGGACAAGCTGAAAACAGAAAAAAAGAGGTTAGTCCAAAGTCATCGGTAGAGTTTCTATGTCATAGCAATACTTACTGGGTTAAGGCTGTTGCATTGATCAATTGGATTCTTGTAATCGGTCTTAAGCTCATCAAAGGCTATCACATGGAATATGGAGAAAAATATAAGGAATGCATCTATTATAAGGGCTATAATATACGAGAAGGCAGGAAAGCTAAACGCCATTTTTACAAAACTGACTGACAGACAGCTAAAATGACACTTGTCACCCTGTCATTTTGTATGCTTATAACGGTAGCGTTCTGAAATACTCTTGAATAAAGAATGCGTTCAATCCATAAATTATCTGACGCCAAACAAGGTATTATTTTTCTGTTCACCATAGTCAATCGTCATTCGTCATTTATCAAAATATTGCAGGTAAAGAAATAGTATATTGATAACCAAGGGTAGAAAGTGACCCATTTTACCCGAGTTCGTTCGAGCGCCAATAATTGGAGGGGAAATGGGTAATTTCATCCGAGTTAGACAATCTATTTTTCATTTCGAGGGTGAGGAAAGTAAAATACTACATGCATACACATACACATACATAAACTCACGCCTTCATTCCCAGAGTGGGGTAGGCAGAGCTACAGAATTACCAACAACTCTAAAAATTGGTTGATAATTCTGTAACCACATACACATGTATTCTGTAATACTACATGCACATTTTATAAAAGAGCTAAATATAATCAGTTAAAATTTAAAGTACCTTTATTACGTATTTAAATACTCCATCTCTTCCTTTTACATGTCGCAAATTACTTCCATCTCATTCTTACCCTAACTAAAGAAAGAAATTGAATATATTCTTGATGTAATAAAGGTCAAATTTCTTGTTTCGAACGGATTTTCGGCGTTCAACCTCCAGTGTTGTTTATAAGCTGCTTGGTCGTGACCAACTCGATTAAACTTTTCTAATGTTGGCAGTTTGTGTATTTTCTAGATGACCATACCGAAACGTGAAACAAAAGTGTCATGCTATTTATCATGGCATTATGGCGGGTAAAAGAATAGAGGAATAATTTAAAATGTTGATTTCCTGTAATTGCGAAAAAAACAGACCAGTCGTAAAATTATTTTAATATGAACTTACAGATCGTAATAAATATCTCGTTTAACGTATAGCCGAGTTTAGATATATGAAAAGATTTTATTTTAATAATATGACGTAGCTCAATTATCTTGGACTTCGTGGCCAATAGTAACTATTAAAAATATTTACTTCCCACCCTTGAGGTGAAAACGCAATTTTCCACCCAGCTATCTACCCATCCAAATAAAACTTTCCGAACAGGAGAGATGAAAAAAATATTACATTTGTATTTGTGTCTTTTAACAAACTCATTCTTTGTAAGTTTATGAACACGAAACTTTATAATAACACAACAACTCGATGTGTAAAAGGGGTGATAGACGGGCGAGTAAGTACGCGTACTTGTGACTCGGCGAACTTACTCGCCCGTGTGTCATAGTACGCATACTTAAAAACCGCGAAGTAATTTAGTCGGCGATCCATCATGTTTGAATTTTGCTCGTAGCCCGTGTTGGCTCGTGCGTCGGTTACCGCCACGCGTAGCGAGCCACGATCTTTCGGCAGTCATCATTGTGCTGTGTTCATTGTTTATTTGGTTCAGAAATTCTAGTTCAAACCTAAAATGAGTGATTTTTTTGAATGTACATACATACATTAAATCACGCCTGTTTCCCAGAGGGGTAATATAATATATGATATAACATACTCAAATCTTCCTCTGTCGACAACATTTTGCATTTGAAGTGTGAGTAAGCTCAACGTGTGACACCGACGCGAGCCGAGTAAGTTCGCGAACTTTATGATCGTGGTTTTAAAGCTCGACCGTCTATCATCCCTTTAATGACTATATGGTAAATATGGTAGCACTAAACTAATACACCCAGGCAAAATAGCGTTTTATTCCATTAAGTTAAATCATATTTTTGTTTGTGACAGAGAACTGTCATTTTATCATCATCTGTCGTGGCTGTCTCACATACATCCAACTCATTGGAGAATTACCCTAACAAATTTAGTGGAGTCGGTCAATTGATTAAACTATTACGACTTGCCTTTGTTCGCTGTACCATTTAGCGCCATTTGACAGTTCGCTGGGTTATTGAAATTCTGTCGTGTTAACTTAGTTCAATATTTTATTGTGTGAATTTTGCCGTGTTTATAAATTATTTTGGATAACTTACTTGTTACGTATGATGATTGTGTGATAAAACACAAAAAATGAGGGTCGTTGGTTTATTTGTTTTATGTTATATTGGGGTCGTTTTGTGTATAGAACACGATTTTAAAGGTTTCGATGATAGTATTCTTTTTGGTATAAATTGGCCCGGTGCTGATGAAGCTCTGGAAAATCTAGTCGAAGGAGAATCAAAGCCGCAGGTAATACCAAACATAATTTTTGCACATACCAAATTGACATTCGTACAATACCTGCACAATGCTTTATTTTTACTTTACTACTAGTTTCAGGCCGCGACTTTGTCCGCTTCGACTAATTTCTTGGAAATATTTAAAACTTATTTTAAATATGCTCGTTCTTAGTCTGACATCGACAGCCAATAAATTGGTTGGTTGGTGGTTGTTTGTGTATTTTAAAATAAATTAAGTTAATTTTGCCTACTTCCCATCTAAAGCGTTTTGTATTAAATGTTCTGGTTGCTTAATTTACAGAACAAAGAAATCCACTTAGTCACAACATCAAATCAAGAAAAATATGAGTGTCAACTGCCAGAACTGCAGACCAGAGAGACAACTGGTATTGAAGAGTATGATGGTCCAACTCCAATCAACCTTCTGAAGCTACTGTTTAGTCAGAAAATATGTTCCTATCGGCTGGAAAGCTATTGGAGTTATGAAGTGTGTCATGGACGGTACATAAGGCAGTATCATGAAGAGAGAGATGGTGAGTTAGTATTAATTAAATTATTTACAGACTTGTTGCAGTTACACTTGTTTAAATTAGTTAAAGCTTAGCGGAAAAAAAGGTGTCATTTTAACCTAACCTTTTTTCGTGATAAAAGCAAACAAAATCCTTACATAAAGTGACTAACTTCTCAATGAACAGATGGTTTTGGTAAGGACGGTGTCCAGTGAGTGTAGTAAAAGCACAGTATTATTAATAGTTGGCTGGTCTATAATATTGCTATCACATTTTTTCTGGCATCTGTCAGTATATTTGTTATGCTAGTAAGAGTGTGAAAGCAATAGACAGCTGAGTACCATTAATACTGTGGTTTCACTGCACTTAAACTTATTATTGCACCAAAAAATATAATAAATACACCCTGCATTTTATGAAAAGTAAGATTAGCCAAGATTAAAGTCACCCTATGATTAATTTGTGCAAATTCATAATCATTATTGGCAGTTTATTCAGTTTTGGCTTTTGGCAACAATGTGGTAAAAATCTTTTCAATTTCTTATTTTAGCATCCATATCAAATAAAAAACCTTCCTTGAACCTTCTGAATACATAAAAGCCCCATTGTTATGCCAAGGTCGCATTATATGCAGTCAACTGATAAAACCTATAGAAGAATGTGTCCATGCATTTTTCAGGCAAAGTAGTAAAAACCCAAGAGTACTTCCTGGGGCACTGGAGCATCGAGAAGCAAGTTAAGCTGGAGGAGGAATCCAAGATGGAGCAGGTGATGCCGCGGCCCACCACCAAAGTTGAGGGTTCCGCCCTGCCATACGTCGAGATCGTTATGGATCAAGGTGAGGGACTCTTTCAACCCCAAATATACATTTTTACGTTACGTTTACTTTGTAATTATAAAGTCACTTGTTTTTTTTTATACCCTTACCTTCTTGGCAAAAAAGAGCTTGACATGGTGACAGCTAAAACTACAATATTCTGAACTGACAACCACCACATTAAGAAGCAGATTTTTGTTGTAAAGAAATGGTCATATTGCCTATTCACTTTGAACAGTGCGAGACATATTTTTTACGCAACAATAGTTGATTGATAAAAATCTGTATAAAAAAGAATCAAATCTTAATAGCAAATATTTATTATGTTGTGTCAATAGCAATACTTAATTTCATAGCCAATATTTGGCTCAAAAATATTATTTATTCATTTAACCATTTTTGCACAACAAAATCAAATAGCGGACTGAATGCCTAATGGCGTTTTCTAACAGTCATCCAAATAATCATACACAGAAATAAAACAAAACAAAGAACATATTTATAAAATATGTTTACAGAAAACTGCTGCGCAAGAATTACCCCTTTTATTGAGCATTGATGTCCCTCAGGCACTATCTGCGACTTGAACAACAAGCCACGCGTAACGCGCGTCCGTTATGTTTGCTACACGCATGGGAAGCATGAAGTATACTCATTTAAGGAAACCTCCACGTGCGAGTATGAAATCATTATCCTCACCCCTAGCCTCTGTGAGCATCCGCAGTTCAAGTCCAAAGACGTCGGCGAAAATATCATTAATTGCTTCCCCGTTGGCGATACTCCTAAGAAACCACAGAGTCTTCTGAAAGCTGAAGTGGAGAGCTTGAGGTTCCATCATCAAACTGTACGGTTGGGTAGTAATGTAAGTACAAGTAAGCATGGATTTCAAGTTTTAGTGACGGTCTGATAGTAACTGTAGATTTTGTTTGAAAAGTTAGTTTTTCAGTTTTATTATTTGATTTTTATAATCAACTTGTTACAATTGTTTAGTTGGATACGAGCATGGAGTTTTCATTCACTAGGGTTTTTTATGGTGCTTATTCTTTAGCTATATTAACGAATTACGTCGTTTGCACTTGTTAGCGATATAATTGAAATATTAATCATATTAGTTGGATTTTTGGGCCATCCAACTCTGAGCTAAGATCGGAGCTAATCGGCGAAGTGCGTAATCGAGCGAATGGCTGTCTGTACCTAAGCACACTGACATTTTCTAAAAGCGTATACTTCAAACTGACACCCCAGCCATGATTACAAAAACAAATGCACAGAAGTTTCCCCATTGCCGCTACAGAGACTAATGTCACGCTTCATACATCTCTATGCATTCGTTTGTTGCCGCTGCGCTGCAGTCGTCGCCGCATAGTCGCGACTACGCTGTGGGCTTTGTGTGATCACTCTTTTGATAATAGTATTGGACGCTAAATTATGAATGACTTTTTCTACTATGTCCGTCCGTCTATCTCTCCAACCATTCTGTTAAGTGACCCATTTCCTGGTGCCTTGTGCCGTTTCTTCGCCATTTGACTGTAATAGTTGCTAGTAGTGTAGTAATAGTGCTTGTTACTGTTTCTGTTGGCATGTAAAGGAGAGAGATGCTAAGGACGTACTAGCGGTCTTGAAAGTTGAGAAATTCGACAAGGTAAGTTTTTGTGTTTTTTTTTTTGCGGCTTGTTCTTAAATCGATTTATCCTTACTTGTTTGATCTAGAGATTCTAATCTACCTAGATGCATTTAAACGCCCCTGTTCCACATATCCCTACTGGTCTATCCCTCCTGGTAGGGAAGGAAGGAATTTTTCTCCACATTTAGCTACTAGGGGGGATACAATGATGTTTTATTTCCACACATTTCTACTAAGATAAAGTACAAGTACATAGAAAAATCATTTATTATAGGTACCTTAAAAAAAACGATTTATTCGCATTATATACACTTTCGCAGAAAGTCGACGGAGCTCTGCTACCGCAGAGCTCCTATTTCTGGATAGTTTGGCCCTCCGGGCCTGCTGCAAAACTAACATAACCTAAACCTACCTCATATTTTTCAATGCGATGATATCAATTTCCTGAATTATTTTATCAGTAGAGATAAGTGGAAAAGTATTCCCCCCTAGTAGCTAAATGTGGAAAAAAAATCCTTTTTTCCTACCAGGAGGGATAGACCAGTAGGGATATGTGGAACAGGGGTTTAAACGTTCGGCAGTAGAAGCCTAAGTCCTGACATAGGCTTAAATGTTTATCTTTAATTTGGAATAGGGTCCTGATGAGACGAGTAAGGGTGCTTGATGTACGCTATAGCTATTTTTTTCCATGTAACGTAAGCATCATAAATAGTAATTTAGTATCCTGTCGCGTTAACGTCATGTTTAAACTGCCAAATGAATTTACCAAGGGCGTTATCGCGACAACGTTCTGAAGTATATATTTATTTATGATTCTAGCTGTACCGTTAGGCCTAAGCCATTGAGTTCCATAACTTAGATTCCATTGTTTGTTATGTCATTATTGTCATTAAACCCTTGTAGCTGTAATTTAATTAATGTTGATATACTTAGTACCAATTTCACCATACGATGTTAAAAACTCAACAGACGATTAGAGTGTTAACAGCTGTCAAAATGTATGAACTTACAGTCGATTAGCGTTGATTAACATTTAACAACGTATGGTGAAATTGGTACTGAATGTTTTAAAAGTTTTAACTATATCTTTGTGTATAAAAAGTTCTAGCCCACACAAATCCTATACTGATGAATAACAATAACAGGGCCAGTAGTACTGAAATTATTTACAAAGTGACCCATTACACTTTCTAAATAATTTCAGTAGGTACTAGCGCTGTTAGGGCCTGTTGTTTGATCAGTAGTTAACTCAACTAATTGTTAAAATTCGAAAAAGGAATGGAAAATTTGACACATTTCCTTGAGATTTAACCATTGGTTACGATTTTTAACAATTAGTTACTATAACTACTGATCAAACAACAGGCCCTTAATTTTAAATGCCATTATACTGAAGCTTCTGTTGATCTCAATCCTA
Organism: Acleris emargana; assembly: GCA_927399475.2. Taxonomy (NCBI): domain Eukaryota; kingdom Metazoa; phylum Arthropoda; class Insecta; order Lepidoptera; family Tortricidae; genus Acleris; species Acleris emargana. The sequence goes on along the minus strand of OV656841.1, from coordinate 12,164,541 downwards.
GAATTACTGTACTATACCGTTTCTATACACTTGTTGCGTTTTCATTTCATGTTTTTTATATTTTCTTTAAAGGATGGTGAAACCCATTTAAAGTTCGAGTTGCATCCTATAAACGAGGGTGACTTGATAACGGACGAAAGCCCGAAGACCGCGCCGGTTTCTGAGAAGCCTCTACCGATGATATCAGACGACTCTCCTGTCAGAGCCTTTCTTAACGGGGAGAACTGCCTTAACGGGGTAAGTCACCGTATGAGGCAGGTAAACAGTCAGAAACGGTAACTTTAGTCATGTGAGTAACGAAAATTAGCCATACATTTTATAGCGGGGTCATATACACTCGAAAAACAAAAGTTGTCTTTCCTGTGGTCAATAGTTAGACTTGTGTGCATATCAGTTATGCTTTTATCTGACAGGACTAAGTAGACCTGATGCTGTTTAAACGGGTATGGGTTCAGCCAGATAATTTAACCTTAAAGGTACGCCCACACCAATGCTTACGCATCGTATGCGTACCGTTTTTATCGCATGCCCTCCACACCGATGCTTAACGGTGCGTATATTACGGTACGTCAAAAACGACGCCATTTTGTTACTATGACCCCGTCTTTTGTTCACGCAACGACGCCGTTTTTTAAGCAGCGGTGTGGAGGGCATGCGATAAATACGGTACGCATACGATGCGTCACTGCGATTCCGTACCGTCACCGTTTTTTAAGCATTGGTGTGGGCGTACCTTAAAAACGTTAACTTCGGGTATGTCCACAGGAAAGATGCTACTCTAAATCTGTTCATGACCCAGTGCTCTCATACGCCAATAGGCGGTATCTCAAAATCAACAAACGAAGCAAATTCAATCCGTTAGTAATATGGTCGCACTTGCTACAGGAGTTTTGTTTGATATATCACCATTTTCGTCTTATAATAGTATTACTAATTTTCGTTACTCACATGAGTAAAGTTACCATTGCGTAATTATAGTCCTGAACTTAGTAAACTTTTTGAAAATCACCTACCTTCGCTTTATTATTTAACTTTCTTCATTTTTTTTATATTTGTAGGTTAACCCGACGTAATAACTCATATTCTGAAAATTAAACCTGCCATGTATTACGGTCCAAAAGACGGACGGACGGACAGCGGAGGCGTATTAACAGAGGCCCGATCAGCTCCCTTCGGCTACGAAACCCTGAAAAGTAACATAATTAGCTTAACCTTCTGTTTGATTTCAGGGCGCCGGGTGGTGGAAATACGAGTTCTGTTACGGGCAGCGCGTGGTGCAGTACCACGTGAGCCGCAGCGGCGAGAAGACGGAGTTGCTGCTGGGCCGGTTCGATGAGAAGGCGCACTTGGACTGGATCCGAGACAACAAGGGGAAAGCACCCAAGCCGCGCGGTGAGATCATTGTAATTGTAACGTTAAAGACCTGTTAGTACAAATCCTGTTTCCCGCGGGCACATTTTTTGCAGGATCCCATCTAAGTGAAGGAAGCCTCTCAATACTAGCTTTTACACTAGCACCCTGTTTCCAGTATTCATCAAAAGCCGATACGGTCGGATTCGGTTTAGAAATTCCTTAGTTAACGGAGAGGAGGTGCCTACCAATAAGCGGCGCAGTCCATACGCCTCGTTCCCGCCAACGTTTTTCATGGCCCACAAGCTTTATAGAGTTTAAGTTAATAATTAAATCATATTTTTATCATGATACACGGTTCCATGCCTCTGACATTAACGTCTGTGTATAAATATATTTGACGCGATGACTGCATGTGAATTCGGTTGCGCATAATTGGGAGAATACACTGTCTTGATATTTTTTTTACCACCACAGAGGTTTACAATTAGTTTTATTATCCAGATCAACGCACGTCGATATCCCACTTCTACTCTGGCGGAGATGTCTGCGACAAAACCGGCAAGCCTCGTCAAACCGAAGTCAAACTAAAGTGCTTAGAGAACGCGAGTTCAGCCCAAGTGTCGCTGTACCTTTTGGAGCCGCGCACCTGCCACTACATACTAGGTGTGGAGTCACCGTTGATATGCGACATACTGCCGTACGCTGATGAAAATGGACTGATTAAGTCAAAACCGGTGCTAGGGAAGATAGAAGAAGTTGTTGAGGTGAAGGAAGAAGACGATGTTGTGAAGGCTAAAGTACCAAAGTTAGGAAATGATTAGAATAAATGTTTAGGTTACATTTCGTGTTTTATTATTAGTTTTAGCGGGTCAACGAAACTCCATTGTTGCGTTTTTAAACTTTTCAATGTCATGTCTAAAAGAGTTGTCACTGTGACGGTAAAAGCGCATATAAGGTCCCGTTAGCAAAACGTCCTTTCACCAAAATTACGTCGTCTTTGCAAACGGTCCCCTCTGCAAACTGTCCCATTCGCGAAATGTCCCTCTCTAAAAAGGACCCTTTCCGTTCACAAAATGTCCCTTCTGATAAAGACCTTTTCGCAGAACTTCCTTCTGCAAAACGTCCCTTTCGCAGAACTTCCCGTCTGCAAAATACCCCAACCGCAAAATGTCCCTCTGTGAAATACAGGTACAGATAAAATAAAAACTAGGAGTTGTCTTGTCCTCCTTTTTTACTTGCCTTGCTTGTTAAGTCAATTATTTCATTTTCTACTTGGAATCATCGGAATAACTTCATTTTCGGCATGCTTAGATCAGGCTACAATACCGTGAGCCATCGTCTTTTATAACCCTAAGGCGCCACCAGTAGGTGTCATCCCTGTTTTATAAGGTACGTATTGTCAGCAAAAGTTTCGACATAGTCTAAACGCTCAAACACGACTATATTGTAAAAGTTGACATATTTGAGCGAAATAGCTTGTTCCTGTATTTTATTTCATTAAATAATAAAAAAAATGCATACGAAGGTTCGCGAAAGGGACGTGTTGCAAAAGAGACTGCATAAGGGACGTGACTTTTGTAGAGAACGGGACATTTTGCAGAAGGGCCATTATGCGAAAGGAACATTTATAAAGGGGTCCTTTTGTGAAGGGGCCCCTTTATAATGGGGTAGTTAATTGTCTTTTTGTTGGTGTTTAACCTCTTGACCGTCACAGTCATCTAGTCGTGAGAGCCAATGACAAGGCTCACACGCCAAAGTTATCTAAAGACTACGCGATAAAATCCGGGCATGCATGCTCTGGTGCATGTCGGACCCACCATACCCCTCGGCCGTACCGTACCACTGCTGATATTTGACCAATTATTTCTATTAAAATCGAATTTAACGGAGTCGACGGAGCTCTGCTAACGCAGAGCTCCTATTTCTAGGTAGTTTGGCCCTCCGGGCCTGCTGAAGAACTAACATAACCTAAACCTACCTCATATTTGTGATACAAATTTTGGTCAGTGGTACGGTTTAATGGTACGGTGGGTCTGCACTGTAGTGTGCTACGCCACACACACACTCTCACCAATATGTTAGCTTATATATTCCATGTATGTAACATTTGAGACACAATAAACCTGACATCCAACGACTAATGTAGTGTCATTGAATCCCAACATTACATGGCGATCCTGCCAGTGCTGCCTCCGCGCGGCGCTGGCGGCGCGCTGCGCCAGCCAGTACTCATGTGACGGATTTGGACGATTTTTTTTTAAAGAGGAATTCATAAAGACAGTTTTAATAATTTAAAATGTGGACCGTATTTACTCGTTTATTAAAAAGTGATAGTAAAAATTAACCGAAGGAGTAAGACATTTAAAAAATCCCATCAAAGGTCGCCATGTAATGTTGGGATTCAATGACACTACATTAGTCGTTGGATGTCAGGTTTATTGTGTCTCAAATGTTACATACATGAAATATATAAGCTAACATATTGGTGAGAGTGTGAGTGTGGCGTACCACAGTACACCTCCCCCTTTTGGAAAAGTAAAAAGAATAACTTTTTTTTTTTACTTAATTATAATTATATAACTTATTTAAAAATATACATAATTATTATTTCTAATTTTCAAATATGGTCTAACATGATATTAAACAATTTTTTTTTTCAGAAATTATTAAAAAAATGATGCCTAAAACCTATCTTCTTATAAAACTTTACGTAACTACTCGAAAAAAAAAAAACATTATATTTTCATTCATACAAAAGTACAGTTATCAAGACAATCGATTACGTTAAAGAAACCAAACAAGGAATATAAAATAAACCATGAAAGCAAAAAAAAAAATATCATAATTATCATCTTAAACAATAATTATAATTAAAACTGTCCGTTTTCTTTTTCTAGGTACCTATACATATAACATATAACTAACAGTTATGTTTTTCTGTATGTACTCAATACTTTTGTCGTTTCCGTGGCTTGCGCAAGTCTTATTCAATTATTCATTTTACTCATTTACGTACTTTATTTAATGACGTCAGTATTCTATGATACTTTTAACTTCTTTATATAGTGTGCTACTAAGGCAACACTAACAATTCAGGGCAAGGTGCACTCATTTTATTAACTGGTCGGCCGACCTTACTTTATGTATTTTATTCATATTTCAGGATACAAGGATATTCATTTTAAGTGCGCGCACACAACATTATAACCATTTATTATATTTCATATACATACAGGCAGTTCTTTTAACACATCCTTTCATAACAACTACATATACCATGTGTCCAAGTATCTATACAACTGGTAACTCGACCGAATCATAATCAGATGACAAGGATTCCGTGCCTGCCTTGTATCCTGGGGCACCTTGCTAAAATTGATATCAATTCACTCAACAGCGCATCTCGGGCAACTGTTGATAAGAAATAGATAATATCATTAATAAATAATTATTTCTTGCCATTGCTTTAAAAAAAAAACAATCGCTATCAAATTTCTCATACTAATTGAAACTTAGGTTCATAAGAATTCCAATAACTCTTAGGTGATCAATCTAATCGCTCGTTGAAATACTTATTCACTGTAGCTTCGCAAACTCTGCATAAAGTACACAACTAACTTTACCATTACCTACCTCTACATATAAAATCCTTTTCATTAGCTTACTGTCCTTCTCAAATACTTTCATCGACATCCTTTATACATTTTAAAACTTTGTCTAATCCCTTTTTTTTTCTTTTTTTAAACCAGAAAACCTAAATTTATCCAATAAAATATCTGGTAATCTTTATCCCAACATTACATGGCGATCCTGCCAGTGCTGCCTCCGCGCGGCGCTGGCGGCGCGCTGCGCCAGCCAGTACTCATGTGACGGATTTGGACGATTTTTTTTTAAAGAGGAATTCATAAAGACAGTAGTGGTGTGTGGTAGTGTGAATTGGTATGTAATGTTGGGATTCAATGACACTACATTAGTCGTTGGATGTCAGGTTTATTGTGTCTCAAATGTTACATACATGGAATATATAAGCTAACATATTGGTGAGAGTGTGTGTGTGGCGTAGCACACTACAGCACCCCTCTGGTGTATCTTTGCAAAGAATGCATATTTTCAAGCAGTTTTTTTTTTCATAGCTTGTATAGTTATATAACTATATACTAAAATAAAATCATATCACAAAATGTTTGGGTATGTGTGAGTTTTCGTCGAATATATTCTATCATACCTTTCCACTTCTGTCCAGCGTTTTTTGACAATCTTCACTCGCTTCCTGCTACAATGTCACAACTGTATTTATATTTTTACAAGCTATTTTACTCACATTAGAATGTCGTCTTACCAAAAAAATCTTTTTCTAACTCATTTCTATTTGTCAGTCAGGAAGACTTTACTTCAAGCACTGAAGGTTGTTTTTGTATGGGAGGCATTTATTTGTCAAAAAGTCAAATTCGACAACGTTAAAAAAAATCAGAACTATCTCAATATCAATACAATTAGAAAAATTTTAACTACTGTGAAAAGATAATGTAATAAGGTATAATTTGGCTTGTATAATTAAAAATAATAAAATGTTTTTAACACGAGAATTTAGTAAAGACTGTCAGAAGACCGTGTACAAAAAAATATTGGTACTGCGGATTATATAATGGTCTAAGTCACAGACGCTCTAACATTTTATTATGATTGTATTTTTATTATGTCGTTTCATAACTACTGACTATTACAAAAAAGTGCTGCTTGAAAATTAGCATTCATTCAAAAAATACACCAGGGCATGCATGCCCGGATTTTATCGTGTACAGTCTTTATATGTGACCAACATTCAACTCGAAATAAGACCTACGATGGAATTTAAAGTTCCTATTTCTCTGCTAGGTAGACGGTTTGTTCCGTGGCGTACATAGTATGAAACTTCATTCGTAGGGTGGCGGTCAAAAGGTTAAATGGTGGCACCTTATAAAGCTTGAGTTCCACTGAATTACACACGCGAGCCACATGAATCGCTGGACGCTGTACATAGCGTGCGCAGCGTGCGCCGTTTTGGACTAGAGGTATAATTTGTTAGGGATTAATAAGAAATCATTTTGTATTTTAACTTGACATTTATTTACATTCATATCAACGAAACAGGTGTTGTATAAAACAGTTCTTTTATGTTCATTTTATAACATTGTATACTAAAAAAGGTGCCTCGAAAATGTGTAAAAATAAATTTTGCGTCCGTATTTTAGGATATGACGTGACTCGTGTTGGAGACTCGACTACTCTGTCCTTAAGCCGATGTGGGCACGCCTTCAGTAGATAAATCATATCGAACGAAACTAGTATATCGTTAAAAATGATGAGCTTAGATATGATACATATTGAGCCGTATTGAATTGGAAAATAACAAGCTTGCAGCCAGGCGTGCTCAACTTTGCTGTAATCAGAAATGAGATTTATTAGAATTTGCCTGGACGACGATTGAAATAACGCTCGGTTTAGCACGCTCCCATTATAAATGTCTAACCAAGGTTCATTCTCAATTCTCAAATAATGAATAGTTGAAAGGAAAACCTTTGGTACCATTCTACAGCCTTGGACAATATTAAACTTCCTTTAACTAAGGCCATCTCACTTTTTGGTTTCAACAGGTTTTACACATTTATCATAAATATAATCGAAAAAATGACACCTGATTATACTAATAATAAGAGTAAAAAATAGATGGTAACAAAATAATAGTCGGTGATCTACTTCTCCATGACAAACCTGTAAAAATCAGTAGATTATCATAAAACCAAATTCTCCAGGGCCTAAGTATTTACTGAATTTTAATGTCTCTTTGAATTACATTACAATTTAAAAAATCCAGTTAATAATACCCAACAGAGATTTGCCTTATTGAGAAGTTTCCCGAAATGGTGGCTACAAAAGTATCCAAAGTTAAACTAAGCAAATTTTAGTGATTTTTATTTTAACAAATATTTTATGTCGAACAAACACAATTTTCAATAAACGGATTTGTACACTTTTAATGGCTATAAACTTCGGCTGCAGTGTTTGGCGGGAACTCAGATGTACAGCAGCACCACTCTAGGATAACGGAAAAATAATAAGTTTCACATTCAAACTCCATGAGGCATAGGGCATGCGACTCCGGGATTTGTTTGTATGCAGTACCGGAACTGGTACCGGTGTTACATACAAACGAATCCTGGAATTGTATGACCTAATAAGGCATATTTTTATGCGCAACAACAATGAGGTCTCCCGTCTTACATACGTAGGCAGTATTAAGTAGGTAAAAAACCCTCCACACTATATTTTTTGACAATTAATTTAAAATCATATCTATCTTACAGATACAGACTGATTTGTAGTGTCTTGGTTTTAAGTAACTATCGAAATGTCAAAATCAGAATTAAACAATACATTCCCCCTTTAATAATAATTTATATTACAACAAGAAAAAATAATGAAGATAAAAAGCTATTATGGTGCAGGTTCTACGGAACCGTAGATAAAGGAATCACTAGACGAATGACTGAATCGCTAACGCAGTAACACCTAGTAGGGAACTTATTCAGTCTAGATATTGTCTTTCTTCAGACATCGAAACATTACTAAATTAGAGTAAATAACTTATAAACCATCTTAATAAACCTCTCTTTAATATAATACTCAACTAAATTTAATTAGATATAAACGATGATCTACATCAGTTCTTTAAAAGACAAAAGTGAACAAGTAAAATTACAACGGTATTACAATTTAAATTGGTCATTCATGTGCACTTGGAAAATAACGCTTTGGCCTGTTGTTGAAAAACCGTTGAATCGGCCACATTCGTCCGAAAGCTAGAGAGGTTACTTATAAATGCATTTGAGTGTAACCGCTATTCCTCACAGCCACCATTGCTTTTAGAGGGTACCTAGTCACATCTAAACCATAAGTATACATGGGTAAGGTCCAAAAAGTTGGGCATGCTAACTCATTCAATTAAAATTTCTATGAAACTTTTCCGTTGTGACACCAAAATTAGCCATACAATTTGTAGGGATACTTTTCGTCGCACAACGGAACTTTTTTCGACTTCGTTGTTTGTATGGTTAACTACGCTTAACTATGGTCCAACTTTTTGGTCCTCACCCACTTTGCGGTTAGCTTTCAGGCGAGCGTCGCTCGTTCCAAATAGGTTACAAGCAATGTTTTAATAATGCGTTATATAATTAGCATTAAGGAGTTTGAAGAAATATTCCAAAAATATGCCAATGATTAAGAAAAATATATTATAAGCAAACAGTGCTTAAGTACCTGAATCCGTGCTATGAGCAAATTGGTTATAATCAGTTTGTCTTTAAGAAAGTATCCCGATGATAAATATGACAGCTCATAGTAGGGCCAATGAATACCAAACTTACTTACGAAATTATTCTAAATATTAAATACTTAAACCTAATAAAATTTTGACTAAAGGTCCAGTGTTCGATGTGTTCAATAAAAATAGGTAGGTATAATAAAACGAATACGATATTCGTAGCGGGAAGTCAATGGGCGCCGAGTGTTTGGCGTCCTAGCGGACATCCATTCATGCATTACAGAAACAGACAAACAAGAACAATGAGAAGGTTAAATATTTTAAAATGCGACAGATATCTCAAATACTCCCCCGTTTGCCTCTCGATTTCAATGAAAAGTCTTCTTATCGGAGAGATTTTATTTCTATTGCCAGTTGCTAGCGTACTTACTCAGTTATGTATTTATTACGCATTAGATAAAAATCAAGGATGGCGGTCATAAAACACAGTAAAAATATACACCGTAAGAAATGAATAAAACATTAGAGATATCTATTGCGTCATATGAATAATTCATATTTTCGGGTCCACATTGAAAGAAAAGTTCACAGTAGGTATGCCCCACAATTTAAATTACAAGTTAAGTACACTATTGACAACACGTCAGGTTAAATAAATACACTGATCACTTTGAGATCATCTCGTTAGTCTAACGTCTTATTTGAACAGAAACTGGAACAGAAATAAATGGCCACATGTATTATTTTAATACGATCGGTAACACAAAGAGGATCAATGTTACGAAATAATACTTATCTAATTAATGTTGTTCTAATGTAACGAAACAAAACAATCAAATAGCAATACTTATTTGGTAGGTAGTTCCGGTGTTTGTTCACCAGTAGTAGCTTTGGATGGCATAAATTATATATCTCCTTACACGTACGAAATTAGATTTAATTTAATCAAACGAGCGTTCGACGCACTTGCGCGCTCGGCGCCAGCAGCCCTACTCCTGAATTTGGTGTTTCGAGTCGTGTTAGTCCTGTCTAGTTCATTCTGCATCTCGGATAACAGGTGAGACATAGACTAACGAATTTTCAAATTTCGCGTAACGGAGTAACCCACCAGCTCATTTTCGTCCGCACAAAGTATCGGCGTCTAAACGCATTGAACTTATGCTTAAAGTGACTAAAACTTAAGTTTAAAACATATGAATAATTAATAAACAATTTGGGGAATACTTTGGAAACGATAAATCTTTTGACACAAACCTTATCCTTATACTTATTAGTTAACAACTGTGCACATGGACTCGCGTTTTCGAACGAACGTTAACATTTGTCAGTTCAAAGTGCACCGGATTTCATCACAACAAACGTTCAATAGTTACAACCTTTGCAAATTTTCCAGTTTTTTTTATCACTAGGAACCAGTCGCGCGTGGGTAACTAGTACGGTCTTGATAGCTCCTTGGAGCGTTTCAATTGAACTTTGAGTCTTTTTGTACCTATTTGGAAGCCGTTCATGGCTTGTATGGCGGCCTGGGCCGAGGCGGCGTTGTCGTAGGAGACGAAGCCGAAGCACTTGGACAGGTTGGTCTGTTTATCTATGAACACTTTGGCCGAGATCACGTGGCCGAAGGGCAGGAACGTGGACGCCAGGTCCGTGTCCGTGAACTCTTGCGGCAGGTGGTATATGAACAAGTTGCCGCCCTCCGGACCTGAAACGGGAAAGATCCATCATTAGCAGATAAGAAACATGCTAACCTTCGTGACTGACTGACCAACAACGCACAGGTACTGACTGTAGAAACGTGAAATTTGGAATACATACATTATGATTTTATGATCATTTATAATTGGCAAAAAAGAGTTTGACGTGGTAAAAGGTTGAACTACATTATTCTTAACACCTCATTGCCAATTAATTTGATTATGTTGCCAATTATTTCACTCCGAACAGCGTCATTATTCTTCCCAAACTCTTTTTTTCTTCAGTAGTCATGTGGCGAAGCACTAAGTAAGGATTTTGGAAATAACTGAAAGAAACAGAGGACCTTGTTTGCTGGCGCTGTATAAAAAAAGATAGCTACCTTCGACCTGCTTGCCGGCAGCGGCGGCGGCAGCCGAGCCGAGCACGGAGCCGAGTGGCGCCGCTGCGTATGCGCTGCCGAACTGCGCCGCGTACGCAGAGCTCAGCGGCTCCGCTGTAGACCCTGCGCAAACGTAGACAGTTACACACGACTGCTGAAACTTGGACGCTGGTGGGAGATAGTTACAAATAAAACTATAAAGTGTTAGAGCGAGATCTATACGGCCTGCAACATTCTCAGCAAATACAAGCGCAGTTAAGTGATACATATAGTTACGCGTCAGACTGATATACAATTTTAGAGATAAGCGGTTTACTGAGGTATATTAAAATCCATTCTATGCTATGTACAGAGTTGATACCTGCACAAAATCCTAAGTTAATGCCCACTTGTTGGTATATGCTTGGGTAGTAGCCTATCTCTAGATACCTACAATGTATAGTCGCGGTATTAAAAGGTTCGCCGCTTTTGAAGTATAAAACAGGATTGAAAATCTATTAATTCCGCGACTGTACTACCCACTCCTATAATATTATTTAATAATTCGTTGTTATACATTATATTTATTTTCGATGAGATATCGACGCGTTTACCTTTAGGGGCCATTTTCAAAAACATTGTACATAGTTAAGGACAGTTAAGGCCTCAATTAAAATCCTTAATTTTCTTCCATTTCGTAACGAAAAGTGCCATAGGTACTCCATTCGATGGTGAAAATGACAATTGGCGTAAAGAACAATTTTACAGTACAATTTAGTTGCCCTTTACGCCAATTGTCACTTTAGCCTAGATTATGGTTAATTTGCGTTACGAAATGGAAGAAAATTAAGGATTTTAATTGAGTATGTACAATGTGTGTTTAACTATGTACAATGTTTTTGAAAATGACCCTTAGATTTAACGTTGTGCTCTCGATATTACTTCAGGGTTAGCTGGAAGAGATCCCATTTGTACATTAGTTTAATATTAATCAATATTGTAATATTTATGTTTTCGTTCAATAAAGAGTTTACATACATATAAACCTTACCTCAGGTACATGCGTCATTATCACGGGTAAAGGGTAAACCAACATAAAAGGTATTCGCGGTTAATATCCCATTGAAAATAAGTCTCATACCTAGTTTAATATGTCCCTTACGGTCGCCGATTATCGCCGATCTTGCGGAAGGCACATAGAACTAATGCAAACTAACAGCTGCGTCAGATTGTTGGTTAACGCGTTGATAAGTAAGTACGAGTATTACTGTTCACAGCAATTAAAAAGGGGGAAAATATTAGAGCGTTTGTGGTTTACTCACTGTCTGGCTGCCACTTCATTATCATATTTTATTACAACCATAACTATAATATTGGTCACAACGCATTGACGAACATAAGAATATAAATAAAAGAAAATAGCTTATGAATATCACAAAGACTAGGTACTAATGAACGAAGTTCGTACGAAAGAACATGCATTTGGACATGTTTACATGGGTTCAAAGTTTTCTCATTATTTAAAACAAGTTTTAGCGAGGCTCTGATGGGGGCTGAAAACTAAAACAAGCTCTGCAACCTACGAACGTACCCATAAAAGACCGAACCGCTTAACATCGTGTTATCCGATATATTTATGATAATGTAGCAGCAACCTTGTATCTACAAAATACGCAGTGTTTTGTTATGTAAAATTACGATAAACACTCCCCCGTTTCCCCGTATTAATTTGAATTAATTCTTAAAAGTGGAACATTTACGATTTCTACCCGAGTAGTGAAATATGTTCTACGCAGTAAATAAATAAGTGTTTATGGCTCAAATAAATCAGCCTACGTTAAGACTGCACCGAGCATCCAGTCAGTGGCGCCCTCATTACTATTATTGTATTTTCTTATAAACTAACGTAATATCTTGAAATATATTTTAATATAATAATATATACAGGGTGTCTGGAAAACCTTCGGAGAAATTTGGGGGGGTAATAGTTGGCACGATTCTGATCACGGGGGTATGGTTCATTTTTGTTTCTGTTAATGTAAAAAAAAAAGAAGGATTAATTATATTCATTTTGTTACTTGATGTATCGCAGCCGATATCTCGACCTTGACATTTTGACGTTGATAGTATACTACTCCAACAGTTCGTAGTATCTTACGTCAAAATTCAATGTCCGAGGTCAATGACCTGAGACCATACGTTGTCACATGGTATGTAAACAAACAGTTCGCTCCATGTAAACAAACAGTTCGCTCCATGTAAACAAAAATCAAGGTAGCATTATAATAAAAATAAATGAGTAATTTTAGTGCAACTTACTGTATTTTCGTTTTTGCAATTTGAACACTAATTGGTTTTAAATGTGAAATCACTAGTTCTCTTGTTCATGTTTTGCCGAGACTGATCATATCGTCCGTCTTTTACTGTCGAGATCTAACCATTTACCATTGTTTTCTGCTCTAAAGTAGCCCATATAACTGATTTACAGCAAAAATATTGAAGACGTGAATATTGAAAATAACATAATTTAACACTGACATCTAATGACAGCCATAAATTCATAGACTTCTCAAAGTTCAAATAGACGGATTGAACGATCCGATTATTGCTCTCCGTATTGAAGAAAAAAAAGGAGAAAAAGAAAATCGTTTATTGGTGCAAACCACAGAAAAATAATAATCAAATTAAATACAGTGAGAAAATAGTTTAAAACAAAACCTTAAAACTATTTTATAAAATAATAATGCACCAAATTGGGTGCCACTCAGCATCATAGTGTCAGACATGCCGTGACGCTACACGCGCTGATTTTCAGGGCAACCAGACGGGGAGAAAGCGCTGCTGGCTGCTGGTTCTTTCCTTTTGATCCGCATGGTATTTGTGGCAGTAGCCAAAAGTCCAAGTGCAAAACATTTTGTCGATGGATATAAAGGTCGTCGCATAATTGATTATAATAGGCTATTTGACAACATTGAAAATATACTACAAATTGTGGTCATCCTATCTGATACTAGCGTAAAATAACGTATTTCACTTTATTTCACATTAAATTATGTCTATTTTTTTGGAAATTACACGAAATAATAAGGATTTTTTTTGAAATTTAATCTGTGGCAAAAACGCTATGTGATGTTAGAAATACTTTATAACCGGTGAGTGTGATGTGAAGTCACATCACATGCAAGTAAACAAAACAAACCCCAAACCAAACATCGCTTCGCTTGTGACATCGCTTCGCTTGTGACATCGCTTCCTTGACTGATTGTGATTGTAGTCCACGTTTTATATTTTCTGGGTGTTCCTTAAGCCGGCTACTCACACACCTGCTGCAGGGGCAATACCGGTCGCACGGCGGTTGGACCAATTTTAGGCTGTTCTCTACACACTAGCCTGCCGTTCAGTGTGTAACTGATAGTCCCGCTGAACGCACGTCCACGAGAAAGCCTCCTGTATTGTCGAAACACCAGAGGATTGGTATCGCCTTGGCACTTTCTGTGGTGCTACCAAAAAAAAAAGGAAGAGAAGATATTGGGTGAAGAATTGGTTGCAGAAACGAAGCAAATTGTGCCACATGAATATTATGAAAGAATTGGAAGTAGATGATCTTAGAAACTTTTTGCGAATGGATATTGATTCTTTTGAAGAGCTCCTGGCTATGGTAACACCATTTTTTCCATTTTTGCCCACTCCGCTCGGTTGTCACCAATGAACTGACTGGAATTGCCCCAATCCTACTACACACGCAGCAACCTTGCAGGGCGGTAGACACAATCTAGGGAGCTAGGAAGGTCTTGCGCCCCTGCCGCCCTGCCGCAGGCCCAATCTAAAAATTGCTCCTGCTTGCCTACACACATCACAATTAAGGAGGCAATCAAGGGTCCAATTCCCATATTGCCCCTTCAGCAGGTGTGTGAGTAGCCGGCTTTAGTGGCCTTTTTCTTTTAAGGGTTTTTACCACAGAGTGTAATCACGTCGACCTCTTCTTACAAAGCGATCCTATTTTTCTCTTTCTTCTATGATACGAATATCTAGCAACAACATGTATGATGCCAGCTTTAAATGTAATTTTGATAAAACGTAACGTGTAGGTAGGATTTTTTGTTTACGAATGAAACCTAAAACTCTTTTCATAAAGAGTTTTAATGGTCCAAGATTTAAAAAGATAATATGTCAAATTGTCAATAATTAATTATTGTGTTTTTTATTCGTCGGAAGCCCTGATAGTGGTACAAATCAATGAAATACAGCCATGATTCATGATCTCGTAAAAGAAGTAATGTGCCTACGAGTGCAAGTGCTATTTTAGCCGTGTGAGTGTGAGAAAAGTGTGAGTAAAAATCATAATCGTAAGTTTCAGTTTTAGATTATTTCACATAATAGCCCTTATCAGACACCGTCTTTTCATTCACATTACAGGATAATGTGTCAGTTTTCTAAACTCCATGGAGCTTTTGACCATGATTGGAATCATTGTTCATAAGGAACAACTTGTTTATTTACATTACGTTGTGACACATATCGTCGGTGAAACTGCAAAACCGCGTAAGTGACATTTTAAATAAGGAGCAAAATGCACCTTTTTAATAAGACCGTAAGGTTTATTTTGCTCTATCATAAATTTGTTACTTACGCGGTTTTGCAGTATCACCGACGATATTATGAATGAATCAGTTAAGATGGGGCACACTGAGAGCATCGTCAGGAAAGTCGATGATAAATCTGTCTGTAACTCAGTCAAATATTAACTTAAACAAAAGTTACCAATATAGGGATGATCCAAATCATCCACCCTATCTACAGTTAAAATTTCTCCGAAGGTTTTCCAGACACCCTGTATATACACCGTGTTTTTTTTGATTTACGATAACTTTAAGGGAACGTTCTTTAGGTCAAATAAAGTTAATTTCCCGAAGACAGACAAATGATAACTGTAACGGTTTTAAAGATATTTAATTTTTAGATTTAATCAGTTAATCACGTTGAACTGGTCTAAAAGGCTCTTAAATGTCTGTGTATGTCACGTCACGCCAACATTGACGTATTTGACACTGACTATGTATGAGTTAACTCTAAAGGCCCTTTTAGAATGACCAAAGGTACAACATTTAATTACTTTGTTCTAAACAGAAAAAAAAAACATTTTTTTGCAATATTTCAAAATCTAATCTACCACTTAGTTTCTATGGATGTACCTAGTAATATGCCGAAGTTATCGTAAATCAAAAAAAACACGGTGTATATTGGTAATCCTGTAGCTCTGCCTACCCCACTTTGGGAATGAAGGCGTGAGTATGTATGTATATTTTAATACGTAAATGAAGTATTGTAATTATTATATTTTGAATTTAATTTAATTTACATGTATGGCGTATATGACAAAGTTTAACAATCTTTAACCTTCGTGTTGTTAAAAGTGGTTACCTTTTTCCGTTAAGTTGAGTGTCATATACCCTATCAACAACAAAATGATGGATTAATGAACTACAAAAAATCACTCTTCGGTTTCAAGACAGTATTTTGGTTTATTAGAAAACCACAATACCTAGTAATAATGAGGGCACCACTGGACATTCGGTGCAGTGTAGTACGCATCCAAATTTCCAAAAATATGTCTACACGACTTTTTTACTGTCGAAGATTATAAGGTACTTACTTATATTAGGTATATGTATTATCACTTTTGTAAAATTGGGATGCTACGATACTTTCCGCTGACTGAGGCCTAAATCGTATTACGTACTTTGAAGACGCGTTGGTCTAGTTGGTAGTGTCCCTGTCTACGAAGCAAGTGGCCCTGTGTTCAATCCCGGTAAGGGCAGATATTTGTGAGTTGAGCGCGAATATTTGTTCCTGAGTCATGGATGTTTTCTATGTATTTAAGTATATCATATTTCTCTATATAAGTATTTATCCTCGTAAGGCCCATCGTCCTAAATTTAGGACATTTGTCAAAGCGACTTTCGACTTTAGTTGAACGACACAAGATTCACGTAGACATATATGGTCACACTCGTAATTCATTACACAACATAACACAAAACATTGGTGACGTCGTTTACACTAACTTCTACCGCGCGTCGGAAAAAGGACAATACCTACATGCATTTATTACGATGAAGTTATAATACAAATATAATGTCAAGTAAATGTATTAAAAGTAAATAAATAGTTTCGTCAAACGATAGGTACCTACTTGGTTGTTACAATGTATACTCGGTCTGTGAGCACTTAGAACTTACTTACTTACTTACTTCTCCGTCACTCGCTCTTACTAAGAGCGTATGAGTGCGAGTGAGAGACAAGTACCAACCCGAAGTACCTAAAAGTTATCGCACTGTATAACTATTATACAAGACGATAATATAACAAGCGATAGGGTGTAAACTATCTCAGTACCAAATTTCACGTCAATAAGTTCAGGGCCTCTATTCAACACGGTAAAAACCATATCGAGTTTGAGCTGTTATCGTGTTGTCACCGTTTTGATAGCTGTTATTTACTTGACAGTAATGGCGGCTGACGTCATAACAATACCATAACATATTAACTACGATCTAGGCCTCTATTCTAGATGGTAAAAAACATAATATTGTGCTTGACCTGTTATGATATTGTTTTTAACTCTGGCACCTAGAAAATAAATAAAAGCTATCAACACGTTGACAATACCATAACAGGTCAAAGACGATATCGTTTTTAACTCCTAGAATATCGTCCCTGTAGAGTTACGAATATCTAACGGTAACACTACAAATAAATGTTGCAAGCTTCTTGTAAAATCAACATAAATGAACGACATCGCCAGGACGACGAAATACAAAAACAATGTTAGCACTCTCATGCAAAACAATTGGTTTACCCTTTTTTCGCCGAAAATTATTTAGTAAATTCTTAACTCGCCAAACTACGTATCCCATATTTTTATTTGGTCAAATTTTTATTTCCCAACTCAACGTTTCGTACTGATATCAATTCCCAACTAATGATTTGATAAATTATTGTTAGACAAATTATTACGTGGGATTTTTTTAAGATGTCAATTATGTTTTCGTCAAATGTATTGATTGGCATACTTTGATTTAGCAACATATTGAATGGCATTATGAAAGCTAACCTAGTTTGTTAGAATGCAAGGTTCAATTTGCAGTATGATTTTATTGCATTAAGCGGGTAGGGTAATGCACCGTTCAGCTAAATTAAGAGGGTACTTTTGTTTACATACTTTATGGCTCAAAATAGCAATTCATTCTTGAGTTATCGTTGATAGTTAATGTATTGAGTATTGAGTATTGAGTATTGAGTATCTCTGGGAGCAGTTTCGTTTTACGGGTCATAAAAAAAATAACCTTAACCTACCTATCTCTGGGAGCAGTTTCGGTTTTAGAGTCATAAAAAAAATAACCCTAACCTACCTATCTCTGGGAGCAGTTTCGTTTTTAATCCAATTTATATTTGTTTCAGACAAGTTCAAGCTCAAGGTAACGCAAAAAAGTACGCAGCTGATATGACTTTCAATAAACAAGTAAAATGCTTACTAGCACTCAGTTATTTGCCAGAGGCTGACATAATTATTTGACAATATGTTATTTGCCTTAGCAAATCATTTGCTACACAATTATTTACCATATAAAATTTGACAATATGTTATTTGCCTAAGCAAATCATTTTGCTACACAATTATTTATCACATAAAAATTTGACCTAATAAAATTTTGCAATATAAAAATGTAGCGAAATAAAAAAATTACGAAGTAAAATAATGCCAAGGATTGATTTGCCAAATAAAACTTCGGCGAAAAGTTGATTGCCAAATGAAATTTGACGAAACATAATTCGGCAAAAAGGCAGTACACCAAAACAATTACTTGTTAAATACAGAAAACATATTTTGTCTCGTGATTGGTGTCGCCAATTGACAGCAGATCTTAAGATCATTGTCAAAATTAACAAATAAATAATAAGCTCGTAAAGATCAATTTACAATTAAAAAACAACAATATGAGGCATATCAAATACTAATGTCACAAAGTTAAAAAGTTTTATAATTAGTTCAACACCAGAATGACAACTTAGAACATAGTAGGTATGCATCAGACATGACTGCCCCTACTAAACAAACTGATACCAAACAAGCCATCTCAATCCTTATCTACCGTAAAATAAACACTAATCACACCCATTCTCATCAAAACGAGTATTATGACATTTATGACCACAATACAAATATTTGTTACATATGCTATGATTTAAAAACAATTAAAATAGCTTTTGCTTTCTTTACGAAGCGTTGTACAGCCTGGTCAAGCAACATCTTGAACATCGAAATCAAACCAAGCAAACCTTAGGAGGATGTTCTAAGCGAGAAAAGGGAATGTCGTAAAAAAATACCATTTTAATTATAGGGTTCATTTTACTCTACCATTGGTTTTAAAGTTTTGATTGTACCGTTTATAAAACGTCTGTCTTAGTACAAACAAGTCTCTAACAAGAGATGCGCGAACGGCAAGCGAGAAATAGCTAGTTGTGTTAGTTGATCAAAGCTTAACATCAACAACAATATTTTGATTTGGGATGTTTTGATTGGCATGCCATTGTCGTTAACATCAAGGAAGCAGGTATAACGGTTTGGCCATAAAATTGGGCTTACAGCCAGTGCGTTACGTGGGGCGGCGAGCGCGGCGTGTGCCTCCCTTGATTCTTTTCTATGTGTTTGTTTGGTTTTGCTGCTCGTCCTCATCGCTTGCCGCTTAAAATCATGATCAGACCGTATGACTGTTTGAGATGTATACCGCCAGTACGATGTATATGCCATCGTCCAAAAAAATATAATAATATCATATTAATAATTAAGTTATTTCTCGTTTAGAACATCGCAACAAGAAGCCAAAACAGAAAGGCATTCCATATAAACAAAGGCACACTTTCGATTTTATACAAATTCGTCTTTACCTGTGATGTTAGTCTTCCCGAGAAGACCTGAAGTGTGAAAAATGTTCATCGTTAATTAACGTTTTTTAAAGTTCTCTCAATTACATAAGCCCAACCTGAAATAGGAAAGTTTGCGGACAAAAAGATCGTTATGGTTTTTATGGGTTCTAACTTATGTAGCTACATCCCAATTAGGGATCGGGCAGGACTGGCAATTAGTGGGAATTTATTGCGGCTTAATTGTGCTGGTGGACGAGCCCCGGGATAGATGGCGGGGTTACGCGGGCTCCGGGCCCCATACTTATCAAGAGTCCTTGCTATAACCCAATCAAATTCTTTCACGATTTTCGTTACGTTGGGCCTGATTTAAAACTGATCATTGTTACCTAAACAAAAGCAAACAAGCGTTAACTCATTTCACGCTCACTTCTCAAAATTATCTGTAACTGAATTTTCAATTGTTTTAACCCATTGCTGCATCGTTTGATTGTAATGTCCACTGCAACTATTGCAACGGAAATAAAAGTGCAAGTAATCGCCCGTGACCTAATCCGAATGAAATAGTTTTCGCAATATAGTAAATGCTCGAATAATGACCCAAATGCGTTCCACTGATCCGTAATTTTTGGCAAGTCATGATTTCTAGTTACAAAAAAATTACAAAAATTGTTTCGGTGTAGAAATCTTTGTTTCTATCTGTACAATTTTATTATAGCAATTGGTTTTTCTTTACACAAGTTTTTCAACTTCCTAGTGTAATGACCATCACACGACGGTGAGATCACAGACTTCACGCCTATCAACACTTCATGAAGCTACACAATATACCACAAAATTATGATCAGCGTTAACCGTTAAGCGTCAGCGTATAATCATCTGTCCTTTTCTTACTTGTGGAAAACGCATCAATTACTTATAGTTACTTAACTAAGCACGGTACCTAATTTGTTTTTGAAATCTGTATGAGGTGAGCTAACGTATAAGGTATTTAAGGACAAACTTACATAGCTGTGGAGCGGGCGGTTGCGGTGCCGCGGCTGGCGCGACGGGCGCCGCCTGCGTGACCACCGGCTGCGTCATGGCGGCCAGAGCGGCCAGGTTCTGGACCGACACCGGCGCCAGCAGCCCGCTCAGCTGCTCCGACCCGCCCATCCCGCTCACCGCACTACCGCTCAGCCCTGCGCCATTGAAAGCTATATCCTGATAGTTTACACCTACGTGGAAGCAAACAAAAACCAAATTAAAAAAGGGAAAGGGGCAACATAACAAAAATAAAAGGATTAGGTGGGTAGGTTAAAAAAAACAAAAATAAAACGCTGCTCAACAAAGCTGTGTCTGTATCAACTAATAGTTCTAATGTTCATAATATTTTTCTTAAGACACATAAAAAGCGTTATGGATTATTTCATTTAGAAAAGCATTAACATTACGTCCTAAACTAGTTTCTAGAATAAATTAATAATGAATGACTCATTTCGCAAATGAGAAAAAAATACTAGAGAAAATTAAAAGCGTCCTCCAAACTACGTACGCTATTTGTACAAGCACTGCACTGACTCAGTGCAACAACGAGCATGTTTGTTTGTCACGAGACTAGAGTCACGTGCTGTAAATCTATGCTGCAGTTTTGAAAAGGTGTTTCACGTTGGTCAGTAACCAAAAATGTGAGCGTAAGCTTTATAGTACATTGATACAACATTAAAGTTTGATCGCTTATGTACTTACTAGGTATCTTTTATAAAAACAAAAAATCAATTGAAATAAGGTGTAAAAGTGCTTTTTTAGTAGGTACATATCACTGTAAACTGAATACACTTTAGTACCTTGTCACTTTAATCACTGTTACAATTCATATATCGCAGTTTAAACATGATATTAAATAGACAGAGTACTAAAGCGTACATATTTATGAACTCGACTGTACAAGGCGCGCAGAACAAACAGAAGCCAGGTTTATACAGTGGTAAAACCAACCTTGCAGTAGTGTGGAGCCCTGCCCTTGTAATAACTGTTGCTGCAACCCAACGGCTTGCAACTGCTGTAGCAGTTGTAGCTGGGTGGCTGGCGACAGCGCCGCCTCGGACGCGAGGTACGCCGTCGGCGTCACGGGCGTCGTCAGCCCCCACAGGCTCGCCTGCATCGCTTGAAGCTTTTTCTGTTCTTTCTCTTTCTGCGTGTCGGCGAACTTGACCACCAGCGGGGCGGAGCAGCCTTCCATAGTCTGACTGTGGTGCAACGTCTGAAAGTTGATAAATATTATACAATTATAAAATGCATATTGTTTTTTACAGCGACTTAGGACTCTTACTTTTTTTCACGATTCGGATCTGAGGAAATAAGGACCGAGAATTTAATAGAAGATTCACTCAATTTCTTGGTTGTGTTGACAAAATGTTCTTATAAACTGCAACCATCGGAATCTAAGATACACACGAACCACCATAGGTATAGACATACTCGTATATAGTCGTAGTCCTGCTTTAGTTTCGTCTCGCCATCACCATTCTAATTTGGAAATCCGTATTTTCTTTTTCTTAGACACTGATCAGACGTGGTGCGTAAACGGAGCTCTCACAATGTGTTTGTGACAATACGCCCGTTTGGTTTACTGTGGCTAGAATTAAATTTTACAGTATATAATGACTTGCCTGTTAGCCACCCAACTGAGGAGCTAAGTCATAAATAGCAATAAATAAGTAATTGAGACTATAGAGATATACATGATTTGTGAAAATTTCAACTATCTAGCTATCACGTTTCGTGAGACAGCCTAGTGACAGACAGACAAACGGATAGACGGAAAGACGGACAGCGGAGTCTTAGTAGTAGGGTCCCGTTTTTACCTTTTGGGTACGGAATGCTAGTAATAAAAAAATACATTAAATGTTTTTTAAACAATAAGTAGGAATGTCAACATGATTGTAAATTTCAGCCAAGTCCCTCTCAAGTTTAAAAGAACTCGAGCTTCGATTCAATGACTAGAGTCCAAGAAACTATGTCGACTCTTAAAATTGGAGACTCCAAGGACTTGAGTCTTTACCAACACTAATCGAGACCCCTTACTAGTAGCCTAATACCTCTACATGACATGAGTATTAGGAGCATTATAAGGTCGTCAATCGGCGGAGTATTGCTGTCTAATGCCCACGGGACCGCAGCCCTCCTAATTGGGACCCCGTAATGGACCCAGTTATTAGAACAGTCCAATCCGCTTAAAACTTTACCGCCCGAGTAACCAATCAAGAAATTCGTAACAATTTAAAAATCTCAAGCGTTTAACTCAAGTTGGAGTTCCACTGGAAGTTTTCTATTCAATTGAAAGCGATCCAGCTTAAAGGAGACTTTGTGCAAAATCTCCATTGATTTTAACACGGGCGATTAGATTTCATTATTGTCCAATTCTATTGAGGTTCTTTCTGAAATTGCAAGCCAGGAACCTTGTTTTAATGCACAAACTTTCGGTGTTTCTTTTTCAAAACTCTTTGAACTGATTTCGGTGACTTCATTTTAAAATCTTACATGTATGTGAGGTAGTATGTAAGAAATACGGCCGTTAAAATGTCTAAAATTGTGTTTAGTTTTGTTTAATTGTTTAACTTATATTATATATGACAGATTGCAGATGAAAATCTGAAAGGCTTGAGTCAGATTTATTTACAACATTGCTTTCTGGAGGGTTATATAACTAAGTTTCGATATTGAAACAACGAGTAGGAATCCTCTTAACCTTGCTGTCTGTACCAGAAACTTTATCTAAAGTTATTGGCTGCTAGCTGAATACTCAGCGTACGAGTATAATAGATACTCCTTGTACGCACAGAAATAATAGAATGAGGTTGAGTGTCGTCTACATGTATTGACGGGATACAATTTAGTCTTTAACCTCTTGGAAGGGGTTTCTTTGTCAGCTCTTCAAAAGCAATAACGTATTAGTGTGTGTGTATATAAATGACGATGTGTTATATAAATTTATTTTTTTCCTAACGGAATATTGTGCCCTTACAGTGTAACGTGTTTTAACCCATTAAATCACGTACTTAAAACAATCAAGAAACGTTAAGTAAAACAACACAACAAAAGTCCATAATTAAACCTTTCAAAAAACCTTTACAACATAAATGACATCTCAACGTTGACAATACCTTAAACAATAGGTGTAGACAATTTAGAATTAAACCCCAGTATTCTAAAATACAGAAACACTGTACATAAAAAAACAAATCTACCTTTTCTTTACCGATATAATGTCGTCAGTGAGCGACAGAACATTGTCACGACACTGACTGATTGGTCAAGCGCGATCCCCTTTCGCGTCCCGCAGACCATCAGGGAACCATTACGGTGGCCTAGCTAAAGTATAACGTAGCAACTAACCTTAATGGCGGCGATAGCTGCTTGCTTAGAGATGAAGGTGACAAACGCGCAGCCCTTGCTCTGGCCCTGAGCGTCGCGCAGCACGGTGCACTCCTCGATGGCGCCGTGCCCCGCGAACAGCGCGCGCACGTCGTTCTCCGACAGCTTCTTGTTGAGCATGCCCACGAACAGCTTGCGTTCTAGTGACAAATAAAATAGTTATTTGTTATACAAGTGGGGAAAGTTGTATTTTACCTGCAAGTGTTCATTTGAAACACGAGCTAGCGAAAGGATTGTATGATTGACCACGAGCGAAAAATAGAATCCTGAGCGTAGCAAGTGTTTCAAGACACGAGACGTAAAATAACTTTTCGCCCGTGTATAACACAAAACTTTTCACCTCACTACAGTGAGGGAACTAAGAAAACGGTTTGTACTGTAAGCTCAGTTCCGCATTTTGCACGGTTTCCTGTAATTCCACGGGTGTTAATACGTCTTTATCACTCGAATCACTCATTTTTAATAACAAAACAAACTAGAAAAACATGCGAATATTTTAACGTTGACGGCTTAATAGAAAAGTTTTAACGTAAGTTTTTTTTTATTATTTCGGATGCGTTTTGTTTGCACATCGACTTATTTGGACTGTCAGAACATTTTATCCGTTTTTAAAACAAGAATGAAGGTTAATTTTGAATGCTGATATTTATGAATTAAAATAAAGTAGTAAGACTGTATTTAGTGTTTTTTACTCGATGCAATTCATTAATTGTGATGTTAAAAATTCAGCACTTGTAAGGTTTTACGTTTGGTTAGCTGTCAAATATCACTTAAGCTGCCTTCAAATGTCAAAACTCTTCCCTCACTTGTGGATAAAAAACGATTTTCTCAATAGATATCAAACAAACAAAAAGGGCTTTCCGAGCTAGTGAGATGAAAAATATATTATTAACTTGGAAAGTTTTTCACACGAATTGACTCTTATGCTATCGTTCTAGGCATTGACGTACATGACAAATACTAAAATATGTATGTAAAACATCCAAAAACTCATGCGCACAAATTTGTCGTTACTCGGAATCTAAATCAGAGCCGCTAGCTAGGCGCCAACTAGGCTAACTGCGTTGTCATATTTGGGACTGACAAGAGGGAACGACCCTTGTAAATAATTTATACAGTTAATTGGTTTCTGCTTAATCCAGGATCCAGGACCATATTTCTGATCTTACAATGAAATGACCATTGCACGATGTTGACATTATCGGTCACAATTTATTAAATATATTTTAATGAGACTCATGATCTCATTAAATATTAACTCCCAAGTTTTTTTCCTGATAATTATACAAAGTCCCAGCGCTGGTCAGGCTTTAACTTGTAACAAGGCCAACCTTTCCAGCTAGGAAAGTTTGAAACAGAACTCTCAAAGAGAATACGCATACGTATATTCCAACAAACAAAAGCCAGAGGATACAAGTCATTCGCCAGGAGATACGTTTGTTACAGGGAGCAAGTACCTGCGATGTGGGTGTTTAAAACTTTGCCCCGTGGCTGGTGTTCTAGCAACATTCGAGCTCGAGGTTAGAAAGTTTGTATTTGTTTTGGTTTACGTTTAAACGTCGTTTCAACCTAATCCCGCGATCCCGGTTCTTTAAAAATAACATTTTTGAA
Source organism: Acleris emargana (assembly GCA_927399475.2). Classification (NCBI taxonomy): domain Eukaryota; kingdom Metazoa; phylum Arthropoda; class Insecta; order Lepidoptera; family Tortricidae; genus Acleris; species Acleris emargana. Next base: position 12,138,883 of record OV656841.1, on the reverse strand, counting down.
ACCAATTTTATGTGAAAAGCTTTGTTGCGACAATCTGAGGAGATGCCTCTGAAATATTCAGAAGCAGTCGCTTCCAAGTGGCATGTAACATTTATGCATTGACGCCGCGCGGGGCGACGCCGCCGCGGACCCGGCTCGAGTGCATTGTACATTCGGGGCGACAGTGTCAGGAATCCTTGTGTGATCCTGAAATATGTAGTCCGCAATCCGCCGCTCGCCAGGGTTGAGTACGAATTTACGACTCAACCCGCCACTGATCATAAAGCATATATGCTTTTGTGCATACGAATCTTTTCACCACTTCGAAGATTTCAGACAGTTTCCTTTAAAATGTAGGTCGTAAGAAACTGAACGTTTAGGTCAGAAATGTTCTCACCATATACATCGTACACAATGCAGTGAGTTTTACGCGTAAAATTCAACATTCGGCGCTCTCAATCCCCCGCGGGGGCGAGTTCTGGCGAAATTGAAAAGGTACGAAGCGGAGGCCCGCCTGTTACAAATATTTCATGCCCGCAAAATCAGCACGCTCGTGTGGAGATTAGCATGAAAATGGTGCGAGAAAACGAGCCTGTGCGAGTGAAAAACTCACCGGTGCCGGGTACAACGGCGCTGTGTAATTCCACCGCTCTGCTTCGCACATTAGCCGTCTGTTTAAATTTGTGATCAACACGCGTGAATTTCCACGTACGGTTCAGCACACGGTGGAATCAATTCGATTGATACCTACCCATTTGATAGCGCTTGATTAAGTATGCCGCCCTTTCGGTCTCAATCCAAGTCGAATATAATTGGGCGTATTTCGGTAGGTACGAAGGACGTTTAGCGACATTATTTTGAAAGTTTCTTTAGATAATAATTTTGTAAAGACTAGAACATTATTAATTTAGCCTTGAACTATATCGTCAAACTCTATCGTTTTTCTAACCATGCACATATTGTCTGCATGCACTTTAACAGCCTTCTATCCGTCGCGCGTTAGAGACGCAAAAGCAGCAGTCTACAGCGCTACGTCACTTTGAATACTAAATAGGTATTGTTTGCGATCGGTCCCAGGTGTCGTATTCTATTAGGTACGGTATTGTCTAGTTTATTCCTCCTGCTACTGCAATTTACATACGTTGGTATAGCTGAGTATATCGGATCGGGTTGAATAGAAGCAAAAGTGAATACGCTGTGCGAGCCGGAGACTCGAGAAAAGATACTGATATTATTAAATCATGTCATGACAGCGTCCTTTCCTTTTATACTTACCATCGATTTTACCAAACTGGAATAAGACTTAGTACAAAATTAGTCTATACAAATTCGCCGTTTAATCTAGGTATAAGACCTTATTCTCGTTTGGTCGAATCCGCCCTTAGCCAGTAAAAACGTTATAATTAAGTATTACTAATATCCTTACAACGACATGAATTTAATATGTAAATAACAATGAAGTCTTAAATAAGAAAGAGAAAAGAGTCGTATATCCTTAGCTCCGATTAAATATTCTTCCAATTATGGAAAAACATCATATATTTTCAGCCTCGCTAGCTATTTCAGTTATTTCATTACTGGCGGCAGCCGGGCAAAATTGATAAATAATAATATTACGTACCAAAAATATTTTTTATTAAAGGTGATATCGAAAATATTCTACCGAAAAAATGCTAATTGATGTCCGTCGGGACCATAAATTTAACGTTTATCGGATCGGTTAATAAGTATAGTCTCCACGAGCTTATGAATATAGGCCTTTTTAGGTATGGTTTATTGGGACCTTTTAATTTCTATAGACATAATGTTATCATGTCATGTTAAAGTAATTTTAAAAATATCATTTTTTTATTGTATCTTTGGGTATATAAACTCAAGGACGGTTAGACCGATTCGAATAATATTTTTTGTTGTATTCGTAATTGTTAGAACAAGGTTTGTATGAAAAAGAAACAGTATTAACTAAAAGTAAAATAATTTCTCTTTCCGTTATAAACATTTTTTAACTTCAATATGAAAATAATTTTGGCTCCAGCACTTAAGACGGTTAAATCCTTCAGCCGCTGAAAAGAACTCGAAGCGAGCGCAAGCAAAGGCCCGCAATTTACTTTACGCTCATTACGTTGCAATTCATTATTGTAGTACAAGAGCCGAGGGGCCTCGTCAGGTTATGTAAATTGGTTAACCAACGTGCCTTCACCGGCGAGACGGGCCACTTAAACCTTTAGTATTTTAAAATGGTATTTGCTCTAAGTACACAATTAGCTCTGCGTTTAAACTGATCGCCGTTTCCCCCGCGAATGAGGATTCACTTTAAATATTCTAATTAGTACTTGACGCTGCTTAGTGCTTTTTTAATGGACCTATATAATTTAACAGCCCGTCCTTCGGGCGCTTCACGTGACAGCTTAAATGATTAACATTGTAATGGTGATTACAACAATATCATGTTGTTTGTAGACAGACACATAAGCTTTGTTTATGCTATTGTAAAAAAGAAACAGTAGTTTAGATAGTGAAGTGACACTGCATTATGAGCATGTGTGACGTTTTTACGTTTTTAGAAACAAACTATATAATCCGTCATCATTAAATTGATAAAGTTTCATGATATGAATGATAAAAATAAAAGGGCTGTTGTTATAGCATGACTGGGCTGTTGTTACACAGAAAGCCAACTACTGATTTCAATAAATTGCCTAAAATAACCCATCGAAATTATTATTCAGGAGTCATATTTCGCTCTATTTTTATCTTAGTGCATGTAACAAATCATCACTTACTTGTACCTATTGTACTTACACTTCAGTCCTACATCAATCAATGTAAGTTACATAATTATATGTTTACATAGTAGGTAGGTACATTAAGAAATCAAAATAATGTTCGATGATAGTATTTCTATTGCTGTCAGAACTATATCGTACGTTGTGTGCTAATTTAAATTCGTCAGTCAATTTGCATATAACTAGAATTAGTTAGCTTAGAGTTGAGTTAAGATTCAGGTGAGGTAATAAGACTGAGACGTTGTTTATATTACGTAGGTTAGGTACTAGAATTTACCAAAGCAATATCTCGGTTATCTTCCAATAAATTAAGTATCTAAGACTAATTGCTTTTTTAATTATCAAGTAGGTAATACGGTTATTTATCCATTGTTCATGCCTCGACGTTCAATTCAAATACGTGGACTCATAAGATGCCAAACCCACCTTACTTAAAAACGAACATTTTAGGTAGGTAGATTACAGTTTTTTCTACGATATGTAAAAATGGTACTTCTCAAAAACTATTTCTCGGGAACGGCTTAGAACTAAATTTGTATTTTACCCGTGCTGAACCCGGGGAGGGTAGCTTGATTTAATAATTACAACGCCTCGCCATAAACGCAATTGCTTAAATATGTAGAGTTGCTTTTAGTCTTACAAGTTAAATTAATTATTATTTTTCAAGATTAAATATCATTCATAAACGTGCCGTACTAAGCAAGAGCCTTGCTCGTCCTTCACGTGCGGCCTGCCAAGTGCGTTTGCTTGTACGCCAGGACAATGTGTCGTTAAATCGGAGTTATGAGACGGGGCCGTTTTACGAGACATAGACAAGGTAGAGGCGCTGTCAGAACAAGGTCGCGCTATACCTTAAAGGATTAATTAAGGTTAGTGTGATGATTGATGGTTTATATGGAGATGATATTATAATCAAGCGAAACATAAATTACCTCACACAAGGTATATACAAAGACACTTTTCTTTGTGTTAAATTGTTAATTTAAAGCATCGTAAACCAGTTTTTGTAGGTGTAGGTATTGCATCCAGGTACACACACGGTTCCAAATGCCAGGTTAAACCGATTTAGATATAAAAAATAAATATTTCACAAATCAGTTGGAGTAAAGCTCTATTCTCTACGAGGCCGTGGAAGGCGCTAAGAGGCTGTACACACGCCGCCGACACCGTGACATACTGGCACCCATTAATATTAGCCTTCGCGAGCACGACTTTATTTCACGTGCGAAATAACCATATTCATGAGTGACGTAATTAATGTTTGTCGACATTTTTCATAAAATGGTTTATTCTGGTTTGAAATTATGGAGATGAGCTAAAAACTGTCTGAGGAAGAAGTAGGTACAAACGTAACGTAGACGAAAACTTCTTAGTGGTAACGTAGAAAAATTCCTTCAAGAATGAATAATATGTGTAAACGAGTACTTATGTGATTAGACATCAATATCTTAAATGGGTTTTAAGTCAATCTTAGTACATATTTTACGACATATTTTTAAATATAGGTACTTAAATAATGCGTATTTGCAAAATTGCGGCTGACAGTAGAGGTCAAATTCAGACTCATTGTAATTTGATACGCAATAGTCTGTCTAATGATATACAATATTCACTGCCTTATTTCTAACTCAATCTGATTAGAGTTGCCATTTCCAGTTCAGGCAAAAAATAATCATTTATAAAAAGCGAAGCGACCTGTTGCGCGCGAACGAAACAAACTTCGACCGAAATCAACTGGTGCCTAATGAACCCCCTCTAATAGGCATTAATGCTCGTTTAAAAAAAGTTTAGCCCTGAAAATTGTCATTGCGCTACTTTATTTTCAAAATAGGCGGAAAATTTAAAAATTATGTAAGAAGAAGGCCAAACAAAACAATTTCAAGATTTAGATATTATCTTTTCAAGTTTTTCATTTTCAAAAATTGTAAACTTTGCAAGGGCAAGGGCAAAGGAAATATCATAAAAACCAGAATCACATAATTACAATTGGTTAAACGTAGATTCTTTTGGTGGTTCTCCACGTATGATACCAATATGCGGCAACAGTACAAGGTGGCCGAAACAACAAAATTGAGCCATTGAGTATCACTGGAATTTAAAACACGCGTTACTTTTTTTTCGGAAAAGCAAAAACGACGAGCAAACTTGTACACGTGGAGATTAACCATAGTAATATGACACACTTCCAAAGAAATTGTTTGAGAATCAAAGCCACCTCGTGACACGCGCAGCGAAACCGTAGTCTCGAGCATTTAAACGTTATTATAGCACAAATCACGCCGCAATTACTAAACGTATACGCCCATGTGCACGTTTACGTTCATTCTAATGTCTCTATAATGCTTAAACACGGTTAATTGCGAACTAGAAGGCGACTCGGGAATTAAACAAACGTTCAAAGCACACTATAGCGATGTTTACGAGTTTAAACAATTTCCCGGCCGCTGGTCGAATTATGGCTGGAGGTGGGAATATGGGCCATTCTCTACGCCTTTATTGCTATTTGACCTTAGTTTACAAATCACTAAAATTTCAATTTCAGCTGTAGGCGGGCGAATATTCGGGGATTTCAGTCACCGACATTGTCTTCATAATATTGACGAAAGTAGTGATAACGAACAGCAAAGGAAGAACCAGAATCGGGGGAGATTCCATTTCATTCAAAACAAAAATAAACTCGTTAATCATATCTTCTATATACATATATAATACAAAGTCGGGTTAGTTACACCATTCCTAAACTCAAGAATGGCTAGACCGTTTTTATTCGGATATGTCAGGGACCTAATGGCAGAATAACTATTAAATCATCGAAAAAAAAAGAGATAAACATTCAGAGGCGGCATTAAGTTCGCCGGGTTGGCCAGTTTCAAATAAAATACGAATATGACAATGACGGTGGTAAAAACGCCAAAGAATCACAAAGGTATTAAATTTGTTTTCTAACTCTATATATGGTATTAATAAGACAAGTAAGAATAAAGTAACCTATTAGTAAAGTAAAGTAAGTAATTAATTTTGAACTTTTAGTAGCATAGTCGTATAATAAAAATTAAACTAATTTCTGGAATAGAGGTCAGCTACATTCGGCGGTAGGACTACATATGTAATAAAAAATCGGTTTTGCATTATCTCGCATCAAAGCGAAAATAAAACGGAATGGAACTTGTATTTACAAAATAAGCCCCTCACCCATCCCGCGTTCTCAAACGAATTTTCCTAGCTAGTGTTGCCGACCGAAACACGCATATTTTCGAGTTTCCGCTTGCAGGACGGTCGCGATAAGCGCAAGCGAACCGCACGAGACGCGAGCTCGCGAAAAATTCGCAAACAAATACCGCGCTCGCGTTCCGCACGTCGAGCGAACTGCGGAATGGGGTGATGCTCTACCACATGATTCAAATAAAAAACGCTTTAGGTACATACCTATAGTATACTTCATTCCTTTTTGGCTAGTTTTCCGTTCACAACGTCAATACGCAATATGAGGTGCAGGATTATTCAGATTGAAAGCGAATTTCTTGGAAAAATATACAGCCTCTTCTTTTATTTTTATTCGCAATATTATCATGATATTCAAGAGGAACGAGGTACTTATATTTTGGCAATAAAAAGAAGCAAATATGGATAAAAATTTGTATTGAAATTCGTTAAAATTTTATGTATGGATATACCTATTTGGTCCATTTCTGACGTCCTCAATGTAATTTTTGATAATTTTACTTGATGTAATTTTTATCGGAACATTATAATAATATTGAATAATATAATCTGAATCTGGGGCTCTATTCTCCCCGATAAAACCATACTGTTTTTGAATCATTATATGGAAAATCACCATGCAAATAACAAATGATTCCGCGGTTTTCTCTAGCGTGCGCTTCGTCCTTTCTTTATTATGTTGGCTCGCTTTTCAGTAGATTCCAAAGCGGGATTAAGAGGTAGAGACATGCTGTCGTAGATATGACATAAGTAAAGAGAAGTTTGTACAGGGATAAGGTATGGTCACGATCCGAACCGTGATACAAAAGGCAATGATTAATTTTAACGTAATTTTCTTCTTGTTATTAGATGCTGTCATTAGTAAGTAGGGACCGTCAACTACTAAAGGCTTTCAGTTTGTATTTCCGACTGTCTGACAAATGAAGAGTTTTTTAAACACGTGTAATATTCAAAACTATTTAGCTTTATTCATGACATGTGACATGTGGTATGGGTCATGGCCAACCAACCGTGTGCAAATGTAAATTTGACTGTTTTACCTATTAGATATTTAAAACTCATAGATAAACAAGAAGCTTATTGACATTTCGCCATTGCATTGCACCAGAACTTAGGGCGTATTTCCATTTACTAGTTAATTAAGTAGACATTTTCTAAATGTTTTGTTGTCTTTTGTCATTTTATCAGTAGAACAACAGAAAATAACGTTAGAAATAGGCATTTGATTTAACAACATAAGAGTTCTAATACTCACACTATGGGCCGCATTAATAAAAATGATCCTGGTCGAAGTGGGCTACCATACACCTCTGGCAGGGGCAATTTTGGATTTTGACCCTTACGTGACGTGACGTGTTTCTGGCAAGCAGGGCATATTTCTGCTAAGTATAGCCCGCTTGAGATTCCCATTTTGCGACAAGTCAAACTAAACGTCGAGTTATAGAAAACTGTAATGTCTGTCGTGTCTTGAGATTGACATCTCGGCCAAGATCTGAGGCCCAACTTTGAAAATCTAAATTCGAAGTTGGCTCCATCCCTTTCTGTCGATTTAGTCTTGAATGACGAGTGACGGAGATGGAGCTAACCTATTCATACGGCTGTATATACAGGGTGTTTGGTAGAGCGTTGTCAAAAAGAAACAGGCGAATAGAAGAGGCCATTAGCTATCTATTTCATGTACTTTAACCCTTTATTTGTCTAGGGGCTATTTAATACCGATTTATTTTTTATTTTATTAAAAGTTACCAAAATTCGACCTTTAAGTTAATTCTCCAAAAAATCGCCACTTTCACGGCCGGGTGGAAGTCATTAACGAATAACTCAAATTATTAAGAGTTTTGTAATGCATGTGGCACACTATTAGAATTGGCATAAACTGGAGATGTTTTTAGGAAATTTGGAGAGTTGTAATCAAATTACTTTTTTTTTAATTTCGTTGTAAAGTTAATCTTGAAAAATTTATTTACTGATTTCTAAAACTTTGAGAGCCCCCATTTTTTTTAATGTTGCTATACGCTTCCAATAACACTTTTATTCAAACACTACAACATTTAACTTTCTAACAAAATGATAATTTTGTGGATACACCAAATAGTTCCTTTTTTTTCGGGGTTTCAAGGTTGAATTTTGGTAACTTTTAATAAAATAAAAAATAAATCGGTATTAAATAGCCCCTAGACAAATAAAGGGTTAAAGTACCTAAAATGGATAGCTAATGGCCTCTTCTATTCGCCTGTTTCTTTTTGACAATGCTCTACCAAACACCCTGTATAAGTCAGCTACACCACAATCAAAAAATTCTTACACCCAACTAAGCAAACGACTGGCGACACTTTACCTACTTGACAACAATTTATTTGCATTAACTTCTAAGAATAGAGACAGATAAATTAAAACTAGACATTATCAATTTTCCGTAACGTTCCATTGTACGTTCATCGCTTCGATGGGCGGGCGTTTCATTTTCGAAATAAAAGGCTATATTCACACTAGGACATTTTAATAAAGTTTAAAGTTTTCGTTTTTTTAGGTTAGGTTTTTAAGCACTTTCCAATTCTGTAAATATTGTATTTGTTTTTCTGATTTTTGAACAATAAAGTATTTATATACATAGATACTTTCTTGTGACAATTTAATAATTGTGACATGAGGTTATTGCTCCATTCATTGTGTAATTTCTATCACATACGACGATTGACGATTTTCAATACATACATACATACATTAAATCACGCCTGGTTCCCAGAGGGGTAGGCAGAGACCACTTCTTTCCACTTGCTACGATCCTGACAAATTTCTATACAAAAGTTTGAAAATTGAATTAGTTAACTTATCTCTGGGTACGGCGGATATATTTAAGGTTTACATGGTGTTTTCAATCTCCGACGGCACGCCCCGCTATGAAAATTGACGTTCCACTGTTGCGTCAATGTGTGAAAGATGAGGAAGTGGGGCAGGACATCGTGGATAACAAACTCTATTTTTAAAGTGCTTTGACCTTAATGGTGCTTTTTCGGAAACGAGTTTTAAATTATGGAATACCAATACTACAATAAACACATCATCATCATCATCATCAGCCCATTTCCGTCCACTGCTGGACATAGGCCTCTCCCATGGCACGCCACTGAGCTCGGTCCTGAGTTTTTTGTTTCCAACCACTGCCAGCCACTTTTTTTATGTCATCGCTCCATCTAGCTGGAGGGCGTCCCACACTACGTTTGCCAAGCCGTGGTCTCCACTCAAGAACACGTCTTCCCCAACGATTGTCGGTTCTGCGACAGATGTGACCGGCCCACTGCCATTTCAGCTTGCTAATCCTTTGGGCTATATCGACAACCTTGGTTTTCTGTCGAATCACTTCGTTTCGGATTCGATCCTTCAGAGATATTCCAAGCATAGCCCTCTCCATAGCCCGCTGAGCGACCTTAAATTGGTGGACCAATCGCGCTGTCAGTGTCCACGTCTCGGCTCCGTATGTCATTACTGACAGGACACACTCGTTAAAGACTTTCGTCTTTAGACTTTGCGGTATGAGCGATGAAAAGACTTGACGCAGTTTCCCAAATGCTGCCCAGCCCAGCTGTATTCTTCGACGGGCTTCTCTCTCGAAGTTGTTCCTGCCTAGCTGCAATATTTGCCCCAGGTAAACATACTCGCTGACAACCTCAAGAGGGACTCCGTTTATAGCGATCGGTTCCGGAACAACATACTTGTTGTACATAATCTTGGTTTTGTCCAAGTTCATCCGGAGACCGATGCGTGCCGAAGAATCAGCTAGGCAGCTCAGCATGTTCTGTAAGTCGTCAGCGGTTTCAGCCACGATGACAATATCGTCCGCAAATCTCAGGTGCGAGATGTATTCGCCATTTATATTTATGCCACGTCCGTTCCAGCGTAAAGTCTTGAACATATCCTCCAGTGCATTTGAGAATAATTTGGGGGAAATCACGTCCCCTTGTCTCACGCCTCGACGCAAGAGGATAGGTTCAGACTGCTGGTTCTGGACTTGGACGGTCATAGTCGCGGCCTCGTATAGACATCTCAGCACCTGGATATATCGCCAATCGACTTGGCACCGCTGTAAAGACTCTAGAACAGACCAGGTCTCGATAGAGTCAAAGGCCTTCTCATAGTCCACAAATGCTAAGCACAGGGGCTGATTATACTCTTCGGTCTTCTGTATAATTTGCCGCACTGTGTGGATGTGGTCTATGGTACCATATCCTCCTCGGAACCCGGCTTGTTCAGGGGGCTGAAACTCGTCAAGCCTACGTGTGAGGCGGTTCGTGATGACTCTTGAAAACAGCTTATAGACATGGCTTAACAGGGAAATGGGTCTATAGTTCTTCAAAAAGGTTTTGTCACCTTTCTTAAAGAACATAACGACCACACTTCTGCTCCATGCCTTTGGAGTTCTCCCCGTAAAGATAACGGAATTAAAAATACGCTGAAGCTGTGTAAGCGTAGGAGTGCTCCCGGCTTTCAGGAGCTCCGTTGTAATCCCGTCCTCCCGGGGGCTTTTCCATTTTTTAGCTGCTCAAGAGCCATCACGATTTACCAATAAACACATTGAACACTAAAGTGTCAATGAGTGAATTTTTTTATTCCACATGAACATTCATTTGATAATGACATGTCAACATGACATAATTTATATGAAAAACAGAATAAAATAAGAACGATCCCCTTTTTGTATCATTTAGCGTCCATTCTTTGATCTCGCGGTGGTGTGGTTAGTTGGTGAGTGTGGCCGCACACTAACAGGCGAATGCTAAATAGAGTGGGAAGTGTTCCACGAGACGTTTCATTTCCACTCGAATCGGTCGGTAAAATTGAATAAATTTGAATGGCGAACAACGAGCGCAAGGGTGCGGGGCAGGGGTTCCGCGGCTCCGACAGTGGAAAACGGATAAAAAGATTAGAAAAAAAACAAAAAAATATGATTTGACGGAAGAGTACATAATAATAACAGATTCCAGGCACGAGTAACTTATTTAACGGTTGTCTGACTTAGGGCGGATTCAACCAAACGAGAATAAAGTCTTATACCTAGATTAAACGCCGAATTTGTATAGACTAATCTCGAAGTAAGTCTTATTACAGTTTGGTAAAATCGATGGTAACTCAGATAAAGTTCTTCTATTTTTGAGTGTTTTCGCTTAAACAATTTAAAACTGAGGTTTGCTACACCAATACGAGATTTTTTGAGACCAGTGTGGCAAAGGAAGACCGAAACGTTACGGGTTTACAGTTTGACGCGAAACGTTTCATATCTTTGGCAATATAAAATGTATAAAAACGTTGAGTCATGGTAATTAAGCATATTTACTTAATTGTGCATCACTACATAGTATAAAACAAAGTCGCTTGCGCTGTCTGTCCCTATGTATGCTTAAATCTTTAAAACTACGCAACGGATTTTGATGCGGTTTTTTTTAATAGATAGACTGATTCTTAAGGAAGGTTTATATGTATAATATATTCCACGCGGGCGAAGCCGCGGGCGGGTCGCTAGTTTAAAGTAAAATATGGTTATGTCTCCTGCCAAGTGAATGATTGTTTAGCGTTTGTGACAGGTTGTACCTACAAAAGATTTGCGTACGTTAGGCCAGGTTGTTTACGAGTAAGTTAAACATGACTGTTTGCGAATTTTAACATATTCATTATTATACACCATATATGTATATATTTTTATCAGAATCGCGCAAATCGACTGGCTGGAATTGTTACCTTCACAAAAAGACGCTACATTTCATCTCATTGTTGTCCTTTGACGGGAAAAGATATAAAACACAATAAGAAAATAACAGTCAGATGCCTAAAAGGGGGGAAATGAAGGTGGTATAAGGAGGATACACCCCGGGGAATTAAGAAAACGTTACATTTCGTGTAACATGATAATATTTGTGCAATCCCCGTCATAATGTAGACACGGGTTAAGTAACAAATACTGACATTTGTGTTTTTCATTTCTGACATAATGGGGTTAGATATTGTCATGGAACGATATCGAGTTTCATGAATTGTATGTTTTCTGTTTCGTTCGGAAAATGAATTCACCAATTATACAAAACTCGTTTGAACACAATAAACATTTTTGTACGTACTTTCCTACGTAAACATCGCTCCTTAGAAGTTTTTTTGCCATCTGATTTGAAGTAGGTAACTGCCTAATCAGATCATTCTATTTTCTTACCATACAAAAAGCACTGTTTCTCACAATAACTGGTTATCGCTTTAGATTACGGCAAATAGCTTTGGACGGGGGAATGTCATACGCAATTGCAGGAAGTTGCAATCAAGCGAATTGATGTTACTGCTCATTTCTCTATTTAATAACTAATTATCGCTTACCATTGAATTTTATTTATAGATAGTATTCTTTGTTATTCTTGCTAATGTTATAAATGAAAAAGTTTTTATTTTTGTTTTTGTTCTGTGTTTACAGTACCTACTGATCGACGTAAAATTAGATACAGGGATGTTTGGAGACGGATATTGCCCAGGGAATAGCGATCAATGATTTCTAAGCAGACGGAGCCACGGGCAAAATATAGTATCTTATAAAAACGAATTATAGTATATATATATGTTAATAACAAATAATACTGACTAAAATTATTCAGACAAATATATTAGCCATACAAAGACCAAAGTGGGAGATGACTTTCCAATTCCAACGTTCGTTATTTCGAAAATTGTCGTAACATGCGCATGCGCATTATTTAACTATAATTTCTCCAACGCACTATTCAATGAAACAGTGTTATCCTTGATAATATCCACCTTCCTGGTGAGCCGCGTCGACGCTTGGAGTCATTCAGCTGTCAGGACAACACCGGCGCGATAATGAAATTTGATGGAAATAAGCAAAACCAGGCGCTCGTTGGCCGAAATGGCGATAGCGGCCGTGATGTGGGAACACACCGCGTGATAGAAACTAGGAGCAAAGCAGGCATTACTTTTGCCGAGAGCTGCGTAGACACCAAGATATAATATTCTTGGACAGGGCATGCGTTTTTGAAACTGCTACCTGATTAAGATCAAACACCAATACTCATTACTCATAATAACGATATCCATAATAATATTTGTTGTTTGTTAACAGCTATCAATACGATAACAAGTCAAAGACGATATGCTTTTTACCACCTAGAATCTACCTGTACCCTTACCATGAGTTACAATCACCGTACTCGCTAGCGAGTCGAATGCTCTGTCCCTCGCACTCGTTAAGAATATTTGCGAGATCTGCGAGGGACAGAGCTTCGACTCGCTAGCGAATACGTTATTTGTAACTCATGGTAAGGGTACAGGTATAGGTAGTTAGACTACAGTCAACGGCAGTAATATATATTCTCTAACATAGGGCTCAAATTACTCAGTCGTGTCTGAGATTGCTAGAGGCCAAATAGTGTGTTCTATTTTTGAGCCCGTGACTGTACATAGGCGTAGTTACAGGGTAAACAGTGCAAGAACTACTTAATAAAAGAAATTGATTTTCATGTTAATAAGCGTAACATTTCTAGTTGAAAAAGAATCTAATTTCCCTTTTAATTGAACTCCACGACAGAGTGCCCGAGACTCATTCGAGCAAAGCGTGTGAGAAAATTAAACAGTCACATCATAGCTTTCCATTTCACTTGTCTTTATGTCGCTCGCGTTTCGTGAGGCGACGCGCGGTTAGCTATCCATCCAGTTAAGTAAATGTTTACGCTTATATTTGAATTTAACGTTATGCACAGCGTTTGAAATTCGAATGTTCAAAATGGTGCCCACTTTAAGTTGACTGTTAGGATGATGCTAATATTTGCAAGGTTATTTTCTTAAAACCGTCATTGCCGTTTCAGGCTAAGGCCAAGATTTGAAAGTCTATGTTTTTTAGTAATGTTACAACATAGTAGTTAATCTAAGCATAGCTACGTGCTATATCTGACCATGAAGACCTTCATAAACCTTTATTTAAAGTTAGCAACTTATAAACGAGAAATTGGTATCAATATCCATTCATATCGGTGGCTACCACACAGCAAAAGAAATCAATTAAACAGATTACACAATTAAATAAACGAGAGCGTTATTTGCAAAACCTATTTGTTTGTGATAAGACTACACAAAAGCTAAAGTAAACGGACGATCTAGCAGACAAATAATATATAGGAACAGACGAGCAACGAGGAATTTCTCAATCTCTGTGGGCAATAAACAACTAAGAACACGGTACCTATTCAAAGTGAAGAAGAAGTCCCTTCTCTTTATTTCCCGCGTTATTTTAACTTATTTTCATTTTCAGTAGGTGCAGTAAAGGAAAATAATTCCTTGACCACTTTGGACTATATCATAGTAACGTAATCAATCAAAACGTAAGAGACATTTTATGATTTTATTGACAGTGTCACGTTGACATATGTAGTCCAAACTGGTCAAGGAATTATTTTCCTTTACTGTACTGTACTCAGTAGCTATAGTGGCAATTTTTACGGTGCGTTTTAAAGGCTCAGTGGGAATGTCTGAGTTACTTTAATTACTGTGCACTTGATCCTTATCTACATGTACAGGATCGATTCGGCGGGCATCTACGCCTACGCTTTGCCTTACTCTGTATTCTACACACAGATAACCTAAAATCGTAGCTCTTCGAAATTTAGCATTTTATACAAAATAGTGGACGAGACGGCTCACTTAAGTTTAACAAAATCACTTTTTTTTTGACAACTTTTTCATTTTCAATTAGTTATGGTCAAAAGGTTAACCTAACCTAACTTTTTAAATAAGTTCATGTACAGTCAAGGTTAAAAATATCCGCACAAAGTTGCAAAAACATGTGCTTATAGACCTCATTGCCATAGTAACTGGCCGTGCCTGCCGACGTAATCATATTACCGTATCAGAAACCGCGAGCTCAGCGCCTGTTGACGTACCAACCCACGGTCTTCATCCAATTAGCATGCATCCTTTCAGTCCACATTGTTTACATTGCATGTTCAGAACTAAAAGGGCCCAACTCTGTATGCATTCACATGCACATGACACATTTCAGTTTTACAATCTGGTATCTAGGAGACCATTAGTTGTAAGTAAATGTATTTGCTTGAGCGGTTTTGTCATTTTTGAATTTTCTTTTAGTGTTTTTGCGAAGAAAATTCGTTTGCTAGTCCAATGACTGCATTCTGGTTTATTTTGTGGAGTTAAGCAAATGAGATTATTTCTATGTTCTAAAGATTGCAGTGCGTTGAGAGGTTTTAGAACGAGGATTGGATGGACTTTGGCAAAACGGATTTAAGTATAACAATGTTAACATACTCCGAATGGACATCGTTTTTAATCATTTGGTTGTACAATTCACTTAAAAAATATTTCAAATATCCAAATATTTTATCTTCTCGATTTTTTTAAATTTACACGCAAAATTGTTTTAATTAAGCGTGTTAAAAAGTTTGGTCTTCCCCTATTAAACCATTATTAAACAATGTATTTTACAGCCAATATAAATTGAGTTTCCAGACGCAGTGCGGGACCGCTGTTATGAATAATTTAAACTTTAATTAATACAAAAGTTTACGAAATATGCGAACAATTTAAAAACGATAACAGCAAAATATTAATCTACTCTAGTCTATGTTTTAACTTCGTACGTAACTGAAGCAAAATAAAATGGTTCTGTTACTCGTATTCATGACTGCGATTTTGGTTAAAAGTAAAACCGAACGATGCTGCAGGCCAAAGTATGTATGTCTGATAGATTTAGCCTAATTGATAGTTACCAAGGGTACGAAGCTATAGCGGTGCAAAGTTTCTTTCCCAGAATGGGCAAATATTTGTGTGATGAGCGCGTGTATTTGTTCCTGAGTCTTGGATATTGTTTATGTATTGCGCTATCTATAAATAATAATAAAAAAATAAAATAAAAAAAATGTAAATTTATGTCAGATTGTCCCGTGATAGTCATTTAATATTTTATACAGGGTGCCTCTGACCTTGGGGCTTTAAATGCATAGATCATTCCTACTCCTGAAACTAAACTTCTTTTGTTCTGTAAGTTGTTAAAAATATGTTCAGTTTAAATTTATTTTTTATCATACAAGTTAAATATAATTTTCAATGTACGCGATCCAATTCTCCATTTTCCTTTAGCCCTCGTACCAAGGTAATGTCGCCCCCGTACCATGAGATAGTGATTACATGGCCAGTATGTAATACATTGATTTTACAATTAGACTTTAACATCAATTAGTTATCTAAATTTAAGTTATTTTTTCATGTTGCAGAACAAAAGTAGTTCAGTTTAGAGAGTAGAATCGATCGTTGAATTTAAAGCCCCAAGGTCAGAGACACCCTGTATATGCACATACTCTATGATTCTCATACTTTTGGATTACTGCTTTTTGGATGAAAGTATGTCAGCTCTTGGCAAACATAAAGTAATCAAAGCTGGTCCTTCTCTTAATACTGTATTGCAAAATTTAAAGAAGCCGAATTTAGTAGTAGGTATATGCAAATAAAGCTCCTTACTTGCCAACGAGATCTCCGTATCGCTTCGAGCTCGAGAGTTATTTGTGTGGAAGCTTACATTTAAGTGTATCCCGATCATAGGTGCTTTTATCACCGAGCGTAAAACGGATTTTGCTCGGTCAGAATTTTAATAACAAATACGAGATGCAACTTGAAACGTGCCACACGACACTTGAGCTCATGTCGGAATGTAAAAATATATTTTATATTCAAGTATCCGCACAATTGCTTATTTATAGTGACGATGAAATTGCATACGAGTGTTATTTATTTACTGCATACGAAAGTGTACACTAAGGAGCCGCAAACATGAACAAATCTGGGAGAATCCGACTCGGTAAAAACATATTGTCTTTGACTATTTATCGTAGCTTTTGGGCCTGTACACATAACTGCGAATTCGCATCGCATCGCAAATATTTGCGGAATTTCCGTATAAATCCGTATAATCGCGGCGTCGCATCGCATCGCATCGCAGTTATGTGTACAGGCCCTTTAACTTGGCCGCCGTTACTTTCAACTAAATAAGAGCCTCTCTACGCATATTGACCAATACGCATTACGATCATTTCAAATTTAAGTTATTACTACGTAAATTGACCAATACGCTTTATGACCATTGCCCTCCTTCCCCACTACTGACCAGTGATTTCTATTCCTATATTCAAATTTAATGGAGTCGACGGAGACCCGCTATCGCCGAGCTCCTTTTTCTGTTGGGGTTTGCTGAACATTTAACATAAGTCCCCATAACCTAATTCACCTCATATTTGCGTTTGGTCATTTTGCGTATTATTTAACACTAGCGACCCGCCCGCGGCTTCGCCCGCGTGGAATGTATTATACATATAAACCTTCCTTAAGAATCACTCTATCTATTAAAAAAAACCGCATCAAAATCCGTTGCGTAGTTTTAAAGATTTAAGCATACATAGGGACAGACAGCGCAAGCGACTTTGTTTTATACTATGTAGTGATAGGTCATTTTGCGACTGCTCGCTCGTGTTCGCATTATACGTATAGGGCAATTTGCAAAGTGATTTATATTGGTCAATATGAGACCCCGTATGTGGTATGTTGCCCGTGTGGTTGCCGGGTTAGAATAGTGCCACTCCATGTCTTCCCGTGGATGTCGTAAGAGGCGATTAAGGGAATAAAGGCTTGTAGTACTGTTAGGCGATAGGCTTGCAACCTGTCACTAATACGCTGGTAAACATCTTAGCCTATTTGTGCAAAATGTGGTTACAGAATTATCAACAAGTTTTTAGAGTTGTAGGTAATTCTGTAGCTCTGCCTACCCCTCCCCGGGAACGAAGGCGTGAGTTTATGTATGTATGTATGTAATATGAGACTAGACCAATAAGAGTTATCGTAACGTTGATAATACAATCACATGTTAATAGCGATATTGTTTTACCGAGTAGAATAGAGCCTCTGAGGTTTCAGCGGTGACAATTCTTTATTGTCTCAGCTGGTCTTTATGCTTAGCTAAGAATCACCAAACATAAGCTGAGCGAAATCGCATCGAAGTTGGTGCACCCGTTCAGGCCTTTTTTCGCATCGGGAAAATAATTTTACGCATACCATGACACACATATCCGATCCGACAAAGGCTTCACACACATAACGTCAACACTTACACGCAGAATGAACTAAAATTTACTTGTCTGAAATAACTCCAACGCGCAAAAACTTAATTATTTCTGTGTATTGTGACAAATTAAACGACTGCAGCGGAACAATGAGCCATGTCTTAATTAACAGAGTTGGTATTCACGGCGCGACGCCATCGCGCTTGTTTTTCAATTATTTATGCATTAATAAATAAATTGAGGATAAGTTGCGTTCCGTTTCTAGTTCAGCTGAATGTATAAAGCTGTTTAAAAAAAAAGTTACTTACAAAACTCTGTGACTGAGAATGACCATAACAAATTATTTTTGATCTTTGCAGCCGATGTACGTAATAAGTAAAACAGCTAAACTGATTTGATTGAAATTCAATATAATCTTTGTAGTATACAATAGACTCAAAGTCAAAATAAATTATATCGTCATAAGCTTTTAACGATGGATCAAATCTCAGTTGGAAATAAATATACTGTTTACATGTATGTTTCATAAATCATGCATGTATTTTTAATTAAGGAAACTGTCTATTGAATATCTAGCCATCAAACGACCCTCAATGACAGGAACGCTAGCACCTAACCTAACCTAACCCTAATAGCACCCATTGCAGGCTAGCGGTGCCGTTTAGCACCCTATATCGTGGTCAGAATTTGTGCTTTACTGTTTATTGTTCTATACATTAAAATTCAAAATAAATTTTAGTTCTCAAACAGTTCAGCCTTTTATGGGTTAAAACATAAACCACTATTGGACATGAGATTAACACCGTAATATGCGCTGAAAGGTGCACCAGTGCTATGCAGCGCCCAGGGGTGCGATTCGTTCGGAGCGATGGCGGACCGAGCCGAGCCCAACCGACGGGATACGAACACACGTTGAGTTATTAGCTCTTGGGATTCGTACGTGTTTTAATCGCATCGCCATTAAAAGGAAAATCTTCAGTTGAGTTGAAGGTAAACAGGAAAATAGCAGTTTTTAATTTTAAATTTTTTTGGAACCCGTTAAAATGGGGTGTAAAAAGTGCTTCGAAGTATTCACTGGGAGCCCGTGAGGTTATTGCAGGGACCGACTACCCTACAGAGCAGTTTAAACTTGTAGAAAATGGGTCATTGGCTACGATTACTATAAGGCCACTACATAACAATAAGGAGCGTCCTCATAGAGAGCATTCGCGTGTAATGAGTATTCGCCACGATCATCGAGTGGTGTTAAAGCTTTGTAGGTCAAGGTACTAAAGTTGATCACTTATGTATCTTAATTAACCCTAAATCTTAGAGTTCGCTCTCACAAATTCTTCTACGCCACTACACAGAAGGAGTTATATAATAAATTAACAGGCCAAATGTACCCTCAGACCTCCGGCCTTCTGAATATTTCATTGGGGCCCTTTCTTGCGCGTCAGACTGATACCCTTATGCTCTGTATCAAATTTGCCTATTGAGTTATGCTCCCTTTGTGCCCTAATACTGGTGAATTGAGGTGTTCGTATGGGTGAATACCTTGGGCTTCATGGGTGATTTCTTAATGCGGATACAGGTAATTTAGGTACGTTAAGAAGTGTTATCGATCGGTCATAAGCGACGCAGTTAAGCATAAAAGCGAGGTTTAAATACATAAGGTATATCTAGGTATGAAAAGAAAATTGTTTTTTTTGTTTGTAATTTAATTGAGAGAACTGTTTAATCACCAAACACATGACTATAATCTTAACCCCTTTGTTGAAATCAAAACGCCATATTTAAAAGAAATGAATGAATATATTGAGCTTTGCCACCAATTAGAACACCTCAAAGTTTATTATGTATGTTTCACTGTCACGTATTTGTCGCTATCGGCACATGGCATCATGGAGCGCCATGTCACTCAATATCGCTAGGCAGGTAATTGTCGCAGTTAGTACTGGGATCGAGAACAGCCGAGGCATCGCACGCATGCCCTGTCTACGTGTGTTGCTCACCACTAGGGTTGGTACATCAGAAAAAAAAAACTAAAATTTTACGTAAGTATTGCATGCCACTGAATTTTACTTGGTTTTTCTTCTGAAGAGTTATGGTTTTCAAGATGCTGATGACAGAGACAAAATGTACAGTCTGTACAGAACCTAAGCAAGTAAAGGGATTTCTGAAGACGAAAAATTCAATTAACTGGGACTTGTCTTAGAAAAATAATGTTATGTTGCGATATTCGGTAAATGTGTAAAATCAAGTACAGTCAAGAGCATTGATATTTATACAGCCATTGCGTCAAATATATGTAAACACGGACCAGCCAGTGGCAAAAAGGTGTATAGATATTTTGGACGGCTTTGGAACGTATAAATATTTATGCCCTGGACTGTATCTAGCGGAGCGCGCTTTTGTAGATTCAAACTTAGAAACATGTAACGTTCGTTCTTGACGGGTAGTTCTTTTGATTCGCTTTGTATGATAAAGTTAATAAAGATAATTAAAGTGTATTATTGGTGATACCCTATCACAGACAGCCCTGCGTGCTGCCAGTATCGTTTAACTGGGGAGGTGCGAAGTCGGCATAACAGCTGCATTGTTATCGCCTCGATGTGACACACACACACCGGGTTATTTCATGCCTACACTCATAAACCCGATAGGTGATACAAAATTTGCATATTATAATGTGTATGTATATCCTTTACTATGTTACAAAGAGGCCAAGGGCGATGTGTGTTCAATATTTTTGTTTAAATACTTAGTAAGTAGAAAACATAAACTTATAAAGATATTAGTTTATAAGTTTTTTTCTTAAAATTATAAACATTACAAACCAACAATAACTCCATCATAAATAATTCCTTTTAAAGTCATCTAAGGTCGTTTTAAAAATCACATAGCTAACGGTTATCACAAACACATACAAACGGTACGGTTTGTATACAAACGGTATACAAACTCTGCGTAATATTTCATCAATTTGTTGCACAGACCCTATTAATATACGTCATACGGAAAACGCCCTACTTTCCCGCTTAGTTCCCCCAAAGATTAAAAATCATTATTCTAATGACAAATCTCTAAGAATCCAATTCCAGTAAGTACCATTACGAAGAGAATTCTAACTTAATTGAGACAAATCAACGAAAATGGAAAGACGAAAAGTTCTGACGATTTCAGAGTTACAATTTATTTCCCATCTTTTTTAATTTAAGAATAACTTGGTTAATATAAGAGATATTTGGGTGAATCAACTTCTAAGGTACTCCCCATTTTTCGACATGTTTCACAAATTATATGTTTTTAGAAATACTATATATTTGCCAACGACGTAGCTTACACGCTTATTAAATCAGACAATTAGGCTAGCATTTGAAATGATTTGATTTAAAAATAGTACAGTTTGAAATAATAATATAGTTGGTAACGCAGCGGACGATGTTGTCCCTAGGTTTTGTATGGAAAATGTGCATTTTCCCCTGAGTTACCAGGTTTTTTCTAAGATAAATAATATGTGAGGTGTTTAACGTGTAAGGTCTGTAAATTTAGTGGTCTGATATTAATATTCATATATTATTATTAATGATAAGTCACCAGGAAAGTTTTGATACCGCAAAAGAAAAGGAGTACCTTAAAAGTTGATTCACCCATTTACCAAGTTGTTCTCGTATTGGATGAGGTTTAGATATTAAGCTCTTTGTTGATAATTGTACGTTTCCAGTTGCTGCAGTCCTAATTACAACGCATGTATTTGAACTGAATATTATTTACTTATAATAATAAAATAATAAATATGTACTCATATTTTCGAAAATGTTTATTGTTTTAATAATTTCAAAGTGAATTACGGGGGCTTAATTCTACTCGGTAAAACCATATTGCCTTTGACATGTGATCATTGTTTTTAACTCGGCCGACATTATTATCAAGTAAATAAGAGCTATACGTTAATCGTAATCGTAATATTGTTTAAAAATGACGAAGAAAAAGACTAATGAGACTTTACTTAAGTAGGTAGATCCAGAAAAGATCAAATTTAGAAGAACGTGCATGTTGTGAAAGAACTGCCAAAGAGAAGAGACGATTGAAAGTTTCGCAAACGAAAGCACGAATCTTAAATAATAATAATGGCCCTCGAAGATAGCATTTGTATTTGAACCTGAATGACCCATTGACCTACATTCAGGCCTGCGATATTGTAAACCACTGCAGGTAACCAACAACACTACATATGTATATCTATGTAAGCGCGGTTAAGACTAAGCACGACCGCGTATACACAAATATACGTGTATAACCTACAAACGCTAGTAATATGTGTAAACACGGAGACTCAGAAATTGCCTTCATTTGTACCTATTGTTAAAAATACATCAGCACAAATGAACGACCTTACCGATGATAATAATAGAGGTAAATAGGCTTGAATACGTAAAAACTCGACATGATTTGATTTTAATCCAAACTTACAGGGAGGTTCCAAAACAACCAATCAGTAAGTGGTCCTGGAAAAGACGCATTCTACCGTTACCGCTACGTTATCGAAAATATATAGGGCGTCATAAGGTGCCGGGCGGTCAATATTAAGCTTTCGAAAATCGCTTACGTTACGGTGTCGAATGCCTTAGATAGGTAAACTTCTTTATAATAAATCAATTGCATACAGTTCCAATTTACTCGTATAGTTAGAAGCAAATAGTTCATAAGATTTTTCTTGTCATGCTCCATTTTAAGCGCAAGATAGTGCATTCTATTCAACAGTACATACATGCGTTTTTTATACTTTAGAACTAATTTTACTATGGTAAACGTAAACTAACGGCTCTGGTGCCTCATCGGTAACAAACACAATAGCAGTGTAGGTACTCGAGGTGCGACATTCCTGACACACTGACATGCCAACGGTGGGCGAGCGCAAGCTGCCAGCCATGTGTAGGTACTTGTAGGTACTAAATAAACGCCAGCGAATAGTCCTAAAGGTAATCTGTCTTCAAGGAATTCTGTTATTACGAAATGTTTTGACAGCGCATCAATAATAAGCGCGTTTATTGTTTAGTTAACGGCTTTTGTTACCATTAATGCTTTACGGCAGTCATAATAACAAATATTTAAGTATCTGGCAATCATAGTTTGAGTATTTTTTTACATTATGAATATGCGACATTATCGCAAAAAAGAATTTATTATTACAACCATCGACTCTACAGAAACATATTTCAGCTTTCCATGTCATAACTTCATAAGTATAATGTATTTATTGACTTATGTAAGTTTACAAAAAAAAACACAAGGGTAAAAAGTCTTTCATAACTAACGATGTCCCAATATAAGATATAGGTACTATATACCTATATATGTAGATGTGTAGATGCGATTCGTACCTACCGCTGTAAAATTTGCGAAATATACATTTTTGGCCAAAGTAAGAGAAATGAAACTTACCCTATTTATACGTTTTAAAGGTATTGAACTCAAGATAACTCAACTTAAAAAGCAAAATTAGGTAAACATTTTTTCTACGGTTGCATAACCGTTTAGCAACAGTGGCGAAGAAGGTCAAGGATGGCGTTGACAATAACCATTGTGGGAGCCGCCAAGCTATTCGCATAAACCATCACTTTTCACGTAATAACTCGATGTTTACCTGATGTAGGCAAGCAAGTATAAATTCAAAAAAAAAATTTATTAAAATATTTTTTGAATTTATACTGAGTGGAAGGAAGGAAAATACAATACCATATAAGTTACATATAATCGAGTTTTAATGGTTAGAAACGTATTAATAAATAATTGTTATTTTTTATTTTTATTTAAATGGTAAGGTATAAAGATTGTTTTTTTATTAAGGTTCAGCCACTGACCCTAGGGTTGAAACGATACATTTTTGCATTAAATTTTAACAAGCTTTTACTCGAAAACGGTTAAAGGTATTAGTAGGTTCTCGGAGAAAAATAAAGAACTTAAGGTACATAATATACCATCTTCGAGTTGGGCCGTCGTCCCTTTCCACTATAAGAAAATGTATATTTTTTTGTGCGGAAAAGCGTGACCGTAATATAATTATTTTTCTGTTTTCAGCTTGTACTATTTACAATAAAGTTAGTATAATGGCAAATGTTTTATTCGTATCTTTACTTTATTATCCTTTGTACAAAAATAATACAAGGGCGACATAGGATTGATGCCTGTTCTGACCAACTTTTAGCAACGAATTGTTAACTGATGCTTGGTGAAAACGGTTATAGATCAAACAAACTTTGGTATGGATGAACTGTGACAAAATATTTGGATTTGTTTCGTTAGTAGGTACGTATTATACTAACCTTAGTCTGTATCGAAAAAAAAGTACATGTATGCCAACGACAGCTAACTTGTCATAAACAAACAAACTTAGGCCCTTCTTTGAAAATCGAAGGTCGACGTTACGTTCGCAACATCCCTTTCTCTCGATTTAGTTTCGAATGACGAGTGACAGGGATGGAGATAAAGTAACTTTGAACTTAGAGTTTCAAAGTAGGCCTTCTGAGCTTGTGATTTGGAGCCCTGATGCTGTCAATGACACATCTGTCACTCTTTTTCCAATACGTGACGGACTAAGGTCCGTCGTAATCCGTCCCAAATTTAATAAACCGTTTTTTTTTTAAATCCGATATTGTTTTCATTTAATGAGGATGCTTATTACCTATCAATGAAAACATATCCAACCATTTTGGCTACGTTCATGCATACCCAATAAGGGCCACGAAGTGACGTAGGTCATTCGACGTTCTCGCGTCAAAGCCAAAAGCGCAGGCAGCGTGTTCAAATCGACGGACGATTAAAGAGAATACACGAGAATAAGGTCTCACTCGACATTAGGGTTGACACGCGAAGGTCGGTTACAAAAAACAACACTAAATATTGTATAAAGGAGCACTACAAAGTTATTAAATAAAATTCAAATCGTGACTTTATACGTTATTAATAGCACGCCACATAAACGTATTTTCCTTTGATTGTAGAAGTACAAAATCAATAGGCACTGCAACGTTTCCAAAGATAATTAATGTTAGATTTCACGATTTTTTTTATTTTTAGGACCAAATGTTTATAAGAGAGATTTTATACTGAACCATAATCCTATAGGATTTCTGTGTGGTTGCCGGGTTAGAATAGTGCCACTCCATGTCTTCCCGTGGATGACGTAAGAGGCGACTAAGGGAATAAGGGCTTGTAGTACTGTTAGGCGATGGGCTTGCAACCTGTCACTAATGCGCTGTGAAACACCTTAGCCTAATTATGCAAAATGTGGTTACAGAATTATCAACAATGTTTTAGAGTTGCTGGTAATTCCGTAGCTCTGCCTACCCCACTTTGGGAATGAAGGCGTGAGTTTATGTATGTATGTATGTATAATCCTATAGAATAGTAGAATACAATAGCGACCGTTTATTTTATGTTTTTTTAGCAGGTTCGATTCCCGTGTGAGACAAGCGCATTTCAGTATGTCTTTGAATGCAGTTATGTTTCTTTTAAAAGTAAAATAATGGTTCCTTTGAAGAAAATTACATAACTTAAGGATTTAATACAGTTCCCCTCCAGGGCCAATAATTTTTTTCCACCCTGTACATGTACAAAAGAAAAATGTTTTCCCGTAACTTCATCGTTTATCAAAGTTTTCATCTTTGGTCAAAAATAAACTTTTCCTCGAAAGTCTTTTACTAGCCTTCGCTGACTAGCCCACACTACTAATTTTCTTACAAGTAGGTACTAACCAACTGAGTGTACATAAATCAAATCTCTATGGACGATTTATTATGACGACAGTCAAGTGGCAACACTGGCAACCCTAGAGTATTTCCGCTGGCGCGCGTCAAATATCGTGATGCACGGTGCACCGCCACCACGCACGTGATCCCTTCCCCCTTTCCTGCTAATTCAACAGGCCGGGACATGTCACAACCGATTTAGTATCTACAACTTTTATTTTCTATTCCATTTAACCATAAAGTTAATAAAGTACCTAATAGCCAGCCATGTTAATCGAAGATATCTAACTACTTAACAAACTGCAATAATCGCTTATAGGCGAAGGTTAACACAGTAAAATACGAATATTGAAGTTAACAGTAAGCCTAGTTGGTAGTGACCCTAACTACGAAGCTAGCGGTCCTGGGTTCAAATCCCGGTAAGGGCAGATATTTGTGTGATGAGCGCGATTATTTGTTCCTGAGTCATGGATGTTTACTATGTATTTAAGTATATATTTCTCTATATAAGTGTTTATATCGTTGTCTAAGTATTTATATAATAAAGTATTTAATTATATAATAAGTATTTATACCTATAGTACAAGCCTAGACATTAATTTGGGACTTGGTCAATTGGTGTGACATTGTCCCCTGATATTTATTATTATTATTATTTATTTATTTACTCTTTCACGAAAAAACAACATTGCGCTCTGCCGAGTGTCGTTTTCTTGTGATCAAATGCGACACTAAAGTGGCCCTTACAACAAATAAAGTTGTACAGAATGTGCCAATTACTTATTTAGTTGCGTTTAATAGTGGTTGTTTCACGGGTCTCATGTTGCAATGTATTTTTTTTTTGTAACTTTATGTACTTTTTGGACTAGTATATATATTCGCGTTATTTGTAAATTTTGTAATGTAATGGTAGAGTGGCTGTCAAATATTGGGCAAGCAATGAACGTATACTCAATGGTTGTTGTATTTATATACTTCGCACAGATTTTTTGACACGTATGATAACTAAGCATTTATCGCTATTTCAATGACATAAAACACTCCAGGATGCTAGTAGCCATAAGATTTATTTTCTGCATGTGTGAAGAAAAATAGGAAATAGCTTATGTAATAGTGTCACGAACAGTCAAATTGAATGTGCGCATGAGTCATTCTTCCGCCGACCCCAAATATGAGTATGCCGTAATTGTATGTCATGCACGAGTCACATAATTTCGCACTCAGTTGCACCTATTCTTTCCTTTGTCTTTACCCTGGACGGAAATCATACTTAATGCAGAAGAAATAATACAAAGCTGAAGTTCAAAAAACCACAAGATCATCTAACCTAACTGTAGCTAATTTAACTAAAATAGCTTTGTGAATGTGACCCATTTTGTCGCATTATAATTAATTTCACAAGATATCCAGTTCGATTTTACAGAAATCACTGACATTATTAAAGTGTGATCTACCGTTTAATTTAGCTGGTTGTGGTTTCGAAGTGAGCCTCGTCGCTGCTCGGCCCGCTTTAGGAATAGGTAATGCCAACGCAGTGGTAATTTCGCCTCCGAAACTGGTCATTTTAGCCACATCGATGTAACATTATCCGCGCGCTGGTAATTCAATCAGATTTGGAGCTATTGAGGTGATATGTTGGTATTAACCTTTTGATGGCCATGGGATTCTATTGAATTGAGGGTTTTATCTAAGTCAGGGCCCGTGTGGTCGCCTTTATCGCGTTGGATAAAGCATCTGTCACTCTCGCACTTACGTACTGGTTAGAAAGTGACAGATGTTTTATATACATCGATAAACACGACAGTAATAGACCTCAGGTTTATATTGCGCCTAGATAACTTTGTATTACTTATCATGCCCATTCATGGTAGCAAAATAGATACTTTTTAAGTAGCCTAATGCGTAGTATTTGGCCTTTAAGAAATTATGAGTAATGGAAATTAGGTTTCACAAGTATTTCGGGCCTTTAACACATACGAACCAAACGAAATAATGATAGTAGCACTAGTTCCCTGTGTGAAAGCGTTCAAGACTGATTCATTATATAACCAGCTCAATATTCAAAGCATTGTTGAACTGTGCTTCATAAACAGCATCTTGCATGTGGGAGAGTACAAAGATATGTAAAATAAGGTGAATAAGTGCATACATACATATAATAAGCGCATATATACGTATATGTATAATATGTATATCTTAATTTATAACGTTCTCTTATATCCTTGTACTTTTCAGTGCAGAGACGATCATAACTTAAACGTTACGTCCATATATTTAGTAGAATGCTATGACGTTAATATACTCTTCAGAACGAACAACACTTTAATTACGTTTGTATAATGTGCTATTCCTCAATTTCTGGTTTCATTGGTACTAATAACTAACCGGTTGTAGCTTTAAAAGGTACAACGTCAGATACATACAACGTAAAATACTAAAATGCCGTAAATCTTCTCACATTTCCGTTACAACTGTGAAAACGTAAAACTTCATGAATGGCCAGCTATTGTTTTTCATCGTCTGCCAACTTTTTTTTACCGGGCTAGGTGTGGGTGTAACTAATTCGGTCGTTTGCGGACGCGCGGAGTCAGCGTGGATGCTTGTTAATTGAGCCAATTTAACCAAGTGTCGGATGCAAAATAGGTTTACCGAGCACCTATACGATAGAGCCTAGAGGAGACGGTCCCGCCAACCACTCACTGCGGTAGATTTAATTGAAATAAAGCTGGCATTCACTGATAAACTCTTAACTAAAAAAAGGGCTTTGATAATGCCCCGTCAAACGTTTCTAATGATAAATCAAGCGAGTGTTTAACAAAAGTAACCATAATAATAATAAAATATTTGAAAATAACTTGCTTAGTCTAAAGCTTGTTTTTCGCATAGGTTCAATGTGTTAGTTTTAAATTTCGATAGTAAAACTTACAAATGCTATGATTACGTTAGTAAAAAATAATCATAAATACCTTAACTCGCACTTACCCTCGAGTTATAGACCAGTTGAAACATAAACTTTAACTATTTGCTTTATCTTAAATACCTTCGCTCCAACATGTTATTTCAATCACAACTTTGTCGACCCTCGACTCCGTCGCAGACAGTAACAACCATAGAATACCAAAGACAATGTATTTTTTCAAGACAAATCGAAAGCTCCCACACGCGGGGTCGCGCCGGACGAGGCGCACGCGCAGGGAATTTTAAACAAACGGTGAGGATCAATAACCCGCGATAGGCATCCGTGTCGAGTGGTGACACGTACCTTCCAGCCCGTTATTTAAATACACTAATGGTGCACTTATAGTATGTGGTATATGGTTAAGTAGGTTGCCACAAAAAGGCCAAAGTTCTACTCGTAGTGTCAAACTTTTAAGCGTTTAACCTTTGGTATGCTGAAGCATTGATCAGTGCCTAGTTTTCATTTAAAAAATCTATGGAATCATAATCTGAAGAGATTAGAACTGGGTCCTTTTTTACCTTCCAAGAGATCAAAGGTTAAGTCGTTGTTTCGAATAAGTTAAAAGTTACAGACAAAACACGAATATTTATGAGATCAAAATGAAAATTTGTTGTTTAATTAAATAATTTGGTTTGATTGCGATTGACCTCAA
The DNA here is from genome assembly GCA_927399475.2 of Acleris emargana. Taxonomy (NCBI): domain Eukaryota; kingdom Metazoa; phylum Arthropoda; class Insecta; order Lepidoptera; family Tortricidae; genus Acleris; species Acleris emargana. Next base: position 12,109,445 of record OV656841.1, on the reverse strand, counting down.
ACTTGCTTTGTTCTGAATTGGTTAGAACCACCGTAGTATATTTTTTATTATTTTCGCCTTGTTTTTATAACAACATATATTTAACACAAGGTTAATTAATAAGAATCACTACGAGTTTAAGGTTCTAGTTCAGCTGGATCACGTGACACTCAGCGGTTGCGTGGTAGAACAACAAAGTTGCTCTATAATATCTGCGTGCCTCGTACAATTGGTTCGTACGTCAAACCTTTTATCTATAGGAAGTTATAAAACTGTTCCATAAGGTGCTCACTGACAGGCAACGCTCAACCTAGAGTACAGAATGTAACAGTTGCTTGGAACAAATAGAGTATAAGTAAGTGTACTAAGAAACTGTATATTTAGAAACTAGCTTATTTCCCAGGACTCAGTCCTGTTCCCTCGGGAGCTGACCAAGTACTCTCTCCGTCTCTGGGCTACAAACTATAGCTGTGAATGGTTCAGGCGTTAAACCAAGCAAAAAACATTCAAAAACCCTTTAACATTTTTATTTTCAAGTAAGATTAGTGAGGATACAAGTATACAACACTCACAGAAAGAAATATGGGGATAGCGCCTACGCGTGCGAAGTCACGGTGACCACCACTCCTCTCCCGGCCCCCAAAAAGGGTAGATGGTAATTAACGATAAATCAATCTATTTTTTTATTGTTACGATATATTCATGTTTGCGAAAACTTAATAAAAATTGCTTTGAAAATATAACACCAAATTGCTCGATGGCGGGATGTTAACGCGGCACAATTCCAACAGAGCTTGCATTTTACAAAATAAACTGGACTGGAAGCATATCTGTCTGGAACTGGGAAAGGCAATGAAACGCTTTTTGATATAACGTAAAATATTTAATTAGCTTCGTTTGAACCTGTCAACTACATAGACGACCGTTCGAATATGGCGTTCCCGCTTTTCCCATGTTACGTTCGTTTGCGCAAAAGCAAAGGGGATGCGAATATATTTTTATTAGTCTTATTTTAAAAAAACCGTGTTAATCTTTGAATAAGTAAAATAGTTTTAAATGTTAGGTAAGTGTTAAGGATAGTGGACGAGGAAACCAATGAAAGTAGGCTTAAAAACAAAGAAGGAAAGCCGCCTTTTAAATTGGTTATCATTTTGTAAAATATACCAAAATACTTATGGTCTTTTGGGTTCATTGTAAAATTAATAATTACTTTTAAATACAATGAAAAACACAAATCCTAAGGACACTGCCATATAATAATGTTTGATGCTTTTGATCAAGTATTTTAGTACTTAGGGGCATAGTAATAAATTCAGTATTAGTCGTTCCGAGTGCTTACACTAAGCTCACTGGGATTTCGGTCCGGAATTAAATTTGCCGTTCTGACTCAATCGAATGGAACAAAATCTACGGTCAGGAGATTATACATGGAAACTGCTCCATCGGATACAATTCTGTCACATTCATACATTAGATAGTAAATATAAACGGTAAAAGGTTCAAACAAGTTAAAATTACTATTTAACAAATACTTTCAAAATTTATTCATATATTTCACAGTATTTTGATAGCACCGTGCTTTGAGAGAGAAGCAGTTTTTATAACACTCGAATAAAACAATGAGAAACATCGTTTTTTTTCACTTAGTCATTGTTGTAGAACCTAAAATGATGATTACAACCACCAATGCTTCGCTTGAACCATATAACTTAACGTATTGCAATCCTTAATTTACAATGAATTCTCCTAATATTTCGTCAGCCACTTTCGACACTTATTTATTTATCATTCTAAAATGTTGTCGACGCTTGAAAACATACTTTGTAATTCAAGAATGGGATGACGTCATTACTCAATACAATACTAACATTTTGTTTATAAATAAAACCGCATAGTTGTTTAAACAGGAGTGTGAAAGTGTATAAATAGCCCACTAATAATAAATCACACAAAACTGTCCCGACTCGCCGAGGCGGATCGCTTTGGCTATTGGGTTCATCTACGAAAATTTTCAAGTACCTTTACCATATCACAAAGAACTTGAAGTTCAATACTTCAAACGTATTAAAACTTCCGTATTTAGAAATGCGTTATTTAAAGAGTCAGTATATTGTTACCATTGAGTAAATAACCTACGAAATTTTTCATTATTGATATAGTCTAAAAAGTAAATGGCCGGCTTTTTCCTAGTATTTCTGAAAGCCAAACCACTCTTATTATTTTTCTAACCGCACTATTTGCGTTGTGTCTGACCGCCTTATATTCCAAGGACCGTGAAAATAATACCTGTCACAGAGTGCTATTTGTACATACGTGTTATTCCTTATTAATAAAAATACCCTCATTTTATGCCTACGCTCGTCGATATCAATTCGGATTCCGCACGTGCAAGACGCGTCAACGAATGAGCTCCCAAATCGAATGCCCCGGCGGCCATCGCACCAGGAATGTAGGGAGTTCAGGAATTCAGTGCCCTTTCTTTATCTTAACTTTTCTGCATACGCCCATCACATTCAGTGAGTTATTTACGACGGTCCAGGGCTAATATCAATTTTTTGGAGTAAAAATTATACTTTCCTGTTTTTCATGTTTGCATATTCCAGGAAAAACGTGATATAAACGTGGTAAGTCTCTATAAGCCTGTCAAATAATATACTACGGTTATAAAATATTTTATTTAATTGAAACAGAAGGTATTAATTTTACTCGTTACAGTGCGCATGACATCTATAATCCTACGGGCTATGGGAAATGGGAGAGGCTAAAAAGCATGATGATAAAGATTTATTTAAAGGTTGTAAATGCACAAAGGCAAACATTTAAACATAGAATATTTATCACAATACAATAATGTATAATTTATGGTGTTATTACAAAACATTAATATGCCACGAAAATTGTAATGCCTTTATTGAAATATTTCTAAACCTTTTTCTAATTAATTATAATTATTAGTTTAACGTCGTAGCACCTTATAATATCTTGAAGCCAATAAAGCATACTTTATAACACACGAATCGAAATTACACATCAACCCAATAATCATATTATAATCCCTTAATGATATCCTTTGACGTGTGACGAGGTTGATCGTAATTGCAGTCGTTAATGGCTGATGCTTGAGCTTGTCAAAAACCCCAGGAAAGCGAATTTGAACGTCTATTATATGTTAAGGGCACGACAGACTAACAGTTAAATTGCAGTTGCAATTGTGTCAATCCACTTTGCACTTTGCTTTGTGATATATTTATATGAAGCCTCAAGGAAAACTGACTCTCCAATATAGGTCGACGGACTGTCAGTCAGAGGTGCCTTTTAGATCACCAGGCAGGGCATTCTACTTTGTCTTAAACCATATGGTTACGTCGCCTATGGTATCACATTAATTAGTCCTAAGTTACCATATTGAAGCAAAGTGGTTCACAGAATCGTTGTTCCTAAACCAGCAAAAATTAACCCGTTGACTACGTCGTTACTTATCAGGCAAGAAAGAAGTTGATGAAATAACCGCGGTTGAAAAAACTCAATATCGCATAAAGGGCCGTGCTCTACTGTCTATTTAAAGCACATTTAATTCGAAAGAGGCCAAACGTTTTCTCAGATTTTTCAAATAATTCCATGCAAAGATTGAATGTCCACTGTTCCCTCGCAAGCCGGTGTCGCCCAGTCCGATCCGTCACTGTCGCACGGTTCCGCCCACCTTGGCAGGAACTATCATTGAGATCGAACGAGCGCACGCAAGTCGCTTGTAACCACCTTTATTTTAATATCATTTAAACAGGTAGCCAGTAGCTGATTGGGTTATTGTCACCCTTTCATAGATCATCAACATAAAGTCACCCGGTGTTCTAGATAATTATATTTTTGACGTCCCTCTTACTGTCTATTCATGTCAAGTAAATTAGAAATACCATAACGTCAACTCTATGTTTACGGTATGAAAGTAAGATCGTATAGGGGCCCAATCACGTTTCGTTTGGTTAGTAAGAGTCCTCTTTGAAATCTCCCTATCTCTCCCTAATCAATCCTTTTCCACATTCTTACTAAGTATATTTCTCACAGGACTGTGCAAATAATACTTCTGATATTGCAAGTTTATTTATATTTCCTGCAATAACCACTTACTATAAAGCATTAGATGGCGTGTATTTGTCGTCAAAGTTTCATAAAAATAATTTGGTAAATCATTATAAATTTGTACCTGAACAGTGAACACAGCACAGGCCAAAAGCTTTATTCAGACGTTTGCAATTCACTGCCCATAATGTTTAATTATTTCATGAGCCGTCATAAATCCATACAAATAACAATCGTGGGCAGCGAATGTGTTAACGAAACTTGACCCGCTACCACTGTCCTAATAACCGCTATCAAACAAAACGTCTGCACTAAAAGCCGAACATATCCGAAGAAAGCCGAGCGTGTGCGGAGACGGCCGAGCATATCCGGTCGGCTTTTGACGGATGAGATTCGTAATGTCCGGTGTTTAGGAGAGTGTGTTCATAACACGCACGCGAACATTGGGTGGTCTATGTACGTAGGTATATGGTTGCTTTCATTTTATACTAGCGACCCACCCTGGCTTTGCTTTGGTTTAAACGAAATAAAATGTAACCTGTATGAGTATGTGATAATGTAGCTGCCTATTTACTAGTCAAAGATTGATTTAAATCGGTAGTAAGTAATCAATCAATAGATATATAAATAAAATAGATATATTGATTCTGCATTCTGGGTGAGTGAAGAGTTATGGTAAGGTATAGTGTTAATATTGCAGATAAGTGTAAGAGTGCCTGCAAGGGTTTAAGTTACTTTTAATCCAAATAGTAGGACACTCACTTTCGATTTTGGTTTTAAGCAGTACATATATATATCGCGATCAATATTAAGGCACTTGCATAGTGTTTTCAATGCACCGAAAGCCCGCTCCACAATTGAATTTGACAACGAGTACATTGACGTATACGTGCAATGTTAATTTGAGGGTCAGAGCACGCCTTGTTGGGGTTAAACATTAAACATTATAAACATCTACCACAATGGAAAACCCAACAAAAACATGCTAGAAACTGAAACCTAACGCATTAAAATGCTTGACGAAATTCTCTATGAAAATAATGGCCAATTCACACCACCGCTTGATGAGTAGGTCACACGAAAATGAATCCTATAGCGTACGTCACAGGGGCCATGTGAGTCGCATGAGTAGCGTTGTGTAAGCGGATCCGATGACGGTAAGCGGTGAGAGCGTCGGATGAAGGATCGCATCTGTGACAACGCGGTGACGAAACTTGCTACGTAGGGGGTTAAGCACTAGTCGGTATCGGGAGATAAAGCGTCCATCCCTTTCACACGAGCTTATTCATCAGAAGGTGAGAAATGCTTGTATGCGGTCGGGATTAGTGTACGGTCAGGGATAAAAATATGGCCGTGGAAAACGTGTACAAAAACATGGAAACGTACTTTAAGTAAACATCTCAAGAGACGTGTGGATATGTTGAATATGTTATATTATATGAGACTTCTGGCGCTGCCATAGTTTTATTCTTGACTATTTGATTGTAGGATAATTACTCAGCTCATTGGGTTCATATGTGAAACCGGGTATCCATGAGATAAGTACATACCTAATGTAGAATTATCTGAAATTTGGTAAAAGGAATGGTATACCTAAATATATATTATAACTGTTAGTGCTCAAAGTGAGATATAGTTATACTGAACCGAACCGAACTAATGGGAATTAGTAATTTTTATTATTTTTTTAATTTAAATTAGGGTAATTTTCTAGCCAAATAATATCCTCAAGATTTAGACAAAATATTCTAGGTCTACCTTTCCGTTGTAAGAAGATTGAGAAAAGGTAGTGATAACAATAAAGGATCGAATTGAGGATCGTAGATCCGAATAATCTATATTTAAACTTTATTGAACAGAAGAATACACTAAAATACAAAAGGTACATACTTATTATTATGTCATCGTTCTCCTGCTATTGTACAAAAGGTACTGAAGGAGGGTTTTTGTTTTTTTAAACATAATCCGGCGGTTAAAAGGATTTCACACGTATTTATGTGTATGTGGTAAATCATAGTCAAGTAAGAGCAGTAAACATGGCACATATAAATCATAGTTCTATTTCAAACGTCCAAGAACATTAGGTATTCGTCGCGTGATAACGCCACAACACAGGTTTCCATATAGCAAACATAATATTGTCTTTTGACATCAAAGGGCTATTGAGGCATAGAAAACCGTCATGTCTATCGCATTGATATCATTTGAATAGGCAACAGAGCACCCTTGGCTGCAGATCGGTGTCAATGCTAGTAATAATTGACAAGAGCGTCTTGTAAACAAAACGTTCGCGAGTTGCGTCAGTCGTCAGGTGAGCCACTCTTCATAATTGATATTGTAGGTACGAGTACATCATGGTAATTCTCTATGGTTAACAGTCTTGATCGTGATAACATAACCTTTAAAATGTAACAAGGTTGTAACCACCTCTTTTTTGATTTTGTTCCTGGCCACTCTTACGTTTCTTTTATTGATCTAAATCCTTCAAAATTCCAAATTATTATGATAGATTCAGATATCGATCGATATTCGGATTCTCTTAGTCACCTTCAGAAAATCCTTTTATTTAGTGTGTTAACCTAGTATTATATGCATAAATTATAATTACTACTACTACTATACCTTCACGCCTGTAATCCCACAATCAGGCAAAGATGTTAACGAATAGAATAGGGCTTAGAATAGTGCCAATCCGTGTCTTCCCGTGGAAGTTGTAACAGGTGACCAAGGGAATAAGGGTTGTAGCATTGTTAGGCGATGGGCTTGCAACCTGTCACTAATACTCTTATACAAATCGTATAAATAATTAAAAATGCTAAACAATTGAATAAGAGATTTATTTATTCACAACTAACAACAACCCGTCCCAACATCACCAGCGCGGTTATCGCGGTGGTGGATCTCTGAGATACTTACCCTATAGGTACTGTCAGAAGTGGCTCTCCGGTAACGGCGAATCGAAAACGTATTTTTATAAGCCAAACCAAACCTTGACTGATGAAAACCCCAGAATCGGTAAATAATCTACATGAACTACCTCCACGTTAAGCAGCAGAATGTACCTACCCAACCTTATTCGAAACGGTCCTAGCCCTCGTCAGTGTTATTTGAGAGACAATACATGCCAAAAATGGCCGCGTGAAAATATTTTTAGGTTCCTATTTCTATTATTCCGGTCAACGTATAGTGCAGGAAGCGCACGAAAAAGATATTTGACATTAAAAACTGCCACGCGGAAACAGGAAAAAAGTTCGGGCATAAAATAAAATAATAGCCCGTGCGGGTCGAAATAAAAACTGTAAACTTTGCCCGAAATGCACATCGACACAGCGATACTGCGATCATGATTAATGGACTTATAATTCAGGACTGCGAAATTACACAGGGGGGGAGACGGAAAAAGTTGCGTTATTGCCTATATTAAGCTGTGGGGGAGTGCCCCCAAGTGGGAAATAGTGAATTATTGCCCCCGCGTGCATTGCGCGCTAGGACGACAACGGCGCAGGAGGTTCGGAGAATGGTGGCCGGACGCTAATAGCAATAATTTGTCTTGTCCATAGAAAATATTATCCCCGCTATATGATATCGCAATAATGCCCGTCCATTTCTCACTCGGCGTAGGTATTTTTTGAAGATAAAGAATATGTTGACAATGCTTACCTATAAAAGGTCTTTGCAAGAGGTCCAAATTGTATTCTCTCCCTCCTCTGCTTTCACGAAAATTTATTAATATCGGCCTCCAAAAATATGAAGGAAATGCTTTATTAAAGCAGTTTTCTTATAGGATTAGACATGATGGTGCATGGTGCTATAGCTCTCTATTTAATGTTTTTTTGCGATTTCCGCTCAGAGATTCTTAGCACCTTAGCTGGGATGCTGAGACAGAGAAAAGTTTTCGGAGCTGACTGCCAACCTTCGCTAGTCGGAGAGGCACATGAAGAAGAAGAAGAAGAAAGAGCTCTCTATAGGTGCTTCGAATTTTTACATCGTTCTCACTCGCTCGCATAAGTTGCATGCACTCTTATGCTAGTTTGCAAGAAGTTATTGTAAGTTAATTATTGTTTTCTTAATCAGGCTTTTGACGCACGTCGTGTTGTTCTCCTGTTCATTATTTTTAATTTAATGTTATTTACTTTACATTTTGTAATGATTTTATTTGTGCTTCTTACTATTTATTACTTTATTACCTTGTAATGTTACTTACATTTAAATATTGGGTATAAGGTTTGTACAAAAGAAAATTATTTATAAATCCACCGGGAAAGTCAGAAAATTGCAGCGGGGCGAAACCGCTGGTCGGCCGCTAGTATGAAATAAATATGGAACAAAACCTTTTTGAAGATATCTGTCAAGTATTCATGCAACTATTGTATATAATTATCATCTAAATCATGGCCACTGCATTAAGTATTCTAAGCCTTTGTTTTAGTTTGAAAAACAACACGGTAAAATGTGAAATATCCTCCCATCCGTCGCTCCCGGAATACATTTAACCGCATTATGGCCAATATATGCACATAACAAGCAACCTTGAGTTACCTACTTATCGGTTCATTTGATTCGCTCTGGGACGACACCGATACATTCAAGAGCGTCCCCGGGGCAGGTAGATTTAACCGTGCGCCGTTTATTTTTTATATTTTTGGGTCTATTTAAATGGTGATTTACATGAATATTACATTGTTTTATTATGTTAGGAATGTGTGTCGCCATTTTGTATAACAGGGAAAGGCTAAAGAAAAAAAAAATTTTTTGATGCCCTCTCCGCTCCGTCACCAAAGTGTTTTAACTTCTTCTGATTTTAGGGCCATGCGGTCTCCTTCGACCCGTAACTTTACTGAGGCAGCAATATGAAATTTAGATTTGTCCATTAACTACACGAGTTAGAAGCAACTGGTAGCTAAAGCTTGTCCCAGAAAAAAATGTCGCTCATTATTAGATGGGGTTGTATATCAGGATGAAATCTATAGAGGTTTGAAAACTAGGTTTCCCGTTAGGATGCTCTATAATGTATAAATAAAAAATGAAAAAAACGTTGTCAGTACTATATGTTCAACGTTGTCGTCGGTGCAAGAAAAGTTACACCAATTTTTTTTGTACAAATATGTTCAATATAAAGGCATCTCTGCGAAGAAAGTGGCATCGGAGCTGAAAACTTCTACAAGAACCGTTCAAAGGGTGTTAAAACGGTTAAGGGAGACAGGTGGTATACGGCGACGGCCTGGAAGTGGACGTAAACCAGGGTTTGTAAACCAGAATATCGAGAAGAAGATTATAACAGCTTTACAGAAAAAACCTTCTAACAGCTTTAGCCCAAAATGGGATCAAATAGTAATACCGTCACCATATTGTTTTGCTGGTTTAGCAAGAGATCGGTCGTCTGCCGACATGTGGCAGTTCGCTACGTATCTACTTAATTGCCTCTAGCGAGTTAATTATATCCAGTACTGAAATACACGTAAAACAATACTCAGATCTAGCCGGCTTTGCCCGCAGGTGGAGATTGACACGCCGCTCCCACATTACTTCTGCATCGGCATTCGGGAACAGTCGCTGTTAACTGACATCACTATTTATACAAACCGCCATTATATAAAGAACCTCCAAAACAAACGACAAAACCCAACCGGCAGCGCGGTTTAAAATGGTCGATCTATTTAAGCTGGCGTTTCGCTAATGACCTATGCGTCACAGTGTTTTTTAAATGTATTTTCAGAGACAATGAGATTAGTGAACACCAAATTACACGTTTGTCTAATGAGTTTGGTGCCATACTGGCAGGGTTTACCTACTTTTCATATCGCGAAACGTCATGCAATTTCACTAGTAGATACAAAGTGACATTTCTGCTGCACTTTTGTAACGCTTCTCACGCCTACAACACGTCTTATTCCCGTATACATTTATAGGTAACATCAAAAATTATTGGAATTATATTTATTATCCACGGAAAGGAAATTGTAAATGCGTATTTTTTTGTGGCTTTAAAATAAGAAATACTTTATCAAGCAGCTGGATCGTCGTGAACTTAATTAAGGAGATTAAAATAATTTCATAAAATATGTATTTACAGTGGGTGCTTCTATGACAGCACAAGAACGCAGTTTCCTGAAGTTAAAAGTTTGAGTTTCCGTGAATAATTTCACAGTTAGAATGGAGTTTGGAAAATTTTGTCTTATCCATCGCCTTTTAGCATAGTATAAATTTAGCATCACGGAAAAAACATGAAAGCACAACGACAATCTAAACTTAGTTGTATAGCACGCAGATTACATCGACGATGTGGTCATCGTGTTTGCTAATCACAAGCTGTTTTTGGCAGTGGATGGGTATGTGCACGGTGCAAAGTTCGCTTGTACGACGGCCGATCAATAATCTTTTATTAGCCGCTCAATTAAACATTAAAAATGTTCATGGGTGGTACAGGTAGGCGGCATTATACCGTGAGCAGCATGAATAAAAATGACAGAGGGATGCACGGAATAATCGGTACCCACCTACTGTAAGATTATTAGTATACCTACTTATGGTAGGTACTATCAGCCTAATGGAACTCTGATCGACCATAGAACTGTGTCACAGTGACGTTATGATTGAAGTCGTAAGAAGTGTCAAGCAAATATTTTTTTAATGTCACTTCGACACGGTTCAGGGGACTTTGATGGGTCAGGGTTCCATTGATTGGGCTGAATGAAAAACTCATAATAAAGCTATTAAAATTAACGATTTTCGAAAATTGTCAAATGTATGGAATTGATATAAACGCTCAACGCGACCGTCTGGCAGGTTACCTCAATCTAAACCTACATTTTGGAAAACGATAGACTTGCTTGGTCATCTCCCTCTATAAAATCCTTAACGAAAGAGACGCCTAAGTCACAAGCGACCAAACATTTGAACAAGCATTGAAGACCTTTTGGCAGATACAACAATGTAGACTTTAAACGGCGTCAATGCCGTCAATACATTAGATATCCGTAAAAACTTTATAGCAATAATAATCTATATAAGTTATTGATATTTTTGATTTGTGGGTGTAATTTTTATGAGTATTAAAATACACACACAAATTAAACGCAAGGCCTTAGCGATTTACCACCGTACTCAGTCGTACTTTACAGACAACTCTGTCCTTTTGCAAATTTGCGTATGAAAAATTGAAACTAAGGAATGACTTAATCATCATTAACTTACTTTTAGTGCGGCTGTTAGCTTTTTGATAGCCGGGTAAACTAAGAAAAACTCTTATTTCACACGACAGAAATTAAAATGAAAATTACTTATGCGCGTGCGCTTAAAATCTTGCCCACTTGTTTAAGACATACATACCATTTGCATATACGAGGGCTGCCTTTTAAGTTGTGTCGTTTGAAATAAGTATAGACAATCTAATAGATTATTACCATTTATTGTTTTTCAAAGAATTCGCCGCGATATTTAATACACTTTTGCATGCGTTCAAACCAGTTTTTAAAACATTTATTCCACTCCGAAGTGGGGGTAGTCAAAATGGCCGATTTGTATGCGTCAACAGCTTCTTCGGGTGAGCTGAAACGTTGACCACGAAGACTTTGCTTAATTTTGGGGAACGTAAAAAAATCGTTAGGGCTTAAGTCAGGACTGTAAGGCGGGTGATCTAAAATTTCCACGTTTTGGGTGTTCAAAAACATCTTTGTCTGGCGGGCGGTGTGCGAACTTGCATTGTCATGGTGCAGTATCATACGACGTTCCGAGTTGTTTTTTCGAAATTCGGTGATGACTTGTGGCAAACAAACAGTGGTATACCAGTCGGCGGTAACCGTCTTGCGATCTTCTAGTACAATAGTGGCGACGTGACCACCCTTTGCCACAAACGAGGCAACCATTTTTTTTGAAGTGCTCCGAGAGCGTATGACTTTGGTCGGTTTTGGCTCGTCCTGGAAGACCCAGACAGTTGACTGCTGTTTTGAATCTGGATCGTAAGCATATATCCAAGACTCGTCACCACTAACCACATCATAAACATGTTTTGACTCTCCTCGGCTGAATCGCTTCAGAGTTTTGCGACACCAACTTACACGGGCTGTTTTTTGGTCGTCGCTAAGCAAATGTGGTATCCAACGAGAGATCAACTTTTTTACAACAAGTTCTTCGTGCAGGATTTTTTGGACAGTGGTCCCTGAAATGCCCACGGATGCCTCTATTTCACGGTATGTCACATGACGATCTTCGAGTATTAGCTGCCGCACGGCTTCGATATTCTCTTGCGTCATGGCGGTTTTTGGACGACCTTCACGAAGCTTATCACTGAGGCTAGAGTTCCCACGTAAAAATTCTAAGTACCAGCGTTCTACAGTCCTAAGACACGGTGCTGCATCACCAAACACAGATGTGATCTCCTCAAAGCACTGAAGTCGCGATAATCCCCTTTTAAAGTTGTAGAAAATTACCGCACGCAAATTTTCCTTAGACATTTCCATTTTTACAACCGACTTGTCACCTTTGAATAGACGCTGTAATAAAACTATTCGACCAATTTGAAAACATTCTTTTGTTTTCGAGTTCTAAATTCAAAAGGATGAAAATGCCATATGTTTTTTTTTAAATAATCGCGGGAGGTTGGCAAACGACACAACTTAAAAGGCAGCCCTCGTATCCTCGAGACCCAAGACAATGACTTACGTAAGGCGCTTGTAGCATAATGACACTGCGTGCGTCACTTATGTTATTGTACCGTGTATATATTTATTGTTTATTATAGATGTGGTAAATATTATGTTTAATCTACGTCTATCTATACTTATATTCTAAAGAAGAACAATTGTTGGTAGGATGTTTCGAACCATTGAGCCTATTCTGAAAATTCTTTCACTGATAAATAACTCCCAAAAACTCAGGCTAAGACGTTGGCCAAAAACCAAAATAAGAATGTAAACCCTCATGAATAATAATTTTTTTTACAGCTATATTTTACATTTTTTTGAATATTGATAACTCAAAACGCTTAAAAGAACAATTGTTTTAATAAAAATAATGTCCGACGTAAAAGTAAAAACAACCTGTATTTATAATTATTTGCAAGTGCTCCGCATCGGGCTGCTATGGAAAGAAAGGGGAGAGAGGTTTTAGCTCTCTCTCCCTCATTACCAGAGGAGGATAATATTTAAATATCATGCATGAGATATTTAAAAAAAAAACACAATTTTCCTTTGTCTATTACTTATGTGATGAATGATGATGGTCGATTATTTTACCAAAGAAAATACTCTGCTAAGTATTTATGGCATTGTCCTCAACCTCACTGCACAGACATGGCTTCGTGGAAATCGTCCCACAAGGTCGCATTACAAAACCCCACCACCTAAACTAATGCGACGGCAATATTTTACATTCGACGTCCATTGATCGCTTGTCAGTAACTAAGTTATTTATGAATGCTTTTAAAAATGCAATGTACGCGAAGGCCGAGACATTGTCGTGATGATTTTGAAATGTGTAAAGTTGGTGCTGACCTTTGAGCGTTTGTTCTTGGTAACTACTGGATTTTCTAATACTCGTACTGTTCATGGGATTTGCAATGTTAATAGGCACGCCGAGTTCATTGTCTATGGGTAAAGCAAGAGTTTTTGGCAAAAAAACTGGTCGCGTTGTTTAACACTTTGACTTTTAACTCTTATTGTTAATCGTACTCCTAACAAAAAGAACATGAAGTAACTCATTATTCTGCAGAGTTAGAAATGAAAAACTTATTTATTGCGCTGCTTGAAAATGTTGTTAGTGCTCAAAACTTTTGGAATCTGAATTTAAAAATGACTACGTATAATTAACATGATTAACATATACTACATAAAATTCATTTAAATGATTGAGATCAAGTGCATAGAATCGCATGACCGCGGTACTTAAAGTCTTGGGTACCGTTGTAAATTCACATGTTCGAAATCTAAATTAAAAACATTTTGACCAAGAGGTCAAGAGACGGCTGCGTATGCAGTTTATACGTACTAACGGGTTCAATAAGATTCGCTGGTGAAACCCGAGATAAACTCTTCAGTCACGAAGTTTTCTAAAAGAACAATAATTACCAACACTACATAATTGTTGTTGTCATGTTTATTTTATCTAAAAGCAATGGCAAGAACACCGTAATTGCAAGTCACAATAGGCCTTTTAATTTGTGCTCATCTTTCTCTCGTTCCTACCTATTGATCCTTTTGATCGTATTCGGCCGTACTAGACTCAGGATTGCACAAAATGCACGCTAAATTCTAAACTGGCATTTAAATTTGTATATAACAAGTCTAAATTAACCCTAAAGGCGCGATACCTAGCTAAAGTCCTCATCTGTCATTATGACATTCGAATTGGACAGATAATAACAATGAAAACTTTAAGTAAAATTGGTTAATTGTATTACGTTTATGAATAAGGGGCTAAGACTATAAGCAAGCTCAACATTTCCTTGGTTTGACTGTACTTACGAGGGGTGATCCAAAAGTTTTGATAATCGGTATTAAAAATGGGAGATATGTAAATCGTTATATTTTAATTGAAATAAGCACACTTTCTATATTTCCAAACACTTATTAACGTCACTCAATTGTTTTATTTTACCACTATAAAAATAATTTTACTTTAGGAGGTCAAAATGGTCAAATTTTGTACGTTCACTAAATCATCATAAGCTCGTGATTTTTATGTAGCTGTTTTTTAACATTAGTGAATGAGAAGTAGTAGTCGAAAGTTAGGGCTTAATAACGGGGAGAGCGGTTCTCAGTTCTGATCTTTGGTCGATGAGCAGCACCCTTGTGAATTAGAAGCCTCTGAAGCACATTTCCTGCCACAAATTCGTTTTTTTTTTCTTGAGCTTGTTTTTAATATTTTCCCATAACTATGATAGAATAATGTTATATAACTCTCCTAGATTATTTAAACACAATTGCTAAAAACGAATGTCAAAGTATTTATTTGTAGGCCTCAATAATCCTGGGCGAGGCCGAAAAAACCACCCTAAGTTTTGGTGACAGAGCTGGAGATAAAAAATCCACTGCAATGATAACTTATTTATCATTTAAATCATAATGATAAATCAAGGTTTCATTTTCAAAAACAATATTTTTTATTAGTGTACCAGAAGTTTCTCCACACCGCTCCAAATTATTACAAAACTAACTCTTATTTTACCGTCTTGTAAAATTATTCATACAGATGTTTTTTGTTTAACTATCACAGAAAAACAAATGAACAATATAGTATTTTTTTTTCTCTAATTTAAGTTTGATTAGTGCCATGGTATATTCCACATTAAAAAAATATCATTATGTGCATGGTTCATACTGATTCTCAAAACTTATGGATCACCCCTCGTACCAACCTTGTCGTGATTAGCGCAGTATGGCCAAGTGTCCGCGCACGGCTCGCTGGTACGTTGCCAAGTACAGGCTCACAGGAAAGTGTTACAGTTACAACACAATGCTCGAACGGATTCAGTTTTCATAACCTTACTTAACCATAGTTAGTTAAACAATTTATAGGTTTACCTACTTTATATTTCCAGAACATGTTGCAAACATTTCTGATTATTTTTTCGACTCTGTTAAAATATCCCAGTTTTTTTTTTTTTGTTAAAACATGAATAAAAGAATGTACTTTACAAGCCATTTGTCAAAATAATATAACTATCAAAAAACGGGACATTCAATTACTCGTTGAATTATAGGGACAGCGCTAGAACAAATAGATTTACGTACGTACTACTTTGTTAAGGGATCGATAGCCAGATTTTTTACAGTTTTATTTTGAACGGAACGGGACTACGTGTAATTGTTGAATGCTTAAAAGCTTCGGAGTACGTAAAGCTCATCAGACAAAGCGCTAACTAAGCCCGAAACTAGATCCCGACAAAAAGCTCCCGGTCAAAAGCCCGACAATTACGCCGGCTAAAGACATTGATTGCAGAGCCGATCAATTTGTTTAATTGCTTATTCGACGTTACTTCATGCATTTAGATTCGGGACGATAGCTCGGGTTCGCCCTACATGGGAAGGTTATCATACAAATTGTAAAAGTAATCTTTGATTGCAAGAACATTTTTGCGGTAATAGGTAGTACAAAAAGAAAAAAATATTTATTCTATATAATAAATTAGTAAAAAACTCGTTAAAATCACCTCCTTGCGATTGCTCATTTGATTTGTGATTGCTCATGGGGATGGCCAAAAATCTCTGTAATTTGCGTTTACTTGTTATCATTAGTAAAGTACCTACTTACCAAATTACTGAATTTCAACAGTAATATAAATTGATCATATATTATTAATATGTCAATTTGACCAATTTCAACTAACGGTCACTTCAAAGTGTTTTTTTAAGAGTTTACGGATATGAGTGTCCTAAACATTAAAAAAATATATCTTACAATATGTATGTATAGCCATATCATACATCAGCTTAACGTAGAATGAAGTACCTTGTACCGTAGAATGTCTTGAAATTTGATTGACGGAATCGTTTGTACAGCCTATCGGCTTGGAGCAGGCAGGTCTAATAGGCAAATTATCGGGTAGGTGCATTGAACATGCATCGCCGGGCTTCCCGGGCCGGTGCATTCAATGCATCGGACGGGAATCAATCGGCAAATTAGTCATTAGTTTAATTCAAATTTCACCGTCCATTAGGACTCAGGTAACCGTTACTCGTACTCGAGTAGTCCATGAATAAAACAAATTTATCAATTATAACTAATCACCACTTAATCATCACTTTTATCGATTAATTCTCCACCAACGCTGTGGTCTGCTCAAGAACAAAGTTTCATATTTAAACATGCCTGAAGATTTCAGATGTTTAGTATAGTCATAGCCACATAATAACGACACTACATCAAATGAAATTTCGTGTCAAATTAATAAAGGAGTCATCAGTTTTCAATTAACGAATTATTTAAGCGTGCCACCGAAATTAGATCTAATATTATGAACGGAACAAAGTTATACCATTATTATTATTTGTTTATCACTTTACTGCTTGTATGTAGTTTATCACTTTAATAAGTATACACACTACAGACAACTAACATTAACTACTACCCGCTGGAGACAACTGTACCTACTCTAAATAAGTAGGCTTGCATATCAGTAGCATACTTACACTAATATAACTAAGTACAACAGTGCTAAGTGGACACACCAACATAGACCGAGACGTGACGGGTTGGTAAGCGGACCTGCCAATTGATCCTTGTGAAATCAACACGGCTTAGCGATTGTGTATTAGAGTGTCAAGCAAACGTTGTCCGGTGTTAGTGTTCTTCTTTGCTTTCTAGTTTTAGTGCTGGTTTTAAAAGTTTACACAAAGAGTTAGGAATAATGTGAAAGAATTGGCGCATTGAATTAACTTGGCGACTACATCTGTTAAGCTGTTGAAAGACACGCGTAAAGTGGAGACCATGACTTGGCAAAAGCAGGACGTCATACGGCGAGAAAGAACGACATGCGCAGAAATTGCTGGCAGAAATTGGACGAAGCAGCTTAGGATAGAGCTAGCTAGCGCTATTTCATATGAATGCTTAGAGTGACGGGACGTTTAGCTGAAGGCACCAATAATGGACACTTAAGTCTTAATTCAAAGATAAGGTTATAAATTGACTTACTCAAAATAAATGATTCACTCTTATCTTCTGTACTATAAGAATCAATAGTCCATTATTGGTCCTTGTTCATTACTGGTTCCATCACCCTATGATGAAATAGAAACAGAACGCATAATAACCCACATTGTGACGTTTTCGCAAATGAGTGGCGGATAGTTATATGTGCATGCTTAAGTTTTTGTGAGGTAATTGAATAAATGTTGTTGTTTTTTGACATGAATTTATAACAATTAGTTTTAATCTATTCATTAATTAAATAGTGTAAGTGGTTTGTAACCGTACTAGTTAATTAAATAAATAAATAAACGCAGCATAGTTATAAATGAAAAAATACCCATCTGTAGAAAATACGTATTATTAACTATTGTTAGAACTTTAAATTTATAGGCTTTTCTTGTTCGGTACAGAACACGTAAAGTATTTAACCTGAGTGTGTTGTGTAGTCGCGGCAGTCATGTACATAAAGTACCAGTTATAAATTAATAATAACGGCACGCAAATAGCACCCAACGAGGATAATCTCACAGACCTATGCGTCGTCGCGCTCTAGTCGTACTGCGTTGTATAGGCCTTCACATATTTACTTTTGTAGGTTTACACATACTTATATTCACAGGAAACAGACGAGTAATACTTCAAGTATATTGTGTAACAGTGTAGTAAGCTAAACATAAAATAACACACTTAACGGCCGTACTCAGATTCAGTTGACGACGATTAAGTCGTTCCTTAGAGATGATTTTTTATATAAGAGTTCATTCTCCAAAAAAAGTTTTTTTAGTACTGTAAAGTACTTATTCTAAACATATATGTTGCTATATTATACCTGCCTATTTAAAATATCCGGAGAAACCGGGGTTAACCTGACAAGCGACAATAAATAAGTAGGTCAGGGCCGAGATTCTAGGCAGTAAAAACCATATCGTCTTTGACCTGCGTGTTGTCAACGTTTTAATATATAGCTCTTATTTACTTGACAGTAATGGCGGCGGAGTAAAAGCAAAACCATAACAGCTCAAAGACGATATATGGTTTGTACCACCAATAATAGAGACCGCTAAACACAAAATAAATGTTTTACTAAATGTTCTACACCGTGTTTTTTTTGATTTACGATAACTTCGGCATATTACTAGGTACATCCATAGAAACTAAGTGGTAGATTCGTTTTTTTTATATTGCATAAAAAATAATTGTTTTCTCTATGGAGCAAAGTAACTAAATGAACTTTGCTCCATAGAGAAAAAAATAAAATTTTACATGGTTAAAGTTATTAGTTATTATAAATAAACTGTGGAATTTTTTGACAGCTACGCGATTCCAGCGGCCCTTCACAATCCTCTTAAACACAGAAAACACCCTCGACTAAGGAGCAAATATTATCGCTTATCACACAAATATCTACCTTGCCGAGATTTGAACCCAGGACCGCTAGCTTCGAAGGCAGGGTCACTACAGTCAACTACCAGGTCAACGCGTCATCGTTGTTATAGCAATTAATGCCATGTCTACTTATTAACAGATAATATATGAAGGGTCCACGGAAAGAACATGTCTAGTCACATTAGTAACTTTTTGAGATATCGCGATTTCAAAGTTAGGAACCATGTCATTTTGTACGTAATTTTCGTGTAGAGGTTTTTTTAAGAGTGAAAAGATACAAGTTATTTGAAGTTTTATATCGGAATCTGAGTAAGTTCATTTCGTCCTCTTCATTTTGAGATACAAAACTCATTTTCAAAAAAAAGTGACTAGACATGTTCTTTCCGTGGACCCTTCATATGGAGTAAACGATCACACATCTCAAATCAAAGCGTCATAGGTATAAAACGTCAAAAGAACCCGAAAATTGACGGATTTTTATTGTAAAACCAACCAAAGTTTACTAAAAATAAGTACAATAAACAAAATATTGATGTTCTAAATTAACTACAGACACATTTAGCTTTCCACTAGATTATTAATAGTGAAGTAGTAGACGTACCGGCCGTCATTACAAGCGCTAATGACACAATAAAACACGGAGCCACCGGCGGGCGGCGCAGGCGCAGCGTCAATTGCACTGGCCACGTGTTGCGGCGCGTAAATCAATCGTGTTATAGGCCCGATTACTTATATCGAATAGGTACGTTTGGGTCTAGTACGAGTAATAGCATGTCAAACTGTGCATATTCACCCTACCAAAAATACTTTTTATAGTCAGATAGTCGTCTTCGATCCTTGCTTTAAATGACCTTGTGCGTAATTGAGTGATATCACACAGGGAACGTTGCAATATATATATATATCTATATATATATATAAAAATTACGTGTCACGTTGTTTGTCCGCGATGAACTCCTAAACTACTGAACCGATTTTAAATTTGATTTGCACACCGTGTGCAATTCGACTTGAAAGATAGGATAGCTTACATTTCAATTTATAGTCGCAATATTATTATATTGCAAATTATTTGTCTTTATTATTTGTCTTTATAAGGCAAAACAACGTTTGCCGGGTCAACTAGTATATATATATATATATATATATATATATATATATATACATACAGTAACTCATTTGGCGTCAAGCATGTTGTGCATCATTACGACGTCCACCAGTTCTGCTTACATTTTTTATCATCTGTCGACGTATATTGCTTAGTTTTTTGATTTCCTACTCCATACGATACTTCATTTTCTTGCTCATTTATTTGCGGCTATATTCTTTTTGCAGTTAGGCCCAAACATTTTTGAACCCCATACAATAGTGAAGCTTTATTGGCCTCCTACGTATATCAATCTGATTTATCTATTGCGCGGATATTTTTACGTCCATATCAGACAGTTGGGATTTGAAAGTGCGACGTTGCCAGCATTGTGATTCGTTAATTTATACTTATCTCTTTCTTTCACGGAGTCTCGCAAAACGCATTGTCTATTGTAAAATAATATTTTTTTATAGTTTAACGGTTGATCGCTATCTTATTTGGGCTATTCTAATTTTTTAAGTATATATACCAGATGTTACTACTGCTGTGGATCCAATCGTTCTTTCTCATCGCACAAAAAAACCCTAATATTAGCATGAGTTTATATAGGGGTTTTTCTAAGTTTAATTTGACTAGATTCAAAGAAAACTATTTTCTAGATTATTCTCAGCCTGAAATCACCCACTGCTGAGCATATCTTCGAGTACCTACCTAAAATACTACCTTCGTCACTAGCTAGCCTCACTCAAGAGAGACCCGATCGAGCTGTGTTTGTCTTACCACAAAACAGTATTTAAATGGTACACCCAAAAAACTGAATTATCCACATATTTATTAATATTTTAAAAACATGAAACTTTTAAACCTCCCTTCGCTGTTCTCCTCTCTACAAGTTGCATTTCTCACCCGATTCTCGTGAAATTTTGTGACCAGGTTCGATAATTAGGTTTTTTTCAATATTCGACGTCCGATTATTTTTCTAAAGTAGTGATATACATATAATAGGCTATGTTCTCCGCTTGCCTAAAACGTAATATTCCTATGTGTCTACATAGTCTAATTCGCACATTGTATACGAGTAAATCGCCAACTCCCTAATTATCACTATGCATATTGCAAACATCGCTGTTGAACTAATCCGCGTTAAGACTTAGACTCATTAGGACTACGTCAACATTGAGACTTAACACGTTACACTGAGAGAAAAAACAACCTTATTTCAGGTTGAATCTACAAGTTTTAAGGTTAAAATAGCACCAATTCGCTGTTTGGTTATACCAACAAGTTAGATATTGTTAATTCTTATTTGTTCATTTAACAAGCAGCTTAACTTGTTATTTCAACATTACATCAGGTAGAAGTTTTCCGATCATCTTAACATGATCAACTTGTTGTAACGACATTCCTAGCTTGTTGAATCTACAGGTTAGCTACCTATAAAACAACATGTCCGGCTAGTTAAAACAATATGCTCGACTTGTAAGACAAATAAGATCAAGTGACAAGCTAACTGTAGACTCAACAGGCTAGGCATGTTAAAACTATATACTGAACTTGTAAAAGTAACAAAATAATTTAACAAGCTAAGTGTACCTATATTCAACAAGTTAGGCATGTCAAAACAACATACCAAGCATGTCAAAATAACGTGTAGAGCATGTCGAAACTATCTGCTAAACTTGTAAGGCCCACTTGCGCGGACCAGAGTTAGCGTCTTAACCCGAGGTTAGGCGGCAAACCAAGTACAAAAGGAGTCGCTTAACTCTGGGTTAATGGCTAACTCTGGTCCGCGCAAGTCCGCCTAAGAGTAGCAAGATAATGTAACAAGCTAACTGTAAATTGGACAAGCTAGGCATGTTAAAACAACATGATGAGCATGTTAAAATAACGTGTCATTAGGCAAGCGGAGAATAAAGGGATTCATGTATACGGACGTCAAATATCGTACAGTATGAAAAGTATGCGTCAAACCGACATCCGTATATGTGTCGCGCAGCTTTGAAGCTATATACGGACGTCAGTTGACAGTATATACTATTCATGCCGCACCATATTCGACGTCCGAGTATTTTTCTAAAGTAGTGCCATAGATTCATGTATACGGACGTCAAATATCGTACAGTATGAAAAGTATGCATTAAACCGACATCCGTATATGTGTCACGCAGCTTTGAAGCTATATACGGACGTCAGTTGACAGTATACACTATTCATGCCGCACCATATTCGACGTCCGAGTATTTTTCTAAAGTAGTGGCATAGATTCATGTTTGGACGTCAAATATCGTACAGTATGAAAAGTATGCGTCAAACCGACATCCGTATATGTATAGCGCAGCTTTGAAGCTATATACGGACGTCAGTTGACAGTATACACTATTCATGCCGCACCACATTTCACGTCCGAGTATTTTTCACGTCCGAGTATTTTTCTAAAGTAGTGCCATAGATTCATGTATACGGACGTCAAATATCGTACAGTATGAAAAGTATGCATTAAACCAACATCCGTATGTGTCGCGCAGCTTTGAAGCTATATACGGACGTCAGTTGACAGTATACACTATTCATGCCGCACCATATTCGACGTCCGAGTATTTTTCAAAAGTAGTGCCATAGATTCATGTTTGGACGTCAAATATCGTACAGTATGAAAAGTATGCGTTAAACCGACATCCGTATATGTGTCGCGCAGCTTTGAAGCTATACACCGTGCCCGGGACGTACCCGAAGGATTTTAACCATCGATTCTAGACCCTATTTGGAGTATATAATGTGGTATAACATGTAGTTCAATAACGCATAATTTCCGAGATTTTTATTATGTAAAAAACAATTCAAAAGTTAATTTAATTTTAACTCTGTCACCTTAACTTAAAGCATTATTTACTAAGAAATTGATGAAATTCATCTATGTTGTACGTTGATGATATTGCTGTTTACAACATGAATCTTTCTTAGTAAATAATGCTTTAGGTTAAGGTGACAGAGTTAAAATTAAATTAACTTTTGAATTGCTTTTTACATAATAAAAATCTCAGAAATTATGAGTTATTGGACTACATGTTATACCACATTAAATACTCCAAATAGGGTCTAGAATCTATAGTTAAAATCCTTCGGGTACGTCCCGGGCACGGTGTATACGGACGTCAGTTGACAGTATATACTTCATTCCGCACCATATTCGACGTCCGAGTATTTTTCTAAAGTAGTGCCATAGATTCATGTATACGGATGTCAAATATCGTACAGTATGAAAAGTATGCGTCAAACCGACATCCGTATATGTGTCGCGCAGCTTTGAAGCTATATACGGACGTCAGTTGAAAGTAGTGCCATAGATTCATGTATACGGACGTCAAACATAAACATAAACGTCAAACACAAAAATAAACATAAGCTCGCAGTGCCCTTTACACGGCTTCACAAAATAAAAAACTCATTCATGGGTAATTGTATAAGGTTCTATAATAAGCTCCCAAGTAGTGTTACTCATTTATCAGTAAATAAATTTAAGAGTTACTTTAAACGTCAACTAATTTCTAAAGCGTATTATAGTATTAAAGATTATATAAATGATGACAATGCTTGGGACTGAATTATTTGTATTACAATTATTAATGACCGTGGAGACTATATACATCTCCTTGTATGCTTATTATTTTAATTTGACATCTGGAGACTCTACATCTCCAAAATTGACCGTGGAGACTTTCTACATCTCCCTTGTTTGTGTTTGTTGTTTTGTTTTTTTTGTTTAATTACCTACTTACCTATATTTAATTTTAATTTGACATTTGGAGACTCTTTACATCTCCGGAATTGTATTATTATTTTAACCTGACATTTTTATTAATTTCATTATTATTACTACTGGGACCTGTACATCCCTGTGACATTTAAATTAGATAGCTTATGTTTAGTATTGTAATAAGTTCTTTATTTAAAAAAATGGCTTACTGTTGAGTTTCTTGCGGTGCTTCTTCTCAACAATGGTCTCTTGAAGCGCTGGTAGATGGTAGATTCAGACTTGTAAAAGTGCCTACAGGGCCTACTTACAGAATAAATGATTTTATTTTTTATTATTTTACAAATATCGTACAGTATGAAAAGTATGCATTAAACCGACATCCGTATATGTGTCGCGCAGCTTTGAAGCTATATACGGACGTCAGTTGACAGTATACACTATTCATGCCGCACCATATTCGACGTCCGAGTATTTTTCTAAAGTAGTGGCATAGATTCATGTCTGGACGTCAAATATCGTACAGTATGAAAAGTATGCGTCAAACCGACATCCGTATATGTATAGCGCAGCTTTGAAGCTATATACGGACGTCAGTTGACAGTATACACTATTCATGCCGCACCACATTTCACGTCCGAGTATTTTTCTAAAGTAGTGCCATAGATTCATGTATACGGACGTCAAATATCGTACAGTATGAAAAGTATGCATTAAACCGACATCCGTATATGTGTCGCGCAGCTTTGAAGCTATATACGGACGTCAGTTGACAGTATATACTATTCATGCCGCACCACATTTCACGTCCGAGTATTTTTCTAAAGTAGTGCCATAGATTCATGTATACGGACGTCAAATATCGTACAGTATAAAAAGTATGCGTTAAACCGACATCCGTATATGTGTCGCGCAGCTTTGAAGCTATATACGGACGTCAGTTGACAGTATATACTATTCATGCCGCACCACATTTCACGTCCGAGTATTTTTCTAAAGTAGTGCCATAGATTCATGTATACGGACGTCAAATATCGTACAGTATAAAAAGTATGCGTTAAACCGACATCCGTATATGTGTCGCGCAGCTTTGAAGCTATATACGGACGTCAGTTGACAGTATATACTATTCATGCCGCACCACATTTCACGTCCGAGTATTTTTCTAAAGTAGTGCCATAGATTCATGTATACGGACGTCAAATATCGTACAGTATGAAAAGTATGCGTTAAACCGACATCCGTATATGTGTCGCGCAGCTTTGAAGCTATACACCGTGCCCGGGACGTACCCGAAGGATTTTAACCATCGATTATAGACCCTATTTGGAGTATATAATGTGGTATAACATGTAGTCCAATAACGCATAATTTCCGAGATTTTTATTATGTAAAAAACAATTCAAAATTTAATTTAATTTGAACTCTGTCACCTTAACTTAAAGCATTATTTACTAAGAAATTGATGAAATTCATCTATGTTGTACGTTGATGATATTGCTGTTTACAACATGAATCTTTCTTGATTCATGAAGCTATATACGGACGTCAGTTGACAGTATATACCTACTATTCATGCCGCACCATATTCGACATCCGTGTATTTTTCTATAGTCACACATAAATTTAAGATTATTATTTTATTATAGACAGGTGGGTAACCCTATAGTTATGGCAGGTAAAAACAATTGAAATCGTTTTCTGTGTTTATAAAACTTAAAAAATCAATGTCTAAAAATTACTTAAAATAATTAGTATTATTCAACGTATTAACGATAATTTACTCTATGTGACTTTGGCACCTATTTGAGATCCAACATAATTAATTTTAAGAAAGTATTAGATATTAAATTGTTGTATTGTATTTAGCACACCCAAGAACCATGTTATTAGGTGTGCTATTACGCATATAAATCTATGTGACTTTGGCACCTATTTGAGATCCAACATAAATAATTATAAAATAATAATTAAATATATATTTTTGTATTGTATTTAGGTGTGCTATTAAGCGTATACATTATGTAATCGGACTTCTAATAGCTATATAATTTACGGATGGCCAACACCTGATTTTCACAAGTGAGGGCACAATCTCTTAAAATAAACTATAAACAAAAAACATTATTGATATCATTAAGCGCCACTTGCACCATTCCACTAACCCGGGGTTAACCAGTTACCAGGGTTAACAGTACAATTTGACACTGGGTTAACGGTTTAACCGCTTAACCCCGGATTAGTGGGATGGTGCAAGTGGCACTAAGGCCCACCATGCGCGGACCAGAGTTAGCGTCTTAACCCGAGGTTAGGCCGCAAACCACGTACAAAAGGAGATGCTTAACTCTGGGTTAAGGACTAACTCTGGTCCGCGCAAGTCAGCCTAAGAAGATCAAACAAGGCTACCATAGGTACCTCTAATAACTTAAAGATGTATTTGGTATGTAACCACCCAGAAATTACGTCGATATAGACGAACTGCAACCCGACTGCAATTTGTATGGGAACTGCACGCCGACTGCAACGTCAAGAGCAGAGTGGGGATTACTCAACCGACAAGAGCGTAGCTCTTAAGTTACGAACGAACGAACAGATATTTATGCGCGCTTTGTTGTAGCAGATATTAATGCTGGTGACTGTACTTGGGGGTACCAATTTTACCAATTTAAGGAAGAGTCGCAATCACGCTCGATTCTCCATACAAAAGTGGTGTGGTTGTTTTATTTTAAACGTCTCACGCTGGATTTATATGTAACTTGGTACTTACAATATAATAAGTCATTTCTAGGCCGAGTGTTGCTTTTGTCCTTGATATTTTTGTAGAAAAAAAAATTGAGCCGAGTAGAAAGTTTTCACACAGAACCCAAAATCTCGAAAAACATTAACTACCTACTTTTTGTTTATTATGATATCAAGCAACAAAAACGAATAACCTAAACATGACCTATCCTATGGTGTACCTATATAAAGAAATTTAATGTGGTAGCAAAGAAATATTGTGTAACAATTATGTTCGTATTGAGACTCGAGTTCAGTCGAACGTGATGGCCATTCTTAGTGTACAAATGTTTTAAAATGAATTAAGACTGAATAATAACTAATAACCAATTAGTAACATTAAGGAAAACAATCGAGCCTACCATACTATATACTAGACTAAATAAATATTTATTTGGTATTATTAAGTGTTTGTACTTTCATATAGGTACTGAAGTCAAATATCACATGTCTGTACCTTTGGTGAACTAGTGACATTGTGTCTACATATACGGACTAGGATTTTCAAATAATCGGACTTTTTAAGTTTCCGGGTACCCGGGAAATACAAATGTAGGTATGCAAAAGTCCCTCGAAATTTATGTTTTTTTTAAACAATCTCTCTCCCGAGATAAAAAATCGTATTAAAAAAATTAGTGGGTTTTATAGAATTAACTTAAGTAATTCTTGATAATTATATACTTTGCATTTCAGCAAAAGTTACGATGTAATTCAATTCAATATTCACGATTTGAGGAACGAAAGCAGGTGGTTAAGCTAAGTAAGTATAGGTCTTCGGTCTTCGGCAAACTGTTGTTAACTGATTCGTTTTGATTGAATATTTCAAACCGTTCAAAATTTCAAATACAGTCGATTTGGCAACGTCGCAATTGGACGCCAAATAATCGGCTTTATCGGAAGTGTTTTAGATGAGTATACGCACTGTCGATATACGCGCTACACGAGCGCCGCGCCGTTGATGCGGAATTTCGCGGAAGTTTGAGTTATACAAATGCAAGCGCTTCAGTATTTTTTTGCCTTCCGGCGATTTTTGTTGTACAGATCGCTAGAGCCAAAAGGGCCAAAGTAACATCGATTAAAAAAGTGGCGTCCGGTATACGGACGTCTAAAGCAGGTGGACGCCAGTTTAGATGCATTTCGGCCTATGTGGGACGCCTTATCATCAGCAGGATAAATATATATATATATATATATATATATATATATATATATATATATATATATATATGTATATATATTATTTTTAGTATTTGGTGTGGCAAAATATTTTTTTATTTTTCTATTTTAGGTGCAATATAAATATATATCTATGCAATATTATTCTGATTGAAGATACTATTATTGAGCGGCTTTAAGAAGAATTTAAGATTCGACAGATGACGTATTAGTGACCGTTACTCGCGACCAAGTAAACTTGCAGGGATTTACCAGAGGGTTGGTCCCCACTGCTGACGGAGACAAATTCTTGGTCCGGTCTGTCTCGTCGAGTGCACCGTCGCCATTACCCGCAGCGGGCTGAGACATTTCCATCGTTCTTTGTTGCGCCATGTCAAGCGCATTTCAGCTCGAAATATCTGTTTTTATTTCCCGATCAGCGACGACAAAGCTGAAACGGTTTCCTTTAGAAACCGCATCTGAAAATCAGATTCTCAACGCTACGTTTACGTTCGATTTTCAGGTCGGTCTCACTGTCAATATTGTCTTTTAATACACCGTGGAATAAAAGGCACGCTATAAGTAGAAAATCGATAAAACGTTGTTGATCAACGTACAGTTCGAGAGTTATGTAATATTAAAATCCATATGTTCCGGCTCAATGAAGACAACTATAACAACGATGAATATGGCATCAACTTTTCACGGTCACTCACCGCTCCCCGGCTGAATTGTATCGTAAGAGTCGTAAATATTTGAAAAAGGCCGGGGGCAGCTCGCCACTGTAGCGGAAAGTTGAACAGCGAACTGTCCGCCGTATTGTCATATATTCTGTTCTGTTCCGTTCTGGAACTTAAAGCCGGGCTGAATCGCTCGCTCTATCAATTTCCAAGTCGGTCGTAACGCGGTCTCGGCTCGGAGTGCAGTCGCGGGTGGATTGAGACGTTAGCTGCTAGATGTAGCGGGAACTTTAAGACGTGAACGTTGGAACTTTAAAATTTGATGCATATTTTACAACTCTTATAATACACACGGGGCAAGTATTCCATTAATTTTGGTTAAATATCATAGTAAGACCATTGCATGCAATTCTTGCAATCCCTTTTACGATTCTTTCCACTAGTAGTTTCGTTAGCAGGGTTCCTTCTGGTTACGCATATTTTTATAGTCATATTTCAAATATTATATTGAATAATTTGTTTAAGCCGAATTGTATTTGTGCGGAAACTGTTCTCGCATAATTTGATGTTGCTGAATTCTATCAAGCATTTCCAATTGTAGCCGAATTGGTTTTATGCATATTTCCTGAAACCCGAATAGTAATTTGGCATGAAATGACATACGCATACATTCGTTTCGCAGAAAGTTAGTTTTCACATAAGCTTATTTCGACTAAGTAATAAATTGAGTTACCTGTAGTAGCCAATGATGTGTTTTGTTAACGTTCCTCAGTAAATAAAGCATGTTTAGTAAATATTTTTGTTTTATTTATTATTATTATTTAATATTAACATAACCAAATAATGACGTAAGCGAGGAGAGTCGCCTTATGTCCCGCTTCCCGGGGGTCGACGGGGCTATTCCGCGTTTCGCGCCTAGACACAACTCTAACCTAACCTAATCAATATTTTTTTAATTGACCAACCCACACCTAACGTTAGTATGCAAAATTTGAGTTATTGTTCATTTACCATTACACTAATCAAGAAATAGTGCTATTGTTGTTTCGGACATAAATTCAGACAGGATTTAAGGCGATTAAAATTCTGCTAAATTACAGATATGCTAATCAAAATTATGCATAATGAAATTCTGCCATTCAATATTATGCTAACATACTATTCGGGTAAACAACCATTCGGATAAAAAATTCGGCAAGTCCAGATTCGGCGTAAATAAATTATACGAAACTTGTTATGGCTAATACGTTTCGGACATTAAAAATTATGCCAAAGAGATGGCACCCTTCAGCGGCGGAGTAAGCGCCACATCAGCCGAAAGGCCGTAACACTCGGCACCCGGAACATGACCACTTGTCCCGGTCTGGAATTCATTACCATATTTATTAAATCGCAGACAGTGCCCTCAAGCCGTCGCATGGACCACTCTAAAAGTATTATAAGAGGCGAGCAAACAAAATATACGGCCATTACCTCGGGCCCCGGTATCCACTGAACTTATAAATTACATTTCTCGCTACATTCCCGTTCCGGGCAAAGCAAACAGCGTCAGTCGCTGTGCCAACAATATAGTCGCAATACCGGCTGATAAGGCGCATCGAGCGGCTTTTAAGGATGCCTCCCGAGAGTTTTATCCACAGAGAAATGTAAACGGACCGGGCCGGAAGCGCGGCTTGATAAGGATCTCGAGACCGCTCCGTCGGCCGGGCTGTCGCGGGCAGGCTCTCCAGCAGTTGTTGAAAGTTCGACGATACGTATGTGGCGGCGCGAGCCCGACGCGTGATTGCTTAACTTTCGCGAGATCCTCTTCGCCTCGACACTTGACATCTTGTTTTATTGAACACTTCTGGCATTTGATACGCGTTCCAACTAGCTAATAAACAAATATTGGATTAGGCTCAACCATAATAGAGCCACAGAAAATTAAGTTATAGCGATTAAAAAAAAAACAAAGAATTATCCGCTCTCACTAATTAGTAACGACAGACTTAACAGTTGATTAAGACTTATTTTACAAGAACCGACGCAAGTACATTTAAATCGTTCTGTGAATTAAGATAAGGTTAATAATTAAGACATCCAGGTATTAAGGTTACCGGGGACATCAAGACTCGACCTGCTCGCGGTAGAAAGATGTCTCCGAGCTAGACAGACACTTTTGTTGCGAACTCAATTAAAACTTAGATCTCGCCGGCCACGGTGAGAAGGTCGTTACCGAGTTTTGGAATACGGACGTAGAAAGATCAGACTCTAAAGTGGATTCTGGCTTGTACGAGTATGTTGTGTGGAATTTTTAACTTTACTACCTGAAGTAGGCATGGCAGCAAAGACATGCAAACAAGTACAAACGACAACGTATTATGTTTGGTTTAGTTTAGTTTATTCCTTAATCAAAGTTATGCCACAGTATATATTGCATTGCATGCCAAAATATACGGACTTCTTTTCTTGAGCACAAACAAAGTTAGTGGATTATCTAAGGAAAGGTTTCATAGGTTATGTTTATATTTTAGTGACAGTTGTCAGAATTTTACATGCATATCTTCTAAACCCGCGGCTCCGTCCATGTTTTTTTGTGTATTTGCCGTCAATACAGGAAAAGAATATCAAATATATGGGAAGGATTAAATACGCAATACCTAATGTTTTGCTAAAGGAAGGAAATTCTGTTTCTATTGCATTGTGTCACATTGTTGCTTTGGCGCCTAGAGCAGTCTATCTAATGGCACATTAATTAGGTAAATGATAACTGATCGATCATTAAGTCAACTCGTGTTCGGTGGTGACGTCACTGAATTTGAGGTATATGTAGCGTGAGGCATGGCCGATTACAATTTACAATGTTGGTATAATGGTGCTTTTTCACGGTTGCGGCGAAAGGATTACATTGGAGTACATTAACATTTTTAATTTTCTGGCGTATATTTGGTCGAAATGGTCTGGATTGGTGAGAATAAGCGAGACGAGAACTTAAAATATTTGTGGTTGTTATGTTGAGCCGTATTACTAAGACAATAGAATTTTTATTAACTCCTTAGCAACGGAAACATAATTCCCGCGATGAATGTAAGTAGTACATCGTATGTTATTTCTATTGATATTAATCGCAAGGTTGCGATAGTTCTTCATTTTTAGTTGAAATGAGAAGAGATTGCAATTTTCTTACTGCCTCGCCGGTGGAAAATGACCTTCAGAAATATGGTCGTAATTTGTCTGTTTGTATGTCAAACGTCATTGAACAAATCACAAAAATATATTGCACAAGTAATATAAAAGGGAACAACGAAAGGAAACATCTCTTTCGTGCTAAGAAATCTTTTTAAGGCCTTCCTATAAAATACCATTCATATAAAATAAAATATTGATAAATAACTAATAGCTAATAAGATAGTAAATATAGAAATAAATACGGCAATAAAAATACACAATTTTCCAAGATTTTCCAAAGGTAAAATATTTATTTACCAGATAATTTTAATCGAAAGAAAATGTAAGCAAATCTTGTCCTGCAATAAATCACATATAAGTTTTATAATACAAGTCAACATGTTGTAATATGGCCAGCCACTTTACTTCGTCTGATCATCAAGATGCATAAAGTAGAATAAAAAAATACATTTGTATGTAATACTAGACGGCAACTCTGTGAAGCTCCGATTAAAATCTCTTTGATAATTTCGTTAGGATGAAATGTTTGCCGACGTAAAAATATTAAAAAAATAGTTAATGAGGATGTGATTGCTCAACAAAACATTCTACTACTTATCTTAATAACTTAACAAGTAAATTAGTGTAAATTAGAGCATACTTTCGTACTAGTTATTAATTTGACTTTGAACCAATTAAGATTCCAGGGCTTTTCTTATGTATCGTAATCATGTTAAAGTTTTGGTATCTCATATTCACTTGACAATATAACACCAAGCTTTTATCAAGATGATAGTGAGAGCGACCTACTATAACGTCAAAATTATGATAATTATTATTTATTATGATACGTTAAAGAAATATTTTTGCATCTAGCAATATTAAAGAGGCAGGACGTACGTACAATAACTATAAGTTTCATACATACCTAGTCGGTTACTAAGTTCTGTTACTGAGATTAATTACAATTAAAAAAAATATTGTAAGCAGTTTTGCATAAACCTGTATATTAATCAAAACTTTGATTTATATAGAATAATAATAAAAATAATGTATTCTAAACTATTGCAATTATTTGATGTACGAGCTTGAAGTATTCCCATTTCGGACGATAAAATCATATTTAAAATCACGCACGACGATGATACTGATAACGGCCCCAACTTTTGTAAGAGTTCCTGTAGAGAGTTCAAATTTGCGTGACATATTGAACAGACTTCTAGCTTTAAATTCTGATACGAATGTATTCAAAGCAACTAAAGATCCGCTTGGACACCGGTCAATCTTGATGACTCATTAAATCGACTTTAAGATTTCACATGATTTTGCAGAAATACGAAAACACACCAAATCTCTCGCTTCATAAGTTGGAATTAAGTCATGTTGAGAAATATAATTTTGGTCTCTAAACATATACAGAGATAGGATTTTTTATAATATTATACAAAAAAAGTTCTTTGGTAAACAAAGACTAACTTTTAAGCGATTTCAAAAAATGAAATTTACAGAAAAGTCATGCGTAATTTCATCGATGCCGGCTGTGAATGTTAAAAGATCGTATCGGGAATTGCGGAAACTAAGAAAAATGATTAATTGTTTTTCAAAATGTATATTAATTAAGCTTTTAATTTTTATACATATTGAAATTAAAAAATAAACATAAGTTAGTTTTATTTGCATCAACCTTAGTAACAGAACTTAGTAACCAACTAGGAATATCTTGTAACCTAACAATGCAATCATGAAACAAGGCACCAATTCACAACCATATAATCCCACCGCATCGGTTTTTTACCCTGGCTAAACTGTTACGAGTACACGGATGGCTTGCCGCGTCGCTTACGACCGTGCATCGATTTACGGCCTGCAATGTATATCTAAACCACTGATTTAAACCAACGGCAAAGGCGTGCGAATACAAACCTTAAGCTTCTATTGTTTCAGTTAGTTTTTCTCCTTTAGAAGTTTTGTCAACTGTATCACCTGTGCTAATTTTATGTCTCTGTTTGGCTATAAACAAAAGCTGCGGGAATGGTTTCGTAGCCGAAGTTCTGCGGATGCATTTGCTTATCGAGGCGAGCGGTGTAAAGTGTGGTCTTCTTCCACGGTTGGAAAACAATGCTGGCAAACAAAATTGCACTACGTGCGTAAATTTATGGGTCTCCACTATAATCGATGTTTTTTATTTAATGTACAGCAAGGCTATAACGTTTAATACAACCGATTTTGGTTTCGGAAGTCAAGAAATCAGAAATAGGTTAATTTTCAACGATGGCCAATCCCACCGACTGTGATTTCGGCCTTTTATGAGTTTCTGTTACATATTGCCACTCGGATCGATCGACGCAACCCTACGTCGATCAATACTTCGCACGCAACCAAATGCGGGGACGGCGCGCGAGTTTGCTTGTGGTGGCTCGCGGCGCGTACAGTCAAGGTGCGCACACACCACACATGCAAGCCTCGCGATATACCTTTGTGTGAAGGTACTACTGTTTATTCTGTGACGACAACTTTGTCCTTAGTAATGCCAATCGGAACAACTCTAAACAATTAAAAATAAGACGAAAGTAGCATGTAAAAATTGAAGGTATGTGTTATAAGCTGAATCAAAGATTAAAAATGCATCTGACATAGGTACTCCCTGTCAAACAGGAGCCGCGCTCACGCTAACGAAGCAATGGAATTCGACAGAGTTCATACTAACAAAAACGTTGATAAGATAACAGACTAGCTATAGCGTTCGTGGGTGAGACGGCGCTCTTAAAAGTAAAGCGATATAATGTATCCAGTTCTAATTGTTATAGTCCTGCGGAAAAATTTAACACGAACAAGGGCCTGCAAGCTCTAGGTCCACGTTCTGCTTTCACGTTAAAAGCACTATAAATATATTTAAGAAAAAACAAATATTGGACACCGTGATGAAATAGGAATGTGGTAAAATAGCATTAGTGCAACATTTTAATATTTAAAAATGACCCAACCCGATCTCCCGACCCTTTGCCTCATAACCAACGTGCTCTCTGTATTGTAAGGCGACACCGCTTGCGCAAGGAGCACTTGTACAAACAGCGCGCGCGCAGCCTTCGCGATAACGATCCAACGGCTAAGAATGGAATTAATATCGTTTTAACCTTATAAAACTATGAACATGTAGAAGCTAGTTTAAAAAGCCTGAATGCAATAAACTTTTGTAGATATACGAAACTAAACGCAATACATACTAGGTCTTCATTTTAATTAGGTTCAACATTTCTCTTCAGCTGGTTCCAACCTCCAAACTATCTCTCATTTACAAAAAGAGTTCCTCACGTCCTTGAGACGAAGATAAATGTTATTATACCTCCAGTAGGCATAAACATTAGACAAGAGATAGGATTAAATATAATAATATGATGATGGGAAGTCCCTCACAACTGATAAGATGCATGACTAACATGCTATAAAGATAACTAATGATACTGTTAAGATGCTCTCTTTATGTATATAGTCATCAGCTTAAGCAAAAAGTGCAGACTATGTAATCAATGTGTTCTTGAAAGCGTGAGAGTGAGTCGTACTGTCAAAATCAAAAGTACACTTTTGTACCATGTCGTTTTACAGCCACGCAAGCGTTGTCGTTATAAAGTACAAAAGTAAGTAACTATTTTTGACGTTGACTGTACCTTAATGGAAATTACGCCGGAAATCGCCGGAATAAGTCTGTTCTGCTACTTCTTCGCGTTTGTGATCTTCAGCACAGGACACGGAATATCGCTTCAACACACAGATCCGTCAATAAAAGATAGTAACCCGCACTAAATCGCGATGTACGTGTATTGCCGTATTTGCTGTAATACCAAAGAAGGCGGCCAAGTGCATAGTAATAGTATAAGCATTTTTAATTGAATTTGGTCACCAATAGAGTATAGATTGCTTCGACTACTATATTGTAGTTAGTCTTCTTTGAAATTAAGGTAGTATATCCGTCTCGCGTCAACGTGGTTCTGCGTACGCGGCTGGTCGTTAACGCTGGGATTCCTTCGTTGAATGCCTGTTTGTCTTGCGATGCAGGTGGCGCCGGTAAACATTTGTATTCAGAGATGCCGAAGCCGTGACAACACACCAATGCAACTCGTAGATAAACTTAAATATTAAATTTACGGATATAAATGTTATCTACGCAAACCTTTACAATCGCATTCCATTCGATCACCTGAGGATTAAACAAGCTCAGCATAGAACATGCTACTTCATTTTATCAATAGCGTGTACGATTTGCTTTGTCAGAATTGTGACTTGAGGTTTTGTCGAAGAAGATGAATGGTAATCATTGCAACGATAAACCAACGAAACTCTAATCAATATCGGTTTAAAAATATGGGTGTCCCTAATAACGTTTGTCCCATCGCATCGTTCGTCCGAATTATCATTTGTATGGTTTCAATCTAAGTCATATTTTTTTCAAATTTTCCAAAAATATCTGAGGTAAGGTTAGGTTAGGGTTGTTTTACAACAACACTAAGGGCGGATTCAACCAAACGAGGTTAAGGTTTTATACCTATATTCATAGCTGGGCACCGTTAATCAAATAGTTAACTTCGTTAATCGTTAATCCGCTACAAAAAAAGTTAGCTTCGATAAACGTTAAAGCGTTACATTTCGGAAGAATTAACGCAAGTTAACGTTAATCGTTAATCCGTTAATATGTGTAAAAAAAATGCATTTTTATATCGTTGCGTTAGTGAACTTATAAAACCTGTTGGTTTAGGTCCTGGAAGTTAACAGGATAGGAACAAAACAAAATACAAAAGGGCATAAGGCGCATATTCCCTTTCATGAACATTAACATGTTGAAGTTCTCGTCTGAAAGGGAGGCTCGTTTTGGAGTTAAAATGTCTTTACCTTTTAAGTTATTGGTAATTCTTTAACTCTGCCTACCCCACTTTGGGAATGAAGGCGTGAGTTTATGTATGTATGTATGTATGTCTTTACCTGACGTTTAATTGCAGCGCTTGAGGATATAGCAGTATTGTATTTAATGAATAGATTTATGAATATCTGTTCCCCGAGGAATGCAGCATCTTTGAATGAGTCTTTTGATTTCATGTCCAGCCACATTTTAACGAGACTGCGCTTTACTCTTTAAAGAGTTGGAGCTCTTTGGTTTTTCTATAGACTGAGTGACAGAATTGAAAAAGTCTTGTCATCATCGTTGTTTCTCACACTACACACTCGCTGCTACGCGCCGCCGCCCGGCACTTGTCGTTTCACACTAGTCTGAACCTGTTTTTCTTGCTGCGCCGCGGTGCCGTTCGGTAAATAGTAGGCATTGGATTAACGATTAACGGAGTTCTGCATATTAACGGAAGTTAACGTGTCCGTTAACATTTTAAAAAGTTAACTTAAAAGTTAATCCGTTAATCAAAATGTTAACTTCGTTAATTAACGATTAACGGATTAACGAGTTAATGCCCAGCTCTGCCTATATTAAACGCCGAATTTGTATAGACTAATCTCGGAGGAAGACTTATTTCAGTTTTGTAAAATCGATGGTTAAAAGTTTTAAAAAATCAGAGGTGGCTTTAGAATAAACGAATATTTAACAAATTATGATACAATAAAAGCATCATACGCTTTTTAGAAATTTTAGAAACAATCTCGTCAAGTTTTCATAAATTTGTTAGTACCCTTAATTTTCCCGTTGGGAATGAATGCTCCTCGGACAGATGGGCATATAAAGGACACGACATGGCAGATATAACATTCCATTTCATAACCCTAGTGTATGGTGACAATTCGGTGTACATTGAGTAGTTTATATGAAACCCAAAGATATAGAAATTCCTTGACAATGCAATGTATGACGAATTATGATCCATCAGGTTTGTGAAATAGGTGGCAGGTACGTACTGTCGGCCTTATCAGTAGCTTCACAATTTAGTGCTTTGTCACTTTAACGTCATGTTTGAACTGCTGCACTAATCTGTCAAAGGTGTTAAAGCGACAAGGTAGTAATGGCGGACTGTACGGAACGCTTAAGTACAAATTCAGGATTATTTACTACCGTTCGTATATTTTTATGCGGTTAATAAATAGATAATTAGCGCTGCCCACTCTTGAAGCCATTAAAATGTAATAAGAATATTAATTATTCCTGTGGGGATCACTTCACAGCTACCTACGGATAATAAGGTAAAGAACGCTACATAATTTATTCAAGCCGAACCTTTATAAGGAAGAGTCGTATAGCCAACAGCGGGCTTCTAGAGGCTGATTGGATGGACGATAACAATTATCTTAAGTTCTATGAACAGACCAGAACCTAATCAATCTAGTAAAGCGAATCGCACTATAAAATACGCAATTTATATTAATGAACTTTCTAGTTTATAGATTTTTCAGAGCTTCCTATATTACAACATTCTTGCGCCTAAAAACATCATAAATAAAAGATTAAAAAAGGATCTAGCCTGATCGTTTACTTGACTCCAGAAAATACTTCTAAAAATATATGTTTATCCTTGTTTTCTTTGTAGCATCAAAAATATAATCCACGGCAGCAAATATTGGTAGCATTTCTTTGACATCAACCAATTTGCTTTAATGAGAGATATTATTTGAAACCCTGTAGTACCCAATTGGGAAAGCAGATCATTAAAAATAACCAGCGAGGTGCCCAGGGACCTGGCGAGAGGAAAAGGCTCTAGAAAAAGGCAAAAGCCCGAAAAGGAAAATGATGACAAGGCTGCTACTCGAATTTTGTCACAATAGTTACATATCGTTACGGTTATTAACTCGCGAAAGTCTCAGTATGATTAACCGATAACATATATTTGAATTAAATTATCACACGTATCTAGAATGAAATTAACTTCAACGTTCTTCTTAATTTTTCTTAGGTCTTTCATTGGACCTTTTGTGCAATTGCCCCTCTTTTTTAACACTGAGTTCCCATCTGAGGAAATGGACCATAGAGCACAAAGACAGTCCAGTTGGCATTAAAACATTACTATGATTGATTTACCTACGAACATTTGTGAAAAAAACGTGATAAAATTGCTAAATTGTACAATAGAACCCAAATACAAAAAAAACTTCTGTAAATAAGAAAATAAACTCTAGCTTTTTAGGTATGCGCCTGTAATACTATTATAAAATCATAACAAAATTACCAAATCATCATTATGTTTGCCTTTAAAGTTTTTGTAAATTTTAAAGAATTATTCGTAATCGAAAGCAATACTATTTATAATAAGAATTTACTTCCGACCATGACTAAAGCTAATTGGATTGCAAGAGGACGGCAAGAGATTCCAGTTGATACCTTATAGGAATGCCAATAAGAAAGGTAAAGATTCTAGTCTATTTTGGCCCTTTTGATCGTACCTGCGCGTACGCAGACAGATGCTTCAGCGCTTCAACTAGACATAAGAATGCTTCGAACCATTTATTAGAAGGTACTAAAATTAAACTGATTGTATACCTACTGTGAAACAAAGTGCTCTGGCGGCTTAAGTGGTCATGCAACAACATGTGACTGACAGAATTGGCGAAAATAATATCTGACATGCGAACATACGAGTAGGTAATATCATAACTTCTGTGGCCTGTGTTGTGAATTCTTCTAACCTGCCAACTTCTAAGGGAGCGGAATGGACAGAGCTATAATGGTATTAATGGTTGACATTCAATTCGCATAAAAACTTCAAGCATAATTTAACTTAACTACATTGTTAAACGAGTATGTTTTAATTTAAAAAAAACAGTTATATTATTTAATATCCTTAATACTCATTACTCATTAACCATAACACCATTTGGTGTGATCATTATATCAAATAATGTCATTTGATATAAAATACACCATTTAAAATGAACCTACTTATAATGACATCAAACTATATTATTTTTTAATTAATTAATTTATTTATTCGTATGGCGATTACACAGAAAATGAAATATTTTTTGTTTATGTCATGTCATCTTAATTTTTAATAATGTTAATGTACTCGAAAACAAATTTACTAAATTATGCCTATTTCACCTATTTCATATTTGACCTAAGTTGAAAATTTACTAAAGTGTGCGTATTTCACCTTAAGTGGTGGGTTGGAGTTGCATCAAGGCTTGATAGTGCTGTGTAGAAACGACGTTTTTTGTACAAAATGTAGACGCTTTTTTTGTGATAGTTTTAGACACCTACATTGCGCCGTGTGACATTATTAATTTTATGCCTTTCGGATGGTTTTTGTCGTCGTCATCGATCTGCGAAGCGTTGAAAAAAAGTTCATAATAGCATAGTTTGCGAATCCAATATCAAGGACCCTCACGAGGCGAAAACGGACGTGCACATATTGGTGGGTCGCTAATATTTACTTAAGTATATTAGGTATCTGATTACCGGCGCAATGCTGACTTTTAGTAGGGAGCCAACGGTCCTAACCAATGAAGAATTTTAATATTCAATTTGTCCCTTATCTACTGATAAATATACATCGCCACCCACGACGCTATCCTCCTAAAACCCATATATGAAAGGTGAAATGGAAGAATATACCCATTTTTACAATATTAGGTTTAAATGAAGATGTAGGGACCAGGATTAATAAACGATTGCTGAAGTTGTTTGTCATGTTGAGAGAATAGATGAAGTGAGATTAACAAAACAGATATTATGAGGTAAGAGCAAATGGAAATGTTGGCAGGAGAAGGCTATGGCGAACGTTCCACGATCAGATCGGGGATATATTAAGAATGGGTCAGATCAGGAGTACAAGAGACTTATGAGTGTGGAGGAAGTGAGGTATGTCTGGATCGTAGCGTTGAAGGAAGTGGTCTTTGTCTACCCCTACGGGAAAGAGACGTGATTGCATGTATATAGAAACGCATTGAGCAAGTGTTTTACATCAAATGTGCCAAAACAACAAAATAAACCTAATTCGTTTTATAAACATTCGTTCTAGTATTAGGATATTGAGTCATATTCTGAAAGAGGCTCTTTGAAATCGAGATTTGAATAAGTTGATGATTTCGTCCTAGTACTACTTTTAGACTGATAATGAAGAAAGGATATAGCTTAAGTGTTAACAAGACATAAATGTATATTGGATCCTGCGACCCAATAAACGCTGCGCTGTTGTAAAATTTAGAAGCCTAAACTATAGATGTTCATTTATTTCGGTAATGCGTATTCAGTCGCGCCAGGAATATTTTGGTGAATAGGTACTAGAGTCGATCGATGCATGAACTAAAAGCGTATAAACGAATTATCCAGCATTAGGCCCAATAAATAAATATCATACATTAAATTTTGTGAACCTAGTGAAAATGTAAAATGAAGGATCGATTGCAGGCAAATCTAGGTTCACGAATGTGGTATCGGGTATAAGAAAGTGCAAACAATAATTATTCACACCAATATAATGAACATTTAAAACGGGAATAAGTACCAGTTGATGAATCCACAGGGAAAGAAGCGCAAAAGGTAAATATTTAGTGGATAAGGTAAATCCTTGTCAAAGCAAGCATAGCCGAGGTCATGCTGCGCGATAACAAACTTAAACGCCCATCAGAAACGTATTACGATAGCTGAAAAGCGTCTTTAAACGTGAGTACAAGCAATAAATATAAAGCTGTTAAATCTGTTGACGTTTTTTTGCGGGCCAATAAAATAGAGTTCGGTAAGAAAACGTCCGAATACGCTGTTTAATAGATTGTAAAACAAGTTGGCACGTATGTTTCAGTACGTTTCTCTGCAATAATAAATGTTTAGTGAACAAACTTTTACAAATGTTGGGTATTTAAAACATCACTTCACCTGATTTCGCGGTGTTGTTTAAATCTTCGATTGTTTCGTTTAGTAATATCGTTCAATGTCAAAGTGAAACTAGATTCTTAATTAGAAAAATTGCTATTCGATAGCAAGAGCCGATTGTAAATGCAACAGCTAGTGTGGCCATGTGAAATATTGCAGATCGTTACGCCGCCGATTGGACGTGACGGAGTAATACATTACGAGGATAATTAACGCTCATAATTAGCCACGGAGAACTATAGGGAAAAACTAATATAAAGAGGGAAACATTCCAAATAAATATTCTTTCAATTTAAACAATTTGCTTCCAAATCTAGGGCAATTGACGTTGGTGGCTGGAAACAAAAAATACCTTAATTATCTAATTAAGCTAATGAAACCGAAAACCTAACGTGTTCTGCAATCTAAAATAGTAGGTATCGCATACCATTTGTAAAAGAACAATCGAATGATTCACGTCAGATCAAAGGTTTGAAACAATTTGAAACACGCTGTTGCGTGGTGGCCGAACCTGGCACATGGTAGGGGGTCGGGTTCGAGGGGGGCAGCCAGTAGGCGGCACTGATAGGCGGGTAGCCGCCGTTGGACCGGCCCGCCTTTGCGCGCGCGCCTCCCGTGTCACCTCGCATATCACTTCACTTCACTTGCACTACACATAACGTCTGCATTGAACCGCGGCCGGGGCACGACTAGCGCGCCGGTACAGCCGAGGTGCGCGGGCGCTGACGGACGATCACTCATTCTTCGTGTTGTCAACTGCGCCCCGCACCGCCCGCTAACGAGCCCCGTCCTGCGTCTGACACGGTTTTCACGGCTCCAGGTGGGATCCCGACCTATACCCGATTTACGCCGGTCTGACGTCACCTTTGCCGAGCTTCCATAGAGTTCGGTGTTGATGACTTAGCACGCGCAGTGTTTACATCCCGGGATTAACCCGTCAATCACACACTGATTAAGTGCCTGCGCTTTGCGCTAGACGAAACATAAGCGTTACCTTAGAATCAATTTTAAATTCGTTAAGTCTGCATTTGTTTGTTTCGTTAATAGAACTCTAGTGATGTATTAAATAATGAACTGATCGATTTCTCCGGTTATTGTTGTTAAAACGGTTGTTTACATTCAAGCCAGCGGTAGTGGATCGGGTCTAGATGATCGTCCAATTTGAAATATGACATTACCTACAGCTACGTATGTCATGTTGAAATCGTTTGATTTAGGGTATACTTACCTAATCTGTGA
The DNA here is from genome assembly GCA_927399475.2 of Acleris emargana. Lineage (NCBI taxonomy): Eukaryota > Metazoa > Arthropoda > Insecta > Lepidoptera > Tortricidae > Acleris > Acleris emargana. The sequence goes on along the minus strand of OV656841.1, from coordinate 12,066,741 downwards.
CAAAAGTCGCTAAATCTGCGTCAGCTATTTCTGATAGGAAATCGCAGGCGACAAACAGCGACTACTTTTCGGAATCAAGGTGGCAACACAATCTTACGGCAGAAAGCTACTGAATACAATGTATTGTATGTTATTGTATTACCTACATGCACGGGTGAAGTGTCATACGAGTATCATACTTAAGTTCTAAACTATCGACGCAAAATAGCGTAAATTCTCGTAACAAATTTCTAAGATTAGCGCGAACATCAATTGTTCCTCCAACTGCTGTAGTGAACCGTGATTCGTAACTAAAGTACAAATAACAAAATCAATGTTTAACAAAGTGAGATCATAATTTACTCGGATGTTTATATAGTGAATGATCGTCTATTATAACTGAATAGCTATGCGTGCATTTTTCGAGATTAACTTAGTTCAATAAATAAACAAGCGCGCTCGCATCAAATAGAGTTGTGGTTTGAGTAGTCGTTTAATAACATGTTGTATTGACTGAGACGTTATTCTTATAAAGGATATTGCTCTAATTTAGATCCATAAATAAAAAAGCTATTAGGTAAACAAGTGAAAAAGAGGCCCTGGGGCTCAGCTATCATATCAGTTTAAATTATAGTTACCAGGAATAAGTTCCCACAAGTATAGAAATCGTACAAAATGTCTAAGGAGATTAAAGATGGGTACACAAATACCACAAATCAAACGTTACGTTAATGCGCACATAACTTATTGGCTAGCACTATTGACGGACAAGGGAACCGAGAACTAATCCGTTCGATGAACGTATAAATAGAAAACAAGCTGTCTAATTCCATTTGAGCGACTAGACACGAACTGTTTCGCCGCGATTTCCTAGGATATTATAAGCGCCATAAAGCGGGTAACGTGAAATGTGATGTGCATGCGATAAAATACGCTATAAAATGTATTTTATGGTGCAATATTTGCATAATGATAAGAAAATATATGATGAATAGAAACATGAAAAAACTGTAAAGCTTACCAAACAGAATAAGTTCATTTGAATGTCATTAGGGTTAATTTTCATGGAGTAGTTATTACAGTGGCTATGATTCGTTTAGCGTTGTTCTACATTTCAAACAGCAGAATATGACAACCGTTTTGTAGACTTGTGTGCGAAAGTCGCATTATATTCACCCCACGTGCGTCTTTATACACTAGACGACTCGCATCCGTAGCTCTATCGTGTGGTATCAAGAGCTAAATTAGCGTGAGTGGTACGCGCTTGTGTGGTTCACCGTACGTCAACTATCGCCAGGCAAGTAACCTAATAGTTAGCGATAGCGACTGAATCGATTTGTCACAAGCTGAAACGGTTTATCAATAATTAGCTGAACATAAATAAGGAAACTACGCATTTATATGTCTGACACTATGCTGAGTGGCACCCAATTTGGTAAAGTCAGTTCTAAGCTTTTGTTTTAAATTAGTTTCCCTCTTCTATTTTGTTTTTTTTTTGTATTGAATAAACCCTGTTTCTTCTGCTTCACTTAGAATAATCAAAAACGAATTTTAAGAAAATCGTACAGATAATATAATGTTTAAATAAATAATAGGTTATAATTGTGATACAGTTTACGTACCGGACGGTGTTAAATTTTATTTAAATACACTACCGAAAAAGAAATAGGTATTTCTTGGTAATCTTTTTCTAGAAATAATTATAGGTTCTATCAAATTCTCTTGACTTTTGGTTTGTTATTAAGCAGCTCTATTTCTTTACGGTATTTGACAGAAGTAGCATCTATTCTCTCATTTAGAACACACTGTTTTCCAACTGAATTTTCACATTCCTGTAAATGAGAAACCTAATTAACTTAAACTTACCATTTCTATTTTCACTGTCAGCCGGCTTCATCTGAATTGGATGATGCATCTGTAAAAAAACATTTACGATATAATATTATATAATTTAGGTATATAAGAAATACAGGAGGTGGGAGGACCTTGTGCAGGGTCCGTCCGGGTTGGTACCACCATCTTATCCATTAACCTACCGCCAAGCAGCAGTGTTCGCATTGTTGTGTTCCGGTTTGGGGATAAGACAGCCGGTGAAATGACTAGCATAGAGGCATTCCATCTTCGGCCTCAGGGTTGGCAACGCATTTGCAGTCTTAGGATTGCGGTCTTGTGAATGCGAATGTCTATGGGTCACAGTTTCCACTTACCATCAGGTGGCCTGTGTGCTCGTTTGCCTTCCTATGATATAAAAAAAAAAAAAATAAAAAAATACAAGTTTGAGGTTTACGAAGATTAAAACTAGTTTGAAGAATTATAAAAAATATAAATGAAATTGTAATGTAGTGAAATAAAATTTTAACTAACACGTGATATAAGTTAAACAGATTGTATTACCAATAATTTACAGATTTAGCCTTTAATTTCAAAGAGTTAAGAAGCTATTGGAGTATTTTATAGACTTTCTTAAACGATATTGTAACATATTGATAGATATTGATATTGTAATTTACTTGTAACGACTGTTATTAATAAACTATTTCATTTCAATTCATTTCCTTTAAGGTTTCTTCAATGTCTCTATCTTAATTGTACGTTAAATCCAAAAGTGACACTAAATTCCGAAAAATACCATTTGAATAGTGACATTATTGCGGTTAAACTTTTTAACATAATTTCACTGTTTTATTTAGCGTGTGTAAAGTCCTTTTAGATCATTCCTTTTTGCAGAAACAAATTATTTTCAATATTGCTTAGGCAATATTGTGCTCGAATCGAGCTAAATCCGCAATCGATATAATCTGGGGCAAACATGATTATCGCTAAGTTAATTTTAATAATATAACAGGGTTTGCCCGATGACGCGTTAAATCGCCGGCCGCTGTGAGCGCATCTATTATTTACGACAAAGCGCAAGATACAGGCGGCGGCGGTTTTTTACCTTCACAGAAGCATGTTATTGCTTTACTAATGAAAACCCCTCTGTAGCTTCTAGTTACCGCGATGGCAGCCTCGCCCTTTTTTACTCGACTGCGGCTAAGCCCAAAAGGAGGTATGTGTTTGACTTGTATAGTATATCTCCGACGCAATGTCCGCTCGTAACGGCTCAACCGATTTCAATAAGTTTCACATGGTTAGATTCTTTTTAACCACTAGAGTATCATAGGCTGCATTAAAATTATTTAAATATGAAATTTGTGAAATAAAAAGCATATACATTGCTTTGTCGACATTATCCAAACAGCAGTTGTTTTTTTTTAAAGCATGCTTTTCGTTAGACTTTTATACAATAAGTTAAGAAAATAAATAGGAAAGTGCAAGATACACAAGTATTGCCATGAGGGGACTTTCTTACTTAATTTATGTAAAGTAAAGCAACGTGCGTGTTTTTCATGTACGTGCAATAATTTGAACTATAACAGTAGTTTATGTGCGGTTGAGATCATAGTCCACTTTACGCGACGCAAGTTAAATTTCTGAAATTGGCGAATGATACCTGTCATGTGCTAACACTATCAGCTTCTTATTTGGACCATAAATTATAAGAAAATATAGGGTTGGCAAACCTAAAAACCGTAGCAAACAGTAGTTAAGTTTAAATATACTTGTTAACCTACATATTTCATAATATTGTCGTAGATAAATACAATGGTTCCCTGAAGTTTCATAAATTATAAATGGAGAAATGTAACAATCGAATCGGTATCGTCTAAGTTCGCCTCAATCGTTTTTCGTCAAGTTCTTTAATTTGTCCTGTTTGGCTTTCATCACCCGTTTTTATTTCGTCACTTTCGTGTGTCTTCTATTTCACCTTTGGTAATCTTTGTTGTTTGTCTTTTTCTTATTCAGACTCATTTCGGTATTCGTCAACATCTTCTTTGGGCATGTTCGATGCAAGTCAATCTCTTTTTTAGTCTCATTCGTTATTCGTCAATTCAAACTAACAAATAGATACCGATAAACAAAAAAAGTACTCGCACGGGTGTTACGTAAAATAGAGAAAAAAAATAGGCTGTGTATCTATGTGTGTGTGTGTATGTGTATCTGTGTGTCTGTCTGTAACATCTTAGCTCGGTGTGAAAGTGGTTCTTTAAAAAGAAACCTACTTTAATCGGAAAGGAAAGGTTTAGCCGTTTAAGAGATATCAGCTTTAAAATAAGTTTCTGTCAAAAAAACATTTTTGGGACCAGCTTTTGTTGCCGACTGTACTATATTTGCACAGTCGTCATCTACTCGTCAAGACGATTCTAGCAAGCCCTAATACGACGGGATTATCGTGTATAATTTAGGAGTTCCTATGGCCACCGTCATCAGACCAGCTCGATGGTACTATATTATTGTATTGTCTTCAGAACTACAAATACACATGCAAATTTTCGGCTTCATAGAAATCCTGGACGTGGGTCAAATTTAACTTGCAAAATTTGACACGTACAACAGTACATAGTAATTGGAGGTGGGAGGACCTTGTGCAGGGTCCGTCCGGGTTGGTACCACCATCTTATCCATTAACCTACCGCCAAGCAGCAGTGTTCGCATTGTTGTGTTCCGGTTTGGGGATAAGACAGCCGGTGAAATGACTAGCATAGAGGCATTCCATCTTCGGCCTCAGGGTTGGCAACGCATTTGCAGTCTTAGGATTGCGGTCTTATGAATGCGAATGTCTATGGGTCACAGTTTCCACTTACCATCAGGTGGCCTGTGTGCTCGTTTGCCTTCCTATTATATAAAAAAAAAAAAAAAAAAAAAGGTACATGGGTATATACAGACATACTTACATATATTGCAAAAAGCGTTTACCATTTATTTTATCGGGGGTTCTTATGTAATGAATCGTTAGGTATATCTATTTTATAAACATGTCACGTATTCATATTAATGGAGAGATGTAGCAAACTTTTGTAGACGAAACAATATTTTGGACTGGCGGCCCTAGCGCAGTGGGTAAACAAATTAAACAATTTAAATAATTCGTCAACAGAGCCGCTGGTCAACAGTAAACAATAAACAGGGGTCGATTAACTGCTGTTTAGCATCGACTCCTGTATTCGACCAATCAGATTGAATCGTTGTCGGTGAAGTAGGAAATATTATCAATCATATAAGTAAAGTTAAACCATAGTATTAATAGTACTCGGTTGCCTATTGCTTTCACACTCTCTCTGCCATAACACATACATTCACAGATGCTAGAGAGAATGTGACAGAGATAGTTGCTAACTATCGTTGTCACTACTGACTTCTATTAATACTATGATTTTAACTGTTTGTTTATCTGTCTATAAGGTAAGGTGGGGGAAGATGAAAAAAGGGGAAAGATTAAAAGTCTCACATAACTCCCTATTTGGTTTAAATTTTTAAGTGCTGTTATCATCCATTAAGCCGCCATTTTGTTACGATCCGCCGCACATTCGCCAGTGACCGCTCGGAGTAAGTAGACGTGTGTTATGTGCTATTTTGTGAAGGTCGGCATTTCGTGGTGAATTCGTCGATTTTCAATCTTACCCCGTGTTTCATAACTTGATTAATAAGGGGAGTATAAAAGTTCTGACTGACTATTTATGTGTTATTGGAGATTCTATTTTTATTTACTTCTGCTAGGTGTAGCTATTAATCATATATTTAGATTTACGAGAAGTTTCCATCTTTACCCAGCCAATTTCACTGGGGTAACATTGAAATAGTAATGTTTCAATCTTCCCCCGTTTTTGAAAGTCATAGAAAAAGACACATATTCTCAAACTTTGCACTTAAAAAAATAATTAACGTAAGGTTTATTTTCTGACCTAATATAACGATAAGATAAATAGTAACTAAGAAGTGTTGTGTGAAACTATTGTGTGAAATCAATAATAAATCTGTATTTTTTCAAGTTTACTAGAAGTACTTATTTGGATTTCTAATATTATAAATGTAAGTAAGTCTGTGACTAAATTTTCTACACAGATTACTAAGTATTTGGTATATTTTTGTATTTTAAATGTGTCTTAATTTGTTACACAGATTCATATTTATTTTCTAATATTTTACATGTAAGTAGCTTAATTTGTGACAAAATTAGTCATGCTGCAAGAAAATACTTACTTTTTTGTATTCATTTCTTTTATAAAATAAATAATTGTTTCCATGCAACTGTTATTTTAATTCCAAACTGATCTTCTTAATATTAAAAAAAAATGTGTTTACGTTTTTTTATATGAAGAATATACAATAAAAAGTTTGAGTATCACTGTCGTTTTCCCTGTGAAGCGGGGTAAGAGTAAAATACTTTTTTTTTCAACTGCACTTTTCTTGTTACCTATCAGGAATATTTACGCAAAAATCATATGTATCTGTTAAGCGTAAGGAATTCCATACAATAACGAGCAACAGTAACCGTTTGCATTCATTTAAAATACTTTAGACACTATGTCAATCTTACCCCTCGACCATTCCATCTTAACCCGTCAATTTGTTTGACAAAATTTGATTTGATTTTATTATTTTTATATATTAGAATAGGCGTAACCGAGTTTTATCGACAGATTACAAAAATATAGCCCTTGCTCATACCTACCAATTTATGCAATTGAAAGGAAGTAAATAGTTTTTTATTTTACGAGGGTTTTAACACAACACTATCCATCTCATCAAAAAACCATTCAATCTTCCCCCACCTTACCTTACTATATATATTTTATCATATTACATATTATTTATTTATTTATATTTATTATTTATTTTCATATTCATCTTCCTTAATATTATAAATGCGAAAGTTTGGATGTTTGTTACTCAATCGCGTCAGAACAGATCCGAAAGAAATTTGGGACAGCGATAGATTAATAGTCTAAAATAGCATATAGACTACTTATATCCCGGAAAATTTGACATTTCCGTACGAAGACTGAGTTGGCCGCAAGAGCTAGCTAATTTATGATTGGATTTTCTAGTTGATTTCTCTCAAAACTATAAACAATATTGTCGTTATATTCTTAGCAACAGTGAACTGCAATTTAATTTTAGCCAGTAAATGACTTGGACATTATCAGTGAAATGCTTTATTACTTTAGAGAGAAAATAATTTGAAAGTCCAACTCAAGTCGGGTTGCTCCTGACAACCTAATCTAGGATAATACGCTGTCGTTCTATTGTTAGTAGCTACCTATATCAGCCGCCGCCGCCTCTCTTTACTGTGATGACTAAATTAACCTTGTGATAAGATCTGTTTTGTTAGGAAACATTTCGCGGTCGAATACGGCAGCGACAGAGCCAATTGTTGTAGGCCCCGCATGCGAGAACGAGTAAATTTCTATATTGGTATATTTTATTACTTTCTTCCCTTCGTTTTGTGGGCGAATCAAGATAAAGGTAAGGAGTTTTGATAAACCGCCTATGTGTCAGCGTGTACAGGCCGAAAGTGCAAGTACAAAAAACTGAAAAATTAACTTTGTTTTCTAGTTTTGCCAAAAGTTGAACTAAGACTAAGGATAAATTTTCCCAAACTTTTCATTTTTAGGAAAATAAATATCATTTCTTGTTTTAAAAACCACTCCAAAACCCCACTTAGAGGCCTGGCTTAGCCGCTATATAACGCAATATGAAGTGCACGATACATTTTGCAATTTCTTTTAACCAACTGTAAATGTATAATTTAAAATTACGATATGTAACCTGTTTTTTTTCACAATTAATGGTATAGGAGCTTTAGGTCCATATCTTGTTAGGACTAGGTAGCAAATACGACCAGATCGCTTCGCGACTACACATGTCGAACTGGGTGAATTTCAAAAATATTGTACTTAGTTAAGGGCTCAATTAAAAAATCCTTAACAATCCTTAACTTTTTCCTTTGTGTAACAAAGATTAGTCATAATAATCATTTGGATAATTTCCGTTACACAATGGAAAAACAATAGAAGAAAGTTAACGTTACCTCAATTAACTCCGTAACTATGTACATTAACTCCGTAACTATGTACATTAACTCCGTAACTATGTACAATATTTTTGCAATTCACCCATTTGACTACATCACTTTGTGCCTAGATCGCTATACGGCCAGATCGCTTTGCGACTACATCTCAAAAAGTCCGAGTTACAAAATGACCATCTAGTTAGCGTTACGTCAGGTTTACTTGGTTAGGTTCATTAGGTAACTTAAAATACCCGAAGGAACAATTGCCTAGGAATAAGAGACCCGCCATGCGGGGCTCTATTGACATTGCTAAGACAGACATAGGACCCGACTCTACAGTGGCCTCTAAACTTCCTAATTTTATTTAGGTGTCGCTAAAACACTTTGCTATTCTATGAGCAACTGTCATAATCAAATGACAGCGCCATGACAGCGCTAATTTGAATATGAAGCTTCTTATTTTAGGCGGTCTTATACATTGTCAGCATGACATTCTGGAATAGCGCTGATTAAATCTGCCGTCTAAACTATGTCTTAAAATTAGACAATTTAGTTTTAGTTTGTTTTAGGCTATTAAAGTTATGTGCACGTAGAATCGAGTCCATAAGATGAATAAAACGATGTGGTCATTCAGCGACTCAGGCTTTTTGAGATTTGGTAGCAAAGCGATCTCGTCGTATAGCGATCTGTGCACAAAGCTATGTAGTCAGATCGAGATGTAGTCACAAAGCGATCTGGTTTGCTACATCTTTGAAAGACATCGGTCTCCTTTAACGCCTTTATTATTTTTTAGTTAATCCGCCGCTATTACACAAATCACGAGGTACATTTGTGTTATAGCGGCGGATTTACTCAAAAATAATAAAAGAGTAAAATGGACAATAATGGTCTCTCATACATGGATCCCATAAGGGTAAAAATCAAAATAAATGTAGATAAAGACGCTATTTAAATGTCACTTAAATGATGTCTAACTTTCAATTTCGTTACAAAAATGTATGTGTTTGACGTTAATCGACAGTTTCGTTACGGTAGCTAACTCTTCTTTAACTGGACATTTATTTTGGTTTATACCCATAAACGTTTTATGATTTTGTTCCATAGTAAAAACGGTAATACAGCGGTATAGTGCAAACCAGAACCAACCGGTCAAGTCCTGGCCTCTTTTAGTTTGTCGGCCAGTTTTTATTATGTCTATTTCGACACGAGTCAAAAGCGAGTCTAGTCCTCCAGGTGGACACTGCGCGCAGCTCGCTCTGTCAACGCCTCGTTTATTTGTGGCGGCGGCGGCGGCCGGCGCGGCGTCTTATTGACTAATGAGTATTGGCGGCTCCTGAAGTTTGCACGTGATTTAAATCTCAGACAAAGGCAAGGAGCTGTACTGTTTACTTAAACTGTTTAATTCAGCCACTTTACGCTAAATTTCAATTGTCGTTTAAAATTGTGTTCTTGAAATTAATTTATCACTTCGGCCTTTTATTCTACTTTGTTTTAGTTCTCCTTACCTTCATGTCTATCATATTGTTAACGTTATGGTGACTCTTATTCACTTGACAGTAGGAGCTACTAAAACTCCCGAAATATATATATGATAAGAAAAATAATGAATCTGTGCTAGTCATGTTTTACCCCCACTCCGAACACAGGGAGAACACTGAGTGCTGCGCGGCAGCAGGTAAGGGGTTAAGATGGTAGTAGCAACTCGGCCGAGTTCCTGCCATTCGTTAAATACCTACCTACCAATAATAATAATAGCAAATTGTGGATAAAAAGGGAAAAAATTAGGAGAAAAGTTCGAAAAAACGAACATGGATTGTAAAAGGAAACTAAGGACGGGCGGATCGTCAGTGCTTAGCAGTTAGTATATGTGGCTCAAGACAAATCTGCAAGCAGTACTGCTAACCTCCAGTAATAGGGGAGGGGTAATTAAAACAGGGGAAAAAAAACGTTAATCAAATAAAATTGGGAAGCCGCCCTGTTTATCTATTGTGCGTAACACATTATACAGTTTCACTTCAAAAATTGTTAATGTATACAATACTATACCACTTTTTGCTCAAAAATATTCAAATTCGAAAACCCTCTGACGCAAAAGAGGAAACACAGAATAAATGCTACGTTTACATAATTATTGATAGTTCAAAAATCTAAAACACCCAAAATCGTCGGTTTATTGTCGGCAAAAAAGAAGAACCCAAACCATAGAGGCATGAGTTCCATGGGCATTTCCATTCACAAGACTACAATCTTCAGACTGCAAATGCCTTGCCAACCCTGAGGACTAAAATAAAATGCCTCTATTCTAGTAATTGAACCGGCTTTCTTATCCACACACCGGAGCACAACAATGCTAATACTGCTGCTTTGGTAGGATAACGGATAAGATGGTGGTAGCGATCCAGACGTACCCTGCACAAGACTGCAAGGTTCTACTACCACTAAAACCCCATACCTGAATCTAATGAATAAATAGAGACCCTTATAACTATAGAATAAATAATGGACGTAACCCCCGCTCTATAAAAGATTTATCATTCTGTTTTCGACGATCGACGCGAACAATTAGCGAAGTACAGGCCGCTCATGAATCATCGCATCATTGAGATAACGTAGGAGCCACACGAGCGGCGGAAGCGGGAGCGGTGGCGGAAGCGGGTACACTGCACGTGGGAGTACTGAGCGTGGTTGAAATGCTATATATGTATATTTTCTATTAAATAGAGTTTAGATATTATAATTTCATGAAGTATGTACAGTAGACTACAAAGAGAGTAGTTTCCACTTTATTGCATTGTAATTAGGGAATGCAATTTAACCGGTTATTAACCGTTTTTGTATGAAAATAACCGGTTAAACCCGGTTATTTGCATTCCCTAATTGTAATAAGGTCCAAAAGTGGATACATCTCTTTATAGTCGATTATACATGACATATTGACTTTTTGATTATCAAGTTATCATCAGCCCACATCAGTTTAACATGCTGGACAAAGGCCTCTCCTATTGTAAGCAAAACCGCTCTCCCATTCTTGTTTTTTACTTTTTATATTTTTTGTTTATGCTTTATCGTAATAACAGTAATAGCATAAAAGGACCAACTTATTGTAATTATACAGATTATTTTACAAACTCTTAAGTAAAACCACTAGTAACATAAGCCGGTCAAATGTGCGTCGAGCTCGCAGCTGGCAGGCCGGCGGGAGGGTTCCCAATAATACATATTAATTCAGACAAAAATATTGTGGGGTCATTAGGAGCTCGCACTTTCACTGGGCCTCGTATTCTAATAAAACTATACAATACGATACGATAGGCACGATTTTACCGTACCGTATTGTCTATATTACGATAGCTCTTATTTAAGGTGGATTCGACCAAACTTGAATATATAAGTGAATACTATGGATATATCTTTTCCACAATTTTATTATCGAGTAACCCAGTGGACGATTTTACACCCAATCTTAGGTATAGCTATACATAGAATTATTTAGCTCGATTTAGTAGAGTGAATGATGAACGAATTTATTAATTTAAAAAAAATGCTGTTCAACGGAACGATGTCTAAACTTCAGTAATGTAATGTCTATTTACTTAATAATAAAATGAGCTAGTGTGTTTAAGTTGATTTGATAGCACTGACAGTACAATATAAAATGTATAGGCAATTGAATTATTCTTAGAATAACTCTATTATTCCACGCAAAACGCGAATAGGTTCACTATTCTAAGAATTAACGTTCGTAAAACATAAACCTGAGTTACTTTCGATTAACTAGCAATTTATTCTAAGAATAAAATGTACCTATTCTTGTTTGATCGAATTCGCATAAACTTGGCAGTAATGGCGGACCAGTTAAAAATAATAACAAAATGATGTTTTACCGAGTTAAAAAGAGCCTGTAAACTATTTAGTAAAACCATATTGCTTTTGACCTGTTATCGTATTGTCAACGTTACGATGGCAATTGTTTACTTTTTTTTTTTTTTTTTTTTTTTTTTTTTCTTTATGGCTTTGGATGGCAATCGAACACACAGGCCACCTGATGGTAAGTGGAAACTGTGACCCATAGACATTCGCATTCATAAGACTGCAAATGCACTGCCAACCCTGAGGACTAAGATGGAATGCCTCTATGCTAGTCATTTCACCGGCTGTCTTATCCCCAAACCGGAACACAACAATGCGAACACTGCTGTTTGGCGGTAGGTTAATGGATAAGATGGTGGTACCAGCCCGGACGGACCCTGCACAAGGTCCTCCCACAAGTGTTTGCACTTATTACTGCACAAAAAAGTAAACAGTCGATTTGCGCCTCACTTTCTACACATATTATACTAAGATAAATGGTTATGTACGGATATCCCTTATCTAATTAGCTAAAGTTATCATCAATCACCGAGACCTGACAACAGTGCTTACCTAAAAGGTCGTATGTGTATAAACTTTACAAACACGTATAAGCTCTTTTAAGGTCGTGCGCGGACTGAACAATTCGTCTTTTAGACTAGGGTCGTGCCGGACGCGTTAAGCTAAGCTAAGCCAAGCTGAGCTTGCCTCGCAAAAGCCAAGGAATTAGGGAATATTTTTAGCGAGTAACTTTATTAGGGAAATTATTCGACTACTGCTACGTTAGGTAAGAACAAATTTATTTTTTTATGCTTTAGAGATAGCGGACTATCACTCGGAAGAATGAAAATCCTCGGTTGTGGCTACCCAGAACCAAGCAAATTCAAGGCACTGCCATCGCACTCCATTATCCGCTTTCTGGAAGGTCTGTATTGGATTAAGCGCTAAAAGAGGAGTTATTACACAAAAGATCCCATAGAATCGAAGTGTATCCGTAAGGACCCCACCGATAAGATAAGATAAGATCACCCGGGTCACCTGATGGTAAGTAGTCTTCGAGGCCCACGAACATTAGCAATTTCAAGTCTGAAATCTAAAGACTGAAAACTTACTACCAACCCATAGAACTCCATCCTAGTGTTTTTATTGCACTATTTGCTTAGTAATTTCACCGAAACACTGCGGTAGGTTAAACAGTTAAGATGGTGCAAGCGATCGACACAGACCCAGCGAGGTCCCGTCACAGTTCAAAAGACACCTCAACAGTTGCTTATAAGCTTGTGGATGTGTGCGTCCGTTACATAGAGCCACAAACTTTGCAGTTAGAGCAACCGCAATCCGGACTAACATCGACACACGCTAACTTCGCGACAGAAGTCACTGAAACATTTAACTTGGCTTCAATAAAGACTGGCTCGTAGAGTTACGTGGTAGAGAGGATACGTGAGTAACCAAAACCACTATAAAAAGTTAAGTAGTTAAAATAAACATTAGAAACGTGCGTTTTTTTAAACTACCATCCAGTTATGAAGGAGCAATAAGCATAAAAAATAAACGTTGGTTTTTATTAAACGTTGTAGCACTGTATAAACAGAAAATTGTGTTCACACAAAAGTATATCGCGCGGCTTACATGTGTGCGTGAATCGTCTGTACGCGCATCGAGCCAACACCAGCAAAGTCAACAGGCCCTACTAAGCCGGTTTAGAAACCTGTACTCGTACGAGTATGGAATGGAATGACTCAACGCCAAGGCAAACCCATTTTCAGTTGCGATAGCTATGTAACAAAAAGATAAGCTACGAATATAATTAAAACTAGCTAGATGAACCGTTGCCTGTGGTTCATAAGAAACTTAACTACATAAAGAAGTTTTACCTGTACCTATTTTTCAACAAAAAGATATTTTTTGTCGAAGGACGATTAATAGGTAATCATCAGATCTATTTCGTAATACGTCGAAAATAATTTTATATTGTCTTAAATGGGCCTCTATTCTAGGTGGTATAAACCATATCGTCTTTGACCTGTTATGGTATTGTTTTTAACTTGGCCGCCTGAACTGTCACGTAAATAAGAACTATCAAAACGCTGACAATACTGCAACAGATCAAAGACGATATAGATTTACCGGTTAGAATACATGCAACGCATGCAATACATGCCGGTTTCAATCAGTAAGTTGGCCTCAGCCCTAAAAAAGCTGCTTAACGTTTTTTTTTTTTTTTTTTTTATAGCATGGAAGGCAAACGAGCACACAGGCCACCTGATGGTAAGTGGAAACTGTGACCCATAGACATTCGCATTCACAAGTCTGCAGATGCGTTGCCAACCCTGAGGACTAAGATGGAATGCCTCTATGCTAGTCATTTCACCGGCTGTCTTATCCCCAAACCGGAACACAACGATGCGTACACTGCTTCTTGGCGGTAGGTTCATGGATAAGATGGTGGTACCAACCCGGACGGACCCTGCACAAGGTCCTCCCACAAGTATTATATACGTTGTTAATACACGTTAATATACGTTAACGTACGTAAGTAATTGTCGAAAACAGGAAAAAAATATGGCATTGATATTAGCGCTCATTGCGACCGTCCGGCAGTTTACGTTAATTCTATCCGTTTTAGATAACGATATCGTTCACAAAATCCACCGAGCTGTTATTCTTGTGCGAATCATAACCTCGCATACAAAATTATTTGTACCTAGTAAATTGATAACCTGATTGACAGAAAAACCCTTAATCTGGTGTTGTGTATTCGAATATAAGCTATCAAAACGTTTTAAATAACATAAAAAAATTACGTTATAATTAACAATGAAATTGGATAAAAAACCACCTAATACATCGTTTTTCGTGTTTATTAAGCATTAACTTTATGCACAATGTGAACAGAATATAAGCACAAAACAAACAAAATGTTTTCTGCATTTAAATTAATTCATTTAACAATTGAATACAGGGTGATAAAGTTTTAATTATAAAACCACGCGGATCCCACTAAACCCCTCCACTGAATAAACCGTCGGACTCGAACATTTAGTTCGCTTATTTATATACCAAATATGAATATAACTTTCGGTACCGATCATTTTGCAATATTGGGTGTTCTATTTAGCTCGCTTTCAGGTACCTAGTCACAATAATCATTCAGTAAAGGCAAACGAGGACCATCAAATCGAGCATACGATTTCCCCAAGCATGATAAGCTTGATCTTTATGTTTTTTTATATAATATATAGGTATGGAAGTCCTGGTTTCTGGTGGTTTCATAAAGATATAAAGCTATTATAAATGATGCGGTGATAACACAGGCCATATAAACCCACGCCATTTAAAACAAACAAATGATAGATGACAACGTGACGCCTACAGATCGTTAGCGTCGTCGCCAATTAATCCACTATTGCTTTGAACAACACGGTAGGAGCATGATAGAACATAAATAGGTAATTGCTGGGAGTTTTAAGGATTTGTAGTCGTTAATTAATTGGTCTAACGCAAAGAACTTAATTTATATTCTATTTTCTAGCCATGTATTTTAAATTAGTTTAGCGAGTAGTATAATCAAACGAAATAAATAGGGAAATAAACAGCTAAGGATATTTTAACTAGTTTACATTGTATTCTTGTCATCATTCAGTACGCTGAGCTATTGCGAGAAAATGGCCAACAGCAGACGTGTATAGGATGATAGGATAACGATGATACCATCTATGTATATCTTGCGAATACTATCCTTAGTCTAGCACAGCAAAGAAAGCATATTGTATAAACGTAAAATATAGAAACAGCCATAATCAATTCGATTCCTTATTGCAAAAGGTCTTAAAACACAAAACACCCTAATCCCTTGGTCCAAATAATGACCTCCACTAACTCAAAGGATTGATTGATTTGAGAGCACACGAAATAAATATGTAAAACAGAAAACTTGAGAACATAAGAACACAAAGGGCAATGATACCTTTTGTAGTGTTGGTCGCGGTCAAAGTGGACCGGCTTTGGCTTTGACTCGGAATCGTTAGTCCCCTCAAAGGTGAACAAAAATCCTACGGAAAAATGGAAGGGGGCAAAATGAAAGGAGGCCCTTTTAGGCTTATTATACGCAACGAAGGACGTCGGAAAAAATGAAGATGGCACGCGATATTCGGAAAGACAGGCATGGGCCTGAATATTTATAGTGTACATGTAACTAAACTGAGTTTGCAAAATACTTAATTTTTAATATAAAATTGAAGCTTCTTTTGACAGGTTAGTTTATTTTCAAGCAAGCAGTTAGCAGTTATTTTTAAGAACTTCTTAATATTTAATTGAGTAATACAATAAAATAAATAAATTTTAAATAATACCAGGGGACAAGTCATCTAGTCCTTCAAATGATCTAGTCCAAACTAAGCTCTATAGCTTGTGCTATGGGTATGGGGTAGTCAACGATCAAATCAATGAAATTAATTATATCTAGACGTCGTAAGGAGACACTAGCTTGCATTTAGTGAAAATAGTTAAAATATTTAAGCAAATATACTCTGAAACAATCGCTGTGAATGCACAGCACATTGCATGCTTAAAAAGTTGATCATGAATGATCAATCAATAGCTATTCAATAATGTGAACCGGCATCTACCCTCTTTTTTGTGTTATGTCGATCCCAAGGGAAGATGGCCGCGGAAGCAGCCACCAATTACAACGAGTGCCGCATTGTCCCGTCGACTGCGGCACCGATTACCAGATCGAACACAGTGACAGCTACATTTAGATTTTAGAACCATCCTGTATAATGAGCTACGGCTGACTCGCCTTTGAGTTGAACATTTAGCTGTTGGGTGTAGGCCATTGTTCAAAATAATCTGACGCACAAATCTCTGTATTAACACACTTACGCGCATTTGTTAATATAACTGCAACAGTTTAATCTGGACTATCTCAATATTTGATAACTTTATTGCAATGAAAGCGCAGTTGGGATGTCAAAGTGACTGATTTTTTTTTAATACGTTTATACTAACATGCTATTTTTGTTTCTTAAACGAGCCTTGATATAGTTTTTTGCTTAAAATGGAATGGATGAAATTAATTATTATATACCATGTATAGTAATATCAACCCGTGAAGACGCGCGCTCCACAAATTATTTTGTTGGGTAAATTAATTCAGAAGTAGCACGGCGTCTCCGTGGTTTGAAAATACTGTTTTAAAATACCTTTTCGTAGAAAACATCACTATCCATCCACTTGTCGTATTATGAGTTCCTACCGGCGTTTCTTCTCAGCAGTGGTCTATTACGAAGCGCTGTTAGATTTTTAACGTGTAAAAATGCCCGTGCGGCCTACCTATTGAATCTTTTATCGTTTTTTATGGTTTCATGAAAGTGTAATTTTGTACAAAATATGAAACAAGTGAACAAAGAAATGTTGAAGTAATTCATTAAAATTATAAATTATCGCTTGAAAGGATAATGTTGATTATTGTTCTTTAATTTGTACAGGCAAGCAATTTCCTGACCTGCACAAAACCTTGTAAATTCACCGAGTTCATAATCCATTACTCGTTGTGTAAAGAAAAAACTTGGTGTTTGTGAACCGATCCTTCAATATAACTTCAACAAGATAAAAAAACTTTATTATAAACGTTATATTTTTAGTTCTGTGATTAAACCCCTTCCGTAGTTAAAACCCTATATGGCATTCTTTACTGGTGATTCCTTATTGGATATATTCTTTACTAGATTCTGCCCGCGACTTCGTTTGCGTAGATTTCGATTATGGTTGGTTATTCCTTCGAGAACTTTTTAAATTTTCGGCTTTAAAAGTAGCCTATGTGTTTATCCAGGGTAAAAGCTATCTCCTTGTCAATTTTCATCCAAATCCTTCCAGTCATTGCAGTGTGAAGGTGTAACAAACACACACACACACACACACGCACACACACACACACACACACACACACACAAAGGGATAGGAGGGAATAGTATTAGTACTAGTAGTGGTTTGTTGCATTTGCAACAAAACAGGTGTTATAATATCCTGTCCGAAAATTAAAAATGAAAAATCTTCCT
Source organism: Acleris emargana (assembly GCA_927399475.2). Taxonomy (NCBI): domain Eukaryota; kingdom Metazoa; phylum Arthropoda; class Insecta; order Lepidoptera; family Tortricidae; genus Acleris; species Acleris emargana. Next base: position 12,048,957 of record OV656841.1, on the reverse strand, counting down.
CCAACGGAAAGAAAAGGGGTAGTATCCGGAAACGAATTCCATACGAATTCACAAATTACGAGTATCCTCGAGTCATTAAGAGTAATAAATATCAACGGACAATCGCACACAATTGACATAGTCTTACTGTAGGCTCTTGTACAGTGTTGGGTTGTGTTAGGTTAGTCCGGTGGTGGTTTAGTGGGTCTTATTTAGTAAAACTATATTCGTATATACATTTAAGATATCCATAACCCAGCAACAAATGCTCATCTCACTCCCACCATATTTGGCCTTACCTCGCATTGAACTTACGAGCGCTTGCTGCGTAGGCAGGAGGTTCACTACTAACTCGGTGAATCGCCTTCCCATCTAACACCATAAAAAATGCGACCGTCGCTGTAAATGCGCACCCAAAATACGTTCATTCACAATATGTTTAAATATTTCTTAAGTTGGAAATTTCACTGACTTATTGCAGTAAAACTAGAGGTATACAAGTTACTGTCTGTAATCAATTATAAATTATAAAGTAACATGAAATTGTAAAATAATGTATTTATTTAATTAAATAAGTACTTGTTCGGATCTCATCAACTAAGATACCGCTAAGTGAAAGTAAGGCCCTTTGCCCAGCAGTGGGACATTACAGGCTGTTTTTATGGGGTATATATTTGCTTGCTTGTGTTATTGATTGGATTACTGATTTGATTTACTACTACTGCACGCCGATAGCTCTGATAAGGTTCCACTACTCGGGCCAAACTGACACATTTGTACTGCAACCAGTTAATTGGCTGCATAGCTTTGCATACTTCTGTCAAATATATTTTTTATGGACTTAGGATGCAGACAAGCATGCCGGTCACCAGGTGGTAAGTGATCACTGAGACCCATAAAAACGAGAAAAGAGTATGCTGATTTTTTGAAGGCTGTACTTTGTTCTTGTACTGCAACCAGGGCCTCTGCACTGCTATATAAACCATATTGCCTTTGTCAAGTAAATAAGAGTTAAAATAACGACGACAATTCGATAAGATGTCAAAAACAATATAGTTTTAATCAGTGGAATAGAAGCCGTGGTATTTCCAGGAATCAAGTTCCACCACTATGCGACTGTCAATTATTTTTACATGCAACCTACAAACCGTGTGTGATTCACCTATTAACCTCGGTGGAGCCTGAAAGCAGTCACTCACGCTGTTAATTACGTGAAACTACAGGCCCCCGGAAACTTTTGCGTCCCGACACCTCGCTTTGATTGACGGGACGCAAAATGGGTTGTGTGTAACGTTTGCGGAACCCAAATTTGTTTGGGTTTGAGAGAATTAGCGATAAAGAGGTTAGAGACGCAATGAATGTATGAAAAATGTGCCTACTAAAAAAATAAATGAACATTAATATAAAGGGCATGAAAGCTGCTTATTTTCAGCAGCTTTCATGCCCTTTATATTAATGATAAGATTCAAAATCACACCGTTTCGTTTCAAAGTTAAAGGGAAAACGATTCGAGATTTTATTATAATTGTACTCTCAATTATATCAGATTTTAAAATACGACTTTGTTTATTGTTAAAATTGAATGATGCTTGCTTTTTACTTAGTTCGCGTACGGTAAAAATGCAAGTATATATGCGTTCAAGGCACTGGGTGATATACATGACAACGCTTATAAGCGTTGATGGCAGTAAAAATGAAACAGTTCTTACTTATTTTATTTGACAGTACAGAGTTCACATACAACAAGTTGTTAAGTACATTTTTTGTCGAACACTATTATTTTCTAATTGCTTTATTTAATTTGCATTCCAAATGAGCATGTAGTAATATTTTGGAAACTAGTTTATTTCCGCCGATGAACCAAAGGGCTTTGACCCTAAAGCGAGGAGGGTCGGAAAAATCGTCCCAAACTAATGGAGCGGACGGAGGGAATGAACTTTCAAAGTTGCCGGCGAAGCTTTCGTGTTTAAAGCTATGTATCCATTGATTTTCATTAACCTGTAAATATACCATGTATGTACCTATATGCGCAGCATAAACGACTACGAGCATGTAGAGCATTGTTTCGCTGGTTGTAAACGATGTAAGCTTATTTGATAGGTACTTAGGTTTTTGTAAATTGTATTTTCGTGCATCCAAACTATTAATACTCGTAAAAATATTATAATATTTATAAATGCGAATGTAGCTTTGTTTGCTTGTTTGTTGCGCTTTCACAGCTAAACCGCAGAAGCGATTTTAATGAAGTTTAAAATGGAAATAGCGCTAACCCCTATGCCCAGAGGGTACATTTTATCCCGGAAAATTTGACTACTCCTGGAAAATTCCGATAAAAGACTTCTACGCCAACGGTAACATTTTAAATAATTTACAGAACTTTTACGCAAAGAGTTTTTTTTTTTAGATAGATTGACAGAATTAACAGACTTTAATAGCGCCTACGAAACAGGAATACTGCGTGTCGCGAGTAAGTTTTTGCCATCGATACGAGTACGCATTTGTTGCCTGCAACTCCGTTCGCAAAGATGTCATTTATCGCGGGTAAAAAATATCCAATGGCCTTCCTCAGGGTTCAAGCTATCTCTATAACAAATTTCATCGAAATCGATTTAGCGGTTTAGCCGCGAAAGCGTAACAGACAACAAAAAGTGTTACTTTCGCATTTATAATATTAATGAATAAACTACATATTATTTTTACTAAATATATTGACGGAGTTATGTATTTTTAACTGACATTCTTTATTGGCTATATGGATTTAACCAGACACTAAATGTACATGAGTTTTTTCGTCACTTCTTCTAAGCAGGTTTGCCCAAAACTGTAGTTCTTTCACTACATATTACAAACGTGTAAAAGAGCATTTTATAAATAAACGTTAGAATTTAAATTTGAATTCTATCCTATTCGATAAAACTACCGATTTATTTGATATCATATTCCAATTTGAACAATTCGAACTCTAACGGCCGTTGAATTCACTCGAGCACGTGACGCCACTACATCCAAATGTGGCAATACGACATAAACTTATTGGAATCGGATCGTTTAAGCGTCCGTGAATGCACCGCTTTACACGGTCACGTGCCGCGAGTGCCAACGAATGGGCGCATAAACGTTTAACGTGACGTTTGGAACGTTACTAATGTAATAGCCCCCCAATGTGCTTATGTGTTTGACAGTTCCAATGAGATATTGATGTCGATAGAATCATACTTCATATTCTATACATATAATTCAACCATTTTCGTTGCATATGACGCAATAAAGGATTTATAATCGCGTTAATATATTTAACTATTCCGAATTCACATGTTACCTGATTGTATAGAAATCCAAATCAATCAATCAAAAATAAATATTTATTTGCATTATTTAAATAAACAATGAGCTGACTTCAAATTATTAAGGAGTTCTATTGACTTTTTATGGATCCATAACCTGATCTAGACGTACTTTAAATGTTGGTTGGAGAGATCAAGGAACATGCACTCACAAAAATAATACAGGTGAATTGTCAATCTCCTCCTTTTTTTGGAAGTCAGTTATTAAAGGATTGAAGTAAATGAAATCAGCACAAACAAAGAATCGGTTAAAAAAAGCCTAACTTGACTCATGAGCGGTAATTATTCTGTGGGGGTAGGTACAGTCACCAGCAATCAAATATTTATTATCCAAAGCGCGCAAAAATATCTGACACGTCTTTATTTCAAGAGGTATAAGAGCGTATCTGATATTGTTGCGCTCTTTGGATAATATATTATTGCTGGTGACTGAACCTACGACATTTCTCAGACGAGGTTTGAAATACGTTTTTTTAGCAAACTTCATCGCCCACTTCGTGCTTGGTTGCGCCAGACAATCATAACTTGACCATTTCATATACTTCGGCAAATTAAAGAAGCCCTTGTTGTGCTGCATCACTGTACCTACGGTAGGTACCTCAGTGAAAATGTTGACCACTTCAGTGCCTTATCATAGTGAATTTTAAACTATGCGCTCCCTCTTGAAATACGACAAGCGTCCAGCAAATTCGTGTTTAAGCGTAAGCTTCGCCAACATCTACACAAGCAAGAACTTGAGTGAGGTGTCATCATCTTCATAACACATTGTTTTCGTTTGTATTTGAGTATTATATGTATGTTTTATATGAACATATTATTATTTATGTATTCTATACATTTATAGTATCAAATAGGTATTTAATTAAGTTTTCAACACTGTTTAGATCTCCATTTGCACCATGTATTCTCTGTTAACCATGAGGTTGACTGGTAGAGAATGCCCTTAGTCCGCTATTTCTACTTTTTACATTTGTATTGTGCAATAAAGTTTAAATAAATAAATAAACTAACCGTATAATGGCAAGGACGATTAACCTAATGGCATTTAGTATGACGAGGTTTAATAATGACCCACATATTTAATTGCCGATTGCATGATGAGGTCGAGACATGCACAATATGCACTCAATACCAGTCAAGGTTCAACATTGTCGACATTTAAAACCGCTATCTACTATCTAATCCTATCCTTGTAAAGGGACAAAATCTTATTACAATCTGAAAAGTCAGCACACTCAAAATGCCTTCATTAACACGTATAGAAAGTAGATACGAACAAAGCCAACTAAGTGGTAACGTGAGGACAAAATGAGGGTTTGAAGTCTCAAAGGGGTGAAGTTATTTGTGAAACGTCCAACCCGCTAGGGCTCCGCACGGGCCCATTTGAGCTGATAAGCTCCGGTCAAGCGTGAGTCGCGTCGCGAACGGTGGAGAGCTTTTGTAATGTAACACCCACAACAGTCCGTTATTTTGCGACGTATTTCGTTTAATGGTAGTTTTTGTATTCTAAGATAACCAAAACAAAATGTTCAGGTGTGTTTTTATTATCATTCCACTACTATATAATATGTTGGCTTCTATTCTAGGCACTAAAAATTATATCGTCTTTGAGTGTTATTGTATTGTTTTTAAATCGTCCGCCATTAATATCACAAGTAAATAAGAGCTATCAAAACGTTTACAATACGATAACAGGTCAAAGAATATATGGTTTCTGAGTCCTGAGAGTCATGGGCGAAAAAAAAAAACAATTTTCTATAGACCTGTACTAGTACTATCATTTCATAGTTCGAAATCCACTGCGTTTTTCAAGGGCCTTCTTTCCGCGCACCTTATCCATGTGCGTGCAATCGTGCATGCATGCATTACAAAACGAACCCAGTTTTTCCTCAAAAGCCCGCAGCGCTCCTGCGATTCCTCTGGTGTTGCGGGTGTTTATGTGTTGCGATGATCACTTGCCATCACATGACTCGCTTGCTAGTTTGCCTCCTTTTTCACATAAAAAGAAACACCAACGGCACGGCTTTATCAATCTGAGAAAAACGCACCAAAACGGTCCGAGACGAATTAAAAAGGTCACGCTCCGTGCTCCCATTATTGGCATTCCACGGGTCCTGGTGCTGAGCGTAATATCTAAACGCAGTAATTCTACCTCATTCTTGCCAATTATTTCGACGTTATTCGTAGTTCGCTGGTTTTAATTAATTCACAAAGTACTCTTCTTATCTTTAATTATTTAGTAGAGGAGCGAGCGGAACACCTACATTGAACATGAAATCATGGTCTTGTGCAACTTATACTACTATAAGTCCGTTATTCCAGTTTAAATTTCATACATACATACATTAAATCACGCCGGGGTAGGCAGATACCACTTGCTACGATCTTGACAAATTTATTTCGCTTCTTCCACATTCATACATCGAGTCATGCACGCACGTCGGTTTCGGGTACTTAAGGGCTCGGGCTCGGGCTCTTTTCCAGTACTTCTATTTATTTATTTAAATTTCATATCCATAAAGTAATACCTAATAATAAGAAAAGACTGAACGTGGGCTGTATTTTCTATCAAAAAATAAAATATATTGGAATAAAATTGGAAGGTCAGGCAAATGAGTACACAGGCCATGGTATGTGGATTTGGAAGCTTCAATCTGAATCTTACGATGAAAATCAAATGCATTGCCAACTTTGACATAGATGGAATGCCTGTAAACTACTAATTTTACCGGTTGTCTTTCCCGAACGAGAATACAAACACTGCTGTTTGGCGGCAAGTTAAAGGGTAAGATAGTGGTACCTAATGAACCGGACAAACCCTGTATAAGGTCCTTCCATCACTATGCTTTGCGAGATAAGGGAAAATTCCACCAACAGGATAGCTGCGCAGTGCGAGGTGTGTGAGCGACAACTGTGACTGTGAGCACTTGGAAGGTGCTTCGGGTTTCTACTTCTCTCGCTCACTCTTTATAAGAGCTTATGAGCATACCTGGGATAACTCGGAGCAAGTTCTAGGGATTTAGTATCGATAAAAAAGATGTCGATATAATTAAATTAACACATGTGCACATTGAACATTCTCGATTACTGTAAAGAGGTTCGATGTCACATCGGATAATAAAAGTATGGGGGTATCATTTCAATCAAAATGACCATTTACTGTCAGTGCCATTCATATCTTAGAGTAAGAATAATATACATACATACATACATACTTTCACGCCTGTAATCCCAGAGTGGGGTAGGCAGAGCTACAGAATTACCTACAACTTTAAAAACTTGTTGATAATTCTGTAACCACATTTTGCACAAATAGGCTAAGATGTTTACCAGCGTATTAGTGACAGGTTGCAAGCCCATCGCCTAACAGTAGGTACTACAAGCCTTTATTCCCTTAGTCGCCTCTTACGACATCCACGGGATGACATGGAGTGGCACTGTTCTAACCCAGCAACCACACGGGTAAGAATAATATACGAGGTAATATTCCGCTACGTTTGTTACAAAGTCCAAAATAACCATGCCGCCCAAGAAATATCCACGCCCACGCAAATATTATATTAACTCGTGGATTAGTGATTATCCTGGCATACAACTACGTGAGTCAAAATTATTTTGCTCTAAATGAAATGTCAGTTTTCTCCCGAAAAAATACAATGTCACGCGTCGCGTTAAATATAAATATTATATCGACATCTTTTTTATCGATATCAAATCCCTAGAACTTGCCCCGAGTTATCCCAGGTATGCTTATGAGAGCCAGTGAGAGACAAGTGCAAACTCAAAGTACCATCTAAGAGCTATCGCACTGTACTCTATTAGTGGATGAAATTACCCTTCGTGTGCGAGTGCGACTCGCATTTGGCCGGTTCGTTTCATTTGTTTGAAATTGTTATTTAAAAAGAGCTTTTAATGTCAGAGTCCCCCGCAAGCCCGGGCAGGCGGGAAAAATGACAGGTCAGACATTTCTGAGTAAAATTATAATAAGTAATTAATTTAATAAGGCCCGTTACTTTTGCTAACTGTAAACTTCGCTTCATTCATAATTAGGCAAAAAATATTTTCACCGACTGTGTTAATTATAGCAAAATCTTCTCTATTTTAAAGAGACACACTAATTGCCAAGTATCCTACAGGAATACTGGAGGATCTTAGTACAGGGCCTCTTTTCTAGGCGTTATAAAGCATATCGTCTTTGACAATGGTATTATCCAATAACTGAATACTAAGTTCTTATGTTAATAGATTTGTAAGTGAAGAATAAACGACAATTGTATTCGTAGTAAATAAGAGCTCTAAGTAATTGAGTTACCTGTTACCCTTTGCTTAAAATATTTATTTAATTTTACGTCGCCGTCTAGGCGTAGTAGGCCCGGTATCTTTTAAGACAGTTCCACCTCTGTGTACCATCCGGATACTGCACAAAAGGCAGCCGCAGTGTTTGTCCGTCCACATGTACAGTCACGAGATTAAATTTGGTACCCACCTTAGGTCCAAAGTCAATCTGACATTCTACAACAATAAGGTTGAGTTTCCTAAAAGTTACAAACTACTTGACATCTCTAATGACATTGACGACTTCAAGCATATTTTTCTTGAAATGGGTCCCAAATTAACGCTCGTGACCGTACGTATAGCCCGCTTTACGCGCATGTCAATATTATGTCACAGACAGTTATAGTAAGTGTCACTTTGTGATCAAATCTATACAATATTTTAACGTAGACAATATTTTATTTACAAAATATGTCTTGGAACAAATTATTAACTCTGCGCAAAGAATATAGAATAGCAGCTCATCACATATCGAAACCTCCCTGTATTGATGCAACGTATAATAGAAAAATGCAATCTCCTCGATCGCCTTACAAACGCAAAAATAATTCCGAGACTCGGAACACGGAGTAAAATATCTACGGCGAGCTTCGATACTGCGCTATGAAAACTCGTTGTAAACCGATAGACCACGATTTCAATCCGAAGATACGTGAACCGACTTCAATTGGAAACAGATATAGAGAAATATCTATCTACCAGCCACCAGCGGAAAATGATCCACCCACCCTCTAAGATTAGGCGCGTTTTGGAAGTAAACGGGGTATCCACATACCATTCAAAAGGTCTTGTTATATTAGTTGAACGTGCGATCACATCTAACGCTTGTTAAGACTAATATCATCGCAGTGTTCGAATAGAGAGAAGTTGTAACTGCTAGAGTGTGAAGTTAGTTGCGCTTGAAGTACGTAAAAGCTATTATAACAGTTTCCAATACGCTGCGAGCGGATCTGGGACCGTCTTCAGTGATTAAGTAATAAATATCGAAGTGTGCGCGATTAATGTTGTGGAGTTCACGAGGCCTCGTCGAAAACATATTTATTTTTAGCCCGCATGTAAATAAGAACGTAGCGTGTTTACAAAATGATTATTAGGGGCCTTATTTTACTTTTGTCTCTACACGCATTGTAATCACATTGCTTTAACTTGTCCGCCATTACTGTAAAGTAAATAAGACCACAATGATACCAATAATATGGGTAATGTCAATGTAGTATCAGGCCCCAAGCGTCAATTTCACATAAATTAACTTTTTCTCAAAGCTCTAGCTCTAGGTTTGACCTACTACGTATCAGGGATTGCTTAACCGGAAAATAAAGGTACCGTTTTAAAACAGTATGACGTCACACCGTTTCGTTTCGGTTGTTTCCGGAAGCGTATTTTTTTCAATAATTAACCGTTTCCATACCGAAATAAAACCGGTTGACTACCGTTTTAATAAGGGTAAGTAAGTAAGTACATATGAAAAAAAGCAATACCGTTATTTTATACCGGTAGCGTACCTTTATTTTTCAAATGGTATAGTTCTACCTTTATAACCATACCGTTAATACCGTACCGAAAACGGCCCCTGCTACGATTAATAAAACTACGTAAATACACGTTTAAATATAAGCATCTAAGACTCAGGAACAAATACTCGGGCTCATCTCACAAATATATTATCCCTATAAGTACTGTGAATCAAACGAGGGATCGCTTGTTTCGTTTGGCAGAGTAAATCGCATCGCATAGAAACGATAATTTCAACCTCGTCATGTTTGCAACAAAAGTAATTTATTTTATGGTAGGTACACAATACAAATCAGCAAAGAGTATGCCGTCAGCAAGAATATGACTCTATTGAAAAAACATTTCCCTTATACCTTCATTATCTCGCATCATATACCAAACGGCAGCGGACTGTCGGGCAAATAAACCGGGCACGGTCAGTTTGTACCGGCCGGCGGTCCGGTCGTTCCTTCCGGTACATTGTCTTATCCGGACCACTTGGCCCGTCATCAATCATACCCGGGTACGGGCGACGTCGGCGCGGCCGAATATCGCAAATGGTGTATGTGCAAGGGGGTAGCCAGGGGAAAAATAGATGCCCTTTGAAATTTATTGCGCGCATAAATTACCAGTGGAAGCTATAACGACTGTTCCTGTGACGCGCAGTATCTTCGTTATGCAGGCATGCTTTATATCAACATTAGTAGACTATAACTTACGTCATTAAAATAAAGAGAGATAAGTTAAATTGTTAAAACTAGAATAAGAGCAATTGATTAGGTTAGTTATAACAATAAACGGTTACAAACAATAAAAACTTAAAAGTCCGAAAGTAAGTAAGTACTGCGTCTACCATATTCCACTGACTTACACCGCACCGATATTAAGAACCTAACCTAAAAAGTCATCACGCTCTTGTAGACAAAGAAATAAAGACCGCAATATTGACTCTGACCCGGACACTCAAGGAAATTGAAAGGTCGACCCGAAACGGCGAGCCGGGCGTACCTTTTCGCTACATTGTCTTATCCGGCCATACATCATTTCGCCCGGTTCACCCGCCCGCAGTGATCGGGTCCGGATAACCAATAACTCGTGCTTTCCACCGCTCGGCGCGGTTGTTTTAATAAGGTTTTCTGGGTGTGAGTGTAACCCTGTTATGTGCGGTTCTAATACGTTCACGTACTTGCACTTTATAGAATAAAACAATAAAAATTTGTGAATGTGTAGCTTTTAACTGAATGGAACTGATTAAAAAATTACGCGTGGTTTAAATTGCTCAAGATAGATTCTAATTTCCCAGGAGCGTGAAAGTATAATTAAAATTAGGTGCAACTTAATTCATACAGCGCCAACACACGCATTGGTACCAAACTTGTGTCAATAATGGAACTTTATTAAACAATCAAAGTTGCTCAAACTTGCGAGTCGAACAACCTAAAGTGCAAATCACGCCTAACTATGCGAAGTTCTGATCAGGCCTTAATAAACATATCAACAATCGGAGAATGTAAGGGAGGTCGCTCCCGGAGGGGGCTATTCTGGAAGACTGTGGGGGCTCCATTATGAAATATGAGGGTCACATCTCGAGCTCGATGCTAGGATTACGGGGGTCCGCGCTAATCTCTCGCTGACTCTGCCAAAATTGCTCATTTCCACCTACAATAGAGTTACAAATTCGATCGCACCTGTTCATCGGTGCGAAATTAGAAAAGTTTAATCCGCCATCGACCGGTGTGATTACGTTTAAGACGCCCCGATAATAGAAAATAAGCCGAGAATTGCTTCGCCTTTTTTATTTTGACGATATCGTTTGCGATAAAATAAAGACAGCGTAGACGCTGTGACAGGTTTGGAGGGTTCTGTTGAATTTAATTTGGTGGAACGGTAAAAGTTAAATAATTTAAATTGGTTTTTAAATGAGATTTTGACACAATAATAGAAGTTGTTGTAAGCCCAAATCTGTACCTCTTGCCGTTTCAAATTTTACACCATTTACGTGACATTTAGTCTGTCTGAAAACACTGGGATATTGAGATTTTACTTGACTTTTTATCTAAGAAAGTCAATCATACCTTTATACAAAATCATGATATTCTTAAAAAACGTGGGTGTGTTAATAAATCATGATATTCTTAAATAAGGGCATTATTACGTACTCTCCATGCGGACTTTTTGTTGATTAAGGAGGGATTTACACCATTGAAAAAATAAGTACACAAATACAGTATTATCTTAAAATTTTGCTAAAAACCAAACAGGACCATTAATACGAGTGTCATTAGGACGCGGAACCCCACATCAGGCATTATCTTTAGTACCTGCGTCGAGACAATCTCTCGCAGTTAAAATTTAACAGCCTCCCGGCTCACAAGGTCATGAGCTCCAAAAGATACTGGTGTTCTAAACTGATCAGATGCTAAAAAAATGCAGTAAAGTATAGTTCAGAATAATTTTATGGGAGTTTTTTGCGAAAGGCCTAATGTCTAGCAGTGGATATCTCACAGCTGATAATTAATGATGATGATGCTAGATTTGTTTTTTTTTAATGGTATAGTGACGACAAACAAGGAGGGTGATTTTTAGGGTTCCGTACCCAAAGGGTAAAGAACCGTATTACTAAGACTCCGCTTTCCGTCTGACCGTATGTCTGTCCGTCTGTCTGTCACCAGGCTGTATCTTATGAACCGTGATAGCTAGTCAGTTGAAATTAGGACTTGGCCGGTTTTAGTATTTGTTTCTTAGAACTAAAGCTAATTTAAACATTACATCTGTCTGGTGGAATTATTACCACGCATTCCATCCTACTGCGCTCAGATTCAGTCCATGACGATTTAGTCGTTCTTTAGCGACCTTTTTTTGTACACAAGTTTAAAAAAGGAACAAGTTAATTGTCTTTTAAATGTATCCAAGAGGTTTGTCCTCAGGGTTGGTTAAGTTGTTTTATCACACGAACGCGGGATTGCCATACTTGTGTGTGTAGATGCACATGCATGTTGTCTCTGTGTGCGTAGCTGTCGTTACTAAGCAACGCCGTAGTGTGCGTGTCTATACGTGTTACAGCTAAACTATAGCAAACTCGCTTTAGTGAGATAAAATAAATGAAACGCGTTCGTAATTTTGAGAATGCTTATATCCACGGGTTTCAAAATCAACATGCGCTTCTTTCTTCTTCAAGTTCATAAAACAAAACTAATCTTTCCGAAATGACAATCTGAACCACGACCGCAAATAGTGATCAGTTAACCCAAGTACATGCGAATATTGCAGCTGCTTCCATAAAACGTTATTACCGTTACAGGAGGGACTGAGAATAAAAGCGTCACGTATCATAAATCCTAAATGAATATTCAGATTTACTGTTAAATCGATGCCGTGTAACGTTCGAGATGGCAGTAAAGTAGGGCGTTATACTTGTACCTGAATGCTGCAGACAATGTGATCAATCGGGAAATTCGAAGTTGTGTGGTAACAAAATTTATTTTAAAGATCTACAAGGAAATTCGAGTAAGTCTTAGGCTGTGGCTTCACTGAAGCGGAGATGAGCGGAGTGGAGCGGAGCTGTGCCAATATCAACCAATAGAATCTAAACTAACGTGCGCAAGCCGCGCTCGACGTGACGGCAAGCGCCTTCTATTGGTTAATGTTGACACAGCTCAACTCCGCTCCGCTCGTCTCCGCCTCAGTGGAGCCGCAGCCTTAATAAGCTATTACCGCCGGGTATGAAGTGATGACAAGGTTAGGTGACGGTTTAACGTTTTTGGTTCAGATTGTACCTGTCCATAAATTATTGAAGACTTCATTCATGCCAAAAATAAGGATTTACAGTTTAAGTAATGTATTCAGGAAATAAAAGGCTGTGCACTGCTTTAGATTTCAAAACGATTTAAGATCAAGTTACTTCTCTGTTCATCTCGAAATACGCACATTGAGTAAATTCAATGTCTGCCTGCAACATATGGATAAAATATAATATATGGGACTCGGATGGAGACCCTCGCCAGGTACTTTACGACGCCACAGTTAAGGCTCTAATGCGATTTCAGCAATTAATTTTATTGTACGTCAAGATAATTTTGAGTTACGATTCCGTATAAACTTCACAATCGTAAAATGACGAGGGATTTGTTGGTACTGTTAAAACCCAGAGTCACTGTCAGACATTATATGACAATTTGTCAAATTTTATATTGCCAACGAAAAAAATTAAATCTACCATCCATCATAGTTCACTGGTATCATAAGACAAATAGCATTAATCACACAAAATTATTAAACGCAAAGCTACGAGTGCTATGAGTACTACGACGACGGCCGTCGGCGTAGGCGCCTACACGGTTTGAATTACACTTAATGGAAATGAAAACTGGTAAAGTTGTTTGTTTATTTGTACGTACAGTCAAACGTTATAATTTCATGGTATTGGATATATTAACGGAAATAAACTGAATAGACAAAAACTTACACCATTACACGAACAACGTAACATCGTTTATAACTTAACTAAACTTCAAAGAAAGCATATTACAATTATGTTAAACAGGCATGTTGTAACAATTAACATAAATTAAGTTGGTTTTCGTCTTGATTTATGTTAAAAGCCGCGCCATATTGGACATAATCAATTTCGTCAGACTTGGAACAACTTTGACCGACTTCAGAATAAGTTAAGCAAAATTTGTTATTCAGATTCGTGGTTTTAAATATTGTGTATTTAATATTTTATTAAATTTAAGAAAACATCAAAAACCTTTTTTTTCATACACATACATAGACATACAATTTAGTTTCAAAAAAAAATATGACTTGGTACAATGTCTGCACAGTATTAAATATATGACTTTTTTAAGCCTTTTACATCTGCGTGTTGCGGCCTTAAATATTTTTAACCTTGACGTAATTCTATTCCAGTATTATGTCGTGAAGCCGACAAAAACTAACGACCCCACTTCCAAGTGGCCCCAAAAATACCCAATTAACACTCTCGAGGCCACACCCATGCAAATTAGGTGTTCCAAACAAGTGAAATTAGCGGTTGGAGCATCAGTTTAATTTCCTTGAAACAACACGATGGCGCTACCATAATGCTACACAAACAAGCCAACTCTATTAGTATTTTTTTTTATTTCCGTGTCAATTCTGTTGATTAAGGATCATTAACCGTCCATGTAATAGTTTTTTTGTGGGATTTTATTTAAAAAACTGTTTTAAAACCACAAAATCAATTAATCTGTTTAACGCTTAAGCTTATTGGATACAACGGTAGGTCAAGCAGAAAATTGTATATCATCATGACATATGTCATATTTCTGATCAAATTCGTCGAACTCTATAGGTATTTAATAGTACATACATACATACATAAACTCACGCCTTCATTCCCAGAGTGGGGTAGGCAGAGCTTCAGAATTATCAAGCACTCTTAAAAAAGTTGTTGATAATTCTGTAACCAGGTTTTGCACAAACAGGCTAAGATATTTACCAGTGTATTAGTGTTACGTTGCGAGCCCATCGCCTAAGAGTACTAGTTTCCTTTATTATTTCCTATTGAATAGTAAAACGCAGAAAAGTCAACTTATGGCTTCTGTATCATTTAAATCAACATCGACCCTGATAAAAATAGGTTAATCTTTAAACCTTAAATTTAACTCTACCTATCAAGGTTTTTATTTACTCGCCCACAGCATAAAAAGGCCGGTGACCCGTTCGGCTAAACTAACCACACACGTGAGGCACGTACTAATTGACTAATTAGTTCACACCGCGTACCTACATAATTGCTTATATAATTACAAGGCGGGAATGTGTCGGCGCGGACAAGAAGCGGCGAGCGGATGACAGAACAATTGAACATATTCACGGTCGACATAGACACACAAACACCCAGAGAGTTTTTATAGATAACGCATACCCAAACTTCCCAAAAAAATACACGCCGATTTGTGTCTTTTACGATTAGCGATTTCATCGCCGATGCTCTAACAGATTTTTAGGGTTCCACACCTTAATGGTGCCAAAGGCTTATTAAGGAGCCTGGCAGGCGAGGATCTACGAATCGGCGTGGCGGTTCATCTACTTCATGGAACGTTTATAAATCTTGAAACCCTAAATCGATCGAAACCCTAAATCGAAATCAACGGGACCCTATTAATATGCCTGTGCAGTTCGTCCATCTATCCGTCAATCCGTCCATCCGTTCCAAATTTAAAGTGTCGTATCTTTTGAAACGTAATAGATACCTAGAGGAAAGATTTAAAAAAAGTTAAATAATAAGATGTCCCCATACATAATACGGTGAAACATACAAACTTCAAATTTGGTATAATTATACAAACCCTGAAGAAAAACATTTAATAAAAATAGTCGAGTGTGAGTTGGGCTCGCGCTCATTGATCGAAATCGAATTCAAATCGGAATGTGATAATACGAGTCCGGGACCGACTCGCTCATGACCGGTTTTTTTACTTTAGTCGTCGTGCATGAAAGAATCCGTAGTATGAAAAAAAAAATGGATTTTTCGAAGTCATGTGTATATGTGATCCTTATTACACTCGACATAATCAAGGATATACAGGCTTTTCTGCAGTTTTTCCGACGTCTTCCCAACAGAGGATTTTCTCTTTGGTTGCGCCGCGGGTCACACGCAGTGTAGGAGGCCGCAGAGTGCCTGTTAGGTAACCCGAGCCTACTTCCATTAGGCGTATGAGATTGCCGTCGCCAATAAACGCTATTTACGCCGTTGGTTTTTAAATTTGAGGATCGACCAGACGGTTTAAAGTGTGGCAAGGTAAAGCGAGGTGTGGCGAGGCGAGCGGGGTTTTGATATTCTACTCCCACCTGTCTATCACCGGTCAATTTGTATAGAACTGTCACTAACCTCTCTCTTGGGCCCTCTGCTCGTTTTCCTTTTGTTTCCACCCACATATTCAGTCTTCAACTAACAGTTTAATCATTTAATGTGGAATTTGGGAAATATTTTTTAAGTATTTAATAGATTGGGATTCGAACGCAACGTAGTCCTGGGGTTCTATTCAACACGTTAACCATATCGTTTTTGACCAGTTATCAGTTTGAAGGTTATTTACACGGAAAGGAGTCTAGCCACTTTTTTAAGTTAGATTTTAATCGCAAATTGTAGAGTATGCAATTTATTACCAATCAGTTACAGAGATACATCTTAATGTAACTTTATTTTTTCACCTTTAAAAAAACCTGTACTCGAAAATTACTTACGAAATTACATTAGATCTCAAAAAGCCATTATAAAGTATGACTTGATGTGTTTTCCGTGTACCCTTTAAATATTCTTACTTTTTAAAGTGTAGGTATTCAGACACGATTCTTGTATTTCCAATAAAAGTATTGCAGCGTATCCGTCCAAATGGCATTGACACGACGCGCTGGCTTAGTTGGTAGTGACCCTGCCTACGAAGCTAGCGGTCCTGGGTTCAAATCCCGGTAAGGGCAGATATTTGTGTGATGAGCGCGAATATTTGTTCCTGCGTCATGGATGTTTTCTATGTATTTAAGTATTATATTTCTCTATATAAGTATTTATATCGTTGTCTAGTACCCATAGCACAAGCCTAGAGCTTAGTTTGGGACTAGGTCAATTGGTGTGACATTGTCCCTGATATTTATTTATTAATTTATTTTATTTTTGGTAACTCTTATTTACTTGACAGTAATGGCCGAGTTAAAAACAATACGGCACGATATTCAACGTTACGATAGCTCATTTAGTTGACCGTTAAAGTAACAGCTCATTAGAACCACCGGAACCCGACCCGCACCGCCTCGCCTCGTGGCGTTAGCACTCTTTATATGGATTTGTATGGGCATGCTCTCACTACATCAACTACGCTACGTAACGTTTTTAATACGAACCGCGAGGCGAGGCGGTGCGGGTCGGGTACCGGGTGGGTCTAATCAGCTGTGACTGTTTTACTCAGTAGCCTATATGGGCCCTTGATTTTTACGTCTGCGATCCTACTTCGTTGTATTGGACTTTCTCCTAATCCTGCTTCCTGCTTCTTGGTTTTTACTAAACATCTAGTCCTAATAAAATCCTTCGAAAAATGAGAAAACTTGTAAGACTGACTTGTACATTATTTGCTTCGTAAAATTAATAAAGTAAAATAAGTTCATTTTATTGTTTCCAGAACAGTACCATACACGACTTATTATGTTTTTATGAATGTATTTTTTGACGTGCTGTGTATAAAAAAGCATAGTTTTAACAAAAAACCGTATCGCAGAAGCACAAAGGTACATTTCTAAACGGGAACATATGCGCATTTCCTAAACTTTTCTGCATTGAATACTATTTAAAGCCCAAACTTAAATGGTTGTATTTCGTGTAAACAAACAAAATTGCAAAGTGTTGCCCTGCCCGATTCGTGTCATATAAATTAATTGATACAAGTTGTCTGTCTGTCGTGAATTGTTTTGCAGAAAAAATCCATTCTCTCAATGTATCCTGTGAATCGTAAGTGACGCGGGGCGCGACGAGTAAGTGACGGATTGTTTGTGCGTTCACAATATTTGGAATCTGAAACGAATCGAGTTGATAAACGTGTTTGCTAAATAATTTTGTATGCATCTAAAAACAAAGAGAACCTGTAAAGGCAGTCACAAACAATAATATATTATGCAAAATGCTCGTAGAGTCTAAAAATATCTAACACGAAGCATAAGAGCGCCTGAGATATTTTGGAGCGTAATGTTGGATAATCTGGTGAATATACAACTGGTTTTGATTCGGCCTCTGAATACAATAAAAAAAAACAACTTGTGTAAGAATCAAGCTATTCCTTTAGAGTTACACGTACGCAAGGTGTAATCCGGGGTTAAAGGAACGCGAGGGGAGAAAGGAATTGCTTTTACAGGATTTATTCGAAACCCGGTAAAGTGTCCGGGCTTTATGTTGAAAGGGAAATAGGATCAATGAAAACTATAAAGTGTAAAAAAACATTCGAACAAACACCATAAAGTAAGTACGTAAAGCTGCACATAATCCACTCCTTGAATAATCCAAAGATCGAAACGAAGTGAAGGTTATTTACACGGAAAGGAGTCTAGCCACTTTTTTAAGTTAGATTTTAATCGCAAATTGTAGAGTATGCAATTTATTACCAATCAGTTACAGAGATACATCTTAATGTAACTTTATTTTTTCACCTTTAAAAAAACCTGTACTCGAAAATTACTTACGAAATTACATTAGATCTCAAAAAGCCATTATAAAGTATGACTTGATGTGTTTTCCGTGTACCCTTTAAATATTCTTACTTTTTAAAGTGTAGGTATTCAGACACGATTCTTGTATTTCCAATAAAAGTATTGCAGCGTATCCGTCCAAATGGCATTGACACCATTCATCGAATACGACACAGTAGTTTTTCCTTGTGTTATATCTCCAGCATGTCTGGATACCTCCAGTGATAGAATGCGAAAGCAAACAGAGTCCAACGTGACTGGGGGCTATCGCAAGGATTTCATTCATGAACCGAAGAAGCAAGCGTGAAACAGGTCTTCGAGCGAAGTAAACATTGTAGACGCTTTGTCGCAGTAGGGAGGAGAGAAACAGCATACCTTTATAATATTGTGACGGTGCGATTGTGTGGTCAGACTCTCTCTGGTTAAAGGTAACCTAAATGTTGGAAATTCGATGCGAATTATTTCCGTCCAAAAATGTCATTTAGATAATGACTGGAATCTATAAAGAAAATGAATCAATAATGCTTGACGCATCAATACGATGATGCGTCGAGCGTATTGTTATACATGCTCGCATGATATAATAAAATAACAAATAAGAAACAGCGCTAGAAAACCTGTTTTCAAATTAAAAAAAGCCAAATCGGTTCACCCGTTTAAGAGATACGGTGCCACACACGCACACACACACACACACTTACACGTCAAACTTATAACACGCCTGTTTTTAGCACCGGGGGTTAAAAAAATGACAAACTTTGCTATATTTGGGTCATTATTTGGGCGTTTCAACCGCCTCACTTTCGTGGTCACATTTTTGTAGAAGTGACTTCAGATTTCGATTTTGTTTCTGGTTAGGTATCTAAGTTTACCGGACATCTATCAAATATCCAAAAACGCTATCAAAATATACGCCCAATTCTTCAAAAACATGTCCACGAAAGTGAGGCGGTTGAAACGCTCGAATAATGACCCATTTACATGGTTGCATGATATAATAAATAAAAATAAAAATAAAAACTGACAGCGAATTATTATAAAACGGGTGACCTTGGTGGTCGAAGATCTATCGAGTGACGACTGCTAACCTACAGACAAAGGTTTGGCAAGTCTACGCGTGGATCGTTGATTGGTGAATGTCGTCCACATTTACTGACAATGTTGTGGGGACCTCATGAATATGTTCATTGGGGCAAGCCCTACGGGAACCTTATAGCCAGATTAGCCAGCAATCAACTTCATTAGGCTGATAGAATGTTTTTTATTTATTTGAGAGGGTCGCAAACAAGCGTCCACCACCAGCTTTATTCTACTTTGCCTAAGCGATGTCATATAATTGCTATATTATCATTACGGCCGCCTTTGTAGTCAGTTTTATAAGAGCTACCATGATATTTATGTAGTCTCGTCTAGTCAATGTCGAATGTAAAACTTAAATATAACTATATTAATACCGCCCTTGAGCGCTGGAAACTTCAGAAGGCTTCTCAGTCCTTCTGGCCAGCCAGAGAACATAATGCATTTTCCTTCAAACAGTTCAACGCACGCAGTGATGTACATTATCTAACTGTTCATGTTGTTATTCTCTTAACAATCGGTACACTGTGGCTTGAGTCAGTCTCGTCGTGTATTACAAATTGAGTGCACGGGCCGGCGGGTCCGAAGGTGGCAGAATGGGGAACGCTTTGTCAGTCGCCGAGATGAGATGCAGCGCCGGAGACGACATTGCAGAACGCCCCGCTGACGTTTATGCGGTCTTGGTATATTTGGACGATATTAAATCTCACGTTATTTGTTTAAACTTAGTTTGAAATCAAGTAGGTCTTTAATTTATTTTAATCATTCAAGATTAAATTACCGCTTACTTATAACATAAAAACCCACTGTACAATGAGTTTTGAAAATGGGTTGCCAACCCATACCTATAATATATTTATTTGTATGAAATGCTCCTATCCTCGTCGGTCCACCGGTTGTCTTGCGAATACTTTTAAACGGTATTGCCACCAATTTAAAAAGCTTTTACTAAACAAAAGCACCAAGTGATTGCTAATGTTGCCACTTTAGCAACCTATTTATTGGCTTTTCGATGGTACATGTTTAATATTTTGTGTTTTAGTCACTTTAAAAAAAAATTGAGTATAAGAAATAAGCAGAATAGACTACAATAATAAAAAAAGAGGTAAATTAAAATTCTTAATAAAATATGTAACGTAATAAAATATCAAAAGAAATGACAAAAGATGTAAATAAAACCAAACGGACCTATTTACTAATATAAAACCATAATCATGTACTTTTGGACATCGCGTGAGGTATATTTAATGATGTATGTATATACGCTTTGTTGTTACTTTTAAATTCTGTTTAAGATAACCATTACTTAACTCTTTTTTAAAATTAAAACTCGTTTGCAGAAATATTGAGGTTACCCCGACTATACCTAATTTACTGCAATGTCTTAATTTTTAAGCCACTATGTGAAACGAGACTCGAAGACATTCATTGTTCCTTCAGTCAGCGTAGCTTTAAAGACTTAGCATAAGTGTTGTAATAAAACTTACAACTTGATAGTAATTTAACGTGCATTAGCGTGCAGGGGAGTTAGCGCTACGAGTTCTACTAATGCTACGTAGCGTGTCGTAGCACGGCTACGAGAGCGTATAACTCCGGTTACGGCATTATGAATACGTATTAAATTGAATGTGGTAATTAAGCCCAGCTAAAAACTTACTCAGAAATTTATTAACAATAATTGTATTCCAATTTGCTTTTATTTTCAATATGTTTCGCATGCGAAAAATTTAATAATATACAAGTATTTAAAGACTTGCATAAAAAGTTCACCAATTTACCATTTTACAGCAGAAACATGCCATTACGGAAAAGGAAGGTTTAAAATAATCATTTTAGTCCGCATGATTTTTAAAACTGCCTGTATTTAATGCGTATCGACCATATTTGTTATGTTACTGTTTTCAGTGGTTGTGATTCGATCCTTCAATTCAATACTCAACATAATTTGATTCGTTACTCTTTGAAGATACCTGATTTTTTTAGCAACTGCCATTGGTGCCTACTTCTAACAGTCATATTTAAGAGTACCGACGCATTTATAATGATGTCGGTACCTTACATTCCATTATCGTTGGTTTGATATGAGCACACCTAGGAATATACGGGGCCAAATTAAATGACAGCTATGGATTGCCTATATCGATAAACTCAAATGTCGATGCTTTTCCCATATAGTAGTGATCGCCCCCAGCATTGTTTGTATGTGTGCATTTTGCCCCTACCACTTCCATAGAAATTGAAAAGTCTTTTAGCCTCCACGAACGGATTCATCAGCCGAAACGGAAAAATGTAACTCCCGAAAATTTGAAACAAATTCTGATCGTTTACTTGTAAATGGGACCGTAATTCTGAAATACACAATGAGGAAAAAAATATGATGATTATGTGTGAAAGTTCAAAAATCCTTTTAAAATAAAGAATAACCAAAATCGTGTTCCTATTTTCTTTTATTTTCATGATAAGAATTAAAAAAAAAACAAAACTTGGTGCGATCACTAGTATATGGGAAAAGCATCGATTATTTAGGTTATTGATACAGGCTTTCCCTAGCTATCATTTAATTTTGCCCCGTATATTCTTAGGTCTGGATACGAGGTTTGTCAGGAAGAAACCTCGAATAAAATCTTAAGGTCCCAGTACCTACCGTTTTGAAGTACCTTTTGGTTTTAATCTCTGATAATAGCTATTTAAGCTATTGGATTTGTAGTCACAATGGCCCGCATGTTTTATATTTAGACGTTAAGAATAATATTTCTGTATAGTGTTTCCTTGGACTTGTGCTTAGTTTCTTTATTTCGTTATTTGCTACTGGTATATAGAGCTCATAATATTACAAAAAAATATAGGGGACAATCTCACACAAACCTACTTAATCCCAAACTAAGCTCTATGCTACAAGCATAGAGCTTAGTAAACTATGGGTACAAGACAACGAATAACTTACTTGTATATGTTAAAAATATATACTTAAATACATTGAAAACATCCATGATTCACGAACGAACATTTACACTCGTCACAAAAATATCTGCCCTTACCGGGATTTGAACCGGGGACCGCTAGTTTCGTAGGAAGGGTTACTACCAACTAAGCTAACGTATATTGCGATTACAATCATTCTAAGTATAAGTCGAAATGTTAATCCTTATACTGGGAAAGAAAATGACACAAACCACTTAACAGTACTTACTTATATCAACCACCAGAATGAGGAAAATATCAGAGCTCGTACAGCAGTGGTGGCCGGTGCCCTTATGAAGCAAGTCAATTACTTAAGACGGGGAGCCGTCATAAATCCGCTATCGATCAAAGTTCCCGCGCAGGGTTGCCTTCATTCATCAAGATTAAAAGCGGAGGCAAAACTACATTATGTACTTATTGGTCAATACACCTGGAATCGTTAAATTTGAAAGTGTAAATCAAAGTAGAGTTAGCTCGCGACTCCGTGTGTACAAAGCACACACACTTTAGCATATTATGAAATACTAGCTGTTACCCGCGTCTCTGTCTGATTAGCAGTCGATTATCGGTATTCACTCGGGCAAAAAGTAATTATGTGTCATTCTAAACTATAATTTATCTCTGTGCCTCATCCAGATTCGTTCAGCGGTTCTGGCGTGATAGAGTAACGAACATCCAAACTAGAGCATTAGTAATAGTAACAAGTAATATGAATAAATGAGTACGAGTAAAATTACTAAGTATGAGGGTGGGGAACTTTATTCGATCCTACTTTACCTAGAAATAAGAGGATTAAAGTAGCGATAGAGGAGCTTGTCTACAATATTGCTTAGACAACATCTCATATAGGCCCAGGGATATATTATTCTGAAGTATTAATATTGCAGCTTTAAATATTTTCCTAAGTACTGGTTTAGAAAAACTAGTTTACTGTGTTATTACCTACAACGTGTATATAATAATCCTTATTAATATTATAAATGCGAAAGTATGCTTTGTTTGTTAGGTTGTCACTGATTAACGTGAAATTGGGTGTAACAACAGTTTCTATTTTCGCGTATTTTTTATAGTGTCATCAATAAACAACTTCTTTGCGGATCGAGCTGGCGAAAGCTTCTAATAATGTGAAGCCTTAATTTCATGCAAGGAGGATATCTGATATTTACAAATACCAGATATGAAATAACGTTCTCTATTAACGCGTGTATGTTTCTACAGTACACGAACTACGCGTGAAACAAAAGATGCGACACCTGGGGACTGACCAGTGGCCCTTCAAGACCATTACCGTTATCGAGAATGGCTAACGGACGGTCACGTCGAGTGCTTATGCACATTCCATGCATTTTGGAAGTTTTCGAAAATCGTTTACGTTAGTTAGCGTTAAGTATTTCGTCTAGGGTCACAGGATAAGTTTCAACTTGTTTGTAAATTGTCGCTCAGATATCTAACTTGTCTATAACGATAGTGAAACTCTGAGCGACAAGCGAAAAAATAATAGATACAGCCGTTCTGGACAGAACGGTGACAGCGATTGCGGCAAGGATATTTTTGCACTTTAGTGACGGGAAGCTCAGACGGCCATTATAGAATATTGCGTGAACATCCACAACCCAACCTAATCCGAGGTGTGCGGCCCTGCCACGCCACGGCCGACCGAGCGTTGGCAAAAGATTGATTTATGGTATAAGCCATCGCCCCGCCGAGTTACCGTGGAATACTTGAATACGTTGTTTTGAAATCAGCTAGGGATATGACATTATAGTTATGACGTGACGACGTAAGGGACTGTCATTCTAGCATTCATGAGTGCTTCCGATTATTATGGTCTGTATTTAGAATATTTTTAGGGTTCTGTAGTCAACAAGGAACCCTTATAGTTTCGCCATGTCCGTCTGGCCAGGGTTTTAAGGCAGAGACTCTTCGTATTAAACATCTGTAAATTGGTATAGTTACACATTTAAATTACGCCAGCAAAATGGTAAAATAAAATATTGAAAAAATAAAATCTATTACCTGCCAAACAAGTAAAGCAGAGGTAATTATTTTTTACATTATGAAATCGAGTGAGGCATGATTGGTTAGCTCTTAATTATGATTTTTAGACCGTTTAGAAAATGTTGAACTTTAGCAGTGTAATTTTAATAAAATTCTGAAAAACATCCTAGAGGTTCACGACAAGATACTTTCGAAGTTTGCTATCGTTATCCAAAATGTATTGGATTGACGTAAACTGTCAGACGGTCGCGGCGGGCGGTGTCTACGTCAATTCTTTAACATTTTGTCAGTTTTCGAACATCGTATACGTTAGCGTTAACCAACTTTGTCTAGCCTCAAAGTGAAATGAAATGCTTTTTGAGATACTGTATCGTTTGTTTTTCAGCTAAAATAAATTATGCATTACAATATATGTGATCCAACAGTGAACCATGGATTAATCGTTTTATAAAAAAATTTAGAATAAACCAAGTCAGCCACATCCATATTGTTCAACTCAAATATCATCTTTATGACGTACGACACATTGAATTCATCCTCTAAATGACTCAATCGCTAATCGTAAAATCTCGTTTATATTGAGTTCCCTTTTCACATCATAAACAGCATGAAGACGCCTCTTAGCCTATTTGGTAGTGACTCTGCCTACCAACTGTGCTGCCTCCAAAGCGAAAATTCGTGTTATGAGCACGAGTATTGTCTTAAGATAGTCCTGGATGTATCCTATGTACATATTATGGATGTATCATACGTACATATTTCGCAATATATAAAAGTATGTTTATTTATCGTATTTGCCTAGTACCTATGTATAATTAGTACAAGCCAAGAGCTTAGTTACGAACTGACAATTTATGTGAAATTGTCCCCTAACATTTATACATGCTAATTTAGTATATGGGTATTTCCTGTGTACTTTTTTTTCTGTATTTGCCTGTGAAAAGTTAATATAGGTAATACATTTAAATATGAATCTAAGCAATATCATGTTTCAATCGTCTCCTAATCCCTTCCTTCCGTAACTCTCCTACAACAATGTGCGAAATCCTTTTGAACACTTTTGTTAAATATATAAGCAACACTTTTCCCAATAATGGTGTCGTTCCATTTGGAACCAGTACGCTCTTCCCATTAAGTTTTATATGGTATAAAAATAATTTTCGAGTTACGTCTTTTTTTTTTTTTTTTTTTTTTTTTTTTTTTTTTTTTTTTTTATATCATAGGAAGGCAAACGAGCCCACAGGCCACCTGATGGTAAGTGGAAACTGTGACCCATAGACATTCGCATTCACAAGACCGCTTTTTGACATAACCGCCAACTTGAGCGATTAAACCGCGTCGCCATTCACCCGAGTGACTGAGAAATGCAAGTTTTACGACGAAAACTTGATGTTCGAGACCCCAGAGGAGCGCCCCACCTCAGCGACCACGCCGCGAGCCGCGGCGTCCAGTGAGAGAGTCTACGGCCTTAGACGCGAGTGCGCATGTCACCCCATACAACATTTACTATTTAATCTATAATTTGTAGACCTAATTCACGATTAAACTAATTAATTTGAAGTCATCTATTTATTCAAAAATGGCCCAATCATAAAGTGGCCTTACGAACCGGAAGTGCCTGATGCCAAACCAGGATCCTCTACTTTAATCATTAAGAAGATCTCTTCAGGGATGTCAAGAATCAGTGCAGCGTTATTAACATGAACCAGATGACTGGATTACAAGTTTAATGTCTACAAGATAAGTAGCAAGCAGTCTGAGTAAGTCCGATCCATTAAGTTTGCCCTTTAATCTCATTTTGTGCCCCACCGTTATAGGTTTTACCATTTTAATTTATACTGCCGTGTAGTTTAGATCCTCCTTTATTAAAATCAACAATAAACCGCATTAAAGAATCACATTAATATTCAAAATTCCGATATTAAAACTTTCATCGTAACTTAATCGTTAGCGTTAGCCACGTCGCGCGGTGCAGTTAGCGTAAACAAGTTACGTAACGAAGGCAAGAAGTACTTAGCCCGCGATATCTACCTGATATTTAAGGCCTAATAATTATTTTATTTCATTTGTTGTTTGTTTAGTTCGACTGGTGCGAATTATAACAAGGTCATTGATACACGAGTCTATGCTATAAGTGTAGGTAATTTAATTTTTTAAATCAATATACGAATCAATAATTTTAATTAAAAGCAATACATATTTTGTGCAATAGGTACTCTATTGGGTGTATAATTTATAGTTTTGTTTTGAGTTTTCTTAATGTCGGCAATGAAGGATCTAGTGCATAAACGAGGAACGTATAAAGGTCGTTTAACCAAGTTTGCCACATTTGTTGACACCTTTAAAAATGTTACAACTTGCAGTGAAGTTCAAGCATTGGAATTGAAGCTGCGCATGACCGGCATTGAAGCGATGTATACGGAGTTTGAGGAAGTCCAGGCTAAAATTGAGTGCCTGACTTTGGCGGAGGCGGACACTCAGAGTCAAGCGTTACAAAGGTCAGATTTTGAGTCTCAATATTTTTCTGTTATGGCTAGGGGCCAAGAGTTATGTAACATGTTTAAAAGGTCTAGGAAACATACTAGTCGTGCTTCTGAGACTTCCTTCTCCTCGGCCAGCGAGAATGGTGACGATGAGGTGACACACCAGGGAAATGTAGGCACTAAGGGTATTAAGTTACCCACCATACAGATACCAAAATACAATGGTGAATTCGGTAACTGGCTCGAATTCCGCGATACTTTTGTGTCTCTTATCCACTCTAATCCGTCTATCAGCAACATACAAAAGTTTCACTATTTGCGGGCATCTTTAGAGGGAGGCGCTGCTCAGGTAATCAGTGCATTAGAGTTTTCTGCGTCCAATTACATCTTAGCGTGGAACTCATTGTGTGAGCGATTCGATAACGCGAGACTTTTAGTGCAGAATCACGTTAAAGCAATTTTTGACGAAGACTCAATAAAAAGGGAATCTGCTTTGTCAATACGTAGAATTTTAGACGGATACACTAAAAACATGCGCGCTTTGCGAATCTTAGGAGAACCCACTGACAGTTGGGATACGTTAATAATTTATATTGTTTCGTTGAAATTAGACACTCGCACTCAGCGGGAATGGGAGGAACATAAAGTGACTCATAAGCAATTAACATTAGAAATATTAACGAAATTTCTTAAAAATAGGGCAGATTTATTAGAGACCATCGAATTAAGTAACAATAATAGTAACAACAAACAGGAATCATTACCGAAGGGTACTAGCAGGCATGTCCGCGGTTTTACTGCAACTACTACAACTCAAGGCTATAAGAAATATAAATGTCATCTTTGCAGGGCTGATCATCCATTATACGTATGTAATCAATTTATGCAGATGACAAACAGTGCTCGAGAGCAGTTTGTTGCTAAAATGAAGCTGTGTGGTAATTGTCTTAGAGCAGGGCATAACATACGCATGTGTAGGCTAGGTCCTTGCAGGCAGTGCGGCGGTAAGCACAACACTTTGCTGCACAAAGACGTAGGCAGCACGGGCACTGCGGCCCTAGGTGCAACGGCGGATTGCTCGTTCGCGCCGCCCGCATCCGCATTCCTGCCTCAAGCTGAGACTTTGCCCAGTCTAGATTCGAATAGTGCTCAGATTAAAAACATGTCAGCTGTAAACACAAATAATAATTCTGGCCAGGTTCTTCTTGCAACCGCTTTAATTCAGATTTTAGACGTTCACAATAGACCTCACGAAGTCAGGGCCGTCCTAGATTCAGGGAGTCAGGCTTCCTTTATGTCCGAGTCCCTTCTTTGTTCATTAGGTCTAAATTCTGAAAGGGCCAAGGCCACGGTTGCCGGCATTAATAACTTGGTCTCAACGGTTCACAAACGATGCGAAGCAACAATACAGTCCAGAATCAATACGTTCAAAACAAACATTACGTTTTTAGTGTTGCCTAACATAACTTCTACCAATAATGAAGTCTTTAATGTAAGCACCTTAAATATTCCGCTAAATATTATTCTCGCAGACCCAGAATACTACAATCCATCAAGTTACGATATTTTACTTGGTGCAGACATCTTCTGGGACCTGCTGTGCGCGAACCGACTCCGATTAGGAAATGATTGTCCAGTGTTGCAAGAAACGCAGTTTGGTTACATTGTGTCAGGACCCACCGGAAAGCGTACTACACAAAATATTGCTTGCAACTTGTCTCAATTTAATGAAATTCAAGATCAATTAGCAAAATTTTGGACCTTAGAGGAAATTCCAGACACACAGAAATCTTATTCTGCCGAGGAAGACGCATGCGAGCAGCATTTCTTGCAACATATGTCACGAAAGGATAATGGTAGATTTTCTGTAGGGATTCCGATGATTAAGGACGAGACGCAATTGGGACATTCATTTGAACGCGCTAAGCAAAGTTTTATGTCATTAGAAAAAAGGCTTCAGAAACAGCCTAACTTAAAGTCCATGTACATTCATTTCATGAACGAATATTTATCATTAGGTCACATGTCTCCAAGTGACATAAATAACCGCCACAACAATGCGTATTTCATGCCACACCACGGTGTGCTGCGCGACCAAAGCACAACGACCAAGCTGCGCGTCGTCTTTAATGCTAGCGCGCCTACTACTTCCGGCCTATCATTCAATGATTTACAGATGGTAGGGCCGACGATACAAAGTGATCTGTTTACAATTCTTCTGCGGTTTCGACAACACCGCTATGTCATGGCAGGTGACATCGAAAAGATGTACCGCCAGGTGCTAGTCAATGAGGATCAGCGGCATTTGCAGCAAATAGTTTGGCGTGACGACCCAGCACTGCCCCTTCAGACGTTTATGTTAAACACTGTCACGTACGGCACAGCCTCTGCTCCGTTCTTGTCTGTTCGTTGCCTTAAGCAGATTGCGGATGAATGTGACAACGAACATGTGCGCACAATCATTAATGAGGACTGCTACGTCGACGACTTATTAACTGGGCAGGAGTCGGCACTGGGCCTAATGGAGATTCGTGCTCTCATCTCGAAAGAGCTTTCCTCAGGGTGTTTCAATATGAGAAAATTCAAATCCAATTTACCAACTTGCAGTGATAGTTCAGATTCAGCTGATCACCCCGTCATCGTCGACTTGAGTGAGCACGAGCAGTCCAAGACTCTGGGTCTGAAGTGGTCACCATCAACTGATACTTTGCTTTTTGACATTAAAGCTGATCCTTTATCTGATATCACCAAGAGGGTGATTTTGTCGACCATATCTCAGATCTTTGATCCCTTAGGGCTTTTAAGCATTTTTATTATTTTAGGCAAAGTCATTCTTCAAAAGCTCTGGTTGCACAAACTAGATTGGGACACTCCGTTGCCCCAAGACATTGCTAAATCATGGCTCAAGTTCATTAGTGAACTAGTTCTTCTCAATAATTTAAGAATCCCTCGACACGTCGTGTGTGATACCCCAGACAATATTCAGTTTCACGTTTTTAGCGATTCTTCTAAGGACGCTTTTGGAGCTTGTTTGTACGTGAGGTCCACGAATGCTAGTGGCAATGTCCTCGTTCAGCTGTTGTGCTCCAAAACGCGAGTAGCACCAATTAAGGCAGTTACCATACCGCGCCTTGAACTCTGTGGAGCTTTGGTGGCAGCTAAGCTCCTGGAGAAGGTCTTAAGGACAACTCGTATGCACGTCAATGACTGTTTTCTCTGGACGGACTCTTCTGTCGTCATCGGTTGGCTTAAAACAGCACCGAACAAATTAAAGCCGTTCGTGAAAAACAGAGTGGCAGACATTCAGGAGAGAACAAAGGCATTCTCATGGCGACACGTTCCCACCTCATGCAATCCTGCTGATTTACTAAGCAGAGGCGTTAGTGCTGCTCAATCTGAAAAATTGGACCTGTGGTGGAATGGTCCAAAGTTCCTAATGGAGCATGAAGGGTCATGGCCTAAGAAAACGTTTGATCAGTCACATTGTGACCTACCTGAGATTACGTCAAATGTCGCAATGTCGACAAATTTTAATGAATTATTTCCATTTTCACGTTTTTCTAAATTTCATAAACTTAAGAACACGATGGCTTATGTTTTACGTTTCATCTTTAACTGTCGAAACATGAAAAAAAATAAAGAGCCCCTTTCTTACTCTGAAAAACAGATCGCATCTAACACAGTATTAAAGTTGTCGCAACAGGAATCTTTCGAAGAGTATAACACTTTAGCAAGCGGTAAACAGTTGTCAGCAAAAAATAAATTGTTGGCTTTGAGTCCGTTTCTTGACGAGGTCGGCCTCATCAGGGTAGGAGGTAGACTAAAAAATGGGAACTTCACGTTTGACAAAACTCACCCAGTTTTACTCTCCGCCAAACATGTAGTAACAAAGTTAATTTTCCGTTGTGAGCATGTAAGGTTAATGCACGCAGGGCCTCAATTGTTGCTTTCTTCCATTAGGGAACAATTGTGGCCTATCGGCGGTCGTAACTTATCAAAATCTACTGTTCACAAATGCCAGCGTTGCTTTCGATTTAATGCACAAGCAGCTCGCCCAGCCATGGGCAACTTACCTGAACAGCGCCTCCAGCCTGGCTATCCATTCCAAACAACTGGAATGGACTACGCCGGTCCACTCTTAGCACTCAACAGAAGGGGTCGGGGTAGTAGGACGGAGAAAGTCTATGTTGCCATATTTGTCTGTTTTGTCACCAAATGCATCCACCTTGAGCTCGTTAGCTCTCTATGTAAGGACTCCTTCTTATCAACGTTGCGTCGCTTCATTGCTAGGCGTTCTAAACCAAACACTTTATATTCTGACAACGGAACGCAATTCATTGGTGCACGTAATGAGCTTTATAAGTTCCTCAATGAAAATGCGCAATCAATTACCAACGACATGGCTGATGAAGGCTTACACTTCAAATTTATACCAGCATATGCAGCTCACATGGGTGGTCTATGGGAAGCAGGCGTAAAATCCTTTAAGTCACACCTGCACCGCGTGTTAGGGAACGCTCACTTAGTTTTCGAAGATCTCTACACCGTTCTTGTCCAAATAGAAGCAATTTTAAATTCGCGTCCCCTGACACCTTTATCGACTGACCCAAATGACTTGACGCCTCTGACCCCAGGGCACTTTTTGGTAGGACGACCGATGACTGCCTTGCCAACGCCTGCACTTGATAACGCCAACGAGAACCGACTTACACGCTACGAGAGACTGGAGCAATTGCGCCAGCATTTTTGGGCAAGATGGCACAAGGAGTACGTTGCTGAACTTCAACACCGGACTAAATGGCGTACTTGCAAGGGCCAGCAACTGCAAAAGGAAGCGTTGGTGCTCATCAAAGAAGAAGGTCTTCCCCCAATGAAATGGCGACTTGGACGAATCGTCGAGGTTCACCCTGGTACTGATGGTATTGTGAGAGTCGCAGACATCAGAACCGCTAAAGGAGTGATACGCAGGAGCTTCAACCGCATCTGTCCCCTGCCTGATGACAACGAAGGGTTGAAAGATCAGGCTTTCAACGCCCGGGGGCATGTTCGAGACCCCAGAGGAGCGCCCCACCTCAGCGACCACGCCGCGAGCCGCGGCGTCCAGTGAGAGAGTCTACGGCCTTAGACGCGAGTGCGCATGTCACCCCATACAACATTTACTATTTAATCTATAATTTGTAGACCTAATTCACGATTAAACTAATTAATTTGAAGTCATCTATTTATTCAAAAATGGCCCAATCACTTGACTTGACCTCGTTTTATTGAATTCACTCACTGGATATAATTTTGTGAATGAAATGCCGACGAAGAAACTTCAAAATGTCGAGATCCACGTTACCTAGTGCGCTTAGTTTGACATAGCACCGTTTACTATTATTATAAATCATACATATTATGAAGACCAAAAGACACCGCTTACGAAATTATTACTCTGGTTTCAGCCTAACACTCGTAAAATGTTTCTAATAAAGACAGCCACAAGTTTACAATGAAGAAAACGAAAAAAATAAGGAATAAAAGTTCTAAACTCAAAAAGCCTTCCTGTGTACACGCCACGGTAATTGGCCGCTTCCTCGATCGGACCGCGATAAAGCACCTCGCCAATTAAAAGGCGTGAACGACTGACGTTTAGACGGGAACCATAAAGAACCTACAATATAAACGGAAGGGAAGTTTGTTGGCAGAATGCATTAGGGCCTTTGCCTTTATCGTCGATTTTCTATTTAATAAAAGCGTTTCTTTTTTACAGTCCCTTTGGTTAAGTGAAGTACGCATTTGATGGCAAAATGATGGCATTTTGTCTATTTTCTCTCGTAAAAAAGGTAAATCTTACATTACTTATATTAAAAAAACCGTGTCCCGACTAAAGAACTGAAAACCTGAATAGCCTATAAAGTAAATAATAAATAATTAGATTACAATACGATAACAGCAACAGCTACCACACAAACAAATTAAGAAGAAAAAACAACTTCTTATAACACAACTTCCCTGGCGCCCGGATAACAATAAAGTAGCAAACAATGTAGACCAATCAGCGTGTATTATTTCTGTGTGTATCCAAGATGGCGGCTCACCTGCCACTCCGAGGGAGATCCGAATCAATCGAGAGAGAAAACCCCGATAATATAATGGAATTGAATTATCACGAGATGAAGACGCGACGTCGTCGTAGTAAAGCTAGACAGCAGTAGCTTAATATTATTTTATTTGTGGTAAAGGAACAATTTGTCTGAACGATTAAAGTATATGTTTTTATTTGGAAATTTTGGAATTTATACTACCTTTGCTATTTTTTCTTGCAAAACTACTAAAGATTTTTTATCAGAGTTTTAATGTAATGCTAAGATTAACTACATTGTAAATAATGTATTTTGAGAAAATACTGTCTTCTGAGTTTTTCGCGGTTCTTATTCTTCTCAACAGTTTTGGGAAATTTCTGAATTTTTAGTAAGATAAACTAATCTGGTAATTTGGAATTTCAGCTATTTTAGGAATGAGCCAATAAGTACAGAAAAACTAGCGTATTCATAGAACTTGGCTGTCTATTTCTGTCACATTATTTCTTTCACCTGTCAATATATTTGTTATGCCAAAAAGAGTGTGAAAGCAATAAGACATCGGAGTATTACTCTGGTTTGATGGATTTATATTATCAAGACATTTCACTTTAACAAGATACTTCTATGTGCCGAATTTCATGGTGATCTCTCAAATGGTGTCGAACTTTATAAACGTCAATTTTACCTCTATCATAATCCCTTAACAGATAATAAGTTTAGTATAATCGTAATAAAATTCACAACTGCATTAATAATTATGTCCTTCTTTGTTACGATTCGGGTAACTACCAGCTCTCTGGTTTCCCGTGAGGTCAATGAACCTGTTCAAAATTTCATTGAAAAGGCTTTGCGCGCTAGTACCTCTCGGACCAAGTATTCCAACGCCGAATAAAACAATATTCTGGGCCGAGACCACCATTAGTCGAACTATTGAGCGAGACAATGTTGTCAGCATATTCTTTTAATGGATTACTAATGTCTTGCACAAAATTTATTCGCACATTTTCGTTTCGCATAGCAACCATTGGCACAAATGGCACAATCATCATTTCGCACAATTGCTTTTTGCCTAAATTTCTTGGCACACTATCATTTCGCACAATTTTCTTTGGCAGAATAATACATTGGCATAACGTTGATTAGAATAATAGTCCTATGGTAGAATAATTGTTTCGCCGAATTTTGTATGGCATACTATGTAGTTGGCATAAAGTTATAAAGCAGAATAATATTTGCATTTATGTGTTCTGTCTTTATTTTTTGTGTATTTTGGACAATCTATATTATGCAAGATGAAGGGAACCCCTTATTTATCCCACTGCTCCAATTGCAATGCGGTCATGGCGCTTCGCCGGCCGCTACCGCGGCACGCTCGCTACGCTCGCTCGGCTCGCGCGCTGTTATTGTAGAACTTCTAACCTAACCCAACCTATTTTACTGGTAGCAGTTCGTTACTAATTATTATGCTATGGTACAATTATGCCATAATAACTTCGGCGGAAGGTATATTCTGCTACATAAAATTCTGCGAAATGAAAGTCGGCGATATTAGTATTCTGCTATTCAAATTTGTGCCAAATGAATATTATGCGACATAATAATTGTGGTAAATATATAATTATGCGATAGTATCATTCGGCTGCAAGTAATTGTGCGAAAACGGTTATGCGAAGTGTATTTCGGACAACAGAGATTGTGCAAGATAAGGGGTACCCTCTTTTAATGCCAGAGGGGGGGGGGGGGGGGGATTATTTTTTATCAATTAACGTCACTCTTGGTTAACTTATTTCGGGTTGAATTGGATTTTGTTAATTATGTTTCAATACCTGTCAACGCTTACACTTCTGCTTATTTATTAACCCTGCAGCTGCCCGGGAAAGGCACGCGCTGCAGGAAGAATCGGTAATTCGATTGTATTCGATAACAATTCGGCTCGGTACCGATACTATGTGTGCTCGCGTGAATATCGTGTGGGCTGGGCGCTATTATGAAACCTTAAACCTAGGCCATTATAAAGACAAACTTTATGTTTTTTTATCCTACGGTAAAAGATGAGAACGTGGTAAGATTATTAGTTTATTGTAAATAGGTAGTAATATGAAATTTAAAGATATCTTATCTGAGTGCTTTGATCTTTTGATATTTTATAAATGTCATGCTAAGCTCAACTTTAGTCTAACAAGAATAAATTAAAAATAATTTTAAATATTTTGAATATTAGAGGATTGGCCCCATTAGTAGTGAAAGTATCATGCAGTTAAGATTCAAATCAATTTAATACTAATTATGATTATGGATATATCACTACGATTTACACCTTTACTAAAAAAAACAACAATCAGGGCCTCTATTCTACCGACTAAAACTTTATTAAAACAATATTGCGTTTGAAGTTTTATCGTATTGTCGACGTTAAAATAGCTCTTATTTACTTGACGGTAATGGAGCCGAGTTAAAAAATATATAATAACATGTCAAAAGCAATACGGTTTTACTGAGTTTATGCCTGTGTTGCCAAAGGTCCCATTTGCAAGGCAAAAAAATTGTTTTTTTTTTAAAAGTCATTTGTTCTACCTTCGGTAAAATCAGAATGGAGAAAACAGCTAATTGCGAGGCGGACTCGCACGCGAAGGGTACCGTACCACATTAACACGTCTGTTAAAATTTCAAGTGTCTACCTATTAGTTACCCGTTCCATTATTAACCCATCTCAGGCTGAATTGTATGATCATTGAAATTTATATTGATTTTTAATGTGCAGAACAATATAAAACATAAATTCTGGCCACGGCATAGGGTGCCAAATGGCACCGCTAGACTATAAGGTCAAGCGGGGCTATTCCGACGGAAAGGTAAAGGTCAAGGGTCTAAAGATCAACGTTTTAAAACTATTTATGCTTCCTTTTATAGAAATTAAGGTACTATAAAAGGACGCAAAAGTAGTGTTAAAACGTTGGGTTCCTTTGAAAACAATCAAGTAACGCATTTACCTCTCTGTCGGAATAGTCCCGCTTGACCTTAATGGATGATCGAGCAGAAAACGCCGAATAAAAACAAGTTTCTTGTATCGGGTCCCCATTAAATTTTCTTTCCAAATGAATAAAATATTTGTACGACACCGCCTTTCCTTAAAAACATCATAGAAGGAAAGAGAGGCAGAGGAAGATCAAGAAGAATTAACTTTGAGCAAATAAAAGAAAAGGTGAAGGTTGGGTCGTACCAGAAAGTCAAGCAGTTGACGGAGGACCGGAGCGGTTCGCTATTACTCCACCGAAAAGAGGATGGCTTTTAAATAAAGAGAGAATAAAAAATACTATTGTGCAATAGACTAATACGTTTAAAAATCTACACTTCATCATTTTAAAATGATAACATGAAACAGAGGGGATTTTTCGATAAACTAATTCAATCAATAACTAAATTTGTTTGACCTTGATCAATAAAGGTTTTTTCTCAAAGATAGCATTCGCAATGTAACCTTACCTAGGATTTCAGTAAAAATGTAGCTAAATATCTAGGCCTACAACAAAGCAAGTAGCCCTGGGCTTGACAGATTTAACATCGTTGTGTGATTTTGAGATAATATCCGGTGCGCAAAGCGGGGTTGGCTCTTTATTACTGAAATGCTTAAAAGGTTTTTGAATTTGTGAGTTTCTGTTGTTTAATGTACAAATAGCTATTCCTGAAAACACGAATAGTAATTTGACGTGTCGTATTGTAATTGTGTAAAAAAAATATACTTACGCTTATTGTATCGTTAAAACAAAGGAAGGAGTTATATCTGACCTAACACATTAATATTCTATAAACAATGACACAGAACAAGCAACAATTACGATAATTTTACCGTTAATTGAATTTATTAGTAAATTTTACTATTTCGTCACTGATGCAGAAAATTGTCGATAAATTACGGGCAAAGTTTAAAATTGATTTATTATAACATTGAGTTAAATTTTGATTAATATTAAATTTAGATTAAATCATTTCAGTGTTATTGCAGTATCAGTGACGAACGAAGAAATTTTCATTTTGTAAGATATTTTTGTAGGTAAAATTATCTGTGTAACATCATCGACAAAAAATGGGGCAGCCATTTATCACGACGAGGTTTTATAAACAATTATAAACCAGAAACGCTAATTCCCGAAATATTCAAATTTTAAAATACCAGATACTCAATATCCATATGGGTAAGGACTAAAAAGTTGGCCACGCTAACTCACTTTTTCTTAGACACATTAAGATTTCTATGAAACTTTTCCGTTGTGACACGAAAGTTAGCCATACAATGTATGGATAATTTTCGTCGCACAACGGAACTTTTTTCGACTTCGTTGTTTGTATGGTTAACTGCGCTTAACTGTGGTCCAACTTTTTGATCCTTACCCATAAGTAAACATTAAAATTTCGTATTTAGCGTTTTGGTAATATGGTTAAAATTCTGGTTGGTAATTCTAGTTTATGAGAATGGGCGACCAGATGTACAAAAAATATAATAATTACTTACAGCGCGGATGAAAAGAAGATGTTTAACAAAAAAAAAACCTTATTTTAAGCACCATCTGGATTTGGGCTCGTTATCGTGATAAGCAGGTGCCTCAGCAGAAAAACAACATAAAACGCACTTACCCCGCTCAACGTTTTGATATTGTGCAAAGCATCTTGCGCTTTCAACGCCGCTTTCCGCGTGAAAAACGTCACAAAACAGCACCCTGCAACAGAAGCGCACACGTACATAACATGACATACACGAAACAAACACACGCCTACGTACAGCAATAAAATCACTCCGTGGGTGCATCTTCGGGTTGTACAGGACACATTTGACGTACACATTTAGGCCTAATCAAGATACAAACGCTGGTCGTTGGTGATACGGCAATACCTCGTAAGTAACAAATGAAATAAATAAATAAAAAATAAATAAATAAAAGAATCTTTATTCACCAACAACAAGCAAACAACATTAACAAATAAAAAGAAAAAGAAAAATAACAAAATTGCTGGTGAAAAGGTGCAGAACTCAGATATGGAGCTGTTTTTCAGTCCTCACCTGGATACAGTATCGGTAGACGGCTGTCAAAACATACCACAGCTATACTTATAACTAGAGCTATATTTTAATCAAATAAGAAGCAAAATAAATCTTAACAAGTAAAACGGTAAGGTTCTATTTTCAACTACCTATAATTCAATTTGTTAGTCTCATATGCGGTATTGCAGTAAATATCATCGATTTGAAATAGAGTTGACGTACATAATGAACAAACGTAATGCATCGTGTTTTATCAGGTAAGTTTGTACAGATGTAGTGCATAATTGTTTTCCATCGTATTTTCTCGAAAACGTTCGTATTTGTCATGCTACTTCAGTCAACTGTACTGTGACCGACTAAAATAGCAGGACACGTTCGTACGTTTCCGTGAAAATACGATGGGAAACAATTATGCATTACATCTGTATTTGTCTTCCTTTCTCGGGTCAGCGGGAGCTGAAGTTACAGCAAGATAAATTTATGAACGTATCCGACAAAAAAACGACTTTTAATGATGTTCAAATACACACACATTTGCAAATGAATTCCCAAAGTCAGTCAGTTACAACACAAAGGAAACAAAACGCAACATATTAAAACAAACGTTTAACAGGAAACCATCACAAAAAACCGTTCTCAGTTTGTAAATACTAACAGCGAGATAATCTCGCTAATTAACAGGAACGGAACAAGCCTGCACGCCAATTCCAGTGTTCGGATGCTTTTTGTATTGCGGTAAATACATTTACACTCTTTACTTTCCCAAAATCGTATCTCGGTCAAACGAGTCATTGGAAAAACCACCCTGAATTAATCAGGTTACTATAAATTATTAAGTTGTTAAGTTGAATAACACACGAGCTTGGCAAAATTAGGTTGGTGATTTAATCAAATAAGCCGCATACATTACGCAGAATGGGTTTTTACCATTAAAATCTGACATTAGCAGCTGGTTAATGAAATCTATTTAACGAACTCCGTTCTGGGTTGAGATTCTACACAATAAAACCTTATTGATTTTGACGTGTTATCGTGTTGTCGACCTTTTGAGAGCTCTTATTTACTTGACAGTGATGGCAGCCGAGCTATAAATAACACCATAAAACGTCAAAGGTACTATGTTTTTACCTATTAGAATAGATGCCCAGCTCCTTGGCACCATAATATTTGTACTGTCACCAAAATTACAAAAATATATAGATGGCAAGTGCTAAAATAATTGGATTACATGTTTTTTCCAATAATTAAGTTCAATACATTATCCTTAAAACATATTAAATTTATGGAAAAGATAGAAAAAGAAGGATTTTCAAATTTTGAAAATCAGGACTGAAAGTGGTGACCCCTATATCCCCTGGTAGAGGATGAAAGCTTGTACAAATAGTATTTAATCAGTCTGCCTACTCTCTGCTTTTTTTTTCTCAAACTATTTATATCACAGTTGAATTCGATTTCAGGTCGACGTAGGACGACTTTGTAAATAACATTCCCGGGTCATGAAAAGGTTAGCTACTTTGCGAGTGAATTCTGGATATTCTATTTTGATATTGAGAGAAGGAAAGAATGTGTATTAAAAACTATGTTATGTAGCTAATGTTAACTTTTTTACTTTAAGCAATAAACGGATATTTATTTAAAATTGCATATTATCTAACAAAAAAAAAAAAACAAAATATTTATTCAGTAAATTGGCCACATGAGGGCTCTTTTACACGTCGGTAACATGGAGTGAATCTACTAGCGCTTCGGACAAGACCATCATTGCGGAGAAGAAGCGCCGCAAGAAACTCCAGCAGAAGGTCATTTTTTTCAATGATTAAATACAATAATACTTAATAGTATCTAAATTACATTACAAGGTAATAAAGTAATAAATAATTATTTTTAAAACTAACACAAATAAAATCATTACAAATGTAACGTCAATAAAATACAAATAAAATACCTAATGTCTAGGAGAACAACATGACGAGGTCTCTACGTCAGGAACTATAATTAAAATAATTAACTGAATAACAGGTCCTTGCAAGCGTGAACAGACCGGACCCCATAGACAGCACCCGTTCACGAGTATGACGCGTATCTCAGCCATCGCCTCCCTCAACCATGTGTTCGGGAAGGTGGCGACCCGATCAACGACGCCGCCGTAAGCAAAGACCTTAGAGTGAGCATGACATGCTCATGCTGCCGGATAAAATATATCAATAAAAAAGGGAACTGTCCGGCGAGAAACATCACAATGTGTTC
The DNA here is from genome assembly GCA_927399475.2 of Acleris emargana. Taxonomy (NCBI): domain Eukaryota; kingdom Metazoa; phylum Arthropoda; class Insecta; order Lepidoptera; family Tortricidae; genus Acleris; species Acleris emargana. The sequence goes on along the minus strand of OV656841.1, from coordinate 12,008,720 downwards.
TCATTTCTTAAGTGTCTTGTGCACAAGATTAACTTTTAACGTTTTGAGTGTTTAGGTATTATTTATACCGTTCGTAATGGAGTTCTTTGGGCAAAGTCTATACATTATAAAGTAGTAGATGTGTTTCAGCTGACACAATTGATGACCTAAAAGTACCTTCTATCGGACCTTAATCGTTTCAATCGTATGTAATGGTCTGATTTTTTGTACAAGTACTTGATATTACTTTTTCATTAAATTTAAGATTAAATAGCTATTAACTATAGGTATACACTAAAACAGCCTCGCTGAAAGTTGAGGGTGTGCATCAAACAGAACGAAATTACAGTTTACATATTCGCCCTTTTCAATTGATAGACTATTAGTGTCGCAGCGCCCAGCACACTATTAACAGCTCAAATTACTTTCTCGAGGAAAAACGTTCATTTCAGGCCGACAGGATCTTTACGTGTACGTCATAGGCTCGTAGCACAACCAAAACCTCTTTTCCGCGTCTATATTGGAATCCCTAATCGTCATTTTGTTCTAAAGCATTGTTTGTCTGAATTTTCGTTTATCCTAATTTTGAAACTAATTTAGTGTTGTTATTATAATACAACTTTTGTTTGACCCATGGTGCCTATGCCTATGCATACCCGCCCCGACGGGGGCCAGGAAGGGTTATGTCTGACTTGCACGCACTAAAACCCCCGGGGCATTGCGCAAATCGCTTTAGGAGGGGGCTATGGGACCGCTATAGCCCCAAAATATAGCCCCCAATACGGTTGCCCAGTGGGCTCGCCTTCAGACGGGGAACTTTACTAGGCCCCTCGCCTTCTTATGAAACTTTGTAGTGTTGTTATAATACAACATTAACCTAACCTAAAATAATCGCAGGGACGAGTATTTTTGGAACACTTAAAAGTTATCTGACTCAGCTAAACACCAGTTTACGACAATCAATAATTCGATATAGGGATTCCGAGAGACACCGTTCTTTTCCCTAGCATTATAAATATATACTTCACAAACAAACAAGTACAAACTTGTCACTTGTAACACACGTCAGGTAGTATCAAATTGTAATTCTCTGTGGTGTGCAACAAAGACATGTAAAATACACAAGTATTGTATTGTAACATTGTTAGGGTCGAGATGACTCGTCCGCAATGGGCCTTGACTGTCCGACTTGTAGTTAAAGTGGCCGGAGACTTTCGTCCTGCCTTCGGTCTCTTTGTATTGAAGTGCAGCTTAGACACTGTATGCGTTACCAAATATTTATTTTACTGCTGGGGATTTCGAAGAAAAAAAGATATTCCTTCAATAGAAAATAAAAAAATCTGTACCCAGAAAAACGCTTGAAAAAACTTAGTTTCAGCCTTTTAGAATGGCTAGTATTGAATAACATAAAGGACGGGCTAAAGAAGCAGCCATAGGTCTTGTTCTAGGCTGTTAAAGCTATTGGAATAATAGTATTAGGCTACGGTTAGATCAGGTATATAGGAGCCGGTTAATTTCCGAAATGGTTACCTCGCCGCAGCGTAGCGTGTCTGGGTAATAGGGATTTATACTCGACGCCCGGTCCGATACTCGCCTTTCAACTAATGTAATTGATGCGAAACTTGCTTAAGTATTGCCTTTATTAAGTCAGCGATTTATGTTGTTTAGTCTTGGTTGTTGTTTAGGACCGAGAAGATTGCGAGCCGTGGTTTCATATAACCAACTTGGAAAATTTGAAAACATGAACTAAGAAACTAAGGGTTATTATGACATAGTTTTGCAGCTCAGTTTACGCTGAGAGAAAAGGACAGAGCTATATAACTGCTATAACTCTGTCCTTTACACTCGCCCTAAAATGAACTGCATTGCCATGTCATAATAACCCTTCTGTTCAGTGTTCAGGGCCGAGATTCTAGGCGGTAAGAGGGCCTTTGCCATACATATTTACGGCCCAGTAAGGCAAATTTTTGTCACAATACAAAGTAAATTTTCCTTAATTTTAGTCCTTGATTGGGGTACACGTTTTAGTAAAAACACCCAAAAACCATATCGTCTATGTAAATAAGAAGAATAGTGGCCTAGATCAAAAGTAAGCCAGTAGCTATCTTAAATTTATTTATCTACAATCTACACCCATATCTCAAAACCTCTCTAACGCGTTCAGTAATGTATTTTATCTGTAGTTATGATGTAAGAAATTAATTTCAATCTCGCATCGTGGTTGAAATGAAGCTGTTGCGTGAATTGGAACGCAAAATCAAATTAAAAAAGTAAAAAAAAAGCAAATACCTACGTCTATTTTCGTTCATATTTTGTAACTTTGAAAAATTAAGACTGCGAAATACCACGGTGGATCACCATAGTTAAAAAAAGAAGAAGAAGAGGAATTAAATGAATATTTAATTTAATCGTGCAATTTATGCGGAGTGACTGCTAGAAAATCGGCTTAAGTTCGACTTTTGTCTTTATTTATATTTGTGTTTTATTGTAATATAAGTGGTATTTCTGATTGGCATGCATGTTCCTGAACCCGTCATAGAGGATTTGCAATATGGCTATAGATAAAGTTGTACGCGACTCTGCGTAATTGGCATTACGCAACCGTAACGTAAACAACTTTTGCCAGTTCGCTATAGTCAAACAAATAATTCCTTTATGTTAGATTGGCATTATTTATTGTTTATTCCTATTTATTCCATTCGTTCGTTTTATTCGTTAAGTATTCTATAAAACGAATGGTCAATATTACTCAACCTTATTAGGGTGCCGTATCCAAAAGGTAAAAACGGGACCCTATTACTAAGACTCCGCTGTCTGGCTGTCGGTCAGTCCGTCTGTCTGTCACCAGGCTGTATCTCATGAACCGTGATAGCTAGACAGTTGAAATTTTCATAGAAGGTGTTATTCTATTGCCGCTATAACAACAAATACTAAAAACAGATTACATTAAATATTTAAGGGGCTCCCATACAACAAACGGGATTATTTTCGCGCGCGAGTCCGACTTGCACTTGGCCGGTTTTGTAACATTAGAGAAGCTCATTTTTGATTGGTCGTTTCGTTTAAGATACAAATAATTATTCATGTCAGCCGAAAGACGTCCACTGCTGGACATAGGCCTCCCCCAAGGCTCTCCACTCAGACCGGTCCTGTGCTTTTCGCATCCACCGCTTTCCCGCGATCCTTACAAGGTCGTAAAAATAATTATTACATAGATAAAAACCCCCGTTATAATGGTGACCACTTCATTCAGAGCTGATATATCTTAAATGGCTCAATCAATTTTCATGACACCTATAGTCCAGGCAATGAAAGATTTTGGATGGAAAAGTTGAAAGCAGAATTTTTGACTTCGGAACTTTGTTTGGACTTGTTAGGAGATAAACATACTAAAAGTCCCCACCCCTAGGAGGTGAGCCCTAGGGCACAAAGAAGGTCCCATTTTTTTGTTTTTTGTGTACATCTTGAAAACGATGCGTCATAGGAAATTTTGTTGTATTACATCATTAAAGCTGATAAAATTTTCTACAACTTTGGTTTTTATGTTTTTTACCTATTTTCAATAGTTGTCTAGATATGAACTCCGAAAAACGGTCGATTTTCAAAAATGTGTTTTTGACCTTACGTTTTTTGCCATACATTGCTCTCTAACTTGCAAATACATCATCTGAGAAAAACAACCTTCTACATACCTTGTAAAGAGTCAAATTTTCTTTAAGAATATATATACATATATTAATATATCATCTACCATTGAAAAGTTATACCACATTTTAAAATTTCGGCAAATTTATTTCACATAAACATAGCGCAAAGCTCATTTCTTTCGCTATTACGAGTATCAGACGTAACCGTAGATTTCAACGTTACATAACAATTTAAAAAAAGGAATTTACATTAACACTATAAGTGACAATTTATATACAACAGACATAATTTTACAATTTATATACAATAGAATAAGTAACAATTTATATACAACAAACACATTATTCAATCAATCACTCGCCGCCTTTTTGAGCAAGACGGACCCTCTTTGTTTTCCCTCGGCGTTTGTCTCGTCTTCTTCATTCTCATCAGTCGAATAGTCATCAGACGATGGTAAGACAGCTAATACTTCTGCTACATCATCCCCACCATCGTCGTCGTCATCGTCGTTAGCGTCCAAAATGGGGATGCCATTATTGCAACTACCGTGGCAATTGTGGCAAATGGTAGAGCACAGCATAGAGGCCTTCCTACACCCACATCTAGCACTACTACCAATCAGTGGTGCACCGGCAAAATATTAGCTTTAATATTTCTTCTGGTGCAGCTGGATCTTTGGTTTGGACAGGAACCAAGAGATGGCTTTCATTCCGTGTCCATCCCCATAGTTCAGGGGAAAGATCATGTCCTAGCCAAGTCTGGACCTGGTGGAAGGAGTGCCCCATCGCTGCTCCCTCAGTTGGTGGAATGGACGAAATGTCCGGCTTGACTTTCGAGACTGACTGGAGGAAACACTGGTACCGATAGTTATTCAGAGAGGTCTCCTTCTGTTTTGCTCCCTACCACCTCAAAAAACATATGTTTCCATTTGCTTTTATGTCAGCATGCGATGAGGAGGGATTCGAGAATAACTCAGCAGCTTGACGGATATCTGGATTTTTAAGTAAAGTTTACAGAAACCAACTTTGCTTCTCCGAACTGCTGCAGACGTGGTGTCGCATCCAGTGAAGTCGTGAAGAAATAATATGTCGTTCAGGCCCAGCTGCTGCAATTTCTGATTTGAATAAGAGGTTGTGGGGCCTTTACCTCTGCTAGGTTTGACGAATATAATATACTGGTCAGACGTAGTCTTTGCCATGAGCAGAACTGCCAAGTCAATATCTTCTCCAATGACTGCAATTAGAGAATCCTTTGATTTTTCAATGGCAGTAGAGACTATCATCAAGTCAGCGTCGTCTGGAGCTTGTTGAGTCTCAATCCCGTTGCTATTAAGTTGACATCGGAGAACGGCAATCAGGTTGCTTTTATTGTGGCTGTTTGAGAGAAAATGTTCCTGCTTGACATCGATCTTTGTTTCTAAATTGAGACTTATATCGGCAGACTGCTTAAGTCGATACCTCCGCTCATGTTCAGCTGTCTTTGTGCTGTTTACAGAATTGAATTCAAACCGTAATTTAAAAAAAAAAAAAAAAATTATATTAATATGTAACCTGAAATCTACGACTGCATCTGTAGCGAAAGTAATGAGCTATACTATAGGTATTTATGCGAAATGTTTCAATTTGCCGAAATTTTAAAATGTGGTATAACTTTTCAACGGTAGTTGAATTATTAATATATGTATATATATTCTTAAAGAGATTTCAACTCTTTACAAGGTATGTAGAAGGTTGTTTTTCTCAGAACAGATGATGTATTTGCAAATTAGAGCAATGTATGATAAAAAACGTGAGGTCAAAAACACATTTTTGAAAATCGACCGTTTTTCGGAGTTCATATCTAGACAACTATTGAAAATAGGTAAAAAACATAAAAACCAAAGTTGTAGAGAATTTTATCAGCTTTAATGATGTAATACAACAAAATTTCCTATGACGCATCGTTTTCAAGATGTAAACAAAAAACAAAAAAATGGGACCTTCTTTGTGCCCCCCCCCCCCTCCTCCTCTAGGGCTCACCTCCTAGGGGTGGGGACTTTTAGTATGTTTATCTCCTAACTAGTCCAAACAAAGTTCCGAAGTCAAAAATTCTGCTTTCAACTTTTCCAGCCACTCCCCTTTTTTAAGCACTCATTGACAGAACTACTAGCTAAGAACCACCGCTAGAAAACCTGCTTTTATGTATGAAAAGTGCATCGAAATCGGTTCATCTGCTTAAGAGATACGGTGCGACAGAAAAACTTACACCTTTTTCGCGTCGAAACGGGGGTTTAAAAACCAATCTTATAATGCCAAGTTTTTATGTTAAATCACAGGTTACTCTTGCTTGACAAAGGCGAATTCAAAGGATTACTTCAGTTATTGATCCAGTACAGAGGATTCGTACAACATTCATCAGGTTTGTTGAAACTGATATTTAAAATTGTATGACTCGATGTATGAATGTTGAAGAAGCGAAAGAAATTTGTCAAGATCGTAGCAAATGGAAAAAAGTGGTCTCTGCCTACCCCTCTGGGAAACAGGCGTGATTTAATGTATATATAAAACAAAGCATCATCCATGGTGGGGACACTGCTAATGACTTTCAAAATACTGCTTCATTTTTAACGACTGCAAACACGATTTCGTGTTGTAATGTAGTAATACAAACACTGTCACACAAACAAGCAATCACGTTACGCAACGGCAAAAAAATGGTAGATAATTAAAAGTTCAAATAAACTTGATTTCATGGGAAGCCCAAGAAAAGGCAAAATATCGTTCTAAAAACGCGAATTTAAACAAACTTCCGAGGTCGCTAAAGCCACGTGACGTTATGACGCGTTTCTTATTTTAATAATTGTGCAAATCATGTAATTATGAAATAAACATGTACTTCTTACCTGTTTTTTTCCTTGCTGTATTCAAAATTACTAAGTCTGACTGTGTCTGTCTAAATCTGTCTGTCTGGCTGTAAGGGCAATTTATGGACTCTTACATGTTTGGGTCATCGTCCATAAATTAAAAAGTTTCCAACCTCAGCAACAATGTGCTACAGATTTATTTCATATTTCACAGATTTATTTTTCCCTATATTTCTTCCATTTTGTATCGTGTGCAAAACGAATCGCATGCAGAATAACTACTTACATGCAGCAATGTCGGCCGATTGGAAAAAAGAAAAATTGAATTTTAAATAATAATAATCGTTTTTATTTATAAGGTTGGACTGTAAACTTTTAACCGTTTAATTTTTTTGAATAATTGGGAAACTAGTACAGTCAGCGTCAAAAGAAACTGATCACTTAAATACCTTGTCGCTTTACTGTCACATAAGCAACGTCAAACAAGATTGTCTAATGTGTTAATGCGATAAAGTACAAAAGTAGCTTGAAGTGACCAGTTACTTTTGACGCTGACTGTACATACTTACTGCATTGTAGTTATTGTCATTGTTAATTATGTTATTTGCCTATAAAGTAAACAAGTGAAATTGTTTATTTATTTTTAACTGTATTCCGTAGCTTTATTTCTTAGGTGCAAGCTAAATAAGTATTCCTTTCCTTTTCTATAGCCATTTAAAACTTTTCCTTTGTGCGTTTCAACCTGAACAAAAGCAAAAAGTTTCGTAAAATGCAAAGATAAACGGCCGCACTCAAAAGTCTACGGACAATTATGATGCGATGAATAAAAAAAAATACACGCTAAAAACGAAAACATGTAACTCCTAACTCGTAGTTGTGCCTACATACTTGTGAATGCTACTCGCATTATAACGCGATTCCAACAACGATGTTATTCAGCATTAACAGCTCTGTTTCCCACATTAATAGCAAGCGACACAAAACGGCTACAATATTAAAACAAACAGCAGCGGCCCAAACGGACCCGTATAGCATTTCTCACGACAAAAGGGACCATATTTGCATGAGAGCTAACAAAAGGAACTCTCTAACCGAAGACATTCAACGGGGTAAAACAAAAATGTCAACACGAAGCGCACAGACCTTTGTCAAGGCGAAACAAAAGCCGAACAACTCCAATAGCACTCTTCTCTGACATTAACAAAGCGTTTTTCTAAACGATTAAAATTACGACATAAAATAAGAAATTACCTTTGTATGCCTCAGTTCTCCACGGTTAATGTCTTCCGAAACAATTCCCTAATTTCAAAGTTTCTTGAAAATTGGGAAACAGTGAAAAAAACGTACTGAGAAATTCTAAAACTGAACAAGAGTAATTAATGTTTTTCTTTCTCAGGTCTTAGGACAAAAAGGTTCATTATCTTAAAATTTTCGGGGACTATCAATGTTAATAAACTTCAGAAAATATTTTATTTTTGTTGTTGCTTTCTGGCTTTTAACAAATTACACTGTAACGTTATACCAGGCGCCGAAACAAACTTGATACAGAAACAATTTACATTATGAAACTTTACTATGAATTAATAAAAAAACAAAAAAATTAAAAACCTTCATTAAAGTTACAAAATATTAAATTTGCAAATTCCTGGTAGCTACTTTTAGTATCCTTAAGTTCGTGTCTTGTGAATGTTTAATTTTCTTCGTTTTTATTTACGTATAATATTTTAAAAAAACTTGAAGAGCAAACAAAACCACGCAAGTGTACCCACTGTGTTCAATCGTGCAAAAAAAGTGATATAAATTATATAAGTTTCGTTTCTATACCAACCGAATCCCAAAGCGTGGGCGATGCCTTTATTAGTATAGGAACATACTATAATTGTGACGCCTCCGCTGCTTCTGCGTTTGTGGCTTAAGCTCTTGCCACTAAGCATGCCGCATGTCAATTTCTATATTGTACTACCCTATTACCAATTACGATACGATTCCTAGATAAGTCAGGACGCGGGGCGATTAATCTCTGCGTAAGTAGATTGCTCCAGTACTACTACAGACCAGCGTACAGAATATACGAGCATCTTCCCAGGGTCAAGTTTAACTCAAGACAGTACCTTCTACCTAAATCTACTAGATGCCCTTAATATACTCATTTTATCTAACAACATGCAGGGTTGGTAAGCTGACGGTGCTGTTGTGGTGCTTTTATTCTAGATTAAACAGATAGTAACTTGTTGCTCTTCACACCAGAATCGCCGAACCGACAGAGCAGTGACGTGTCGGTGGGTCCTCATGGTTGCACGTCTCCTATAAAAAAAGCTGCCGGTGCGAAATCGCTGGGCTTGTAGTCGGTTTCGTTTTGAACACCCTTTAAGAGAATTAGACCCCCACCGGGCATGTACTGCTCGCATTTATTGCGGTAGATAAATGTCGATAAAGCATCAGTCTCTCTCGCACTAGTCAAAAGGTGACAGATGTTTTATCCAAATTTCTCCACAGCGATAATCGCGATAATAGGCCCCTGATATTATAAGGTAAGTGCTCACCTTTGCTGGCGCCGGTGATCTTGTCCCGCAGCACGTTGATCTGGTGGACTCGGCCGAACTCCTCAAACATCATTCGGAGATCGTTCTCGTCCATACTCCGAGGCACTTGGCCGACAAACATCTGAAAAACAATGTAAGTAATATTATCAATGAACGAAAGTAATTGTTCCATTTTCACGGGAAAACGGCTGAACAGATTTATATAAATTTGCATTTATGTGGTCTGCTTTACATTCAATTTAATCTTCAAGAACTAACTCTAAGAATTAACTTTTATCAGCTACATGTTGTCATAAAAATCGAAAACCTTCTTTCGCAGATCATTTCAGTCGTAGGCACCAAACGACTAATTCATAAGCTATAAATACTAAGCGTATTTAATTTATTTACTGTAACGGATTAGCCGGTAGGGATTCCATTCCCTAGCATGAATAAAACCGAACGCCTACCCCGAGCCGACCTCCTCGGCGAAGTAATTACTACCTACTGTAAAGTAATTTCTGGTTACCTACATTTGTCTTATTGTTACGGTTCTCTACCAAAATGGTAAAAAAGATAGCATGTTGTGCGACTATCTGTGATTTTGTCTTAGCAGCGGCTGCATATTTTAGTAACTAACGAAATATTAACACTATTGATTTGAAATTTGGAATAGCTTAAGATATTGCTTACCAAACCTCATTACAAAATGAAAAAAAACATACCAGAAGTAGCAGAAATGGGGATCGGAAAATAACAAAATAGGGTTTTAATTTAAAATTGCTCGTGCACATTCTTATGCTAGTTTTTTATTTATTTATCTTATTATTAAAAGACCTTATTTCAAAAATGTACTATCTACCCTTTAAAATCCATAATAATACAGACGTATATATAACTATCTATTAAGAGTAATAATGAAAAAAGTTATAAAAGCTTGTCTGTACCAATACTCCGCCTTCTAAGCTAGCGATTACCGGTAGGTAAGGTCAAATATTTGTGTGATGAGCGCGAGTTTTGATTCTCTATGTATATAAGTATTTATTTATCTATATACTAGTTGTCTTATTTGTGCTCATAGTAGCATAGTTAGCTGGAAGAGATCCCTTAAAGGGATAAGTTCGCCTTTGTACATATTTTTATCTTAATTGCATTGTTTTGTTTTTTCTTTTGTACAATAAAGTGTTTACATACATAGTTTGGGGCTCGGTCAAAGAAAAAAGATAGTACAACAAAAAAACAAAACAAAGCTAGCTAGTAAAACATTATAATTTATACCTTGATGTAATCGGGGTCGGGCATGTCTGCCTTCTCGTCCTCATTGTTGTTGTTGATGTTGGTGCTGTTGTTGTTGTTGATCATACTCATCCCACTAGAACAATGGAGAACAATATTCAAAATCTACGCTGGTACGGTTTATCCCCTAATTACGTGGTATCGGTGTTTCAACTCACATAAAACAGGGATATCCAGCATTTGAAATATACTTGATTGAGCACGGTTGGCCCTATATAAGTATGTGCACACTTTTGTTCCTTGTCGCTTGAAAACGCTTAACAGAGTAGTGTAGCGAATTCAAACATGACGTTTACGTGACAAAGCACTAAAGTGTGTGGCTACTAGGCCGACCGTACCCACGTGGAAATTGGTTTTGTGTTTTTGCAATAAGGATAAAAACCAATAGTTCTTTAGAGAAAATCTCTATTGAATGTTATCAAACAGTATACTTAAGTTATCTTATCATACATAAACTCATGTTTTCGTTAAGAGACAGGTAAGAATTGAAAAAAAAAGTTACAGTTTAACAATGAAATTTATTTACGGAATGTATTTCTAGAAGATTTTTGGAAAAAAAATACACGTCTCATCACACTGAGGGCCGTAAGTAAACTCATATTGACCGAGACGCGTCACAAGATACGTCAAAGTAAACGTCAAGCCATAGAAAACTGTCATTTTTGATATATAATACTATTTATTTAGAATACGTGCGAGTCAGACTCGCGTACCGAGGGCTCCGTACCGTCGCACAGTATGTAATATTATATTCAAATTTGAATTCCATTTCGAATCAAATGAGCGCGAGCCCAACTCACACTTGACCATTTTCTGTTTCTTTTTTTTTCAGGATTTGTTATAAAAACATAGGTACTAAATTTGATGCTTGTATGTTTTACCATTTTTACGATACAACAAATATAAAAATACTCTGAAAAACTAATATTTCTTGTATGGGTATTTTATAATTTCGCGTTGTTAAAAAAAATGTTAGTAAATCCACCGTAATAACATTATATCCTGCAAAAAAAACCTTTATTATAATTAACATACATTAACTTACACTTAGTCATTGTCTTCATGACCATTTTGAGGTAGTAATCTCTGTTTAATATCGTATTTTTATAAAAAGTACTTTCGGTGAAAATAATATTAGTCTGACATATTTAGATTCTTGTAATAAAAATATAGTCATGTTTTCATATATTGGATGGATAAGATGAGAGAGGTTTTCGTTTCTGTCGCACCCAGCATAATTACGGTGATGATGATGAATATTTATTTAACCTTTTTCATAAACTAATTAGAGATAACATTATTCTCATCAGAATGACGGTTTAAAAGCTACAGCCGCCAGATGGACGGACGGTACGTAGACAAGACATATTAATAGGGTCCCATTGGGCTCCGTCCGGGTGCGGAGCCCTAAAAGTAATTTCTGATTGCTATTTCTGGTAAATATTTGGCGATGAAATTGTTCGTCGGTATATAGTTTTGTTGACAAGCGCGATTTCCCAGTAGTAATGCTTTTAATATGAAATAGGTATCATTCCCCTGGCGACATCACATCCAGTTTCATTTGTAACGGTATACTGTTGTTACACAGGGAAACATTACCGGGCCATTTTGTTGACTGACGCATTTTAGTCTTTATGAAAGGCCCGATATTTATTGAATTTGGGTTGACGTTTCGCTATTGGTTTAGTTTACTTTACTATTCGCAATACGATTAATCAGTTGTATTTAGCAGTGAAGCGTGGGAGATTTTATTTATCTTCTATCATTGATGGATTTCAATTGATAGAAATGTTGAATTCTAAGAACGAAATGTACGCACGATTTATTTTAACTGTACATAAATACTATAATTACCTAAATAAACTTCTTAAAAAATCTTTTATCAATTTGAATGGCCGGAATGGTTTAAAAAACCGGCCAAGTGCGAGTCGGACTCGCGCACGAAGGGTTCCGTACCATTATCTATAAAAAATCACTTTTGTTGTATGGGAGCCCCCCTTAAATATTTATTTTATTCTGTTTTTAGCGGCAACAGAAATATATCGTCTGTGAAAAATTCAACTGTCTAGCTATCACGGTTCGTGTGATACAGCCTGGTGACAGACAGACGGACAGACGGATAGCGGAGTCTTAGTAATAGGGTCCCGTTTTTGAAATGAAACCTCAAGTCACATTTAAAATGTATGTAATGTAAACATTTAAAATAAAATCAGCATTAAAATCGTAAAGCGAAATTCACACGTGTAAACCACGTCCATCCATCTCAGTCACATATTATTACGCAGACGATTTATTACCAGTTGACAAGTTATAAATTAAATTAGTGCCGTTGACATGAAACTGTCAAAATAATTGCTACAACACCAAATTAACATCACGGTGACGGTAACAGTGTAATCATAATCATTTCAAATCATTCACTCGTGACTCACGGCTTTAAAATAAATTAATTTTCAAAGTTTTTGATGTAATCTAATCTATAAGGTTAATGTACCTTCATATTACAAATGTTAATTTGACTGAGAATGCTTTTCGCTACTTTTTACTTGTACTGTAGGTAGTATTTAACATTTTATTTATTGAAAAAAAAAACTACATGCACATACATATAAACTTTTAAAAATAGACAAGATTTTCATTGCATTTTACTGCAGACCATGTCATTACTAATTAAGGCGCTTTTCCACCGGCCAGTCGTGGCGAGACGAGGCGGGCAAGACGAGAACACAAATTTGTATTAAATAATTTCGATTCCCTCCTCGCGCAACTTGGGTGGGAATTATTTTTTTATACGTCTCGTCTCCTTTAGGTTCGGTTTTTGGTATTTTGAATGAAAAACTCATAGCCAAATGTTTGCCTTTCAAATATATAATGTATCGTAACGTTGCGCCTTGTCATTGCTGTCGTTTTAATTGAAGCAATCATCATCATCATGTCAGCCAAAAGACGTCCACTGCTGGACATACGCCTCCCCCAAGGCTCTCCACTCAGACCGGTCTTGTGCTTTTCGCATCCACCGCGTCCCCGCGATCCTTACAAGGTCAAGCTGTAGGTAGGCCTCCAACAAGATGGAGTGACGAATCACTAAAAAAAAACGGTTTTACTTGAGAATCTCCTCCGTTTTTTTCCGTCGGTTAAAATGATAACTAGACAGATCTTCTCTTTATTAAATTATGTCAGTTAGATTATTTTTCAGAAAACTTTAGATTTGTAGTTCTATTTTAGAAATCAAACATCCTAGTTCTGCTTGTTTAAAAGAACTGCAAATTGAATAAATATTCCGATCATCAACTTTCAACGACGAAGAATATCTGTCTAGTATCTGTAAAAAAATACGACCAAATTGAAATCCTCCCTAATCTACGAGCATTCGATACAGTGTGCGATTATCTCAATCGGCAGTGTTACCGTGGGAGATAACCTAGATTTGTCCGTGTTACAGAGTCTTTGTCAATAAGATTGTACTTGTATATACATACATACATACATAAACTCACGCCCTCATTCCCAGAGTGGGGTAGGCAGAGTTAAAGAATTACCAACAAGTCTTACAACTTCTAGATAATTCTGTAACCACTTGTATATTCTATAAATAAATGTACCGGATTGTACCGTTGACGTTTCAAATCATCGTAACCGTAGAAAAATACATGATTTAAAATTTAAAGCGAGTTAGGTACAATTTGAACAGATTTCATGACTTGAATTTATTCATTAAATCGTGTTTATAATTTATCGCAATGGCGGTTCAAGTAGGAAACTTGAATCCATTTTGCGGCATATTTATATTGTATTATGGAGTCTTTTAATCTCAAAATAAATAAACAAAAATCTCATCGTGTTGTACAAACAATAATCAAAATTGTTTGGAAAAAAGACACTGATATTTGTTAAATAAAAACTAATAACGCTAATCACTTCATAGTGTTAGCAATACAACGAATATACATTTTACTTAATACGTTTAATATTGTCGTGATCATTTATTTCTTTACCACAGAACAGATGCGTCACTACACCACCTAACCTCAAATTATACGAAAGAAACAGCATCAAATGTTACCTCATTGTTCTAGAATATCTACGGTGCCACACTCCATGCTCGACGCACTTGTTTGCCATAGCGTTATCACTGATAAACGCGTACATCGCTCGATTACACCTCTTATCAGGAGCACTATCAAACTCGATCAACAACCGCCAGTACTGCGAGTAGACTGACGTACCACAGGTAAACTCTCATCACAGCCAATCAGAAATGGGCTTTTACAACTTGGGAATAAAGCCGTCTAAAATACATCAAAAGGTTGCGAAGCGTGGGTAGCTTATTTCCCGTCTACCCTCAGAAAGACGCTTCTTCAAGCATAGGTAGGCAGAAGGTATTGCGCATCACTGATTAAATTATGAAATTGATAACCTTAAGGTGCTTCTACACGATGGATGTAGCTGAAGTAAGTCAAGGCGCGGGCTACTTGCGCGAGTAATATGCTCAAGCTCGATGAATGATGAACCAGTTACTAGCGTGTGCTTGTGAATGGTGCAAGTAACTGGAGCAAGTAAAAGCGTGGATTACTTGTAAAAGCAGTATGCGCAAGTTACTCGCTCGAATGGTTGAAGGTGCTTGTACACAGTGCAAGTAGCTTACGCAAGTAAGTAAAATCTCTCGCGCTTGTACGTGCTCGAGTCAAGATATCCTGCGCAAGTGCCTCAATATGCGCAAGGTACTTGCACCGTGTGCAAGCACCATTAGAGATAGCTCAATATTATGAAGAATCTTTAAGATCGCCAGATATTATGTGCCATTTTTCTTTTTAATTTTTCATCAGGGATGTCTAGACATCTCCCTAGCAGTAAAAGCTAATAGGATTAGACATTATTACAATTTTATAGCATACTGAACATTTTAAACAAACACTATTTTATTATAATCAATTTTTTCCCGATTGCCGAGGGTTATGTTTAGCGAGCGTATGTATGTATATATCTATTTCAGTGGCAGGCTCTGAAGTCTCATCAAGATTTTACCATATGAGGTGTCATTCAATTTGCCTTAATTTTCGGATTGACATAGGGTAATAGTTATTTGTTATACAAGTGGGGAAAGTTGTATTTTACCTGCGAGTGTTCATTTGAAACACGAGCTAGCGAAAGGGTTCTATGATTGACCACGAGCGAAGCGAGTGGTTCAAAAATAGAATCCTGAGCGTAGCAAGTGTTTCAAGACACGAGACGTAAAATAACTTTTCACCCGTGTATAACACAAAACTTTTCACCTCACTACAGCGAGGAAACTAAGAAAAGGGTTTGTACTGTAAGCTCAGTTCCGCATTTTGCACGGTTTTCTGTAATTCCACAGGTGTTAATACGACTTTATCACTCGAACCACTCATTTATAATAACAAAACAAACTAGAAAAACATGCGAATATTTAACGTTGACTACAGCGAGGAAACTAAGAAAATGGTTTGTACTGTAAGCTCAATTCCGCATTTTGCACGGTTTCCTGTAATTCCACGGGTGTTAATACGTCTTTATCACTCGAATCACTCACTTTTAATAACAAAACAAACTAGAAAAACATGCGAATATTTTAACGTTGACGGCTTAATAGAAAAGTTTTGACGTTAGTTTTTTTTTAATTATTTCGGATGCGTTTTGTTTGCACATCGACTTATTTGGACTGTCAGAACATTTTATCCGTTTTTAAAACAAGAATGAAGGTTAATTTTGAATGCTGATATTTATGAATTAAAATAAAGTAGTAAGACTGTATTTAGTGTTTTTTACTCGATGCAATTCATTAATTGTGATGTTAAAAATTCAGCACTTGTAAGGTTTTACGTTTGGTTAGCTGTCAAATATCACTTAAGCTGCCTTCAAATGTCAAAACTCTTCCCTCACTTGTGGATAAAAAGCGATTTCCTCAATAGATATCAAAGAAACAAAAAGGGCTTTCCGAGCTAGTGAGATGAAAATAATATTTCAATGTTTTCAATATAGCACCCACGAAAAAAAAACACAAATCGCATGCCACCTGTATATGTAATCTATAGGTGAAAAACTAAAGTAAAGCTCCTCTTGCATGTAGTGTACAAAAATAATATGGAATTTACGTTAAATTTCAAATAAAGAATATCAAACGGTCTATACAGATGAGACTTCATGCCAGAGGTCATTTAGGTACTTAAGTTGTATACCTATGTATAAACCATTAAGAAAATAGTGTTATCTTTATAATATAACACTATTTTCTTAAATTCTAATAATCGCGAATATGTACTATATCAAACACCACTCTTTAATATAAAAAGTTTGAATAAACCAAAACATAAAAAAAAACAAAACAAGTTCTTATCTATATTCTATAGAAAATTTAAAGATCTTCTACGAGTAGGTATTTATAATGTACGAAGTAATGGTTTTTTATTTGATACTTACCTCGTTAGCAAATTATACAATATATGAGTATAGTTCCTATTACATACATTTTACTTGAATATTGGAAAAGGTGTTCCAGGCGTCAAGCAAAGAATTGCAAAAAAACTTAACTTGTCCGACCGTGTAACACTTATATAACCTCAAAATGCATAGTTTTCTGGTGAATAAAGTAACTAGAGATATCATTGCGCGCACCATTTTCTTGATTTTACACCATGGAAGGTGTTTTTAAGCCGATTTTTTTATTTTAGGGGTCATTTTGAGGTTATAAAAGTGTATACTAAATAAGACAAGTCAGGTGGTATGGACTTTACTTGTCTTACCCAGCTTCATAACAGTAGTGTTGGTTATATCTTGTTTATGTAACTTTGTTCTCTGAATAAAGTAAAAATACTTGCAATAAATACAACGTAACTACATGCAATACGAATGTAAGCCCCTAATATCCCTTATAGTTGTATTAGATTAGATAATTTATTATCAACATTAGATCGCAATAGAACAGGGAACCAGTAACAAAACCTTTAGCTATATTATTAAAATAATCGATACAAATTTTTATCAACGTTAGAATTAGATGGGGTCGCCTTTGTAACAATGACAATGTGGCGGTGCAATATTTCATTTATACGGTTTATCGGCAATTAATAAAATTCTCTAATAATCACCCAGGCCAGTTTAGCCAGGGTCACTACCATCCTGCCGACGAAGATAGTGATCCCGGGTCTGATACAGCAGAGAGGAAAATATTTATTTATTTAATAACCAACTTACATTAACAGACATGCCACACATATGAGTTATAGGTTTACATACAGTATAGTATTCACATGTTAAAAATAATACAAATTAGAAGTAAAAATTAAAAAGGAATTGTTATACAGACAAATATGTGTGTGACGCAAGTATCTTTTCCTGATTTTTGGGTGTTTTCTATGTAATAAATGTTTATCATTCACTTATTTGAGATTGGCCCTAGTTTTACAATTTAGCAACTTTTTTTAGAGACCTACCGTTATAAAGTTGCAAACACGTCACTCTCTAATTTGCCAAGAAGGTGTCATTTAATTTAATGGACGTTTCTGCAACTGGGCAATTAGCTAAAAAACAAAGGGTCAGCGATATACCGTCTCACGCTTGCGGATCGAGAATCGTTTTAAACCTTTGCTAGTTGCATCAAACCAAATTGTTACCATGCTCACTGATGGGCTAGCCAGCAGAATTGATCTCTGTTTGTGACCAGTTGCTATGCATCGTGGGTTCATATGGAATGCTTCGGCAATGCACTGTCTGCGAACTCAACGCCTAAGCGAATAACATAGTTATCGAAGTTAAACTGGATGCCAAGTTTGCTGACGTGACAACTCCATATACTCGTACATTTGTGACAGTCCGAATTTGCAACTTTGGTGCATTGCTATCCTCCAACGCGATAGTTACAAAATGTCAACGTATGGTTTGATGAAAATTGCGTTAATATAGGAACGTCAAACGCAATTCTCGTCTGACAAGAGTAATTTTATGACACTTCCTAAATTTGAATTTAATCGGTAAGCAGGTAACTACCTAATACGAGCACGAGTTAGCGCGTGTGCCTGTATCCTTAAAGATATACTATAGCAACCTTAGCGGCCCTGGCCATTCAACCTAAACCAAATTTGATATAATTTTATTTTAATTATTTTGGGTTCGGGTAAACTTGGTTGGCCTCGCAAAAGAGCGTATGAGTGACAGAAAAGTACAAAACTCAAAGGTTATTTAAAAGCTATGGCACTGTTGTATTTTGTACTGGCATCTGCGGGCAAGTGGCACCCTACCTTACGATAGCTAATGACTTTCGAGAACTGTCAAATGTATTGAGTTGACTTCGCTACGGTGCTGCAGCTTATGTGATCCTATAATATGTTTGTTATTTAGGTGGTCCTACACTTTCACAGAATCCATCTTGTCTAGGCCCACTGAGTTCTGAAGAACACCTAACAGGTGACATTATTAGCACGAAGATGTTAACATGTGTTGAAGTTTAATGCCTATTCTACACGGTCGGAGCAACCACGCAATTCCACTAGGTCAAGTTGACTCCTCAGCTTGATTTAATTGATTTACGTTTATATTATACGTTAAATTTTTTGTTCAAATTGATCAAGGACAATCTTGACCTTGGCCGAGTCGCGTGGTTGTTCCGATCGTGTAGAAGGGGTTTAAAATGCTTAGGGGCGGAACAACCGAGATGCTCTTACCCTACTTTAGATAATCTACTGCACGCCGAACTTTAGTTTTAGTTGGAGCGATATGGTCGAAGCGATTCTATAAGCTATTATAACAGACTTGAAGAAAAAAACTTATGAACTCCAGAACATAATAGTTACCATTTTTGTAATAGTTATTTGCCGTATTCGTTTTTCTTTGATGCACGAGTGACAAATATACTGTCAGTTACGAATGCGATAGCCAGCCGAAAGCTATTAAGAAGCTGCGAACACCGTACTCGTATATTATGTGTGTATTGTTAATAGAATTGTAGGAGGTTTCGAGGAGTAGTATAATAATTTACCTAAATTAAGAATATTTTGCAATTTAGGATTCTATTCTTTTTATTTGTTGAAACTTATAGTACTCTGTTCGTCACGTCTCAATATATTTTTGAGAATATTATTTATGTACGCAAACACATACATGAGTTTAGGCATAACCGAGAAGTTCATAATTAAAATACTAGAAATAGGGATAAGCTCGCTCTTCCAGGTCATCGTCTCCGTAAGGTAAGCACTTCGTTTGCGGGGAACTGTATACGTTTTTACAACAAGATATCTATATAAGATACCTGATATCGTCAATATGCCGTTCAATAAACTTAGTTCTCACATCAAGCGCTGCATGTTGTATAGGGCATATTACACTGTAGATGACTTCATTGGTGACCAAGATGTATTTAAGTAGTGTTTAGGATATTTACAATATAACATAGCCTTCAAGCAAATTGTGTATTCAAACACTGACTGACTGACTGTGATTTACTATTTGTATTATATATTTTATAGTCTTGTGTATACAAGGAGTTTTTAGACTAACTAGGAGTTTTGAGAACACACTGTGACGTTTCTCGCGGGACAGCTGTTTCACACAATATTACTTTTATGTTGTCCAGCAGCATGAGCTTGTCATGCTCGCTCAAAGGTCTTTGCTTACGGTGGCGTCGTTGATCGGGTCGCCACTTTCCCGATCACATAGTTGAGAGACGCGATGGCTGAGATACGCATCATACTCGTGAAAGGGTGCTATTTGTTGGGTCAGGTCTGTTCACTTTTGCAAGGACTTGTTGTTCAATTTATTATTCTAGTTATATAGCTTTTGACGTAGAGAACTCGTCGTGTTGTGCTCATTGTCTTTTTTTTATTTCAATGTTAATTGACCTTATATTTGTAATAATGTGATCTTAGTTTTAAGAATTTATGGTTTATTCATTTATTACCTTATTATAGCTTAATGTAACTTACTTTAAAGTATAATTATGTTTTTATGATTGAAACAATGACCTTCTGCTTGAGTTTCTTGCGGCGCTTCAGAAGAACCGCAATGATGGTCTTGTCCGAAGCGCTGCTGGTAGATTCACATTACTGATTTGTAAATGAGCCCGCATTTGGCCAATTTACTGAATGAATATTTTGAATTTTGAATTTGACTTAATATCATACATTTTTGCAGTCACTGCCATTGGAAAATAATGACATTCTATTAACGTTTGCGTTGATACTCATCCCGCAACAGCCTTAAAGTCTTCCCGGTCTCTGCAGCAACGAACTATTACCTGTATCAAATTACGCACGAAACGTTTCATTACACTGTCAGAAAAAATAACAGACCTATTATTGCCCTCTAACCATTATAATCATTACCATCACTATCTGGTGTGTGCACGCCTGACTGTACACTTGACGGGCTGACTCACCCCGTGTTTGCCGTGGCCCGGTCATGGCAAACATTGGATTAGGAATTACTAATATGGCGCCACGGGTCACGACACCGGTATACCTATAATGGCATCAGATAATTCAAAACTGTAAAATTTAGATAAAGGTACATATTTAGGAGCGTAAGTCATAAGTTTTTTCTTAAATTTTATGTTTTTTTTAGATTTTGATGGAAATGTCTAACCTACAGTTTACCTGTTTACTTTACCCAGATTTTTGAGAGTCATGTCATTAGTTAGAAATAAAAATACAGTTATGTTCAAAGTTACTTAGATTGTGAGCCATTTCTAAGTATAAAAGTTTTTTTATTTAATCAACGTATAGTCAACCAATAAATATGATTCCTAGGCTACTTTGAATTATGCTAAAGTGAAGTTGTCAACCAAACGAGAATTCTTATGATTTGGTTTATAAAATAAAGTCACGTTGACATAGTCTGAAGAGGCCGAGAAATAAAATTAGAGTAAGTTCCCTAAATATGGACTACCATATGGATTTTATTAAATAAAACACAAAATATTCAAGTTAAGTAAATGATATCAATACTAATTCGTGAAGAATCTATATGAACGTATGTAACAATAATAGAAATATCATATAAGATCAAAGTCTCAATATTTCTAAAATATGACAAATTTAAGCCAAGCAACTACCTAAAGTCACATAATATGGACCTTTAGTATGACTCAATCCCAATGTGTTCATATATCTTATAATCTATGAACTTGTTATCAATCTTAAATGTTAACTACATATAACTTCTCAACAGTTTTCGCAATTTTCACAAAAAAAAAATGATGCGTCCATAATAATATTAACTAGTGGCATTTGATGGTCATACACTACACCAAGAAAATTTACTAACAAAACAGGTGTTTCTAAAACATAGGGATTCAAGAACTAGCGGGTGCAAGTAAAGTAGTAAGGATCTTACAAAACTCACCGAAAAAGTACATAAAATGTGCTCACAATTTTTAAATAACGAAACCTGTCACGAGCGAACATGTATCTGCAACGATGGACGGGCGGGGAGCCGCGGTGCAAGAGATTCAAATGCGAGCGACTTCTCTACGATAGGAACGACATCTTCCGAAACATTAGTATGGTCCATATTATAAGCCTAGTCCATATTTACGTAACTTATTGTACCTACTCCCAATATAATGTTAAATAGAAAAAAAGAAAAGAAAAAATAACTATTTAGAAACTGACAGTACTGTGAAGACAAATAGATACCAATCATTTACTAGGATTAAATCATGAAGGGCATCAAACAAAGCAATAATGACACACTTTGTATAAATACCGATCTCCTTATCTATGAAGATAGCTGTTTCAGTTAAAATAATCAGGCTTGAGTAGTAAGTAATATTACTAAAGGGTCAGCAAAATATCACGCATTATGAGTATTCCACTAAGTACAAGAGTGGCTGGGTAACGAAATGCCTCCTGAAGTGTAGGGTCGGAAGCGAGGAGCTGATGGTACCCTCGAACCAATTTCCACCACTGACTGATCCTCCAGCTCCTGACACCGTGCCTATATTTTATCTCCTTGTTAACTTAAACATTCTAGCTTCTTAAGTATTGATTTTAACTTGTGGTAACTTTAGTGTTTGATGTTGTAATATATTTTGTAGCTATAAGTTATATTGGGCCGTTTGTTACCCTAATAAACATTAAAACTATCTTAGAGTAAAAATTATTTAACAATTTTTTTTGATTTGTGTGTAAAAACTTTTGTCAGGATTAATCCTTATGATATGATATTACTACAAATATTCGATATATGAGCAAAAATCTGAAAAAGGTACCTTTAACCCCCCTTACACCCTCAGCACACCCCCCACCCTTGAGGACTTTTAGTATGTTCATCTGGATACCTCCAGGTACAACTGTACCAATTTTAGAAACTGCACTAATTATTTCCCCTGATTTTATTTATTTTCTTGTGTAATATAAGGGAATTGAGGTTCTAAATCACAGCGCTACATAATGCCATGTCACACCAAACGTATGTTTGTTGACAGTTTGAATACTAAGCAAACAGGTTTGCACTGGCTCGTGATTGGCGGAAATTCAATCACACGTCACCTAGATGACATCTAGTAGTTAGTTTAACTATAGGAACTTACAGTGCGGTGCAAACATGCCTTATTAATAAAAAAGTTTAGATTGACCAATAACAAAAGTTTCGTCTGATGTCAATGTTAATGTTGACATTAATAAAACTTAAATGCTAGCCAACTATGTAACTATACTAAATTAACAAAATATTTTTATTAATAGGCTAATTTAAAAAGGCTAACTAAACTAACACCTCAAAAAACTAAATTTTGTCTTATATTGTTTGTTAAAAAACTTTACTGAAAACTTATGTAAATATAACTAATGTTACAGAACTGCATGCTGATAAAGGAATGAAAACACAAACACAAAGTAAAAAACTAATTTAAAATCACTAAAGAATAACCATTGAACAGCAAAAGAAATGCTAAATTTTCATAAAGGATGACACACTACTTTGTATGACGTCACAACTATAATATGATTATCAGACTAGAGGCATCGCCCGCGTTTTGGACACACGGCCTACCCGACCGAGTGTTACAACGTAGGTATCTTATCTTATCGGATAACATTTCGTAAATATAGGTTCCACCACACCGCGCTGCTTTTATTAAAATAGTTGCATCTAATCTCCACTATTCAGTTGAAGTGATAAATTAAACTTGTAGAATCAGTTTAGATAACGATTCCGCTCGCATGGAACCAAGCTATTTTCCATTTGAAGGAAACGCACTTGTCTTTGCATCTAACACGGGTTAGTAAGTTTTATTATCTTCAGCCTGTTATTTTGAACAGAATACTGCTGACATGAGTTCTATAATAATAAAATATGTTTGAGTCCGGATGATCTAATTAGTACGAGATACGGTATTAGAAATATGTACCCCTTTATAAATAATTTAAAAAAGCTATATAACATATACATTGATACATCGCCAATCGAGCAAAATGAGCTCAGGACAATGTTAAATACTTAAATGTTTAATAAAATTTACTCAATCCATATCTCGGACCGGTAATTTAAAAAAAAAATTGCATTCGTTGAGAGAACATACCCCAAGGAATTAAAAAAATTAAGATTGCATTATTGCTTCATTATTCGTAAAATTAAGTCATCGTGCGTGACTTTGTAATACTTAAGCTGTTTTTTTTTATTGTGACTAAATAAGAAGGTTTAACGTCTTAAGGTTTAGAATAATTAAGAAGAAAAGATGACTAAACTAAGACACTAAATCCGTCAGTTTTCAAACTATCATCGCCATGTAAAATTGAATGACCCTGTTTTATTGGATACAAATAAGCCCTAAAGCTAAAAAGTCCAAGCAGTAGGTAGGTACCTACAGCTTGTGCTTTTGTGTGCGAACTCCCACTTTGAGCAATATTTACTAAAAACTGTATTCCACTAACTCGACTCGCTACCATGTGGACACTATGCAGACACTATGCAGACAAAATCAAAATGTTATTTCGTGTATTAGAATCAAAACATAACATCAAAAGTGGCAACTTTACCTGAAGGTACCTTCTCCACAGCAAATCTCATATGTATCGCCACTGTAATCTGATTAGGATTGAAAACAATTTATTTGCATTGCATGAGTGATTTAAACGATGACGTGACGGGCAAGTTATAATAAAGTTAAAATAAGTGCCGTATACATTATTTTGTTGTTTGTTCAGCTAGCAACTCATCTAGCACTTTCTCCATAAACTATAAATATTGTAGCCTGTTGAATTAACATTTAAAATTTATTGTGAAACACCTCTTAAAAAACAAAGTTACTTAGTATTACATACTCACTCAATCACAAAATGTTTCTTATTCGGAAAACTAAGTATTAGGATTTGGCCTGGTTATGGTTGTCTTGAAGTAAGTTTTTGGGCAAAAAATACCTTTATTAAGCTTTGTAAATAGTCAAAAAGGTAACAGGTATCCTTGGTAAGTCGTATGTCGACGATATGTCAATTGCAACCATTTAGGTGAATCAGACAAGATACCATCATCGTTCTTTAGTCTGTTCAATGACATGGAGTCAGAGGCACTTACAACTAAGCAAGGACTTACTTGGGTTTGGTGTAGGGTGCGGAGGGCGAGGAAGCCTTGTGGTTCCGGTTGGGGTGCGAGTGTCGGTTCGCGTTCGTATCGAGGCCGCCGCCCGGCGAGATCTTGCCCGCCAGCGCGTTCAGAGAGTGCAACATTGCGGGCGGCGGCCGCTTCGGTCCAAGCAGCCTGGTCAGCCTGACGACTCCACCACGTTTGCCCAGACCGCGCTTGCCACGGGCCGCCACGACGCCTTATCAACTGATAAGAGGCGCGGGGGCACTCCCGCCCCCCGCCTCATCGCAACCTGACACTCTCACGACACACACACTGATTCACTTTTTTTGAAATGTACGAGGTAACTAACGGGGTTATCGTCCTGTCCGATTTAAGCATGTTTTTGACATTTTCTCATTACTTGGTTGAGTTTTTGACACTGATTTTCAAGACACTGGTTTGGTGATGTTAAACTGTAAAAGAAGTTTTTAGGTTTTAAATGCCGTCGCGATTAATCCTTAAATAGAAAAAGAGTGCTGCGATATTTCAGGGTCGATGTTTTTTACTTTGAGTTTTTTTTCGTTTTTATATACTATGACGTCTATGACTAACATTTTCGAATGTAACGAATCTTTTATTTAAACGCCTACATCAACCTGTTAGCAACGTGATTCGCGTCAGCGCTGCGTGATTATTTTATCGTAGGGGTTTCGCTTAACATTGTTAAGGTGTTAAAAACGTTATGATCAACTTAAGTACGAGCATGTTAAGTAACATGGTTTATAAAAAAGTAACCTTCCATTCATCGCTACGTATCTAATAAAAAAACAGTAGGTACGTAATTTTGTAATTGGTGAGATGGATGGCCGTTTCATGACGTAAATGATGGAAATAAAACCTCTGTTAATAAAATCGTTAATCTTTCGTATTCGGCTGCAAGTTCTCAAATGTAAAAATAGGTAGGCAAGGTGTAAAACTTAGATAACTACGATTGCAATTTAAAATAGTATGATTCTAACACAAAAATAAGAAGATCTACGAAAAAAGTTCCGAAATGTCCCACTTCGCAGAGATGCCCTGTTACCATAATAATGCAGTTATTCCGACGGAGCGACGCCAACCGCCGCGTTTTGTTCCTGCGCCAAATATTTATCTGTTTATTTGTATTCATTATATTTCCTTCTTGGAAACTGTTCGCTCGAGTGACTTAAGTGACTGTGATATTTCGTTTTAATGATTATTTCGTAAGTGGCGTCGTAATTGGCCGAAGTCTGTATTATGTTTTCTTTGCGTGTTTAATGGATTATTTTTAAACAAAAACATCAATGAACTAAAGTTGTAATTTTAAGATTTCTGTAATTAAAAAAAAGTCAATGCACACGATACAAATTTAAAAAAAAATCTGTCAAGTGCGATTTGGGCTCGTGCACCGAGGGTTCCATATTTAAGATAGTATGCTTGGTAACCGCAAAAGGAAATATTCATTTTGTTATGAACTTTATTTTAAATGCAATAAGGTCCATTTGAGTAGCCTAAATTTAAAACAGTTTTTCCAAGTTTTTTGTTATTTCTCAAAAACTATAGATAATGAACACTTCGTTGTTGTACATTTTTGGCTATAAATCCAAAAATAATTCACAAAAATTTCAAAAAATAATAATTTTGAAATGTGCAAAATGCCTTTCATATGACATTTGCTATAATCAAACCACTTTAATTTTTCAATCCCCCAATCTCCCTGTTCAATATTTTTTTTACTAATAGCAGATGCGGGCAAGCAAGTTGTACATATATGCCAAATTTCAAGTTGATAGCATTTGCTGTTGCCGAGAAATCATGCTGTGACATACAGACAGACAGACAACGAAGTCTCACCATAAGGTTTCTTTTTTACCATTTTGGTACGGAACCCTATAAACAACTGAACCGTTTCTCGCTTGATTTCAAATAAGTGCACGATTCTAAAAAAAACACAAAATCGTATAAAATTCTCTGATACAATTACCAAGTACGGTACTTAATAGTTTCCTGCTGTGTATTTACATAAAAAATCGGATAAACAATCCAATATAACCCGCTCTAATTCGAAAATTCATTCCGTGTCGCATTAATGTCAAGCAAAATAAAATTTCCTATATTTCCTCGGCAATAGAGTTCGCTGCAGGGGTGCAGGGCCCATTCGTGACTTTGACGATTTGGCGTGTCCAATAAAAAAAATCTCTGCCAATTTATGTTCACGAATAGGCACTGCGGACGATTTGCGATCGTGCCGACTGTTTCGTTCTTATTTCGCTCGGCAATAAAATGCGAAGGGGTTGATTATCATAATATGCTGTTTGAATACTTTTTGTTCGTTTCCAAAGCTTTCTAAGTTTGGTGGCGTCAGGTTGACTGACTTTGGTTGACCGTGATTGTACATAAGTCGTGATGTTAGGTGATATTTGAGACTACTAATTAATGACCTATTTGTAGTAAAAATTATTGGTAGTACAGTCACGAACCGGGATTTTTGAGCCACCATTGTTCGTAATTTAGCCGTGTACTCAATAACCGATGTCAACGACTGGCTGACAGCTATTCGATTTGCATTATACAGCCAAATTAGAAACATGGGTAAGTGGCTCATCAATCCCGGTTCACGACTGTACAACGGATATTTCAAAGATCAGGGCCGGTATTCTAGGCGCTAAAAACCGTATCATCTTTGATCTGTTATCGGATTGTCAACGTTTTGATAGCTCTTATTTACTCGACAGTAATGTACTTTAATAGGTCAAAGACGATATCCTTATAACCGCAGGGAAAATAGGCCCTGGTAAGTCTTGAATACCGCGCGTTGAGAAGTAGGTATAGTTGGGGTGAACGTGTTACACTGTTCCAATATTGGAACAGTGTAATTAAAATAACGTTGTGGATTAAAAGACGATGTAGTGACGAGGATTAATAATGGAATGCTGAAGTGGTTCGGTTATGTGGAGAGAATGGATGAAGTGAGATTAACAGATATATGAGGTAAGAGTAAATAGGATTGTTTGAAGGAGAAGGCGACATATTAAGAAAGGGCCAGGTCAAGCCAACGAGATGAGAAGCATTCAAAAATCGTGTCAATTCGAACGCAATCCAAACAGGAATGAACTTCACAAAATGGCGGCCCTAATGTTGACAACTTCTGTATTGACAGCTCCCCTGTACCAGGAATCACGCAACGACAGCCGTCATAAACCAACTGAAGATATTATTGCGTACGAGAAATAAGGATAGATATAATAATCGCTCGCTATCGCAATATAATTCAGTAACGGTCAGTTTGTTTACATTCTTTATCTTGTGTCATTGGCCGTACGTTAGGTACCCTAAACCAACGCACGTGTAAGACTAGACTTTTGAGCATGGAGGAAGCGACGGAAGTTTTGTCTGGATCATAGCAAGTGGAACGAGAAGATCTCTGCCTTCCCTATTGAATACCTATCAGGCAGACGAGTTACAACCGATGGAACTTACCTAGGAACTGCAAAAGTACAATATTTAATGAAACATGGTATGCTATAATTATTTCTTGATTATATATAACTTGATTATTAGAGGTATGTATCCTAAGTAAATAAATAATTCATACATTAAAGCGCAACTATAAACTTCAGGTCTTATTTGATAGGAAAGTTGAGCAATATACTTTGCAGCTAAAAATAAATAAAGCTGCAGAAAATTCTAAACAGTACAACGTTTTTTAGCGTCAGTGTCTTTGCACGGATCTGCACTCATATTAATAAAAAAAACTGGTCGCGTGCAAATTGGACTTGCGAATTGTAGGTATTATATTCCGATTTGTAGGACGGACGGACAGCGTAATAATAGGGTCTTGTCGGACACTACGTGTAGAGAACCGTAAAAATGATTAAAACTTATGCGTCATATCTGTATCAATATCCCTTACTGGGGATCGATTCAAGGACCGGTAGTTGCGTGGGTTAACCTGCTTTATCTTGACAAGCGCTGGGCATATCTCATTCAATTGGTAACCAAAAAAATAACTTACGGTTTTTACATTCTTATACGAAAGAGAATAGGTAATGTTAAGAGACCCATTTCATTAATTTTGTATTTGACCCATTAGTTTTTTTTTAATATCTTTATTTATTTAACAGAAATTTTATGGATGACATGATTATTTTAAATTCGCGTTGTCATTTTCTAATAAATTATAACAATTAAATGATATCTAATGATAAAATAGTGATTGTATTTCATGCGGTTTTCGCCTAACCCTTAAGATACACCTAGGAAGGCTTAATTCGAAACGAAAGTCAAACAAAGGTTAAATATACTTTTGTCGAAATATCCGAAACAGATAATAATTTCAAAAACTTAATAATGTAGAACGGCTTTAAAACTCTATTCCTCGAAATGGTTATCGAATCACAGTAATTGTAAAAATATGAACAATCCCAATTTAATACTTGCATTAAAAAATCTAGCATCGCACAAAAAAAGGTTTAAATTTCGAGGAGCACACAAAGTGTCATACGCACGTAGATCATAAAGCTGTTCAGTTGGTTTATATACCAATGGCTTATCATTTCGCGAATGCAAAATGGTTTCGACTGCAATACCCGTGAATGTCAGGATCGTTATCAAACGCCGTCGCAAAGGACAAAAGACATAGCCAGGCGGGGCTGAGTAGACGTAACGCGACATAGAATCGTACTTTTGACCTTTCCATAGATATACCTGGAGAGAGAGGCGGAACGAGTACCTACGAATTCACCGTGTAATTTGCTGCGCTTTGGATGTAAAGGTTGTACTTACTAAATTTCGAAACGGTACTTAAAGTATATAGAAGGTACTGTAAAACCATATATCCAATCCTGCAATCTGTTGAAACTGTCTGGAAGTTATCGCTAACCAGAGTAACCAGCGACAAGACGGCCTGTTATTTACTTGCATTATTTATAATTTTGCTGTTTCTCTGTAATATTTTTGTTTCGTGTACAATGAAGATTTTTTGTATTGTATTGTATTGTTAGACTGAAAAAGACTAAAAGACTGTTGACTAGACTGAATTTGTAAATATGATGGTTTTTAGATGTTTAGATGTTAGTGACCCGACTACCTACCAACAAACGCCAAAGTTAATTAACATAAATTTCAGCATAATACTATCTAGCATATTCATGTACTTTAAGGCTGTTCTATAACAATTTTAGGTCTGATATTTTGATAGTTCCAGAGAAAAAAAGATTACAGTCAAGGAAACGTATGGAAAAGCTGAATTTTTAACTGCTACCTTATTACTAAAGGAATAAACATCAGGATAAAGTTCGCGTACGGATTGACCCTACCGTACTAGGTAGATAAGGCGTCAATCCTAACACACATCGCGTAAAAATGTTTGTGAATATTGATGCTGTTGACACCAATTTGTTGCATTATTAATATTCTACTCGCCAAACAACGCATCTGAAGTATGACGCAACTTCGATGCAAACAACGTTTTTGTAAACGTTTAAATTGAAACGCGGTGCCTTAATGGCTGTAAAGCTTTTCGAATGTAACTCCTGTAAATACACTCACACATTTTTTTAAGTATTTGAATAATTAATAAAAAACTAACTGTTTAATTAAGAAACATAAATTAAAACTTGCATATTTACTTAAAGGTTACCCATCATTTATTTCAGTAATATAACCTTAAAATAACTTGACAAATCGCTCAAGCCTTGCTCCAAGTAAATCAAGCATTATAATTAACAATAAGGACAAAAAATCCTTTCAAGCGGCTGCGTCATTGTACGTTTTAATACGATTAAGAAAGAGGTTTTTCAAACCAAGGAAAGTCCTCGCCGCACGAATGTACAATAAAAACGTCGTGAATTAAAATATTGTCGGTTGTTACAGGGTTCAAAAGAAATTAATTACAAAGGTTGAAGGAGCTCGGACGGGTTGTACTTAAAGTTGGACGTTTACCCAAAAAGTTGGTTATGTTTGAAAGGAAATTGTGTGCTTTCATTACGACTTTGTGACCACTCCGCGTTAAATTACTCAGTATTATGATCTTTTTCATTTCGTTCTGGTCAAAAGAAGGTTACATCACAAACATAGGATAACGTTTAACATATATATTTAGCGACATTTTTTGACATTAATTCAATATAATGAACTGGCTAAGCATTTTCTCTTTCAGTCGTAGTCCGAGTTTTAGACTACTTACTACCGATTGATTAAGGTTCATGTTCATAATTAATTATTAATTTATAGTGGTGGGAGATCTAAATGCAAGGTCCATCCGTATTGCCCCTTAATCTGCTACTAAGCAGCATATAGTATTCCATCTTAGTTCCAAGGTTTGGTAAATCATTTGAAATCTTAAGGACGCAATTAATGTCATTGGGCATTGTAGCTCTGTTATAATCAGATGAATTAAGTTTGTTTTTTTTTCGTCTCCGTGCCATTTTTGTAATATACCTATTTCTGTTTTGTTAATATGAAAATATATTTCAAAAGAAATTGATTAAAGCTATTATTGGGGAAGGTTTAGGTCCAGCAGTGCACGTCCTTCGGCTGATATAATGAACTTGAACTTTGATTTTCGCTAAGAGTAACACAATACCATAATATACTTACTGTGTTTAGAACTTTTGACATGTAAAACTCTGTTTTATCAAGGAATAAATAAAAAATAAAAAATAATATAAAACAGCTGAATATAATTTCATTCAAACAACATCCAACAAATAATAGAATCCACTTTGACAACTCTCAAAGTAAACAACTCGAAACGTCGTCGGTCGTCACTTAGAGCCATTATGAGATATTAAAACAAACTCAACCGCTTTTGATGCTTGTTTAAGGCAATTATTTACACTGGACTCTTTCCTGGTTGGGTCAGTGAAAAGTTGTAGAGGAGCAAAGTTGGGTGCGGCAAGTGGCGCATACCGCGGATTAAAAGAGGTCGCTATGAATAAAAAGATCTCAGCAGAGTGGTGCATTAGAACCCAGCAGTTTGAGCATAAACGAACTGTAATGAACCTTTTTACATTTAATTTCGTCAAGTTTTATAAATATTAAGTCGGGTTTATTACTTACAGGCAACGCAAAAGTTAATATGCAGAGGTAAGGGTGTTTTTTTTCGGTTACAAACGTTCTCGTTTTAGTTTTTGAAATATGTTTTAACTTGGTTAACTTCAGAAGGAAAAAAGACAAGACGTTATTCGACCGGCCCCGCAATTTAATCGTCACTTATTCCTTTCTAACTAGTCAGTTATGACAGAGACGCACTGAGCGACAAGCGAATTATAAGATGAGCTTGCCGATCTGGTGCCAAATAGGGCCCGTTCGTTTGAACGAGCTCACGTGTTCCGTGAGTTTTCCACCGAACAGTGCTATTTTCATTAGATAACTCTCAATTGGTCTGCTTGATTACCACAGCCAGTTATACTGTGACATACGGACAAAAAAGCTCTCCGGGGCATAATTACGCCTTATCCGGTAAATTTAACTCAACGTTGTAAACTGAGCTCGGACTCTGGCTTTGTGAACCAAGCGTTCTGCTAGTAGGGAATTTCATTAATTTTCATTCGCCCAGTACCAGCATCGCTGTTCCTTCTCAATGATTATTTTATTTCGGATCTCTTATTCGTTGCGTAGTAAGACTACTAGTCGCTGCGGATCAACTGTTGGAAAACCGATCGCAAGAAAAAAAGGATATCAAAACGCATGCGAAGGCCCGTCACAACCAACGCCAAACTTTAAAAATTCCGATGATACAGTTTCTTGTTCGACTTCAAATACAATTTTAGTGTTCGATTCTCAAAAATCGAGATGAGTACCTATATGGTGAGTTGGGACCGTTTGACAATAAAGGTTTTTTTTTATTTATTTTGTTTTATTTTGCCGTGTGGTTGCCGGCTTAGAATTGTGCCACTCCATGTCTTCCCGTGGAAGTCGTGAGAGGCGACTAAGGGAATAAAGGCTTGTAGTACTGTTAGGCGATGGGCTTGCTACCTGTCACTAATATACACTGTTAAACATCTTAGCCTAATTGTGCAAATTGTGGTTACAGAGTTGTCAACAAGTTTTTGGAGTTGTTGATAATTCTGTAGCTCTGCCTACCCCACTCTGGGAATGAAGGCGTGAAGGTATGTATGTACCTATGTATAATTTATACTTATGGGTTGTTGCGAATAAAGGTATTTTCAACCGGCTTTAAAAAAAGAGGAGGTTATACGTTCCAGTGTACACCGATTTCTCTGTCAATTGTTGACCGTTTGAATAAAAAAAATTTTGGTTTGTTAGAGTATACTTTCGAGGTAGTTCTATTATCATCAAATCTGATCAGTAAGAAATTGAGGGACTTCTTCAAATATTGTAGGCAAACATCTAGCGATATTAGTATTAACAAGTTTAACAAGTCTAGCATTTGCATTCAGAAAGTATCATTTGGTGAAGTTGAACTGATAACGAAGATCGAAGATGGCCAACGAAACTCCTAAACGGTACCTATTTCAGTGGTAGCGATAAGACATCTCGATTAAGATAGTTGAGCGACTACAAGGAAGAACATTTAATTGTTTAAATATGACTTTGACTTTCCCGCGGCGTTGCTTGCGGCGAGCTTGTAATGTCTTAAAGTTTCATATCAACTAAGAAGTGGGACAACATAAAAACTTATTACGATCAATAAAAAATGTAGAACATAATGTTTTCAAAATCAAAAAACCGCCTACCAAAACGCAAAACGCCTTTTAAAAGTTGGCGTTTTTGAAGGCGGTTTTTTGTTTTTTATTATTTACTTATTTCTTTATCCTGTGGCGAGTTTTAAAATATAATTTTAAAAATACATTTATATTATATTATATTAACGGTACTTTCTGTTTCATTTTGGAAACCAGGCTAATTGTGAAGTTAAGAACAGTTTCCCGCCGACTGCTCCGGCTGGGCGGGCTTAAACAATGATAAAACATTTGGCGTTCACGGCTGGCGGATTCCATTCTGAACCAGTGATGCTTATTTTCATAGTTTCAGATCAATACATATTAATAGATCAAAAACTATTGTTCTAAACGCAGTAAATATTTTCAATGACATTAAAATAGAACAATGTTCCGTGCACGGTGAAGTGGAAACCGTTTTACCACTTCACATTGAAATCAGATGTTAATATCAAACTGATGGATAGTTTTAGGCGTAAACATTAGTAAAGCGACAGGTTTTTATACCCTTACGAGGTTTTCGAAATTTTAACATTCAATCAGCATACTTAAAAAAATATAAGGATTAGTTAAAAATCTATGCTAATAAAACACAGTTAAAAGCTAGTTAAATTTCATCAATTAAGCATAGGCTTGTTTTTTACCTAGTAACAATCACGCAAAGTAAAAAACCAACGCATTTGTTATGTTTTTTTTAAATACAAAAAACTTGAAATTCATACAAATGCCAAGGAAAATGAGCAAAATTTGCCAAAAAAGCATTAGCTTAAAACAATAGGGACTTTCAAAACGTTAAAACATTAAGTAAGTGCCAACGACTCGATAGTCGGGTTCACTTATAATTCTCTACATAACGGGAAAATGCTGCAACAGGCTAGAGAGTAGCACTCGTAGCATTGCAGGAACTGAATGTGTAACGTCAATCATCAAAATACGTCATTATTCCATTAGTTACCGGCGTCATGCCACTTGCTCACGTCGCATGGCACTTGCAGGTAAGAACCCGCGCGCCATCGGTCCCACCTATTACGAGCAGCGTCTACCCGCTGAACTCAAACGCGAACCATCTGACGAAATGTTTAGGCGCCTTTTTAAGAATCTTTTGTTGGATAACCCAGTCTATACGGTGAATGAGTATATGGAACTTGACTTATAAATAAGATTGACTTTAAAAAAATTACTTTACTCTGTATTTGTGTTGACTTTTAATATTATCATTTAATTATATTTCTGACGACCTCAATGTAACTGCATATAATTTGACATGCCATGTAATTTATACTGTGTTATATTGAGTAATAAAATCTGAATCTGAATCTGAATCATTTGCCAAAGTTGTGATAAAGGGCATACAATATTAGCTTAATCAGAAAAAAAAACTAATTATGTTGCCCCTGTCAAGATAAATCTGGGCGAGCGGGCGTCGCCGTGGACGTAACCCTCCGACGCCCCCTCACCTGTAGATTGCCCCGCAAAGAGTACCAAGTACGCAGTGACGCTGCCAACAGTACGAGTAAGATACTTTTAAAACCTAGATTTTACTTGAGTTACAACATTAACTTCAAGTAACTCTAATGCTCTAAATTCTACGCGATGCTTTATGTCAATTGATTATTATCATCTTATGGGACAGTCACCGAAATAGGTTTTAGCTGAGTATGGCGTTAGTGTTTTAAGAGTAATCAAGAAATGAAAATTCACCTTAGAAAAACTAAAGTACCAACAAATTCATACATACATACATACCTTCACGCCTGTAATCCCAGAGTGGGCTAGGCAGAGCTCAGAATTACAACTTAAAAAGTTGTTGATAATTCAGTAACCACAATTTGCTAAGATGTTTACCAGCATATTAGTGACAGGTTGCAAGCCCATCGCCTAACAGTACTACAAGCCTATATTCCCTTAGTCGCCTCTTACGACATCCACGGGAAGACATGGAGGGGCACTATTCTAACCCGGGAAATACACGGGGATGGGTGAAATGTGTGCTTCATTTTAAAGACTTTATTATTTGGTTACTCGTACACATGTAATACAACATAACCTAACTAATCTAATATGATCTAATATACTAATACTATAGCAAGATTCGTGTGAGAACTATAACTATATCAGCAAGTTCTGTTGTCAAAGGCGTACTGTACCATCTACCCTGCGGACTCCGCTGGCTTCGTCGCCTCCACAATTATTCAACAAATTAGGAGCACCCGACCTCTGCTGGCGTACATTCGCCGCGGAAACGTAATTTCCTACCCGCAATGTTTTCCTGCCGCCGGCGTTACCCCGCTCCCCCCACCCCACACTTGCTTGCCCCGTGCAAGTGTGCATACCCCGCTTGCCCCTTTCTCTCGTCTTGCAATTGATATAAGCATATGATTGATATCGAGCCATGTGATTGAATTGAATGGTATTTGATTCAGAGAAATGATTTCAATTATGTGGGATTGAAATAATCACTTTTTATATAGATAGGTAGTATAAAAATGAAAAGTGGTTATTATTATTGCAGAGTTATAATAAAAAATTGCCATGGAACTTCGTATTTAGTATTGGTCTTTGTCTGTGTGACCATGCCAATAAAGACAACAGGTTCGAATCCTGACAAAAGCAAAGATCGTGTGTTGAATGTGAAAAAGATCTACTAAATACACAAATAAAATTAAGTCAGTCATAGTTAAAACTTAGAGGTTAGTTTGGGTCTAGGTCAATTAGTGTAAGTTTGGCTCTGATATGTATTTATTTTATTTATCATTCTGTAAATCCAGTTACGCTACTCTTAAAAAAAGCCCAGTCATCGTTCGGTTTAAAAACGAGTATTCCCGAAGTCGGCCACTTGACAGATTGATTCATGGACCTATAAAATCGTCGCCGTTAGAGCCGTTTCCGAGAAACCAATAGGGACATGAATTGCTCATCTGATTTTGATTAGTTAACATTGTTATAATCGTTACCAATTACTTTCAACAGTTGGAACAACAAACTCAAAACCAAGCTTGGTGGCATGCAATAGGAGAGACTTATATCCAGCAGTGGACGGAAGTGGGCTGATGATGATGACCAATTAATTATAAAACTTTGTAACTCAAGACTTTGGCATTAAAATAAATAAGATTTTGGCATCGTTTAATTTCACGCAACAAACAGGCAATTATTCAACAAATAGTAATAATAGTAATTGTGGTAGATTCACTGTTTATTACCGACGCGTAGAAGAGCCCCATGTGGGCAATTTACTGAATAAATATTTTGAATTTGAATAAAACTAATAGTAAAGTAAGTAAGTTAAGTGTAAAACATATTTTAAAGGAAAGAAGAAAAATATAATAAGAGTGAAAATCGATTAAATTTGTATGCTGTTGTCGGTTTAAACTTAGGTTACATTGTCAAATTGGGTTTATGTCTACATGCATACAGATCACATTATTCTGTCATTGTTTAAATGCAACAAGGAGTTTGTATAATCTGTAATACTTATTAGTTATTTTATTAAACAATTAAATCCAGGAAAAATCCAGTTTACTCTTTCTTTCGATAAATTATACAAAGAACTAAAAAAACCTTTAAAAGATTCCGTCCTACAAGCAACTGTGCTCAAACTTTTTGTCCCTTATCGACCGTTTCTGGACGAGAGAAAGACCAATATTTGACAGTCCGTGCGCAATTGGTTTAAGCGATTGAGTGGCAACCCTTTCCATCATTTCCAAACTGACGCCGTTTTATTTCATAAAAGTTTTATTTTATTTTGTAGCTCACGTGAATTTGTTAAAGTGAATATTTATTTTACATTAAAAATAACAGTGCTCTTTAACAACCAATCCTTTGTAAAAGGTTTTTCTGAGTAGAGGCTTCGCTTCAGTTTATGCGAGTTTTCTGTAACGTCTTTCGGCTGAAATTATAATATTTGTTAAAGCCAGTTATCGATGTTAAGGTAGTACGAATTTATAGTATCTACTAAATGAGAATTATACTGTAGGAAATTCATAATAAATATAATATTCAAAAATAAATTACGATTAATAATGTAAGTAAAAATACGCAGTTAATATTTAAACAATTTAAGTAAAGTTTCATCATGTCAGCCGAAAGACGTCCACTGCTGGACATAGGCCTCCCCAAGGCTCTCCACTCAGACCGGTCTTGTGCTTTTCGCATCCACCGCTTTCCCGCGATCCTTAAAAGGTCGTCACTACATCTTGTT
This sequence comes from Acleris emargana, assembly GCA_927399475.2. NCBI lineage: Eukaryota > Metazoa > Arthropoda > Insecta > Lepidoptera > Tortricidae > Acleris > Acleris emargana. Next base: position 11,971,010 of record OV656841.1, on the reverse strand, counting down.
GGAGGCCTAAGTAAAGTTTATTTTCAACAAAAACAAACCACTCCAACAAATTAATCACTATCTGCTCTTTAAGATATAAAGTAAAGTAAGTACCTTTTTACTCTTGTTGAAAGGAGGAAACGAACAATAACATAAGTCATCTCAAGCAATTTGCCTAACAGAAGAAAACGGTCTGAGACATCCATTCACTGCACGTACGCTAATATTAAACATGGCAAGTGGAACGCGTCTTATGCAGAAATAACTTTTATTCATGCTTCCTACATATGCAGCTCTGCTAGAAAAATATTGTATTGTTCTATTCGTTTGTTCCAGAAATTGTGCTAATGCTGAAAGTTGGAATTGTGATATCGCAATAAGGTGGTTAAAAATCTAAACAAGATCTGTTAATAAAAAGAAAAAAAAAATGGCCGAAAACTGAATATTATGCACGAAATCTTGCAAAGTTCAAGTTTAAGTTTTTATTTATGTACCATGAAAGTTAACATTTTATTGTTTAAAAGTGGTTCCCATACTAGGTAAGGCTATATTTCCCATCTCATACAGGTCTAGTAGCAATTACAGGTTTTGTGAACAATAGACACATGTTTTAAAATGAACTTATAGCTAAGTCAAAATTCGAAGTATGTGTCTATCTTTTTTTTTTACACCTTCACCCAATATCTTCCGTTTCTTATTTTTATTTTCATAGAGTAGCATCTTTCTAACTGTATATAGCATATTTTTGATAGAGATTTGCATTTTTCTAACTGTAGTCTTGTGTGTCTTGTTTAAACCTATATTAATAAACAAAAGTAACAGTTGTTATCCAATATCCAAGTAACCTAAGTTATCTTATCACTTTCTTTTTCTTCGACATAATGAAAGGAAAGGACAGTGCTAAAATGTATGTAACAGAGACTCATCTGAAGATAGATAGATCAGTTTTGTATCAAAAAAACGAGCAGATTTACTCACACGCATAAAAAAATATTACATGCCATGAAAAAGTTAAATGTCGTTGAAAAATGTAATCCAACCTCGACGAGGAAAGTTAAGTAAGCCTGTGGAGGGACGTTGGCTCCAGTTTTTAAACTCGATCTCAAGTCAAACAGCCGAGGTGCCCGGCTAACTGCTTCTCTCGGTTTACACTTAATTAACTAATATTTACATTGGACCGGCGAAACAATTTCAACTTGCGCACCTGCCGGCTATATTGCGGCTTGGAACCTAGCCGTTCCGGAGTCTTAAGTAGGGGAATTTCGAACGTTCGCGATAGTTTCAGTCCTAAAGTTGAAAAAGAAAAGTGTTCCTATGAGTATAGCAGGGGGGAGTAAGAGTACATACATACCGATTATGTATGTACTCTAATATATTGTACGAGAAAAAAAGAAATACAAAACAAAGTTAATTTAAAAAAAATAAGTACAAGGCGAACTTATCCCTTGAAGGGATTACGTTTAGCTTAACAGATAACATTTAAAATCAAACTTTTAAAAAGCTGGTTGGCTAATTACAGAAACAAAACCTATTAAATGACCTATAAGAAGAAAAGTCAATGCTGATTCGTTTCGGGAAGTAAAAATGATAGTCAAGTTAGTATGGATGAAAGAAAATACCCTGGATATTGGTTAGTTTTGAAAATTAAGAAGGATAAAAATAGGTCTCTTCCGTTACTAGGGCAACAACACCAATGTTGGACACTTTTAGGTTGAGGCTTTTACCAGAAATGTTATAAATTATAAATAATTGCTTGTCTTAAAATAAATGAATAACCCTTATCTTCTGTAACATAAGATTCGTGTCCATCATTGGTCCTTATTCATTTCTCGTTCAATCACCTTATTTTTTTTACCGCGGCAACGTCCGCAGAAGCGTCCCTTGTGTTTCCGTGGCGACGTCGCCTCGGTGTACACACCGTTGCGATTTAGCGATACTGCGCTGCAGTTAAGTGTCTTTAAATCGTTGTTTAAACTAAAGTTAGATTCGGCCCGCGGCGGGACCGGCGACTGCGGCTGCGCTTATGTAAATTTAAGCGTTACGGTCTAAGCGTTGTTTGAACGAGCCAAGATATAAGTTTCCGTGTCTTGAGATTGTTGAACATTATTAAAACACTAATCAGAAAATTTCCACGGCGCCATACGCGTAGAGCTGTTTAGCACTTATACCACATCGCTTGCAGTAGGTAAGGAGTTTAAATTATTTTAGTTTACTAGCAACCCGCCCTCGCTTCGCTTCGGTTTATGTAAGTGTTCCGTGACGCCCATTCCTAAACCAGAACGTATTATACGCAATACCCTCCACTTGAATCACTCTATTTATTGCTGAAAACTGCATACAAATCCGTTGAGTATTTATTATTTATTATTTAAAATATCTAATCAGACAGACACCAGAAGCGACTTCATTTTATACTATGTAAAGATTTTAGCTGTAGTTAATACAGGGTTCTATTTACTGTTTCTATTTAATTTTTTAATTTTTTGTAATGTAATGATAATGCAGTCAGTGTCATAGGGACCATGCCGCGGACCGGCTAGAGGGGGTGTTCTTTTTAAAGTGGTGATTATTATTTACATCTTTAATATTTGAGTTTTAACTTTTAATTGTAGTACCTATATTATATTAAACAAACGTTATTTGTATTTTAAAACCTAATCTAATGTAGTTTTATAATAAATATATTTACAGATGTGTAACGCACTGCATATAATTATGATTTAAACCATGCAATTTATGCCTATTGATATCATTTATTTATGCGGGTAATAAGATACGAGTATTTAGGCGCGCTCCATAATCAAATGCCATTGTAACACAATAATCAATAAGAAAGTGCCTTTTCACCCACTGTTAAACAATTACTTGACTCAATCAAAAACGGTAGGATGGCCGCGGAAAAAATAGCTGGGACGAGTGCAAAAACCGTGCCTCATTGGACATTGTTCACAGGTCGAGACAAAGTGCCAGCAAAGTTCTTTATCCCGCGTCGTCGGAGCTAGGGCTGCCTCGCGCCCGTTGGTCACTCTGTTAGCCATAGCTATAGGCATCCATCTATATATCGCACTGCCAGATCAAAAGTGTAGTAACTCAAAATACAACTTTAATACAACGTCCATGAGCTTCAAACAAAACTAATAATGATTTTCAGTTGATACTGTCTTGACCTGGCAGTGCGATATTTAAACGAAACGTCCGTGTCTAAGGTACACACGTTTGCGTTTCAAACGTACGACCTTACATTACGTATCTGATACTTTTACTTGAATCGAGTACTTTTTAATCTACCCTACATTAAATATTTATTTATTATTTATTTTATTCATTTGAATTGTAACTAAAATACTCCCAAAAAGTCATTATTAAAGGGCTTCGTATTAGTAAAACTCCTCATAATTTTTTTGGAACTAAAAAACATTCCCGTATACCAAAGTGACACCCCTGGGCGCTCACTCAAGGATTAAGCGACTTCCTCATCCAGGATTTGTAGACGCGACCCGAGTAGCAAAAAGTCGGCAATGTTCGGCACAGGTCGGTAATGATACGAGCGGTGAGGAATAACCGATAGTCCTACGGGTTGAGTACAACATTACGTAAAAATGAGGAAAACTGCTCAGCTAAATTATTGGGTTTGAGACCAAAAAGTCGTCTTGTCATTAAACTGAAATCTTGTCGAATTCAGGTAGCGAAGTAATAGCAGTTATGATAGTTTGACATTTATCGTTATTAGTGAGCATATGGCCAACGTAGTGTATTTCGATAATGGCGACCCAGACTATTCTTTTGAAGTTTACAATTTATTTTCTAGCTAGCACATGTGGCTCGTTAGACCGAACTAAGTCTTAAATATTACATGAAAAGTGATGCCATAGACCAGATCTTGTGAGTTGTAAGTATAGGTATAGGTATAGGAGGACTTGGGGGTCTATCATTTTGAGTTTTGCGTTTTAGGTCAAGCATTTTCAGCCAGTTTTCCTCAAAAGTTCTCATAGATTTAAAGATGTTAGTATACCACGAAACGCAGTGTAGGACGTCCTGAGTCTAGGTGGAGTAATCTTCGCAAGGTGACTGGCAAGAGCTGGATGAGCATGGCGGCGGACCGTGATCGGTGGTGCACAGCGGGAGAGGCCTATGTCTAGCAGTAAGTATTGGCTGATGAAGTTGATGATGAATATTATAAATGTGAAAGTGTGTATGTTTGTTCGTCTTTCATGCTTAAACCACTGAACGGATCGAGATGAAACTTGTCCTGGAATAGGACATAAGGTAGTATTTGAGGGAGGAGCGATAAACGACTTCTACGCGGATGGTGTCGCGGGCGAAAGCTAATATTGTATTTGATGACAATCGAAACTGACACTGCCTTACTCGGACATACTGTGGTTCATGTGTGCGTTAATATTATATTGTTTCTTGTTGTTGTACACCCGAAATCCAAAAATTTCAATTGATTAATATATACTATAAATGATAGCTATAGCTATAGCTCTGATTCAATAAATGAGCCTCTTCTTCTTTGCGAAAACTGGTGTATACGTAATGTTTGATTTTTTCACGATGGTGAGTTCCATACATCATTCAACATGATACCACGTGATCCAGTGGTTCATTTTAATATATTCATTTTAGACAAAGAGATCCCTCCAAAAGACATACTTTTTCAACTTATTTAATAGCCACTTACATAGTTTTAACAAAAAGCGGAGGTTAAAAACTCTTGCAGCGTAATATTAACTTCCAACAGACTTCCTTCAAACTATATCTCGTTTTAATTGCAGACTTGGTCAGTATGATAACTTTTTAAATCGTCAATTACTTTCTTCACTCCATTAAAAATATAACTAGTTGAACAAGTGCCACGGAAGTTCCTGTAGGTACTGGAAGAATCCCATTAAAAGTTTCTACCAAGTACGTACAGTATGTATAGTGTCCAGGGCTTGTTGTTTAACTTGTATCCCCGATGGTGGGACTGTTGCACTCGATGTTAGCTCTAAGGTTGGATTTATTTATTGAAAAACACAGTTATTTAAATAACGCTGATTTATTAAAACAATACTGCGAGATATTGTAAATCAATCTCCTTAATAAATCTTTAGAAATATTTACTTCGACTTCAGTTCTTATAAAACTGAGTATACAAATTAGTAACTTAATTGTGAAATCAATGTTAGGAAAAAGATATACTGCATGAATATTCGACCAAGTAAAGTGAACGAATCAGTTTATTCATACTAAGATTTATTAATAGTCTCGTAATTGGTAGCTTGGCAAACAAAGCCGAGTAAAAATCTTGCGAAATTAGCGTTTTACTTCGAATTTCTTAATGATGACTCGATAACCTTAACGAATTTAAACATCCCGGGTTCGATTCCTGGTAAGAGCTAATATATTTGTGCTTAAGTAAGTTCCTACAATTATTTGTTTTCGATCGATAAAATTGTCTAGTATAATATTAATACCTATTGCGGTTTGATTTTAAGGACTGCAGGAATGTTATTCTGCGTACGTTTAGATATCTAATACAAAACCATTTTAGTTATCGCTTTCTTTAGTAGTCGCGAAAACAACAAAACGTTGTCGAGTGAAATATGGGATTTACGACACATTACAAAATATTTTGCAAAAACTATACTGATAAGTTTACCTGCTAAAATGTCATGTGTCAACGTCATATTTTTATGACGCCCAATCCTATAAGGATGAGAAATGAGTGACACAGCTTTTTGTGAAGAAACATTATGTGAACATCACTCACGGGCATTATCTTTTTTTCGTGTGGAGAGTGGCCACTAATGTCTCCGTAAATTGATATAATACCAAGCCCTAAAACCTTTCTCGCAGGGTTGCGAGTCCATATTTTAAAAACAAAAGCAATTACTTTGTGCAGTCTAAACGAAACTTAATCTAGGAACTCCATCTCAACATCGGACCCATAAAACTGGTCAATCAATTGGTGGCGTAAAATATATCCGTGGGTTCATCATAGAACAATGCCTAAGCCCACTGAAATCCAACTTCTATCCCCATGTACAGGTCTATCCACGAGAGTTGGCACGAATGGATTGACCTAAAGTAATGTCACTTGTCACTGTGAGTGGCAGTGTGAGTGCCTTTCTTATACAGGGGCCTCCTTATATTCTGTAAACACGTACCTAACACGTTCTCGTTGTTAAGGAAAAAAAAAAAAATCTGCACCAAGTATCAATGTTAATCCTTTTAGTAATTTTTGAAGTCCATTGTATTTAAAAAAAACATAAATATTTTTATTTGTGAAGAAAGGTGATGGCGTGTTCGAATAGTAAATAATCTAAAAAGGATCAGACCGAGGAGTCCGTCGTCAACAGAGTTTTAAATTTATTTATAATATACTGTCTTATCCTGTTTTCATACCGACGCCGCAATTAACAAAATAATGGCGAAAAGTTTCACGACATCGTCATTACGCATGAAAAATGTTTATATTTTATTAATTTGTAAAATGCAAAATGCAGGCTAGATTACGAAGTAAGAACTTACATAGATAAGATTACATTGTGCTTGATAACCTTCTTATTAGAATGACACTTCACTCATTTTTTACTGTCATATAAGCGACAAACAATACTTATACCGTAATGTAATTTTATCTTATTCTCAAAATGACTACACCTACTTTTGGACGAGGAAAAACATTATCGGGACAGTCTCGAGAAATAATTTTTAACGTTTTTAATTATTTTAAGCAAAAAACTAAAAATGCTGAAGGTGGATTTCTAAAAATTCAAGAGTTATACAAATTAACGTCTGCGGCGACTGGGACATCAGAACGAAGTGTACAGCGAATCGTTAACTGTATCTGCAAAAATGCGACTGAGGGATCGACTTCTAATGTGTTCGTGACACCCGGTGAAAAACGATCACGTTTGTCGAAAAGATCGGAGGTGGACAATTTTGATTTAAACGTCATCCGAAGGTGTATTTACGATTTTCACAAAATACACAAAACACTACCAACTATTAAAACATTACACAAAGTTTTAAAGGAGTCGATAGATTTTCCTGGCAGTGTCAGTTCTTTATTACGACTGGTACATAAAATGGGATTCCGGTGGAAGAAGATTCAGAACAACAGGATGCGGATAATTGAAAATGACAACATTCGTTACAAAAGATTTATGTATTTACAAAAATAACAAGAATATAGAGACCAAAAACGGCCTATTGTGTATACCGATGAGACCTACGTGCATAGCACTCATACTACGCCAAACGCATGGACTGACAACAGCAACAGTGGCATCAGAGTTCCCATATCAAAAGGGCAAAGACTTATAGCGGTTCATGCTTGTACAGAGGAAGGCTTTGTAGAAAATGCTTTGCTGACATTCAAATCTAACCAGAAGTCTGGAGATTACCACAGTAATATGAATGCTATAAATTATCAAAAATGGGTGAAGGAATATTTGTTACCGAATTTAAAGCCCAGAAGCGTCCTTGTCGTCGATAACGCTCCTTATCACAACGTTCAGGTGGATCGAGCTCCAGTAAAAAACTCAAATAAAAAAGAGATGCTGACCTGGTTAGATAAAAATAAAATATCATACCCAAAAAGAAATACTAAAATCGTTCTGTACAAAATAATTAAGAAACATAAAGACACAAAGAAAACTTACAAGTTAGATCAAATACTGCGAGACCACGGTCATTCTGTACTACGTCTTCCACCTTACCATCCAGATTTAAACCCAATTGAGATGTTGTGGGGGATTATAAAAGGTAAAGTAGGGACAAGGAACGTCACTTTTAATATGAACGAAGTTCAAAAACTATTCATCGATGAAGTTCATGCCGTTAAAACAGAAACGTTTCATGATACTTGGAGAAAGGCCCAAGAAACAGAGCGTTCGTACGAGTCTATGGAACACCGGCTAGACGACCTTACTGATGGTTTCATTGTTAATATAGGTGACAGCGAGGACGAAGAATCTTCAACATCTAGTAGTTCAAGTGATGCAGAGTCGGATTAACAATTTTATAAATAAATTTTATAGTCAGGTTATGCATATGTATGTACAGTCGAGTTTATAAATATGTGTACACTTTTTTACCTACTCGAATGCGGTCGCTAACAATTAGTTTGCAAACGCATTCGACTAGATAAAAAGGGTACACATATTTATGAACTCGACTGTACAGTCAGCGTCAAATAGTTTGTAGCAGTCAAAGTGGTCGAAAAGTTCGGTACATCATACTAAATGTATCCTATACCAAACTATTTGACCACTTTCACTGCTACAAACTATTTGACGCTGACTGCACATAAACCACAGTCAATTAACCCACTTAGCCCGACTAGGTGTTATAACACCGCTCAAATTGATTAAACCCACTTAGCCCGACTAGGTGTCGTAGCCCGAATAGGTTATCAATTTGAGCGGTGTTATAACACCTAGTCGGGCTAAGTGGGTTAATGCATTTGTACATATGAGGATAAAGTATTTACATTAATGGTGTTGTTTTAATTTAAGACTGATAGATCTATCAAACCCATCAATCCCAGGACCGCTGCTTAGAAGGCAACTCCCGTTGACAACGTTGTCAAAGATTTTTCATACATTTTATTCATGATGAAAGTAGACCTTAGTTTACTAGATTTATCTTCATGGATGGTTTGCGTGGCACTGCAGTATACTACGTTAGGTGTTCTTGGTTTCCAAAGGTTTCTTATTTTGGCGGGTATGCCAGATTTTCTTAGACACAATTATCGTAATTACTTTTTGCATCAACCTGTATTTAATAATTATGTCATGCACACATAGACATTTTCATTCACTCGTTCAATCCATTCGTGCCAACTCTCGTGAATATATCTGTACGTTAAGTAGAACTTCGAGAGCGTACGCCTGAATGAGCGCTCCAGGGCTGTTTCGCCCCGAAAATTGATAAAGTTTGAAGGAAAATTCACTCAACATCGGCAAGTTTATGACTGATGTATAGATTTTGTATCGCTATTATTTGTACACGCGATAAAATTGTAACAGGGTGTGTCGGTACGTGTAAGATTATAGAAAAGAAAGCAATATTTTTTCGTTAGTTCAGTAACTGAGTTTGTGGAAAACAATGGTGGAAATTTGTTGTTTCTGATCAATTGTGTTTGTTTTTATAAATACCTAGGGTAAGTGTATGCCTGCAAATGCTTTGGTAAATGTAGCGAATAGTACAAAATGTGTAACACAGATGTAATAATCTTCATACTACATTTAATCGAAATCAGTTCAGCGGTTGAACCATGGAAGCGTAAAAACATTCAGAGTTTCTTTTATCTTTTGTACTATTGGTATGGACATCCAACCAAAATTGTAAATATTACGAGTATACCTCTTAACATATCACAAACATTAACCCGCTATTTCAAAGGGTACTTCCATTGCCATCCCTCGGGATCCCAAAACATCAAGACCGTTTCGACTCGAAAGTCCTCATTGGCTAATTTAACGTTCTTTGAGCTCATTCGTCAAAGTCTGTAACGATCTTAACTGTATTAATTAAGTTATTTGTTTCCTGTGCAGGTGAGGGCCGCTTGAGAGTTAAGATGGGGACAGATTGGTTTATCGAGACAGTTTCCGACTAGGTATTTGATGTATTACGGGGTCTTAGAGTGACAATGTTTTCGTAGATGCTTTAGCTTACCTGGTTTATTCTACTCGGGCTTAACCTAATTGCATTTGCAGCTCAGCCAACATTACCGCCAAGTAAATAAGATCCATCATATTCATAACATTGTCAATACGATAAAATTCCAAAAGCAATATGGTTTTACCAAGTAGAATGCAGCCTCAGAACGAAAGCCTGCTCAGACTGACAACAGTAAAAACTAAAATTACTTGACTTATTTGTGACCTTACTTATTTTTAGACCTGGTTATATTGAGGCGCTGACGTCGCTGTTTTGGAGGAATTGAATGTTTATTTTATCGATCGTCTCTATATCGATATTTCTAGTTTATATTATGCAGCAATGCGTTTGATTTTTTCCTTTCAAATCTCTTTTTAATCTTAATATAGATTAGGTATTAAAGCTTATTATTAAAAATAAGCAGATAACCTCATTAGTCTAACTACATCGATGCGATAATCTTATATAACTAATTTACCTATTTGCAACTACAGGTCACAATGACAGACAGCCGCAATTATTAGTTAGTTAAATATTAGCGTCGAGTTTATTTGCTTAAAACATATAACTCTAAGTAACATGAAACTTAGACATTTATATAGTCGATAAAATAAACATTCAATCCCTACAACAAAGCGACTTCAATGCCTCAAGATAACGGGGTCTACTTATTTTATAGTGCCACCTTTAGTTACATTTCGTATTTTTTCAATCATGTCTATATTATTATTATTATTTTATCCATAATGGGTATGCATTTGACCTCAGTCTAACCTGATGTTAGGTAACGTCGAGGTCGAAGGTGGTACACGCTTACCCAGAAAATGCCTATTCACTCTTGCCTTGAAAACACCAAGGTTATAATATATGATTCCGGGAGTACAGACGCAGGGAGAGCGTTCCACTCCCTAGCAGTGCGAATAAGAAACGAGACGCAGCAAACCGCTGCTTGCGAACGCTGGATGGAAGCTCTCCCGGCGTCTAGAAGACCGATGTGAGAAAGTGGAGGGTGGGATGAGGTCATGCAGTTCTTGGGCACACTCTGCATAACACACCACGTAAAATACCGAGAGACAAGCGACTTTACGCCGATGCTCCAAAATCTGAAGCTTGGTATTTGCGAGTAAGTTGTTTTAGAAGATTTGATTTATATTTGATTTAGAAGCAGCGCAAGATCATAAAATTTTGGTACTTTTTGGTACCTTACACGTCCTATTTTTTTTTTTCAAGGGCTATGAAATGTTTCGAGGCGGTAATTAACATGTTTTTTATGACGTACTGTTTTTTAACACTCGTTACATTTGTTTCTCTTCCTGGTCTGCAACGGAAGTAACGCGCCTAAGTCTTAGAAATTTACGTGTGTCACACTAGGTTCACCAAGCGACAAATACGTCGCGATCAAGTTGCTACTATTCCTAGTTCTTACAGACTGTGCTTGAATGTTACACGACTAATCAAACAAAACCAAGAAACCCCTCAACGGCCAGATGTAGTTCAACAAACTATGACGCAACGCTCCTGGTCTTAACAATGTTGCAATAATATTAAATGCAAGCAATAACGCGTACACGTCCATTTGCGCTGGCGACCGGCCAGATCCAACGTCATAAAGACCGAGTTACGCGCCGAATTAACCTTTCGGCTAAACTGTGTGTCGCGTGCTGTACATATAAAGTATATGCAACGCGATAAATTTACGGTAACAAGCATATTACAGAATCTCTATTCCACGTTGTTCAAGCCTACGTTGCTGTTATATCGCAACCATATTGTTCACGTTCGGTTGTTCTTATTCCCGTGATAATTAGAACTATCAACATGATTACAAGAATGAAGCAAGAAGGGCTAAAGCAAATCGATTGTTGTCCGAGGCTCTGAAATAAACTCAAAATTCATAGACAACGGTTAATTCTTGTTTATTTATACATTTATATGAATTTTATTGTATGGATTTAGGACTAAGACAGCGGGATTGCTGTTAAGTCAAATGTGTGTGTTGTGTGCGCCATCAAACGTAACAGTTTGGCCGAATATAAATGTATAAGAAGTAAATTCTAAGTTCTAATTTGAAAAAATAAATAAAATAAAAAAAGTTTGGATGTTTTAACGGAACGTTTCTTGTGAGTAGTTGTATCTTTGTTTTATAAATAATAATATGTACATGCTTTAAGTGAATATAATTACATAGTTTTATCCTTAAAAGTTCATTTTAAGTTGTGTCAGTTGAGGTAAAGCCGTTTCAGGTACAGAAGAAAAATGACATGAATTAAAAAATGCGGTGAACAGAATTAAAAGAAGTTCCTGCCAACGAGTCCCCGCCCTTACAATTACGAACGTTTACCCGTCATTAGATATCTGTAATTGCATTATTTCAAGTTCGAAAATAATTTTGGATTCAATCAAAATTAATTGACTGACAAAATTATTCAACGATAAAGATTCTGTCAAGCTTGTTAACTGATTCTTTAATAGGGTAAAAAGCAACAATAAAATGTTATTTAATCACATAGAAGTTATTTGTTATTATTTTGTACGGATGGTCTTTGATCCTGGATAAATCAACCAACGACAGATTCGTTCTCATAATACTTGCAATGAGGTGCTGCGTTGATTTTGCGTTGCTTTTTAGATTTTATTTACTGTTTACAACTTGACAGTATATATAGGCTGCGGAGTCATAAAATTAGAATAAAGTTTCATCATAATACTAAAAAGTACAATTTTCAGTTCCGATTTTCGAGTCATATTTGTCGAAACCAACCAACCAACCAATATTCGTAACTTTTAATGCAGTCATTTTATATTAACAAAGGTAATATGACTTGTCACTAACCTAACCTTAAATCGAACATTTCACTACGTTTACGCTACACTCCCGTCTTAGCCTTCTGAACCTAATCTAACTATAGTCGGTTTTGCATTGACTAGACTTGTTCGCTCACTTCGCCCGCTAACCTAACCTAATTGATATTGTATTAAATATATTGTTTATGGTGTGGAGAAGGTAAAAGAGCATAATAGTAGGAGCACTATTCTAATCAGTAAAACAAAATTGCTTTGTCATGACATAAGAGTCATGTAAATAAAAGCTATCGTAACGTTGACAATATGATAACATTTCAAAAGCAACATCATTTTACCGAGTAAAATAGAGGCCCTGGCTACCTGATGGTAAGTAAAATCTGAATAAGACTTTTGCATTCTCAAGACTACAATCCCAAGACTGCAAATGCTTTGCCCACCCTGAGGACAACGAGAAGATAGAGTGCCTCTTTGCTAGTAACTTCACCGTCAGTCTTATCCCCACATCCGAACATAACAATGCGAACACCGTTGCTTGTTGATAATTTGAAGATAAAGGTCAAGCTATCAGACTGTTATCGATACGTTTTCCTTTTTATTAATAATCACTAATCAGCTTATCATTACACAGCTTCATTACTCCGGTTGTTAGGAAAGCTCGTATTATTGGTGCCTTATACATACCATGTTATTTTCCCAATAACATGAAATCACGCTTATCTCTGCGGGGTTCTGTATCTGTCGATTGACGGTTCTAAGAGGGAGTACTCATGAGGCGTTATGAAGCGCGTGTTTTGGTAACGTGCGGTTTAAGAGCTGTGATATCAGTCGAAGGTGTACAAACGCTCGGTGCACTGTCAGGTTTTAGTTCTAACGTGCGTTGTGCGGGCGTCAGCAGCGCGTTCTAAGATACATTCGCCGCCATTTATCTGTACATTTGATCGTACGCTTTCGTGTAGAGTGGACGCATATTCCACCAAATGGAGATAAGTTCCAACCGACACAACCTTAGTTTTGAGATATCTTTTTTTAAGTTAAACAGAGTAATGTTCAGTGATAGATCAGTATAATTATTTTATGTTGATGTTAATCGTAAGCAAGATATTATATCTTTTTTTCATATATTAGAATCTATTTAAACATATTTTATTTGCAGGTAAGAACTCGCGCGTCATCGGTCCCACCTACTACGAGCGTCTACCCGCCGAACTCAAACCCGTACCATCTGACGAAATGTTGAGGCGCCGGCTTATGAATCTTTTGTTGGATAACCCAGTCTATTCTGTGAATGAGTATATAGAACTTGACTTATAAATAAGATTGACTCTGTATTTGTGTCGACTTTTACTATTATAATTTAATTATTTTTCTGACGACCTCAATGTAACTACATATAATTTGACATGCCATGTAATTTATACTGTTTTATATTGAGTAATAAAATCTGAATCTGAATCTATTGTTAGATAATCTTATCACTCTAACCAATAAGCAAAGAACGCGTTAAAATCACTTGCGCAGTTTTGAAGAATTAAGCGGCGAAATACTTGGAACGTTTTTATGAATTACATCTAAACGGACACATTTCACGAAAACGTACCAGGTTACTTGGAATGTACTGGTGAGTAACTATTATAGTAGTTATATTGAATATTCATAATGCATATTTCCCAAAAACGTTCCAGGCCGCTCGGATCCTTTTCGTAATGGTATAATATTAGCAAGCATTAAACTGTACAATATAACAAAAAAGATTCAGACAAGTTAGAACTTTTCTGTGTTTTTTTATTTTATTTACACTTGCCATATGTGTCTGTTGGGCCATTATGGTCATATCTAAGTAGATATGACACACACAAGGTACCTTGGAACGTTTTTGGTATACGAAAATACCATGTTAACTGATATCATTGGTATAAGTCATTTTTGACCAAGTTGTGGGTTGGAACATTTTTGCTTATCTACGTCTACCGGATGTTAAGGGACGACGAGGTCGAAGGTACACTTTTACGTTTGTAATTATTACATATCGTGAGTAATCGCGACCTAGAGTTTTTTTTCATGGCATGGAGAAGAAGACCAAGCACACAGGCCACCTGATGGTAAGTGAGATCTGTGACCTATATACATTTGCGTTCTCAAGACTACAATCTTAAGACTGCAATACTAAGACCCCAAATAAAATTAAAGAGTAAATGAAACATTATTGATTTTACCTAATTTTTTGAAAAATGAGTTATGAATTTTTAAGTAAAGTTTTAATTGTGAGTAAATAATGTTAGCGTGGTTTCCAGAGGCGGGTAATCGCCTTACCTTTATTCGCTTCCTTATAAAGTAGGGTTGCCAGCTTTGAGGCATACACCTCTGGCCCAGTGTTAACAGATTCAGCACCGACGACGATAATAGTCTGGTACACTGTTCGTAGCAGATTTTCGCTGCATAATGGAAAAAATATGCTACGGGTTACAACGTAGCACTCGTAGCAGTGGCTGGCGGTGGATGTGTTAAATCACGATAAGGTTGAAGCCAGACGAGCGTATTTTTTGAGTTGTGAGTCGCGTAATTTCTGCTCCTCCATTCATCATACTACTACTATGAAACTGAATGGAGGAGCAAAAATTACGCGACTCACAACTCAAAAAATACGCTCGTCTGGCTTCAGCCTAATGGTTACTATTTCCTCCTTATTATCGGGTAGAATTAATACCACAGGAAGAAGTCAGGGTGCTTTAACGTAAGCACTACCTCTTCTTTCAGACCTTACAAATCTTGAGCGTCTTTAAGTTACATCAAACCTTACTTAGCCGCCTTGGCAATCTAATTACCAAGCAAAAACAAAATCTCAAAAATCTCGGAATTCTTTTGACAGAGAGTAAGAAAAAGTCAAAGTTAACTATAATTTCTACCTACTACCTTTCATTTACGAACCCAAAAACCAGAAACCATTCTTATTGTCACTAAAAAGTTACAGTTAAAGAATATACAAACTGTTGATCTTCTTTAGAAACCTAATAAACTCGACACAATACCACACCATGTTGGTTTTATAACTAACTTACTGATTAATTTAATAGTCATTAGTTGGCTTAGTTTAGTTGACCTGCAAAAGTAGCAGAAAAGTTCTGAAAAGTTGGATTAAAAAACGTATAAAATAATCATTTGCATCCGCTTGGCAGCCCTATGTAAGACAAGACTCTGCCAACGAGGGCATTGCGCCCGAGTTTTTTCCGGTCAAATGGATGGAATTTTAATTAGTGACTCGTTAATTAAGGAGGCTAAAGGGTGCTCGCTCGGCGCTTTTTCAATATCCTTTTTTAATTCGCGTTTAGCAAAATTCATTAGCCATCGCACGTTACTTTTGTCGGGTATTATTAACATTACTGATCTTATACGATTCAACGTTAGGTCGACCAATTTTTATTTAAAAAAAAAACACTCCAAATTCTTAGACATCTTTCCATACGCATAACTTATAAATCAATATTATTCTTATTTTAAAGACATTGATAGCCTCTAGAAAACAAACCTCAAAAAGCCACTACCCATTTAAACCCTCTAAAGGTATAATAAATAATTATCACATAAACTTTGTACAATTTGCAACATTCTCGACCAAATATATTTATGTACTTAACTCAATCCAAATCCACATCGACAAAGACATGAAATTACACCGACATACCTTCCCATATCTCAACAAGAACCACCCTGACACATACGACAAGAAGCTCTCGAAGCACTACATTAATAACTGCCGGCCATAACCTACATCCATCCCAACTTTTTCCCCTGTCTACTATCTAATCGTCCGATGGATAGTGGTCCTCGTTAGTATAATAGCCGTATTAATTGCCGGCCGTATTGTCCGGGATAGGGACGGGACCGGCCGGATTAACGAGTGCCAGTCCCGGGAGACCGACTTAGTGCCGGGTTCAGTAGAGCAAGTGATGCGACCTTGATGCA
Organism: Acleris emargana; assembly: GCA_927399475.2. Classification (NCBI taxonomy): domain Eukaryota; kingdom Metazoa; phylum Arthropoda; class Insecta; order Lepidoptera; family Tortricidae; genus Acleris; species Acleris emargana. Next base: position 11,954,612 of record OV656841.1, on the reverse strand, counting down.
GTGTAGATACGTGGCAGATACGTGACGTGTGTCAGATGACGTGGGGGATTAAGATTTAGGTAAAGTATTGAGAATATGCAGTTGGAGAGATTGGAGATAGATAAGTCAGTGTTCAGATTTCATTTAAGTATGTATGTAAACTCTTTATTGTACAACCAGAAAATAACAGCATTTTTTTTTAACAAAAACACAAAAGGTAAGTACAACGGCGAACTTATCCCTTTAAGGGATCTCTTCCAGTTAACCTTAAACTATTTCGTTAATAAGGTTAGTTTAGACCGGACACATATCACAATAATGTGAAAGATTTACACGATTAAGTATCAGAAGTAATAAATTGTACTTAACTATGCTCAAGTAAAAACTACCTAATGCATAGAGTCTTGGGTGTTTTCTATGTATTTAAGTATGCATTTATCTATATAAGTAAGTTTTTCATTGCCTAGTACCCATAGTACAAGCCTAGAGCTTAGTTTGGGGCTAAGTCAATTTATGTGAGGTTGTCCCCTGATATTTATTTGTCCCTTGACAAGCACACGGCGCGAGATCTTTTGCACTTTGCCTTAGCCATTTTGGTGCCAAAAGTGTATAATGCGTTGTCCTATGCCCTATGCACGCTACTTGCAGCGCTACTAAGATGTCTTAGAAGTGGTAAGTATTAGATAGATCATTAAGGTAACAATTTTTTTGCTTTAATTACAAACTGAGCAAAAATTAATATTATTTAAAATTTAAACCAGAACAGAACTGAAAAACAAACGGGAAAGGCGATAAACGAATGCGAAGTGACTATAAAATAGAGATCAAAAGTGATTTGTTTTGTAAAAGCTATTGTAAATCATCAAGTGCGATATAGTATATGCTATGGATGTTGTACAATAACAGTGTAGGGCGAGCGCAAACGAGCCCTTAATGCGCCTTCACTCATTCCTATTCCCAAGTCAACTGATTACATTACAAACACTACGCAACAGGGCCGAAAAACAGAAAAAAAATAACTTGTCTCTCATCTCCGCATTATGTAGATTCGTCCTCCCGAATTACTCTTTTAAGCAATAAACGGCCTGGGACCGAGTATAAAAATCTTCGCCGAGAGGAATGGAAAAGAGTGCGAGATTGGTACAAGTTGGGGGAAATGGCGATGAAGCGCTCAGGTGCAAAGGCTAGATCGTAGGCGGGTCAAATTGGCCTCAACATGTTCAGCGTCGACAACCCTATATCGAGTCCACTGCTCGTAGCACATTTACGCTGCTACAGGCTACAGCGTACTAAATTAATCGTAGCATTGGCTAGCGATGAACGTGTTAATTGTTTGACACTTGGTGCGCTAAATTTACGTAGTAAATAAGAACCGCGTCTGCGAACTCACGTCTTGATGTCACCGGAAGCTTTTGTAGTTATGGAATACTCATGTTCTGAGAAATAATTGCAACTGTTAGTGAATTATTTGTATATTGTTTATCAATTCGTACTTATGTCGCCGAAATAAAGTCGCCTAAGAACCGTGGCTTAAGCTCGTCCGAAGGGCGGGCCAGTGATAATGGTTATGGCAAAAGTTCGCCATCCTAACTGCCCTATTCCGTACCGGCCCCGCGAACGCGAGGCGACAATTTGTTCCCAACGACTGTTCCAGTTGTGAGATTGGATGTTATTGCTGGCGTCGATTGCGAGTTTTCACTTCTTGCGAACTTTATACGGAATCTAATGCTCAAGTATGGATCGTAAATTTGCCGGGCGTTTTTAATCAATTTTGGAATTGCTTAAATCAGAAGTTCGAATTTGGAGCAGGCCATTAATTTTCATATTTTTAGTAGATCTTAAACTTTTTTTCGCGAATAAATCAATCAATATCATCATTATCAGCCACACATACACAATCAATATCTTATAGACCAATTAACAATTTCTTTAATTACAAGAATAGCAAACTTTTTTTAAGGGGAATTACGTTAATTTCCATAAATGGGTATGATATAATATTTTTTACATACTAAATTTATGCTCGTTTATTTTTATTGTGAGACTTTATTTTAATTTAGTAAGTCTTCTGTCGTACCACTGTAACTTAAACGCCCATATCCCCACCCTCGTGATAAAACTGTTACTGTAACAAACTGCTCCAAAAATATCCGCTTACGACCACGTTAATATTTGAGTAACTTTCTTTCAGCAAAAACCTTACACAAAATTTGATCCACTTTTAAAACTAAACCCAGATTTATCACCCCTGCCCTTGCCAAGAGTATACGAAAAGAAAAAAGAAATATTGTGGAAATTCCATAAAAGTCATCCCTAATTCCATAGAGGAGCCGGCGGGTGTAACTCGGCGTGACACTTCTGGACGTGATTTACGCACGAGGTGTGCGCGCGGCGATATTTGACGCAAAACAGCGCCACCTAGCGTTAGGAGGGTTATCGTTTGCAATAAGGATTATGCGTTTGAAGTGTGGCTTAAACCACCAACTGCCTGAAAATGTGATTAAAATAAACCAGGGTCTAGGTCCAGGGTAGAATACTACTCGGTAAAACAATATTGCTTTTGATATGTTATCGTATAGTTAAGATATCTCTTATTTACTAGAGTTTACTAGACAGGGACCGAGTTAAAAACCATACGTGACATGTCAAATACAATATAATTTTATAGTTAGTCAAATAGAGAGGCCCAAATAATAATAAAAAAAAAGTTTGCGCCGTATCAAAATAGCATCATATCATAATTTAAATAACTCAACCTTGTTACTGGACAAGAGAACCAAGCGTAGACCCCAGTCAGATTGTAGATAAAACAGAATGGATCCGAGTTTCTCTAGCCGAAGCTACTGCAGCATTTGCTAGTAAAAACTTGCGCATGAAAGATTCTTTACAACTTAACTTTTGAATGTTATAAAATTATCGTGACCAAATAAAAAAATATTATATTTCAATTTGAATTTTATGTAAAGTCGTTCCCGTCGTTCAGTTGTCGGTAAGTATATTGTTGTAATCCTTGAGAGTTTGTATTATAATTATAACTAGGGTTAGGACTTTTGGTGGCATATCGTGGTTCTAGAATCCATGGAGTCGCTATTTCCTATTTATCATAATACATACCACTTTGATTTTGACCTTCGGTATTTTAATATTTCAAAATTCATTATGTCATTAAACCGCTAAACCTTAGGATATATCTCTGCTCTATGAAAGCGTTACAAACTAGCAAATATTAGTAGGTATGGATAAACTGAACTAAAAATATATTTAGTTCATTTTGAAATATTACCATACTGAAGGTCATAATCAAAGTGTCTTGTTTTATTATAATTAGGAAATATCGACTCCATGGATTCTAGAACCACGATATGCCACCAAAAGTCCTAACTCTAATTATAACAAAGACGCTTGTATGTATGACCGTTTTTCTGACATATCAAAAAAATACTACGTTGAAAAAACGTTTCTTATATGGGGAACTCAGATCAATTTAACAACTTTCTTTATATTGGTTTAGAAATCACAGAAGATGAAACGGACGGACGGACAACGTAATAGGGTCCCGCTGGCACTTTTTAGGTACGGAACCCTGATAAACAATACTTTATGATTATGACTGTCTAGTCTCTACCAGGCCAGATACCACAACACATCAACCCTAAACAGTAATCGCAGTGCACAGCGAAGCGGGCCCGCACGGCAATATCGTCATAACAAATGGGCGGCAGTTAAACTAACGGCGGTATTAATCGCTGTTTTGTCTAGTGCTGGATTTATGGCCCGCCCGATCGATGGCCGAGGGTCTGCTGTCAGTTTGTGGGCTGTGACAGATGCGGAGGTTGATTGATATCAGTAAAAGTTTCTGGTGGATGATAACTAGTAGGTAAACCCAGCGTGTGTGTACGCGGACATTCACTATTTAATAAATCAGTTATATCACATGTTCATAAAATAATAATAAAGACGTGTTAAATATTTTTGAGCAAAATATTGTAAATCTTATTGTTATTGTTGATGACTGTACAGTTACCGACCATTATAATGTTATCCAACATTAACATCTGGCTAATAGAACTGGTCGTAAGGTAAATTGTTATCGGTAATCATTAAATGTTTAAAAACCAGTAAACCGAGTCTAAAATTAGTAGTTAGTTCCATTGACTTTCCATGGAACCAGGTTCTCCATTCTACTGCGTAAAACCATATTTCCTTTGGTAATAATACAAAAGCCCCAGAACTTAGCAACAAATTAAATGGGATCACCACGGAGATAGCGGGTGTATATCACTCATATAAAAAACAAGTATCATCAAAATCGGTTAATTAGCTATCGACAGAGAAATCTAATAAATAACGTACCTGCAAAAGCTTATATACACTACATTTGAAACCTCCTTGTTAAAAGTCGGTTTAAAATACAATAATTATAATATCAATGCTTTGCACAGCTTTTTTTGTCATGATAAATCAGTTATTGCGGACGACCTGTCTGATAGATCGCCCAGAAACACCACGACCGCAACACTAATGCGTTGCCAGTGTTAAAGCAATTATAAGATGTGCTTTTTTTTAATACGCGCTCGGTTGTCGCAACCGGAAATTATAGGTGTATTTTTCTAGTGAATAAAGTTTTAAACGTACGTATCCCATATGTTAAGCCCTAATCGGTTTTCCCGCGGGACGCCCGCCGCGTCCCACAAAGCGCGGTACATAATCGTCTACTTTAATTTGCATTTTGCCGTCGCAGTGACTTGTTTACATCAAGAACTGTATTGCGTGCTGTAATGTTATTCTTTTACGCAGAATAGACGAGTATGCTTGATAAACTGGTATTACTTGACCCCTGTTCACTTAAAGATATCGCGGAGACTGGTGTCTGTGACGCTGGTGCATTGTACCCTCGGCTGGATTTTGATGTATAACAATATAATACCGCTGCAAGGGAACAGAGAAACAATTGCATGGATATGATAAATTAAATCTCGGTGAAATATATCGCTCATTTGCTCTCGTATAAAATAGTCAAATTATTATTGATACAGATACGAATTTCATCTCGAAAATAAAAAGGTACATTAATTGGCCTCTATATTTTTTCAGTGTTGCAGTATTTATGTGGATTGTCTTAAAAAAACCTATAATTAAAATTGCGTCACGTGTTCCTCGTTGCAGATATCTTCAAGTTATTTTGTACTTTATTTTAGGGATTTGGCACAAAGGATGCGTTCTGCGGTCAGCGGTCAGGTCAAGTATCTTGTATCTTTCTCATAATTTAGTAAAGTCTTAGAGGCAAAACTGGCTTGATCGAACAGCAGAACGCAGAACGCATCCAGTGTCCCAAATCTCTTAGTCTGGCTCTTTGAATAAAGGCTTCAAATACTTTGGGTCAGTACCAAAGCTACCAGGCTTAAAATAAATTACTGCGGGCCTATTATGAATATTTGGATAAAGAATCTGCCACTCTTGCATTTGTAAAGTGTGAAAGTATACAGGGTGTCCCAAAAATAGCACGTCACAGTGACACTGGAGATGTCTCAGCCTCAGATGAACCAAACCAGCCTAATATGACCTCAGTAAAAGTTGCACCGTTTTCGAGTTATACCAATTTAAAGTTTTTTCCAATTTTTCACCTCATTTGACATTGTAAGTGCTCGCATTTATTAAGGAAAAATACTGTAATGAACTTGACTTAAATTATCATCAACATAGTAATTTAAACTTTGAACACCTGCCATAACTTTTTTTTACTACAAATGAAATGAGTAAATAACTTTAAAAACATGCGTGTTTTATGCCATTTCTAAAATGGTATGACACATGATATCTTAATGCATAAAAGTAGGAATTCGTATGACATTTGCCAATATGGATCCTCGGAAATCAATGCTAATCATCTAAAAAATTATCTTGTACTCTGCGATATCTCATTTGTTTGTGCTCCTTTGAAGAATATGATTGATTTTTGGTTGACCTTGGTTCAAAGATAATAAAAAACGGGTTTAATTTTCATTAGTTTTTACAGTAAATGTTCGAATTGTTTCCCTCCGACTCTAAGGCACAAATGGCATCTTCGAATAAAATTTCGGTTTCATTTTCGTAAACTGGTTTCCGATATGTCTCGGGCTGCATTGAAGACACGTCGCCGTAGTTCCTCTTCGTTACTTATTGGTTTAAAATAAATATGGTCTTTCAAACATCACTAAAAAAAAACATTTTACAAAGCGAAATCAACTTCCGTTAAGAGTGCCGAGTAGTCGTTTCAGTTCCACAAACAAAATCACAGTGACACATTAAGATATCAATGCAAAAAAGTAGGAATTCGTATCACATTTGCCAATAAGGATCCCGGCAACCAAACTAACAAATGAAACGCGATTAGCCGCTTTGCAAGTTTATCATGTAAAGAATTGTAGGATAGTTGTTAATTTATTGCAGTTGTAGCCCTGTGACCCAAACTACTAATAGTTCGTTACCTTGCGTTTCGTGCTATACTCGTTGATTAATATTAAACCTCGTTTTAATAGACAACTTTTTAGTTAGGTACGTTTTATTTTTATCGATTTGAATTATGTTATTACTTATCACCCATGTTCACTGCGTCCGTTTTCCTGTGGTGTTCCTGAATTAAATCGACTTGGCATTCCTCTGACTCTGATTTTGTTTGTGGAACTGGAACGACTACTCGGCACTCTTAACGGAAGTTGATTCCGCTTCGTAATTTTTTTTTTTTTTGGTGGTGTTTGAAAGACCATATTTATTTTAAACCAATAAGTAACGAAGAGGAACTACGGCGACGTGTCTTCAATGCAGCCCGAGACATATCGGAAACCAGTTTACGAAAATGAAACCGAAATTTTATTCGAAGATGCCATTTGTGCCTTAGAGTCGGAGGGAAACAATTCGAACATTTACTGTAAAAACTAATGAAAATTAAACCCGTTTTTTATTATCTTTGAACCAAGGTCAACCAAAAATCAATCATATTCTTCAAAGGAGCACAAACAAATGAGATATCGCAGAGTACAAGATAATTTTTTAGATGATTAGCATTGATTTCCGAGGATCCATATTGGCAAATGTCATACGAATTCCTACTTTTATGCATTAAGATATCATGTGTCATACCATTTTAGAAATGGCATAAAACACGCATGTTTTTAAAGTTATTTGCTCATTTCATTTGTAGTAAAATAAAGTTATGGCAGGTGTTCAAAGTTTAAATTACTATGTTGATGATAATTTAAGTCAAGTTCATTACAGTATTTTTCCAACTTTTACATTAGTTATTGACATAATAATGCTTCTATCATCTTAATCAACTATTCATAAACGCGCACAAATAAAAAAAACTAAATTCTAAAGCTATCTTAGTAAATGCGAGCACTTACAATGTCAAAAGAGGTGAAAAATTGGAAAAAACTTTAAATTGGTATAACTCGAAAACGGTGCAACTTTTACTGAAGTCATGTTAGGCTGGTTTGGTTCATCTGAGGCTGAGAAATCTCCAGTGTCACTGTGACGTGCTATTTTTGGGACACACTGTATACAGTCATATATATTTACAGACTTAAACGCGAGATAGATCCGCCGGTGCATTGACAATCAGAATTATCCAAAAAGTTTGTCATTGTCCATTATTTATTAAAAAAAAATCTTATTTACGCGGGCAGAGTTAAAGTAAATCCGTGTTGTCGTGTACAACAACAGTTTCCCGACGCCCCTCGCCGCGACAAACGTCCCGGACAGGTTTACAGCGGCGCGCATGCAGTTTCTTGTCCCCTATCTCCCCCGCTATTAACCGACGCGGCGACAAACGCGTACAACAATAAGGTTATATTTATATCAACATAACCTCCTGTTATCTTGCCGGTAACGTAATGCGTGACCATGCGTTGTTAAAACCTTTTTCAAGTTTTTGTTCTCATACAACACTGTTCGTTTTTTACGCTTATAAGTTGTTAAAAGGGACGCTAGGATATAGTTGTTGGAGACAGCAAGGCGTGCCATAAAAATTGCACAACATACCTATTTTTAAATGGGAAATATAATTTGATTGAGAAAAATAACTCGGCGACTAAAATACTAACAACGAATGGTCGCCTAGGGAACAGTCTCAGAGTTATTAATTCATTCGCTCGCTTAGTTTTTTGTAGGTTACGTAAGGTTCGTTTTTGATGCTCATTTATATACTATCCTTTTTTAATTAAGTTACACAGTAAGAACATTGTCAATTTTGTAACACTGGTCCTCAGGGATGGCAACGTGGGCCGTAAGCCTGGAGGGCTGGTAGATTCTTGACGTGTAAAAGTGCCCGTGTGGCCTACTTACTGAATAAATGTCTTTTGTCTTTTTTGTGTCTTTTGTAAGACTGCAGTCTTCAGATTGTAAGTCTTGAGAATGCTCATGTCTTTGGATCACTAATCTCCATACCATCAGGTGGGCTGTGTGCTCATTTGCCTTCTTTATGCCGTCCAAAAAAACAGACGAAGTCATCTCATCTTCCTCGTGACTTGACACTTTACGAATAGAATCTTTTATTTCAGGATATTGCTCATATTATTGGTTAGTGACATTTTAAATATAACTACAGCAACCCAGAACAAAAACAAAGGTGCCAGGAGTATTTGTTATATCTGAGACCACAGTAAATAAGGATGGGGCAGTCATACAAGTATCTACCAGCAACCATATTCGGGATGTCCTTGGAACTATTTCTGACGCGCCCCACGTGTGAAGTGATTTTTTTCCTCTATATGACCTGAAAACTAACTGTGCGCGCGTCAGCAAACATGAGCGAGGCATTACAACATCTCGCTAATCCTTACAACATTCTGAATGCTTTAATTATGACAGAGTTCTATGACGGCTCAACAATTAAAGTCGTTGACCGTGCCCCATTCCGTTTCCCACACATCCCCCACAAAGCAACACGTCCACTCCGTGGCCTAATTTGCGACAGTTCACGGCGCAATGAGCTCGCTGCACTCGCCCGCTCCGACTGAACTGAACAGTTACATTATGCAACGGGGCATTTGATCCTAGCAATGTGACGGGAATGCCAAAATTGCATCATTTGAAAATTACTATGTTAATAGTTCGTTCGAAGGCGTCTAGTCGTTGTCTATCCCGTTGTGTCATTGTCCACGGTTCGCTATTCAAGATGTACACGTTTTAAGCTTTTTCCTGATATTGCCTAATATTCTGGCTAAAAGTAGGCATTTTTGGGTGTTTCTTCGTGGTCATACTATTTTTGTCCTACTGACTTTCGACGGAGCCCCGCTTGAGGGCGGGGCTCCTGCTTCTAGGTGGTTTTGCCCTTCGGGCATCTAAAGATACCTAACGAACCTAACCTACCTACTTTTACAACCACAATTAGTATTTAGTGATCAAATCTAGGTTCACTTTTTGACTAGTATGACAAAATAGTATGACCACGAGGAAACACGTGCATTTTTTAGCATTGAATGCTTTTTAGCCATTTCTATTCTAGTTATTATATCATATCATTATGGTGTATATCTGGAGTCATTTGTAATGAAAGAGGTTACCTAAGTGTTTGAATTTCGTAACTTGTTCTATTGTACAGTCACCAGGTAAATTATATTATTCAACATTGCGCTCAAAAATATTTGACACGCTCTTATACCTCTAGCAATAAAGGCATTTCAGATATTTTTGCGCCATTGTTGGATAATATATGGGTGAATTGCAAAAATATTGTACATAGTTAAGGGCTCAACTAAAAAATCCTTAACAATTCTTTGCTTTTCCCTTTGTGTCAAAAAGATTAGTCATATGATCAATTGGGTAAGTTACACAAAGGAAAACCATGGAAAAAAGTTAACGTTGTCTCAATAAACTCCATAACCATGTACAATATTTTTGCAATTCACCCATATTATTACTGGTGATTGTATTATTGTTTAATGTAATTGGTCTAGGTCATGAAGTTATTTTTGAAGTGATGAGTGTTTTGGTTTTATTGTTATTATAAATTTTAAGGCTAAAGTCATTGAAAATGGTATCCATATGTGTAACTTGATCTTTAAAATCTGTTGATGTGTGTGCTAATCCGGCAATGTCGTCAGCAAAACGGACAAACTGGACCTTATAGCCAATGAATTTAACCCCGCCTTTTCCCGACTCGACAAGTTTCCTAATGCCACCACTCACTCTATAAAGATGTTGACATTTAAACTCCATCTAAAAGCTCAGCTCATATTGGCACACAATATTAAAGATCAAGCAATAAGTTAACAGTCCTTTAAATTCGTCGATATACCCTAATGTGACCTATTTATTCGTTTATTTTATGCACATAATGATTTAGCGTCTTTTTCTGCGCTGCCAGCTCCCGCGGCCACGCTAGGAAGTGCAGCATTTGCTGAGTTGGCTCCTTTTACCACATGCCATACTATTTACCTTAGATTTTTCATTTTTTGTTTGTTATTTTTTGTATTTTTGTAAATGTGGTAATTCTTTCAACTTTCAAAATCAGCGGTGTAAGTGGACAACCTTGTCTAACTCCTTGTTTAATTCGTGCCTTTTTTGTTTTCCCTCCTATGTGGAGAGGATTAGCTGGACTCAAAAAAAAACCAACGAAGAAGTCTTTAACGTGGTTGAAGAGAAGAGGTACTTATGGGAAACCGTTGGAAATAGAAGAGGTAAGATGCCAGGACACCTTCTATGACACGAAGAACCTACCATAGTGCAAGGGAAAGTCGAAAGGAAGCGGAAGAGAGGAAGGCAAACGTTCATGGATCAGACAAAATAAAAAGTAGACGTCGAGTCGTATCAGGCCTTAAAAGAAAAGGCTCAAAAAAGAGAGTCGTGGAAATTACTCCACCAACAAGAGACGAGAGAATTGGTCGTTGGTTTTAAAGACAAAAATAGATAAGTACGTTAGTTAGATATAATAAAATACTATTAGTTGCCTATTATATTTACTAATACTTAACTATCAACTAGATGACAAAAAAGAGGGGCCCTGTTTAGTCAAGGCTGACGTACCTACAGAGTAAAAGGTCTAAAAGAGTCTTTTAAGGTCCGGTGAAGTTGATGATAAGACTCGTAATGGAGCGTGGGAGAGTGAGAACGAGAGAAACAAAACTCAAAGGAGCTCAGAGGAGCTCAAAGGAGCATTGTACCTATAACAGAAAGCAGATATTTTATCCATTATTACTCCGCAATAATGTCCTAAGAATAAAAAAATTGAGCAAGTGATCTTATAGCTTATTAACAAATATTGCAGTCGGTGATATCTTTTTTCACATATTTGACCATAACATAGCCATAACTTTTTAAGCAAGCCGAGACCAGATAGCATAAGTAAATTAACCCCTCAAATAATCAACGTAACGTCGCACCAATTTAAAATCAACTCAACACGACTTTGCAGCAACAAATAACAATTGCGTAAGGGATACGTTTGGGGGTGATCAACACGGGTTAAAAGACAAAAGTTTTAAACCCCAATTAAAAATAAATTGCGACTCGAAACAGTTAGCACGCCAGGAATAAATATGTGAATCGATAAAATTTACATTTATAATCGACTAAAAATAAAAAAAAACTAATAAAACCCTTATTTCTATGAAGTAACATCAGTTTTAAAAGCATAAAAGGTTAACCTTAAAGCCTTAATTACAAACATACATAGAAACGATCAAAATTCTTTCTTTTATTTACGCATTCCTAATCTACTTAACAAAACAAAAACTAATATAAAACCAACAACAAAACTCATCAGGGAACTCATAAAATCCGGAAACCCTACCATTCGAAACATAAATACCGAAATGGTTACTGTACCGTTAATTATTCATTTACCGTGTACCATTATTTACGACGAAGTGTAAGTAGCGTTGTTTCACGCCAATTTGCAGCTTACGTAGTAATATATACGGTTTACTTTGGGGCTTAGTACGTCTGAACTTTGGCTACGGTTTCACGTAGAGGTTCTACGGTGCTACGGCACTATGGCACTACGACGTAGTCATTGAGCTTGGTGATTTAGTGGATCGAGATTGAGATTTTCTTTAAGCATGAAAGGAATTGATGGAATAAATCCTGATTTTATATCAGTATATATACCACAGCGGAGCACAAGACTCCCTCTCATTATGAAAACTTCAGACTTACAACAAATCACTTTGCAGATTTTTGCAGGGTTATTACGGTGATTATTTTCACCAAAATGCTAAAGTTATAACGTATATGAGAGTTTGATGCTGATGATACAAGCTTTACTAGTATTTCGAGAAAATTTAGTCGATCTTGGCGAGGGTCATGCCAGATTAATGGCCATGTGTGCATATTGGGATTTCATTTATCCGTATTGGTTCATTTGGACATTGAATTTCTCATCTTTATCTCCATTATTTCTTAAGTATTTATTCACTTATAAATATTGTTTGTACAACCGCGAATCAACCAAAACACATAATTTATATAGATATATCAGCCAATAACTAAAACCATAAGCGATGTAACACTATGGCGCAATCACAGAACGGTCACCAGATATCCTAGGGTACGAGTCAGGTGTCGAGTGTGCGATTATACTGCGATAATTACCGCCTGAACGTACCATTTATGTCGCACCTACCTATGCTCTAAACCTTACCGTTGCCAACCCAGAGTTTATAAATGTACGGTAGAGGTAACCGTATCAGACGGTTAAAACAGGAGTAAACTTACTGGCATTCTAATATTTACTCACAGTGAGAGGGTAGTTGTTGAACCAATTAGGCAATGACAAACTTTAGTTGGTCAGTGTGTGGATGTTGAGGGAAGCTAGAAAAATCTATACTAGAATAATTGAATTATTTTGGAAATGCTTTAGTAAATATACGTTTTCTAATAAGGTCGTTAGATAAAATTAAAAAATAAAGTATGCCAATGTGCAGCAGTCCATCCTAATATACGATTTTATAAACGAACCGTTAGAATAGCACCGTAAAATATGTTTATACAGGCATGTTGAACAGTTTAAATTTATATTTACGTGTAGTTTTATGAACCATCCTGTAAAATTCTCCGACGCAAAGTTATGTTACATCAGGAGCACTATTTTAATTTAAATTTTCTACAAAATTCCCGTGTAATTCCAACCAATGAGCAGCGTCCTTAATTTGCCGCATTATACGTTGTTATCAGGCTACCACGGCCGACTGCATCCGGCGGAAGTCTACGCCAAATTGTTGCAAAATGGCCGCCGAGCTTCATTTGTTTACTTATTAAATAACGCCCAAGTGCTTCCCGGAAAATTAGGGTAACTGTGAACATCTGCTTTAGGCTAACTTCGAGAATACGTTCTAATTTTCTGTGCACTTTGTTCCAGATTCACTGTGCCTCGCCAACCACGGGGAAACCATTATAACGCTAGCAACGAATTTGTCATATGGTGGACTTGGTTAGAAAAAAAAAAAACTGAAATTGATTCAAAAATATTTTACAGGTTTAACTGACAAACATACAAACGACATGTAAATAAAAACTACTGCTAATATAAAATATAAAATGTAAATATAATAACTCTGAAATAATTGACCAATTAATAGTTCTAGAGAGGTTGTAAACTACCCGTCATAATAAAACCTATATATAAAAACTAAATAGGGTTTTTAAGGGTTCCGTAGTCATTAATTATTATTTTTCAATTAATGACACATTTTGTTTAACCTCAAGTCTGAAAGCGAAACCTAAAAATAATGGAAGTGCCGTTTAATATTACTTCACAAATTAATAGGTCCACCGTCCACCGTGGCCGCTATAAGCTGTAAGTCAAGCGTCCGCGGCCTAAACGAGTAATAGACGTTACAAATGGGCACTCGCCCGCGCAAACTACGCGAATTAATTACTGTGGTGCTATTCTGTTACAGCAAAGCCAAGTTCACTTGATCGAGTTACGCCATGGAAAAGGCAAATTATTATTCATGCAATCTGATGGCAAGTGGTCCTGCAATATGATCACACTGCCAACCAACCCTCAGGACTAAGATGGTGTAGCGCCCTAGCGACATCTAGCGACAACTTGTAACAACCCACTCGACAGCGCCACCACCGTCATATAGCGGAACTACATCTGACAGTGCGCTTAATCGTGGCACGATGATCGTGCTAACGAAGTACAATGGAAGAACTTGACAGAAGCGCGTGGAGCTAACCCCGTGTGCTTCTGTTTAGTCCATTAGAGCAAATACTTTCTTACCGAACAATTGGCTTTACGTGTGATATCCATGGACTTAATTCTCTGATAAGTCAATGGGAGTGTCTTTAAATAAAAAATAAAAATAAATAAATATCAGGGGACAATGTCACACCACTTGACCTAGTCCCAATTTAAGCTCTAGGCTTGTATTATGGGTACTAGACAATGATATAAATACTTATATAGAGAAACTAGCGACCCGCCCGCGGCTTCGCCCGCGTGGAATGTATTATACATATAAACCTTCCTTAAGAATCACTCTATCTATTAAAAAAAACCGCATCAAAATCCGTTGCGTAGTTTTAAAGATTTAAGCATACATAGGGACAGACAGCGCAAGCGACTTTGTTTTATACTATGTAGTGATATATACTTAAATACATAGTAAACATCCATGACTCAGGAACAAATATTCGCGCTCATCACACAAATATCTGCCCTTACCGGGATTTGAACCCAGGACCGCTAGCTTCGTAGGCAGGGTCACTACCAACTAGGCCAGCGCGTCGTTGAATAACTCGACATTGGCGAAATACATCTTAACCGGAGTGAAAGCCATCAATTAAAATTAGAATTAGAATGAAGCTGGGCATTCACGGACGCACCGTTTGTTTCGGCGACAGATGGAGTGTATTATTACTGGATGGGCGTAATATTTTGACTACATCCACTGTGTGACATCACGGAGCAGACGGATTAGAAAATGGCAGCCAGAGAACGCATTCACCACGACGTCATTTGGCTTGGCGCGGAGGCGTGGCGTTTTTCAACGTTGAATGTCGACATTCACGACAGTTCCATTCGGATTGCACGTTGGCGCGTCGCGCTGGTTTTCTTTCCATTTGGAAATCCAAGTGACCACGCCAAGTGCGTTTAAATGCTACGGTTTTGACAATCATGGATCGATTTTGGCGACGCGCTGCTCTATTCGGCTGGTTGGAGCGGTCGTGAATGCCCAGTTTTAGAAGTACAATGGAATATTATTTGCCCTAATATGCTATTCACACAAGTTCTGATCCCCGCACCTCAACACAACAATGCTAACATTGTGTTGGTAGGTAAGTTTAAGGATAAGGTGGTGGTAGCAATCCAAATGGACCGTGCACTGCACAAGGTCTAACCACCACTAACACCTAGCACAACCCTAGCATGCTCCAGGATTGCTGCGGCGATTCCAAGTTAGATAGAGAGTATGAATAGTCATATCCATTATCGCGGAACCTTGGTGCCTATACTTAATTGACAGCAATATAAATATGTAGAAACTTTAGTTGCATACTGATGAACGGCAACCAGTAGAGATAAGCTCTGCTTGGGCGGTTTTCAAAAAAAGTGTACATAATTAAGGATTAAAATTAAGAAACGGTAACCTTTGTCAGTTGAGTCACGAGAATTAACTATACATACCGTTACAAAACAAATGGTGATATCTCAGACAAAACTCCTATTGGTTGTGCGACCATATTACTTACGGGTGAGGATTGAATCTGCTTCGTTTATTGTATTTGAGATACTTTTGGCTTATGACTCCCCTGACTAAAATTACGAGTCACTGTCACTCTAGCCAATATTTCAGAAGCTAACCTAACCGTCGAGATTTAAGAAACAATTAACTCGTTACTTTTTCAAACTTGTGTATGATAAATCGTCATTAGCTTAATCTCGAGTGGCCGGCCTCTATTCTAGGCAGTAAAACCAATATTGTCTTTGACGTGTTATGGTTTTGTTTTTAACTCGGCCGCCATTACTGTCTATAAAAAAAAGCTACCAAAACGTTGATAATACCATAACCAGGGGATTATTATGAAATAGGTATGCAATTCTTTTTACGGTTAGCGTAAAGGACAAAGCTACAGCAGTTATATAGCTCTGTCTTTTTCTTTCAGTTTGAGTTTTTTAAATTAATTTTCAAGAGTGTATTTAAGGGTTGAAGTTAGGACACAAGCTCACCGAGTAACATTGTTTTATAATGTAGGCAAGCTCTGCTGAATAGGGACATTAATTATGTTAACACCAGATTATGAAATTATACCGTGACTATTATTTATCCTCTGCACAAGAGTTAGTACCTCGTTGGCGGCAAATTGAATTATTACTATGAAATTATATTATCACATTAACCTGTAATAGTATAATATATTTTTATATGACAATATGCCAGAAATAGATGATAAAGGTTTAATAAAGTTCAATACTCGTGTTGACATGATTTTGGTAAAGATTTTTTACATTTTTCGTAATCGTAAATAAATTTTATTTTATTTGGTCAAAAGTATCATTTCCCAAAAAGCTATATGTAATATTTTTGTTTAATATTCGGGATACTTACTAAAACTGCTTGTTAATACATATCAAATAAATCAACTGAGGCGGGAAACAAACTTTTGGCAAATAAAAATTTGGGGTGGTTTGCTGCTTTGATGCATTCGGGCAAATAATTCGCGTAAACGGAATAGATCCTTGTAGGAAATATCTTAAATCCTCTTATTCTGCTTTGTAATGTACAAAATTATATAGAACAAACGAACTACATCTATGGCTTCATAGTTATTTACCATCGGGTGAGATACAGGTGAATCCCTGGTTAGTATTACTTAAAAAAAAACCCTATAAAACAAATAAATAATCAGAAAAAACGTTTTAAAACGAGATTAAATATAATATAATACAATTAATGATACATTGCTTTCATTGTCACACTTAAGACGGATAATAAAAAAAAATACTTCAGAAAGTCTATAAAAGACTATACCATATCATACCCTAACCGCATTACAATAACAATTTCTATATCGCACGTTAGACCCAACATATTGTACTTACCCGTTTAGTGATGTGCCGCGGGAATATTCCCGTTTCCGAGAATGTTCCCGTCGAGAATATTCAACGAAATTTCCTATATTTCCGAGAATATTCCCCAAACCGGAGAACGTTGAAAATAGTAAATGAAGTATATTAAATCTTAAATAAAAATAATTGTAGTGGATGGCTTATCGCCATAAAATGATGTGTAAATATTGTGTTACTGTGTAAAACCTTTTTCATAATATTGCAAGTATTTTTTAACACAATTTAAGTTGATATCTTGTTTTTCATTTGAATTAAACTGATTGATCTGTTTTAGTAGTACATAAAAACCACTATTACATAAAATATAGTTTAAATATAGGTTAGGTTTATGTGTGGTTATAGAATTAACAACAAGTTTTAAAAGTAATTCTATAGCTCTGCCTACCCCACTTTGGGAATGAAGGCGTGAGTTTATGTATGTATGTATGTAAATATAGGTAACAAGTGACAGATATTTAAATTAATTTAATATAAAACATTTGGTTGCATTAGCTAGGTACATGTTTAGCCATTAAATATATGCATCTCTTTCTCTCAACAGATCTGCTATCTCTTTTCCCCTTCTTAGCAAAACAGCGATGCGATAGCTCAACTCAGTCGTGTTTCGTATTCGGTGCAATAAACATGTGCGTGTAAGTGCTGTCTTAAACAATGAAGCCAAAAAGCAGTTTCAACACAAAAAAAAAAAAAACTCTAGAATCATTGAGAATATTCTGGAGCATATAGAGAATATTCTCGAGAATATTGAGAATATTCTCGAGAATATTGAGAGTTTAAGTTGAGAGATGACTTTATACTACATGCTATGTAACTATCGGCTGTGTACTTCGTTTTGTACGTAATGCCCGAAAATACAACAAGTATACATACAAAAATTCAAAATTCTCCTATATTTCCCATAAGCGGGAATATTCCCGGGTACGTTTCCGAGAATATTCTCACTTGAAGAATATTCTCGGAAACGGCACATCACTATACCCGTTCATTTTCACAACTATTCCATTTCAATTTTAAATGTAAAAGCTCTGCAGTAACCGACAAGTACGTGGATATAATTGACAGATTGAGTGAAAATTCGCATCCCGTTTTAGATTCAGTTCCACCGCAAATCGATCGCAGAACTTGTAACTAGCGTTATCCTTTTCACGCGTTGATGCGTGAAAGAGATAATAGTTTATGTCGATGTTTCAATCGACATCGAATGTAGGCACGATGCATTGTATTGGTCCATTAAGGTATTGGTAGCATCAGGCTGCAGTAAGCTAGTTACTTATAGTTAATAGTGAATGAACACTTTATCTTATTATAATATTGGCAGTGCTATTCGCATCTACCGTATCCAAAGTTCGAAAACCATGTCCATACGGCTCGATTCTCAAGAAAATAAAATAGTATAGACCATACCTAAAACGTAATGAAGGACGTCCTGCGGCGAGGTGGAGTGACAAAATACATTTGGTAGCGGGTAAGTAGTTATTGGATGAGGCGCGCTTTGGATAGAGCAAGCTGGCACTCATTGGGAAAGTGTTATGCCCAGCAGTGGACTTACATAGGCTGATGGTAATACTACACTTATGGAACTTTGGATGTTTTTTATAGTTTATAGTTGACTCAGCGTACACAGGTAAACGATTCGATATAGTCCGTTTTGATCTACCATTCAGTCCTACTAATAGGAATAAACGGACGAAATACCTCCTACTACTTCAGTAAGAATTTTGGTGGTCAATTTTCGTCTTCTTTTATGAATAGAATTAAAACTATTTATTGTACAATAACAACAAAAATATAGTTGAGATCCTCATAATGATCCCGTCCTTATTATACAGGGTGTCCCAAAAATAGCACGTCACAGTGACACTGGAGATTCCTCAGCCTTAGACGAACCAAACCAGCCTAACATGACCTCAGTAAAAGTTGCACCGTTTTCGAGTTATACCAATTTAAAGATTTTTCCAATTTTTCACCTCTTTTGACATTGTAAGTGCTCGCATTTACTGGGATAGCTTTAGAATTTAGTTTTTTTTATTTGTGCGCGTTTATGAATAGTTGATTAAGATGATAGAAGCATTATTATGTCAATAACTAATGTACAAGTTGGAAAAATACTGTAATGAACTTGACTTAAATTATCATCCACATAGTAATTTAAACTTTGAACACCTGCCATAACTTTTTTTTTACTACAAATGTAATGAGCAAATAACTTTAAAAACATGCGTGTTTTATGCCAATTTTAAAATGGTATGACACATGATATCTTAATGCATAAAAGTAGGAATTCGTATGACATTTGCCAATATGGATCCTCGGAAATCAATGCTAATCATCTAAAAAATTATCTTGTACTCTACGATATCTCATTTGTTTGTGCTCCTTTGAAGAATATGATTGATTTTTGGTTGACCTTGGTTCAAAGATAATAAAAAAAGGGTTTAATTTTCATTAGTTTTTACAGTAAATGTTCGAATTGTTTCCCTCCGACTTTAAGGCACAAATGTCATCTTCGAATAAAATTTCGGTTTAATTTTTGTAAACTGGTTTCCGATATGTCTCGGGCTGCATTGAAGACACGTCGCCGTAGTTCCTCTTCGTTACTTATTGGTTTTAAATAAATATTGTCTTTCAAACATCACCAAAAAAAAAACATTCTACAAAGCGAAATCAACTTCCGTTAAGAGTGCCGAGTAGTCGTTTCAGTTCCACAAACAAAATCAGAGTCCAGAGGAATGCCAAGTCGATTTAATTCAGGAACACCACAGGAAAACGGAAGCAGTGAACATGGGTGATAAGTAATGACATAATTCAAATCAATAAAAATAAAACGTACCTAACTAAAAAGTCGGCTATTAAAACGAGGTTTAATATTAATCAACGAGTATAGCACGAAACGCAAGGTAACGAACTATGAGTAGTTTGGGACACAGGGCTACAACAGAACTGCAATAAAGTAATAACTATCCTACAATTATTTACATGATAAACTTGCAAAGCGGCTAATCGCGTTTCATTTGTTAGTTTGGTTTCCGGGATCCTTATTGGCAAATGTGATACGAATTCCTACTTTTTTGCATTAAGATATCATGTGTCACTGCGATTTTGTTTGTGGAACTGAAACGACTACTCGGCACTCTTAACGGAAGTTGATTTCGCTCTGTAAAATGTTTTTTTTTGGTGATGTTTGAAAGACAATATTTATTCAAAACCAATAAGTAACGAAGAGGAACTACGGCGACGTGTCTTCAATGCAGCCCGAGACATATCGGAAACCAGTTTACGAAAATTAAACCGAAATTTTATTCGAAGATGCCATTTGTGCCTTAAAGTCGGAGGGAAACAATTCGAACATTTACTGTAAAAACTAATGAAAATTAAACCCGTTTTTTATTATCTTTGAACCAAGGTCAACCAAAAATCCATCATATTCTTCAAAGGAGCACAAACAAATGAGATATCGTAGAGTACAAGATAATTTTTTAGATGATTAGCATTGATTTCCGAGGATCCATATTGGCAAATGTCATACGAATTCCTACTTTTATGCATTAAGATATCATGTGTCATACCATTTTAAAATTGGCATAAAACACGCATGTTTTTAAAGTTATTTGCTCATTACATTTGTAGTAAAAAAAAAGTTATGGCAGGTGTTCAAAGTTTAAATTACTATGTGGATGATAATTTAAGTCAAGTTCATTACAGTATTTTTCCAACTTGTACATTAGTTATTGACATAATAATGCTTCTATCATCTTAATCAACTATTCATAAACGCGCACAAATAAAAAAAACTAAATTCTAAAGCTATCCCAGTAAATGCGAGCACTTACAATGTCAAAAGAGGTGAAAAATTGGAAAAATCTTTAAATTGGTATAACTCGAAAACGGTGCAACTTTTACTGAGGTCATGTTAGGCTGGTTTGGTTCGTCTGAGGCTGGGGAATCTCCAGTGTCACTGTGACGTGCTATTTTTGGGACACCCTGTATGTGACACATTAAGGTTTGCAAAACTTTTTTTTTAATTTTCTCATTTGTCACACGAAAATGACCCTTATTTATAAAAATATACTTTTCACATCTGTGTTTGGGTCATCAAATTACATATGGGTACCAAATTTCAACTCAATCGGTCTAGTAGTTTCGGAGCATATTGGCTGTGACAGACGGACGGACAGACAGACGCACGAGTGATCCAAGAAGGGTTCCGATTTTTCATTTTATTGTACGGAACCCTAAAAATAATTCATAGACGATTGAATTAAGCATAAATTTCATTTAAATATTATCACGAGTCATAGCATTTCTTTTCAATGGACTGTGCAAACATAACTTAGAATGAATAAACCCCCAATAAGAATATTATATTTCATACATCACCTGACTACGATAACAACGCAAGGATCTTATTGCAGCTGATTGCCAATACGAACCCTTCCCTTAGCACAAAAGCATACAAGAGTGTTAGGTTATAAAATAAAGTAGGGAGAAATAAAAGCGGCACCCGCAAAATTCGCTAAAACGTGCAGAAAACCGAAACTAACGTCCGTCTCACTCTTACGTCAAGTTTTCATTTAGCACCAGCGTCGATGTCATCAAGGTGTCATTCGTAAAATTTGAGTTATAAGAATAACAACACCCTAGGGGTAGTGAGGGGGTTATTTTCAGTTTCACTTATGATATGGTGCTCTCATGCAAATCATGCACTTATAAAAATGGGCGATATGCGCGAAACATGTCGTTTTGTTCAATTTTTTGTGTACAATTTGAGAGAGACAGCGAAAATAATGCCTTCTTTGTATTTTTAACAGACAGATTTAGATAAAAAATATTGATTCTGCTAACAATTAGTAGCTAGTATTTAGTATTAGCGACAGAGTACACTAAAAAAAAAAATATATAAACATTTGTTTGACCTCTAAGTGTTTCTAGGAATACAAGACTTTAACGCGATGCAACTTGTTTAAGTTGTAAATTTATGAAAATTAATTAAAGGTTCCAAATGTTAACCAAGATAAACATGACAAACCCAGAAAATAAAAAACTATTTACATCTACTTAAAAACATAAATCAAGGTGACGTTATCCTGAATCGTAACGCTTTACAGCACAAGAGAGCACTGAAAAGCCATTTAAAATGAATTATACTCAAAACATGTAAATCCTGCGCAAAATACATTAACCTAAACTGCGCCCGCACAGCATTAACCTTCGAATCGACAGACGCGATATATTACACCGCCATTGCTACAGTCCCTTCGGAGACTATTTTATTTAGAAATATTGTTTTGGGGGCCGTGTGTCTTGTGTTCAGTTATCACAAATGCAATCGACGACGCTCTTATTGCGACGGAATTACAGTATATTTTTGTAAAGCTAAAACGCATTTGCTGCCTATTTCGAAAAGGAAAGAAAAGGTGCCCATTTTTATAGAACTTTAAGTAAGATACGCCTTTTTGTTTACAATGACCTTAAACGACATTCACTGTTAGAGAAAAGCAAATGAAAGTGTAATGTATTAGATAGCGGTCTCGGAAGGTGTTGCCATGTAAATTGTTTTTTTAATGTTTTAGTATGATTAAAAATGTCAAATATATTAGCATTTATAAAAAGTAAAGGTTTTATTAGAAACTTCTTAATAGCTTTGTTACTTTGATGGTATTAAAGAATGCAGTAATTGAGAATACAATATTTCAATTGAAATAAAATTATTAATTATAATAAAATGTGTGCCAAATATTTAGTACCAGAAGAGTGAATTTTGCATTTTAATAGTGCTAAAACCTGCTTTAAAGTGCTTATGGATAGATTTCTACTTAAAATCTAATTTAATGCGCGGGAAAAAAAACAAAAGCAAAAATGATTTTGTTAAAAATTACTTAACATCATATTCTTTGCATTGGATAAAAGATTCTTAAATGTTATTATGAAAATGATCTTCCGCAATTTATACATTAGTATCATAATAACAATTTCATAATTTCCTAAACCATACCTGGCCACACTGCTGCCCAGCTTTATTTCGCAGGAAAAATGAAAAATGAAGCATTGTTATGTAAAACCGCGGGGTGGTATAAGAGGTGTATAAATTTGAAAATTATTCCTAAAGCAGGCAGATTCGCTTTTATCATTTCGAATAATGTTTTTTTTTGCGTTATTTCTATTGTCCGACATTGTTGTATGCGTTTGTAATCGAGAAATAATGGCCAGTATTATACCGTTGGTGGCGAACCAATCACAGTCACGGTTCAATCAAATACATTGCCCGCAGTTGAGGAATGTTGTCATCTGATTAAGAATGCGTGTTTGAGTAATGTAATGAATGACGTTGTTTACGTGAATTCCACGAGTGGGGCCAAATAAATAGTGTAATGGAAAACTTAATACAGTACAATACTAATAATTATTTTTTGAACACGATATATATTTTTTGAGCATGAGAAGTAGAAAAAAAACTTACAAGTAAATTTAAATGTAATTCATTATAAAGAAACTTGAGTTTATTTTTTAACAGCAACAACGTTTAGAGTATTATGTTTCACAAACTTTTTTTCCCTACTGACGGCATAGACAAGAAGAAAAAGGTGCGAACATTTCTGTTTTGTCTCGAAATAGACTCAAAAAGTATGGAGTTGTCATAGCGGTCGATCGAATGTCTGATCATTAGACCTAGAGATTTTCTTAGCACGAACGACGTGTTGTTAGTGCTTGACACAGTAAAACATCGACAATCCTGCTATCGATAACCACTACTTCAACGTCATAGAGGAAATAATTGTACATCATTATAATATAGTTATTAAGAAAATAATCAAAATTAAAGCTCATTGAAGTGCCTAATAAGAAAATAGCAAAATCATTTCAATAAGGAAAAAAATACAATCATTATGTCATATTATATATAAAAATGTGGTGTGTTTTAAAAGTAAGATAAGAATAATAAGTAAATAACAAAACTTTCAATTTATTAATATTTTAGGCACATACTTCAATGAAAATAGCTCGATGACATTGAAGTGGACTTATCGATAACAAGATGGTCGATGTTTTTATTGTGTCAAGCACTAACAACACGTCGTTCGTGCTAGGAAAATCTCTAGGTCTACTGATCATTCAGCTTATGTCAATCCAATAATAAAACATATATTTGTCGATTGTCGAAAATCGCTAACTTAGCGCAAATTAAACGAAAATGCGTGCGAATTAAACGCCTACTTATTTGAGTGCCTAAAACACTAAAATTGCTAGAAGTACCTACCCTAATAAATGAATATGCCGCTATGTTAAAGAAGAAGGAATTCCTAAGAAGACGAGTGATTTAAAAACAAAACACCAAACCGGCGTTTCGAATTCTGCCATTACTTTTCACTGCATCCCATTCACAATCGCCCCCCGCCATCCCCCCGTCCCCCCCTTCCCTTGCATACCACGCCTCGCAAGACTGTACACGTCGAGTTAATGATGTAAGAAATATGAGAACGCCTCTGCCCCCTTTAATATCGCTTGTGCGATGCACAGTGGCGCAGACTAGGCAACACCAGTAAAGGCATTACATGGTTTTAAAAAAAAGTGTACCTGGTTAAGGACTCAGATAAAGAACACGGTAACTTTAGTCACGTGAGTAACGAAAATTAACTTTTCTCCTATAAGACAAATGGTGGTATCTCAGACAAAACTCCTGTAGTAAGTGCGAACAGATGAGGATTGAATCTACTTCGTTTATTGAGATACCACAATTTGGCGTATGAGAGATGTATGACTAATTTTCGTAACTCACATGACAAAAGTTACCGTTTCTTAAGTTTTGTCTCTAACTAGGTACAGTCGAGTACATAAGTATGTGTATACTTTAGTACCCTTTCTATTTAATGTCATGTTTAAACTGCCATATTTGAATAGTAACAACAATTAAAGTCACAAGATACTAAAGTGTAGAGGTACACATATTTATGAACTCGAGACAGTACACTTTTTTTGGAAATCACTTATTTGTTTTTTTGTGGCTCGGAGAAGGCCACTGATGGTGGGTGGACTCTGAATCCCATAGACTGTTGGCATACGAGACAACACGTTTTTTTAATGAAGGGTGAACCAATTATTAGCTGGCAGCCATTTACCTAGCGCTTTGAACGGCATGTGGGACTGAATTAGTTCTGATGGGTAGCTCTTAGTGTTCTGCTAAACATGTCAGTTTTATTGGAAAAGTTCATTACATATGAGCAACTGTAAAGTAATATAATATTTGTATTAAGACGATGGTTTGTACGTGAGGAACTACGTAATCATGTTTTTATAGTTGCATAAACAAGCTATTGAACAGCTAGTAACTAAAAATATAAAAAAATCAGAGAAACACAAAATTAGTCAAATAAATTCTTGGCATTATCAGTGTAGGATAGAACATAACAATACAAAAAACATAGCCAAGATTTTTATGCATTGTAAGTACCTATGTTTATCGTTGTCTAGTATCCATAGTACAAGCGTCGAGCTTAGTTTGGGACTAGGTATTTTTTTATCGGCCCTGTCTAGTAACTTGCACTGACTTTTTTGTGATAAGCCTTGCATTGTACTCCGCTTTAACGCAACGCCGTCGGTGGATGGAATTTCACAGCACCAATATAATTTGCTAGTGATTCCATGCCCGCGGTGGGGTTGCACTATAAGGTTGCCAGCATTAATTTGGTTATAATTGCATGGCATGTATGCGGCTTTTTTGTTAATCAATGGTGTAATACGAGCGTAAGTAATCAAAGAGACTGACCAATTATTCATCTGCATCACTTTTTTTGACGTGTTGAACGAATATTGACTACTATTAGGAACGCCTGTTTTTCTACGTGGTAGCTTAATTGCATGGGACCCTGCCTACAAACCTAGTAGTCCTAGATTTAACTTTAATATGGCATAAAACAAGTATAAAAGCTATATTTATATGCTTGTAGTATTTGTAGGTACTAAGACAATAAGATTAACATTGCAACCCCTACCAATATAGATCGATTACGTATTAATCGGAAACACAATATTATAATGACGCTCATGCACGCGTACAGCTATGATCTCCGGTTTCAAAATCTCTAAAAAATCTTCTTGATATAATAATTGTAGCAAAAATATACTCCTACATACATATTATATAGTACGAGCCCCAATGCATAATAGATCGTCTAGTTGCACTTCAAAAAACAATATTTAATTGTAAGGCAGATATTTAATCTCGGATTGACTTTGATGATTAATGGAATACGCTACACACGAGGTCATTACACCTAGTTTAATCTTGTGTTGTACAAAGTGTGATCATTTTAACGATCTTAATGTAATTCTATCATAAAGTTATCATCTCGTAAGCAAAAAATTACGTCTAGTTCATATTTGACGCAAAACAGGTCGTCTATTTAAAATAAAAACTGCTTTTTAAGTGGTATGATGTAAAATAATAGTTCAAATTGTATAAAGAATATTCTCTGTCATCTAATATGTCAACGGGCTATAAAAAAAGCCAAATTACAAGCAAATTATCATTACTTCTTAATCATTATTCTATAAAAATGGCACGAGGTAAACCAGTGCCCGAAGAAGTGCGGAAAATTATCATTTCTCATAACAATAAGGGCAAATCGACGTACCAAATATCCGAGGACCTGTCGTTGCCACGATCTACAATTCAAACGATCATCGAGCATCATCGAAAACACGGAACAGTCTCCTGTTTAAAGAAAACTGGCCGTCCACGAATAACTAGCAAAGCAGAAGACAGGATTCTGAGGAAGATCATAAAGAAAAATCGTCGTGCAAGAGCAGGAGAACTTACCGTACTATGGCGTGACGCTATTAAAAAGAATATAATATCAGTCGACACCTGCAAGAGAGTACTGAAGAAAATGGGCTACGGTTTTTACACAGCTAAAGAGAAACCGTTACTTACTCAAAAACAGAAAAAAAAACAGGTTGAAATTCGCTAAAGAACACAGAAATTGGACTGCCGATCAGTGGCGAAGAATAATATGGAGCGACGAATCGAAATTCGACGTCACAGTTGGCGACGAACGAAGTAAAGTCATTCGAGAAAAAGGAGAGGCATTTCATAATGACTGTCTTAAGCGAAAGGTGAAGTTTCCGGCATCTTTGATGATTTGGGGCTGTATGTCGGCACAGGGTGTAGGCCGTCTGCAATTTATAGATGGAACCGTTAATGCCGAGAAAAACAAAAGCATCTTGGAAGAGAGTTTGCTGCCGTCTATACCGAAGTTGAAACTTAGAAATGCATTTACTTTTCAACAAGACGGTGCCTCATGCCATACCGCCAAGTCAACGATGGCGTGGCTGAAGTCCAAAAAAATCCCTACCATGTCATGGCCGTCCAGCAGCTCAGACTTGTCTCCCATAGAAACTTTGTGGTGGAAAATGAAGAAGAAGTTGCGAAAAGACCCTTCTAGGTCAAAAGCTGATCTTAAGGAGAAACTAAGCTGTGTCTGGAATGGAATAACCCCTGAAGAGTGTCGAGAGTTAGTAGATTCAATGCCGTTCAGGATCAAAGCCGTTTTAGATGCAAAAGGTGACGCCACCAAATGGTAGACGTTCTATTCTGCGTCGGTTGAACTGAAGACGAACTTTTTTGCGGGTGTTACATTTTGCGAAATAATGTTTTTTTTTTAAATTACCGTGGAATGTTATAATTTTTTTGTTGGAAAATAAAATATTATTTATAATCTTTATGGTTTTTATGTTAGGTTTTCTACTAAACATCTAGGTCTCCCTGAATTTTATGTTGAAGTTAGGTTAATATATTTTTTCGTGGCGGACGAACTCATTTGAATTGGGGCTCGTATACTTTCACGCTTGTCTCCATAGTGTCTGGGAGAGACTATGGAAGGCCTAATGCTTGCACCGGAACATACTTTTTTCGTTTCCTATAACATAATATGCTTTTTCCGGTTTACTAATCTACAAGCCCAGATCTTAAAAAACAGCAAAATATACTAAGTAAATCTCGTAACGCAAATCGGTACCAGACCGTAGGGTTGAAAGTTAACTATGTTAACGAATTAGTGTAATTATGTTGGTCGGCCCGCCGGGCATAATTTGTGTGGGCTCGGACCCTCGTGAAACGGTACACCGCGAGGGGACAACCCTAACCGGCAACTACACCGCGCTCTGTGAGCGCTTCAAGTGATTCATATAAATCACTGCTATTCGATCTCATTATACAAAGTAAAAAAGTAGCGTGGTTTGCACGAGTAACATAACATACATGCATATGTACAGTGAGCTAAAATACGTACATTTTTCGCTCTTGTCACAATGTGAATAAGGCCTTTGTTCGGCGAAATATATTTGCCAAATGTATCGTTTCCCAACCGTTTCATTTGCCAACCCGCTTTGTTTTCTGTAACCTTAAATATTTCCGGATTTTATAAATACTAACCTTACCTAACCTATAGGGTCCTACAGGGTGATACTGAAATAAATCCTAAGAAAGTTATATGACATTAGGTTGGCCAATGAAAAAGTTGGGAAACGATACATTTGGCAAACATATTTTCTCCAAACGGCATGCTCCGGTGAATAAGAGATAAAAACGTTCGTCTTTCAGTTTCCCTTATTACAGTCACAACACGGGTGGGTTCAAACGCACACAAAAAACAAAAGTTGTCTCTCCTGTGGTCAATAGTTAAAGGCTTGTGAGCATATAAGATATGTTTTTATCTGATCGGGCCAAAGTAGACCTGACGCCGTATATGCGGATATGGGTTCAGCTAGAAAATTAGGCCTTAAACACGTTAACTTCGTGTAAAGTATGTCCACAGGGAAGACGCGAACCTAACTCTGCGTATGACCCTGGTATGTAAGGCCACTTGCTACTCTTCATAATTTAGCCGAGTAATACATACTCGATATACGAGTATATACGACTAAACCAGATTTGCATATGCGGCCAAAATACGAACAGCGACAAGTGGCTCAACAATCCCGTGTCGTGACCGTACAATGGCCGTTAAATTGTAACTCTTCCTAAAAAGTTAATAATAAGTAATAATAAGATCGTAACAATACTTTTTTTCACCAGATCTGGGCTTCTAATCATCAGTCTTGTACCCCTTAATACGAATTCTTAAATTAAAGGCATAAATGGTTGAGTGACTCTCTATCCCAGATAGCTTGATAATTCCCGAGATTCAATTTCACCATCATTTTGTGTGTTAATAATGAATTATGAATAATGAAAAACACAATTACACATTTTAATTAAACTTTCATAATTCTAATAAAGAAATAATTATTTGCTAGTATGACAAACCTTAATTTAAACTGAAATATTATCTTCGCCATTTTAATAGTCGTAATACTCATTATTTAGGTTTTAAATTACAGCTCATATCAAGTACATCGCGTATTGTCTAGAGGGCAACTATTTAAACATACTGTTTTTAATAATAAGATTGTTCAGAATTTCTTGAGATAAACTCGTTACTTTCATCTATCTGTCTTAAGTAAAATCTGAGAAAGTTAAATAAAACAGAAATACATAATTTATGTTTTACTTTGAAAGTAATCAGTAATCACCAATCATTATTTAAAATATCTATTAGTATTGGACAACACGATGAGTAGGTACTTATTTACTTTAATGGTTAGGTTTCAATATGATGTATCATTTTAATGTTTCCATAAATATGGTCGTGAAATCCAAGTTTGTTTTCACATTGGTAAATACTTATTTGCTTACCTTTTAGAAGTCCAAGATGACGCTTAGGTATACAGGGTGCCTCTGACCTTGGGGCTTTAAATGCATGGACCGTTTCTACCCCTGATACTGAACTTTTTTTGTTCTGTAAGTTGTTACAAATATATACAAATTAAATTTTAATTATTAAAGTTAAATGTAGTTTTCAATAAACGCGATCCAATTCTGCATTTTCCTTTAGCTCTCGTACCAAGGAAATGTCGCACCCGTGCCATGGAATAGTGATTATATGGCCATGATTGAATTCACAGATTTCACAATTAGACTTAAACATTAATTAGTTATCTAAACTTTGCTATTTTTTAATGTTGCAGAACAAAAGTAGTTCAGTTTAGGGAGTAGAATCGATCATTGCATTTAAAGCCCCAAGGTCAGGGGCACCTGTATACGATAGTTAGTTGCCATTATTCAAACCTAGATTAGGCTACTCCGAGTTATTATATCGACATTTCTCACTTACGAAATGTATCAAATTTAAATAGGAAGTAACCTAACCTATCCGTGGTTTCAATATTGGGAACGGCCATAAAGGTTTTTGTATTGATATTACGTAAGATGATCGTTTTAAGATACATCAAATTAGTCATGAAAAACCATGATAGTCCAGACTTCGAAATTTTTGGAGCAAAATAATTTGACAAGTAGTGATTTCGTATAATATCGATAATATCCTTTATCGATACTCTACTCTAAAACTAGAAATCCCTTTCAGTTTTGCTCGCAAAAACACATTATTAAAATGAATAATTTCTTGATTTTATTTAAGTATATAATAAATCAATAAATCATTTGTTGTTACTAAATAAATAAGGAAGTAATAAACATATTTTCATCAATTTAATGCTTGTCAAATGATTTTAACCTTAAAATTCCGATGCCTCATAATGATCATGACTCATGACCGACGTGTCTTGAAACTGGCATCTCACAAAAGTATGAATACGGCTCTCTTAGGCCTAGTACTGTTATGTACACATTCTTTCTTTCTTTACTGAAACGTTTAAAAAAGGTATATCGATACCGTACCGAGGGCTAATTAACTACCGCGTCCCCTGTTTAACGGTTTAAGTAACTACAGTTTCTACGTAAGTTAGTTAAGTTATTCTTACTGATAGTTCGCATAATCACTCTCGGAGGTAAATGCTACTGTATAGTATGGCATCCACCTGAAACAAAGAGAAATAAATTAGTTTTCACACTTTTAAAATATGTAACGTACCATGGCAGATAAAAGTATAGAAGAAATCCGGTCAAGTGCGAAGCGGACTCGTGTACAAAGTATTTGATACTAAAATTTCAAAACATTTTACCACTTTTAGAATAGGACATTCTGATCTAGAACTTTTGAGTTAAACAAATAGGACGATAGATTTTATACATGGAAAATAAATTGATGATAACACTATTGGTCAAAATTTAACCATATACACTATCTACATCTAGATCTACACTAATATTATAAAGGGGAAATATTTGATTGTTTGTATGTTTGCATTGAATAGGCTCCATAACTAGTGGACAAATTCAAAAATTCTTTCACCATTAGAATGCTACATTATCCCGGAGTAACATAGGCTACGTTTTATTTTTCTGCGCGAACGGACTCGCCCAGACAACTGGTAGTAAAAAACAAATATAAATACATTACATAAATGGTTTAACTTGTGCTTTATTTAAAAGGTGCTTTTTCGGTATTTATAAAATAAAGTCAACCGTCGTATTAAAACAAAAATACTAATTTCAAACGTCACAATGATACAGAAAAACGCTCCGCACATTAGCAAACAAGGCACATCACTACTCCTGTTTTGCTGTCATTAAGTCGGCACGGTGCGGATTAATGAATAATTAATGATAAGTCGCCATGTTGATTCCGTATTCGGTTTAATTTTCATTTGATTGTGTTTGCCGGTTCACGAGCCCGGCAACCTAGAGCGTTTCCAGTGGTTATTATCTTACGGCCTGGCTAAACTTTGCGTGACGTCGACTGCAACAAATGCATAGTTCCTCACTGCTGGCGCGGCGACTTGTGGCATGTTTCATACGTATCAATGCATTTGTTCGTCACCGCTAGTCACTATGCTGTTTTAAAATACAGGTAAACTGAAGCAGGGACATAACGATCGCTCAGGACGTACAGATGTAGTGCATTATTATTTTCTATCGTATTTTCTCGTAAACTTTCGTATTTGTCATGCTATTTCAGTCAAGCTCAGTACTTTTTGTACTGTGACCGACTGAAATAGCAAGGCACGTTCGTACGTTTCTGTGAAAATACGATGAAAAACAATTATGTACTACATCTGTAGTGTAGTGTCCGTCCGGATCGCTACTACCTCTTATCCACAAGCTCGCCGTCAATCAGTGTTCATACAGTACCTCAACATTTTTTTTTTTACAATGGAATTAAAAGGAATGGAATCAGCGCTCCGTATTAATTTTCAGTTGAAAATCAATGTATCAAGTTGACATTGACGTTGACTTTCGTTTCGTCATAGATTTTCGTATCGTTAAGGTGAAGCATAAGTATCGAAACGTGAATCTGTTTGCAGACAGATTCCGTTAAAGAGCCAATGATTTTTAATGGAAAACGCGTTTCTTAAACGACGTTTGTCTGAAATATTATTGCAAGAGCTTGCTGATGCGGTTTATTGTAAGAGTAAGCAAGCCCTTAAAATTACTAAATCAGATGGCGGAAGTGTTACATGCCGTAAAAAAGGAACCTCCTCTCTGCTTTAGAAGAGAATAACACCACATCTCGTGTGCTGCCGATGCATTATTTATGTACTTACCTTCAAGATCCACAGTTCAAATACAGCTTCAGTCAACTACGCGTCGAGTTTGGCATGGATTACAAACTGTCAATGTTAATAACGTTTCAAACATTTATAGACCAAGTTTACGAGCGCTAAGTATTGATTTGGGTGTTTAAAAATATATTTAGTGTTCTATATTAGATCCAAACAGCCTTAAAAAATATTATGTTTCGAAAACAAAAACACTTTTTTTTTACTTTTTAAGTTTAGTCGTAGGTCGTATGTTTGACTGAATAAATATGAAGGAAACAAGTTCTAACGACGTGTTTCTCTTTAAACTTATATAAGTAACTAAGTTACTAACTAACAGTTTAAACAAATTTCGGTAAGTACTAAGCCGATTAGTCATCGGTTCGACTTGCAATTTTGTATGCTGTGCAGTTTGATGACAATATAATATGATGGTACTATCTAGCCGGTATGATGATGGCGAAGGAAGGAACCCATGGGACATCCTCCAATATACATCTGTCATGTTTGAATTCGTTTATATCAGCTTTCATTAGCCATCAGTGTTAAATGCACAATCACAACAAAAGTGTGTAATCGAAAATGTTTTTTTGTAAAAACTTACTGTAATACTTAACAAAATACTTAACAAAATACAACAAATAAACAAAAATACAACAAAATGCAAGCATAACCAAAAGTATGTTTTTTTACTCAATTTATTAAATTTATCAACGGCAACGGTTGTTTTTCTACAGAGTCATTACGATTATGTACAAACGTATAAAATCATCCTATATTACGTCCAAGACTCCTGACTCAGTAAGACCCAGACTAAAACCGATCAATTCGCCGTCGAAATAACAATATAATTCAACCCGCCATCCACCTGTTCCACTATTCCCACGGGCAGGAAAGGTAAAATAGTGCCTGCAATAACTCACCATCCTGAAGATTTGTGGAAATTTACAACCCACCCGGTGATAAATTTAAATTTATTTTTTAAACGCACTTATATATCACTTGCTAACCGTATGGTGAGCTAAATTTGGATGTTAGGACAAATTGATGTAGTGCCGCAACCACTTCGAGAACAAACATTAACTGGAAGGGATCCACTAAAGATAAAAGATAAAAGATAAAAAGATAAAAGATGTTTATTCAGTAAGTAGGCCGCACGGGCACTTTTACACGTCAAAAATCTACCAGCGCTTCGCAACAGACCATTGCTGAGATGAAACGCCGCAAGAAACTAAACAGTAAGTCGTTTTTTAAATATTGCTAATGATATTAAACAATAATAAACTTAACCTAGCATTATATAAAACAATGAATCTCATATAAAACCAAAAAATAATATATTCATGCGTAATTGAGCAGGAAAATGTGTCAAAACTCAGAATTGTCACAAAACTAATAAGCAACAGTAATAAAAAAATTGAAAGCATACAAGTTATAATTACCTGTGACGGTGCAAAACAACCTGCATAAAAGTTTCGATACATTCTCCTACAGAAACCGTGTCCCCTAGACAATATACAATGTTTACATATTTTTATGACTTAGTTATTATTAAATTATTTAGGTGTTGGCCAAGCATTTTTATCTGTTAGATAGTCTTCGACCCTATAGTAAGCTTTAGACATCAACGATTTTTTCAAGTAAGTTTTAAGTACTGGAAATGGTAACTTTAAAACAACGTCAGGTAATTTATTATAGAAAAGGATGCATTGACCAACAAATGATTTATAAACCTTACGGACACGAATTTTTTTAGTAGCAATTTTATTTTTATTTCTTGTATTCAAATTATGTATATCACAATTCTTAACAAAAGAGTCTTGATTTTTAATGACATAAATAATATTTTCATAAATAAATTGTGATGCAAGTGTCAAAATATTAATTTCTTTAAATAGTAATCTTAAGGAATCACGGGAGTTTAGATTATATATAGAACGAATGGCTCTTTTTTGCAACACAAATATAGTCTGTATGTCAGCAGCTTTTCCCCAAACCAAGTGACAAATAACTGCTTTAGATACAATTCTAAAATACTCCTTTTCTCAGAATTTAATTTGGTCGCATTGTGTAAGTAATGAAAAAGTGTAATAAGTTTCCAATATATTATTAAGTAAGAGGTAAGGTATCATATACGTTTGATACAGGTAAGTGGCAATGGCAGCTGTTACAATTTACAATCTTTACAATATCCGCCATATTTCACATTCTTGCAAAGCAATATTAAACATAGCTATTCCTACATGCCTGTTGAGTTGGTGCAAGTTGCTAGTCAGTCAGTACTGTACAACGGTTATTGGCATTCAAGGAAAGCGAGTGACATGTGAATTATACTCACGAGAGATGGAGTCAAAGAAGGTAGTTAGTATTGGTACTAGTAATTTCCGTCAATATCTATCCCGAACAGTTGATTTTCTAGTAACGTACATTAAATATATTCTTTTTATCCCAATTCAACAAGTAGGCTAATGTTTTTAACCTGTAATTATCAACAACTTTTTAAGTTGTAATTCTACACCGTTTTTTATTGATTTACGATAACTTCGGCATATTACTAGGTACATCCATAGAAACTAAGTGGTAGATTCTTTTTTTTTATATTGCAAAAAAAAAAATTTTTTTTCTATGGAGCTAAGTTCATTTAGTTACTTTGCTCCATAGAGTTTTTTTTTTTTTTTTTGCAATATAAAAAAAAAGAATCTACCACTTAGTTTCTATGGATGTACCTAGTAATATGCCGAAGTTATCGTAAATCAATAAAAACACGGTGTATAGCTCTGCCTAGCCCACTCTGGGATTACAGGCGTGAAGGTATGTATGTAAGTAAGTATTTACCCTGCTAGAATTATCAACGCGAAAATTTGTGTGTTAGTTTGTTACTCCTTCAAGATGCAACAGCTGGACCAATTTGGATGAAATTTCGTATGAAGATAGGTATAACCTGGACTAACACATCATAGGCATCATCATTTTATCACGGATTTTTTTTGAAGTTCCCGATGGAATGAAGATTATCGAAATCTACACAGACGAAGTTGCGGGCAGAAGCTAGTGGTTTTACAAGTGACAAGAAAATTTATATCACGCCTTCAGTACTTTATGCGTGGAATCCAGGCGACTCGAACTACCCCAATTTTTAAATATAACTATAAAATACGGGTACTCCCACACAAAGTAAATAGCGCAGTTTTAGAATGGTTAAAAAAAAGAAATCTTTTTCGTGTGTAAATAACCAACGCTCTAGAAGATACTTAAGGTATTTATTGGCCGATATTTTTTTGTTACTAGTGTATTATAGGTGAAAAACTTAAGTAAATGACGTCTTGCATGTAGTTGTAACCCATCTGTATAGACCGCTCGACATTCTCTTTTTGAAATTTGACGTTATTTCCATATTAGTTTTGTACACAACTACATGCAAGAGGTCATTTACTTAAGGATTTTTACCTATAGTTATTTATGTTAAGAAGTAATAGCATGTTAATTATGTTCTTCATCATCACATCATACAAAACCGAGCCCGATGCACAGACATCCAATTTTTATCCTCCCAATTCCCATCCTCGTGCCTTACTTAAACTCTTAGAAGAGTAGTAAAATAACTTTTATACGAGGGAGCGAACTCGACATAATTCCGAGAGTTGCCAAACTTTCCTGAGGGGAGCCCAGGGAGAACTGGCCTTCTATGAACAGGAGAAGAGAATCAATAGATCATAATAAATTTGCGAAAGAACCAGCCCATTTGGCAGTCTGGTGCTTTTCCACGTGAAAAAAATATAAATAACGGTCCAAGTTCCCCTAGCCGAGTTTTAATGCGGCAGATATAAAGGTTTTTATTACGCTACCCTAATTTGTGTTAGGGTTTCTGAATTACTGAAGTACGTATTTAAAATTTCTATATTTTCTGACTTTTGCGTGACAGATGGAAAACTGTCCACGGAACTTACAAGTGGGATAAATGAGAATGTTGCACTTAGGTAACATTATAGATGCAGTCAAAATTAGCAAATTTGGAGTAACTATATATACAAGAGTTATACAAGAATGGGAAATGAGTTGTGGCCATTCGCCTTTGCTTTCAGAGGACTTAAAGCTATACTCATTTTAGCGGTGGCAGGACCTTGTGCAGGGGCTGTCCGGATCGCTCCTACTAAGGATAAGAATCCTTTAACCTACCGCCAAGCAGCAGTATTCGCATTGTTGTGTTCCGGTGTGATAAGTCAACCAGTGAAATTACTAAGCTCGGCAGAGGTGACCCATTTTTACTTCTTAGTGTCATTAATATAGTATATAAGTGTAGACATTAATATAGATACACCTTAAAAAAAATATTACAATAAAAATATTCGGCATACTCAAAATCGGAATAATCTTTCTTCTTATTATTTATTATTTATTAGTTTACTTCAAATTGACAACAATTCATTATGTGCTAAGGTAGTAAAATAAAATACCGTTTCTAGGTTTTACACTGCTGATTACAGTAAAAATATCTTTGGTTTTTTTTATGCAGTAGTTTTTTTTTATATTTAGGAAAAACAGTAAAAGAAGTTGGATTGTGAATGTTAGGAATACACTTATAGTGCCCTTAGTCCATTTATTACCAAAGGAATTGAAAAAAATATACAACTGTCATGTTCATTTTTTATCTGTCTGACGGATTACTTGATTCTAACGACACGCTTTCGATTCTACGCAAAATAGTTTATTTATTTTAATGGCGTCGACAAATTATGTAATTAATTAAAGTACGCAAAATAACAAATTTGTGAACGAACGGCAGCGAATGATTGACAAGTGAGTGACATGACATGACGTCAGTTCTGTTTCTGTTAAGTTACTTTATTTTATTTTATATCATGCTAAGATCACGACATCAGTATTCCTAACTTTGTATATACGGTCTTTTTAATGACTATTTCTTTAAAAAAATATTAACGACGAATTTAAGTTAAATAAAGAAAAACCAAGAAATACGGGTAGTCTAATTTTTAACCAGCTATTATAAACGCGAAAAAATAATAATGCTTTTTTTTTTGAAATGTTGTCAATTGAGGAGCTGCTTACAAAATAATACAACAGAATAATAGAATAATGACGTTGTCATGATATTTCACTCGGTTAAATAGGCATCCTTATACAGATTTATTACCTGTCTAACGAGGTTTGATATCATATCACTTGATTAACTTTCACAGTAATATATGGATATACTTCTACATATTATTTAAAGAGGTTTTCTAAAAAATATTGCTTTAAAATTTATTTGTTTAAATGGCGACGTAAATAATGGCGATCGTAGCAAAAAGGCAACCTAAATAAAATAATTTAATTAGTTATTTTACTAAATTACACCACATCTACCATTGAATGACAAAGTATGTCCATGTTATGCAAACTCTGAAGACAGCTCACCCCTGCCCAGCTCTGGTTATGACTCATAGATCCCACTTACCATCAAGTGGCCTGTGTGCTCGTTTGCTTTCTTAATACCAAACAAATATGCCCGAAAGCAATTATGTGCGTACAATTCAGATATTTTACAGAACGGACAGTGTCTCTATTCCTGTGGTTTCTACCTACGAATAAGCACACACAATTCTTGTAGAGAGTGAAGCCTTATGTTAACTTGAAACTGTTTCTCGTTCAAATTAATTTCCCGTGCACCGAGAGCCAGTTTAAACGGCGGTCATTATAAAAACGTTCATGTAAATTGCTAATGAGCCAGTTCATAACAAACCCAGTATATTTCATGATTTTCTCTAACATTATGAAAATTGTCTTCATTTCGGCAACGAACTTTCCTCCTCTATTTACTTAAGATTGCATATTGCATGAGGCCGCAGATTAGGGCAGACGCCTTACTCGAAGTAGGAAAATGAAAATATAATTATGCAACAAGTAGGTACCAACTCCATTTACAGAATCTGCATCTAAACCAGAAAAAAATGTGGAAATTAAATACTTTTGTCCTGAAATGGTGGTTGATTGCTTTTTTATATCACATTCATAAATCCAGTCTCCTTGGGCTTACTTCTAACAAGAACGAAAGTGTTCTACAAATATGAGTTTGCCGCCACGAACAAACTGTCGTAGTCTGCCATTAGGAGAGTGTTAAACAAATTACAAAATATTGTTATGGCCCGATAAATAACGTTTCGGTAAGCCGCCGCTACTCGAATTGTAATAGAAGCTCCATGTTTCAGCGAGGCATTGTAAGTTAGGTTATTTATTGTACCCCTTTGAAACTATGACGGCGGCGATATTATACTTATTAATATGGATTTTTCTGGATGTCGACGGTGTGATCGTTGTTTAAAAACTAAGAAAGTGTTTTGGTTATATTGAACTTACCTGTCCGTTAAAATATACATACATACATACATACATAAAATCAAGCCTGTTTCCCAGAGGGGTAGGCAGAAACCACTTCTTTCCATTTGCTACAATCTTGACAAATTTATTTCGCTTCTTCAACATTCATACATCGAGTCATGCACGCACGTCAGTTTCGGGTACTTAAGCCCTTTAAGAAGAATAACAACAAAAATCAAGTTTTAAAAACCCGACTGTTGCTAACCAAATTTAAAACTTTATAAATCGTAAAAGATTATTCAAAATGATAAATTAATATAAAATTCTGAGGATAATTTTTAAATACCTATTCAATGCAATGTATTCAATGATACCCCACTTGTCATAGTTCGTCGACTTTTTATTTTTTCTTATTTACAAGATGGAGTCTAGTTGCCGCCACATTGAATATTAATTACTTTCTTATCTTTAATGATACTTACAAGATTAAGACAAATTAATTGACATAAGAATCATCAAAATCGGTTCACGCGTTTAGTTTTTAGAATGCCACAAAGGAACAAACACATATATCCTTCAGCAGTTGGGTAAAAACCGTCTCAATGGGGCTTTTTTACGTGCTTGACCGTCAAATTAAATTGCGAGCGTAAAGATTATGCTATGGTACGTATAGCAACGTAATCCTTGCGCGCGCACGGGTCAAACGAAGCTTGTCAATTCAGTGCAAGGTCATATGAGCGCCTAACGGCCGGTGCCAATTTTGAACCTACGTCTTACCTAAACTTAAAGATAATAACCATAATTAATACTTTCTTTCACAGCTTCAATAGAAGCTAAGTCATCTAACAAATAGTTGGTTGAGATTTTTTTTTTTTTAATAGCTATACAAATATACCAA
This sequence comes from Acleris emargana, assembly GCA_927399475.2. Classification (NCBI taxonomy): domain Eukaryota; kingdom Metazoa; phylum Arthropoda; class Insecta; order Lepidoptera; family Tortricidae; genus Acleris; species Acleris emargana. Next base: position 11,914,830 of record OV656841.1, on the reverse strand, counting down.
GATATAAACCCACATAAATTTGTTCCTGTTTCGCTAGATCTTTCTAAAATTCAGGATGGAGTTTATAAATATGGCCGACTTGTTACAAGACGTCACAGTGCATATCGTCCCCGTAGAGCGAAAAGTCACCAAGTTCCAAAATGTCGAAATCGACTTTTTAATGCCACCGATATTGCATTTTTTTTCTGCAAATTTCAGTCTTATTGCTATGTGAATAGCAGTCATGGATCCAGTTTTAGAAAGTTGGTAAATTCATATTTTTTTTGGTTTTGCGCATGAATTGAAGTTAAAATTAATTAAATTACTTAATGAATTTATACCAAAATAAAATCGGCCAAAGTGGTTACTTAAGTCATTTTAGTTATTTTTGCCTTATTCAGTTATGTAAAAATAATAATTTGAGAAAACTTAGCCACTTTATAGTAATTAATAAATAAATGATAACGAAAATTAAAATACCTAGTTTATTTGCCAGTGGCTGTATGAACAAAAATTGACAGTTGATACTTCAAAAACAAAAACTTCAATCGTAAAAAACGTCAAATAGTTATGGAGCCGATAAACGGCAAACTTTGGTCGGTTAAGTTAAACCTAGTTAAAACGGAGTTTATCTGAGTCGTTGTTCGGAAACGCAGTTGTCAAAGTTAACGGACCAATAGCGTTTACGGACAGATAAACCACCGATAAAAGTACTTCAGAAACCGGGCATTAGTGATTTTTCGCTCTACGGGGACGATATCGCATCTCTCCGTCTAATCAGCAGCTTGAAATGGTTGTATCATCCTTATTTCTAGGCCGATTTTAATGTGGTCTCTTTGACGGTATTTTCATATTTTGTTGAGAAATGCGACACTAAAAAAACCAAGCATGATTTCTACTTGACAAATCGATATGTTGTCCCTAATATGTGGACAAGGAGGCGTACTTAGTAAAAGATAGCCATCGTTGTCGCCCTTCAGCAGGAAAATAAAAGAAAGTTATATTTCTCTAACTTTTCTGCTTAAGGTCAGAGAGTTTCTTTCTTCTCCGGAAATAATTTGTACAAAATCAAATGAAAAATCCAATTTTTATTTCTTTACAATAATAGGTAGTTAAGTAGGTACTAAGCACTGCACAAATTTTTCAGACCTGTCTCGAAGAGCGGCACGTACCTACATTATTTACTATGAGATGTTTATCCGACGTCAAAGAATTATATATTATTACTTTACAAATAATTATTAACATTACTATCGTTTAGAATTAATGTATGACGGAGACCATCCATCTCTTCTGACAATTTTATAATTAGGTTCTCGTCAAATGATCTTTGAGTGGAATCGGATAAGCAGTTTAAATGTGAAAGCGTTACTAACAGACAGACAAAGTTACTTTCACATTTATAGTATTATTAGGATGGATAAAATAATTTTGTAATCAATAGAAAAAAAAACAAAGGTATTGTAATAATTATTCCTGACCTCTTTGAGTTTAAAACGTGCTCATTGTGAAGTTGTCAAACCCCAATAATATTGCCCGGGGCTAACTTTATCAACCAGCTGTCATGGCGTCCAATTTAAACCGGGTATGCGCAGTCCGCATACCTGGCGAATGCCTATAAGCCGCACGAATACAATAATCGGCTCATAATCCGGTTACATTTCAATTCACTCGTATCCCTAGCTGTTCGATATTATAACCACGATCCAATTAGAGTTTGACGGTTTAATTATGTTTAAATTTAATAAATTACATAATGAGGACGTTTTCATTTTAATGGAAACAAAGTTTTGAGTATTGATTTTATAAAATATGCTCCTAATTTTTTGTTTCCATGCAATCGTTATCATTACCATCATCATCATTATCATCAGCGTATACGGGTAACAGTATCCTGATAGATATAGGCTTAAAGCCATATGCACGCCACTGAGCACGATTCTTATAGCTCCCCTCAGTGTGCAGTTTGTCATCTTTATAAGAGTTGTTGATGACTCCGAATGTTGCGTGTTTCAATATTGCAATGCGAATGAGTGGTGTGTGTGACTAATTATTTTTTTTATTTTGTTAATTGGCTTGGCAATATGGAGTGATCTACCAGCGATGCAAAAATAAGGTCTTAAGTAGCAGCGGCTACTTTTTTTTCCAGCTGTAGAAGTAGTTAAGTATGAAATTCTTGGACTTGAATTGGACGTGCTAGGAAATTAAGTATTCCCCTTCAAATTAAGACCTAGGAACCTGTTTATTATGTATCCTAAGTTTCCTCCTGTAATCATTTAAGCGTTGATTGTTTTGTCAAACGCAAGTAAACAACACAACAGCGTTTAGTGGAAGAGCTAACGGCAAAATTTCACCCGGTCCCGTTGGCTACGTTGGCAACTCGTTGCGAATAATTAAATTCCGCCGTGGAATTCCGTTATTATTATTTATTGGCTCGAGTCGTCGGGAGACGTGCTTGCTTCGTGTTTTATGGAAATTTCCATTGGAATGCCACAACCGTTTGGGATTTTTATATGCGAGTTGATTTGACGACACACCTACTCTGCTCTGCTGAATAAAATGGGCGTAACTGTTTTGTAAGCCTTATTGCATGTGAGATCTCATTATTAGCTATAGAAATTTAAGCTTGCCTTAGCTATTTAATTATACATATATTTTTACTAATTACGTGGTCTGTTTGGACTGTTTAGTTTTTGTTTGGGGTGAGATATCCCAGTGATATGGCTCATTTGACCCTTAAAGGCCCGATTTTGTTTACCTACAGGCCCTACTTTGATCAGGCGGCCTACCGCCCCAAATCAATCAAGCCCACACATTAACCTGCTGGTAATATTCATACGGCCGACTATAAAACTGTCAATATCGCCTCACAAGCAGTTTTCAGACATATGTGTCCGTGTATGCTGTATGTACTAGCAAGTGACCACAATTTTAACCCTCCTGCCGGCTAACCGCAAGTGTATGGCGCTTTTGGTTGTTGGTATACCTCTATACTAGTAATTGCACTGGTTGTCTTATCCCAACACCAGAACACATTGCGAAGGCTTCTGCTTGTCGGGAAGTTAAAGCATAAAATGGCGGTAGTGCGTAGACGGACCCTGTGCAAGGTCCCACCACTTACACATCATGGTGTGCAAACGTCTTCTTGCTCACGGTGCTCCAATTTTTTTGACAAGAAGAAAAGCAATGTTTTTCTGTGCTGTTATATTCATGATGACCATAATGAAGATTCCATTTTCCCAACTGGAACATTGATAATAACTAGATCAAAAAAAAGTTCAAATCCAAGGAGTACTCTAGAAAGGTTGTTCTCGAGTAAAATGTTGTTTACTTACAACATAAATAAATTTCAAAGTTTCGCGCCACTATTTTAATGCGTTAACAAAAGTCGGTTAAAACGGGTTAAGTTCGGTCGTGCCCGAAACTTAGGATGCTCATGGTCACATTACGAGCTAAACTACAGAACTATTCCGCCGAGGTGACCATACCGGGGTCGTGTGGTGCTCCATTATTCTTGGTAAGTACCTACAAGAGTTATTCCACATAAATTACTAGAACATAGTTGCTATTGTAGGGCCATTATCAACTGTCCATCGGTGCAATAAGTCATTTTTATGATACTCTCTCGCTCGCACTCGTGGGGCTTATGGCGAGCGTAAGGGATACAAGATAACTCTGGTACTACACGCATCCCTAACGCTCGCCATAAGCTCCACGAGTACGAGTGAGAGACTCCGAAAAAATGATTTATTGCCCTGACGCTCAATTGTTAATGGCCCTACAATAGTAGTCATTTGTTTCTATCTCGTAATATAATTTTAGTGTCATAATAATAAAAATACAAACGTCTAACAAACGGACAAAAGAAACGAAACAGGAAACATGTCACTGACCAGATGACTTGAATTTTATTAGTCTCAGCTCAGCATATTGCCGGTTGTAAAGCAGTTTGAAGTTGCCCGATTTTAATACGTAAAAATTGATACATATCTTTGCAGTCGACGGTTCCTACACTAGCTTGTGTCGGTGATTTCATCCATGTAGAAAGTAAATTATCGCTATTCCCGAGTGCACTATTGTAATCTTCCAACAAAATCATATGAAACCGTTGTTCCGTTGCTGTATAAACCTCGAAACACTTTTGTATTTGTAATTTCACAACGGAATGAAACTGTAACAAGACTTCATTTAAAACTCAAGTAACACCATAGAATAATAGAAATTATATATATTAAGAAAATAAAAATCTACTTAAAATTCAAATAAAAATCAACCGCCTCTCAAATATATAACACATTTAACGAAATAATTTATATTTGATGTTAAAAAACCCCGAGAAAATGACGACCCCTTTGATTCTTCATGAAATCTGGAAAATAACCATCCTGATTTAACCAACGATTTCTTTAAAAACACGGTGCCCAGATCAGTCCATACGTTTTGGGAGTTACGATGCCACAAAAACAAAGATACACGTACACAGATGTACACGTTAAAATTATAGCACCACTCTTTTTTTTTTTCGTGGATTATAAATAGCACTTATTTAGTGGCATTCCATACTAGTCAACTGGGGGCCTTTGATATCGTTACCATCAAGTGAATAAGAATTGTTATAACAATTTGAATACGGTATCGAAGCAAGATAGGTATAGCCAAAGGAAAATGGAAATATCCAAATAAACATAACTCTGGTCTGCATAAAGAAACGTACCTACTTATGTTAAGGATTCCAAATGATCACCCTGTAGTCGTAAATAATATGCATCGCCTTATTTCGCATAGTCACGCTGAGAAAATAAAACATGCCTTGAGTAATATCAGTTAGAGCACTCTATTGTTTGACGGTATTGTCATTTTTCATTTTTTTCAACAGTTCTCTTTGTAAACCAGGTGTCGAGAGTCACCATTGGACGCTTTTGGTGTATTTTTTATTCGTGCTTTTAATTTTCGCGCTGAAATATTACTCACTCATTGTGAATGGCATTCAAAAGTACACAATATTGCGCGCTTTGTGTGTATTGATATTTTTTATTACCGACCCTGTGTTATCATTTCCGTATTTCATGTTTTTTATTATTGCTCTTTGTTATTTTTTTCATGTTTTACCGGTTTCAAATCAAATATAAATCGTATAGAAATTTGCTTATTAACTTAAGGGCAAAGTTGTTAAAGCAGCCACAGAACATTGTTCAATACTTTAAAATAAATGCAATAGAGAAATGTACAGTACATTTATTTTTGCTAGTTTCTAAAATGCTAAGATTTAATCACATAAAAGTCCCATAGGCGATTGCTTACTAACAAATATTTAAAATAAACCATCCATTAAAGTTTAATGACGATTACCAAGATTTTTTTTCTAATAAATCTACTTATGGTATGGTAGCTGGACATTGCTTTTAAAACTCCATTTGGTCAAATCAATTTGAATGTTAAATTTAATAACATTTGTCTACACAACCAACTATAATCCACTGTGAAGAACCTTCAGGCTCAAGTCTCACATTTCAACGATCACATGTCCGTATTACTTTCAATAAGGCCCCATCTTGCCGGTACCTCGTTATTTGTACAGCCTCAACCCGCGGCTGCTCAATCGAACCGTAACCTTTCCATGTCCGTTCTACTAAGGCGGCCCTCACGTAGCTCGGGGCATGCACAGCGTTGTAATAAAATCTTTTCAAACGTACCTTTAAATAGACGTCATATTGAAGCTATTCTATTTGAGCAACACGCCCCGAGTCTCAGCGGACAGAAATGGCAAGGATTTGTATTTTATAGATATTTTACGTTGCTTCTTCCGTTATGTATTGACTGGAAAAGGTAGTTGACTTTGAAACTTGCAGTTCAATTGTTACAAAAAGGTTAATGTGAAAATGATTTTTATATTTATACAAAACCAATTTACGCGTAAGCACGTATGGACATAAAATAATAATAAACAAAAGACATTGTTATTAAAGAGATCACAGCGTGCAACATCCTGAATCATCAGTATGTTGCACGCTGTGTTTACTCAACAATAAAAAAACCATACATAAATGGGGAGCAATGAAACACTACGATCGATATTATAAACGCATAACATAAACGAGCGGTCTCTCAAAATCGATTGTATTATTACAGTATCGTTCAGATAAACAATTGTAAGTTCTTTAGATGCGATGCAGTTACGGTAGCATCCTGTATTGCCTAGCATTGTCTTATCAAGATTGTATCGATCGATTTATCTACTGTAATGCTTTATTCTTTGTCTGTTACAATAAATAGTATAATAATGTAGAAATCATATTCAAGAAAAGTTAACCACATAAACCACACAAAACATACAAATTTTCACTTACGGTCATGACCAGAGATCGGAATATGACGCCCATTACTCTCAAAAATGTGGACATAACTCCAAAGATTATAATTAAACAATTTAAATTAAGTACATCAATTGATTACTTACCCTAAAAATATTTTTGATCGTTTGCAAGGATTAATAAATTCAATGCAATTCAATTCGATCGTTTTTTGATAAAATATAAAATTTTAGATGTCATAAATAAATAATACAAAGACTTGTTATTGCGACGTTTTATTAAAGCAAATAGCAGTATTTTTTTCGAGTTAGTTTTTTCTTTTTCACGGTTAAAATAAACTTATGAGGTTTATAAGCTACTTCTGAAATCCGCGGATGTTAATAGAGCAAATCTAAGTAGATTAATATTAATGGCCACTCCTCACGTCTGTTTTATTTATTTATTACTGTCCTGCAAAGGATCAAGAATATCAAGATTAACGTTCAGGTAAGAAATCAATTAATGTAATTTTTTTTTTTTTTTTTTTATATCATAGGAAGGCAAACGAGCACACAGGCCACCTGATGGTAAGTGGAAACTGTGACCCATAGACATTCGCATTCACAAGACCGCAATCCTAAGACTGCAAATGCGTTGCCAACCCTGAGGCCGAAGATGGAATGCCTCTATGCTAGTCATTTCACCGGCTGTCTTATCCCCAAACCGGAACACAACAATGCGAACACTGCTGCTTGGCGGTAGGTTAATGGATAAGATGGTGGTACCAACCCGGACGGACCCTGCACAAGGTCCTCCCACCTCCAAAATTTAATTGGTTTGATTAAATTCTTTGGAGTACATTAACATTATTGCGAGTAGTAATGACGCCCATTTGTCCGATCTCTGGTCAAAACAACTTATTACAATGTCTGGTTTCTTGGATAAATATAAACGAAACAAACAATGCAGATGAAGAGTTGGAACAACATTCGAGCGCCACAATAAAGCAAAAATATACAAATCTTAATTTAAATTTCGAATCGAAACCAGCTCATTACGCCGCGCGGTTGTATTTCAACAAAACGTCTAATGAAACAAAGGGCCATTCTTACAGTTTGTGAATATAAATTTAATTACAGAACTCCGACCAAGTTTATTACCGTTTAGAAAGTGTATGGCGGTACTATGGTCACGGATTAGGGTATAAAAGAGATTTGGGATAATGCTTAGAGCAATGTAAAGCTTGGACCTTGAAGCTATCGTTATTTTCGTTACAATGCGCTTTAGAATTCTACAAGGAAGGAATGTTTTGTTAAAATTACTAGCGTGTGGTGGTGGCAGGTTTTGCGTCCTAAAATTCCAAAACGAGTACCTTATTGTATAACCGACATCTTCAACGAATAAGGAATACATCGAACTACCGTGAAGAATCGGAACCAGGTGGTGTTTTAGCAGTAATAGTAATTATAATCTTACCATACACTTGCTTTTGCTTTGAAACAGTTCCGCAAAATTTACTTTAACGAGATAAATAGTTCGTAAAATAAAGTTCAAGACCAAGTTCGTTCTACAAAGCGTCAGTCAAATTTGCGTTGGTGTAGTGAATTTTCTTTGAGCCCTTAGTCGAGTCGATTTCATATTGTAATCAGGAGACGGGCACTGGATGCGTTAACGTCTTAAATTTACGACTCTCAGCGCTGCTGTCAGTTTGTAAGTGCTAATTGCCAAGATTTCAAAGTTACAAGGAAACCGCTCCGACCTGACACTTTGACAAAACGTCTCATGCTCACATGTTAAATTAAATAGCTGCGGATGACAGGCTTTAGTGCCAGGCGGCTCCGAATGAGACTCGCTCACCGTACGGGTAACGAGTTGTAACGTACGGCTAGGCTGATTTTGGCAACAAAGGATTGTGAAAAATATCAAACCAATTTGATATTTCTTTGTTAAAAGGAAACTTTATGAAGTAAATGGAAAATAACTAGTGAACTTGATAAAGCAGGTTTCAACTGTTACGTTTTTAATAAAGTTGAAAAAATATGTAAGGTTTCCAAAAAATAAATGCCTAAAAATGCCAATTTACGTCTATGAATATGATTATTTTTTAATAAGAAGGGGTTTTTTATAATCTGTAGTAGTAGTAGTTGACGAATAAAATATATTTAAGAATAGTTTTACGGAATCACGTGAATTACCACAGTTACGGTGTTCTCGAAAACAGCAACGGCAAAGTTACTCCAGTTTTGTGGGGCAATGCCTAATTTTAGTATTTTTAATAAAAATTGTACTTATTAAATAATAAATAAATAATAAAATAATAAAATAGGTATATTGACGAACTCTTCACAGAACCGACGTCGCTCCACCTTTGTAGGTTCCTTACTCGAAATAGAACGGTTTAATAGCATTATACCAGTCAGGTGATGCAGCTGGTTTGTCGTGACGCTCAAATAAACCAGAGTAGCTGACACTAATCCCTTTAGCAAAAATGTATTTGTGCTTAAACCGTTACGTATTACATTAGTTGCATAAGCTTATTAAATAATACTCGTAATAGGTTAAGTTTGACTTTTGATCAAAAAAAAAAAAAACCGAAGAGAAATAAGAGAAGAAGGAAGTACCTTTTTGCGAAATGAAAGTTTGTAAAATTATATAGTTTACCAAATGATTATTTGGTAAAACATTAGTGAACCGTTTTAGAACCTTTTCCAAAGTCTGTCCGAATTACTACCATACATACATACATACATTCATTAAATCACGCGTGTTTCCCAGGGGGGTAGGCAGGGACCACTTCTTTCCACTTGCTACGATCTTGACAAATTTTTTTCGCTTCTTCAACATTCATACATCACTACCATCCTACACTAAAACTTGACGCTGGGCACGCAGTATTCACATTGTTGTGTTTTGATGTTAGGGTAATACTTAAAACAAATTAAATAATCTGCATAAAGGCATTCCTACTTAGTTTCAATGAATGTACAGTAATCAGAAAGTTATCATGAAGTTAGGTCCCTGGATCGACTTATGTTTAGGTGGCCAATAAAGAGTGCAAAATATCAAAATGCTGCAGGTATTTTTTGCTTCTTGAACATTTTTGCCTAATGCCATACAAATCTACAGACGAACTCGCCTTTTCTACGATCGAGAATAATACCACTGGTTGCGCCAGTATGCAAATCTGGTGTCAAAGTTTGGAGAAGCGACATAGGCCCGACCGATACGGCGACGCATTTCCGCGGCACCTGCTCCGAAACAAGTCCGCTTCGTCTCGAGATCCTTCCAAAATTACAAGCGCTGTTTATTTGCAATTCCTTCGTCAAAGTTTATTTGAATATGGACTTTGTTAATATAGAAATAAAAGCTGTGAAATGTAGTTTAGATTGATAGAGTAATTACAGGGTAAAATTATCTCGACGTAAAGTCTTAATATAATTTTGCGCGTGACGCTTAGTTACCGTTTCACTCTACTAAACTACGCTTAGGACTAAATTAAACTTAGGCCGTTGAACTCGCAATGATTCATATCCTCATAGTTGTCGCGACTCAGTACATTCTTCTGGGGCGTTTTTATCGGTCCTTTGTTGTTGTTTGCCACGATTAAATATTCTTTTTCTTTGCTTTACGATTTTTCTTGTCATCATCTAAGATACCTGCACCATACTTTTTGCCAAGAGTTCTATAAAACCGGCATGTACACCAGACTAAGTCCGAACAGTATCAAAATGTTCGATTTCACTAGCAAAATTAATCTCAGTAGCAGTCGAGAGCGACGCTCACACGCACCCTATCCATAAATCGGCGGTCTCCTGTCGTTTCGAGGACGATAAATCTCGCCATTCACTAATACACCGCATTCAAATGTAGCGAGTCCTCGTAAGGAAATCCCGTATGCGACTCGAGATTTTCAACCCACGCTTTTCACCTCAAAAGCGGTGCGTAACGTATGGCCACATTTATCTCGCACGATATTTGGTGCTCCCCTATACCGTTTTGTTTGCATGGAATGTTCTTTCAGGCATTTCATATATTTTTTTGGATTGGAATTGGAAATGGGTGCGAGGATCGTTTAAATGATTGTCTGCGTTCGTGTGAAAAGAATTTGGATAAAAGAGGCTTGGAATTGAGTGTAACTTAAGAATACGGATATTTATAATGTTGCTGTAATGTTTCACGTTGGGCAAGGGCGATGTGCTCGTAAAGTAAAGGGTGCAGTGTGTTTAACAGATATTTAGAGCACGGAAAACACGACCGATTACACTAAAATACGTGGATCAATTTAGTAACTAAACTCAAGACTAAAGTCAAGTATTCGTAAGGTTAACTCGTAAGTAGAAACCATTTTTTTATAAATATCATTATGTAGAATACTCTATTTTTTGAGTAAGGCTCGCGAGTACCTTCTGTTATTTTTGTTACAGCTTTTATACATACAGTTTATTTTATTTTTATATAGTATGTTGTGCCAATATTAGACATAGTTACCTATATATCCTAAGTTTTAGAACTTTCATTACAGTAATGAATGATACGAATAAATAATATTTGAGTCACGTAGTAATCCTTCAACTCTTCAAAGAAGTAACAAGAATACATCAAATGAAGTTTTAAAAGTTTAAAAAGAAACACCTCAAACTGAAACCCCCAAACCAAGTCAATCAATCTGCTCCCTCCGCCGCATCCCAGCAAATTTGACAGGAAAAATGGAAACTTCCCATTCCGGCTCTCATTCCCAAAGTTGAGCCCCGACTTGTAACTTACGGTAATAATTTAAGAGGCAAGTTGGGCCTAACGAATATGAAAAAAGGCCGTTGTCACTTCTCAATTGCCACTTTTTCTTGTTTCCAAACTTTCAGGTTGAGGGATAAGCAGGCTTTACTTTGCTTTTTAAAGTATACAGTTTTTTGGCAGCTTGGATGATGCAGACAATTTGTTGACTTTTATTTCGTGTAAAATTGCAGGTTTTAGTTTTTCAAAATCAGATCGTACCTATTGTTAATTTATTAAAAAGTTCGAATTTAAATCTGTTATGAAACATTTTATTTAAGTTCAGCCATTTTCCGTTTTCGTAAATGGCATAAATTACAAACGAGTATCGGATTACTCCAAACCTTTAATAGAATGCTGTTGAAAAAAAAAACGATTTTCAAATTAGTCGCTCGATTTAAAAATCTCAAAAACACAATAAGATTTAGACGAAATAATAAACACTCACCGTTCAAAATCACTTACTATGAATGCTTCTTAAAAAAGAGAGTAAATGTAAAGTCGAAGTTGAATACATATCGTTACAGCTATCGCGTCAAATATGTTTGCATAGATCTGTCAGTGACAAATATTTTTAGACTTGGAAACGTACCTATTTATTTTAATAATTTCGACCAAAAAGGGCCTCTATTTAACTCGATAAAACCATATTGTTTAGGACGTGTTATAGTACTATTTTTAACTCGGCCGCCATTACAGCCGAGTAATTAAGAGCTATAAAAACATTAACAATACGGAAACACGTCTAAAACAACTAAGGTTTCACTGTGTACAATCTCAGCCCTATACACATGGTCTGATATTTATACACCAAATCACTACATCCATTTTTAAAACGTACCAATTGTTTTAAAAACTCAATTTAAAAACCCGCATCGCAGCGATATAAACATGCCACGGAGTGCCTTCACCGTCCAAACGGCGGCGCACCTAACATTCGGAGACGGTCAACCCTAATTTGATGAGCATCGCCAACCCTAGTGGAATGGCCGTGATGGTCACGCGAATGTCCGCTAAGGCCAATTCAGTTAATAATATATCCGCCATGGTAGTTGCATGGTAGTTGATGGTCGGGCGTAACACTGATATATTTTAAATGTATTTTAAGCAAAGTTTTCTGCTGTTGATTTTCACTACGTCATGGTCATGCGTCTTGTGAATAAAGACTAAAGTCTTATCAAAAGAGCCCAGGTTTGCTGCTATTTCCTTATAAAACAATAATAATAAAACACATGGGTTCTCGTTCGTTACTATTAAGTACATAACAACAAAATGGGTTATTTTAAAGTTTTGACTTGAAAAATACAGTTTTTGGGCTTAAATTAAATTTAACACACTTTTTCGATGAGAGGTAATTAAATATTTGGTCATTGCGATTTTAATTTTACTGGGCATTTGTAAGACAAAGTTCTAAAAAGGTAAAGACAATTTTTCAATCAAGTATGCAAATCGTAATTTCTTATTGGTTGGTAACGTGTTATTCAAATATCCCTCAAGGAAATAAGTGAGTTTAGTAATTAGTGCGCACGATAACAAAACTTTCTCCCCATCGCCGCATTCAATCTTAAACACGTGTATGGCCTCACAATACAAACTGTTCAAACAAGTAAACAGTCCATACAAACGATCCGCGCTGCGTAATGGCCGACACGCATTTACATCAGTTGCCGTAATGGTGGACATTAGGGGTAGTTTCCTCAAACGAGATAATATACTGGGAAAGCGAACTATTTTACCTTTAGTGCTTTCGCAATGTATTTTTAGTTCAAACAGCAAATATTGCAACAAACTAAACATATGACTTGGCTTTACTTTTAATTTCTAGTAATGTACATATTTAGTTGGTTTGCCTATTAAATAAATAAATCCCCGGACACATCAAATTTTCCGGAAAACGGTTAGGCAATAAAGAGTTATCAACTCTGAAACAAGCCTTTAATTCTGATATACGAGTACGTTGATGTTCTTTTAAAAATATAGTTTTTTTAATAGCCTGCATTGGTGTTCTACTGCTGGGCAAAGGCCAAAATGTATAGTTAGTTCATAAACTCTTATCTGTATATTAACAGCCGTCAAGTTTTGCACGAATCGAAATTATAAGAATTAAGACCTCTCATGTCTTTAACTAAATCTTAATTTGTATATGACGTAGACTATCTTAACTGTAACTGTTGTCTGCAGTATAAAAAGTTAGTACTTAACCTTCTAAGCTGAGCTGTTGCCAGTTGACAAGACAATGCTTCCAAGACTACCAACTAGCATGACTTGCATTTTCTCGCAAATTGCTTGTCGTTTAGTGCATCTCTTTTCTTATTACCTATTTAATGAAGGATGAACTGAGCGACAAAGATGGCACGGTCATGTTGTAATAGCCCCCCCAGTTGTTTACTTAAACGTTGATAAAAAAAGAAAAAGAGAAAGGCTGCCGCTGAGATAACGACCCCTATTAACATTCAAGCGGTAGAGTAAACAAAATCAAACTTTTTCAAGAATCATGACTGTTCAGGGCTGCGACTCGACCGTGACTTCGAAGCGTTTGGGTTGTCCTTTAAATGTTTATAAAAATTGAAAAAGTTTTTGTTTTTTCAGCTAGTTATTGCAAAATCGATAGTAGCGGGCGTAATATGGCTGCGTCTATATCGCGTGTCAAATGTGGATAAAGCATCCGTCAATCTCGTACTTTTTACGTGTCAGAAGGTGATGGAAACCTTACCATGTTACGGCATATTCTGGTGTGGTCCGCAGCCGTAAAGTAACCGCCATCTTGAACTTTTTAGTTTTTCGACGGATTGCTTCCGAAATTGAGTATTGGAGACGTGTGTGATCTATGAATTTTAGGCGCTCTGCATACTTCGAAATCCAACAAAAATTCATTTAATATTTTTCGTTACAATTACGTGACAAAATAAAATATTTTATTCATGTCATCTTTGTCAATGTTTTAATATTTACGTTATAGCATTATTAAGAATCAGTGGGGTGTCGCAAGATTGTTTATATAAAAGCATCCTGTATGTGAATTTGCGTCATAATGATATCAGTTATCACCAACCCCAAAGTTTCGCTCCCTGCCCGTAAGAGTTTATGTTATCTATTATATGTCTGTACTTTTACTATTTATAGCCTTTGATCCAACATAAATCAACTATGGGTCAAAATGAGAAAAAAAAACTGGGGTCAAAGAGCCATGATTCGTTTTTCAAGTTGCATTACAACTCTGTGTGTGCGAACATTATTCGGACCATTTCACAAAGTTTGAACAGTAAATTCTCGTTTCAACGGTGTTTACAAAAATAACTTACGAACACAATTTCCTCTCAAACTCATGAGGGAGGGAATAAATTCTTGGATTAATTTCCCAGAGCCGTAAAACTCGGAGATTAACAACTGAATACTTTTACCTGAAACAAGGGAACGAAGTCGTTAAAACATTATCTTATCCCATAGTGAAAATACCACGTAAAGTCTTGTTCGGTTACAAAAAAACTAATCGAAGGACAGGAAACATCAGAGATAGTTATATCGTTTTCATATTATTTTTGATTATAGGCCGCCAATTGGCGTCTCCATGCCGCAGCTAGCACGCAATAAAAAACGTTTACCGACATAGCAATATCGCAAATTATTATGTTACGATTAGTCCGTTTTCTATTGGGAAACATTATGACATTTTGGAGTACAGCAATGCTATTTGGTAAGAATGTTATACACGTCTACCTAAGCCCAAAACGCCCAGTAGCCAGTTTGACCTCCGAGAGGTCAAAGTAAAGAGCTCCCAGCGCTCAGAAAAAAAAACTGCCGGATTATTTTGGACCTTTAAATCAAGTTTGGTGTCGTTATCAGGTAACTAGATGATGCCCAATTCATTCCCACTTCCAGTTTTTAGGGTTACGTAGCAAAATATGACGCAATCCCAAAAAATTGGTTGATGTAAAACACTGTCCGAAAGCCCATTTAATGCAATTTTTCAAAACATTAACTATAAATATAAATTTGATTATTTTCAATGTAAAATTAAATATTGAAAGTACTGCGACGTTCCTCAGCGCAGCGTAGGGGACGGCAAAAAGACCCAAAAGACAAGTACTACTAACAAAAAAAAACCAGCCAAGTGCGAGTCTGAAGTAACAAACACACACTCACGGACTTTTACCTTTATAATATTACTGTGATTTTTAATCATCTTCTATTTATAAACGAAGTCGGGTAACATTATTAAAAATAAAGACAAATAATAAAAGAAAATGTGAATTAGTTTTATTTACCACTACCTCCACAATTACATAACTCAGTACATTTAAGCTGGCGTTTGAAAGCCCAAGCTCTTTCTTTCTGCCAAGCCCATTCACATGGGCAAGGAATATTTTGCGTCTTCTTTAGGCACTGCCCCCAAATATAAACAGTCCTTAAGGTATGTTATTTGAGAGCAGCTTCTGTTGAAGGCAAATTTTCGATTTGCCTGTCCTATTTTGTAAACAAACTTGCGACACAAAAAAAAGACCAAAGCAGGTTAAATACGATTTGGATTTTACCTCCCAGAATAGAGGTACTGATTGTACGTCGGCCGAGTGAAGTCGAATGAACGCGAATGACGATGGTCATTTACGCCGCCGAGCGACGCCGCGCGACGCCCGAAAAAATAAGGTAGTTAGGTACGTGCTATAATTATTTTATATTACATTGAAAATAGTTAAATGTATATTTAATGTTAATGTCAAATCTGCATTTTATTATTTTAAGGATTGCGTCATATTTTTCTACGGAACCCTAAAATCTGGTATGAGGAATGAATTGAGCATCATCTAGTTACCTGCTAACGACAGCAAACTTGACTCAAAGGTCCAAACTAATCCGCCAGAAAATAACTGAACGCCTGGAGCACTGTACTTTGACCCCCCCTTCCCCCCACCTGTCGCAAAGTTCAAACTGGCTACCGCGCGTTTTGGGCTCAGCTGGACGTCTATATTACTCGTACCAAATGGAATTTCTGCACTCAAAATTGTATACCATTCCATACAAGAATTCCCTATAGAAAACGGACTAGATAAATGAAGCTCTATTAACTTAACAGAAAAGGCTGTCCGTATAGTACAATAGTCACGCAAGAGGCAAAACGTAATATGCACTAGCTTGTCGTCACTAACTGCGTACCTACTAGCTCGTTACCTACCATGCAAGAACCTTTTAACTCCCTTCCCTTTCCCATGCCGTAAGAAACCTCAACAAGAACCTCATTCCACAACTTTTGTTTAGCAACACTGCTAAAAATAACATCTGCATTTGAATCTTGAACTCTGCAAATTACTCTCAACCACAACCAAGTTTAAGCCGCGTTGCAATTAAAACCGTTAACAAATTACGTACGCGATAAAACAAGACACATACGAGTACAAGAGAGAAAAGCTCATTCTGGCAATTAAACAAATCTCCGGTGTTACGGTAACGCTTGTAAACTTATCTGGTAGGTGTGCACTGAGAGGTAAGATAACCATCCATATAAGTAGATATACAGTGCTGGTCACATAATTAGACGCTTGCTTTTTCCCGTACAATTATTGCGAAATCTTTACCAATTTTATTTTCATTTACACAAATTGTTTACTTATAAACTTTAGGTTTCACTTATCGGTTTAAACGTATGTGAAATTTATCTCTGTGGAAAATGAATCTTCTTATTTTGTAAGAATTTGAAAAAATAAAAATAGCTTATTAACGCCGGCAATAGGTACCAGAAGTATAGCATAAGCGTTGCCGATCCTTTAAAACCTAATTACTCCCCTGACTTTATTAATTGACCAGTTAATAAAAGCTATCAAAAAGTTGACAATATGGTAACAGGTGAAAAGCTATATTATAGTCGGCATTACATTAATGTCTAAGGTTAGGACTTTTGGTGGCATATTGTGGTTCTAGAATCTATAGAGTCGCTGTATCTTAATTATTATCATGCCACCTTGATTTTGACCTTCAGTGTTGTCATAATAAGATTTCCAAATGCATTTATTCGTTAAATCGCTAAACGAGTTGAAAATAATTTTGGTAAAGAGGATATCTGCGCTGTGAAAGCACTACAAACAAACAAATTTTCAAATATTTGTAAATATGAATAAGCCAACCCAACAATGCATCTTATTTATTTTGAAATATGACTATATTGAAGGTCAAAATAAAAGTGTTATGTTTATAATAATTACGCAATAGCGATTCCATGGTTTCTTAAACCTCGATATGCCACCAAAAGTCCTAACCCTATTTATGTCCTTTTCCAATATTTAAACCGCGGAGAAATTATTTCAAGTTAAAAGTGACATTTGCCAGGTACAGGATATGTCAAATTTGAATTTGAAGTAATGTGATCTATCCACGGTTTGAATATAGGGACCGGACATTAGTTGACCTTTTTTGAACCATAGATAAGTTACTTAATTGGCAATCAAGAGATTAACTTATCGCAATTGAGCTAAGAACATGGCACCAGGTCAATAGCCGCTGGTAAATATGCTGTATCCAGAGTGAGCAATAACTACGGGGACAGGCTTATTGAGGAGCGCTTGCCTTACATCCTCAACAGCTTAGCTTAGATTAAAGCATTACCTTAATATGATTATTATTAACAACTGTGATTTGTATACAAATACTCGATATACACTAAGACTCGCGGATCCCACAGTCAAACTGTGAAAACAGTTTTACGGAACG
Organism: Acleris emargana; assembly: GCA_927399475.2. Classification (NCBI taxonomy): domain Eukaryota; kingdom Metazoa; phylum Arthropoda; class Insecta; order Lepidoptera; family Tortricidae; genus Acleris; species Acleris emargana. The sequence goes on along the minus strand of OV656841.1, from coordinate 11,897,092 downwards.
TTGTTGTACAACTAAGTTTGTTAATATGTTATAATACTTATAATGAATACATACATACATACATAAACTTACGCCTTCATTCCCAGAGTGAGGTAGGCAGAGCTACAGAATTACCAACAAACCTAAAAAAAATGATAATTCTGTACCACAATTAGCACAAGTAGTCTAAGATGTTTACCAGTGTATTAGTGACAAGTTGCAAGCTCATCGCCTAATAGTACTACAAGCCTATCTCCCTTAGTCGCCTCTTACGACATCTACGGGAAGACATTGAGTGGGACTATTCTAACCCGGCAACCACACGGATAAATATTATAATGAATAAATAAATAATAAATATAAAAAATTACCAGTATTGTTTTAATATAACATCGTTCTTACCCTTATTGTTACGGTATTGTTAACCATATGATTCTTATATTATCTTGACAGTAAAACCAACCGAGTCATAAACAATACGATTGCAATATGGGTACAAACAAAGTAGAATAAACGTTTGAGTGGTATGAACTAGGCCTTGACACTCAAGCTCCCTGTAAATATCAGTGCTAATTAACCTGCCACATTCGCGAGGCGTCGGCGCGCTAATATAATGAAGCCGGTCTAAACCGCACTAAACCGGTTTAATATCAGCCCCCACCCTGGATAACTCAACTTTTCAACAAGCGGTTAAGTTAGGGCTGCCAATTTAAATATTTTCGAGTACGAGATATAATTATTTCTTCAATGCAGCTGAGAACAACTTCAACATGGTTGAGGTTGATATTTGGATTAGGCGTTATTCTGTTATTCATTTACGTAAAAATACCTAGGAACATATTTTTTGGAAAAATATTTAATTAATATTGATCATCTTCATGGAGAATATTACTAACTTCTTATGTGTATTGTGAAGTAGTATTAATTAATAGCCAACATTACTAAAAGAGATCATAAAGTAGTTTGCGGATAGTTAAGAAATAAGATCTCATCATTAAAAGTTATTGCGTCTGTATAAATAAAGCGGGTTAAATTGATAAGGTTTTTTTAAATTTGCTGGAAATAATGTTATCCACATATGCCTTTTTCTATTTGAAGTAAAGTTTTTTTTTTAAATATAGGTTGTTATAAACATGCCAAACGTGGTTGGTTGTTATAAAAGATAGATGAACTACGAACAAAGCTATTAACAATCGTTTCGGAAGTTTACAAAATACCTTTACTTCCATGATTTATTTGAATAATAAAGTTATTATAACCCTATTATTTCAAAATAAAAATGTTAACCATGTCTTAAGCACTTGTAGGCAACCCTGAGCTGGGTGAATTACAAGCGGGCGTGGATTAAAGTCTGTGTGTACTCAGGTTAATGTTAGCTTCTTTGTTTGCGCGAGGTTTTTATTTCGACGATTTATTATGCTGAGAACTACCTATAACCAAGTAAGAGGACACACGAGCGATGCTTGTGCGCTGCGTCATCGCCGCTGCGTTGTTCCACGCATAAATTAGTAAAAAAAGCCACAAGCAGCGTCGAAACACTTGCGTTGCTCTACGTAGAAATCACAGCGTTGCGACGACGCGACGCACCGGCAACGCTCATGTGGTAACGTTCGTATGGCGTGTTGTTTGGCTAGAAGTTGTCCCTAAGGTGGGCATGGGGGTACGAAAAACTTTCAGATTGAACTGTTTTAGCAAAACATATTTAATAAAACTGTAGTAAATTTGTTGATGAAATAGGAACCTACTTAAAAAATATACGTCTAATTTATGACTGTATTTTTTCCATAATAAAACTATAGACAATTTATTTATGCAAGTATTTTAGAATCCATAGCGAATGATTTAGTACCAAGATTATGGCAGCATTTTAAGAAGAAAAAAAATTTTTTTTTTTCGGTGTTAATAAATAAATTTAACAAAGCTGACATGACTGAAAATTACAAAAGCATAAAAAATATGTTATCAATTGCCAACTAAAAGTACTTAATTTCACTAATGTTAACACTGAAATGTAAGCTCAGCAAGGCTTACAACACTAACAAGCCTTTACACTGGTTTTCATGGCCCCCGGATAAAAAAAGAACATATTTTTTTCATTGGCAAATTCGGAATTCCACTGCGGCGCACTCTACACGCGTCATCAAATTGTTCTCGTGTGCCATCGATAATGTCGTGCGTGTGCAGCTGTAGGAGATAGGAGTATCTAAATGCATTTTTTTTATTAACAAAGCAAATTTATACCAACGTGTGCATGTGTACAATGTAATATGCAACAAGCGTTTTTTCTAAATTGCAACTGTCTGTTTTAGAGGCAAATAATTTGGGCTGTAAGAATACGCTTAACACATTCTCTCGCCACCCAATGTTACGAGTGCTGTAGCCTGTACCAGCATTTATTGAGTATGTAGCAATAATCAGCTACTAACAGTAGACCCGATATCGGGTCGTTGGCGCTGAATGTGTTAAAGGATAATCGCCGAACATTTAGGTAACTTCAAAATTAAATACTTGATTTCGATACCTTAAACTTATTCTACCGTAATCGGTACAAAGCCGGCCTCAAAAATCTCAATACTCTTGGGGAATCGCCGAGAACTTGTGAAACTAATTTAATTATTTGAATCAGCGAATCGATGGCGGTCCCACATAAAGCGGTCCCTGTAAATTGAAACCCAGTGCGATTTGGCCAGTACCCTCAAATGGTAAAGGACAGCGAAATCACTTTGTGTAAAAGATCATTTGTGTAAATAATATTGGCTATCTGCCCACGGAGTGTTCGTCTGTTATAAAATACTGACCCATAACTAATGAAGAGTTTTAGCCGTATCTATGTATGTCGTCGCCCGATCATTTAATGTATGTATGTATGTATGTAAACTCTTTATTGCACAAAAATATAAATATTACAATATAAATATTAAAGTAATGTACAAAGGCGAACTTATCCCTAAATGGAATCTCTTCCAGCTAACCCTGAAGTTAATGAGTAAGGACAATGCATAGGGTTGGACACATACAAGTTTGCACAAAAAAATGTCAAAAACAGATGATAATACTAATAAAAACTAAACGAATAAACCACTCAGGTACTCAAGGTAGGTAAGTAACATAAACTTAGGTACCCACATATAAAATACACATATAATATAATATATATATAATATATATATATATATGAATATATATAACTATAATCATTATAGGAACTCGGCTTCACGACTCATTCAGCCACAACGTTTTAGACGTTTGCCAGATCATGAAATTCATAAGCGTAAGGTTAGGTTAGGTTAGGTTAGGTAATTTTATGTGACTAGGAATATCACGATTTGGTGAATTATACGATCCGGCGACGTGTATAAACGATTAACGAAAAAAAATAATGTTTGCGGATTATACTTACTAAGTACATCTTTCAACTGGATACCATAATTTGTTAAAGTGTGTTTAAACTATTAAATATTTCATCACAATGGTCACTGCAGTGTTTAAAAAAATTTAGGATAGTTAGATACAAACCTTTAACAATGTATAAATAAATTTAAAAAGGTTAATACTGTTTTCAGACTTAGGTAAAAAACAGTATAAGACATTAAATTGAGGTGCCCTATTTGATGAGATGAAGTGGCTGTCCGTTTTAGTCTGTGGCCAGAAAGCAGGGCCGGCGACCGCTCAATAAAGAATACGACATGTTTATCATGATTCGAAAGTTGACCGTCGGGTCGTCGACAACCCTAGATGAAGTTATATAAGACATTGGTCCTTTGCCCCCGTTTCACAATCCCTTGTAGCTTTATTTTTATAAGTTATTTATTTAACCTTACATGTAGTTTGGTCGAAGCCAAAAAGTACGTTTCAATTTAAACTTGTTAGTTATCGGAAAAATATACAATTTTGTACCCAATGCACTAATGCAAACGTGATGTGATGAAATTCCAACATTATGGTGTCGAACATATTGTTACAATTTTATTTTGCGATGCATTTCAAAACATAATAAACAAGATATATAATTGTGATGTATATTCTTGGACGACTTTTAGACCTCAAACATATAAAACCAAAAAGTGGTAAAGGAGCTTCATAGTTGACTATACATAGAAATTCTGTTTTTCATAAAAGAACCGGTCTTCTTTATTTGACTTCAATCATTTTTACATCCGTGTCATTCTAACAAAGCTAAAAAATCACACAAAAATGTGATGGTAAACTAACGAAAAACAAGTTTAAAAAATGCACAAAAGGCATCGTTGCCAGCCTAGAGAACTGAACCCGGATCGAAATCCAATCAACACGGTTGATCCGTTCAATCCGGATCCGATCCGGATATCGACCCGTAGTTAGTATTTACAGAATCGCAAATACTTATGTCATCCATGCTGTATGAGAAAGTAAGCCCAGGACTTTTAAAGGATGGTTGGACCACAGCTTTTGTTCGCTATCATGTTTAAATCATTCTAAAGGTCATATTAAGGTCTATCAAAAAATGCGTTCTTACTTGCTTGAAACTTGGCTGATAGCCAAACTATGCTAACCCACTGGCTTTATACGGTATTTTTATTTCATAAAAAGTGAGTCTGCTATACAGTTACACAGATGGATAGGTACAGCAAAACTATAAGGATTCTTAGTTTGATAACGGAACCTGTAAAATGATTTGGCCATACAAATTAGTAATCATATTTTTTCCTCAATTAGGGTTTTTGATGGATACTGAACCCACCAACTAAGAAAGCGAGACATATTATGTTTAATTTTAAGTCAGGGCCGAGGTCCGACACGGTAAAACATTATTATTACTGTTGACGTGTTATCGTATTGTCGACGTTTTGAAAGCTCTTATTTACTTATTTTGTTCCTGTCCCTGTTTTCTATGTTCCTATATAATTATGTATAGTAAGTTTATCGTTGTGTTGTGTGTGTGTGTGTTGGGTTAAAGCCCAGATCTTAGTTCGGGAATACTCATTTATGTGATTGACCATTGATATAATTTTTCATTTGTTTTAAGATTTTACTTACTGTGTCACTTTAACGTAGTTTCATAGTGACTTATGCCCGGTTCCTATATTCAAGAAACCAATCATTTTCCTTACGGGCAGTAGCGTTATGACATTTGCTACGAACAGAATGTGTCAAATTTTAACGAGACCTCACAATTCTACCAACGGTTTTGAAAATAGGAACGCACTATTAGAGATCCACTTGCTTGACTGTAAATAATGCTAAAGATTCAAAATACTAAAATAACTTTAAGTAGGTAATAAATAAAGCAGCGCAGTATGCTTTACGTCTGCGGCCGATGAAACTTTGCAGATTATGCCAGCAGCTACGAGAATTCAGCGGCACACATGCGGCTGTTGACTTCCTTAAATTACTTAGAGTACTGACTCGGGCATCAAAAGTACATTTAGAAACTGCAAGATTTTACGTACCCAAGGTGCACAATAAAAGAGCTTGAATTTAGAACAGAACTCGCTTAAAGTTTAAAGCCGACTTGAGTCGAGTTTCCATGCAATTGTAGTTTCAGAGTTTGCGAAGAATGTTCAACGATTGTTCGGCAATTACGCTGAGAACACACGCCGGGCGATGTGTGCTCAAACGAATACTGAAAGCATGAATAATCATTGTTTTATGTAACTTCACGTTTTAGTTTTAGACGAGCTTTCAACTGCGGCTTTATATGAAAGTAAAAATTAAATTATTTTTATAACCTTAAAAACTCTTTTTTTTTTTTTCCGATGCCATACCGGATATCTCAGGAGTGTACCTCTAATAAATGTTTTTATTATTGACTGAACAGGATCACCAAAAATCAAAATATGGAGCGAGTTCCCTGATGTTTAAACGATAATTATTAGTGTGAGAATAGTCTGACTGAACATTTTTATTGGATGTCACGCTGTCATAAAAAAATCGAAATGCGTTGCCGACTTAGGAGCGAGAAAGAAAAACAATTTATCAAAAAGTATCTTAAAACTACCTAACTTTCAAGTTTTATTAATCATCTTACATATTTTTACAAGAATTGTTTTCGATAAAGTTTGTTCTTTTAACAGTATCGAAATGGAACAAAGAAAATACCAGACACATTTAGTGAATGACTTTCCTCTGCTAATAAACAGTTTTAAAGGTTTCTTTTGCTTGCAATCATAGAAATGTTTATTTATTTCATTCACCAACACGCACCAATGTGCCCCGACCGTTACGGAGGCGACGCCCGCGGTAACACTTGGGCACAGTTATATTAACTTTGTCCCCTACGTGACGGATACTGCCACGATTATCAAAGTTTCGCCTACACTCTGCTGTTTACGAATTAAGATTGTTCACGCTCATCTATCTTAATTCAACTATTTCAGTAGTAACACACAGTACCGGCCAATATCATATTACCTTTGTACTTACATCTCATACGATTACCTACAAATATGACTTACCGAATTTGACAACCAATCAAGAAGTGGTTGACCAAATTCTATTGCTGTTATTTAATTCGTTAGTTGAGTAAATAAAGTTCGAAATGGTACATACTAAATGTTTGTACATATCGTAGTTTAAAAAAGTTCATTATTTAAAAAACCATTACTGACGCGTTTATATTTACACATTCGGAATGTGCCGTGAAAGTTTCCTCACGATGTTTTTCGTTTATAGTATAAAACTTGCTCCAGCACGAAGATTTTATCATACATTACGTTTTCGAATTTAAAAACGGATTCTTAACCTATCCGTAGCATAAACTCCTAAAACCGAGTCACATTTTAAACTCCTTTAATACTCGAATACGATACGAAAATCAACTTCAATGTAAACTTACGGAAGCGGGGCGCTGATACCAATAAATATTTTCTCGATGACATTCATTAACATTACAAACTCAATAGAAGGAAAAATAATATAATGATTGGGGACTTTGCGATCACGAGTCAATCTCAGTCGATTACAAATATAACGTCAAAAAAGGAAACGCTGAGAAAATTTAAGCACAGTTTATTTTACGATTAGTAACATACTTTACATGTATCTCCATTAAACGTTTGTGTAAGAGTAAATTTGCAGAAAATTATACTATGTACTACTAGATCGCCGTTGATTCAAAGAGAACGAGAGACGTACAGATAGAGCCTTTTAATAAAGGCTGGGAAAGGCCTTTACTAACTGAACATTCTCTTCCACATTACAAAGATGACAGGCTATCTGCGCCATTACTTTTCTTTTTCTATCCGACAGACTACCTTACCTATCCAAAAGAGCTTATATCCTTTAATTTCCTGGAAACTTACGTCTTTTAGTTTAACAAAGAGGAATAGGCGGAGGCTCGAATTATTCTTAGGGAACAATGCATGAAGTGGAACCGAGAGAACGTTTTTGTACGGGCTATCAGTTAAAACTTCGGATTTCATGGCTAATTTCATATTTTAGCTGTTCAAATGCAATTATAAATTTTAATAAGCTTTTATCATTGTAACATGGAAACGATAATATGTTGAAATGATAAATTTTGATGGTGCGCGTTGTTTTCTAATGTTTAGAATGTAATACTTAAAAAAAAGTTTGTTTTTACGTATTTTCTATCATGCTACATATATTTACGTTTCATTGCGGGTATTGTAAAATATTAACTAATATTATAATTACCTACCTATCATATTCAAACACAGTATATGGTGTATGACTGCGTGTAAAATACAAAATGCAGTATCGCAAAGTTATCGCACTCTCCCTACACGTAAGCTAAATATTTAGTACGTTAATAAACAAAGTTATTTAAACAGTGACATAACAGCCGTACCAGAAACAAACATAATAAATACATTACGGAACCAGGTCACCCCGAACTTCATCGATCATCATCAAAAACTCGTAAAGAGCAAACTTCATGAATCAGACGCTCCATAACCTAAGTGGATGGATAAAACTAAACTGGATGTAAGTAAGTTTTAGCCGTTAATAATCCTGGGTCATAAACGGGGAACAGCCTTATCAAATTAGTATCGACATCGAGCCGGGGCAACGGAGTAACGACAGTATAAATCTGTGGCATGCGGTGAACTCGACGCGACGTTGCGGGCGGCTATGAAACTAGCGGAGTTTAAAACAATCAATAATAGATATAAAAAGTTACGCCGCACGTTTCGAATAAAAAAACAGTTGAAACAATGACGTATAACAAACGGGTCAAACTGAAAACCAGCGCTGTGTCTTCTGCATCAGCAGCAGCCAGCTCACGCTGAGTCTGTCCCTTTTGCCGCAGCTTAATGTTTAGATTGTAATTTTCTAGTAAATAACACCATTGTAAAGCTGTCTGAGCAAAAAAGCATAATGTCTTTATTTTTTTTATTTCAAAAGTAATGTCCCATTGACTATAGCTTAGCCTAGTTTATAAAAACCGTGCATTCGAAGCTGGCGGTCCCCAGTTTAATCGTATCGGTTTGTGTAATATTAGAAGTAAGTTTATCGTAGTTTAGTACCGTACTCGTACTACAAGCATAGAGCTTAGCTTGTGACTAGGTCTATTTGTGACACAATCCCCTGATATTTATTTTTGTTTATGAGAACTTCAGCAAGAATGTCCGACAATTCTGTCTTATAGTAGCTTGCTACTTGAAGCAACTTAGCAAATGTAAACCACGACTAGCCACTATCTCGCAGTAGTTTTTTTGCAGGTGGAATATTAGCTAGAAACACTTATGCCCATAAGTTTGCATATAATGTGTGTGTCGTAAGTATGTACAAATAGGTGATAGTCGCACCTGACCCTCAATCCCAATAAGCATTATGTCGTGTTTTTTTTAATCGTCTTCACTAATTGGTGCAGCGCATCATCACAGCTTAATATGGACGTGGGTGGCGTGTCTTCACTTTATTCTCGTTTTTTTTTGTTTCCCACGCCCGTAACTTTAACCTTTCGAAACCCGATACATATAGCGAAAAAACAAAACAGTCATTAATGTCTTAAATTAGAATTCAAGTACTTTTTGTAAGTGGCTCCTTTACTATTGTACTTGCGTATTGTTTCGTCGTGTCTACACATGTATCGAGTTTGATTAGAAATGCTCTTATTGTGGAATCACGTTGCTAGTAGTTATGGTTCTAAATTTGCTCGACCACTCGCCAGTGCCAGTGCCAGTGGGCATGCCGTCTCACGTCATAGAACTGGCTTTGCTCGTTTCATAAATTACTAGACGGTCTATTCTATTTATATAAGGTCGTGGTTTTTTTGGTATACCAATGCACTAGTCTAACAATAAGACAATACTTTTTCCTAAAATAGACACCTACTTTGTTGTATAAATGGAGATAAGCGGATAAGCGACCAGCTTAGCATCCAGTCGATTGGTTATTAAACGCACCCCATTAAAAAATTTATCGTGTTTAAAAAGATTTTGTATAATAGTGGTGTATTTGTTTTTGTAATAACTAAATTGTGCATTGTCGTTTAAGGTATTTTTGCCGGTATCTCGAGTCCCCGCTTATTTCCCAGCCTGAAACACGTCGGCAATACCTTGCGACGTCAACTCGCTTCATATCGGCGTACTCATTACGCTCAAGTTTGCGTCTGCTGATGTCATTACTTTAATAACTGACGCAATATACTGAGTAATTCAGTGTTGCACTTCGTTCAGTTTTGTAGGAAGTTTTTTTTTTTTTTTATGTAATTATTACATCATAGTTTTTTTTGGAGTAGACGCGTAAGGCCAAAAGGCCAAAACGGTAAAGTGATCAGGGCCTCTATTCTACGCGGTAAAACCATATTGCTTTTGCCTTGTTATCGTAATGTCAACGTTATAAAAGCTCTTATTTACTTGACAGTAATGGCGACCCAGTTATAAACAATACGACAAAATTCTTGGATCCTAGTGAAAAAGGTTATAACATATAACCTTTTTCACTAGGATCCAAGTATATGTTAAAAGCAACGTTATTTAACCGAGTAAGAAATCACAACTACATTTAATACTGTTAATACGTAGCAGGTTTGTATAGTCAATTAAATTGGTTATATATAATCGATCGATTGATAGGGCCTGTGCTGTGTGGCTTCCTTTCTGGATAAACATTTATCTTTTTAATTTTATCGTTGTCGGCTTAATAATTAAAATTTAAAAGATGCCTATCTCGGTCACGTTCCAAAACTCTCTTCCATTCATTCATCAAGCGCTATTTTAGAAGCAAAGATATCATAGCGTGGTGCTGCCGAGAGCTGAACAATGCATCTTTGCCAGCCATTTTATTGGCAGTCTTACCCACCAGTGCGAATACCGCAGCTTGGCAGGAACTTAGTGGGTAAGAAGTTCCTATACGCGACTTTCAAATGTCTTAAAACCGAATGTCTTTAAAATCGTTTTACACGACGCTTAGCTTCCAAAGGTATAAACACTTCAGAGAGAAATCCCAAGGTTCTTCACATCACCACTTCTGTTCACGTCAACCCGTTGACAGCGCTCCCTTTAAAAACAAACTTCACTCGGAATCCGTTTTAACACAATACCTTTAATTATTCAGGTGAGTATTTTGACGTCTCGAGATTTGAATTTACCTTATTAAAGTTTGCACAGTCGAGTTGAGCGCGTACAATTTTAATAAGCTCCTGATTGACAGCAGATGTAGGTGTGTAGGGCCCTACAGATTGGGGCCATGAAGAAGGAAATCGTATTTGATTTACGAGTTTTTTATTTCAACAGAAAAAGCCTAAAATATGATCCTTTTTATATGTCATGAGACGTCAACGAACATTTAATAATATATTATCAATGGACAACACCAAGAGCACTAATCGTATTTATTTCATAAGTTGAATCTAAAGTGTATAATTCCTAAGTTTATGTTTACGAGATGAATTTCTGCGTTTGCGTTTTGCAATGTTTTCACATCTATATATATGCAAAAATAATGTAGTTTATAACAACAATAGCAATTGCAATAAAAAGTTTTAACTTCTCTATAATAACATTTAGACGTTTGACTTTTACTGTTCGAGTAGTATTTCAACTCGTGCTTTTCTCCCGTCTCGCTAAGAATTTATGGGAAACAACAGGATAATAAAAAGATCGTATGGTGACCAAACAAACAAAAACATCGATGCGAAAGCGACAAAAAATAGATCATTATTTTGGAGAAAAATAGGAAAGTTCTGTATAATAATACAATTTTCTTTGTTTTAGTTTGGTTTCATACTTTTGTGGGTGACGTTACGGCCGCCATTTCCCACCTCAATTTCCATCTTTTATATAAATCCGATAATGTCTGGCAACCATCCAGGAATTCGGCTACAACCTTTTGCTTGAACTGTTCCGGGTTTCAATTATTGATTCGACAACAATTCCTGTCTTGCACAGGAATTGTAGGCGTAAGCAGGACGGAATGACAATCGTGGCAGATTTGTTCAGAATAGACCAGTCGTCTCTTCAAGTTCGTTTTGGGAATCGCAATGCAGCTATTCTTCAACGGAAGACGAATACATTTCCGTTGTTAAGGGCCAGCTTTGCATTGTAATAGTCAAATTACAGTTATTGTAGTTTTACAATTCTACTGGAATAACAGCATTACAGCAGGTAGTTTACGAGTATAATAAAATAAGAAACAGACAAGAAGAAATAATAGATAAATGCTCTGGTAAAATTTAAGGTATATTTATAGCACTCGCTTATAACAGTTACAACACTAAAACCCTTGTCAATAAAACCGAAGTCGGTCCGGGATTCGAGAACTGTTGGCAATTATTGAAACTGAAATGAATGCTAAAAAAGCATGAAGATTTTGAAAGGTAAATAAAACTTCTTATCTGCTATCGTTCTATAATGTAGTTATTTAATTGCAGTGATATAAATCGCCAGTGTAATGGCCTTCGACTTAATAACTGAAACCTTTTCCCTCGGCATGCATATTCATGATGAAGACACTTCCTTATCATTCGTTCAATTAGCTCCAGACATTTCAAGTTCGATAAGACTTTCAATAGAACATGATCCTTTAAAAGGATACCTTTCAATGAATATTCCGAGTTGTTAATCTATGAAAGAGCGATCAGACACTTCTTTAGTTTACATATTATTCATAATATTCAGTAGATTAAACGGCCAGGAGCACTAAGTATTCTAATTTGTTGAAACTTATCTATGTGGTTGGTATAGACGTTATCAAGGTCTTCAATTTTTAACGGCAGCAGGAGGCGATCAGAGGAAGAAGCAGATCGATAGACATGTATGAAGTGTGCCACTCAGTGCTGCTGCTGTCGTCCGGCAATGACGCGTTTTCTAAACATTTGTTTTATCCGTCCGCCGCACGCGCTACACTGTAAGCACAAAGTTGGGGCTAAGCCGTAAATATTAAGGTTAAATACGTTTAATATACAAAGCAATAGCAACAACCGACATAAAGAATTCACCTTTGCATGCAACTTTAGAAATATGACCGTAAATTTGTAGCTATTGCATTATGAAAGCGCATTATTTATGTCAAACTATCGTGATTAGTTAAGAAATATTCAAGACGTGAACTAAAGACAAAAATTGTTTTACAAATCGGAGTTACTTTTATGTAATCCCTTACAAACTTACACGGAATTTCATGAATAAGTAAACCAAAGTCAAACCTACTAAGTCAACACACGCCATAATCGTGTCGGCTTTACGGTGGTTGCCGTGTCGGTCATTCTGGTAAGCTCCGGTGTAGTGGACAGCCTTGAGAGCTGTTCGTAAACTAGACGGCTTTGTCATAGTGAATTTATTGTGCCGAGAATCTTTTGAGAGGATTTTTTTGTCAACTAAGTCAGGGTACTTTTCTGCCGTGAAGTAGCGTGTCTAAGTCTGCAGCGAGTAAGCTTACCAGTAAGCAGCATAACTTTCTGCTGATATCATGTTTCTGAATCATTTACGAGTATAGGATTTTCCGCATGTGTTTTTTTGCGTAAAGGGACGACAAAAGGGTTGATGGTTCTACTCTTCCTCACCAGATTCTTCTTGATTATCGATGATTTCTGGTAGCGTCGTTGGTGATAGTCATCTCATTTTGCAAAAGCCTCAAATATGATTATTAATTTTTGCGTTTAATCATTTTTTTTTTGTTGACAGCTTAGAATTAGAGATAATAATAGTGTTATGTAGTAAAAGCTGAGTTTGCAATGTTTTGAGTTTGTAACTGATAATTTGAAAAACTAAACCCCAACCATCCTATTTCAGATACTTTTATGCAGGACCTCTATTCAACCAGGTAAAAACCATAATAGTTTTTGACCTGTTATCGTATTGTTAACGGTTTGATAGCTCTTATTTACTGGACAGTAATGGCGGTCGAGTTAAAAACAATACTATAACCGCCTAGAATCGCCTATAGACTTTACCGCCTAGAATAAAAGTGCTGATACAATAAAACCACTTTTTTCGTCAGGGCCGTCTCAATGGAACAAAACGTTAAAATACAACATGGCCGTCCAAATTATCAATTGCTACACAATAGCTTCCTCCGCCACACTGGGAAACTGAGAAACTTTTAATTGGAACGGAATCCCCGTTCCGAAGGCGTTTTAATTAGTAAAATTTCCTATGAACAAGCGGACGCGATATAATTTCCATGCAAATTGCGCGTTTAACTTCTCATAACAGTAAGTTACTTTGTGAAGACGTATCGGCAGTTCATTTTATGGTAATCATCGAGTTTCAGCTGTGGGGAGATTATGATTGAGTGGTTATATTGGATTTTCGTGTTTGTTTTCATCGACGTTGTATCATTGTTCCAATTTTCTTAATTAGATTTATGAAATACGATATTTTATTAATTGAAATTTAAGGGATTATATTCCAAAACATTTATGAATCGTGTTCTGTTTGGCTTAAATAAATTATGTCTTGCTCAAACTGTTTTTTATTGAAATCCGAATACTGTAATTTGAGACTACAGTTAAAACAGTACAATTAAGTGTCTCGTGTATCGTCATTAAATGCTTGGCGAAGGCCTATTGTCCAACAGTGGAAGTCTTTGTTTCTATCCTCATCATCATGATCTCTTGTATCTATTTGTCCAGTATTGAACATTGATATGCCTCCCAAAATTGCCTTCATATATTCCTAGATGTCCCTCTTCTCCACTTCCTACCAGCTGTTGCCACAATGTCGTCGGACCATCTAGCTTTAGGTTTTGCTTCTATAAATAATGTGATATAATTATGGTCTGATTTAATCGGAAGTAGTAATATTTCAAATAATTAGCAGGTGTGTTATGCCGCTCAGTTCCCATGATGGAATAATAATATGCTGATCGTAACCTCACAATGCCATGCTGCCCGCCCACAACAGAACAGTACCTACATAGTGTAATAGTGTTCTGTGCGCTCGTGTTCATCCATGCTACATTTTAAACACGCAAATTTACAGGTAACCGGGATTAAGTGGTAGTTGGACCTTGTGCAGGATCTTTCTGGACTGCTACCACTATTTACCACTATGCTAAGGAGCGGTATTTTCATTGTTGTGTTCTGGTGTGGGGATGAGAAAAACGGTGAAAAACGGGCCGTATTAAAAAACTGATCTGAACTGTTATGTTTCTCTCAAGATGCGTCAATAATGACAGATTTCTATGGCTTGATGTTTACTTTGACGTATCTTGGGACGGGCATCTCAGCTAAGACGAGTTTATATACGGCTGTTAGAATTGCCATCTTGAGATTTTCGTACGGTTAGTATTAATAAACTCATCTTGACCGATCAGTTTCGACGTATCTTGAGACGAGCATTAGAGACGAGATTTGTTTATTAATACGGCCCCAAGATTGGAAATGCCCATGGGTCTCAGATCCTACTTTCTATCCGGAAGCCTGATTGATGGCTTGCTTGCCCATATTGCCCATGAAAACCATTGTATTTGTAAAAAAATGGGTTGGAATTCTTGATTACAGATAAAATACTGCACTGGGACGATGGGCCTCATTAAGAGGCTTACAACGGTATGACTGTAGTAGCAGAACTAAGATAACCGACACAGCCTATACATTTGCTAGATTTAAGTGGCAACAGGAATGGCTGAGTGGGGCATAGAGTTCTTGTTCTTGACAAGAATGTAATAAACAGAATAAAAAACAGTTTCTTCCTTGTAAAGATTAATCTAGTTCTAAAATAAGGATAAATCAAGACAACTTTGAGGGTTTTGTATGTATGTATGGTATCACTTTATACAGAAATGAAAGTTGTGCAAAAGGGAGCTAATTTCTATATGGCATCTCTCTTAGTTAACTATGGGCAATTCAAGAACCAATTCTTGGGACCACCAATTTGTTTTTAACCAACGTCAAATAAGAAAGAGGTTCTCAAATCGTCAGGATTCCATTACTGTACATTTCCTTAGTATTCAAAAATTTAGTCCCTCATACGAAATGTATCGATCTCTTTGACAGTCCTCACGTGGAAATTTTCCAACCTAATCTAGGTTAAATATTACTTGGAAAGCTTATCGGGTTGGTATAACAGTCAAAAGCACTATATTATCATATGGCCATCATTGCTTCGAATAGATGTATAAATATATAACCCATTTTGCCAATGACATACTCGTAAAAGCGATATTTTGACGTTTTTGCTCCAAGTGAGTTTAAAAATCAATATGAAAGTCTCCATAGAATTTTCATCAGCATGATAGAAAGAAAAATACACTTCCTAAAGTAAAGCAATTTAATGTTCAATAACAAAACTAATTAAGGCTACAGCAAGCTATTCAAGAACAATATTTCCCAAGCAGGCTTTGTACACTCGTTATTGACTTGCGGCGTCGTCTAATTTAGTTAAATGAAGTTTCGACGTTATACGTCAAAACCGCCAACGAAGCAGTGGTATTCTCCTACGTAGCGAAGGCGACAGCGGTCGTAATAACCAACTTAACTTGACCCGTGCCCACGTAAGAATTGCGTACGTATCTGTGTCTTCAATCTTAGGGCTCTCATCTCTCGTCAAACGCTATACGCGACTTCTAAACGTAAACGGTTAGGGTCTGTGTGAATTTAATTTAGGAAATCATGAAGAACTGTGTCCAAAAGCGTTTGCTATAAGTACATAAATAAATAACGTTTCATTTCGTTTTGGTCATGCGTGAAAGAGACCACTTTAGATCATTTATAAAGTAGGAAAGCATCCTGACACGGCGTAAGGCGTGACGCTGTAGGCGGCGAACAGCGTCAACGGAAGACCGAAATGATAATCTAGGTTAGAACGTACCAAGTTTGTGAACATAGATCGTGGCGCAGCTAGGCTAGTTAGTCAGACTAGTTCGATCAACCTTCTTCACCTCTGCAGGAAATAATAACACCACAGCACGCTAGTAAATAAATTAGTTTGACAAACGATACTCGGCAGCGAACAGGGCTGACAATCACTTGGCACTGACGTACGGTAATTAATCATATTGCAAGGAGCCGTAATTGAATCACAGCGGTAGAGTGGCTAGTGGTTTTAGGCTGCAAGCGACTTGCAACAAGCTGAACATATCAACCAATATCGACATTGATACTTGACCTTTATCATTAGAAAAAAGTATTTTTGGTGATTTGTCAGTCTCAACACGCATCATTTTTCTTTAACTTTGACAAGTTTTTGAACAAGCTTGTTACTAAAAATCAGTTAATTAATGCAGCCCTTAATGTGTCATCAATCATCATTATATGTTTTCACAAACTGAGACCCATTTTCTTGACTCTACACTAAACTTCTCACATAAGCGAATACGATCGTAAATAATATTTGTTCTAATAGTAGTCTCACTCTTTTTCCCGGGCATTTTTTTTAACAGTACGACGTATTAACAAACACTGCCCAAGGAGGTTGTTGCCAAAAATTAGCACTAAGATATTTTTAGTTAAAAAGTAAAATTTATGAAAATGCCATCATACGGTTGGCAGGTCTTTTCAAATTCATATCCAAGTATAAACAGGTAAATTGAAGTAAGCACATAACAACGAAAAAGGATTGTAGGGTTCTTGTACTTTTCAAAAAATATCAATTGTATAATAAATAAAATAAATAAATATCAGGGGACAATGTCACACAAACTGACCTAGTCTAGGTTTGTGCTATGGGTACTATACAATGATAAACTTACTTATAAAAAGAAATACATAACATACTCGTACATAGAAAACATCCAAGACTCAGAGAAATACTCGCGTTCATCACACAAATATCTGCTCTTACCCAAATTTTGAACCCGGGACTACTAACTTCGAAGGCAGGGTCACACCAACCAGGCTAGCAATGTTGTTAAATAAATAAAAATTAAAAATAGCCTGGAACTAATTTTTGGTGACGTTCCCTCTGAGTCACGTTTATCGATATGTTTTATTGTTTAAAAAATATATTTCCTCCGCAAAAAGAGTGAAGGGTCAGGCTCTTTCAGTGCACTCACAAATGTGAACGTGAACGATCAAATAATTAGGTTTTATGACTTTATATACATTTAATCTATTAGTCAAACCTAAAAAAACTAGTCTTATTTGAAATCACATACGACGGTACCTACATCTAATTTGAGCACAGATTTAAAATCTGTCTACCCTGCTGATGCTAATTTTTTCCTAACCAATAGACAAACTCGAATAAAATCTGTGATGTGTTATAAATTGTTTTGCCTCACAATGAAGAAAAACAAATAACACCTGCGTGATGTCGCATTGTGTATGAAAAAATTTGCCAATAGTATTCAAAAAAGACTCTTTATGACTTTTACCATAGATTAAAAAGAACACCCCACACAAAACGAAAAAAAAATGAATACAAAATTTTAATCATCCTACACTGCGATGAAATACGCAGAAACCCTTACCGGATTAGGTTCGCCAATCTCAATAGTATCGTGTTACCAATTTGTTAGTCTGGAAGAATACCAACCACGCTCGGAGCCCTATTTTGAATAAGCTCGAAGTTACTTTAGCTCCATCCCTCTCTCTCTCGATTAAGTCTCAAATTATGTGTGAAAGGGATGGGACACCCTTAGTTTCGACTCTGATTGATTCGGGATAACCATTATCACTGCCCCGGGTAATAAATGCCATTGTACTATTATATTTAATAAGGGGTTATTATCGTACATTATCATGTTTCAAACGAGACTTTTTCTACTATAAATTAGTATAAGTATAATAATTAAAAAAATGTATTTTTGTTATTCTAAAATAAATGGATGAATGTTTTTTTACATAAAACTTGTTAGATTTACGTGGAAGTATCCCTTCCGTCGTTGGATATCATATTCGCAAAACATGATATTCCGAAAAATATCATAAAAGCAAAATATCATATTCGCAAATCATCATAGTAGCAAAACATAACTATTATTAAGACATGAATTAGACAGTGTCGACGGAGCTCCGCTACTGCGGAGCTCTTATTTCTGGGTGGTTTGGCCCTCCGGGCCAGCTGCAAAACTAACATAACCTAAACCTACCTACGATTTTATAATAAATCCCGACTATTTGTACATATCATGTTTTGCGAATATCGTGTTTTGCGAGTATGATGTTATGCGTATATGATGTTTTGCAAGTATGATCTTTTGCGAATGTGATATCTAGCGAATATTCGGAAGTATCGAGGTTCATAAAATCCGTAGTGGGAGTGTAGCTTAACTATCGCGTAATACAAACTTTATTAAGGTAGTTGGCCGCAATACAAGTACTATGTAATAGCTCTTAAAAGTCCTTCGGGATCGGTTAAACAGACTACCATAATAGCGAATGAGAGCGAGTGAGAGAGAAATCCAATCTCGAAATACTTTTTTTAAAGAGTAATTATTTTAACATACATACATACATACCTTCACGCCTGTAATCCCAGAGTGGGGTAGGCAGAGCTACAGAATTACAACTTCAAAAAGTTGTTGACAATTCAGTAACCACAATTTGCACAAATAGGCTAAGATGTTTACCAGCGTATTAGTGACAGGTTGCAAGCCCATCGCCTAATAGTACTACAAGCCTTTGTTCCCTTAGTCGCCTCTTACGACATCCACGGGAAGACATGGAGTGGCACTATTCTAACCCGGCAACCACACAATAAACTAATAACTGTAACTGTAAAATCGATTTAATTAGGTAAATAAATTGATAGTGTTATCGATTTGCACGTAAAGGCAGAGATTCACTTGGGGTCAAACGTGTTGGTGGTATGTAATGTAAAGTTAAGCGATTTTACTTGACATATTTGGCAAAACCGCGCGACAGGTGTCAGCAGCGACGTCGGGCGAAGTCGAGCGACTTCTCGAAGCTTCGCCTGACATAACTGGCGACATCTGTTGCGCGATGTTGTCAGATATATCGTGCGAAGTCCGACAACATCGCGCCATTTTACCCGAAGACGCTGGGGACACGTGTTGCGAGACATTTGTCCCCTAGTGAATTCTTGGCTTAATCTTCAACTGTTATTGTTTTGGGTGTTCGACAGTCTTTTTTTTTGATTTTTTTATAAATACATATTATCTTCTTTCACGCGAATTTTCTATCCGCATTTTTTCCCGATCTTAAAGATTTGCAGTTGCATATATTCCGATCTGGATTTCTCCCGGTCACAAATTTTCCCACTAATAATATGTATAATCTACGATTATAATTAGGTCAAAGTACGTAAGTTTAGTTAATGTTAGTATTGCAGCAGGCTTACAGGACCAAGCCCAAAAATATAAAATCGATTTCTGGAATAAGAATGCGATAGAATAAACCGAGTTATTTGGAAACACGACTGAAAAGACATTCAGAAAAAAATGCGCATGGACGTTCTACTACAACGAAATAACGATTGTTGAAAATATATCTAATAAACCGTTTAGGAAAAGAGATGGACATTGCATACATTACATATAGTCGGATTATTTGCGTGACATAACAGGAATGACTGTTACCATCGCGAAGTTAATTTGTCATATAACTACGTGTACGAGACAGCAGAATGAAATTACCTGAAACAAAAGAAAGAAAACTAATTTAACACACAATTCATTATACATAGTAACGTAGGCGCACAATATTTCTAATAATGGACTAAATAAGTTTTTTTATTATCTAATTTACCCACTTTAATATCATTATTTTTAGTGTGGCAGTATCATACAATGTAGTAGTACAGTCGAAAGCACGTATCTCGATTTCACCAAACGATGTTAAATGTTAATAAACTGTTAGTTCATTCATTTTGACAGCTAATAACACTCTAAACGTCTGTTGAGTTGTTAACATCGTATGGTGAAATTGGTACTTAGTACTTAGTACGTTGTCGTATTAACACTTTTAACAGATATAAAAGATTAGATTTAGTGCAGCAGATCGAGCATGATTTATTTACTGACAAAGCACTAAATGTGCAAGTTCCTACAAGGCCGACCGTACGCAAACAATTACAGGCATGCAAATTTTTTTACGTCTGGGGAACGTAAGACTGTCTTATTTGACGTTCTCACGCCCGTTTTATTACCAGTAACGTAATATAGTTTTGATTTGAATGTGCAACCCAAATAATGTTGACAGTAATAATCTGTAGCAAATATGAGGGCAGTCTACAAAATGGCAATGTTGGAACAATATAGCAATGTTGTAAAAAAACCTCAATGATTTCTGCTTAAGATATCATGAAAAATTATGTCTGTTCCTTTCCACGAAAATACTTCATAGAATGAAACAAATTTAAAAAACAAAAAACAGGAACGTACAGACCTAGTTCTTAATAATAACTACAACATATTCAAAATGTTAATGGCAGAAGCTAAATTTGTATGGATTTTTTTGACAGCTACCTACGCGATTTTAGTGGCTCTTGACAATGGTTTTTATTTAAACCCCTTTGAAAATAGACACTTAGGTATGATAATTCCAAGTTGTCAAAATATAGTGTAAGGAATTGAGTTCTTATCCTACAAAATGTATTTTATTTTATTTATAAGAGTGACATTAGCAGTGATTAATTGATTCTACGGTAATATTAAGTATATAAAAGTAATAATACGTACAATTTATAAAAATGTGTAGGTAAGGTAAATCAATATTTATGATTGGAATGATCATTAGTGTATTCCGGCTCCATCTTCGCATTCGAATCCTCTGATGTGTCTTCTTGTTTTCCTTAGGTACCCTGATGGAAATAGCTCTTACGACAGAAATTTGCACCTTTACTTTAAGCCAATATATTATTTGTGAATACGGTTTTTGCCATTTTTCATTAAATTTATAATGTTTTTCTATGTTTATAATGCTTCCTAAATTGTAAACCAAACAAAATCATTTCCATACAGTATATTCACCTACGTAAATTATTGGAAAAGTTCCCGATTCCTTTGTAAGGAGGTGTAACAGTAATGTTGGTAAAGGTTATGGTTTTCAACCCGAATTAAATCCGGAGCAACATTACTATCTGTTCTGGATCGCAACTGTTTCGTTTGAACCTGGCGCCGAGTCAAATGTTTAATTAGTTTATTATTAGTCGGATTGCTCACGAGCAATTGAATTTGCAAATTGTCAGTCGACAAATTACCCTCGAACGGACAACGGTCGTGATTTTAACACAACGCAGGATAAAACTTAATTAAATGCAACGCCTATTAGCTGACATGATTTGCATTTTGAAAAGGGGCTACATCACGGTAGGAAAATAATTTAAACATTTTAAATGACGGGTTAACAGCAGATAACAGTCATCAGCCAATCATTGAAGATGAATCAGATATTATATTACATACATACATACATAAACTCACGCCTTCATTCCCAGAGTGGGGTAGGCAGAGCTAAAGAATTACCAACAAGTCTTAAAACTTCTTGATAATTCTGTAACCACATTGTGCACAAGTAGGCAAGCTAAGATGGTTCCCAGTGTATTAGTGACAGGTGGCAAGCCCATCGCCTAACAGTACTACAAGCCTTTATTCCCTTAGTCGCCTCATACGACATCCACGGGAAGACGTGGAGTGGCACTATTCTAACCCGAAAACCACACGGCAAAGATATTATATTGTTATTTTATTACCATATTTAAAGAGATTAAGAAAATGTATGCGCCAACTTGATATCCCTTTACATGTAGGCTATTTTAAAGTACCTAAATACGATTTTTCCAACGTTAGATATTTTTGCAAGACTGTTGTTAGCCATATTCTAAAACGGTTAGTGAAGGAACTTAAAAAAAAAGACGGCTCAGTGCGGCGACGCAGTCACGTGGCCGGTCACGTGACATCCAACCTACTGAAACGGCGGCCATACTGAATATATTTATGCTACGAGATATTTTTTTTAAATATGAAATCTTAATTGGTTTTAACTAAAATCGATTTTAAACCTACGAGGCTATGAAAAAAGGTTTGAAATATAATGAGGGTAGGCACGCAGGGTATTGGAACGGATTCGTGCCTACGCAGTTCATAGGCTGGCACGGATCCGTGTCTAAGCAAACATAAGTATGGTAGTTGAAATTTCAAAAATAAACAGCTAGACTACTTTGTCATTATAATTCCCTGAAAACTGCTATGTGTATAGTTTCATTTCTTTAAAGGATTTGAATAACCGTATTCATATACTCACTATAGAAGAATCAGTGATACAATTAATTAATTTATACATACATACATACATAAACTCACGCCTTCATTCCCAGAGTGGGGTAGGCAGAGCTACAGAATTACCAAGCACTCTTAAATAAGTTGTTGATAATTCTGTAACCACGTTTTGCACAATCAGGCTAAGATGTTTACCAGTGTATTAGTGACAGGTTTATAATTGGCTGTAAATTAATTTATTTATTTATTTATTAAATTATATTATATTATTTATAATGACGCACCGCTATATCTTATTTCAAGTACGTGACACTAGAAACTAGGGCTTAGAATAGTGCCACTCCATGTCTTCCCGTGGAAGTCGTAACAGACGACTAAGGGAATAAAGGCTTGTAGTATTGTTAGGCGATGGGCTTGCAACCTGTCACTAATATACACATGGTAAACATCTCAGCCTGATGGTGCCAAATGTGGTTATAGAATTAACAACAAGTTTATAGGGTTATTGGTAATTCAGTCCATGTCTTCCCCTGGAAGTCGTAAGAGGCGACTAAGGGAATAAAGGCTTGTAGTACTGTTAGGCGATGGGCTTGCCACCTGTCACTAATATACACAGTTAAACATCTTAGCCTAATTGTGCAAATTGTGGTTACAGTGTTATCAACAAGTTTTTAGAGTTGTTGTTAATTCTGTAGCTCTGCCTACCCCACTCTGGGAATGAAGGCGTGAAGGTATGTATATATGTATGTGGTAATTCAGTAGCTCTGCCTACCCCACTCCGGGAATGAAGGCGTGAGTGTATGTATGTAAGTACATAAGCAGCACAATCATATAATAATAAATGAAGTGGTACGGCGGCGAGCCTTCATTATTCATTAATCATTTACTAAAATGAAAACAACTAGGAATTTATTAAAAAGCATCCATTAAATGATTCATTAGGTGAGTCAAAAAGCCTATTTTGCTCTAAACCAAATTCTATTCACCGTACTTTGTAAAAAGTAATAGTTTATCCCAATTATGTAGCCCAATACAAAAAAAAACCATTTTACAAAATATAAGTATTACATCCGTTCTGAAGTCAAAGTTTGAAAAATCCAGCACAGATAGCGTCACAAAGTTTATATCAACTCCAATCGATCTTAAGTGCGAGGGATATTATGAAACTTGCAATCCGGCCAGTTTGCTCACGTAGGCAATAGATGTCGTCTGCAAAGTTGCGCAGCATTGTAATTGCTCGTAAATTCATATACGCTTATGTGTAACGTTGACTTGTTCGGGCAAATTTCTTCATTGGAGATTGTGCTGGGAATTTCTGTACAAGTTTCAGAGTTTTCGTTCTTATTTCCTGGTCTACATTTGCACTGATTGTTTTTACTTTACTGTTTTGAGCAAGCAGGTGGTGTAATATCACAAACAATAAACTGAAATTAAAGTTCACTACATTTTAGGAAAATATACTTTAAGCAGTGATTGCAAATGCATTACATTAATGGACAATATAATTTAAAGACAATGATCACTTAGAAAAAGTTTTCGCTTTTTTGTATACTCTGTTCAAAAAGGTAGTATTATTTGGTCATTTTTTTTAATAAGATATTAAGAGATACACACACAAACTCACGCCTTCATTCCCAGAGTGGGGTAGGCAGAGCTAAAGAATTACCAACAAGTCTTAAAACATCTTGATAATTCTGTAACCACATTTTGCACAAGTAGGCTAAGATGTTTCCCAATGTATTACTGACAGGTGGCAAGCCCATCGCCTAACAGTACTGCAAGCCTTTATTCCCTTAGTCGCCTCTTACGACATCCACGGGAAGACATGGAGTGGTACTATTCTAACCCGGCAACCACACGGGTAAGAGATAGTTAGGCTATTAAGAGATAGTTGGAAAGAAACTGATAGTTTTTAACGTATTTATCTATAAACTAGATAAACATAAACCTATCGCTCGCCCTCTTAAGTCCAAGCTAAGAATGACTAATGACAAAAGCAAAATTAAAAAATCTGCGTTTAAAAAACAACATTTCAAAATGGCGCCCTCCACCCTTTAATTACGAATCTTAACCGAGTGCATGCATTTTTAAACCGATCATTAAAACTGAAATTAGACCGTACCTACTTACAGACTTTATTAAAATGGAGCACACCCTCCGCTGTTAAAACCTCCTTTTTTAGAGTCACGTAAACATGTTCTTTGAATTTTATTACCGCTCCTGTTGAGATACCTGCTTAACCCCCGATGCAAAAAGAGGGGTGTTGTAAGGTTAACGTGTGTCTGTGTATCTGTGTGCCTGTATTTGGGATCCCGGATGAATCGATTTGCGTGCAGTGTTTTTTTTTTGAAGATAGGTAGTTTAAAGGATAGCCCAACTGGTCCCTACTAAATATGCCTACGCCGCCGCGCTGTTCGTCCGTCCGTCCTAACTTTAAACAGCTCTATCTTTTGAACTGTAATAGATAGCAGGTTGTTTTTTCTCCGAACATGACGTGTTATTACGGCAGATTTCCATCATCATCATATCAGCCTGTTGCAGTTCACTGCTAGACATAGGCCTCCCTCAAGGAGCGCCACAACGCACGATCTCCCGGCAGATTTACTAACAAATAAAAATAAATTAAGAAAGTGGAGCAATAAAGGGGGTTCACCATACAAGAAACGTTGATTTTCAACGAATTTATAATTTTTGTTGTATAGTTAAAACGGTAAAACATTCAAGCGTCAAATTTGGTACGATTCCATTACAAATCCTGAAGAAAAACAACAAATACTAAAAAATAACAAGTGTGAGTTGAGCTTGCGTTGATTTGATCCAAAATACAATTCAAATTGGAATAGGTATATCACCTACTGTGCGGCGGTACGGAAACCTCAGCGCGCGAGGTCAACTCGCACTTTTTCTGGTTTTTACGTAAAACGTACTGCAAATAAATTAAAAAAAACTGTTACTGGCGATTTTCACTCAGAGTTCCCTTATTTACTTCAGCGTCGGTTCATATTCAAAGGATTTAAATAAAAAGACCAAGTCACTTGAAAACGTTCTAGACGTAAAAACAACATTGGTCTTGTTTACTCTCTTGAACGTTGTTCGCGGCTTTAAATAAAATACTTGGTGGATTCGCAGTCACAACATCAGCATTCAAACAATAGCTACACTTCAGCCCATCAGAAACAATGCATTAATTTGTGTAAGCTAAGCGATTAACAATGGCCGTACACAATGACATAGCAGTAAATTGAATGTCAATACTCGCTAGACTAATAACTTAGCGTGTTAGTATAATCGAGGTATTTTTTGTTTAAAAAAAAACTGCTTTATTTTGGCTGTGTCCTTGATTTTTTGTGGGTAGCACACTTTTGCATTATTCTTGCCTAATGAATTGGTAAATAGCTCAAATCAAATGAGAATCAAATGATTGATTATATTTTGGCAAGACAATAAATTATTTTATCAACACTGTTAATAACTAATTAATAGATAAAATCCCCAGATTTACCCCGGCGACCCGTTTTTTAGATGAGATCTCTGAAACGCACAACAGATTTTCATGGGAAGGTTAATAAACATACCGATTAAACTAACTTTCTTTAAAAAGGAACACGTTTAAACCGGTCCGTCTGTTTGGGAGCTACGTTGCCACAAACAAACACAGAAATATACCAGACAAACAGATACACAAGTTTAACTTATAAAACCCCTATTTTCTTGTCGAAAAGGAAATAATAGGCTTTATTTCTTCGGAAATTGGTTTAAGTCTTTTTATTTTAAGAAATACTGGAAAAGGGCCGAATCTTAAGTACCCGAAACCGACGTGCGTGCATGACTCAATGTATGAATGTTGAAGAAGCGATTTTTTTTTGTCTAGATAGTAGCAAGTGGAAAGCAGTGGTCTCTGCCTACCCCTCTGGGAAATAGGCGTGATTTAATGTATGTATTTAAAAAAAGTTGATATACATACTTTTTCTCGCATATTTACGATTTTGATAAATGATGTCATTGGATTCGTCTCATGCTGGAGAGTTGCATAAAAGTCTTCGTTTTTTTCATGTTAAAGTACTGAAAATTAATTTTACTAGCGTGCCTCCGCCTAAGCGACATGGTGTCCCCTTAAAAAGGGTATACCTATTTAAATATCTGGGGCACTGGCTGAGTAAGGACCTTGAAGACGATGACAATATGGAGAGGGAGCGAAAGGCGCTACCAGTTTCTTGCGCGGACTAGAAGCCATCCCAATTTGGGCACGTGAGTGATTTTTTTTTGGACAGTCCTTATCTTAAGTTGTTTTACCCTAAGGTCCTAGACCAGATGCATTCGCCGTTCGTTATCGTTTTCCAAAATGTATAGGATTGACGTAAGGTGTTAGACGTCGCGTCGCACACAGGCGGATTTTCTTAATTTTCTGGCCAAAAGTCTAATGTATCAAGTCAACTATAATGGTCACGAGACTTTATTTTTCTAATATGTATGCTTCCTTGCATGTAATGAGAGTCCGCATGACAATTTAAATGAACGTTGTCGTTACTACCCACGCCATCAAAGTATCGACTTCTGAGCAAAGACTAATTACTTGTTAAATATATGTTTATTTATATAAGATATACTCTTGTTTTAATGTGTTCTGGGTTATTTTAATTATGGATTGTGAAGCTGAAGGTATGTAACTATGTTTTTAATATAAATGGATATACTTTTAAGTTTGTCTACACACAAGAAAAAAAAGTATATTTACAATCGGAGTTTTGCTTGCCGGATGCTTATTTTATGATACAAAGTTATAAATTCAATAGAATCCCGCTATTGCGTGAAGATTTTAACAAAGACCAACGTATTAGCTAAACTTTTTTGATAGTTTAGGTTGCTAATACGTGCTACTCTGTTTTTTATTTGACAATTATCAAGTAGAAGTAGAAATCACGAAAATAGTTAGTTTTAATTTTTTCTTTGTTTTTAGGTTCATCTTCTCAGAATATCATCATAAGCCGTCAACAATTGCTTGAATATTATAAAACGTGTAAATCGAACGATAATAATGAAAAATTTAACAATCTTGTTCATAGAGTAGCAAGTTTCTTAGGTGTTGAGGATGATCTAACAGAGGGCTCAAAACAATTGTTATCTAAGTTCATATTCGATTACAAACAGAAGTGGGCTTCTGCTAGAAGAAACAGTGCCTATTTCAATAAAAAAGAATGTAATTGGCTTAGTAATGGTATTTGTTTTGTTGTTAAGAAACATGTTTCAAAGCCAGTTAGCGGAAGACCTTATAAAGGTTTCTGTGAAAGTAGTGATCGATCTAAACGCAGAAAAACCGAAGGTTTACGTAAGGAAAATACTAGTAGTGAACTTTTGTTTGCTGCTAAAATGAATTTCAAAAAAGATGGTGATCTGAAATCTGCTAAACAATGTGAAACTATAATTACAAAACAAGAAGCCACTTCTGGACAACCTTACATTCCCTTCACACCAGATTAAGCTTTAGCACTTGTTGTTGGAGCAAAAAGATGGGCCACATAGTGGACAAACCCAAACCCGGTTTTGGTAGTAGTAATGACGGGAATACAGCAAGAAAATTTTTTCATTCTTTCGAAGATTCAGCTGAAATTACTGGCATAAACAAAAATTTAATATATCGATTTCTTATAATCCTTTTGGCTCTCACAAGTACGTTTCCAGTCAACCCAAATAAATTTAAAATTTATTGCTGTAAGACAGCTGTTGTCTTTATCAAACATTATCCATGGTACCCCCTACCAACAACTGCACACAAAATATTATTTCATGGCCATGAAATAATAACAAATTGTATAGTGCCTTTAGGGTTACTCTCAGAAGAAGCTCAAGAATCCAGAAATAAGGACATAAAAATGTACAGAGGATATTCGAGAAAATTCAGTCGAACCCAAAACATAGAAGATGTGTTTAACAACCTTCTAGTATCATCTGATCCTTATATAACGGATATTTCACGAAAACATTACAAACAAGATACAAAAATAAATGATTATCCAAAAGAATTAAAGTATTTATTGGACATGTAAGAAAAAATAACTAATAAAATATAGAAACAGTAAATCGAACATAAATAAAGCTGTAGTTTAATTTAATTGTAATTTTATTTGATTCTGTCACCGTTTCTAACTTTTTATTCAATCCATTAGTATTGGCCAGAAATTTAAGAAAATCCGCCTGTGTGCGTCGAGCGCTTACGTAATTTCCATACATTTTGTCAGTTTTCGAAAATTATTTACGTTAGCGTTAAGCAACTTGTCAAGATTCCTAGGTGTGACCTCTCGAAAACACTTCAATCCCGTAGGATCTTCAAGTGCAATTTAACCATCACCTAGACGAGAACTCAAACCATAGCGTAAAGAATCGAAACTGACGTACGAAAAATTTCGACTTGTCACTCTTCAATGTCTGATGTGCACCGGTTTATTTTCGTTTTTGCGCTGCCGGCTAACCGAGCTCAGTCAATTCGTTCCAGAATCCGGTTTTGCTTCACATACAGTTTGTCAGCTTCCACGTTTCGGAGTTTATTGACGAGTGTTTGCTAAGTAAGTATTTTATATTCAATACTAAATAGGATATTATTCACTATGTATATATGTTATTTTGAGTTATAAAGTGCTCTTATAAATCTCTAATAAGAAAGTGTTTTTTTGGGTAATCTATTATAAGGAGGTAGGTACAGTCACCAGTAAAAATATATTATCCAAAATTGGGCGCAAAAATATCTGACACGCTTTTATGCCTCTAGTAATAAAGGTGTGTCAGATATGTTTGCGGCCAATGTTGGATTGCTGGTGACTGTACGATTTCCATACGCGGTATATGCTCAAGGCAAGGTTATATGACAAAATTACTAACTAATCTTATAACTAAGTATTTGATTGGTTTTACACACGTAAAAAATCACTATTAAACTAATCCATATGAACGGCATCATCATGCCTCCATAATCATGCCATTACATGTTCAAGTACAAGAAAACCCTCCCCTCAGATTTATAGCTGGCAAGCTTCGACTGCCACGGCTCCTCCGAGTATCCCACTTATATTTTTATCGCTTAACAAGGAAAATATCTTAGTTTTTCTCGCATCTCTCCCTTGTATTACACCTATAATTTACAAAAGCGGGAAGTAATAAAACTTAATGCAAACGCGTTGACTCGACGATGTTTGTCGGATTCTAGGCGAAAGCATAACACGGCTAAGGATTAAGATCTCTGAGTTGGATTAATTTCCCCTCTGTCGTCCTGTGTGTCTAAAGGAGCGAGGGGCGGGGTAGCTCTTTGGCTTTTTGACCGTAAAGCCTGTTGGTGTAATGGGGTAAACACATTAGCTGAGACGGCAGTCGCGATGCGGTTACGCCCTATACGAAACTGCGCACCTGTTGTCTCCTTACATAGAATTTATAGTTTTTGTTGCCTAGCCTTATTTCTAATGTTTTAAAGTATTACTTCTTAATGAAACTTGTAAGAACGAGAGCGACAATTTGCTCATGATGTTGTTTACATAGAGCCCAGGGAGTTAACAGTGCTCCAAAGTGCAAGAGATTTTAAGTCACTGGGGCTCGGTTGTAGTCGATATGAGAGCGAGTGAGAGAAGTACAAACCCGAAAGCTGTTTTATGAGCTATCCGTACTGCACTGTGTTCGTCGACGTCGAGGTCTTTGTTTAGTCTTTTGGACATGGAACCTTAAAAACCAGTTCTCTTCCAATGAAGTCCCAAGAAAAGGAAGTTAACTCGTGACCGATCGCATTACCAAAAGGGGCAGAAATCTATCATCTTTCAAGTGAAACATCTACATACACCTAAACTAACTGAGGAAAAAAATAAAAGTAGGAGTGGGCAAGTGCGACCCTAGCCGGTGTCCCGGCCCTCTGCAATATGTGTGGAGTGAAAATAATTGTTTCCGGTACTGCTGATGTGGCTGTAGTTGGATAGGGTTGCCAGATTTATATTCGATTCCAGTGCGCGTGTTAGGGTTGGCAAAAAAAATATTTTACTCGTTTCAAAGAAGCTAATAAGCAAATTTTCTACTTATGTATAAAAGTGTAGACACCTAATCTTAATGTTTAATTTATACACGAAAATGGATAAAAAATCATATCTCAAAATTGATTGGTTTTAATTTGACTGATTTTAACCTTAAAAAACTACTCAAAATAAAACTTTATTTACTTTAAAAGGAAAACTAAATTGAAAATTTTCTTTCTTATACATAGCTTGCAAATGAATGCAAATGCAATGTTTTAAAATGGTACTTATTTATTCTACAACCACAATATTTTACCATACATAGTCCGTGTGGTTGCCGGGTTAGAATAGTGCACTCGTGCCTCCATGTCATCCCGTGGATGTCGTAAGAGGCGACTAAGGGAATAAAGGCTTGTAGTACTATTAAGCAATGGGCTTGCAACCTGTCACTAATACGCTGGTAAACATCTTAGCCTATTTGTGCAGAATGTGGTTACAGAATTATCTACAAGTTTTTAAAGTTGTTGGTAATTCTGTAGCTCTGCCTACCCCACTCTGGGATTACAGGCGTGAAGGTATGTATGTACATAGTATGTCTCATTTACTCGTTGACAAAAACTATTTTTGGCGAGCTTAGGTATATTATTATATTGCGGATGCCAACCCTAGCCGGGGCCTTTCCGGTCAGATCGATCGCTACTATATTAAGAGCTGCATTGTGCCGCACGACTCAGCACTCTCGTTACAAATTATTTCAAACGTTCATGGCGAATTCACGGATAACACTATTTCTTTACAAATATCAATACATACGAGTAAAGTCGATTAAATGAGTGGTCATTTAATTTGGTCGAGTAAAAATAATATAAAAGTCAATTCAAATTGA
Organism: Acleris emargana; assembly: GCA_927399475.2. Classification (NCBI taxonomy): domain Eukaryota; kingdom Metazoa; phylum Arthropoda; class Insecta; order Lepidoptera; family Tortricidae; genus Acleris; species Acleris emargana. Next base: position 11,865,733 of record OV656841.1, on the reverse strand, counting down.
CTCATCGATCTTAATGTTTTTAATGTGGAAACGGAATTCTATATCAGCGTGGCAGATCACATATTTGGCTCACTAAACCAGGACCTCTCTTCTACAGGGTAAAACCATATCGCTTTTTAGTGTTATCTTTTTTTTATCCAACCGCCGTTATTACGTAAGCACCGTAAACAATTACGAGTCTATCAAGATGCTTTAATATATTATATTTTAAACCAAAATAATAATTTTCAATAACTTCCAATTACTAATATCCAATTACCCGTCATTAACAACTAATTAACTTCTTGCGAAATAATCCTCAAAAGGTTCTTGAGGGTACATCCGGTCGCTAGGCACTCTGCACCCCTGCGCGATAAGGGTACGAGTCTGCAGTATTTTACCTGCGTCTGACTTGACGTTTTCGCTTTTAAAGGGGGAAGGCACAATATTATCTACGTTAGCAATCCATTTTTTGATGTTTTGCAGCCTTGAGGCAATGTTCTAAGTAGGGTTCGACAATAGAGCTTAAAATCACTAACGATAAAATTTCCATTGAAAATGCGGTAACGTTTCTATCCCCTCAAACCTGGTTCGATTTTTACGATTTAAGAATATGCTTCCCAAGAAAATATTTGACCTTTCTATTAGTCGAACAGTGGTTTAATTTACTTAAGAGTTCAGACTTTGCTGAAAGAAATATGTCGCTGACACATTAAAATAGTTATCCGTATGCTTACCTTCAATATACATATAAAGAAATTTCAAAGAAAAAGACTAATTTAAACAAAAGAAAACAGAAAACCCGTCAATGGTTAATAATACCTTGTCCTCATAATAAAAACACTACTTTCTCTTTCTATTTTTGTATACAGATCTATTATTTACGAGCATAGAAAATAAATCAATTGATTTGTAACGCTACACATTTCTTGTATTTTTATTATTCGGAATATCCGGATCTAGAACATTAATCATTTCCACAAATCACAGATTATGTACTTTGCCATTCTTTCAAGGAAAAAGCGAGAAAACCTGCCAGTCGCGGATAACTAATAGACGTGACGCTATGTTGAGCTTGTGATTTGTTCATAACGTCTTACGGAATGTTGATCTCCCTAATGTTTTTGGTAAAATAAGGTTACTGATATCTTTATTTTGTTTCTGTGCAATAATTGCATAGATACAAGATCTATAGATCTATTTATGCTTAATCCTTACTAATATACTTTGAGGTTCATTCCATTTATTTTGAAATTAATAATTATATGCAATTAAGCTTTAACATACATCTTTTAGCGTCCAGGAGTTAAAAATATGAATTCAATTTTATTGTAAAATTTCCCGTTTATGTGAAAACTAAAAAAGTATGTAATGTTAAATATAATATCTGCATAATATTTTATCTTAAGTGCGAGAGGCTTAAAATTCGAAATATTTATGTCAGCCAGCCAGACTTCACCAAATATTAAATGACGTGGAAACAGGAGGAAACTTATTTATAACAGTCCGCTATCCTGTAGTATACAAAATTCGGCAACATTGCCTAACTTAAATTGCCAGCGCGTCAGTCCCCTGTCATCTCCCGACCTACCGTGTATTGGTACAGGTCGAACGTGTCATATGGTATAGAACAGAACAGTGTATTCAGTAGGTAAATTTAGTAGGTCTTTTTAATTAATGGTAAGTTTCGAGCTATTTGATTAATTGAAAGAGGTTAATATTCTCGTCCAGTTTTGCAGCCCTCATTTTGGCATCAGGAACAAACATGATGCCAAATAGGTAACAACTGCCCATAAATAATGAATAACTGCAATAACAAAGAAATTGCAGGCACAAGTTTTAGGATTGCAGTCTCAAGTTTACGAGTGTCTATAGATCTCAGTTTTCACTTCCCATCAGGTGATATGTGCGCTTGCTTACCTATTTTATGCCAAAAAAAAATTGAAATAGAAGAGACGGTAGATCACGCCGATATTTTGGGGAAATACTGCCCCCTGAAAAGCTACTAAATCAGTAATAAGCTTCACACTGGCTAAAATGTTGGTACCACTACTAAAATAACCGTCGAACTCGAACCAACCGTTTCAAAAACTGTTGCTACGTGAAAGTACTAAATAACGAATAATATTATAGCCACGGGCAACCTTCTGTCAGTCAGTACCCTGTTTCACGCTGTCAGAGTAACGCGAAAGTTTAGATGGCCACCCTTGTGTCGCCAACGAGGTGACAGGCTGCTTCGCTATACGCCGGTTTGATTTAGGCAGGCTTTTGTAGTGTTAGGTTGGCAGATCTGAAATTTGATCGCACGGAAAAAATTGGGTGAACAAAACACCCCAAGCGGTAAATACCGTTTGATAATTGATATTTAAACTTTTTTTTATGAATATTAAATCTTTTTCTCAACTTTAATGTAAAAGTAATTCAGAAACATATATTTGTACTTGTTACAGTATTAATATACTGTACCCATGCATTACCAAAATGACTTATCCCAGATTGGCATAAAACGTAGTTTTACAATGAATGGTCAGTCAAATCAAAACTCATTAAACCTACTCACACAAATTCCATTGTCAGATTTTTATTATGATTGTTTCGAAAGTTTTCGTGTTTTTGCCATTGTAAATTAGTTTTTTGAAGTGGTTCAATCTTAAAATGGTTTTTATTAAAATCTGGACATTATAGGTTCATGATTTGTTGCTCTATGCCCACAAAATAAATAACTACTCTTTAAAAGGATGCTTTAAAAGAAATAAGATGGCAATAAGTAAGTCAAAAAAAAAGAGTACACATCCAGTTAACTTTATTGCAACAGTACGCAGTTTGACCTCACTCCAATAAAGCGTGCAACGTGCGACTCGCGCGTGATGTGAAAATTGTAGTTTTAGACTGTTGGGTTAGTAAAGCAAAAATTAATCGATGTCTAGGTATATAATAAATAATAGATGTCTAGTTGGACAAGATTTTTAATTTAAGAGTTGTAGACTTGCTATAAAACTGGGTCCTGTATTATAACAAAAGTTAGATTTTGGCAGTATTGTACTTGTCTGTGGAATAAGGCTGAGTTACCCAGCAGTGCACTCAGATTGTTAGCTCGTTGTATGTGATCTGAAATGGTAATTAACCACCAGAGGGTGGTGATTCAAAGTTAATGCAATAATTTCACCAAAAATAACATTGCACGTTGTCATTATCAGCGTTTATTACTCAGATATAAATTAAACGGTCTGTTTAAATTTGATAGTGATTCAAGCGCTCTGTTTTTGTGGAACTGGACTAATCAATTTTGCTCTATAAAGGTAGTGCTAGAAGTCATTACGTAGAATGGCTTCGTCAACTTAACGGTCAATCTAAAATATCCTGTCAAAATGTGTCAAATGACGGACGATACGAACTGTTTCATGAACAAATTGACAACCGATAATTTAGTTAAGAAAGTTTCAGGAAATATGTACATGAGGCAAATTAATAATTTATATGACGATGCGTAGGCCTAGTTTTTTCGCCGTTCGTTGGTCCTGGGTTCAAATCCCGATAAGGGCAGATATATTTGTGTGATGAGCGCGAATATAAGTTTCTGGGTAACGGATGTTTTCTATGTATTTAAGTATATGTTTCTCTATATAAGTATTTATATCGTTGTTTAGTACCTACCCATAGTACAAGCCTAGAGCTTAGTTTGGGACTAGGTTAATTAATATGACATTTTCCCGTAATATTAATTTAAATATATTATTTATATACTTTTTATTTTTTGGCAAAAGGGTTGCAGGCTATAATGATATCGATAAATGTGCCAAACAGCAAATATCAAACACCCCTAATAGACCGCACCTGGAGTCGGTCGCGATCCATTTTTCGACGCACAAAGACCAGAAAAGTCCCGTGATTAACTTCATTTCCTTTGGGCACGCGTCCGCCCGGGGCATCTTCGCGCGAATTTATTTCGCCTCATCAAAACGTCAACACGTTGACGTGTATTTTAGGGATTTAATCGCCCTTCCCCCCGGCACTCACTCCCTTACAACCCCCTTGCCCGAGGCGACAGCGCCCTCTATGTAAATTACGGGACCCGGTTCGCGTAATTGTTTTCGCTGCGAATTGACGCGTGCATGGTTCTAGTTTTGACGGGTTTTTCGATTTAGTTAATAGCTTTAGGACTAGTTTATGTAAACCAGTTAGTAAAGATCGCATAGAGCATATTTTTGCATATTCAAATAGAAACTGGCACTGGTTGAGGGCTGTTTTTTTAAACAATTAAGTATTATCTTTGTACTGCAAGAGGAGTTTAGTGTGTCTTCAAACACACCGGACTTAATTTTGTAATAAAAACAGCAAGCTTTGTGATAAAGGTTCTAATAAATTATTTAACCCCAAATAAGTAATACCTTCACTATTGACTGTTTACAACCTCCTGCACCCTGAAATACTCTGTCTCAAACTGCTTCTAAAATATTGGATTAAATAATCGTATAGATCAAATAAGAGGTGCAAATATATTAATTTTGTTTCTGAATGATATTTTGGGAATCAGCGTTGTTTGACTACTGCTCAATTTACAGCTGAATGTCAACAATCCGCAGTTGACTCAACTAATAGTTAAAAATCGCAACCAAACGTTAAATCCGAGAGAAATTTGTTAAATTTTACTCCGATGAAAAACCCGTCCCAAGCTGTGGCGTAGCAATAAACGTTGTAATAATGACTAGAACTTAAAACCATGTAACTCCAGGACACACTAAAAATACGTTTCGTTAAGACTAACAATTTATCTCTTTTCGTCTGATCTCTGATGTAACGTGCATCGCGGACGTACAACATTAATTATTCATAATATTTAGTGGCCGGGGCGATGTAACGAGCAACAAATGGATGAGGCTTGCGGTTCGATTCCGGGCTGAGCTTTCCCTGGGGGAATCTGAGGCTACTGGAATTAGCACAGCAAGCAGGTAGGTGAATCCAGAGGATCAGCTGAGTAGTAAAATCTTTCTGTGTTGGGAAAATCCTTAAAATTATGTGGCAACAAATAAAACTAAAATAAAGTTTGAAAAGCGGACTGCTTTTGTAGAAGATGGTTATTTACAGATTGAGCACAATTTAATGGATAAGTCTTTGTTTGATATGTTTAACACAAAACTAAAATTTAGCTGACGACATAACCAAGTTATTGAAAGAGGATAGCGTGCAAATAAAGAGGTCAACACCTAGAATTGGGTGATCATATGCTCAAGAAGTAGAGAAGAAGGAGAAACTTCAAAATATCAGAATTTGAGGATCAAGTGAATAACTAAAATAAATTACGAGTATAACTTCCTACTAAACAAATTTAACGATATCATGCATTTCAAATCGCACGTTTGGTAACAGGGCACAGTTTACAATATGACACAAGTGCCCTTGTCCTGTGAAGGTACGAAACATGTTTAGCAAACAGCCTGCATATCATTTAATTAACCGTACATTCTTTCTTTCATTCATTTATACTAGTATACACCCAATTAATATACCTCCTTTTGTAAATTATACGTAAACTGTACCCTCTTCAATGTAAGCATCCTCTTGGTGATCCTTTGATTGCTAGTAAGTATAATTTCGATCATTGTTTGTAGTTCATCTAAAAATCAGTATATCACACGTAAATTATCTAGAATGACGTGTTTTTTTAACATTTTTTTTAAAGTCATAAGTTTTTCCTCATTTTTGTTTATATTTCTTGTGTTCAAACTACCGAAAGATTTTGATGACCTTTAGCGTGACATCTTTGTGTTCCACAATGCTCCATAACTAGAGGCGTCTCCAAGTAATCCAAAGTAAAAACGACGTTAGTCCTTTCAATGGCCATATGTACATACGCCCTTTAGAGCAAGCAATGTGTGTCTCCTTTTAACGTTCGCCTGTTATTTGTGAGCATTCTGTTTTGTTCAGACTCAGCGCTTTGATCTCGTATGAAATGGAATCATGGCACGCGGTGAGTTTTAAAAATGTGGAACCGCTATTTTTCAGTCGAGTTCTAGGTTTTTTCGTACGGCTCTGTGACCACCCGAACTATGGGCAGTAAAAGTTATCCGTCAGTATAACTATGAAAAAGAGAGTGTGATAGCGATAGACAGCCGAGAGCAGTATTAATACTTTGGATTTATTGAGTATTTTTATGAGTGATCCAAATACCAATAAATGACACACCTATACATTCCAAGTGGGCCGGGCACATCGCACGCAGGACTGATGGCCGATGGGGTCAGAAGGTTCTTGAGTGGCGTCCGCGGACCCTGACACGAGCTGTGGGTAGACCTCCAACAAGATGGAGTGACGACCTTGTAGGGATCGCGGGAAAGCAGTAGATGCGAAAAGCACAAGACCGGTCTGAGTGAAGAGCCTTGGGGGAGGCCTTTGTCCAGCAGTGGACGTCTTTCGGCTGTCATGATGATGAATATGATGATACATTCCAATGACATCTGTTTTTTGTTTCCCAAGTGTTTTGAAGAAATAGGTAGCTTGGATTTAATTTGATTTACAAGTACCTTGTGACAATTGAACTGCCAAGTAAAGAATGGACAGGAAAAAATAAGCATCGTGCATACGTAGGTACGAAGGCTTTTGTGCAACAAATCTTTGTGACGCAGAAAAATATCTCGCATTTCCATGTACATTGCTGTGAAAGGAGCATTCGCATTTATTTAACGTCACTGCAGCGTCGGGTAATTTTCTTAATGCACTTATGTCACTAAGGATTTCATCTCTGTAAAAGAATATTCGATGGTTATCAAAGGTATAAAATTGCACCTTTTTGGAGGGAAATGGGTAAACATATACACCTATATAGATTCATCATCCAATCGTTCAATTTGAGTTATAAGTGCGATGTAAACCGACAAAGCTTCAATAAATGCCCCGGAAACATACATTAAATTAGCAAAAAAGACAACGACAAGACCGGTTAGGATAATTTTATCACAAAATGGAAGAAATGAATTATTGTTGGTATACGGCAATGAGAAATATGTAGTTAGGCAAGCTAAATAATTTATCTTTGACATAACAAAGAGGCATGATAGGATTATCAGAGTCATAATACGAATAATTAGAGTGCTTTTGTTACTTACAAACCAACAGGGAAACTACACCTTATACATTGAAGCTCAAGGCGTACTATTTGAAACATTCAACGAAGAGATTTTCACTATTGACTGAGACTGCTCTCGTTAATGGCGGAAATACTTCAATTGTTTTCAATAATGCGCTGTAGCAGTGAACAATGCTAACGATGTCTTGGAGAGATATTTGAATTTTCGTTCAAATGTGAATTACAAAATGCTGATGCGCAATTGTTTAAGTTCAAATAAATATAAACGTCCTGCGAGTCCTGCGACGGCGTTGAATGAATCGCTGTGTAAAGTCAGCAGCGTAAGTAGGCGTACAATCGAAGATCTAAAAAATATCTATACACGATTGCGTGTGCATAAATATATTTTTTCCACCTACTTCTACTTCTGACTGTACGTCATCATGCCAGCCGATAGGCCTCCCCCAAGGCTCTCCACTCAGACCGGTCTTGTGCTTTTCGCATCCACCGCGTTCCCGCGATCCTTACATGGTCGTCACTCCATCTTATTGGAGGCCTACCTACAGGTCGTCTCCCGGTCCGCGGACGCCACTCAAGAACCTTCTGGCCCCATCGGCCTGCGAGCGATGTGCCCCGCCCACTGCTACTTCAGTTTAGCTATTCTTCAGGCTATCCCCCTTACTTATAAACGTGGAATAAGCTTGGAATAGTTTATGACATGCTTTGTCACTTTCTGTCAGATGCAAATGTCACAATTACAGATAAAGATAAAGCATGGCATAAACTATTCCAAGCTTATTCCATGTTTATAAGTAAGGGGGTTAGTCGGTAACCTTAGTTCTACTGCGGATATCATCATTTCTGATTCTATCACGCAGAGAAACCCCGAGCATAGCCCTCTCCATAGCCCTCTGAGTGACTTTGAGCTTCCTTATGAGGCCCATTGACTTTGACTGAACATACCTACTACAAAAAAAGGTTATTCAGAATTCTTGAAAAGGTTGGACATCATGTCCTCACCACTGCAGAGCGATAGAACAACTTGCATAAGTATAATGAGCGGTAGCAATCATCACAATGAATGGGTCGCGGCGCGCGAGAGCTCGCGTCTGAATGCCGTCCTCTGCCGCCTCGACGGCTCGCTCGCACGGTGCCCATGGAAAAGCAAAATGGCAGCACTTTTTTGCGGTTTTGAAATTTAAATTTTTGGTAGATTCTCTTTAATATGTAGGAAATATCTTACGTCAAGTAAGATATTTCCTACAATTTTTCAACATTTAAATTTTTTCCCAATTATTTTAATTGTTAGTGTTAGCTTCCTCTTAAGTCATAACCTTTAGCTTTTTGAGAACTTTAATATTATTATTGACAATTAACAAGTCATCTAAATTTTTAATATTTTTCGTTCCAACAAATAAACTGGATTTAATGGAATTGATATCAAATGTGATTGTTAATGGGATATTAAATTAACATAATGTTAACAACGACTAATTGTTTTACTCTGCCTTGTAGTGTCGTAACTGAGGCTCAATATTTGATTATAGTGTCTTGCAGTATAAGGACTTTTTTTTTTTAATTACTAAAATAAACACCACTCAAAGTCAATTTGTAAAAAAGGGATATAACTGTACACTTTTTACATTACACCATAGCTATAGGGACAGTTAGTTCAACTGGTCTGCCACCTTTAGGTTAATTTCTGATAGCACATGAAGAAACTATAAGGTCAGTTTAAAGAGTCAACTTAAGGGACCATTTCATTTCACATGCAGTTCGGTACACATTAAAAATCCACATCAACTCTTTCTTTTGAGCTTGGTAAATTTGATATCATTGTCACCGTACAGACGACTCTTTAATTTGCTCGCACTCGCCAGCCTGAAAAGATAGAAGGCAACGAGTGCAAGATTTCTCTTTGCTTGATGCACATGCAAACGACTGTGGATGTCAACGGGTCTAGAGTTCCTTTACTTGTTCCAAGAGGAAGCATTTTTTTAGAAGCATTTTAATTAAAATTTGTCAGATACCTTAGCTTGTAGAAAAAAGAATTCTCTAGAAATTCTCTCGACAACGCGGTCTGCCTATTTGGTTGTGATCCTAGCTATGAAGCTAACTGTTTCGGGTTCGAATCTCAATAATGGCAAATATTATATAGGACAAATGGGCGTCATTACTCGCAATAATGTGTACATGACTCCAAAGATTTTAATTAAACAAATTAAATTACATTAAGTAATCGATTTCTTAGCTGAACTTTTATTTTGACCCTTTGCAAGGCAGTAATAAATAAATAATATTTTAAAATTTCTTACTTGTACGAGTATACTTTTATACATTAAAAATGTTTCATTTTCATCAAAAAGTCAGGTTAATTACTAAAACCATTCCACTATAGTCTCAGAAATTTAATGTAAGCATCCTTTTTCCAGCGCAATATTTCTTACAATATTCTTAATGGCAAAACGGGCGGGGTGTCTTTTGATCGTGCGGTTAAAACGGAGAGCTCCTTGGAAATGTGAATAATTTGCAGGATGGTGTCTGTGAATCATGGCCGCCTGCCTTTGTTTGCAATCGAAAACGTCTCAGACTCGAGACTTTTAATAAACAACAAAATATTTTTGTTTCATTTCACACCTGTTTGAAGGGATACTTAATTAAAACGATTTTAATCTGGAAGTTTTCTTTGTTGGCTGAAACATAGTCGCTGGATAATTTTGTCATGACAAAGACGAGCGTTCGTTTAGTATTCCGTGGCCGTGCGGTCAGTCAAACGTCTGCTTTTAAATACGCCATCCGCAGGCTTCTCCCTCATACATACGAAATAAGTGGTGGGAGGCGCAGCTTAAAGTGGCTTTAGCACTATACTAACTTAAATTTAATTACATTGTAATAAGGAGTTTTCCAAGTTCGTCATACCTGGGCGTTTTTACTAAAAAGTGTAGTGTATTTAATATAGGGTGAGGCACGAAACTTGCTACAGACTGAAGGTAACTATTCGACTTTTTGTAGCAAGGTTCGCGCCTCACCCTATACTACCATTAAAGAACTATAACTAAGTCAGTATTGTGACGAAAATTTGCCATACATTGCGGATAAATTAATTTTAATTAATTAATTTTAGTCCTTCATTGAGGTACACGTTTAAGTGAAAACGCCCGCCTAAAAATAAATACATTAAAACACGACGTTACTCTTCATTTAAGGCGGCAACGTAAGTTACCATTATGCTAAAGCTGTTTCAGCCAAAGTACTCAAGAGGAATCTAAGACCCATATTAATAAACTAATCTTGGCAGAGATGGCCGTCTGAAGATACATCATAAAAAACGTCAAGTTGAAGACTGTCATTTCTGACGTATCTGGAGACGGGTATCTCAATTAGCCAAGATTCGTTTATTAATATGATCTTATGTGAACAAGACTATTATTTAATTTTATTAAAATTATTTAGAGAACTTTTTGTTTATAAAAAACCGGAAAAGTGAGAGTTAAATTCGCATGGAGAGGGTTCCGTATGTTTTGAAAAATTTCCCATGTTACTTTAAATACCAAAGACTTTGTGGTCTATAGCCAAATTAATATTTCCTGTACTTTTTCAAAATTTCAGGTCCAAAAAATTTGCGAGTGTACTATAATATTTTTGATTTTTTTTCTTAGAGTGCCGATTTTTATGTCTTAGCTGTTATCAGTTAGTAGTAAACAGGAGTTACTCCGTGTGACAAAATAAATATACTGTCATGATGCTAAGTGAGATGTGTTCTCTGGCAGAAATAGGACGAAAGCGGAGCTCCGTCACAACTCTTAATGATTTCTGGAGTGGGAAACGATGCGACAGAAAAAAACGTGCCAGGGAAAAACAGGACTGGGATTTTTTTTCCAGGAAAACGGAAATTCTGCTACTAAAAGAAACGACATTAGACAATTCATCTAACCAACCCACTATAACCTGCTGCAACGGTTCTAAGTGACTTAATAGTTACCTTATTAGGACCCTGAGTCACCCTCTGTTGGCTCTATGATCTATGTTGACGACGGGCTTCCTCACCCCAGTTGCGGATGCGGACTGTTTCAGCGGAATACAAGTAACTCCTGCTCTCATTGCCTTTTGGTTTGCAAATACGACTTCAAAGTTTACGCATGAATTGAATTCCGTTTGTTGAGTAAACGTATAAAGTTCATCACGAATTAATGTTAATTAGTATAGTTCTATGATTGGTAAAAATAGCCAGTTTTTTTTTAGGCTAGTACTTCTCTCTCACTCGCTCTTATACGCTCTTATTAAGATAATAATTATAATTATAAATATCAGAGGACAATTTCACACCAATTGATTTAGTCCCAAACTAAGCTCTAGGCTTGTGCTATGGGTACTAGACAACGATATAAATACTGATATAGATAAATATATACTTAAACACATAGAAAACATCCATGACTCGTGAACAAATATTTTACAAACGAAACCATAGTATGCTGTCTTTATGTTAATTTAAGGAATCATAAGTGCGAGTCGGACACGAATCGTACAAGGCCAAAACTACTTCCACAATTTCATATTTATTATTTGTTGTTAAAGCGGCTTGAGTAATATAAAATGCTCTGTCAAAATTTCAAGTGTCTAATTATTACGGCAGTTGACAGACGGACGGATGGCGATGGCTTAGTAGGGTTTAGGCATATTTTAGGTTCGAAACGATAAGAAGTAACATTTATTAATGCAAAAACTAGTTACTTAAAATGCTAACACTTAAATCATATATATTTGCTGCATTCTTAAATCCTTTATAAATGATTTAATCCCGTTTAGCTAATATTACGTAAAGCATTGTGCGCGATAAAACAGGAACTGTATTATTAAACAGTCTCAAATACCTCATTAGCGGTTTGAACAAGTCGAATGCGGCAAGAGAGATGTAATGGGCAGGTACTTTTCGCGCAGTGTGACGTGATTGCACCCCGTCATAGAGAAAATTACGGTAATGGTCTAGATAATTCCTGTAAATGGAAAAATAATTTAAAAACATGTGTTGAGTTGCTACTAAAAGCTACATACTTACAGTTTTGAGATTCTAGTTGAACCTTTACAACATACTTTACGTCCCTTTTTCTTTCAAGTTCACATGTCATCACACACGAGGAAATGGCCATAGCTGAATTACGAGAAACGGCAACAAAAACGCTGAATGCATTGCCCCACAAGCTAATGAAAACTGGCCGGCCGATCGATGTTATGGGACCTACCGTTTACAAAAGGCTGCCCGAGTCTGTAAACGACGCTTCTAGGGTGACAAAATACAAGAGCAAACTTAAAAAGTGGTTGATTCAGCAATGGTGCTATAGCTGCAACTTAATTATTATAATTTAAAGAGACCTGAATAATTCCTATTCATTAACTGTATACAGAAATTGTGCTAAGTATGCCTTGTAATTAAATTATTATCAATAAAGAATGTTAACGTCTATGCCAATGTGAGGTTACCCACAGTACTGTCCACTGGCTAAAACAAGCTTAATCTTCTCATAATGTCATACTAAAGTCTATTTTTTTATTCCGTAGACTAAAATTTATTTCATGTGTTGCCTTTTTTTTACAACTTATAAATAGTGATGTTATTCAACCGCTACTTACCAACAAAAATAAGGTAGGTAGGTAGGTTGTTTATTGATATAAAAGTGTCTGTAACGCAATGAGTGGATAATCCGTGAAGTTACAAAATGTTTGTAAATTTTAATCGATTCGAAACTCAACACTTATCATAAAAAGCTGCAAATACACCAAACCACTTGCCTTATTATTTTTATTAACCTCAACAAGTGTAACAAATAAAGTAAACAGCTACAATTACATGAGAAAACGCACTGAAAACATCCGATCACTTCACACTTCATGTGGGGAAGCTGACATAACAAAATATATTAACAAAAACACCGTAGAATATTATAATAACCTGACGTATTTGCCAATTAAATCTGTAGAAGTGAAGCGAAAGTTTTCATATTTAAAATGGATCCACAGTAATAAACGACAAAATTTAACGACAACTAATCTAGAAAAACTCTAAATAAATTATTAAGAAAAATATTGAAAGTATTACAAATATGTTGATTTACTCGACAAAATATTTAATAAAAAAATGTATTATATACATTGATATTATGCGACAACCCTATGACTTAGTTTCAAGGAATCTGCTACACTGATAACGAAAGTGACTTATTGGTAATAGGTCCAACACAACGAAAGTGTCGAAAAAAATTACGAATAACGAATGAGACAAAAAATAAAGGGACTAACATCGAATATGCTCAAATACGATGATGACGAATACCGAAAGAATGTGAATAAGAAAAAGACAAACAACAGATATGACCATAGGCGACAGAGACTACCAACGAAAGTGACGAATGAAGAATGGATGACAAAAGCAGAATGAGACGAGTTAAGAACTTGACAAAAAACGAATGGGATCACCCAACACGATACCGTAAATAATAAAAAGGTAAGGTAAACAATTTTTGGAATTTTTAGTTCCAATTATTCTGAATAAAATATCCGACTACTTTTTTGAAACGAGTACCTATGTGACTTAAAAAGCAAAATAACGGTTGTAAGTTTGTTTCCATAGTAGTAATAGGTACTCGTAATAAAGTTATAAAATCCCATTTCATTTTGTAATTCTAGTTGTAATTACTTTAACAAGTTATTCCAATTACCACTCTATTCTAAATCAATAAAGGTTAGTTACTCTGGAAATGTATATTCAGGACCAGGGCATTATACTCGTAGAACATGTTGATAGAGGGTGTAAATTGGGGAGGATCAAAAGAAACATTACGATAGAGGACCTCAAAAGCTTAATCCCCCTTTAGACTACTTTAATGATTAAAATAAGCTATGATACGTTGTATTATTTAAAGACAACATTTCAGTATCATCAAAGAATCACCATAGTAACAGAAGCGATGTTTTTATTGGCGTTGGCATCTAAAATACCAGTTATTGGCATCTAGTGATTAACCAATTATCGCCTCTATTAATTTGTGATCCAGTTCACGGTGTTAATAATTGGTGGGATGCCAAAAATACCACAGTTTATCCTTCTTTATAAGGAACTAGCTGTTGCCCGCGGCTCCGTTCGCTTTAAAGTCGTTTATCGCTATGCCTTTGGCAACTGTCCAAATTTTCAGGATAAAAAGTACACTATGTCCTTTCTTGGGACTAAAGTTATCTTCATACCAAATTATATCTTTATCGAATCAGTGGTTTAGCCATAAAAGGGTTATAGACAGGCAAACATAATAACTTTCGCATTTATAATTATTAATATTCATGTATGGGGTAATCTGTTTATTACCACTCATATACTGCAGTTTATTTTTAATATCGTATTTACATTACAACGAAGTCAAACTGCTAATACCAAAATTACCTCACATCACATAATCTCAAAGTAAAATAACGGTGTTAAAATAACTATAAGGGCTCTGTTCTGTTTCTAAATAACTCTTAAATCCATCGTTTACTTATACCTTTGCATAATAAAAGTTTCTAACACTACCTATAGACTAATAGACTGAGTCTTACTCCAGTACTAACATCAAATCCACTGACACACATCCAATCCACTGACACACATTCAAACACTGATTAAATCAAACCCGTAGCGTCGGAAAATAAATTAACATGTCCCACGTTAGGCGGAAATATCGTCGCACCCCCTCCCCCATGCCGGAAGGTGCGCGCGCGCCGGCGGCTTGCTTCCGGCGACTCGTTACGCGCTTTGTGCCACTCGAACACTCGAACTCAATGAGGTATTGTCGCACTTAGGGAGATCCATGGAGGATCGTTATTTGAACAATGGTGGAGACGTAAGGATTATTTTTCGAAAATCGAATGCGAAGTATCGTCACAACCAACTTGGAGCGTAACGAATAAGGAGCCCTGTAAACAGTAGCGATATAATTCGCAGCTCAGTTCAAGATAATGTTTACAGATTTTTCATACTTGTTCATGCTATGGATTGTAAAATTCCTAAAGAATATTCAATAAAAGTGTGTGATATGATTTTAAATACGTACCATACTTTTGAGAGGATTATTCAAATCCAGCAAGGAGACATCGTTCGCTAAACATGTACCTACTAGGTACGTGTGAAGGTAATAATTGTTCAAAGTGACCATAAAGCATTACATATCCGACTTTATATAAGACCTTTTGGACTATAATTTTCCAATGTTTACATTCATACTTTAAAGTCAAACACAATCTACAAAATGTCAAGCTATAAGCACACGCGATCAAAAGCAAAACCGCTATAAATATGAAGTAATACAGACTGCCGTTCCACATTCTATTTCCGCTAACCGACATTGACACGATTCTATTTCACACGATTCCGTTTTCTGATGTTGCACCGCGGGAATGTTTTCATTTTCTGCGACATAAATTAGATATACGCTATTTGCGAATGGGAAAGTATAAATATAGACGGGCCGGTCGAGTGAGCATTTTAATGGAGTTCGGCCGCCGGCGTGGACACGCCAGGGATAAAATGAATGATGGCCAAGTTTATTTAGATTTTAGCAAAATCAAAGTTTTTGACCGATTGGTTGTATGTTATTATTTTCTAGAACACTTTTCATGTTCAATATTTCCTAAACGGTCCCCTCAATCTAAAAACAGCAAATAAAAAACTACTGCTAAAATTAAACTCGATGTCATAATGTAAAAAAAAACCTTTTCATCTCACTAGCTCGGAAAGCCCTTTTTGTTTGTTTGATATCTATTGAGAAAATCGCTTTTTATCCACAAGTGAGGGAAGAGTTTTGACATTTGAAGGCAGCTTAAGTGATATTTGACAGCTAACCAAACGTAAAACCTTACAAGTGCTGAATTTTTAACATCACAATTAATGAATTGCATCGAGTAAAAAACACTAAATACAGTCTTACTACTTTATTTTAATTCATAAATATCAGCATTCAAAATTAACCTTCATTCTTGTTTTAAAAACGGATAAAATGTTCTGACAGTCCAAATAAGTCGATGTGCAAACAAAACGCATCCGAAATAATAAAAAAAAAACTTACGTCAAAACTTTTCTAATAATTAAGCCGTCAACGTTAAAATATTCGCATGTTTTTATAGTTAGTTTTGTTATTAAAAATGAGTGATTCGAGTGATAAAGACGTATTAACACCTGTGGAATTACAGGAAACCGTGCAAAATGCGGAATTGAGCTTACAGTACAAACCATTTTCTTAGTTTCCTCACTGTAGTCAACTTTAAATATTCGCATGTTTTTCTAGTTTGTTTTGTTATTATAAATGAGTGATTCGAGTGATAAAGACGTATTAACACCTGTGGAATTACAGAAAACCGTGCAAAATTCGGAACTGAGCTTACAGTACAAACCCTTTTATTAGTTTCCTCGCTGTAGTGAGGTGAAAAGTTTTGTGTTATACACGGGTGAAAAGTTATTTTACGTCTCGTGTCTTGAAACACTTGCTACGCTCAGGATTCTATTTTTGAACCACTCACTTCGCTCGTGGTCAATCATAGAATCCTTTCGCTAGCTCGTGTTTCAAATGAACACTCGCAGGTAAAATACAACTTTCCCCACTTGTATAACAAATAACTATAGCACATAGAAGAGCTACCCTAAATATATTTTTCAAGTTTTTTGTTTTACATCTTGTTGGCCTACAGATGGACAGACCGACAGACTGAAATAGTGAAACTGTAAGGGTTCCTTGTTGACTACGGAACCCTAAAAAAATCAGATTGTCCAAGGAAGTGACGAGCATTTTCCAATACTAGGTACTTATAACTTTAAGATTGTAGACGAGGTTTGCTCAGTTCTAACCAAGCACGTGCCGGGTTCGAAGAAGGCTACAAACTTTTCTTTGTTGCGTAAGCCCACGTTTACACCAAAAGTGTAATATTGTCGGCCACCATTACGCGGTCTAAGCTGAATATTTTGTTAACGCCAGAGCATCCAGCACATCTTGCCCACGACTTTTTTGTCGCTTAACCCTATTGACAAAAATAACTTTTTTAAAAGGTACTCTCAAAAAAATCATGCTTATAGAGGTTTATTTCAAAAGCATACTTTATTTTATTTAATTTTTTGTTTAATTCTTTATTTACCGAGAAAATAAAAAAACCAAATTTCTGCTAATGGCTAAAGAGCTTAAACGACACATGTTCCTTTCTACGCAGCTAGTGCGAGTCTTTTAGCATAAGTGCTTTTTTTAAATCATATGAGGGTGTTTACTTCTTTTTTTTATAATGTTGTATTTATTGAAATTATTTTCACTTAAATTTATTAATGAGAAAGTGCACGTTGTACCTACCTCTATAAATAGACATACACCATTCAAGTGAATGCACTTGTTTTTAATAACGTAGCATTTATCATCAGTATCTTTCCTTACCGAACCTAAAATTATTAATGAGAAAGTGAGTTGGTGTTTTTTTTCTGTGTTTTCATAAACGATTTTTTTGAGGCATCCATACTAATATTGTATATATTCATAAATATATTTATTTGATATTTATTGCACAAATGAATAACCTAATGTACAAAAGGTTAACTTAATGCCGTAAGGGTTTGTAAATTTGAAAGTAACATTTACGATACTAGCATGGATACATCACATCACATTTCAAGTAACTTTCATACCTACTTGATGTTGGAACTTAATTATTCATAAACTTACATAAAGCCATTGAATATATTACATACCTGAAACAAAAGATTGACACATTTTTAATAAATAATAAGTAAATAAATATATTGTTACACCCATGGGAAGACGTCTCATTTTCAATCGTGAATTATGGTGCTTTAGAAGCGTTTTCAGCAGGCTGAAATGTCGTTTCAGTCCGTTTCAGAGGTATCTCTATCACATACCAGATTACCAACTTTCCGTTGTTTTCAGGCATCTCTATAGGATTACGCCATAACCTGAAAACCCATTTTCAGGCGATGGCAGGACCCCTTATGGGCCTTTGAAGTACATTTCAGTATATGGCCATTTTCAACTAAGCGTGAAAGAGATAGCATGATTAGAAAAAGATAGAGATACTGAGAACCTTCGAGAAGCATGTAAAAAAGATAAAATGATTGGAAATGAGATAGCAATTCGCAAAAAATCCAGACCTATGTGTCAAAGACATCGTGATTGTAAGCAAAACAAGGTAGCAAGGCGTAGAACATTCCAGCAACGAATAGTCTCGAATGTCCTCGGCGAGGCAAAGCACATCAATCATTCCAGAAGGCATTCTGGAACGATCGAACACGGAGACTATAAAAGAGCGGGCCGTTTGCAAGTACATTCAGTCTTTAATTGGAAAGCGAACGGTGCGAACAAGAGCAACCCGAGCGATCATCTAAGTCTTCAAAGTTTATTGTGCGACAATTGTTTGTGACGGTTTAAGTGATTGCGTTATTAAAGTCTACTTTTGATTATCGGTGTATTCGTGCATTTCTATCAGTTACGTACCCCCATGTAGGTAACAATATTTCAATCTACAAACCACAGTTACACAAACAATTTCACAAAAATCTAGCTACAAAACATATTAAATCTACGAGGAGCAGAGTATCAACATTGCACGCGAGATCTTGAGCAAACCTATCTTGTTAGCTTCGCCAAATACCGCGCGGCAAAATATCGTGAGCTCGCAGCCAATGTTGTATTTATTTCATCTCCAAGGATTAGGCCTATAGAGGCAACAGGTGCCGATTCTCCGCTTCTGGCCTCCGCGGCTTCAGGGGGGGCTGATAGAGGTCATGTGTGCAGCGCATGTCGAGGCATGGAATCTTAGAGTTTGATAGTTATTTAAACGATGGTTGGCAACTGTTTGTACTGCCCGCAGTCAAGGTAGATTTGATTTAGATCGCTGGAAACACCTAAATTTAGTAAAAAATAAATTACCAACACTGCAAAGACTAAAGTAATTTCGTACTTGCAGTTCGTACCATAGCTACTTTATTAAATTGATTCCAACTTAACGGCTTAACTTAAAATAGAAAAAAAGAAACATAAAAGTTTCTTTCTGAGCTCTAAAAATACTGCTTTAAACCTAATATGTTATAAATTGCCGATTAAAGTGAACGTTTGTTACGCCGAACACGATCTCTATGAAACTTGATTTAGGGCCGCTCAATCCGGAACCCATTAAGGCTGTTATTATTTCCCTGGAACATAAAGCGCGTATAAAGACTGCACGCTAACTTTTACCCGCGGAAGCTCAAAATGAAGTATTTTAATCGAGTTTGAGGAACACATACGACCTTTACAACATTCCTCGATTTAGCTGCGTGCGCACCGGAAATACTTTAGCTTTTACCGCCCATTGTCACACATTTACTTAAATTACTGCTATAATTGAAAGATAATGTTGTTTTTTTCGCCATAATTAGTATGCGTACCACGAATTATGTTTTTTTTTAAAACTACTCCTATAGTTTTACTGTTTTTTCACCATCAATATCGCACTTTTTTAAAGTAGGTAAGTAGAATATTTTTGGATGTATTTGATTTTTACAGACAATGATGATTTCAACTACATATGAGGTAAAAAAACGGAGAATATTTTAACCTGTCCACAAAGTATTTTGCTATACAGGGTGTCCCAAAATCGGTAAACCACATTGACACCGGAGGTAGGTCAGCTTAAGAGGTGCCGAACTAGCCTAACATGACCTCAGTAAAATGTGCACGGTTTTCGAGTTATTGCCAAATTAAAGGTTTTTATAAATTTTCACCTTTTTTAACACTGTTTGTGCCAGGATTCAGTCGGAAAGCTCTCGAACTTATTTTTTTTAAAATGTAGGGAGCCTGAGATAGTTTATTAAGATATCAAAAGTGTTATTTTGTCAATAACTAATGTAAATTTATGAAAAATATTGGATTAGTCTCGATTTAAATTATCAGTAAATCATTAATTTCAACTTTTGACACCTGCCGTGAATTTTTTTTACTAGAAACGAAACGAGCAAATGATGTTTAAAAATTGAGCATGTTATGCAGATTCAGAAATGGTACAATACAAGTATCTTACTGCGATAAGAAAAGCATTCAATAACACTTTTCCGATGCCGCAAACCGTCGCCGTCAGGTAAAAACAATGCCGTACGATGTGATATCGCATTTGAGGCCTAAACATCTCATTTTTTGGCAAATGCACGGGAACGAAAGAGATGGAAATAATGTTCATCTCCCTTTTGAAGGATATCGGTGACTAATAGCACGTGTGGATTTCTACCTGGACCCCTCCACTTCGGGCTTTGTACCTGCCTTGCTTTACCAATTGTTTAAAGAAAGGGATGGATAGAGTGCTTTGTCCGTTTATTTACAAGTAGCACGATAAGCAGTAGCCTTCGAACCAAATCAGTTCGTTACCTTGCGTTTCGTGCGACACCCGTGTTCTCTGCGTTCCATCTGTGTGTTATTATCGACTTGGCTTTTCTCTGGACTCTGATTTCTCTGAAAACGACAACTCGGCACTCTATTGGACTCTGATTTGCTTTGTGGAACTGCTACGACAACAACGATGGCAAACCGTGATCCCCAGTACACTCATGGCGACTACGCTGACATGCTCTTGATTTACGGTGAAACTAGGCATGTTTCAAGTCGAGGCAATGTTACGTACAACGCAAGATTGGCTACAAGGTTGTACTCGGAACGATATCCAGGTCGAAATCCAACGACTCATAACGTCATTTTAAGAGCCCTAAACGCTTATCACGAGGGCAGGCTACCAGGAACGAGTACCCAAGGAGGAAGACCTCGGACTGTTAACGACGACGTGGTTTTGGAAGAAGTACGAGCGGAGCCAGGAACTTCAGTGCGAATTATTGAACGCCGCACTGGAGTCCCCAAATCATCGGCACAAAGAATTTTAAATCGTCATAAATACCATCCCTACCATATCCAACGCGTCCAAACACTACTTGCAACGGACTACGCACACCGTGTTGAATTTTGTCGGAAGATGACTCAGAAATACAGGGAAAATCCTAATTTCTTCAATGAAGTACTGTGGAGCGACGAATCAGCCTGCAGAAGGGATGGATATCTAAATTTACATAATACCCATAGCTGGCAGCTGTCAAACCCACATGAACAAAGAGAAGACCGGTCCCAATACCAATTCAAAATTAATTTGTGGACGGGCATTTTTAACGGCCAAATAATAGGACCGGTCGAACTGCCAGCTATTTTGAATGGAACAAATTATCTTCAATTTTTGGAAAATGATCTTCCAGTACTTTTAGAAGTTACACCGTTGGCACTGAGACAAAGGATGTGGTTCCAACAAGATGGCTGCCCGGCACACTACGCTCGACTAGTCCGCGAACACCTCAGCAACACATTCCCCGAGAGATGGATTGGGCGATTGGGTCCAATTTTATGGCCACCGCGTTCCCCGGATCTAAACCCATTGGATTTTTTTTATTGGGGATGTTTGAAAGATAAAGTTTATGCAAAACCAATAAGATGTGAAGAAGAATTGCGGCAGCGTGTATTCGACGCAGCCCGGACCATATCGGGAATTACCTTAAGAAAATTGAGCCGAAATTTTTTGAGACGGTGTTTTTTATGTATTAGAGTCCGAGGCAGACAATTTGAACATTTATTGTAACTAATTTTAAGTATTAAAATAAATCATTGAAAGTTAAACCCGTTTTTTTTTGGTCATCAACTTTCATCCAGCCCGAGATGCACATTATTTCCATCTCTTTCGATCTCGTGCATTTGGCAAAAAATAAGATGTTTAGGCCTCAAATGCGATATCACATCGTACGGCATTGTTTTTACCTGACGGCGACGGTTTGCGGCATCGGAAAAGTGTTATTGAATGCTTTTCTTATCGCAGTAAGATACTTGTATTGTACCATTTCTGAATCTGCATAACATGCTCAATTTTTAAACATCATTTGCTCGTTTCGTTTCTAGTAAATTTTTTTCACGGCAGGTGTCAAAAGTTGAAATTAATGATTTACTGATAATTTAAATCGAGACTAATCCAATATTTTTCATAAATTTACATTAGTTATTGACAAAATAACACTTTTGATATCTTAATAAACTATCCCAGGCTCCCTACATTTAAAAAAAAATAAGTTCGAGAGCTTTCCGACTGAATCCTAGCACAAACAGTGTTAAAAAAGGTGAAAATTTATAAAAACCTTTAATTTGGCAATAACTCGAAAACCGTGCACATTTTACTGAGGTCATGTTAGGCTAGTTCGGCACCTCTTAAGCTGACCTACCTCCGGTATCAATGTGGTTTACCGATTTTGGGACACCCTGTATACATAGAAAGATACAAAGTAGTAGCTTAGTACATATAATGATACAAAATTGGAACCCAATCATACATATCTTTTTATAATGAATGATACTTCAAACGGCTGCTGCGAGCACGTCTAAACATCAAAGTCTAGTTTATCAGCCTGTTTGTTTCCCTATTAGAACTGTACCAACTTATATTTGCGGTTGCTAAAACAGATTCAAACCCCTCGCCGCAAGCCTATACTAGCCTCGTTTCTCACCGAACTGTTTCGTAGTCTTACTCAGAAAACTTTGCCGAGCTATAATTTTTACACCCCGCGATCTCGTTACGTCTCTTCAGATGTTTCGTTAGTTTTGTCGAGCAGTGTAAATATTTGCGAGCATGCAAACGAACAAATATTGTCAAACAGTCTTTGATATCGAAGTGGCATAAAGTGCTTTTTAAAGGCACTTTTATGCTGAGTTTGGTTTAATGCCCAGTATGTTGCTTCGCTCTTGTAGGTTTTTTAGTTGCATTTTAATGGTATAAGACGAGTCCTGTCTTACCATAGAGATATAAATACAAAACATACACTTTTTCTTACAGTAGAAAAATGTTTATATATAAATACATACACATACATACATAAACTCACGCCTTCATTCCCAGAGTGGGGTAGGCAGAGCTAAAGAATTACCAACAAGTCTTAAAACTTCTTGATAATTCTGTAACCACATTTTGCACAAGTAGGCTAAGATGTTTCCCAGTTTATTAGTGACAGGTGGCAAGCCCATCGCCTAACAGTACTACAAGCCTTTATTCCCTTAGTCGCCTCTTACGACATCCACGGGAAGACATGGAGTGGCACTATTCTAACCCGGCAACCACACGGGTAAAATAGACAAGTAATATTTGAAGAGTGACATTCATTCTATATAAATTTACTAAAACAATGTCATTAAAAAAAATCGTTTGATTATCTAAACTTACTATGACGGTCACTTTTTTAAACCTCTACTTCAAAAGCAAAATTGTTTACTCAAGCGTCATTAATTACAATAAAATATTCAACATAAATACATTAGAAGACTTTAATTTATTATTTATGGTCGTTTTTTATCCCGCATACGGGGTCGGAAGAGGGCAGCCGTTGTGTGTTTCATGTGACCTATTCCGAACAAGATCGAGTCGTTTAGATCATTGCAATAACATTGAAAAAATTAAAAGAGAAAATATGGATGAAAAATAAAAAATCGCTTTGTAACGTATATAATAAATAACAGATATTGAGATTTAATGGTTGATATAGTTGCACTTTTTACTTATTTTTTTATACACCAAAAGTAAATAGTATAAGCCCGTATAAACATCAAAATAACAAAAATAGCGTCACCGTGTTTTTTATAAGAAAATCATAAAAAGGGTTGCCGATCTTACAAGCATAACATTCGCCAACTAAAATCCAGTAACGTATTGACAGGCATCCAATTTCCCCGTTCAGTGGCTGTTTTAATCAAAGGCATCTAAGACTTAAACGATAAAGCGACGGCACGAATAGATCTAGTAGTAATCATCGAGTCACCTTTGCATAACCGGCGATGCGTGCGTGATTATACGGCAAGGATTACGTCGACTCAGGCGCATGATTAATGAGGGCAAATCAGATCACATCACCAAAGGAGGGTAATTAAAGTTTTGTGATTATCTCCTTCCCTATCATTATGGAAGTTAATGTGCCTATACAAATTCACACTACATATTAATACTTTCACACTACAAAATAAACTTCTACTACTACATAGGCATGCAGCAAATCACGGAACAGCTATAGATGCTATTATTGGTTGTTGCTTAGCAACTCTTGCCAATTACGTATTTTGCTGCAAAAGCGAACAGGTAAATATTTGTATAATGGCGAGATTGATATGGAAGACGTAGTGTGGGTGAGTATTTCTTTATAACGTTGTAACCTTGTTATTCCGATTTCAGAAAAAAAAATTGGTAGGCAAGGTGCATAAAACTATGCAATAATTAACAAATTTGCCAATCTGTCTTTAAAACTTTGCGTGAAACTCTCTGCTTCGGTAGGCAGTTAGTCGTATTGGGGCCATATTCAATTTTATCCCTACACGTATTGTTTAAAAAAAAAAGCTATCTTAACGTTGACAATACCATTACAAGTCAAATGCAATTAGGTTAAACCCGAGGAGAATTAGTTTTAATAAATAACCAAAATCTAAAATCGCAAGTGCACCACGCATGGAGTTTCCTCGTTAAAGGTGACAGCGACCAATTTTTTTTTGGTAATCACTTGGTAATCACACAACGACAGTCTTTCGGCTGATATGACGATGATGACCCATCATTTTATAAAATTTCACTTCATCGATTGTATCATTTCATCGAATTTCATTGTGGGGTTATATTAAATGCTCTAGCTCTGTCCTTTACGCTCGCCGTAAAATGAACTGCAAAGCCATATCATAATAACCCCCAGTACTCCCAGCCTCCTAATAGCGTTTGGCTGGATATCGCAATGACGCCTGCACTCGCAACTGACTGTATATTTGTCACTCGTGTTTCATAGATAAACGAAGATTGCCGCTATTAGAAACTAGTAGCACTGAGATTGTGTGTTTAAACACTACCCCTTATTCATAAACGCAAATAAACCTACTTTAGATAAAGTACGTTTTATAACTTGTCAAATTTAAATGTCGCATGTGGCCTAGTCATATTTTAAGCACACTTTAGGAATGGCGCTTTTTTGAAAAAGATTGCATCACAATACGACCCGACATAGTATCACTTTTTTTCTAGCTTTACCAATTACAACGATAAGATTTTTAAAAATTGTATCTAACCAATCCGATCCGATAACTCTTTACTGTAAATGTTTACACATTCGCCAATCCGCAATCGCAGACGTTCGGAAATCTATGGTGAAAATTTAATAAAGCGGAGGTTGGCGTGTGTCGCAATTTACATTTAAAGCACCAATTATTTGACGTCATTAGCGCCCTCTGGCACCCATAAAACGCACCCAACACGCGCGGCGACGCCCTTCCTATTGCCTTTATAAATTAGAAATAAAATGGCAATTTTTAATCCCCGACACGGTTGAATGACTCATTTGTCTGCGCTACGGATGTTTATGATAAAGAATTAATTATTTTTTTAATAAACGTTTCATTAAAAAATTGAACCTTAAATATTGTTATTAAAATATTGGCTCCATAAAAGATTTATCCTTTATTAGTCTTCATTCACGTTACAAAAGATTTAGGTTATCTAATGGATGCACAAGTTATATTAAACAAGCATACGCTTATAAACTCGTGTAAAACCGATCTACACAAACATTTATTAAATTAGTGTTCATTAAATGCGTTAACGTAGATTTTGTGTGTGGATATGTAAGTATTTAAATCATTTTAACCTCGTAAGGCCCAGTGTGCAATATAATGTACATAATCAAGGCAATTTAATTTGAACTGTGTAGCAATGGAAATAAAGTTTATTTTCCTATCTACACAAACTGAAAATTGGATTATCAAACAAACGTAATTGAACTTTATTGCCTTAATGGTAGACTCAAAATTCCACTCACAAAAAACTCCCTGTTTCAAGTATGGTGAGCCTTACGAGGATAAGACTAAACTCGAGCACTAGACTAAAATTCGATTGTTTAGATTTTCTAGCTACAGACATTTTCGAAAACTTTTCATTTTCACATGAAACCTGATCTTCTTTGCATTTACTATCAAGCATCGCAGCAATCATTTGAAACCAAACGCTTGCGTTCGATTGGTCGCGTTGTTGTAATTAAAAACGAAAAGCTAATTGGCCAGCGCTTACTAAAAGCGCATCGCAGCCATACATCAATGTCCCCTCTAATTACTGTGTCTACTGTGGATGAGGGCTTAAAGTCTCATACACACTGGGCAGGTTCACGGCGACACGGCGGGCACAAAGTGTCACTTCGGAAACCACTTTTAAATAAATTATTTATCATTACTGGACACAAAAATTCAAGTTTCACACTACTGGCCGTAGTATTTAAGTTACACAAAGTATTATACAGGTTTCCTCCTGTTAAAAATAGAAGTTGCTTGTTGTTATCATAATTTTCGTTGACACAGTGACTTGTTAGTATTAATTTCACTTTTCTTTTACCGTATTATGTTTTGTTACAAATGTCAGGAACAATTTTTGTGTAAAATTTTTCGACCGCGAAATGTAATAATGTTTGGATACTATTTTTTTTATTAATACACCTTTTAACAAACTTATTGGCACGCAGAATTTTCATTTCATCGTAAGGCAAGTTCGTCAGTGAAACTGCAAAACCGCGTAAGTAACATTTTAAATTAGGAGCAAAATGCACCTTTTTAATAAGAGCGTAAGGTTTATTTTGTTCTATCATAAATTTGTTAGTTACGCGGTTTTGCAGTATCATCGACGATTTGGTACTTTTGGTAGTCAAAAGTCTAACCTTGATAATGGTTTCAGCAGAAAATCGCATTCGATGAAATGATTCAATATCTGAAGTGAAATTCGTTAAAATGAATAAAATATTTGTGGGGTCACTTCGACCCCATGGGATCTTTTGTGTAATTACCCCTCTTTCAGCGCTTAATCCAATGCAGCCTGCCGCCTTCCAAAAAGCGGATAGTGGAGAGCGATGGCAGTGCCTTGAAATCGTTTGGTTCTGGGTAGCCACACCCGAGGATTTTTATTCTTACTCTGGCAAGGGCATCACGGTAAGTGTTGCAATATACACAATAAGTGTTTCATTGTTTCAACCTCCTCGCCGCACTTTGTACAATCTGTGTGGTCATAAAGGCCCATCTTTGCTATGAGATTGGAAAAAAATAAAAACTCTGTTCTTTAAAATCAATGTTAAGAAGTTAGTACAAAGTTAAGTTACTGCTGTGTTAAGTAACAAATCACAGATAAGCTTGTACGGATGGTGTAAGCCCAGCCTTACAAATGTGCGGTGCTGAGCGAACCACATATAACGAATAGCCGTGAGCTTTAATAGAAATGCGTGCACATGATTAATTCTAGTTCTATAACGACTATGTTACAAAATTTATACCAGTTATTAATTGTAAAACCCATGAATATTATGAAGAGAGGAAGGTGTACTCACCGCTTAATTTATATAATCGAGCAGCATTTATAGCAGGGACGGTTTTTTTTATCGGAATTATGGACAAGTAAATTATGACTCATGAGCATACATCGGGGTTTTCGGTGCGGGAATGTTTTAAGAAAGAGTAGATATCAATAGGTAATCTGAGAAAATATTATATTATGCCTAATGACTAACTACCTCTCTGCGAATTTGTTACACTATGATGCAAGTTTATTTTAACTCATGTAGTACTTTAGCTTTACTACCAAGGCTATAATGATATGAGATAATAATAAAATTAACGTTAATTAATTACCTGCAGTAGGTAAATTTAGTAGTTGACACGATTTTCAAAATAAACTATTAATGTTTTTTCAATATTTGGAACAGTTCATCTGCGACGTCTTGTTGTAAATATTATCGATTTCAATGAACTGAACGATCTCTCTAAGTCGGCAGTTGTAATAGGAGCATATTGAATTTTTTTCGATCGCATTTCTATTTCCTTGTAAAAATTCGTTCATAGTTTTTCGACATTTCTTTTATAAAATACTTTTTTTTGTTTAATTTATTTTTCATTAGGTAGAAACCTAGAGTAAAATTCTGTTTTTTAATCTTTGGCATATGTCAAACATTCCCGCACCGGAAACCCCGATGTATGCTCATGAGTCATGACACTACTACTAGGCGTAATTTAAAACATTATTAAAAAAAATCGTAGTTACTAGAATACAATATTCGAAATGTTCTATATTATTCTACTGGGCATCTATTCCACTTTTTTTAAGTCCATCTTGCTTCTTTATTATCTAATCATACTGTTGCTCTTACTGTCAAATGAATAAGAGCTCAGATAACGTAAACCATATGATAACAATATAAAAACAAGGTGGACTAAAACAAAGTGGAATTGAGGCCCATGGGTATATAGCAACGCAAATGCAACGTTGAAATTATTAATTATCTGGGGCTTTAGAGAGCCCACAGTAAATTATTTGGTATGTGAGCTACATTGCCTTTTGCATCGATGCCATAAAAATATTTTAGGATTACAATTTGATACAACGAAGAATGAATTTTATCGCGTGCATTTAATAAATAAATAAATAAATATCAGTGGACAATATCACACCAATTGAGCTAGTCCCAATTTAAGCTCTAGGCTTGTATTATGGGTAGGTACTAGATAACGATATAAATACTTATATAGAGAAATATATACTTAATTACATAGTAAACATCCATGACTCAGGATCAAATAGTCACGCTCATCACACAAATATCTGCCCTTACCGGGATTGTCCCCTGATATTTATTTATTTATTTAATAAACTTAGTTTGAATGCACTTAATAATCCGGCTCCGTTTCATACGAGACAAACAGCTCAAACGTTAACTCTAAAATGATCAAGTCCGGTCCCAGTAGTTGGCACTCCAGTCACCATATTAAATGCAAATTACTCGCTGCACTTTGAAATTGCAGTGCAAACAATCCACCTTCGTAACAATGCCGTATTTAAATCAGATTGAAATTCGGCACGTCGATTAAAAGCTGCAAGAGCTACGCGTGCCTAAGTGCAGAGCAAACATTGCTACTAGCTAACTTAAACCCACCCCGAACAAACCAGTTTATCTCAAACCCGCATATTCAAACTTGCTCCCCTCTAAACCCTTCAAAGGGAACTGTGTAAAAGGGAGAACGGGGTCACGATAAAGTGGTCACAAGCATGTGATTGCAATTACTACGTGTAGAGAAGCAAGCCGCTTATGCAAATGACGATTTCCCGCGGACGCATCTAATGGCCCATAAAGAGTGGGGGGTGTGGTCCGATGCACTTTTAGAACTGCCCCCTCTCCCGGTGTTGTCGGACACTTGGCTGGTGCTAAATCTGGACCGCAGACTTAAGTGACCGCCGGACAGACAGTCCAATTGTTTTATTTCAAGTGCTGGGCCTCGTATAATACTCATACTTACGTATCAGCGTATTTACACTTGTGATGTAGTTTGAGAGGATTATATTTTACGATACGTTCCATTTTACTCGCGACTTTTTAAGCTTTATAAGGATGGTGGAATATTTAAAACGAATACTAAATATCATCGTTCGATAGAAAATAAGTTATGTCATGTGAGTAAAGAAAAGTAAGTCTTGTTTAGTGCCGGATATTGAGTATGTCAACAATTCACTGTTTAGCGAAGTAATAATAGTGTACTGTATTAAATACTGTACTGAACTGTGAACTGTAATAACTGTAGTAAATTATTGACCTAGTCCAAAACTAAGTACTAGGCTTTTGCTATCCCCATTCTATACCTACTAGACAATAATAAACACAACTTATTTGGATTATGAATATCTAATAACATAGAAAATATTCATGACTCAGAAACAAAATACTCATCACTCAAATATTTGAAGGTATCACGAATCGAATCCAGGACCGCTAGACCACCCAAGTTATCCTGGCATATCCAAACCGCGAGACCTAAATACTGGTTTTCTTACAAAAATCTCCTATTCGACCATAAATCAGGGTCGAATAATGCATAAACGAGCGCGCCCAAAGGTCCCGGGTCACGTTGGCCGCGCTCCACGGATTGATTAATTTATAACTCTTGCGCCGACTTTTATTGGCGCTCATCCCAGTAATTGCCGATCGATCGGTTAAAGGCACAGGCACACATCTACACAGGTGGTAATACACAAATGCCCATCAAGTTGAAATAGCAAATTGTTAAAACTACCTACATACCTACTGCAAATACAACGACATAGATTTCTGTTAGTTCTTAGTAAATTTTATTTCGCGAGTACCCCTTGTCTAACTTTCAATAGATACAGTTGTTATCTTTGTTACGTGGTATAAAACAAAGTCGCTTTCCGCCATCTGTCTCTCTGTATGTAAACTTAGATTTTATAAACACAACAACCCTCGTCCTGATAAATTACACCATCACAACAAAAAAAAAACAAATCGCTCGAGTCATTCTCGAGTTATGACGT
Source organism: Acleris emargana (assembly GCA_927399475.2). Taxonomy (NCBI): domain Eukaryota; kingdom Metazoa; phylum Arthropoda; class Insecta; order Lepidoptera; family Tortricidae; genus Acleris; species Acleris emargana. Next base: position 11,835,252 of record OV656841.1, on the reverse strand, counting down.
GACCAAGAAAAACAAGGAAGCATTTTTATATATACAGGGTGGTTAAAACGACCGCCACATGGCCAGCAACTACCTTAAATATTGAAAAAAGCAAGTTCTACGCAAAGGAACTGGTCAAATATGGCAAAACAATACAGATCGAAACGGTTATTGATAGTGATCATTTTGTCTATCACAAAAACACCTTTAAATTAAATAAAGTCCGTAAAAAAACCTTCGTTATTATTTTCTCATGTTCGACCATTTCCATTTCCCGGTAAAGACAGGCAAATTTTCAAAAATAAACTAATGCAGTAATAATTGTTTTCAAAAAATAAAATTAAGTCTCCTTTGCGTAGAATTGGCAATTTCCAGTATTTAAGGTAGTTGCCGTCCATGTGGCGTTCATTTTTTCCTCTTTGAATAGATAGTAGATAAACTACCTGGGCATCTATTCAACACGGTAAAAACCATATCGTGTTTGAGCTGTTATCGTATCGTCACCGTTTTGATAGTTCTTATTTACTTGACAGTAATGGTGGCTGACGTCATAACAATACCATAACAGGTTAATTACGATATCGTTTTTACCGTCTAGAATACCAGCCCTGTATGTAAGGGTGTAACAGAAATTAAGAATCGCACGTAACTAAAGCGAAGCATGGGCGGGTAGTTAGTAGTTTACTTACAACATAAACGTCACGAGCATTAAAACATAACTCCAAAAACCCTTATTCCATTTAGTGGTATTTGTGCTACGAACGGTTCAGTCTAATTACTCACACGAGGCAAACTGCACATAGCGTTGTGCACCGAGCTTAACCAGGCAATGACCATTACACGTAATAATGTACAAGTATGGGCACATGTTTCGCACGGCTCTGTTACCGATGACCAATTAGTTTGTAATTATACCATTTTGTTGAAACCATCCACGCGCGATGCCACACTGATTTCGTATATTAAAGAAAAGTAATCCGTTTGTATACGGTATGGTTTTTCTAGAGAGTTGTATCCAGGGCCTCTTTTCAACACGGTAATAACAATATCGTTTTTGTCCTGTTATCGTATTGTCAATGTTTTGATAGTACTTAGTTACTTGACAGTATTGAATGACGGCCGGGTTAAAAACAATACCATTAGGGTGCGGCTCCACTGAGGCGGAGACGAGAGGAGCGGAGCGGAGCTGTGCCAATATTAACCAATGGAATCTAAACTAACGTGCGCAAGGCGCGCTCGACGTGACCGCATGCGCCTTCTATTGGTTAATATTGGCACAGCTCCGCTCCGCTCCTCTCGTCTCCGCCTCAGTGGAGCCGCACCCTAACAGTTTAAATACAATTTGGATCTTACCGCCTAGAATAGAGACGCGGTGTTCTTAATTTGTTTTATCGTATATTTTCTTATGGTTTTTATTTTGTGTTTTTTTCTCTCAGCGTGCAATTGCCAGTCATCGCTGATTGAGCATTCGTGCCTTTTCCACAAACCATATTGCATTTCACATTCGTAAAACCATATTTGGATATGCTATCGAATTGTTTTCAACTCGGGCGTTATTTATTATTGACAGTTATTTATATTTATTACAATAACTGTTACTGGCAGTTATTTCTATTTATTACAATATCTAGTAAAATTCTAGAAGACATTTAACATTTGTAGCATTTCCAGCTAAAGTCGCCGTCAATAAATCTTGCAAAACATGTAAACAAAACGAATCGTACCAATTCACCATGATTTGATTACTCAATAATCACGTACTTTTAAAAATCAAGTGAGGACTTTGCAATTATTTATACACTAGATCATAATTTTCATATTAAGTGTAAGATGAAATAACTATTCATTATACGTTATTTTCAATAAAAACATTCGGTGAATATTTGAGGTTATGTGTCAATCAGTACTAATTTATTTACATCGTTTACAAGTTCTATTGATGGCGACTTTAGTAATGTAACTTTTACTTGGTTCTTGATTCCTTAAGGTCGTGAACATGAAAACTACAGCAGAGCTACTGCTCTTCTTAGCTTCTCGGTGGAGCTTAGAAACTAACAGAGCACTATGCGATGGACATATAAAATTCACGGAAGCGGTACCATTCAGGGGGCAATCAACCTAGGTTAAACCTAACAAGCCGGTGATTTATATTAAATACATCAAAATAATAATAGAGTTAAATAAATACAAACAAGCCTACTAATTGTGAGTTTCACTAATTGGGCGTTAATAGGTACTTCTCAGTCACAAACGCCACATTTCAGTGTCAGATTGCTAATTTATTCAATTAGTGATTTTTGCAATGTTTAGTGGATTTGAGCACTTTTTAACACAGTGATTAGCAGGGTTATGTTGCCTTAGCACAAAAGCATTTTTTTTACGGTGTTTAACCATTAGTTCAGTAAATAAAGCTGTAAAGCGAGGCGATCGGAAAACTTTGACATTTACTACGACTGCTTCTTTACCTTCAAGCGAAAACTTGTAAATATCTGTTGATGTACCTTTTAGACCTTTAAACCCATTCGTAAATTATTGTAGGTAATAATTGTAGATAAAGTTTTAATTTTAAATTTAATGTTAAAGTTTAGTATTATAAACTAAACTGCTGTCACTTGATACAAGCGCATGCTGCCTTCACAATTACAATTGTTATATAGACTTTTGTTTATTATATTTTAATTAGCTTTAAGAATGTTTAATCAGCCGTTGGTGATCCTATTAAATAAATAAATAAATAATAACTTATCGCCCTTAGCGCCGTTAGTATAGTGATTTTGTCAGTTATAAACTGAACTAATACCAGAGTACTTTAATTAAAAAACTACCTTGTAATTCTAAAGTATAAAGTATTTACATGCATATATATAAAACATGGAGTCGGGTGTTTAAACCTTGTTTTTTGTAAAATTTAAGCATTTGTTTATTTCCTATTCATTCAGAAACATACTCGTATAATAAACAGCGTGTAAGGAAACTGGCGAAATCAAGGCAACCGTATTATTCCGCGACGCGAGCGCCGGCCTCCGCGGTCGCCCCACATTACGGGCAGCGGTCGCATGCTTTGTTGCCGTGGTCTGCTTAATGTTACACGTATTTTATTTGCATTAAATTTACGAAGTAGGTATCACTTTTAGTTAGAATAAAGTTAGTGACTAAAAATTACAGTTTATTATACGTGTGTTTTGTTGTTTTTTATTGTTATTTTGAATCTGCACAAATCAGTATCAGTCAGATAAATGTAGCTTTTGTATTTTTTGTCAAATGGCTAAAAGCAACAAAGTGTAAACTATTTTAATTTGTGTAAGATTATCCTCCAATGTATATATTTTTATTTAAATTATTATTAACATTGAACTAAAACACTTTACTCGTAAAATAAGCAGCAAACGTGTTAGGAAACTCGTGGAATCAAGGCAACCGTATTATTCCGCGACGCAAGCGCCGGCCTCCGCGGTCGCCCCACATTACGGGCTGCGGTCGCATGCTTTGTTGCCGCGGTCTCCTTAATGTTACACGGGTTTTATTTGCATTACATTTACGAAGTAACTTTTGGTTAGAATTGAGTTTGTGACTGAAAAAGTGCAAGTGTATTTTTTATCAATACATTATAAATAGTAATAGTTTAGTTTTTTTTACAGCTGATTTTCAATCGACAGTAACTGTATCAGTGAGATAAATTTAAGTACTTTAGTTTTATCGATATAACAAGAAATATATACTTTTACATATAAATCGTAATCTAGTGTAGAGATTGTAAAATCGGCTTTTATTCGTTTACGCAGTATTACAACAGACATTGCATTGCAAGTCAAAACATAACTACGATACATTGAGAACGAAAATCCAAAACTAAAATGAGTCATGTTGCTTTAGTAAAAAAAATTTGTAGCGATAAAGCGAGATCCCGTGCGGCATTTTATCCGTCCACGAGTGAAACACTACGGCGTAGCGTTTATCAGCGCCGTAGCAACTTAACCCTTAAATTGGCAACGTATCTAATAATGCACATACCATAATGTTCACTTTTTTTATTTTTTGGTTACTATATTTTTTATGCTGATTTCAAATTAAATAGGGTTTGAATTCACGACTTTTTTATGTTTGCCAATTTAAGGGTTAAGTATCAAACTGGGTGTAAAAAATCAAAGATTCGTTGATTATGTATCCCTAGCTTACGAACATTATTGAATTCCATTATTCAATTGACGACAAAATGAACTATTACCTACCACTCAGATTCAGATATAAATATTCATATAACTTGTATATTTTCACTCTTAAACAAACCTCTACACGAAAATTACGTACAAAATGACATGGTTCCTAACTTACAAATCGCGATATCTCAAAAAGTTACTAATGTTAATTTCTCTACATTCAATTACAGTAACTGACATTATTTATTTTTTATACTTTACAATACAACTACAAGTAAAAGACATTTTATTTTTCTTTCAAAGGTATACATTGTCGTTATTTAGTTTACCATTGGTCACTTACGAGCCTGCAAATATTGTTACAAATAAACAGTCAGACTATTGACAACATTTTTCATGGGATAATAAGTTTCTGTCAAATAATCAAAATTGGAACAAGCTTTTGTTGCCGACTGTTTTTTTATAGTAGAAATATATAGTTCAAATTTCACCCTATTCCATTAACGGGAACTGGTTAAAAATTAACTTGTGAGGTTTGTACCTAAACAAGAGTAGTCTATTAAAAAAATCTATTTCTAAAAAAGCATCGTTAATTGACTTACAAAGTTTAGCAAAAGCCACAACTCTCGTTCACACGAGAGGCGGTTTTGTATCAAGATATCTTAGTTACGTGAACGGCCCTCGTGTTTGTTAGCATTGACCCTTCGAGCTAAACGACTTGATAGAGATAGTGGCTGCCGTAGAAACCCTATCGTATTCTCAAAGGGCTTAAAGTAATTTTCTTGGACATTTATTGTTGAGTTACTATAAAACATTATCACAGATGATCAACGACGAAGTTTTCGGATTGTTTCAGTTTAAAGATTGCTGTATTTCTTAATATGATGTTACATAAACAATTTAATTAATATTTATTTTTAACTTAATAAATTAGTAAAAAATATTATTAAATAACACCTTTTTTACAATACGTTATGCTTCAAAAAAAATTACATTTTATTTTCATGCTGGATGCTGTTATTCATTTCGTTGGTAGTTTAATTAAATATACAAAAACTGTTTAGACTGAAACGCACCCACGAATGAATGGTGTTTAGGGTGCCAATGAAAGGGTGTTTACCCTAATTCAATGTCATTTAATTTATTTATGTTACTTCACGTTACTTCTTCATATCAATGACAGCATAATATAAAGGATATAACATAATTATTGGCTGTTGTTAGAAAGTAATCTGAAACAACTCAGAATTCACATCACCGCAACCCTCTAGTATCATCTATAAAGTTTTGATAAATGCAGAGCCTTGATAAGTTTTCAAAGTAATAAGCAAATTTCCCCGAGGGGTCTTTACACGCTTCGGCGATGTGGGCAATCAAGCAATGCACTTAATACACTCGTAAAATATAAGATTATATAAAATATGCATTTATACAATACTGTAACATGATATCGTGTGTAAAAAAATAATCATACTGATGTTTGAAAGTTTATCTAGTTATTACACATAAACGGCTAAAGAATTGAATACAATTTGATGCACAAATGAGTTTATTTTGTTTGATTATAGTCATCATCAGTTAAACGAGTTCAAATTCTATGATTCCGACTTCCGACTCCATTATCAGGTAATCTCTTTAAAACCACAAAGGCGCCATTTATTTTCAAATGGTTCCGGCTGACTAACGTCGTCATACAGTTGTTTGGTCACCTCATACAAAGCCTGTATTGTATATGTCTTCCTTCTAACTAACTTTGTGTTTACGTTCCGTCTCAAATAAATCCAGCCGCCTAAAGTCGCATTTAGAAATAGGCATTAAGGAAATACTGAGGACTGTAATCGTTCCGTAACATTCTATACAACGCTTCATATTTTCGATTCCAATATCCAAACCGCAGATAGATTTGATACTATGCTTTAAAATTCAAATTTACCTTAATTTACCTGAGGTTAACTTAAACCAAGAATACGCAGGTTTGCACTTGATTTCATCAGGTTGGTTATCCGAAAAAAATATGTAGTAATATGAGCCGACGGTATGTCAAATTTAGATGCATAATTGGTTACCTAAGTATTCGAACACAGGTTGAAATAGCAGAGAGACATCAAAACGAAGCATGTAAATAAAATCTTGTAAAACGAGGTATAAAAATGAAAACCAATTTCTAACTAAAGGACAGGTGGAGAAGGGAAAAAATGACGGTATACGAATTCCGCACGTTCGAATTTGTAAAAATCTTCATTTGAACAATAAAATTGTATGTGGGCTTCTATTCACCTCGGTAAAAACATGTTGCCTTTGACGTGTTATTGAATTGTTTTTTAAAACTCGGCCGCCATTGCTGTCATATAAAAAAGAGCAATCACATACAATACTTTAGTTTGCGGGTGGGAGGACCTTGTGCAGGGTCCGTCCGGATCGCTACCACCATCTTATCCATTAACCTACCGCCAAACAGCAGTGTTCGCATTGTTGTGTTCCGGTTTGGGGATAAGACAGCCGGTGAAATGACTAGCATAGAGGCATTCCATCTTAGTCCTCAGGGTTGGCAACGCATTTGCAGTCTTAGGATTGCATTGCAGTCTTGTGAATGCGAATGTCTATGGGTCACAGTTTCCACTTACCATCAGGTGGCCTGTGTGCTCGTTTGTCTTCTCTATGCCATAAAAAAAAAGTTTTATCGTGTACAATCCCAGCCCTTTAGTTGTGATATGAACTTTCAGTCTGTTCAGTTTCCAGAAAATTTAGTTTTCGTCAGTAAATTAGCTTGGTTTAGTTAACAGGGCCGACATTCTAGGTGGTATAAACCATATCGTCTTTGACCTGTTATCGTATCATGAACATTTTTATGTCTCGGCCGAGTTAGAAACAATACCATTAACATGTCAAAGACGATATGGTTTTTACGGTCTAGAATAGATGTCCAGCACTACATTTCACAATTCATCAGCATGGCTACTGTGTTTTTGTTTAATCTGATAAAAGCACAAGAAAACCGTTTGAAGATGTGACGTCTATTTTGACTGTAACTAACCTAACCCTTGTCAGTCCTTCTTTCAGTCTATAGCATCGTTGAAACGAAATGAAGGCTTTTTCTTATTTAACTGCTAATTATGTCGGGGTGATTCTAAAATATGCTAATGGAAACTTATGAGCTCAAAAACCGCCGCGAACAGGGGTCCGAAAGATTTTCTGTCGTTTTATCTACTTTAAATCCGTGCTAATATTAATAAATGTGAAAGTAACTTCATCTGTCAGCTTGTTACTCTTTTACGACCAAGCCAGTGAAGGGCATTCGATAAAATTTTGTATGTTGTTAGCTTTAATTCTGAGGAAGGAAATAAGGTACTATTTAGAACCGCGGGCAATAGTTGGTATTATAATTAAAAAAGGAAATTGATCATAATAGCAGTATTAAACAACTATTAAAATCGATTTTCTAAAGCCGCTCTTTATACGAACCAAATAAACACTGCATCGGCTTACGTCTTAATGTCACAACGAACAAGCCGATACAAGATAAGATCATGCTATAAGCTATAATGGCATGTGTATTTTATTACATAACACGCATGAAGTTTTTTTCCTCTAGCAAAAATTAGCGGTCTGTGTAGATTTCCCTGGTGTACCTAATCGAAGAGTAGCCTGTTGATTGTCACACAAATCGTGAAAACATTCTCACTCTCATTTCCCTTAGGAGTGGCGTTATTGGCTGCTTTAAAAATAGAAAAAAGGCAATGGACGTGATACGGGCCCATACACAAACCCAATAGTGGGAGGACACAAGCTGTTGAAATGAATGGATACAGCAATGAAAAAACCAAATATACGTAATGTACGAATGACGTAACAGTTTGATTTACAACAGTACAATAAATGTTTCAAAAAACAAAAAAAGCGCCTTTTAAAATCCAAAATACAAATTGTAAGTCGCCGACTACAGTTCAACTGACCTACCATTTTAAACGAAGTTATTTTTTGAATTTTTGTAGCCAGTTTTTTTATTTTTAATACATTTATATTATTTTATACTATGTAGTCCCACTTCTTAGTTGATATGAAAATTTAAGACATATCAAGCTAGCCGCAAGCAACGCCACGGGAAGTCACAATTAATCATTTAAATGTTCCTCGTAATAGTTGCTTAGCTATCATAATCTAGATATCTTATTGCCACCTTTAAAATAAGTACCGCTGAGGAGTTCCGGTGGCCATCTGTGGTCTTCATCATCAGTTCCGCTTCAGCAAATGAAACTATCTGAATGCAAATGCATTTTTTTTTACAAAAACACCAAAATCACTGTATGTGTGCCTATAACATTTGAGGAGTTACCTCAATTTCTCACGGATCCCCTGATCAAATTCAGATCTGGTGACTATGGGACCATTTCGGAAGTTTGACTATCAAACCGATCATTTTTTTTTAAATCGGACAACTCTGTAAATAGTTATGGCGTGGTCATACATTAAAAAAATAGGGATTGAATTGAGAACCTCCTCCTGTCCCACCTACTAACCCTTCTTCCCACTGCTCTTTTCTTGCTCCTATTTCTGGGCGGTTTGCCCTTCAATGGGCGATTAAAGATACCTAACAAACCTAACCTACCTACTTTTGCAGAATAAAAATTATTTCTGATGAAAGCGAATAGCAGTGGGACAAAAGTAGTGGGTCCACGAGTCAGTCGCTCTTACTTTAAATCGCGATAAATATTACTTAAAACATGTATCGACCTTACACTCGGTTGTTCTCACCTCTGTCTTTATATTTGATATTTGTATTTTGCAAAAATATGATGAATTCTGACGACTATTTATTACTAACGCACTTCACTACTAAATACCTTTTAATTTTTACAGTATTTTCGGAAAACGGATATTTGAATAGTTTCAATCAGTCTATCCTGCGTTGTCCCTACGCAGCAGCGGTTCGGTGCGATGTAAAAGCCAAATTAAAAAAGTTCAACCGCGTAGCACGAGGATAAAAAACCGACGGACGAACTTTTTGTGACATATCGAATGGCGCGAATTTGATGCCCATGCAAAAGTTTTGTTAGGTACATTAAATTTCTGTCCGATTTAGTAAAAGCCTAATTTTGCATGGCATTGGCATAACAAGAAAAATAAATAACCCGAGAAGAGCGTGTCAGGCCACACGCAGTGTTGAATTTCGGCAACTATTACTCGTTAACTTGTAAAGCCTACTTTTTGGCTTGGGGGACTAAAAAAACACTTTTAAGCTTAACATTTCGTAAACGGATCCTTGAATTGAAAGTTCTATACATCCCACACTTAAAAAAAATATGGATGACAACACACTAAATGAAATAGATAAATATAAATTACGCAATAATCCCGTTTACCACTACTTGTTGTCTACGAAATCCTTAAAGTACATTACGTTTATTGTCAAAACTAAATAAAAACAGCGCTTTTTTCTCCTACTCTTCAAATATTTAGACTGGCATCAGTTCGGATCAGGTTTCGATTAAGCATTATTTAATTAAATTCCCAAGCAAACAACAAAGAGAATTAGAGCGTTTGTTTTTCAATTATCCCAAAGTAAATTCGTTTATACCTATTCTGATAGTAAATTTTAATAATATGGTAAATAAATCCAGCTAATAACATTTGTAATAGCAGTTAAGAGACAAAATATTTCAAGCAGTAAACAAGTTATAAACTTGTTAAACTAATTGTAAAATGCTAAAAACATTCTCACCTTCATTTCGTTGAAGAGTGACTTTATTGGCTCTCATATAGAAAAAGTTGTCCATGGGCAGCGATGGTCACTACACTGCATTAAAAAAAATGCAAGAGCGCATAAAAGAAAACTTCAAGACAAATAAGACACCAGTTTAGCAAAAGGTCAGTCAACATTGTCTTTGCAGGACAAGGACAATTTGAGTAGGTACTATCATTTGAATCGCTATTTTAGACATTTAGATGCTTTATTGGATTGTATCTCGAATAACCTGTGACTTGGCACGTTTAATTGAACTCTATCTAAAACGTGTTTTAATAAACCACAACAGGTGCAATTTGGGGTAAAATTCCATAACAACTCCAGTTTATATTAAATAATTATTTAAAATAGACCACTAGTCATTCCATAAAACTGATTTTATTAATTTTGCACTTTAGTGTCTTTATTCTTCTAGTAGGTATCAATATGAGTTGGTACTGTTTTGATCTAGTAGTCCGAATATTATGTTCATAATTGATTTAGTTTTTTATTTGTAAGTCAGACTAATGAAATAAAACTGTGGTAAAACTGATAAAATGTACTTTGTTCCAAGGTAAGACATGTACCTAATATTTCTTTAAAGTACTATATTTAACTAAAGATCGTAAATAAACGTCGTTGCCGGTAAAACTTGTCAAACTAATCTGATTAACACGCGATATCCACGGTTTTGTCGAAAACCCTATTCTGTGAGGGGTGGTTTTATTTCCAAATTCCGTTTTGATCGATTCCTTTGATGTGCCGGTGGGTTGCGGAGATTACTAGAATTCTATTAACGCGGTACTTACGATTAGATTAAATATTTCCAGTGGCTAAGAATAAAACTAGTAAACTGAATTAGAAAAATGCTGTGGGTACCTTATTGTTCTATTGTATTACACGCCTCGCTTAATTTACTAGAAGTAAGTTTATTAGTGTTTTATTGCGGACTATAGAACGCTTGTAACTTTGTACAAGTAGAATTAGTTTCCCGTCTATTCTTCCAGTTGGGGGTCAATTTTCTAAAGGTGCCCAATGATTTCTCCCTCCAAATTTCAAGTCCTTGGGCCTAGCAATCTAGACTGTGCGTTATATGTTGAACATAAGACATCGCACTAATCGTGTGCCACAGATATCATAGGCCAATGATAATGATGTCAGTCAGTAAGTCAGTCACGTTTTTTTGACATGTCTTAGGTAATAGAAGACGGTAAAAATATTTATAGATCCTCGTAAAAGTAGCCTACAAACCTTTTTTCTTCATCAAAGTTATTATTATCAGGACAAGCGCTTTTATGCTTATACGCTTCATGCGGAATACAGTCTCTTTAAATCAAATATCATTGAAAACAGTGACGTAAAAGTGCACCAAAGTTTACATTTTTGCATGAAATATGTAGCCTAGTTTTACGTTCCACGCGATGTCACTGCACCAAGTTATCAGTGTAGTTGATCGCTTTAGCTAAGTCAATCCTAACCATTTAAGTTGGTTGGTTGAGCCATAATGTGTTTACCTACTCGTACATTTCACTCTACTTGTAAGTTGGTTTTTTGTTATTGCGTTGTCAATCCTATCAGAAACATGTTCTGGAAAAATTGCTATAAGTACATTTAAGGGTACAATCTACCTACATATTACTCACGTACGGTGTAATCTATTGGGGAAATTCTGTTGATGTACATTAAACTTTTATATTATAGAAAAGATGTTTAAGGACAATTTATCGAATTTTCTTAGAAGAATCGCTGCGAAACGTCTTCCGGGCGTTTATATTCTAGAATTATGCCTTTTTGTAAAAAACATCCCGAACATTTTTCGAAGTAATCATGCAAACGTAATGTCCGATCCCAATACAAATATAACATAATACTTCCGAAAGCTTGCACCTATATGTATAAAAAGAGTGCATTAATATCGGGTATAAACCATTTTAATAAGCTTCCTATGGAATTAAAAAGCCTAGAAGGCAATAATTTTAAAAGATCCTTAAAAAACTTTCCGATAGATAAGGTCTCCTATGACTTAAATTAATTTTATAGTTATAATATGATTTAAACTTCAATTGGTATATGTAGGTTAAGATTTAAATATTGTATGCCCGAAAAGGATAAAACTGTTGATACTGCCTAAACTTGTACCTACACAGTTTTAAACAATAAAATTATTCTTATTCTTCATCTGTAGTATTTTATTTGAATGCCCACTGTTACGTATATGCCTCCCCAATTTTGTTCCAATTTGCCTTGTTATGAGTCAGTCAGGTTCATTTGATTGTGGGCCAGTATTTTCTTTAATACCATCGGATCATCGCACTGGTGGTCTGCCAACACTTCTCTTCGCTGTTAATCCATCTGTTGTTTTCCTACTGACTTATTGTCAACACCTTGCTGCGGCATTGGTGGACTTTCCACGGATGCGTTACGGGAAATATTTGGTCGTATCGATGTTTTCCGTGGTGTGTTACGACCAGTATTTATCCGTTCATAGTGTATTCTTTGAATGGCTGTAACTTTATCAAAAACTACATTACAAAGCAATTTTTTGAATATGTATTAGATTATATACATATTCAAAAAATTACTATTAATTAATTAGTAGTTTTTTTACCGAGCTGAAATAGTACGCGGCTAAAGGTTATCGTTTAGAAGATATGACCTTTTTACGAAAACTTCAATATACGGGATAGTACATTGTTGCCTAGGCGCGGAAAGTAAGGGTTTTCCTGACGAGGTGGTTAGCAGGCCGAGCAACAGCGAGGCCTGCTAAAATACGAGTCAGGAAATCCTCGTTTCCGCCGAGGCATACATAATGCTTTTCTCAAACATGTGAGGAAATAATACAAATACATTTCTAAAAAGCAAGTAATTTAATTTACATTTTTGTTTGCCCTCCACAACATAAATTGGTCATAAGTTCGGTTATATTTTTCCTTAGACTTAGCGGGAAGCAGGTTTTGCCTAACCGAGGCAGCTTCAGATTTTAATATAGGCGGTGTGGTACCTATTTAGTCGCTTTCGTCGCTTGAGCTCATTTTTTATAGTATTTCACACAACAAATAGTTTAATATTCGGTTTCACAATTATATTATGCAGAATGAACGAATGTTACCGACTGTCAATTGTTTTTAAATACTAACCATAGACATTGGAATGCAAATTCGAAAAGAAACACACGCACTGTGCTAAAAAAGCGAGCAGTTACCTTGGCTGTTTGGAATTTTTGTCTTGGTCCTTTTGATTTTGTATGCAAATTGACAGCATTTTTAAGAAATATATGGACATGGACGGAAAGTGTTTTCATATGGTTTTTTTACTCCTAGGAGTAAAATGAGGCTCTTTCCGTCCTTGTGTTTCAATCGGAAAACCGTTATTTCCGAGCATGTTTGAGAAAAAGATTTTTACTGTTGAGGTTTTTAAAAAGTGATTTTCTAGTATGTCTTAGTGCCCACACGAGAACGTAAAAATTGCATAATTTGCAAAAACTGGTTTTATTGTTGTATTATATTATATTAACGATACAAAATCATGTCAATAATTGTGCACTCATAAAATAATTACCCTGTTTTTATGAACTCGAATGTACCTGGGCGTTTTCACTAAAAAGTGTACCCAATTAAGGACTGAAATTAAGGAACTTTAACTTTGTCAGTTTTGTGACGAAAATTAGCCATACATTGCGGCCGTCAATATATAGCTAATTTTCGTCACAAAACTGACAAAGTTAAAGTTCCTTAATTTCAGTCCTTAATTGGGTACACTTTTTAGTGAAAACGCCCACCTATAAAGCAGAAAACGTTAAGTATTTCCTTTTACGTGCTTGTTCACTTTCGAAATAACACATTACGCTCTTTCCGAACCGCAACAGCAAAACAAATTAAAACATGTTAAATATTAAGATGATAATTAACTGGTGTAAAATACACATGTTGCGTGAATGTGTTCTCGTAAATACCTTATCAATAACTTTTAAATACATATAACTCCCGATATAATGGCGACCCATTCTTTCAAAGTTGATATCTCTCTACGGGCCAACTGATTTTTAAAACATATTATATAACAAAATGACAACGATATGGTAACAAACGGTTGTTATTTCATATTGACCTATGACGCGGCATTAACGTCTAGTAATGACTTCTTATTTAAAACTAAGCATAAATTAGAATACCATTTGTGAAGCCTCAGTAAATATCACGCGTGATTTAGTTCCACTACTGGCGCTGTATAAAGCGAAAGATGCGAGTAATATTTGAACGAGATGTTTTAAACCTGTTTGATCTGGAAATTAAAAAAGATAAAATCCGTGCACGTTTTCTGTGAAAATGTTTATTTTAATTAAAAGTTTATACCTGAAAATGAAGCGCCAGAAATTTGCTTTTGAAAATATATCGAATTTATGTTTGGACTGATTAACTTTTGTAAAAGAACATTTTGACCGAAAAATATAGGCGCTAACCCGAATCATAACAATGTAAGTACTTAATTAATTAACTTAACACGATATAGCTGACATATAGCTCTTTAAACTATTTTTAGTTTGATATAAATCATTTTGAAATGATAATAAAAACCAAATCTTCACTGTTGCCTACTTTTTTTTTACATTTATGCGATTTATGCGTCCTCTTAAGGCTCTGCCAAGACAAGATGAAGCAAACACACTTTGGCAACTATAACATCATCAATCAATGTATTTGTGTTGACTTTTACTTTTATTATTTAATTCTATTTCTAACGACTTCAATGTAACTGCATATAATTTGATAGGTATGCCATATAATTTATACTGTGTTATATTGAATTAAAATCTGTATCTGAATCTGGTAACAGTTTTGAATCGGACCCACTGTTAATTAAAAACCGTTTACATTCAACTTTTAGAAGTTGATTTTTCAATGGCACGCTTTCATTCTCTCAGTTTATTGACTACAAGCCATGTTTACGCCACCGCATAATATTTTAACTAAGTGTGCAGCGCTCGCTGCGGTTCTCATTAAAGAACAATAATGAGGGTAGGACGAACCGCCGTCTAATTGATGTAGGTACTCGTATGTATTATGGGCGTTTTCACTAAAAAGTGTACCCAATTAAGGACTGAAATTAAGGAACTTTAACTTTGTCAGTTTTGTGACGAAAATTAGCTATATATTGACGGCCGCAATGTATGGCTAATTTTCGTCACAAAACTGACAAAGTTAAAGTTCCTTAATTTCAGTCCTTAATTGGGTACACTTTTTAGTGAAAACGCCCTTATATTGCACTACACGTGTATATGAAGTGTTGTACTAAGTGGTACCTATACCTAGTTTTAAGTAAGGCAATCGAGCACACAGGCCACCTGATGGTAAGTGGAAACTGTGACCCATAGACATTCGCATTCACAAGACTGCAAATGCACTGCCAACCCTGAGGACTAAGATGGAATGCCTCTATGCTAGTCATTTCACCGGCTGTCTTATCCCCAAACCGGAACACAACAATGCGAACACTGCTGCTTGGCGGTAGGTTAATGGATAAGATGGTGGTACCAACCCGGACGGACCCTGCACAAGGTCCTCCCACAACCACAAGTATACCTACTTCAAAGCTCTAATTCTAAATAATTTAATTTAAAACGTTACATTCCCCGCACGTTATAAATCGAGTTTGTCACTAACAGCTTTGTACCGTGAAGGTTTTACGGTTTTTTTATTCCATTAGATTATTAGAATATAGCGCAGAAAAAATCATAACACTCGTCCAAGCCGCTTTACGTGCGGCAGTAACCTCAACCGAAAAAAACTAAATGTATTAAAAAAATGCAATTCAAACAAATGAGAACTACAATTTCTCTAAATGCAAAACACAATGAGTTCTATTCTAAAGCACACAATACATTTCAGTATCAGTACGTAACAAGAGATCCCTATAAGGACGGTATGGACCGAGATGGGAACAATGGACGGTGTAGCGGCGGAACTAACGTTTCATGAGATACTCATCTGGGAATAGAACCGACAATCTTGATACTGTACGCTGTTTAGATTGGAGCTGTGACGTCATATGCGAATACTTTTCAAATGAAGAGGTCAGGAGGAGATTTTGGATAATAGGAAGTCAAATTACTTTGAATGTTGTTTAAAGAAAAAGTGTGTAAATGTTTTATCTTAATAACGAATGAACGGTTGAACTGACTAGGATACAATTTGACAAAGTGTTATCGGTTAAAGCAAAAATGACGAGCTTTCTTCGGACGAAGTCGCGGGAAAAAGTCAGTTCTAAAATTTCTACGCGTTATCAAAGGGAGTGTTTGTTTGTTGGAGTGAGTACGGAACTACGGATAAGCAAAATGCAAGCTACAAAACATTATTTTATATTACTTACTAAATGGTTGCAAGATCGTGTACACTTTGAATGATTTATTTTTCTTAAAAATATAATTAAAATATAACGTTGACTTCATTACGGTAGCTAGGTATTATTTTTATAGTTTATTTCAAGCAAATGACTCTTTTGATTTGATCATTCTTTACTATTTCTGTTATTTTCCTTGTAAAATAGTAAAATACTTACTGGCAGCGTAAATAGGTAAACAAAGTGAAAAAAACTAGTCAAAAATCAGTATTTTTGTATTTGTGTGTACTGTGTGTTATCTGAATTCTCGCCTTTTTAATGAAAGTTAAATAAATTAAGTCATAAACCTAGAGTATTTCATGCAATTCACTTAAAGAAGCTTTATACATAATCACAATCAAATTAGTGAATATAAACGAGTCACGGCAAACTTCATCATTTTCAAAATACAATGCCTGTAGGTGTAAAAATTGTCTGAAGCAATCAATTAATGTAATATCATAATTCATAACTTATTATTTGTCTAATAGATATCCAATTCATGACTAAACACTTACGGGTAATTAAGTCATATATTGGTAAGGAATACTACAAAGTAGTAATATATGGAATCGGCAGAGTTTGATCTTAGTTTTGTTTTTATTTCATTACCAAGCGATGTTTGCGGTTGTCCCAAATTAAAAGAAAATTTACGAAAAAGGTAAAGGTATTTAGTCAAGCATGTATGATGAAGTGTAATTAAGTTAAATGTAATAAGGTTGTAATTAATTTACTGCCATTTATTTTATTAAAGCACATTTTGAGTGGGCCTCTATTCCACTTAGTTTTTACCCATATCGTTTTTGAAACTATATTGCTTTTTTACGGTGTAGTGTTACCATATTTTAGTAAAATAATTTACTATTCCGTTAAAACAGTATCAAACAGAGGCATTGATGGAAAGATACGAAATTTCACAAAAGATCCCTCAGGCTCAAAGTGGACCCGATAGGACCACCGAAGATAAGAAGAGTTAAGATAAAAGGCCTTGAATATAGTGGTAAAGGTTAATTCATAACAGGAACTACTCTCAAGTATTCAAAATTTATAACAACACAACATTTATGTAACGTGACTTAAGTCGATCCTTTAAGTGGATAAACTCTTAATTATTCCTTTTTTCAAAAATGAGAATTCTCCTTAAAAGTGGCAGACCAGCTATAGATTTAGCTGACTGTATACGCCGCCGTTAAACGTAGCGTTCACTTACTTAATTACGGTACCTACGTATTTGTTATAGTTTATAGTTTAGGTTATCCGTTCAGTATAGTGTGAAGACGTCAAGATAGACGAACAATACTTATAGATTGCAGATTCCTACCATAATTTGTATTTATAATATATGTACGTATTGTACGTACATGTACACGCAACTCAAACTTCAGTGACCTAGAACTTGTACGATAATACGGAATCACTCGTGTAAACAACCTCGCGCTTTGACAACATTTAATTAAACAACACGATGATATTTTTTGGAGTAATTACATTTTTATGGGTCCGTGAATTGATTAAAATGAATCGTATTTTTGAATTCTATACTTGTAATTTTTTTAACGTCAGTAGGTGCGTACAGCAAAAAAAAATGCATTAAAACGTTCAAATTTGGTTTTAAATACTAGTTTTACAGTAAATTGGGGGTCTTATATGCAGAAAACTGAAAGGAACTGGACAATGCAGAGTTTCATGAAACCTCTTAAGCAACAACACTTTTGTACAAATTTTACTGATACTTTAAATTCCTACATTCCATCATTCAGTAAAACTCCAGGCAAATATAAATCAAAATGTAACCTTATCAACAAAAACTCACCATTTAAAAGTCGAAACCGTTGCATTTTGACGTTAAACTATCGCATACGCATACGTTTACCGCTGAAATATCGCAACGCTCACACAACTTACTTGAAACTGTTTTTAATTTATAAGGTTGTATTTGAAACACAATAACACTGGCACTGTCGCGGGAGTACGCGTGAGGGCAGGCGGTGCTCTCTCGCCGAACGTCGGCCGGTTACTGCCGCCCGCCCAAAGTCCCCGCCCGCCCTTGCGGCCCTTTCTTTGTTTCGCCCAGCCGACCGACCTTAAGGTTATCAATTGGTTGCGAATTGTACTACTATGTCATAAAGGTGAGTGCCTTTCACCTAGATGCGTGTTTGTGATTCGTATTTATTTACCAACTCTTTGAACTTACTAGATTTGAAAGTTTTAGTATATTTGATAGTAATCCCATGCAAACATTTAGAGGAAACAAGGGTTAGGATCTCTATTCTATATGGTATTAGCCCACTTGCTTCGGTCTAGTTATTTAACTGTTAATGTTATAACAAGCTTTATTTACTCGATTGTAAGAGTTGTCATAACGTCAATGTGATTACGATATCGAGGTAAGATACGCTCTAGACAATCGGATAGGATTAAATTGTTAGATACCAAGGTTTTATAAATTATAAACCACAATGTTCATTGCAACGATTCATCATCATTGGCATTGATCCTATGGATTTATACATATATATATCATTTTGTGGGACAAGCCTTTGCTGTCGAATGTACTTTATTGCAAAGTCTTATCTGCTTATCAAGACTAAACTAATGAATTTTTCCACCCATACAGGGACACATTGAATTAAGAGTTAAAGTTCTAGAGCAGGTCAGTTTTCCGCAACTGGTTATGTACCTACCTATTTTGTGTGAATAATCTAAAATAAAAGCTTTGTTATGCCAAACTCAAATTGTTTTTTTGTAATCAAAAAGCCGACAGGTTATAATAAAATTATGTTACCTTTTACATGTGAATAGACGTGAAGGATTACTTTGTATTCGCACAAATGCGGGTAACATTTCCAATTTAATTTATGAACACTACTAGCTTCTGCCCGCAACTTCGTCCGCCTACGGTCAGACTGTCCTACGGGAACAGCGACTTTCTCGTAATAAAAGGTAGCTGATAATTTTACTAAGGTTATAAACTATCTCCATTCTATATTTAATCTAAATCCGCCCAGCAGTTTCAGCTTGAAAAAGAAACAAACATACAATACACACACGTTCAAAAAACTTGCTTTTTATAATATTTGTGTGTGATATATTTAAGGGGGATATTGGGATTAATGAACAGGGTATGTTTTGTAATGTTATGTGGGTAATTTAATTAATATTTATCCCTTACCCCATTCATTGGTTAACGATAACTTTATTTTCTCATTTTCGGGAACGATGCTCAACCCGTAACGTTAATACGATAGTATGATAAATTGATTTACGTTACCAAGTAGATTCATTTAGTTATCGTGTGCTAATTCTGGCGTTATTTTGGTAAGACTATTTGGGTTTTTCCGCATTACATAATATGCTTATACATAGGTGGTCACATAATTAGAAACACTTGCGTTTTTCCCTTAAAATGCCAACAAATATAACTTATTTTTCCACCAATCACAGAGTACTTTACCTATTTTATTGCTAGGCACAATTTACTTTAGATCATCTATCCATCAACCAAGGTCTTAACTGATGTAGATGTACAAAAAACCTATTAGGTACAAAAACTAAAGTATTACAGATATTTTAAAATTTAACAACACTTTGGGGGAATTTTTACTCCAACCAGTGACGATTCACGATTAAAAATGACGATTGATTAGTAGTCGTAAGAGCGATTAATTTAGTCACAATTAAATTAATCGACCATTAATTACCAGCGACTAAATTTCCTCTCAATTAATATAAAAAAGAGTTTTTTTTCTTAAATTAATATG
Source organism: Acleris emargana (assembly GCA_927399475.2). Taxonomy (NCBI): domain Eukaryota; kingdom Metazoa; phylum Arthropoda; class Insecta; order Lepidoptera; family Tortricidae; genus Acleris; species Acleris emargana. Next base: position 11,815,258 of record OV656841.1, on the reverse strand, counting down.
CGGAAGTATTAAATTGAATTTACCTGCAATTCATTCACCTGATAAATTATCAGCAGCAAATTAACGTAACGTTTTATCCTAAATATACAATTCCTACTAGAATGTTTTTTTTTGAAGACCCTAAGTCTCAAGCCACACTGAAAATGGCACGTTTAGAAACAATCAAGTTTTCATTTATGCTGGCTGGCGCCGCCAAAAAACCGATTTATACAATCCCCAGGTAAAAATATATTTGTCAATAAAAGTTTTCATTCTTCTTTCTTTATTATATTATTAAGATAAAAGAAAATGGTGGCACTTAATTTATCGGCCCTAAGTGCACCGTATGGCCGCTTTCCGCTAAGCTAACTACCTCCAATGTAGCTTTAGCCTAATGATTCCAACGTAACTATTCAAAATTGCATGCACTCTACGTAATGAGAATCTCACAAGTTCGCTGTACAACGCTCGCTAGAACGACAGGTGTTGCGGGTCACAGCAGCGGTCGGAGCGCGCCGACGAGTCAATGAATAATGTATTATGCTGCAGATCGGTGCATGTTGCATCGCTACCATTATTTGTAACAAGTACCTGATAAGAAACGACAGAGCAATAGCTCTTAAAAAGTCTTTCGGGTTCAGGTAAAGTCGGTAAGACTTGCATAAGCGCGTATCAGAGCGAGTGAAACAGAAACACACACCCGAAGGTTGAGGTATTACATGGCTAGACGTTTAATGGCGATTTGTATGTATGTATGTAAACAATTTACTGCACAAACAAAAGAAAGAACAATATTAAAATAGACAAAAATAGCAGGGATGTACAAAGTCAAAGTAATCCCTGTTAAGCGTCTTGATTTTAGAGGGTTTGTTAGGTCGGGTTTAGACCAAGCGAACGAACAAGAATTCTATAGCATTATCTCTTACGTTTTCTTTGTAAAAATAAAGACAAAGCATGTTCTAGAGCATTCGCTCGTTTGGTCTAAACCCACCCTTAGTGAATAGGGGGGTTAGTGTGTAGTAGCTGAATAGTTTTATTTAAATTAAGAAAAGCCCTTTAGACAGGCATATCCATATTTTCAAGTAGGTGCACATGAATAGTACAAACTAATTATCAATTCGCTTTGACTTTACTTGTGTAACTAACTATGTACTTTAGTACCTTGTTAGTTTTAATCGTTGTGACAATTCATATTATGGCAGTTTAAACATGACATTAAATAAAAAAGATACTAAAGTGTCGATATATTTATGAACTAGACTTTATTTATAGTATCTTGGTCAGAAGGTACCCACCGCATCATTTTATATACATGGAATTATAGATGATGAACACTTAAAAAACAGATTACAATCGCTACGGATGTCAATTTTGTTCTGAACCATTGTTTTATTGGCTAATTACTACCTTACCCAAATAAATGTAATATCAAATCAAATGTTTCTTTTAAAAATAACCTTGTGCTCCGAAGTCAAGAATCCGTGAATCATTTTAAAAATAATAATAATGAATAAATGATCATCATAGAATTCAATTAAGTATGTAGAGAGCTCGTGAGAAATTAAGTAGTATTAGTCAATTCTTGTATTTAAATTTTGGAAGGTAAAAGGGTGTCCAGCGATGCCTATTAATTAAAAACAGAAATAAACCCAAAGTACAAACTTTAATATTAAATAACTTCTAAACTTCCACCTATATTATAAAGCAGTTCATCTCAATAGGGTTTAGCGCTTTATACGTGTAAGTTGCAGCCGTAGGTATTTGGTATTAAGTTTCGTAATTAAAAGTCCAAATTAAACTTGAAAAAGTAAAGGGGTGGTCACGCTTGATTTCTTTAGGGATTACCCCTACGGGGTAGAAAATTAAGCGAGTTAGTTTTGTTGTGCATTCATGCACAATTGCTTGAACGTGCAATGAACTAATGACAGACAGGAACTAAAGTGCTCAACATTATCATTAGATGTCTAGTAAAAAGATTTGTTACGACGTTTGGCTGGAAATAAAAGTTTGAAAAGAGAGACTGTATTAATAAATTTATCTTGACCGAGATGTTCGTCACAATATACGTCAAAGTAAACATCAGCTATAGAAAAATAACATGTTTGACGCATCTGAGATGAGCATTAAAGTGGGCCCGTATTAGTGGGCCGTATTAATAAAGTCATCTTGGCTAAGATTCTCGTCTTAAGACGCATCAGATGCCAGTTTTCTATTAATTGGCTCTTACTTTAACTTGACTCCAGATGGGCATCTTAACCAACTTAAAAACGTTTACTCAAGATTGTCCTGAGATTGAAAATCAATTTTCAAAGGTACGGGCTATGAAATCATTACACGCTGTCCGTATACCTTACCTTAACGTTTGAAGAATTTGAACTGGAGTCTTAGTCTAGATCCATAACGCTAACTTAGCGATTTTCGAAAAAACTAAGCATCGTTTCCATTTTAGCTAGGCCTGAGCGTTCTGTCAATCAAAATTGACATAGGAAAGTGAAAAGAATAAATAAAAACAATCATCCGCTGGTTGTTTTTTATTCAAACGGTAGGGCTAAATAATAAAGCAGGCAATTGTATTGGCATTTTGAACCAAAAACACATCCAAATACCATTTGTAAGGGTTGTATTCCCAAAGCCTGTGCTTTAAGTTATCCATGACAACGGCGGGACTGCGTTAGCCGGGTCAGAGCGAGTCGTATGAATAATGCAGTCGAGCGAGTGGCGCGATTATAGCGAATCGTAGCAACACTGGAATTAGGGCTTAACGTGTTGCCCTTATTTCTTTAAACCAAGACCTACATTTGAAATAGGATTAAATTCAAAATATACGAACAAAATATAAGTGTCTTAGTCGTCTGACGAAACAAAAGGCATACTTAATTGTTCAAATTTGGATTCATTTTCCGTGTTTTATGCGAATTTTATAATTACAATATTGTTTACCGGGAAACGAAGTGTTGGCAGACCTTCCACAAGGTGGACTGACGATCTGATAAAGGTCGCGGGAAACCGCTGGATGACAGCAGCAGAAGACCGGTCGTTGTGGAAAACCTTGGGGAAGGCCTTTGTCCAGCAGTGGACGTCTTGCGGCTGATAATGATGATGATGATGAATATTGTTTTGAAAACCACTTCGGTATCATTTTAGCAAACAGCTATATTCCACTCTACTCTACATTTTATAAGGCAATCGGGTAAAAAATATGAATATTACAAAAAAGTATAATTTGAATTGCTACCTACATTTTAACTGCATCATAGTCAGGTAGCTCGAGATAACTTTAGCAAGTATTAAAATGTGCCTACATCTCTGTAAGATCATAATAACTGCAACAAGATTCCACGAAGCACTAGGGCGTCGGCTTTTTTCATCAAAATTCTTGTCGATACTCGTTTCAAATTCAAATTTTTCTAACCTTCGTCAGCTTGGCATGACCATTTTATCGAGACCTTCTGTGCCCTCCGATTTTCCATCAGCCGCGCGACTGTAGCAGCGATCATATTAACACCTAAGAGATTTAATTAAGCTGGCCATGTTATAAGGTTGACACGCGATAGCGGCGCGTTGCTAGGCAACCAGACGCTTTGAAGTGCGGCGTGCGGCCCCTGTTAACGGGCGATATTGAAGGGAAAATAATTACGGTCATATTTTTTGTGATCGCGCACATCATTATCCATGTTGCTGATATTTTGCCTTACTAAATAAGTAAAGAAATTTAATTACATTTTTGTGTAGGTAAGTCGTTTAGGGAGAGTAAAACTGTCCTGTTATTTAAAATTTACTGCTGTATTTGATTACTGGTATGAAGACTTAGCTACCTTTACTTTTATCCACAACACGAAACCAAAATGAGGTAAATATATTTAGCAGTCTAAATCTCTGGATCTTCTGAACTGATTTTGAAAATTATTTTACCAATAGAAAGTCACGTTATTTAAAAGTGTCACAGGCTATATATTAATACCAAATAAATTTGTATCTCCCAAAAAAGTGGGCACGGGAAAAGTTGTTATGTTATGTACATGTAGGGCTATCTATTGCATGCTCTTTCATAGTTCTGGGTTAATACACTAACGGCCAAACCCTATATTCAATTCGCGGACAGATAGGCTTACTTCGGATTAAAGTTTGACACATTTTGTATGGGCAAATGTCAAATTTTAACCCGAGGTAAGCCTTATCTATCCTCGGATTGAATATAGGGTTCGGCCGTAACTCGAGTTAGTAAACGTCAGATTCATACGAAAACTGAACTCCAGTTAGTGTCTTAACCCAGTGTTAAACTTTTGGTGCAAGTGGCGCTCAATTGAGTTAATAATGTCAGTTTTCGGTATGTTAATTGTTAACCCACTATACGACGACTTAAAGATAGCTTTCAATCTCGCGCCCAGTTTAATAAAAACCAAGGCCTGACAGGTTAAATCGGGCCTCGAACATGTCATCATACGCCGTGACTTGTCAAAAAGAGCAATTTATTCAACGTGTTGAGTGAAAAAATAAATTGACAATGTCATCGTGGAAAATGTTTTCACCGGCTGGGCCACCCTCATTCCGGGAAATCGGCGTCTGTGAAAAATATGTTTATCAATTTACATGTTTTTTTTTCACCCACATCAATTTTACTTTTAAAAAGTTCATTGTGAACATTTAAATAGTTATAAAAATTTGATGTTTTTCCATCGCAGAAATTATAAAAATGCAAAAGTTTTTTGACTTTGTGAGTTGAATTACTCGTTCACGCTAGAACACGACTTGTATAAAATTAAAAATTGTATAAAACAACAATTAATACACATAATATGTATCTTAAATAACTACATACCTAAGCTAACTTTTATCGCGTAAAAATAATTGTTCCTGTGGGATGGTAAGGTGGTAAGTTCGCGGGCAGAAGCTCACTGTATGTTTGTTTTTTCAAAAACAAACTGCTAAACGGATCTTTATTAAATTTGGCAGGTAGAAATATACTCGGAAAGGTATCTAAATGAAAAGCAAGCTTTTAAAATTTTTTATTTTTTATACTGTCGTCAATATACATTTATGTTAATAATTGACATTTTGCCATTGTTGTTATTTCAATTAACAGTTTAGGTTTCCTATGTCACCCGGGATGGTGAAAGAATTCTAACGATACCACATACATCTAAATCGGCTCAGGCGTTTATAAGTTATGGTGGAATTAAGAAAAATAAGGTACTTTATATCCCGGAAAATGAAACAGTTCCCGAGTGACAAGCGAAATCAACGAGTTATTAATAATTTACAACAATGATAATGATTAAAATAATTCCATATTAACTCATTGCTGACATTGAACCCATAAAACTGTCAACCCTCGTACAACCCTTTAAAACTCTTTAAGCATATCAAACATATGAGATATATTGAAGTGAAATCATCATATCAAGAGATAAAACGAGAGAAATCATGATTTTTCCAAAGTACATTTACAGCACACTATACATCCTCACACATTACCACACCAGCTCGGTGAAACCATAATATTATAAAAATTGTCATCAAGATCTCAAAAATATGCATTATTCATATTTATATCATAATACAATCTGATGACTATACATCAAGACGCTTTTAGCTTAGCTTATAGTAACCAAGGATTAAATAGTGACACAGCAGTTTAATGAAAATGACCACCGCTATATAAAAAGTCTCGTAAGGTCATCTCGTTTTCGTACTCATTGATAAAATTGAGCTTTTTGAACCAATACCTAAGTAATAAAACGTTTTAATTCTTCTCAAAATTCAATTTTAACCGCCACTCAAATACCCACCTCACCCTGTCACATGCGTTAATTGTATTTTTCCCTCATCAAAAGTTCATTAATTCCGTGGCTAGACGCGCCGTTTGGACCGCTTTAATGACCTCTCACACGGACGGATAATGCGTTCATCACGCTGGACAGTCGCTAATAAAACGCACAAAAGCCGTCGCCTGTATCTAGTGACGCAGTAAGAGAAAAATAACAGTACGTACTTACTACGTAAGCAACTTAAGGGCGGTAAGGTGTTTGTGTTTTTTGACAAGTTAAGTAGTTTAATTATAAGGTAGCTATACAATTCTGATAGTTCATTTTATAAGTGTAATTTTATCATACCAGCTTAATCCTCGCAACTTCTCAACTTCTTAATTGCGTTCGGTTGGCTGTCACTATCAAACTTTGTAATCGCAACAAACCGCATATTCATCGCTCGGGTTTCATAGATTGCTATTAAGAAACTGTTAGTACTGTGTGATCCTATAAATGTCACGAAATATTAAATTTAAAATAAAATATGATTTTGCTTAAGCTATTGTTTTTAATCAACACACTGCGCGACCGGCAACAGTATGCGACGACACGGGTGATTGATGACTGCCGATCGATTACAAACGAGTGCTGTGGACGCGTTGTTGTCACTACTAGCCGCGTGTGTAGGCGTGTGTGAAGCGCCCTTATCTCTCTCTCCTTCTATCTTTCTATATCTCTTTAGAAAATCTTGCACAGCCAAGGACTATGACTCTAATTCATAACTTTCCCGATGTTCACTTGATCGACTTCTGTCTGGTTTCTTTCTTAAGGAAACTATTGCCGGGCCTCTATTTTACTTCGAATTATCCTATCCTTATTTTCGATAAACAAGTAATAAATTAATTCCAAGACAAGTAATCTTGTATTAATAATTCAAGAATTATTCAAATTGTACTTCGCCAAGGGAAACAATTCTAATGACGGGAAGGTGCCTCTATTCTACTGGTAAAACCGTGGTGCCACGTGTTATCGTAATGTTTTTAACTCCGCCGCTATTACTATCAAGTGAATAAGAGCTGTCATGACGTTGAAAATACGATAAAATGTTAAAGGCGATATGGTTTTACAGAGTTGAATATCAGTGCCGGTACAATCCAGCGAATACGACGATACGACCACCCCTTCATCCACGTACGTGTTTTCTCTCTGAATATACCTAATTAGCGTACTGAGGTTCATTTCCGCAGCTTTGTAGTTCCAGAAAGAGCCGGACCAAAATTATTCAAATACTGAGCCAAAGGGAAATATAGGTGCTCTGTAACGAGTACTCCAGATTTACGGGTTTTTGTGTCGAGCTTGGGGGCGTAATGCGATTCTCTCTCGTTGTTTACATTGAGAGACATTTGTTTTGTACTGTGTAAGCAATTAATGGTGAAATAAAAGGCAAAGTAAAGAAATTTGACAATGTGGTAAATAGTAAAGTAGTAAATATTTATAAAAAAGGTCTTTTATTTATTTTAACCACTCGCTTGTGTTTTTGAAGATGTAACCTCGAATATAAACATGAAATCTAAATGACTGTAGAGCAATTAATTACTTTTAGCAATATAATAATTTCAATTTGATTAGCCTGCGTCAGTGTCCAACTGCAAGGCAAAGGCCTCCCCTCTTTTTCGTCATTCGTTCCTATTGATTGCATTGCTCGCGCCAGTCGCATTGAAACACGTCCAAATTATCCAGCCGCCCCCTATTTGGTTTGTCTCTGCTCTTTTAGCCATCCTGCACACGATAAACACGTCCAACCCATTCCCACAAATGAAGGAAATACTCACCTTATACGAATATGCCGTACTTTTAATTTACCTTGCTCTGTCAAATCATTTAACATGAACAAAATCTAAAGCTTCTCGTCCTTCTACGACACGTCGCGTCGGTCACATAATCCCGTCATAAAAACGTCCTCATTCCGATGGTGCGTAAGACCCGGTCCGGTCTCTTGAATAATTTACGGCCCACGAGCCGCAAGTAATTTGAACAAATTATAACGGTCCCCGGGCAATTACTCACAAGCCGGGGTGTCAGAGGAAAAATCGTCCCCTTGCATGGCACGTTTTTAATCAGGCCGATGCGACTGTGATTCCTTGCGGGGATTAATTGCGTCCGTTCCGAGTATTGGACGGTCGTTTTCTGGATATAACGAGACGTGGGAATTGTTGGTAAAAAAAGAAGGATGTATCTATTGCGATGTAATTCGACTGTTATTGACTAATGAATAGAAACACAACAATAAGTACAAATATTAAAACAGTAGCTATACTTACAGTTAAGTCATTAATTTAATAGTTTAATCCATTTTTTTGCAGATATCAATTTCCACTAGCCCAACCAAACACGATACTTGCGAAAAATAAACTAACCAAATTGAGTTTGCGGTGAGTCGGTTTCAAACCGTTAAATTATTTCAAATTCATCGGTTTAAATTCCGAAACTACGACTGATGGTAACTTTCTGTGAACTACGTTCAATCACCCTTCAGGAAAAATTGACAGCAGATGTATTAGATTGATTTAGAGTAAAATATCGATGTGTGTCATTAAACTAAATGAATCGCTGAATTTTAACATGACACAGTAATTCTATATGATGAAAGCTAAAATACCGATTTTTTTTTATAAGCCCCATTACAATGCCATTAATAATATATTCATGTCTAAGAGCACAACTAATATTGCACTCGACTACATGATATCCGTATAAACCCACGAGCATGCACTCTCGTTATTTTGGTTCGCGATAAACAGATGATGATTCTGCAATAAAATAACTAGGGTAAAAAAATAAATGTTTGACACTAACCTACTTGGCTATGTTATTTTATCTTGTATACAAAACTATGATGGCTGTTACAGCGCTTAACGGCTCACGGTTTCAACTCGTGAATCGTAACTGTAAGGTAACGCAGAGTTCAAACTTCAGCGATTACCATGTATCATGATCATCATGTTAGCCGAAAGACGTCCACTGCTGGACATAGGCCTGCCCCAAGGTTCTCCACTCAGACCGGTCTTGTGCTTTTTGCATCCACCGCAAGTTAGAGTGACGACCTTGCCATGTATAGTCGACCAAAAATTTTCCAAACCATTTTTGGACTATAACGTTCTACAAAAGAAGTCGAAGTGATAAACGACTTCCTTGGTCAACTATACCAATAAGGTTTTCTGACTTCAGTTTTGGTCTAATGGAAAAGATAAAAACCATAAAGAAACCTGACCATTTTAATAGATAAGTGTGTGAAAGAGGTGTATACAGATCGCGCCACCTTCTCAATAATAATATAACATAAAATAAGACGGTGGCTCAGCATTTAGATACATAAAGGCCGTAGCACCAGTCGGTCTCAAACCTAATGCAAATATTTATGAAGGCGGCTCTGGCAGATCAGGCCTGATTGATTAGCCCTGCAACAGGTGCGAAGGCTGCACACTGATGCCTCTATTTAACGGTTATTTTTCAATCGGGGAATCGGAATAATTTAAACTGATTTGTATGGTTTTCTTGAGTCAATTTGTTAGTTAGTTTGTTTGTTGTTGCGACAGATATGATTATATTTTTGTATGCGCATGTTTTTTGTGCCTTGACTTTTATAACGCGGTCTAGTAAATGTCTCACGGTTTTCGAGTTAATCGGAACTTAGATCTTTTCGCATCTTGATAACAGTTTTTATAACTTGAAAATGTATCCAAATAAAAGTTTGTTTACTTTATTCGTTGCAATTAAAGACGTGATTCCCGGTTTTTAACAATCTTTAGTAGTTTTCTCAGAATTAAAAATAAGTAGGTAATCTCTTGGACTTGATAAAAAATTAAGTTCTAAGCCCATTATTATCAGTTTAACATCTGTTTTGTGTAATGGAAAACTAAGTATTGAATGTTAGGTTCAATTAAAAAATGGATGCATGGATGACTCTTTTTCCGATTTTTATTATTGTTTTTCCTTATTTTCTTAAAATTTTCAAAAATCATTTTTAATTTCGTACCATAACTTAATAATAAAAAGTAAATATTTAATTAAACTCGCAGTATTTACAGTCTTCCTATAATGATTGTAAAGTCTTCGACATTTTCTGATGGCAACAAAACAGAAGCAAAACAAGTATCACATTGCAAATGACGCAGCTGGCATGTTGGAAGTAATTATTGGAAGTCTCGGTGGAAAACCGAGGCGTTATAGACTGGGTCTTATTATTTTACCCTAGGTGGGCTCACTTAACCGAACAGATGTTATTTAAGCCCCGTAGGTGCTAGAATAGCGTAACGATTCACTATATACTCGCGGGACGGTGGCTTATCATAGTTCAAGTTAGGCCGGTTCCATTGAGCGAAATCGCTTTTGCAAGATAAAATAATAACAGCCTGGAGTGAAGTCAAAAATTCTCAGAGCTTTTTTTTTTTTTTTTTTATATCATAGGAAGGCAAACGAGCACACACCACCACCTGATGGTAAGTGGAAACTGTGACCCATAGACATTTGCATTCACAAGACCGCAATCCTAAGACTGCAAATGCGTTGCCAACCCTGAGGACGAAGATGGAATGCCTCTATGCTAGTAATTTCACCGGCTGTCTTATCCCCAAACCTAAATATATTCTATATTTTTCTATATTCTCCACATAAATGAGGGTTATTAAGTGTCCTTTAATGTAAATATTCTACGGCACAAAGTAGCAATTCGATCAAAAAAATAAGATTAAAATCTTCTTTGTATTTTGTTGTGAATATAAGGTATATTTACTTTATGGAAAAATATTCCCATCTTAATAAGACTAATTATGTAGGTGATGGTTTTGTGAAATAAACTACAGAGAGCTATATGAAAAGAAAATCAACCATAGAGTCCCTACATGAGCTTGCAAAATTTAATAAAAATCTTGTAGTATTCAAAACCCAACCAAGCCACGTCAAATTTTAATTTTGAGCTCGTGCGTAACAATCCTTGTACCTATTTAAAATAACCTCACCTCACCTTTATTAGCCCTCAGTTCTGTAACCAAATCATTCGGGTGATTTGATGATTGTGTAGTATCAATGGCACAGGCGGTATAAAGCCGATTGAAACCTTATAGCTACTTGAAACTCATCAGAGCCAATAGAAATAGTGGGAATCAGACACATAATATAATAGGAATTGTAATGTTGCAGAGACTACATTGTGCAAATGTAATCCGGTCTTACTTTAAGGGTTGCGACATTGTAGTTAATATTAAATAATTATATTTTTGATAGGCGGCAAGTAAAGATGAAAAAAATAAATAAAAAATAAGGTATATTAAAAAAAAAACAAATTTAATGAAAACATCTTCACATTTAATGTAATGATTTTGCAACTCAGACTTTTCGAGATGTCTACTACGATTTAGGCATAAAGCAATGTAGGCAGAGGCAGGTCTATAACAGCTGGTCTATTGTCTAACGCACTTGCAATCGCAATCGATTTCAAAGCGGAACAATTGTTTTCATTTTGTATGCAGACAAGCCTTCGATTTTCAAAATTAAAACAATTGCGATTGAGAGTGCGTTAGGCAATAGGCCCTCTGGTCGTATTTGCTACCCAGTCCTTACGAGATGTGGACTTAAGGGTTCTATACCGGATATACATACATACATAAACTCACGCCTTCATTCCCAGATTGGGGTAGGCAGAGCTAAAGAATTACCAACAAGTCTTAAAACTTCTTGATAATTCAGTAACCACATTTTGCACAAGTAGGCTAAGATGTTTCCCAATGTATTAGTGACAGGTGGCAAGCCCATCGCCTAACAGTACTACAAGCCTTTATTCCCCTAGTCGCCTCTTACGACATCCACGGGAAGACATGGAGTGGCACTATTCTAACCCGGCAACCACACAGCATATACCGGATATACTCGTAAAATAAAATCTTAAAGTGAATATAAGTGATACAATAATATATTATCCAGCAAGTTTTTGTACGACAGTTCGTCACAAGTTGTCACAAGTAAGGTAAATAATTGTCTTTATACACACACTTTAATAAATCAATAAACCGCTAGGTAGTAGAAAATATATTTAAAGTTTATGTTTAAAATTATTCTTTTGAAATAAAGCCTTGTCAACCCTAATTCTAATCAAGGCCTCAAAGCCGGCATCACAGGCACTAGTATGGTAAAATCAGTGGGAATTCTACGCCAGCGGCCTGTACCACTAGTGACATACGCCGCCGGTATAGAATTTCCAGTTAAACAAAAGGACACATTCGATATCCGTAATCAAACATCAAAGAACGTGTTAAAGCCATCAAAGAGCAATACGTATTCCAATCACTGTATTTACCACTAGTGGCATGCGTAAAATGTTCCTACTTTGCTCCTCCAAGGGTAACTATGCTCCATAGTGACTATTTCGTTTGTTACTTATAAGTTATAGGGCAAGGCTGACGGCAAATTATATTTGTATATTTACATCCAGCCACGAAGTGATAGAAAGCAATATAATGATTTACGATACAGATTACCTCAATATAACCACGGAGCATAATTACCCGTGGGGAAAAAATGTAGGCACATTTTACTACGCCACTGGTAGACAGGGTCCAGTGATAAAAAATATCAACTTTGATGTCCGTAAAATCATCAACAGTGTTTATATATTATATTGGAAAAATGGATAAGATCCATCAGACCGTGTTGGAGCATGAAGATTTATTTTATTAATTAAAAAGGTTTGACAAAAAATAGCAAATAACTTGAAAATAAAAAACTGGTTTTGATAGCCCCACTACAATCCATCCGTTACATAAATAATTAGAATGTGTCAATAATAAAATCAATAACTACAAAGTTTTACAGAACTGCATGGGGTCTTTTGGGTGATTTATGACGACAATGCAAAAGCAATTGATGAAAAATTGTTAATATGCGAAAGAAGTGTATTTTTACTGTAATATTGCATACTGAATATCCGAAGGATCGAAGCAAGCTTCTTTATATTTTCCATTGATGCATCGCTTGACGTTGAGAGTTTATCGGTGACTCAATGGATACAAGTTTCTTTGTGTCCATGTTACAATATAAAATAATACTCCTTTATTCCTTGCGGACCACAGTCAACGACAAGTGCATCGTAAACAATCGCCATTATAAAATACTTTTACTACCCAACAATATACTGCAATTTAGTGATAAAATATAAGACCCTAACTATTAAAGCAAATTAATTCAAACCCATTTCGTTATTATTCCTCAATCGGTTAAGGGCGTTTTCACTAAAAAGTGTACCCAATTAAGGACTGAAATTAAGGAACTTTAACTTTGTCAGTTTTGTGACGAAAATTAGCCATACATTGCGGCCGTCAATATATAGCTAATTTTCCTTAAGTTAAAGTTCCTTAATTTCAGTCCTTAATTGGGTACACTTTTTAGTGAAAACGCCCTTAAACGTTATTCTATTAAGATTTAAGGTACATTTTAATACTTGCATACATACCTATACATACGTTCACGCGTGAAATCCCAGAGTGGGGTATTCCGAGCTACGGAATTACCTGCAACTCTAAAAACTTGTTAATAATTCCGTAACCACATTTTACACAAAAATTGTGCAAAATTATTTAGGCTAAGATTTTTGCCAGCGTTTTACAAACTTTAAGGTGGTTTTAACCTTAAACAGTAAAAATAAGATACGATGTTGGGAAATCATTCAGATAAAACGTCCTTACATAGCATAATATACGCAAGGAAGGTCGGTCGCGGACCTTGCCGACGTATCCCGAAGGAGCCTAGTATGTGTATACAGTGTGTGTAAGTTCACTTGTGTATGTAAATCTCGGAGATCTTGGGCCCACGGAATGGCTTCTGTTTTTGTACAGTCGCATGCAATATAATTGAGGATAAATCTACGGTGAAACTAGGTTTTAATACAAAGCGAATGGCGAGCGCATACTCTATGACTTTACCGCGGGTAGCCCCACCAGTGGGTGAACCGATGACCTGGTGAAAGTTGGAAGAAATGATGCTATATGATGATGTACGCGGACTTCTGAGCTTTTATGATGGTTTGGGTTTGATAATGTTATTTTCTGATAGGATAGAGAAGGCTAATGAGCGCATAGTCCAGCTGATTCTGCTGAGTCCACTTGCATTTACCCTCGAGCACGCATTAGCAGGCTTTTGCATATGTGTTGCCAACGGGTCTATATTGAATGGCATACAATTATTAGTCCTATCGTTGTGTTGCATAACGTCTTTTGTCCTAATAACGTGTGGCATACACTTTGTTCCGCATATTTTTGATTGTCCGAAATTGTTGCTCCTATTATCGTTTGTCCTAAATATTATTTGTCCTATCGTTTGATGTGGCTAAGATTCAACTGTCGAATGATTGATGTGCATAATTGTAATATTCCTAATATTTAATGTTCTAAAATTGTTTTGTGTAAGTGACCGAACGAACAATGTTTTATCAAATAAAGCCATCTACAATAAAAAAATTGACTACCTGATGGCAATAGCCAATAATATTACTTTGATGTAATCCTATTAATAGTACTAATAAAAAAACCTATTTCTGATTATATTTAAAAAAATATATATTTACAAACCTAACCTTGTCAAACTTGTTGGTTCTGTCGTTTCGCTCGCTCGTTAGGGTCACAGTTCTACCTAACACTCCTCCTCGCTTCGCTCGTCGTCGTACCAAACCTAACCGAAATCTGACCTGCCTGAAGGTAGAATACGTAGCGATTCTGACTTCACGCCTACCATAGTTTAGTTTAGGTGCTGTAATTATAGCCAGTTTAATAATAGGCCAAATAATTATTAGGACAATTCATGTTAGGAATATTATGCTTTAGGTAATTAGACTTTAGAGTTATCAATATTAGGACAAACTTGCTTTAGGACGTTAAATGAGTATGCGCAAAAATTATTAGGACAAACGAGTAGTATGCCGTTCAACAGTATGCCAAACATTTTCGGCCAAACATTTTTAGGACAAAAAACGTTATGCGATACTACAGGCGCCCGTTGCCAACGCTGAGGACTAATGTAAAATACGTGGGGTACCTAAACCATGCCTTTTCCTTTTTTGTCATGGTGACATTTGAATTTGACGGATAAGGACAAATAATTATTAAGATACCACGGTTATTCCACGTTAATAAGTAAGGACATTTATCCCCACCCTGGAACAGAACGGTGTAATCACTGCTGCTTGGCGGTAGCTTAAAGGGTACGATGGTGGTAGCGGTCTGGATGAACCCTGCACAAGATCCTATCACTAATGAATATATGAATGACAATGTTAATTTAAAAGTATACAGGAATAAAGCTTCAGGTCCACCAATAACCATTTAGCAGTTTCCTCAAATGAGAGGAAAAATGCGGATATTTCAATATTTTGCAAAGTTCGTCCAGATTGCTTGCTACTCGTATGTCTACATTATTTGCATTCAAATGCATTTATTTCGTCAGTTTTCATAGAGTTAACAACGCATTTGCTACTTCAGGATTGCAATACTCAGCGAGTTCGTTTGCTTTATGCCTTAAAAGCAGTATTTGACGAATCACGTTTATAAATTAAATTGAAACCAATATTGCTTCCGACTGTACCGCATAAAAGTGCCCAGGTAAATTCTGACGTACACGCTCCCGCATGTTGCGTCCCTCGGGGAAGGCTAAATTACGCAGCCCTTTATTCTTAGAGCGATATAAATATAAAACAATGGAACCTTTTGTCCGCAAACTTCATGCCAGCCCGTAATTATCTCAACTTTTGTCGAATTTATTTGTTCTACGATGATTTTCCTGTCGGATGGGATTCTAATTTACATTTACATCTGTATGAATGTTTCGCGAAGCTTGTTGAGTGAGATGTTATTTTATTTGTCCTCTCTTTTGAAAAGTCCTGGTTGTAAAGGTTTTTGCGTTAACATCAAACATCAAACAAACATGAAACCTATGTTGTCCTTCTAATATATACGCACTTGAGTATAAAAAAAATTACACATCTGCTTTTGATTTTATCGTATTTTGATTATCAGCGCATACAAATAGACTCGTAGTTAAAGAATATACGACATAGTTTTTTTCGGAAATGTTGTCCTTATCTTGCTTTCTCAGTCAGCCGATAAGCAAATTAGGAAAACAAAGACGAATACGAAATTATCGAACAAAATACGATGTCATACGATTATTCACTACATCTGGCCTGGAAGACTGAAAGCCGCACTGAGCAGAGCAAAATCTGCGTTTTTAAGCGGTGGCGCCGAAACGATCTTGATAACAAGCGAGACCAGAAAGGCCATGAATTACATGAATGGTGTTCCAACGGGCAGACTATGTTCACGCAAGTACCTGACTAAACTTGGGTTTGCAGTTATTTAAAATCAGAGAGCAGCTCATTTAGGTGGTTGACGCCTCTAAGCAGTCACTGTTGCCGAACACGGCAAGAGTATTACCAGGCATATTTCACTTCTATACAAAGCGACAAAGTAGGTCCGGTCGACACGTAAAAGTATTGAATACATATAAAATATATGTATAATGCTGGCCGAACGCGCCTAAATAAACCATATTAACTCCTATTGAAAGTTCATTTTTCGTAGTTTACTGCGGACGTATAGTTATACCTACGTTTGCTCGCTCGAACGGTAGGGTTGTCAACACATCGAAAATATTAATATAAATTAACAGGTACACATTATGAGAAAAACAGTTACTTGAATAATCAAAATATAATATTTATTTGTTATTTTTTATTGTTTTACACAGGTTTTACATATGATTCAACTTTAAAAAATGCTGTCGCAAGTTTTTGTTGGACCGGAATAATCGGTTGTTAAATTTCAATACGGTAAAAAATCGAAATCTAATGAATAGTTTTAATTGAGGTCAGGTGGGGTAAGGGGAACATACTTTATTCTTCTTATCTTATTTTGAGTTCTATACTACAAAGTATAAGGTTCTAAGTTTTTTCGCTAAAGACAAAACATACTAATTTGCGTTAGCTTTCCAGGACAAAATACTTTGTATGCTAGTTCTAATGCACATCGCCAGAAAATGATTATTCGTAAGACTAGTTCTATCGTTTCCCTTTCCCTATTTTTGGGGTAAGGGAAACAGACTCAATAAATCTACAACTAATAATACTAGTTTGGATTATTCATACGCAAAACATTTTTAATAACGCCTTTATTAAAATGTGTACTTCATACTTAACGAAATACGGTTACAAATATAAAATATTTACCATAATCGGTATTTGGGGTAAGGGAAACGTACGAGTTTCGAACAGGGGTAGTCAACTAAAAACAAAGGAAGTAAAAAGTAAGTGCAATTTTTTATTGTAATGTTTATTAAGTAATGGTTAAAATAAAGTAGCCTATTTAAATAACTTTTCTTTGGCATACAATTGTTCTCACATAGTTCCTAGGCATTTTTCTGTAAAAAATAATTTAGTCTTTAAATAATTTTTTTTCTGAATGGATTTAAACAAGATGTTCATATCGCCAACCGTCATTTGACATCATACAAAATAGCATAATATAAGTAAGTAATAACATATAATAATATTTAATAGATAACCAATAATTATAACCAATAGAATAGTTTAATACTTAACATTTTTTTTCCCATAACTAAACTTTTTCCCAATTTTTTTTTACAAACCAACAACCTATTTTGCCATTTAGGGTATAATCGGTATGGAGAGGTCAGCTGTTACGGTACCCAAGCAATGTGTAAAATATCATAACATTTTTAGTTAGTTACCGATTCAAGAGACTATTTCTACTTTTTATAAAATTTGCCTGTCTCAAAATGTTTGTTACTTCTGACGTCGGGAAAGAGAAACATATGTCCCCCTTAACCCGGTCATGATAGTTTCCCTTACCCCACTTATGCATTTGTAGGCTATTTTACGAATCACATTAAAAAATTATATTTATAGCATATTCACCAAAAAATTATATGCATACAAACAAAATATATATATAAAACAATACTAACTGAAATTTGCAGACTTGTTACCAGACTTTTTATAACATAAATCAGTATCTAAATAAGGTACGTCGAACTCGTATTTTCAATGTTTGTCAACTAAAGTATTGTTTTTGTCACACTCGCAGGTTCAGTTGTCATAACGCTATCTGTGTTTTTTTTTTGGAAATAAATCTCAGTTACTGCTTTATTGATCGTGTAATCACAACTCTGCGGTCTATAGTTTTTGATATATCAACTAGTGTTTCCCTTTCCCAATAGTTCCCCTTACCCCACCTGACCTTACTTACATTACATTCACCAAAATAATTCAAAGAAACAACAACACACCACACACATCTAACCGAACTTGACGTAATGACTAGAATGTACCTACTACCACAGATTAAGTAAGAGTACTACTCGCCTACTTGCATCTCTCTTGACGTGTCTCGACCATGTCTCGACACTCAAAAACCGGTCGAGCGAGTTGACATCGCCGCGCGCGGGCATCCTTGATGTATTAGCATCGGCAACTATGTTCCGTAAGGCGGTGATTATCGGACGTACCTCGCTCAGATAAATATCTGTTACGTAGTAACTCTTACTTAATCTGTGGTATTACTATTATTGTAACATCTAGCCCTCTACTCCGTTAAAACATATCGCCTTTGACATTATGGTATCATTTTAAACTCGGCTAACATTATTGTCAAGTAAATAAGAGATACCATGACGTTGATGATAAGATAACATGACACAAGCAATTTCGTTTTACTAAGTACAATACCTATAGAGTCGCTTTAATAACGATCGGTACACGTCAATTCTCCTCCTCTTCACACTTTTTGATATTTTAGTTTGCACTATACCCAAAATTCGCAGTTCATACATTTTGTGGTAGGTAAATAACAAAAACACTAACGTCGAGGTAAATAAAAAGGTACTTAATTAATTTTACTAACGTCTAACCTATTGTAACGGTGTAAATAACAACAGAAACTCGGCCACCGCGCACCATTAGCATGCCAATACATTACACCGTACATTTTCATTACGTGCATTGGAATCGCATCTTGTATTCGCGGACGCTGCTGCAACTGACTCAATTTGATCACGATAACTGCGTTCCAACTGTCGCCCGGTAACCGCGGCCTGCTCGCCATCCAAGTCACGGACCGGGACACGGTGCTACTGACGGCGATTTAGTATGATTTAAATAACCTGTGTCGGTAGGGGTACTCAAGTAGCGCAGACGCTAGCTGTGAATGTGGAGAACCCCTGCAAACCATGTTACACCTCACTAACTGTCCCGCGTGCCCGACCACCTGCTCGCGCGAAGACTTACTTGTCAGTAACCAGAGGGCTACCACGATAGCCGCTTTCTGGGCAAGTAAGATTTAGCACGAGTTCTTGCCTACACGAAAAAAGAGAAGAAGTATGAACATATTTAGAACCAAGTCCTGGAGACGGTTAAATGCAGTAGTATCATGATTTCAGATCTCATTTTATTATTATATATATGTATAGACACTGTTACCAATTTATCCATCCATTCAATCACCCTGTATCCACTCACTGGTCAGTAAAAGCTTCTTCCTTATCATGCTATTCTCCTCAGTCCTGCACTAATCGCATCCATTGATTGCCTCCTCACGGTACAGGTATCTTCCACCCATTAGGCAGATGGTCTCCTGCGGTTCTTTGTGAATTTCTTTGCCATCATTCTGTAACCAACTTCATCCATCTGCCACCATTCGGCTTCGCCAAGTATCCCGCCCATTCACCCTTCACTTAAGGTTCGTTATTCATTCCCTGACGTCAACCAATACATTCAAAGATTAACTGATTAGTCATCTTATTCTTATTATAATAATGTGAAGAAGGTGTTAGCGAACCAATGAACCAATAGCATAAATCACTGGTTCCGTTGATGATCAATAAGCGAGAAAAACAGTTGAGTCTCATTGTTTGATTTAACTATGTCGTCATGAAAATTCTGTCGACTCCTCGGGTCGGCTGTTCCACTGAAGGTTTAGTACTTGGCGGATTTCAAGCATGCACAAAGAACCAGCAAGTTAACCCGCGTTTTAGACCGCGGTCGACTAATCGACTCGCAGGCACTCTTTTGGCGGTGGAGACAGTTGCTGTATACCTGTGGGTTCTGCTCGCCATCTAAAAACTGTTGCAAACTCTCTGTACGGTTAGCATAGATAATGATATTTCACTGGTTGGTTAGTGCGCGTCTTTTGTTATGTAGAATTGATCATAAAAATCCTTAACCAATTTTGGCCTCTATTTGTATGGCGTTAAGATTCAAAAGTGCTAAAGGACTTTATTGACCGACTATACTAGGTAAACGAAAAGAGTTATAGCAAAAAGAATAGAGACGAAGAACAATGCGGCTAGGAGCACAACACATGGGTGCAGATATCTAGGCTCATGATTGGTAAGATGATTAAACACAGAACAAGGTACCGTCTCAATCTTGGTAAGTACAATCTTAGCATACTAAACAGGAGTGATGACCGGGCACTGCCCGCTCAACAGTCACCTAACGGTAATGAGTATCGTACAGGATCCCTATGCCCACATTTTTGCAAGGAAGAAACAAGCCAGCACGTCCTAGCCGGGTGTGTCATGTACTCGTCACTGAGATACCGCTCATTCGGGGAAGACGTGCTATCCGAAGTACTCAAAAGCATAAACCTGCGGGACGCACTTATGTTCGGTAGGAAAACGAAAAAAATCGATACATGCTTGATGGGAGCATCGCCGCAACAGTAACCTACGGCTGAATCAAGGGGAACTGGGCGGAATGACCGGAGGACCGATCGACCGCCCGCCTACTCCGGCCGGGCGTCCCCACTCATCATCATCATCATACTAGGTACAGGCTGAATGACTGAAAGATAAACGGTCACGAAAAAGTTGTGTTAGCTGCCCTTGCGTATTCGTTGACCGCATCCCGATCAAAATCAGAAGAGATTTCAGCTTTATTTCCGTTTGCGCGAGTATGATGAAATGAAGATAAATCGTCTGCGCCTTGATTACAATAACGTAACCTTCAACACAAATAATTACTAGTAGCTGGAAGGCCGAGCGTTCGGGTTGAAAACGATTTTTCATAATATATAATTTATGGAAATCTATTATTTCTTCGCAACATCTTTCAACGAACGTATCATTACGCAGAATTTTCATATTATCGAGAGGCATTTCTTGCCTCACTGGTAAATTGGTTTCGGTAGTTAAAAGTCTCACCAAACCTAACCTAGGTAATGATTAATGTTTAAGATACGAGTATCTTGAATACATCTGGTGTTAGCAAACAAAAGCGTTAAATGAAATGAAATTCAATGAAATGATACAATCGATGAAGTGAAATTCGATACAATGATATAATATAAAATTTAATAGTACGTTTGATAGTATGTACTAGACAGCCACACAGTTTTATTGAAAAATAAAAGATAATTACGCAACTAATAATTTGACATCATTATAACCGTTTGTTAGTCGTATACCTTGAAATCAAAAAATCCTTGTAGCTTTTCACCTATTCGCATTTCACCGTGATAGCGTTTTTTGTTGTAGCGTGTAATATCGGTAGTATATTTTGTTACTAGCATATTATTATATTTTTAACAGATTTTTACAACAGTAGCAAATTTCGATGTAGCATGTATTATCAATAGCCTATTTATTAAGCCGCATATATTTTGAATAGATTTTTACAACAGTAGTAGATTTCAGTAGTAATAATCTTCCCTCCATGTGAACTTTCAATAAATTGAAAACTGCCCCGCTGACCATCAGCGGATCCCGGTTCAGCTTCCATCTTCTGATTTTAACTGGTCTAATCTCAAGGGTCGAGAATATAATACGTGGTCGAATTGACATATATCACATTTGCACTTGATTGTTTTCGTGACAGCATTATATTGTCTATTAATTTATTAGTCATATCAGTGATATGCACAACGAGGTTACATATAACCAGGAGATAAGCTACAAGTGCGAAATGCATTTACAAAACAAAACTATAAAACAAAACAGAACTATAATTACATATCGCGATATTTCCTTTAAGCACTATATGCTTAAAGGAAATATCGCGATATGTAATTATTACAAACAAATATATATCGAGGTGAAAAGCGACTACAGTGAAGACAGGCAGGAAAGTAAATCTACTATGAATTTTTTAGACAATTGTAATTAGCGATCAAAAATCATACTACAAGAATAAAAATCTATTCAGAAATTTTGAGATCGCGGCGAAATGCGAATAGGTGAAAAGCTACAAGGATTTTTTGATTTTGAGGTATACGACTAACAAACGATCATAACATAGAATTTTAAAGATTTATAAAAAAATGACAAAAAGCGCGATCATAATATTTATATTGAGTCAGATCCATCATCCAACCTGCAGACATTATTTAAATGCACTATTTTTGTTAACTTATGTAAACGTTGCAATATTTCAAGATAAGAAAATGCAGATGAAATAAGCACAGTACAGAACATTGGAATACGTTTTAAAGCCGCCTCTTCGTGTATATTTGTCTAACGTGCAATCAAAAATAAATGTATGTGTGTATATATTTATGTATGTATTTAAACACTTTATGGAACAAACAAAAGCGAAATTAATTCTTAAAGCGATCTCTTCCAGCTAAGCTTTGATCAATCGAGTAATAATAATATTAATAACTCATCTTATCTATGATAATTACACAATAGGACTAATAGGATAATAATAAGAAATATTTAACTTGAATTATATAAATATACTAGTTGACGCGGCAAACGTTGTTTTGCCTTATAAAGACAAATAATAAAGACAAATAATTTGCAATAAAATAATATTGCGACTATAAATTGAAATGTAAGCTATCCTATCTTTCAAGTTGGGTCGAATTGCACACGGTGTGCAAATCAAGTTTAAAATCGGTTCAGTAGTTTAGGAGTTCATCGCGGACAAACAACGTGACACGTAATTTTTATATATATAGATAGATAGGTAGCTCAATTTAAATTTTACCTAAGTAAGTAATGTGCAATATAATTAGTAAGTAAATTTGTAATATTATTGAGCTGAAGCCCTCTTTTAATGTTGCTATGCACAACAGGGTCCATAATTAAGTTATGTATTAATTACTTACTGTAATAGCTTAAGTTAGCCTGTCAACTGCCAACACATTGTGGAATGCAATAAACATTTGAGTATTGAGTATTAAATAATGACAACGAACTGGGAAAGTGAACCACATCGACCCCAACACGACGCATCGCTGTGACTCGGCTGCACCCTTACAAAGACCACGGACAGAGTTCACTAAGAGGTGTTTGTATTGAAATTGATTTATGGAAATTCCAGTAAGGACGCGTCCTCTGCCGAGACTTGGTGCTTCGGCGGTTAAAACGAGCAATATTTTCCAAAGCCTCGAATAATATCTGTCTGGAGAGTAATCCTCCACCTGCGTCCTTAAAGTCTTTTATCAAAACTTTTGCCAAGACAAGGGTAAGCCGTGTATCGGAAATTACTTTGGCATTACGGTCAAGATTTATGTTGTAATAATTATAACGGGGCTGATTTTCAAATCAGAACTGAATTTCATAGCATTCAATAAAATATTTTAGTAGTCAAACAAGCCCTAGTGAAGCGCATCCATAGTTGAATGAAGTTTACGCTCTAAAAGTTTAAACATTATATTTACTTCAACCGCGTTCACATACTTGTGTTTACTGTATGGCCAAATATTATTTTTACTAATTACGCATATCTATTAACGCAAAAGTGTGTTTGTCTGTCTGTTTGATATGGCTAATCCAATTCCCGAATTGAAATGATATTGATATTCGTTATAAAGATAGCTAAAATTCCACAATAGGTCATGGCATAATTTTTCCTCCGAGATTTAATATTTCCGGAGATAAACGATAATTTTATCGAATTATCTGGTTATGTATTTAGGTACTGCTTAAGCAAACAATATGTAAAGTTTTATAGTGAAAACATAAATACACATTAAAAATACGTCAGGATTATTACATCGCTCGACATGTCTTGCAACAAACAACCGCCTCCGCATTAATCGCATTACATAGTTCACACTAAAGTTTTGTTCTCTCAACATTAATCATGCTGAGACGCACATTTATCAGAACTGCTAATTTTACACCGACCAATCAGACATTACAACCACATTTATCCCTGGGGATAATAACCAATGGGGACGCCGCTCCCGGGTGGCAGTCGTCAGACGATTAAACGCTCGAATTACTACAGACAGACATACAGCTGGGCTTCGGTCATGTTTCAATATGCATAGATACAAGTATAACATAATTATAGTGTGTTCCAGGAATTCATATGCGATTGCGAAATGGCACGTTATTTGATCCATAAAACAGAGTCCTGCTCGTTTTAATTGCTTATAGTCAAATAAGCTTATCTGAATGGTACGAATTACGATATTATTAGCGACTTATATTTAAAATAAGAACTTAAAAGATAGTTTGATATAGTCAAAGCTCGAAATCGCTCATTGAAGAAATACCATATCTTTAAAAAACCAAATTCTCAATATTCTGGAATACAAAAACTTAACATTTAAATTAAGGTACTATTGATCATCCTTACCTAAAATTTTGAAGCTGTTGTTTTGGAAATCTATAGTAGTCTAGTCAGAAGGTATTTTAGGAGTGAACGAATGAAATAAATTAGTTGAAAAGACAATTTTGTATAGCATTTCGATAATAATGTAAGAGTAACATTTCAAAGATCAAAAGTCATCTGTAACTTTTGAAATTATGATTTTGACGGTTTAAATGTTGTCCATCCCTAGTTAAAAAAAATCTGGTTTGGGTAAAGCCGATTAGAGAGTATAAAAGTCTTGATGTAAATTTAAGAGCTATCTACGGTAATTGTATCAAATAAAATTGTTTACCGCCTGTAAAAACGGGCGGTTTTATGTTTCTGCCATAATGTGTATGTGTCAGTTCAGGGAAAAGCTTAAGAAATGTTAAACAATAGTATGGTAAACATTAAAAATAGGCTTTTCTACGATAAATACCCATATTGTACGGCACCTCATGGTTTGCTTACAGTCTTATATCGTCCAATAATGGCTCAGGTGCACAGCCGAGCCGACATGTCGTTTAATGGACCCTGTTTCGCTATTGGAATTTATTGTGCTATAATTCCCACCTTGACAGATTAACAGGAAACCATTTAGAATAATAGCCCACAGTAATTTAGTAAATTAAGATCCATACTCATACAAAATACTCGTATACTAACTAGATTAACTTGATTATATGGACGCACATCAAACGCGAAGCGATGTCAAAGGTATGACTGACGAGCGCTGAGACAAACCGATGCAGGAAATACGCAAGTTGTTATGCGTAAGTTGCTTTTAAGCAACGTAATCTAGTATAACAAAGAATTTATCGATGATGGCAATTCGACAGAATAAAGAAAAACGCCACAGCTCATAAAACGTATGCAGAGGCTTGATTAAAACTCTTACAAAATCCTGTCAGACAAATACTGGACATCATCCAACTTTCCCTGATTAAAAACTCTTTGGCTAAAAATAAACTTTTTCAATAACCATCCGACATTTTTGATTAATGCCTCCTGTGAAATAGGCACTATCATAACTATGACAATATAATATAATAATATTATGTATTAATTTTTTCCTTTTCGGGACAAGCTTCTTTGTTAACTCCAATAATCACTTCTGTCTTAATTATATCACTATTGTAGGGTTCATAATTAATATTAGTGTATTTAAAAATCAAGCATCACTTTAACTGTACTCAAAAGTTCGTCACAATATAAAGCACAATATACTATTCATAAATGCACAATAAAGCTATTTTGATTGTTTTTTTTTGTCCCTTTCCGTCAAATGTCATAATTACATATAAGGACAGAGCTCATTTTAAGCGCACTATATCTGTTCTAAGTTTATAAATCTAAGAGGGTAGAAATATTAGACCCAAACGCACAAATAAACTAATCAAGATAAAAGGTCATAATGGTAATGATAAACATCAACAACTAAATACTTTTATTTTTATTATTTTCAGAAGCATTCATACATAAAAAACGCAACCATTCGTCAAAACAAAATTCTGTAAGCGCAAGTATTAAAGCACCTCCGTTGTTTCAAACTTTTTTATCAAACCTCAACAAAAAAGTCTATCTTGTGCCATCACCGCGGCTCGGACTTTATGTCGCGTCCTTCACACAGTACCCTAATGCTCTTTATGTTTTTATTCCATTACCTCCGTCGACATTACGGACCTTGGAGAGGCTGTTATTACTAAAGGTGGATGTTTTTTCTAGCTGGCAACTTATTTAACACATGAGTGTGTGAATAAAATGCAATGGGTACATCATCCTGACTTTATGCTAAGACGTATATTTTTCCAGAATAATACCTTTACTATTGTCTTTTCCTTTTAGTTTTGACTAACAGATTTAAGAATTATGGCCCAAAACGTGAATGTTTCTACCGTAATAGTAAAAAATACGGTAACGAGTTAATAAATGAATTAGTAATGTAATGGAAACTGGCTTCGCAACACCTAAGACTTGGCTGTGGCGATCCTGCTGCCAATGAGCTAAATGATGATGATAATAATGTTAAATAATTGCCATCATGAGATTTTCTTATTTCACAAAATTAAGGCAATGAAACAAGTGGTACAGCGATAGTTTCAATATGATTATAGTCTCTAAGGATGGATGTCTCAATTTATAATTTAACAAGTACCTACTTTCATTCGCTTTTTCATCATTATTATTTGAAACACAGCCGGTGCCTCCATCCTTAATTAGAATTTAATTATGGAAACCGGATACAAAGGGATGTTTTCGTAAAGCTTTTAATGTATTATACAACACTTAAAAGGTAAGTGAAAAAATCCATACTTTAGACGTAAAATGCAAATTTTGGAGCTATCAATTTATTGTTTTTTTGGCAATTGAACATACCAAAGTCCAAAATAATCATTCAGGGTATAAATCAAACTCATATTAGTTACATTTCGTCGGTGATACTGCAAAACCGCGTAAGTAACAAATTTATGATAGAGCAAAATAAACCTTACGGTCTTATTAAAAAGGTGCATTTTGCTCCTTATTTAAAATGTCACTTACGCGGTTTTGCAGTTTCACCGACGATTTTGTTATTTAGAACATACTGAAATAAACAGCTTCTCCTTATAAAAGAGATATGATATGAATAATAATAAGATCCGTAACAATGACTAGGGTAAAGTCACCAGTGGTCAGCCAGAGACCAGTATGTCAATTTTGATTTGTGCTTGTCAGCTGTGCCACCCTTCTGCGACGTTGTTTGTTCGGTGGCGTTGGGCAACAAGGTCGCAGAAGGGTGGCACAGCAAAATGAATAAGTTGGTGCAACATAAAGAAAATGTACTTTATTTAATTACTAAACTGAAAGAAGAGTCCATGACTACAGATTTC
This sequence comes from Acleris emargana, assembly GCA_927399475.2. Classification (NCBI taxonomy): domain Eukaryota; kingdom Metazoa; phylum Arthropoda; class Insecta; order Lepidoptera; family Tortricidae; genus Acleris; species Acleris emargana. Next base: position 11,788,022 of record OV656841.1, on the reverse strand, counting down.
AATCTACTTCAAGCGGATTCGGAGCAAAATTGTGGATGATTATTTAGTTGGAGAGACGTCGATGAAGGAATGCATTGCAAAACTATCCTGTTTACGTTATAAATAATATGAAACCAATGTTTACTTTATAAGAAGACAGTTTTTTTATAAGAATATGCAACAGATATAAGTTTTACCGAAATAAAGTCTTCGCCTTTATGTTAAATCGTTTGGATGTAATTTGCTGTGCTAAGTAACAGTAGTGTTTAGTTTACGTGTAACAATAAAATATAAGTAAAGTATAACAGGTATTTTATTTCACTTCCCTAAAGTTAAATTAGGGTGACAGCACCAATGATGGACACTTTTAGCTGACAAGCACCAGTAATGGAGACTTCACTCTTTATTCAAATTTCATACGGTCCTAATTTGATTGTTGCAAAACAAATGAACCACCCTTATCTTCTGTAAAATAAGAATCAAGTGTCCATTATTGGTGCCTTGTCCATTACTGGTTCCATCACCCTACCTACTATCCTGAGCTCGTATTGATTTTACTGTAAGAATGAAAAAAAACTACCCGCTATTGTAACATTAGCATTAACGTTTTGTGTCTAGTTTATAGAATTCAATTTTAGCATGCTCAACGCAATCGATTTCATCAATTAAATAAAATAGTAACGAATTATAAGATTTGTAGTAGATAAATAATTGAAAAACATACCGACCGCTGAAACTTGCTTGTAGTCAATGATGCGATCCATAATATATGATTGCAATGAAACATTCTACCACGAATTAAGCAAATCGCGGAAAAATGCGACTAGTAAAGTTGGCGACTAATAAAAAAAACTATCGATTAATAAGTCGATCGTAAAATTTGCGATGGATGAAAACCGAGACGCGAAAAATTGCTACGTGTAAATTATGCGTTCGCGAAATTTGTCTAACAAACCATTGATCGATACTAAATAAGTTTTCCTAAAATTTTAAATCAAATTCTTTAACTATTCATAAAACGTTGATGGTAATCATCGCACCATAAAATGGAAAAGGAATTGAAATATTTAAGTAAGTTTTCATGAATTTGTAACAGTTTAAAGATTGTAATAACTTTTTCTGTCAAGACCGTCTGTTCTATAAACATTAAATACTAGGAAAAATATTTTTTAGTTTGCCTGGGATCCTTTTCCACATTATTTTAATACATCAACACTGTATACAAGTCAGTTACGCAAACGGTATAAACGGTGGAGATTGACGAAATAAATGTATTGAGTACAAATAAAAAAAATTGACAACCTTAGCACGACAATCAATTAATCAATCAATTAATCAATTTATCCAAGGTTATATCGAAATTTTGATCAAGACCCTGCAAATGATTTTTATTGTAAATACTAATATTTCATTATCGATTTAAATATTTATTATATACCTCAGCTGTTGTAGATTCAGCAAATCGCTTTCAAAGCAAATGTCTGGTTAAGTCGACCAACAGGCACAAAAATGAAACTTTTGATTTTGAACCATGGTCGTAATGTGCACGGGTGTGACATATTTGTATTATTTTAGATTGAGTATGTAATTAAGTTCCATAATACGTCGGCGCGCCAGTTGCTGTGCCAGTAACTTAAACGAGCACACGGTAGTAGTGAAATTTTAAATTATAAATTTAATTTGGTCACAGGCATCATAAAATTTTCAACACATGACACAAACATAGATACGTACTTTTTTCAACCATATTCTCTATTAAGCTTGTCTGATTGCAGAAAAAATAAAAATCATTGGAAATAAAGCTACTCAACTTCGTTTATATTTTGTTCTAAGTTGATTTAAAGAATTATGTGCACTTCATTTTGAAGGGTAAATGACAAAGTTTTGAATAGTAAATTAAATACAAATCACAGACACGATTGTACGAGTTTATCGAAATAGCTGTCAAATTTAATAACCAAATAATAAACGTCCAAACTTCCACCAACAGTGGACAGCTATGGTGTTAATTAGTCGAATTAGTTTGAGTTCGGTGTAAAATCTCGCGACAAATCCCAAGTTTGAAGAGTGAGCCTCTAGTACGTGAGCAATTTTACTAATGCACGTCCCTTCGCCGCTCGGAGTGTGCAGCGCTGAGGCTAAGGGCACAGTAATGCAAAGAGCGAGGGTTGGTAAATGTTGTAGCACAGGAATTATTATAGCAATAACTTAAATGAATAAAAAGTCAAAATTTTATTATTTGAAGGGAATAAGTACTTCTTCAAGGTAAACGTAATACGTTCAAAAGCAAATTAAGAGTATTGTGAAACTAACAACTTCCGTAAAAAATGCAATTACGTTTTTTACGAATTTTGGAAATGTTGTAGATATTATGAAAAACTAGATCTGTACGTTTTCTTTATAAAAAAAAACAAATGAAAATTGGAAAAGTACAAATCTATTTTTTTATAACAACTACAACATACATAATAATATAAAAAAATCGTGGAACTCGGACTTTATTTAGGGGGTGAGAAACGTTACCGCCCGGAGCTGAATTTGTATGGACAAAAATACGCAGCTGCCGGATTTAAGCATCAGTTCACAATCCTCATGAGAATAATGGGAACCAGGTCTACGAGTAAAAAACGAGCTTATTAGTGTGCTATCCAAACTTCCAAAGCATAACAGGTCAAAGTGATCAGAAGAATTTATCCTGTTTCAGATTCCACCTAAATGGATTAATTCCTTCTTTTTGATGTAAAATGGGAGTAGCAACCGGTATTAAATCTGAAAGCACTGAAACAGATTTTTATTATTAATTTACCCAGAATTTTTCTCCATATAAATACCCTTCTATATCGCTGTCTAGTACCTATAGTACAAGCCTCGAGCCTTATTTCTATCTAGATCAACTCATGTGAGTTTGTCCCTTGTCAATATTTAGTAAATGTGGTTACAGAATTATCAAGAAGTTTTAAGACTTCTTGGTAATTCTTTAGCTCTGCCTACCCCACTCTGGGAATGAAGGCGTGAGTTTATGTATGTATGTATGTAATATTTAGTAATACTATGAAAGTCAATTCATTTTAGAGAGTAAGTAATCGCTATTATGGCTACTCAAGCCTCGCCAGAAACCGTTGGCGCCTCTCTCTCTGTTGCACCCTCGCTGGCATCATATTTGCACTTTTCATTACACTTATTAAAAACGATGTGAGGATTACATTCATTAATACATGGTTTTTAATCATTTGAAAGTGCTGTATTTTGCTATATTATATCCTACACCAAATGTTAAAAACGTTATACAAGCAGAGTTGTCATCACAAAAAACAGTAATAGCTGATCGATTAAAGCTTAGTGAAGACTGTAAATGCAACAAAAATAACCAGTAAAATAGTGTCTAGTACGGGAGTTTTTAACTTAGGCGCCATTACTGTGAAGTTAATAAAAGCTATCGTAACGTGGTCAATACTATATCATGTCAAAAGCAATATAGTTTTACAGAGTAAAAATTGAGCCTCTTTAAAGCGAGGTATCTTTTAACAGATTCAATATTACACAATCCCATCACTGGCTAAAAAATGACCAATTTTACAAAACAATTTTGCTTATGAATTCTGAAAGCTTGAAAGTATTCCAGTAATATAGCGATTCGTTTATTAAATCCTTTGATAGACACACTAGGATTAAGTTACGCTATGTCCATTGCGATGTGATTTATGAAATCAATTTTCGAGAATTATCAGTTCCATGTACATACGTTCCATTGGCGCATTAACGAGAATTTAAATTTAACAGTCGTATTTCTCTTGCAATGCTTTTGTTTCCTTTGAATGACACTGCCATATAAAGTGTTTGGCCCTTTCAGATACTCCGAGGGCAAACTAGTACAAAGGCCACTTGATGGTAAGTGGGATCTGAGAAATAAAGATATTTGCATTCTCAAGACTGCCATCTTAACACTATACTCCTAAAACTGCTAACGCATTATCAACCTCGAGTACTAAGATGAAATGCCTCTTTGCTTCAACACTGCTGCTTGGAGGTAGGTTAAAGGACAAGATTGTGGCAGCGATCCGAATAGGCTTTACTCAAAAAAGGCTATTAAAGCTATTTATAATTTAGGGTCGCCTGTGTAATTGAGGGAATTTCGCAAGGAAATAGATATTCTAACACTACCGTCGCCAAATGTATTTGAAATAATAATCTTTGTTAAGAAGAATTTACACAATTTCCGGACGAAAATTGATCAGCCAAAGGAGCACAGGAAAGCTCAAAACCACATTTTACAGACTAGCCAAAACTAAAAAATTATTCTTGGGAAATTGTATAAAATTCATAAAAAAATAAACTGATAAAACAGAAACTAATTTCCCGAGCATATTATATTATGGACAGGGATGTTTGGCAGTGGGTCTGCATCCTGTATGGGTAATCTACGCTTAAATCTCCCAATATTTAGAAAAAGTGCACCTTATGTGCAAAAATACTGTGATATTGTAAATTTACTTTATGTATGATGTAACTTTTTTTGACCTTACCGAGTTTCTTACGCCGTTTCTTCCCGGGAAAAGTTTTTGATAGGTGCATTATATTATGCCTAAATTGAAGAATAAACAACTTTGAATTAAGTTCCTCCCACTCGTAGAATACTAAAGAGATAGGGATCGGCATTACTTAGAGAATTACATTTTTTTATGTTACTATTATGTTCGTGCAGTTATGTTTGGAAATACGAACTTGTACGAAGTTTATTGACCGTCTAAGAGCGGGGCTGGTGCTTAGCCGGAACCTAATCAGAACAGGTAATTCTACCGTACCGGGACGCCGGCTGATTGGTTATCGATCCGATGCACTCTTGCCAACGTTGCTAAATTTCTGACTTCTGTTATTGATGGACTATGGGTGCAAAGAGATTTAATACTTAAGCTTTCTTATAAAATTAAAAAAAAACGGATATAGTTCAATTAATTTAATAAACACAGTCTTTTTCTGAGGTAGTGCGTAACAAAAGCGTATTTGACTAACTGGTGTAAATGTTAGGTTAATCAAATTGAGTTGCTCTTTTTCTGATACAAATTTTTATGACACGTTTTTTGCGGATTATACTTGTATGTCTGATATATAATACTAAACCAAATGGAAAATATCAGTACATAGCTTTATTAAATCAATAAATAATTTCTATATAATAACTTAACGTAACTGAAACGACATACCTATCTACACATATTATTCTAAACCTCTTCTGTGATTAACTGACTAACTGACTGATAGAATAAACTAGAACTTAAAACCTAAACTAAATTTTAGAAGGAATATTTCTTTGGTGCCCTGGCAAAATAAATTGACAACCAACGCCCAATTTTAAAAAGGAGGAATTGCAGAAAAATAATTCTACTCGTGTGAAGTCTACAAAGACGGTTCTGAAGCAGATAACCAAAAACTAGTTATTAATATTCTCCACGAACATTTAGATATCGTATTAACAGTGCGATAGTTTCCTGTCAATCACTTTTCCATTGTCACGTGCCTAGCACGAGCTCGAAACTATTTCAATAGCAGCTTCGTTAGTAACGCGCTAACATGGCCCCATCTAGCGGAGCCCGTCGACATCGATAGTAATTTTAGATGGCGCTCTATGTAGAATTGAAATTTAATGGGTATGGTGGCGAAGTAGTTTATTATTAGGGTAGGAGCCAGCAGGCGTTCCCATAATGTGATCTAATATCACTTTGCGTGGTAATTAAAATTCACCTTTAAATAATAGACAGAGCGACCAATATTAAGCGTACCTTTTGAGGGAGGCCTATGTTCAGCTTAAATGGTTTCGGCTTATAGCAATCATGATGATAGTAAATTAATATTTAATGAAAAGGACGTAGACGTGTCATAAGTAAATGAGAATATACACTGACGGACGAATGTAAATTATTTGTTTGTGAGTATATTTTTATGTATGATTGGTAATTTTCACATTGTGTTAAAATTTAACCCTTTGTTAATTTCTGTTTTGTCTCCTGGCTGCTAGGAGATAGTACCCTTAGTCTAAAGTGATAAAAAATCTAGTGTCTAAACAACACAATCAATGTGGATTATTTTTGTTATTGTCTTCTAAAATATACAAAAATGAAATACTAGGGAAAAAAATATCTACCTACATATGAGTGTTATTGCCAATGGACCAACATTCAATAACGTATAGGTACTTTTAAAAATCAATACTCACTGAATAAATCAAATTAGTAAATAATCTGCGCCCACTTCTGTTACATCAGTAAACCGAATGTTTTATTCAAATCTACTTGAAACCGTGCCCTGTAACGTTCCGTACTCCGTCAAACCAAGCCAAAGCAACAATGAAACAAATCACCGGCAAACTTTACCAGCTGAACTTAACTTTCTGCATTTCTGAGCTTACAACTAAATTATTGCCATCCCGTCTACACTGCAGCTGTTTGAAAAGGACGCCGTCAGTTGCTCTCGAGTCTTAAAATGATTTTGAATGGCGCGTCTTGTCGCGTCTGCAGAGTCAGAAGGGCGACCCTCGACAGCTTTATTTATGAGACTCGACGAACATAAGGACCCTGCCGTAGTGCTAGTAGAAGTCTAGGGTATTTTGTCTTTTTATATCGTCTGGAGTGGAGATTGCATATTGGGTTTCTGGATACGAATGCAGAAAGGTTTTGTTTCAATAAACAATGAATCCAATTAATGTTTTCTAACCAACCTGATATTTTAAGACAGGTCTCATTTTTAATCTCTTCTATATATTAGCCTAATTGTGCAAAACGTGGTTACAGAATATTAGAGTTGTAGGTAATTCTGTAGCTCTGCCTACCCCTCTCTGGGAACGTTGGCGTGACCATGTATGTATGTATGTTTGTATCTCTATTTTTTAAATTCAGCTCTATTTATGTAGGCAAAGTTATAGAAAAAATAAGAATTTATCCGCGTAAGATAGGCCTTAAACCTTTGTATCAGAAAAAAAGCGAATAAATTGAACCAAAATGCAAAATATTTGGTATTGGTTTTTAATACTAAATAAAATGCTAAGTGAAACTAGTACTTTTTTTTTACTCGCGTACCTACCGATATTGATATCTTTAACAGTATCTGAAATACCATCTATAGCGTAACCAAAGCGTGAAAACAGCCCTATAATGAGCGTTGCCATGGTAATAACAGATCTTTTATAATTATCATAGCATTGTTATAACACTTATAACCACGTGCATGAACAATGTCCGTAGTTGTGGTTGGTGATCTTGACATCTCAATTTTTATATCATACGAGTCAAAATACGAAAAATATTTTATTGATTACCACAACAGGAGCTTTAAAAGATATAATAATTAAAAACGATCAATAAAATGATTTGGTTTGGCTGGTTTGCATTTTGACAATACCACCAGAAATGGCGTTTGGTGAAATAAAATGTCAACCCAACACTTATATTTCATTGTCAAACACATAGACGGAGAAAGAAGTGACCCTACAAATAAGGGTTCCCTTTTTTTAAAATACTTAATGTTTGATACGTAGTATTCTACTTATACACGAACATGATACAGATTATATACTGATACAGATGGATACACACAGTCCAGCGCATTGTTGACACTAATACGTGTCTACCTGAGTTGTGCCCTTTCAAAGGAGATAGTAAGGCCGCATAGAAAACAAGCGGTAGCGGAAACGTTATAAATTAACAAATTAATAATGTGGCCAGTGTTTTTGAGTCGAGAAACTAAATTATTTAGGTATCCCGGGAAATTTTTACTTCGGCTCTAAATTTTTTCGTAGGTAATATTTACGCCACGATCAACCTTTTAATTGACCTTATCTGGAATAGAACCAAATCAAAAAGCTGCCGACGTCTTATATTAAAGACAAAATGGCCATCCATTGCTGTTCTATCCTTTTCAGTACCTATTACTTATAAGTTTTTAAAAAAATTACAAGAACTTCATAGGTTGTTTCTTCATATGGGTGGCAACAAGGGCACGCCGGGGACCTCCGATAAAAATTATTGGTGGTTAAAAGAAGAACTTAGTTGACGATCTTATTGATATAAATGTTTCAGAAACAAAAAAACGGGCATTGAAAATGCAGAAAGTAATAGGTCAATTAAACTAAATAAATAATAACTGAAGTCGGCGTTTGGTTAAAAATATTGTGGGACGCCGTCTTTAGTTTGACTTACTTAGTTGTAGAATTTTGGAAGGCGGTCGCGGTGTTTTATTTTTCCAAACAATTATATTATTTTAATTTTTTAGTGATCATAATATGCTTATAGTCCCACTTCTTAATTATAAAAAAACTATAGGACAATATCAAGCTCACCGCAAGCGTCGCCGTAGGAAAGTGATATAAATACGAGTATGCTTCGTCATAGTCGCCCAACTATCTTTATCGAGATATTTTATAGATATATATTTTGAGAAAGGTTGAGGATTTCCGGTGGGCATCTGTGTTCATCATCAGTTCCATTTCACCAAATGATATTTTCTGAATGATAGACTTGTTACTAAAAATACTAAAATCGCAATATGGTCGTAGTATATTTGAGGAGTTCCATCAATTCCTCACGGATCCTCTCATCAGATAGGTACCGATTTAGTGACAACGGGACTACAGAACTACGGAAGTAAACCCTTTCAAATAAAAAAAAAACAAAAAACGGTCCACAATTAAATCGGTGAACATAAAAAAATACAAATAGCCGAACACAAATCCTGATACTCTAGTAATTTATATTAGGTACTTACATAAAAAAGGATCATTTAAAAATCTACATGAAATATATTATTTTCGCATTATTTATTAAGTAATAAAGTGGTTATACCGAATCTACCAAAGTAAAAACAATAATTAGAAACCAAAAACGCATAACTGATGCGGGAAACCAACATTAAATCGAACCTTCGAAGTTAAGCGTTTATTTTCAGCTTGGATAAACTAGGAAATGTAATTATTTGCTCAACAGCCAGTGTTCCATTAATAAATGTCGATTATCTTAACAACAGACATAGCCAGCTGTCAAAACCAGGTTCACCTTCACAAAGTGTCATTGTCATGCCTTGTAGACGCTAGGTTATTAATAATTAAAAGAATCAAATAATTTCTTGCTTTGAGTTGGATGTTTAATTAAAGATTTGTTAGTTTTTGAACAAAATTACTATCTTCAACTTTCAACTAACTTTATTCAGCAGTAGTGACAATCCATATAATGGCAGTTCAAACATGACATTAAGCAGACAAGGTACTAAAGTGTACACATATTTATGAACTGGACTGTATATGATAGCCAAGTTTTACTTACGTATGTTATGTGATTCCATTCATTAGATTACCATTAGATTATCATCACTACATAGTATAAAACAAAGTCGCTTGCGCTGTCTGTCCCTATGTATGCTTAAATCTTTAAAACTACGCAACGGATTTTGATGCGGTTTTTTTTAATAGATAGAGTGATTCTTAAGGAAGGTTTATATGTATAATACATTCCACGCGGGCGAAGCCGCGGGCGGGTCGCTAGTCAACCATAAATTATAAAATTACAATCAACTGCCAGTCATCTTTTAACGTTAACTTCGAAAACAATTTTAAATAATATTAAGTAGGTATTTGAAATCAAAATTTTGAAAGCGCCACACACCCGCTCCTTGCTTGCATCGGCCAAAGGCTGGGATACACAATAATAGCACAGGGGCACGATGGAGCGTGAAGCGTAATACGCCTGCTCGTGCGTACGTGAACACGGCTAATGAGCTCTGAGGGTCCGGGGATAGATTATATTTAAAATTATATAATATCTTCACTTTAAGGAGGGACTCTACTTTATTTTAAGTTTTCGCTTTTAAATAAGGGGGCCTAACATGGCTGCGTTTCTTGCGTGACAAAATGTGGCAAAATATACGACACTTTCTGACACGTATATATAGGAGTAAGTACGAGAGTGACGGATGTTTTAAAACCACATTTTATCATGCGACCATACCTAGGCATGGTTGCGTTTATCCTCTAGGTTTTATAAATTGTCTTATTTAGTGCACTCTAGTGGGGTAGTATAATATAAGTAATTTTAATGTTAATCTCATTATTAAAAATAAAAGTATTCTTTTACCACAAATAATAATATGATATAATAATAAAATATGCATTCTTTCAAATTGTGCTATAGGTATATTTATATTTTTCGTTTTGTGTGTTATTATTATGTAAATATAAGAAAATAACGTAATGGACAGACATCGGACTATTGGAAGCAAAATTTAAGGTAAGGCAGGGAGTTCCTGTATCGATAAACTCACTTATCGATGCTTTTTGCTGGGAGCTGGGAGCGATCACTAGTATAGGGATACTAGTGATCGCTCCCAGCTTCGTTTTTAAGTGTGTACTTTTTTGTAAAAGAGATGGGTTTATGTGCTATCGGCTAAACGCGAGTTTACCTGTGCCTCTATGTAAGTTTTATTGACCACGAAAAATACATCCTATTCACATTTTGTCCTTGTTGTGTATTGTAGATGGCTCAGTCCCAAATGTTTGCAGCGACGTAAGCGCCGAATCAAATGTACCACCCAATATAATGGGTCATGCACACGAGAAAAAACAAAAGTTGTCTCTCCTGTGGTGGTCAATAGTTAAAATGAGAAATTAGAAAAAAATACTTTACTACGAGTACAAATTATCAAGGAAAGTGTACAAATACTTTGATTTTAGGGAACGACGGTATACCATTCCGGTCTTGGTTGAAAATGTAGGTTTAACTTATGACTATATCAACGAGACTATAGAGGTAAGGGTAGGTAAAAAAATTGGTATTGATACAGGGGCTCTTTCTACTCGGACAAATCATATTGCTTTTTACCGGTTACCGTGTTGTTAACATTACGACAGCTCTTATTTATATGACAGTAATCATTATCGCTGCGATTATGGCGGCCGTTTAAAAAACAATATGATAACATGGGATACATAAGCAATATGGCTTTACAGACATCGTATTTTGTGGGATAGCTTTGTCTTGCTTCCTCAATAAATTTATCAATAAGTAGTGGAGCTGACTAAGAAAGCGACATAAATTAGAAATTTTACGACATAAAACGATGTTGAATTTTATGTAGTGAATAAATGAGCTCCCTTGTTTGAAGTCTATAAAAGTAGTCTTATATTTAATTTACTAAGTAAACACTTTCGTCAGGTTTTTGCTCCAAGATCAAAACGACAGGACCTTATTAATAATCTAAATTTGTGTAGGATGCCCATCTCAAAGCTTGTTAAGTCATAGAAAATGATTATTTCTGACGTGCCTTCAGAGGGATATCTCACTAAAGATCAGATTATAAATAGGACCCTAAAAGTTGCAATCAGACCTTTAAACTCCCATCGGCTTAAATATTCCATCAAAATGGCAACTCAAGCGCAATCAGCCCCCAAACTTTATGCTCAGTTGGTGCATTTATGTAACAAATACATACGTTCGTTCTCAAATCATATTTCCGACAATATCATTTCGCGAGCCGACGTAGCATGAAATACGCCCTGAGTGACTCGGCAAAGATGCCGCCACTAAGCGCGGGTCGGGGCTACAGGGGGCGATATCATGTGAAGATAAGAATGGTTTATAGATAGATTAATTATTTTTCGAAATTAAGATTTCCAGCTTTTATAACTACCAACCCCCGCCTTTGATTTGCCTTAGTTTTACAAAAAATAAAAATAATACAAACATCCATATATCCATACCTCCATTACTAATGCTATAAACAAGCAAGTAACTTTGTCTGTCTGTCTGTTACGCTATTACGGTTGACGGCTTAACTGAATCGATTTATATGAAATTCGGAATCGATACACGGCTTTTACGTATTCAACAGGGTCAATGTTACTTTATATTAATTAAATAAATTTTTGAATCAGTTCAGTAGTTCCAGAGATTACTCCCGACTTACAAATAAACAAAGAAACAAACAAACATTTAAGCTATTTACAAAATTAATATAGATATAGTTTTTTTTATATTACAACCTTCTTTGCGAAGTTGTAAATGCAAAGGGAAATCAGTTAAAAATACTTTTTGAGAGCATAGCGGACAGACAAATCTATAAACACTAATTACAAAATAATAAAGATTGAGAACCACACTAAGATTTGACTTAGGGTGAAGGTGTACAACGAACCTTAAGTGGAGTTGGGCAGGGTACCTGGCGATCAAAATGGTAACCTGATGAAAGTAATCGGGATATAGGTACCTAAAATAATTAATCTTATTTTTTTTTATGAAAATTATATAAGACGAAAATTTTACTTTACTAGTTTCATAATTTTGTTTTAACCTTTATTTTTCTGCTCCCGTATTATGGTTGCGTTTATTGACTTGTGTAAATGTGGATAAGGCTTTCGTCATCCTCACACTTAGATAATTACTACCTTGTGCAAAAGTGACAGATGTTCTATCTGTAGTGATAAACGCGACCATAATACTCGTATAGGTCCAACCGCTATAGGTAACTTCACAATGTTCGATTTTGGTGATGATTTTTGTAAACAAAAGCTAAAGATACTTAACTTTAGTTGACAAAAAAAGACAAACTGAATGTACCCAAGTAAACTTCATGTACTATCAACTTAATAGGACCCTGACCACCATAGAACTATGTCACAGTCACGTTATTATTCAGTTCGTAAGAATTGTCAAACAAATTGTTTTATAATGTCACTGTGACACCATTCTATGGTGGTTCAGGGTCCCATTAGGCTGATAGTATCTACGTATACTCGTAGCCTAATATTAGTATTTTGTTTGAATTCAAGTACCTGAAATACCTCTGATTAAGCTTTATCAAACTAGCACTCAGTGTGATCCAGCTCGCAAACAACCCTGTCTGGCCGAAACGAACCTCCGTTGTAATATTTTATCCCCCGCCCGAATCATGGAACTTCTTTTACAGTGATTTGATGATATTGCAGTTTGACGAACGCAGGAATTGGGTAGAAAAAAAACAAGACGGATGATGTAGGACGCCTCAATGGCAAGCGCTTCACGGAAGGGCCGAGAGTTTTTAGGGTTCCATACTCAGGGGGTGCCCACGGGACCCTAATACTAAGGCTCCGCTGTTCGTATGTCCGTCCTTCCGTCTGGGTTGTATCTTTAAAACCGTAATAGCTAAACAATTGAAATTCTCACAAGCCGCTTTAACTACTATTATAAAAAAAACAACAGCTAATAATTATGTATGGAACTGTATTGAGCATCACATAATTTTTACATGCGTTGTTTACATTTTAATTGGAAGAAAAACCCCTGATTAGTAGTGTTGCTACCCCAATTTTCACTAAAAAAGGTAGCTACATAAAGTGCTTCATTTACAACTTATTTTTAAACACCCCGTACTAGAAACCGGTGGGGTATAAACCGGTTTTTTTTTAATAAGTATAACAATGTGTCATCTTCGTATTCGCTAATTTCATCTCATGCTTTCGCAAAAAATACCTTAACCTTACAAGATGAAGTTCTAATTGCAGGTAAACATACGACAAGAAAAGAGGTTAAGAAAGTTATTGGGCCATAAGCATTTCAGTCAATTCCGCGTTACAGGCGTTTTGATGTCGCACGTGGGTTTCCGCCTTTTATGTTGATTAAAGTGTTTTTTACTGCGGAATATTGTTCTGAGGTTACGCCCCGCTTTATAGCTACACTGATTTTTATCGCATAGTTTAGTAAGTTTTACATTGACCATAGTTAATGCTAGTGAATTATACATAATTTGTGTCAAGCGGTCACACGGAATTAATGATTTGTTGGATAGGTGCGTCGAACATAGTTTATTTATTTACTATATAAAAACCAACGGTGATAAATTACACTAAACTTTAACGCACAAAGCACATAAAGTCAAGACTTTTTATCTAAGTCGCATTTTTCTGCATTTGGAAAACCTTTTGCTTATAGCTTTTGTAAATAAGATTTTTCTGTCGATATTTCATTAAGATAGTTTGAAAATAAACATACCTATTATTCAATTTATACAAGTAGGTAAACCTTTTTTTTAATATGTAATTATACTGCCTCAGACGGATAAATTGCATTTTTGTAATTTAACGCTAAAGAAAATAATACCCCTTATTTTCAGAAAATTATATCCAAGACAGTTTCGTCTTACATTATACTATTGCTAAAATGATGTTATTTAAATAAATCTCCGTTTAAGCATAACAATAAAGTTGTTGATTGTAATATTTGAACTTAATTCTACCACTAACCTTTCATTTACTCCAGCCATCGTTTTGAAGCCCTGGATCTCCATTTCATCTATGAACTGCGAAAAATCTGAAAATAAAACAAAATGTAAGTGTTTATTTATTTATATATTACAAAACAGTATCTGTACCTTTTAGGGTAATTGTAATTCATCATTAAAGGTAACTAGACATTTTATAGGCAAAATAAATCTGATACCTATCTCTTTAATTATCCTATTTCTAAATGTGGAAAAAATGCTGAGCATTTGCCGAATATTAGAAGGTGTCGTACAAATTTTGATATCCAATATCAATATCTTTAAGACACGCGTATTGATATTTCCATGAAAAAAAAACTACAAAAAATACCTTTACCAATTTATCACTCTTCTTTGTATGAAATGAAACCAATTTCGGTAAAAAACTGATCTTAAACAAATAACAACAAAGGGTCTCCTTAATCGTCACAATGGCAACATAAAGCTCTAAGCGTGATCTCTTGACATTAAATATAATTCTCGGCCCCTAGTCACGCACTAAATTTGTCAAGTGTCCGGGTGTCTACTGTAACTCGAGATCGGGCTCTCTCTGGCCTAAATTACGTTTGCCAGACTATGTTGGGATACAGGACAAACCATTAAACTGCAATAAAAACAAAAGATTTATAATATTTGTCAGTTTTGAAAGGGCTTAAATGCTGGTAATACCTGAAATAATTTAAATAGGGTTTTCTTTACCGAAAAATAATATTTAGGTGAGCCTGTGCTTTATTTAAGGACCAGTAATGACCTTTCCCAACATGCAAACCGCGGATTTATATTTTTTACAAGTTCAAATTTGTCACATTGACGTGGTAAATGAAAATGAACATTGAGATTTGTTGAGGTGTTTTTTTCTTGTAATATTTATGTTGAGTCAAATATTTGTTAATAAACTAATTTTAATCTCTACTCCTTCATTGTAGTGCTTTCTCTGTTTGAATATAAGCTGCACAGATACCTTATCTGCAAAATTTCACGCCTGACCTCTAGACAATCAGAGGTGACTATTCTAACCCCGATTTGTAAGAAAGATTAAAAAAGCGAACATTTATAACCCTAGGGGGAAATAAGAAATGTTTATTAAAGTTGTTACAAAATCGAACTATTTCAATCGTAATGTAAAGACGCAGTTCTGCAAACGGGAACCAACCCACAAAGATTTAGCAATAAAATGTCAACTGTCATGCTGAATACTGTGGGTTGGTTCCAGTTTGCAAAATGTTTGTGGGTTGGTTCCCGTTTGCAGAACTGCGTCCAATTAACATTACAGCATTACAGGATCTTTATAATAATGAAATAGATGATTTAAAACGACATGGTTAGCCTAGTTGATGGTGACCCTGCCTACCGAAACTAGCGGTCCCAGTTTAATTTCTGGTAGTGATGTTTCTGAGTTTTGGATGGTTTCTTTGTATTTTTTTTTATTTCTCTATATAAGTTCCCGTATCGTTGTTAAGTACCTATATTACAAGTCAAGTTAGTTAGTTAGCTTAGTTAGAGACAGTTCTGTAAGACGAGCGAGTAAGAGAGAAGTCCGTCGAATGTTATTGAATGAGCTTCAGTACAATGTTTTTTTAGCTTGGAAATATTTATACAAATGAAAAGCAACCAAGGCTTAAAACCGTTGTGTCATTTTTAGTAGACAATAGATAATCGCCGACGCTCCAGGGGTTAAGGTACAATATCGATGTTGGTGACCCAATGTTTAGTAAAAATGTATATGGAGAATGTCATCAATATCGAAATTTTTCCTTATCAAGATATGCACGAAGTATTACAGTAGGTAAGATAAACATCCATCTATCTTCTATCACGGTAACACTAGTTTTCTTAATAACTATACAATTATTATTTCCAAATTATTTATTATTGTTATTTATTTATTTTTATTTTGATGTTCAATTTTTTTTTTCTATGACTTTGACGTGGTGGTTATCGATAACAGGATTGTCGATGCCATAATGCTATAACATGCCGTTAGTGCTAGAAAAGGTCATATTAATATACATATCTCTGTATTAACACGGGATCTTTTTTTTTTCTTTTCTTCAGCGAGAAAATAATTGATATCTAATCGTTTTCTCGCCGGCATTGGAACAAGTAACATTTACATTATTTTGTTTTTTTTTCAATGAATTACAACGAAGTGTGGCCAGGATGAGCTATGTACTCTTGCCAGCCACCTTGCAAAGATCTACCACACAACTACACAACTAGACTAAGTGTCTAAGAGCATCCATCACTGCGTTTCTTGATACGCGATTTCTACTCAAGAACGCGGTTTTTATTTTAAAACAATTTGTACTAATATTGATCGATCACAATATGGCCGCCTTAACTGTTAAGTAAGTAAGGCTGCCATTACGTTTACATCGTACCATTTCGTTTGCCCGAATTTCTATTGCCATCATTATATCACTTGTCATAAAGGCATTTTTTCTGAAACCATACCTTTTAGGTAATATTTACATGCCAGCGTATAGAGCTCAATAGGTTAGGTAAGGTTTGTTTAATAACAATTCTGAATAGTTCACGGTTTCAAAAATAAAACGGGCAAATGATAGATAATCCGTTTACATATCGTAACAAAATGGAAGACAAGGCAGAAGCGAGGCTCAGGATGTAATTTATATATCATGTCATGTCAAATACGACTATCTCTGTTTCTGCTCTCAACATACATATCTTGTACGAGTATCTTGGCGGAATTCTAGAGACGCCCCGCACGCAGACGAATGGCAAATTAATAACAAACGATTTTCGACACCGCCAGCACCCTTCGCCGAATACGACACGATTCCGAATTCGGATCACGGCACCTCCCTTTTACGTTTTAGTGATGGGAGCGGGCGAGTGATTTTTACAAATGAAAAATTGGTTACAGAAGAGGGCAAGTAATGACAAAATGAACAAGTAAATTAAAAAAATAGCTCCTAAAAATTGTTTTAAAAATAATAAAAAAGTGAACGTGGTTTTAGAAATGCAAAAAGAACACATAAGAGGTTTTATAATTTATACTGTAATGAAAAATATTATACTGCAAAATTAAGAAGCCAATCTCGACCTTCGCACAAAACTTTGACTTGAAACTTAGCGGATGCCCAAATGCTGCCTTTTCATGTGAACCATCATATTCGTTCTTTGTTTGCATGGATAGCCCAATAAACATATTGAAAAAATCACAGAAACTAGACTTAAACCTTGGCAGATGCCCAAACGCAGCTTTTTATTGTTTACTATTTCTGCGACTCGCATGGATAGCCCAATAATTACGTTTAAAAATCACAGAACGTAGACTTAAAGCTTGGCAGATGCCCAAATGCAGCTTTTTCTTGTTTACTATCATTATTAATTCTGCGACTCGCATGGATAGCCCAATAATTACATTTATATAATTGGCACAGGATATTAAAAAAATTGTATAATTTTGAAAATCGCGCTTTATTTTATTTAAAAAAATCATAGCACTTGAACGTTACTAAATGAGGATTATAAACTGTTCTGTCAACTCAAACCACTTGCACGCCCCTCACTACCGGCGGGCACCGGGAGAGCGACAAATCACGCGCGCCGCGCGGCCGCCGCCTAAATGAATATTGACAACCAACTAGCGACCGGGTGGAATTGATAATCGGACCCCTAATAGTTTCGGCCAAATTTTCCCAAGTCATGAAAAATTACGCTCGTTTAGTTTTATCGACGGTAATTGAGTGAATTTGGTTGGGTTGCCACGAGGTTGATCATGGATCCCACAAAATACATACATACATACCTTAATCACACGCCTGTTTCTCAGAGGGGTAGGCAGATACCACTTTTTTCCACTTGCTATCTTGACAAATTAAAACAAAATAAAGTGCGTTTAATCAGTGACTATAAAGCAGCTTAGCTGGTTCCTAATAAACTAGTCAAGTATGTATATAGCAAAAAAAAAAAACAATTGCACTAGGGTTTTTAAAGCTTGCTAAAGGCGACACTTAGGCGGATAAAAACTCGAGTGCCTACCGTCTTAATATAATTTAAAATTATTTTGGTGCTTAATGATTACTAACTTCCCAAAAAGTCTGTTTAATCTCCAAATACTAGCACATATGCTACGATCAAGACGATTTACTTGGAGAATGTCACATTTACCTTGAATCAGGCCCAAGCATGCCACTTCAAATGCTGCAGAAAATAAACAAGATGCCACCTGTATCTTATTACTTAAATTAAAGCTCGCAAATATGAAAGGCATTTCTGTTACGAGTTACGAAAAACAAAAATAAGAAAATCGTTTAGATATGTGACAAATGAAGGAATTCATGCTTAAAATATCATTGTATTATATTTTTGTACACAAGACGTTATTCGCAGAACCATCAAGTATTTTGTTTATATTATTTTTATTTACAAGGTAAGGTTCAAAATAAATCTCATTGTTTCCATGAGTGCTTCAGGCTATAAATACAATATGACTTGCTCGCGGTAAATTATCTAAGAATGAAACCTCAAGGAGATCTCCTCTGATTGTTCAAGGTTTCCGATGAACGATCTAAAACACCGTTTATAATAATACAAATGTTTTGTTAAATAAATATATCGAAAAGATTTCTTATCCCGATACTAATGAGAGAGATTCGCCCCTATCAAACAGAAATAAAGACAAAAAATTAGAGATGCACCTTTCAATTGAGGTTAGGAAAGTAATTTTATGTTATGAATAAAATGTCGTAAAATATAAAAAACATTTATTATACGCTGTTAAATTATTTATTTTGGTTCAGATAATAAATAATTAATAAACAAACTGCAGCATCATTTTTGCCGGCTAAATTCGTATTTGCCTTGATTTTTCTTATCGATGTATACTAATTTAGTATTTAGATTTAAAAGCTATTTGAGAAAGCAAGATAGTAACGATATCATCCGACAAAATAGGGTGTAGTTTAACAATTCACAACATCTGTATCGTACTAAATATTTTTATTTTATCTAAAAATTTACTTACTCATACTAAACACAGTTAAAATGTAAACAAAGATCTGTCACTGCCTTGCATATTTTTCATTATTTCGCCCCGTTTTATAATGAAGGAAACGTGGCGGTAAACGGAACAGATTTTGCATAATTAAAAAGGAAAGCTAAGGCTTTGCTTAGTTCGATGACTAATAGCCGTGATATGGAAGAGACAGTGTTTCATTTGAGACGAGACCCGGGTAAATTATCAATAAACAATTAGAAGTTTTATTTCGAATACTATTTAAATGAAACCTACCATCATCGTAGAGCCCTATCGCAGTAACAGAGGCTATCACTCAAACATAAGTAATGTGACGTTTAATACATTATCTTATTGCGACAGGGTTAATTATGGTGGTACGCGAATTTAATTTCACATTGACTTCACATTGCAAGGTAGAGGAAGTTGAATTTTTGATAAGAGTAAAGTGATAGTTGCTTTTAGGGGTATATACTTAATTGGTTTAATGCTTTTAGCGATTGCGTAACCGAGAGAAAACTATGATAATTATAAAAACAATTTCTCCCTGTCTCATGAATCTCATGATACCATAAAATTACGATTCATGTATGCGATTTTATTTTTGATATTTTGATAAATAAGTCATGACTAAAATAGCAAGTGAAATCTAACATTAAGTAGATATTTTCAATTAGAACTGTTTACTCGTAACAAGAGATGCACATTAAACAGACGATTAAGAGATACTTATCATATCAACCACCTGCACATTTTAAGATCAGTTTTTTTTATTTTTGAATTTCCTATTGTGTACATTTTCGTGGCAAGTTAAAGTCAGGAAACCTTAAATTAAAGGTTTATTGACACGTATTTAACTTGATGGAATATGTTTGTCCTCTGAACTCATGAAATGTCTGAAATGTAGGGGTTTAATTCCTTGGTATTTAATTATACAAAAACTAAATTGTTCCTACTTTGCTCCCCCATGGGTAATTCTCCAAAGTGAATATTTAATTTATTTTGAAGCCAAGGTCGATGACAAATTTGCTAAAATGAATCGGAGTAAAAATAAAGCCACGAAGTTAATAAAAGCAATAGAATGATTTACATAACAGATTACCTCGACATAACCGTGGAGCATCATTACCATGGATCGGAAATTCGGATCGATATTTACCTAAAGTTGGCAAAATCCCGGAAAAAGATGGGCAAACATGGCGTCGGCTTCTTAAAAATATTATTTTAATAATTTAAGTTCTGGGATTTTGGGATTCTACAAAACGTTAATATAATAATTACTTTACATGTAGGATAAAACGTTCTGTTTTGCTCCTATAAATTCGTTAGGTTAATAAGTTACAGGTAAATTAAATAACATTTGGTTATATGTATACATGGAAAATAACTTCAAACAGTTAATATAAATAAATAATTATGAATTAATGCCGGTGTAATTTATTTATTTTGAAATCCCGGAAATTTTATTATGAATTATATGATTGAGTCCACCTCCATACAACTGAACAACAAAGCCGGCGCGAAAGTATAGGTAAATATCGATCCGAATTTCCGATCCCTGATCATTACCCTGCAGGAGCAATGTAGGAACATTTTACGGTACTTTTCTTTTTAAATTATGCGCCTTCATGGTTTTCAAGGTAGGTACTGTGGGAGTGGAGGGTGGTGGAGGAAACTATGAATGGTAAAAGCGATTACTTATATTGGAAATAATATTATAAACATATATAAATATTATGAATCGTTGTTGTTTATTCATTACAAGTCTATAAAAATTCTGCTTACCGCGTTTCGCACTTTACCTCATGGTAAATGAAATCTGTGACCATACCTATAGACATTCAAATTCTCAAGACTACACTCTTAAGAATGCAATCCTATGCGTAATCCTTTAATCTGTGGTCTGAGCTTATCAGCCATCCGTTACAGTTTATGGGAACACTCTATGTTCTTATTTTGAATATTGATTCATAGAAGAGATGTGGGTGTTTTACAAAATTTACAGTACTTCGTACATCGACACAAACGATTAATTACCTTATGCCAAAATATCAACACTTTCACGCTACAGAACTTTACCTAAGTACAGTTTTAAAACGGTATTCAAATTTAAACCTTAGACAATGTCGAATACCGGCTCTAACCGCTTGATTGGACCAAGCGGCGCGGTATTCAAAACGCCTCTTGGCTCTGCGGTCGCGAAGTGTAACAGTCTCTTAGAAACTTTGTCAGTTCCGTGAGAGATTAACCATGATGGTAACCAAGAACTAAATTCGAAACTTTGGATACCCTATCTCTCTCAACCGCTATTCAAGACCAAATCGAGAGAATGAGATGGAAGCTAACGTAACTTCGAACTTAGAATTAGAAAGTAGTGGCTCAGGGGTACTAGGTAATGTTCTATTTAACTATACGATACAGTTCGAACATGCAAAACGGTTTATTGTGCATAAAAAAAAACGAGACAACGAGACGGTACATAGTGCTTATATCGTCGGACCATACATACATACATACATACCTTCACGCCTTCATTCCCAGAGTGGGGTAGGCAGAGCTACAGAATTACCAACAACTCCAAAAACTTGTTGATAACTCTGCAACCACAATTTGCACAATTAGGCTAAGATGTTTAACCAATCTTGTACAAATTGACAAATTGAAGTGCTTAACTAAGCTTTAAGTGCTGTTTAAGAGATATCAGCTCACCAAGAAAGGTTTTCCATTATATCAGAGGTTTTTTATCTTTATAATAATTACCTTAATGATATAATTACGACAGCTTTTTTTTAAGGTTTTTTTTTACAATCTATTCACTGATTCCAACTTGATTCAAGCCGATGCCAAAGGTTTGGTTTTTCTTATACTATATGGATAAAAGTTTTAAAATGACATTAATTCTGCGCATTTAGTATATTCAAATGTTATAATATAAGCAAAAGTTTGTCTTAATGACAGTTTAGTTTCGAATGATTTAAAATTTAAACTTTTTTTATAAGTGCAAGCATTTTGTTCTATTTTGGTTTAGGCATATCTTGGATGTTTTGTATTTCCAGTAGAATCCATGTTTAGCAGTGGTGGTGGTGGTGGTGGTGGTAGAACCTGGTGCAGGGTCCGTCCGGATCGCCGCCACCATCTTATATTTTAACCTTCCGCCATGCAGCAGAGATCGCATTATTGTTCCGGTTTGGGGATTAGATATCCTAAAATTCAGGTTTGGCAACACATTTGCAGTCTTAGGATGGCCTTGTGCTCGGATCTTCTTATACAGGCCATTAAAAAAAATTACAAACCTCGGGCTTAGCTTGGCAGTAGGTCGATTTGTGAGAGATTGTTTATTATTATGTTTGTATTACATCGTTTTTAATTATACGCAGAATCAAGATGAAACGTTGGTTCACTCACATATACTTAGGCCATAAAGCAGTAAATTAAATAATCTTATACTTTTTCAATCCTAAATAAACAAGAAAAACGAAATAAGCCGTTTCCAGCTTGGCTTTTCTAAGAGGCCTCTTCACTTTAATTCCGCATAAGAAGTCCTAAATGTAATAAACTCGACTGTTTCCAGGCGTGTATGAGGAGTGCTCCAGATTTTGAGGACGGTGCCACCCTAACGAATATTTGATGGGCCCATCTATCTCGCGACATAATATTTCTCAGTCGATGAATAATGATGTTTTGAATTTACTCGAAGTTCCGCTTGACGCAAGCGCCTTAAACGATGGGGTAATTCATTTTTAAATGAGCCGAGGGCTTTATGGATCGTCCATTTCCTTTGATTGGTTTGTCCATTGTGAAGATTTAGCGCCTTGTGTTTTATTTTTCTCCATTTATTTAAAGTATAATTTATAGTATCTTTAATAGCACTTCAGAAGGGCACATTTTAAAAATTGAGACGTCGTAAGTATTAAAAACGGTAATGCCTGGAGTTCTATGACTCTAGTAAATATAATGGAACAATTGAAATATGTATAGTTTTGTTACTAAAAACCTGGTTGACTGTAAACTCTGTTAACGGCTTTAAAGTATCATAATTAAAACGTTTGAGTACGTACTCGTATAATTAGCGAAAAGCTTAAAGGTTTATGTGATTTAATTAATTATAAGAAATAACATTTTGTGTTTCAACTTATTACAAATAATATTTTTAAGGGTATTAATAATTAGTTTATTTAATTTTGTTTTTCATAATTAAGTTATATATATAAAATATTATGGTAGGTAGGCAATTATGTTATTAAATAAAAATAAATGAATATTAGGTGAGAATCTCATACAAATTAAGCTAATCCTAAATTCTGTTTTCGGCTTTTTAGGGTTCCGTAGTTGGATATTAACTATTATAGTTTCGCCATGTTCGTCCGTCCGCCCGCAACTTAGCTCAAAGACTTTTAGTTCTAAAATGGTGCTATTTGGCATGCGTATGCAAATATTCGTACAGTCACGCCGACAAAGTGGTAAAATAAAATCAATAAAAAAATAGGGTACCTCCCCTACACGTAACATGCGGATGTTTTATTTTTTTCTTGTCTACCCCGTGGTGTGGGGTGTCGTTGGATAGGTATTTTCGATAAAAGGATCCGTTTGTAAAATATTAAGATTTAATTGCTAATTTTTTTAAGAGTCAAAATTACCCCATTCAACAGCCAAAACTACAAATACTAAAAATCTGAAAAATATCTTAAATGAAACACATATGACAAATTTTGAAGGAAAACTATCACGACTTAGTAGACTTGATTGGTTCCTGAGATACAGGGCACTAAAGTCATTCTACTAAAATCAAATATGTAAAGAAATACATATTTAAACACATAAAAACCACCAGGACTCTGGAAAATGACGGGTACACGGAAAGAACGTATACACGGTACCTACCTTCGTAACTTTTTTGAGACATCACGATTTGAAAGCTAGGCGGGGACTATGTAATCTTGTACCAACGTAAGTTTCGTGTAAAGATTTTATAGTGTATTTCTATGGAACTTGCTAACTATGTAAACAAAAGCCTAAACTTTGTTTTGTCACTGTTTCTCCTTGAATTTTCACACCACCTCATCAAACACCATTGAAAACATACACTATTGAAACGGTCGCTACTGTAAAATAAAAAATCACCAAATATATAACTCTATCTTGGATATTTCATTAAAAGTTTAAATGGTTTCATACGTTAGGTTATTAGGACCTGATGGAATGACGTTTTTGTTTCTTTTAAATTCTACAATTGTCTATGATGGGTAGTGTTGTGGCTAAAGTTGGCGATATATTAAGGCCCCTACACATTACCCAACTCACGCTGATCACACTCACAGATGATATAACGGCACCTTTTATAATAAATACTGGTGATATATCATCTTCAAGTACCGATTTTACTTCAGATCGTGATTAATCAAATTACAAATAAGTAACTACTTGTTTTTTTACTTTCGGTATTTTATTACTCGATATGGTTTGTCATAAGTAAAGGAGTATTGCCAATCACTAGTAAATTCATCATTCAGAGACAATTTCAATATGGCGGTTTGTTTACATAGTTAGCAAGTTCCATAGAATTAGACCTTAGGTCAAAAAATAGGAGTAACATGAAGATTTGTATAGTAGTAGTGTTATAACACTTATAAAAGTTCATAAGTGGCTGATAATATAGAACTGTTAGGATATTCTCCAAGGTATTCATCAATCCTGTGTATCCATCAGTGCGCGTGTGCGTATCTATAATTGCCAAGGGCCGAAATGTGTAAACCGATTTCAATAGGTAGGTACGTTTTCTTTCAATTTAAACTTTTTTATTTTCGTGTTAGTATTAAGCAAAGTTCCATAAAAAATTAATAAAGAGTTATCAACAGAGGTCTAAAACAAGTTCGTAAGATATGTCCCTTCAGAGTTAAAATAATTGACAAAAATAATAATAGTATTAAAAAATAGGAAATTTTTACTCAAATTAAAAAGAAACAATTTAACATAACTAGATTATTTACGTGATTTTCTCTTGGGAACAGGCTTAAACAATACTCTGTGTGATAAAAGCTTCTAGGCCTGGGTTTTCACAAGGGCTTAGTGCTAATTGGAATCTTCATAATAATCAACGGTAAATTAATCATTTACGTCGTAATTTGCCTGTCTATTATTTTTACCTATAGGGTAAATTTTTACGCACTCAAAATACACAATCCAATTACTTACCGTACGAAAAAGTGAAGTCTGTGTGTTCGCAAAATATCTTTGATATTCAATAAGATGAAGCAGCTTATACATAATAAAACGTTGTTTTTAACCAGACGACACTTTTGCAATTTGCAATTCACTGAAACTCAGCGTTCAAGATAAAAATATTCCGTACCATGTCTTTGATAACTTCGAAAGTTATCGCGGGCTAAAGTTGCTTATTTCTTTAGCGGTACCCTAAAACCATTCGACTAAACACTCGGGGGATTTGAAAAGTTTTGTATTCCCGCCTCTTTCGCCGTTATCGCACGTGCCGTGTGACTGGCAGGTATGAGGGATTCGAATCAATTCGCTACAGTTAAACCAAGATAGTATTATTTTTTCCAGTGAATTCGTGCTGCGAGTCCCGGATTGTTTACAGCCAGTATGAATACGTGAGCAAAAAAGGCGGTTATAAACGCATTTACTGAGCTTTGAGGGATTGGAACCTTTCGGTATTTCGCAAAATGAATGTCAAATTGTACAGTTGATAGTTAAATTTATAACTTACGGATAGGATGAAAAGGAATGAAAGTTTGTCTCAAGACACGCCAAACGAAAGGTTATTACTTACATTTTGTTTTAAGTCTTCACTAGTTAAATTTCTACTATTCTTCTTTATATTGGATAAGAATACGTTATTCTGGTTTGTTTTTATTTATTCTTGTAACTACGATACCCGTTTGTTTTTTTAATATTACAGATAAAATAAAAAGAGTCACTCTTACACGGTGTTTTGAAAAAGTTTAAAAGTAATCGCAACAACGGGACATCCGTGTGGTATGCCTTTTAATAGATAAAGACACCGAGCAGCAGCTAGACTTCATTTGGTTTAATTTAATACAAATGCTACATAAATACGGAACCTTAGTGCTCAAGTTCAACTGTGACAACAAGTCTCCAGCCAACAATACCCATATTAATTCAAATACGAATATCCATTTTTTACCCAAATCATTAGATACCTGCCAATTTTATAAAGTAAGAAAAGTATATTGTTCCATAAACCACAGCCCCGAGAAAAATCAACGCCAAGTGAATTTCCAAATGCAATATTAGCATAAAGTCGGTAGGTAATCATCGGTGTCGCGGGCCGTGCGCTGAATACAGATGGGTTATGAGTCGAATCGAACTGTGTAAATTTGCCGCAAAGTAATATTCTCGAAGCGTGGGGGGACTCTGTTTGATTTCGAGTTTATTGGAGGGCAGCTTTTAGATCTAAGACACAATAATAACGAAATAGGTATACCCGGGTGTCCAGATGGGCGTCATAAGAAAGCTAGGATTACAAGAGCAATGGATAGGGATAATCTCGGAATTTATTTACGTAGTCGAGACATAAATGAGTTCCACACGAGAACCAAAGTCACCGACAAGCGTTAAGAATAGCTAAGCTAAGTGACAGTGGACGGAACATACGCTCGCAGAACAGATGGTCGATGGGATCGAAAAGTTCTCGAGTAACGCCCGCGTACCAAAAGACGCGGCGCTGTTAAATCTACAAAATGATGAACCGACGACGTGGCTAGGTTGCAGGAAACCGATGAATACAAGTGGCGCAGGACCAGTACTTTTAGGAAATGTTTTCAGCTGAAATGTTGATGAATGATATACAGCACGAGTAGTACCAGTTGCTTAAAGTTAACTTAAACGATTTTCAGAAACTGACAAAATGAATGGAATTGCCGTAAGCATTTTTGATAGCAATAACGATCGCTGAATGCATCTTGTCTAGAGCCTCAGGTCCTTCAAAGCTATCAACAATCTTCGTTTTTCTATGAGATATGAGTGACAAATATACTGCTTATCTTGTCGGTGGGGTCCTTACGGATACTCTTCGACCCTATGGGATCTTTTGTGTAATTATCCCTCTTTTAGCGCTTAATCCAATGCAGCCTAAAATATAAATATACTATTAGTTCCAACGGCAAGTACCCAAATTAATGGCCAATTTTACAGTGCATAGGCTGAGTTTCATGTAAAGCCTAAAGGTGAACAACAATTATTGCACTCTCACTACTAGTACACTATTTAAAGCTGTAACACGTCACGTACTTACTTCACCACTATTATATACCATTTTTTACCTTAGAAAGCACCCAAAAGTGCGCTTGAGTTATAAAAGCTCATTGATAAGTCACGAGTCCACGACTAGACACTTCAATCCACTAACTATTAGGCCCCTGAAGCTCTTTACAGTTTACGTATAGTTTGTGATTGCCATTATATAAGATTATAATCTTTTCTACTATAGCGGCTTCAAGTAATAAATAAATCAATCATTTATAAACAGCAAAACATAAATAAGTTCAAAACAATTTTCACAATTTATACGGGAATCGGTTTGCAGCTGAATACTAAGCCGAAAAATGGAAAGCAATAAATTCTCCGCTAGCTAATTATTTTCATGTTACATTGAACGTTGTAATGGGGGCTTAATACTAGATCCCCAATAAATATCCCCTAATTGGAAACGTCGTTCATGCAAAGCCTCTATCCTTTACCTTTGTACCTGCGAGATTACAATACGTCTGCATGAAATGTTGCACTAATGATCGCTATCCGAAAAGCCGTTTTTAATAAGAACGTTTATCAATCGAAAAACTTTTGGCCTGTACTCGTACGATGTATGCATCATTTGGCGTGGAACTGTTTTGATAGATTTCAGAAATATTTTAGACTAGCTGTCTCCGTCCGCGCAATAAAATGAAACATAGCCTATGTTACTCAAGGATAATGTAGGATTCTAATTGAGAAATATTTTTTCAAATCGGTCCAGTAGTTTTAGAGCCTATTCAATGCAACCATCAATCAAATTTTTCCTCTTTATTATATTAGTGTAGAAAACGGCCTTGTTTTTAAAAAGGTGAGTACTTGCACAGAACTTTGTGAATCGATTTGTATGATTATTTTAAGACTTTACTTACTTAAGTATTAAAAAGAAGCAAAAGTTTTATGGCGATATGAAATTCAGAAAATGGAATAAACATATCAGGTTGGTGAAAAAAATGGAATCGAAGTCGAATTCATTGCGAAATTCCACATAACATGAAATGCTATTTTTCTTTGTTTAACAAAATAAACTTCATATATTTATTTTTATTTAGAGACCTAGTTGCCTGTTAAGAACTCCAAGTATTATTTTATTATACGATCTGATGAAACGCCAAATATTTAATTTACTGTTCATTTATGAGGTAAATATATTTTGTGGAAAACATTTAGTAAGTAAAAACACGAAAACTTTTTTTTAATTTCTTAATATAAAAAAGAAAGATCATATTTAACCTACGAGTATTTAATTACGTCTGGATTTCAAGTTAATAACAATAAACGGGGCCACACAAAGTATTTATAAATGTCCGAATTTATCTTTATTTAAGTAGGTATAATAAAATGAAATCCATGAAAGAAGATCAAATCATAGACATAATGAATTAAAACAATCATATTTCATTTAGATAAAGTAGCTCAAGTGACTGTTTTTTATTATTGAGATTACCCATCTGTAAAGTAACCTTTGTATAAATTAAAAGATGTTGGGCCTAGTGAGTGACCAGCTGGGCTATTCTGTCAAACAACTCGCTATCCAATTCTGTGCCGAATTATTAACCAACGAATCTAAATTGCCACATCAGTTGGTGTGTACATTTATAAGCGTGACTCCTTCTAACAAAGCTGATACCTACTTGCTTTACCATTTAACCCATCTACCTGGCAACTCTTTGATCTATGATTTGTTATCATTGCCTTGTTTGTATTAGGGCTGATTTTTCAATCTCCAATGTTGTACCTTTGTTTGAAGATGAACTACTGTTCTATTTATATTATGACGCAAGGCAACTTTAATTTGCCGGTTAATATATTTCTTGGACGAATTGAAAAGTACGTTTTTAGGAGAATAACACACGTCATGAGCAAAGGGACGTCAGTAAATCAAATAAAATAAGTTATTTAGGACTAGACCCGAATTTCTTCAAATTCGCGTAGTAGATAAAAGACGTGCCTCATGTACACTTCGAGACTTTAAGCTTATTATTTAAATAAAAATAAAAAAAATCCTTGTAGGATTATTTACAGAAAATCGCGTGAAAAATGTTCATAACTTGCTTGTGTACTTTGACATGCTTCCGGTTAGCGGAAACCGGCGAGAACGCGAAAAGCAAAAACATGACGGGACGCGGGAAATATAACGTGAACATAATATTATTAACAGTTTGAGGTTAATACCTCGTGAGGCCCACGTCAAATTTCGTTAATTCGAAAAAGAATCTTGTGTCGGTCAACTAAAGTCAAAAGTCACTTTGACAAATGTCCTAAACTTAGGACGTTGGGCCTTACGAGGTTAAGTTGGCTTGGGTTTAATATTAGTTTTATTGTTATTTTAACCCCCTGTTTAACTATATCAAAGGTTTTTTTTTGGGTCAGCAAGTATCAAAATGTAAAAATATATTTAAATATTTTTTTTGCTGTAATGACCTTTCGTCCAAAGTTTCAATAAAATCCTTACAACAATAGCCGTGTGACTTTAATTTATTAAATATTTCCCGAGTCCTCAAAAAAGTTGTCATCAATGTGTGCGTAAACACACACACTTACAGAAGCAAGTGAAAAGGATGACCAACCCTTTGTCCTCGAATTCCAATACCGAACGAATCTAAAGGACTGTATAAAGGACACCCTATCTATTGTCATGTCATCCTTCGTACAGTCCACTCGAGAGAATGTTATGCTTTCAATATTAATACTCAATGAGATGCGTAAATTTTATATTTCAGTTAAATTCCTTTTTTCACATTTTTTTTAGGAAACTAAATAAATAAACTTAAAAATATTTTATTTTATCGTCTTGATTCATCCTTAGCAAAACTAGGGGCTAAGCATATTTCGTTGGACTGGTTCGTTAATCCCAGTCACAGTGCAACCAGCCCATTTATTACAACAAAAAAAACGTCGTAGGTGTTATGAACAAATATCTTTATCAATGGTTTATTAAACCCCATTACCCATCAACATTATAGTATAAAATAAAAAATAAAAATTGAACCATTTGTCATATTTTTTTTGTATTTAACGTGACATCAACTTTTCTTTTCATTTAGGTTTTTTAGCTAAGTGTACAAGGCTCGACCTCGAGTATTGTGAAGCCGCCCTAGCAGAATTATAATTCGTCATCGTAAAGACTCCGTTATAAGTATTTTTTGATCCCCGTCGAAGAAAAGGGTGGTTAATGTGTGTACCTTTGTATCTGTGTGCAAGTATCTATGTATCTGAGTTTCTATCAGTTGCATCGTAGCTTTCGAACCAGATGAACCGATTTGAACGCAGGGGCTCTATTTTGAAATCCGTAAATCGAACTTCGGATCGCCTTGTCACTTTCTTGCGAATTAGTTACGTGACGAAAGCAAAAGGGATAGCAATAGGTAAAGTTAGAATAACGGATTTCAAAGTAGAGCACCAGATATTGACCATCTTTGATGTGGGTAGGCGTGTGGTAAAACAACTAAGTACCCTATTCTGTATCTTAATATCCATATCACATCGAAGGTGGCATCGCTTGCACTGCACCAGTCCGTTTTATAATGAGGTATGTATATACAGGGTGTATTGCAAGTCGTGTGCCAAATGAATAGGGTGGGTAGCTAAGGTCACTTGCAACACGTTTTGGGCCAATTAACACTAAATCCTACCCACGGTGTTTTTTAAATATTTTTTTTGAAAAAATCTCGGAATCTTCCAAAAGTTAACCATTTTGTTCACCTATCTTTTTTTTTTTATGTGACAGCACAAAAGTATTTGTAGTTTTTTTTATCTTTAATGTTTGCGCATTCTAATGAAATGTAATTTTTATTCATATAGTAAACAAATAAAAAAATATTAGCCAACAAAGTGTGACCGACAGAAAATAAAAAATCGTCACGGTCAACTTTACGGCAGAATTAAAAAAAAAGTAGAAGCTCCTCAGATCTTCCAACATCATAAAAACTTTTCCAGTTCCTGACAATTCTTACGGTATACCACATGTCTAGAATCACGTTCAGTTTTTCGTCAAAATATGGTTTCAATCTAAAATGGTGGTTTTATTCGGTCAGTAGATCCAGCCAGTTAAATGGGCTAAATGCACAATACAAAACGCAATATGGTTAAAAATTATCTTTATTTTAATAATAGGGAATATGCATGTTTTTTTTTACAGCTTCAATTGAAGCTGATTCATGTAACCAAACAGATCACAAAAATCATTTTTTGAATAACTATAAAAATAACCAAGATATAACCCAACAAGCAAAATCAGTACTTATAGTGTTTTCAAGCCTATTTTTTATTGTACTTATAAGATACTTGTAGTTTGCTACAAACACGGAATTGGGCGCAGTTATAGGAGCATTGCTTTCTTATAACCATCTTATAATCAACTAGCAGAAAGTCACTAGGCCCTATAATACACTTACAGAAGTTCTACCAGAGTACAATTGCTCCTATAACGTTCTGAGACTACCCATTTATAAGTTTTATAACTCTTATAAGTATCTCGCATGAGCATCTTACTAAAGCAATCTTATTTATAACGCACTACTAATATACTTAGTTATTAGTTATAAGTACATTTTATAAACATCTTTCCGTTGTTTCGGCCGGTTGGTGTGGTGTGTTTGTGGGAAATAAATACTAAAAAACAAACGTAAGTACCTATTTTTCTTATTAGTCTAACTAATATAATTTGTAATAGTGTAGAGCATATGTAAGTATTGTAAAATACTGTATGTATAGTGTGTGAATTTACCGGGGAAGTCATTTTTATTGTAAATGTCAACCATAATTTGTTTAATTTTACAATGCCCATGGAAAAAGTGTACATATCATATATGTTGTTAAAATAATATTACCACATCTATTATGAACATCCGCCATTTTCTAAAAATTCTCTGCATTGAGTACGTTATAGGACAATTATAAGTAAATTTGCACTTATAGCAGTTTTAATCCAGATAACTTGCCGCCATATTAAAACGTATTAGGGTTCCTCACGACATCTTCTTACTATCTATGAATCTCCGCCATGGTTACAAATTTAAATAAAACTACTTAAACGGATTATATCGCGTACCATTTCTTAAATTCATCCCGTATCAAATACACAAGATTACAGATTACAATCATCAATGAGACAATTTTAGTTTACCTGTCATGCTTTTTTTAAATAAATTATTGTTGTCTTTTCAGTTCTTTTCAAAATGGTGGTATATTTAGACGTTGACTGCTTTTTAAGTAAAGATGACCTTATGAAACTCAACGAATGTGAATGGCCATGGTCAATAACACATTTTACCCTATCTGAAAAGTGTTATGGATGTAGACGATTCACTGATTCAAGAATGAATCCCCACTTTATTGTTAACGTAATCAATATTAAGAAACTACTTAATATAAAACAATTGTGGTGTCAAGGCTGCCAATAATTATGCTCGTGTACAATCATTACATGGAAGATGAGTGTTACTACTGCTATTAAAAAAACACAATCAGTATCAACCAAGTTTTAGAACATTTAATGAAATCATATTCATCGAACTATTCAAATCCAGTCGCTGTAATATATTTTTTAAGCATTTAATCAATCCATTGTGCCAATACTGTCCTGGGTCCGAGGTTGTTATATGCAATATTTCTTTATTAGTGTGTAATAAGGTCCGTGCATCTCTTGGTAAAACGTTACTTAATCTTTTGTTAACAACAGTAGATAGTTCATTTAAGGCTCGGTGAGGTATATTAAATTTTATAGCCCATGTTCTTATATCTTCAACCAAATCACATTTTTTTTCATACTCGGTGGTTTTTTCTAGGTCAAAGTCGTATTCATCTTGTTCGCTATCCGAGTCTAAAGATAAAGATAAAGATAAAGATAAAGACATTTATTCAGTAAGTAGGCCGCACGGGCACTTTTACACGTCAAGAATCTACCAGCGCTTCACAAGAGGAGACCACTGCTGAGAAGAAGCGCCGCAAGAAACTCAGCAGTCAGTCATTTTTTTAAATATATTTAATATTACAATGGTACTACTTAGTCTAGCATTATATAAATCTATAAATAGCAAATTAAAAAATATTTCAAATATCCTGCGTAGTTTCCGCAGGAAAACACACCAAAATCTTAAGATAGAAAGAGAGAAAAGGAAAAAAGAACTCCTACGTATGTGTATATAAGACGGTGCAAGATGACCACATAAGATTGATATGTTTTCCTACATCAACGGTGTCCCCCAGACAAGATAAAGATTTTGAATTTGAAAAAAAAAACAAATAAAAAATATATTATTGATTAAGTTTCGGGTATAGGCCAAGCATGTTTGTCTATTAAATAGTCCTCGATCCTATAATACGCTAAACACAGTCCACCGCGGAACCCTTATTTACTACACTTGTATTTGCACTTGACGCACCAAGTTCACTTTCTAATACAGATGAACTCGTTAAATTGGGCTTCACTAATTCTGTATTACATTTTCTCACTTTTCTTCTAAAATTACCGCTCCTTTTAAATCGTTTCCATTCGCTTAAATCCATTTTAAACGACTTTCCCAATACGAATTCGAACAATTGATTCAGCAAAAAATACCAAACGTTTACTAGTAAGGTGTTTGATCTAATAACTTATAAGATTATTTCGACTAATAAGGCTCTTACCAAGTACAATTTCATTTATAAGATCATTGGCCAAGACTAATAGCGATGTAGACTTGTAATAACCTCAGCTTAGTATCTTATAATATCTTGTTCTCTTACAAAATGCTACTATAAGATCAAATATTATTCAGGACTATTTGATCTTTCTGCAAACTGTTATAGGAGACTTAAACCTATAACTGTCTTATAAGACGATCTTGTAGATAACTAGAAGACTGTAAAATAAAACCAAATGATCTTAAGACTATCTACGCTGGTGAAATGTTACTATAAGTATAAGTATCCTGTAACTGTTCTGTGCTACAATCTTGTAGCAAACTATAAGGCTGAAATATAAACATGAATGCTCTTGAGTATGTTACCGCTTATCGTATGCTATTATAAGTATATGGCTCTACGTCAATGTCTCTATAGGAACGTTATAAGTAAAAAAGTACTTATAGTCTTTATTTATAGGAATACTTTGCTTGTTGGGAAGCCAACAAAGATTTGTTCCTATCTCTTTCTAGAAAAACGGAATTTTACATGGAGTTTATATGGCCGCAGTGCACAATGACGTCACGGTGCACATCGGATCTCTCTGTCTAATTAGAAGTTTGAAATGCTTATAACTTCCGTATTTCTTGACCGATTTTAATTTTAATTTCCGTTTTGGTGATCTCTTTTACGGTATTTTCATATTTTGATGAGAAATGCGATTTTTAAAATCCATGCACATTCCCTATTACTTCAAATTTTGTTCAAATTGTCTTCCTCCACAATTGATACATTCGCGACACCTTTTTCGTATTTCTACAGTTGTTGTACGAAGTGTCTTTGACTTTTACGTCTGGGGAAGGGCCAAAGAGCTAGTGTACGCAACACAGGTAGAGAGCAGAGAGCATCTGATCGCAAAAATTAATGACGCGTTCGCAATAATGCGGCAAGAAATGACACTTCGTACAAGAACTACTGTAGAAATACGAAAAAGGTGTCGCGAATGTATCAATTGTGGAGGAAGACAATTTGAACAAAATTTGAAGTAATTATTAAAATAAAGATGATTTTTAACCATATTGCGTTTTGTATTGGGTATTTAGCCCATTTAACTGGCTGTATCTACTGACCGAATAAAACCACCATTTTAGATTGAAACCATATTTTGACGAAAAACTGAACGTGATTCTAGACATGTGGTATACCGTAAGAATTGTCAGGAACTGGAAAAGTTTTTATGATGTTGGAAGATCTGAGGAGCTTCTACTTTTTTTTTAATTGTGCCTTAAAGTTGACCGTGAAGATTTTATTTTTCTGTCCTTCACACTGTGTTGGCTAATATTTTTTTATTTGTTTACTATATGAATAAAACTAACATTTCATTCGAA
Organism: Acleris emargana; assembly: GCA_927399475.2. Classification (NCBI taxonomy): domain Eukaryota; kingdom Metazoa; phylum Arthropoda; class Insecta; order Lepidoptera; family Tortricidae; genus Acleris; species Acleris emargana. Next base: position 11,752,526 of record OV656841.1, on the reverse strand, counting down.
TGCGCAAACATTAAAGATAAAAAACTGTAAGTACTTTTGTGCTGCCACATTTAAAAAAAAAGATAGGTGAACAAAATGGTTAACTTTTGGAAGATTCCGAGATTTTTTCAAAAAAAATATAAAAAAAACACCGTGGGTAGGATGAGTGTTAATTGGCCCAAAACGTGTTGCAAGTGACCTTAGCTACCCACCATATTCATTTGGCACACGACTTGCAATACACCCTGTATAATATACATACCTCGTATTAGGTTAAATAGTTTAAATTAGATATTTTCAAACTTTTGTGTTCACAACTCATAAAATAGATATAAAATCAGGTTTTGACGAGGTGAAAACCAACAACAGGTAAGTATATACATATATATACTATATATATATATATATACTTACCTGATTTTATGTCTATTTTATGAGTTGTAAACACAAAAGTTTGAAAATATCTAATTTAAACTATTTAAGCTAATACAGACAAACATACATACATACATAAACTCACGCCTTCATTCCCAGAGTGGGGTAGGCAGAGCTAAAGAATTACCAACAAGTCTTAAAACTTCTTGATAATTCTGTAACCACATTTTGCACAAGTAGGCAAACAAACATAAACACCCATTTTCAACTTTTTACGAGCACGATTCACAAAACTGCATCATAATACATTCATCAAACATATCAAGTCAATGGCTTATAAAGCTAGTTTGAGCACCCCACTTTATTATGGCATTTTCGCATCAAAAAACGTTAGCAACGCGTTTTGAATTTGGAAAAGTGTATTGATTTTGGTCCCCTTCGGTTGAGACGTGGGGTTGGTAAAGGGACTGTCAATATGCTCCCAGCTTAAGGGCGTATACACTACAAAGTTATCGAGGTCGTTAGTGGGGTCGCTGGCATCGAGAGAGCAATGGAACGAGCAAGCAGACATGATAGTTCCACATTTGGCCACCGAACCAGATAACTGTGCAGGGACGTAGTCATATTTTATAGTTTTATCTATACGAGACGTGCAGGTGTATTAGCTTGAGGGATCCATTATATGGGATCTTTGTGTAATTTTGAAAAGGGTATAACTTTGATCGTGGGTTATCATTATTATTCAGCTAGATAGACCGATGTTAAAAGAGGGTTTGTTTTGATTTTTAAATGGATATCAACCGACGAATTGTCTATAAAACTACTGATACCAATTTTTGGTAACAGAGCGATAAATAACAAAAACAAAGCACAATAAAATTTATTCATATTTTGGGGAAAAAAACGGTTTCAACACCTCATTTGAAAGACAACAAACTGTTTTTATAAAGAAACAATTTGGCTTTTTCTCTGTAAATCAAAACAAAGTAAATAATTATGTAAACTTACATAAATAACTCGGTTGTATTTTTCATTGTTAGTTTTATTCACGTTTTACACGTTTTTTGTTTAAAATAAATTATTTGCATGTTTTAAAACTATTGAATTCTCAGATAACTCTAGTTATTTAAATTAAAATAATCTCAACAAAACCCATTACATCCCCTAGTCACCCTCCGACTATTCAATTTGTTGGGATATTTTTGAATCAATTTCCCGCTCGGCTTGTCCTGTTTGGTTCGGAGATTCCCGATCGTGCGTGCAGCTTTATGGCGGCAAGACGCATTTACGGGCTAAGGGCGGAAAATAACCAAATATTAAGGTGACAAAAGCTTAAATAGGGAGAAAAGTAAATAATTAACGTTTTAAAATAAGCCAAAGTTATTTTAAAGGGTAAATTTTAAAATCACTTTAGTGTTAAATGTGAAGTTACTAAGTGAAATGTAATTTTTCCAGTACATAGTTCCCATGTCCTCTCAAGGAAATTGAATCCTAGACCACTTTGGACTATGTCGAAGTTAAACTCTAAATAAAATCATAAGAAAGTCACTTACGTTTTAATTGATTACGTCACTTCGAAATAGTCCAAATTGGTCTAGGAATCAACTTCCTTGACGGTACATGGGAACTATCTGGATAAACTCGATTTGCAAGACTCTTTCGATATTTGAATACTTTTGTTTTTTTTTTGACATGACGCACCAAGATATTTGAAAATGTTTTTATATGTGTACGTAGTTGACAATAGTGGCTCATCACGTATTTTTCTTTGTAGGTGTACCTCCACGAAAAGAGCAAAACAATGAATTAAAATACAAAAAAGTTTTTTTTCATCTAAGTAATTATGGAATATCTGTATAAAATGCATTATTAACCCTATTTTATTCTCATCAATAGTGATTTTATTTGGTTACTCTGGTACGGTTTAGCTAAAATAACAGTTTAAAAATTACGTAGTTTTTTTTTCATTTTGTGAATAAATCAGAAACAAAGGAAAATCCAAGGCTGATATTAAGCATAGTGTCCGTAGATCCTGCCACTACTCCAGCTAAAAGAATTATCAGATCCCTCGTGTGGGCGCCAATCTTGTTAGCTTAGCGTGCTAAATATGAATAATAATAAATAAAAAAATGGTAACGCATTATTATTTGATTAATCTTTGTACGTAAAAGCAAACCACACATGTTTCAATTTTCTATTGTGATGCAAAATGCTCATACATGATGTGTTTTTAATAATTTTCCAGTTATTCCGTCATACTACCGTAAAACAATCCCAATAAAAAGCCTTACCTTTACTTAATGTTTTTCTAATGCTTAAAAAAACAAGGATTAATTGTCATAGACTCACATTAAAAGCTGCCCACCTTAAATTCTAACAAATTACATTTCCATATTAGGTACAAATAAAACGCCACTCCAAAGCATTTATCTCTTTTATTTACCATAGGACAATAGAACCGTTGCCACGGCAAATATTTAGGCCTTTTGTTAATTTATTGTTTGCAGAACCGGCGGGATCCATTTCATAGTTTGACACCGAGTAGTGAGTTTATGGAGTAGGCGCTGAAATACCTAATTCAGAAATTATTTATAATTATATATATTTTATGCGATATTAAAACGTACGATTTAGTTTTTAACAGTTTACAATTACAATTTTTACTGTTAAAAAACTCTTGAAGTAATTCGCCCCGTAGTTTTAGGGTTGATAATGATAACTCTTGAATTATCCATCAAATTTCCATGCAATTGGATTAAACAAACAGGATCTCATAGAAAATAAGTCATCATAGAAATGTGCCACATTTCAAAACTATTCATTTTATAATTTTCCTTGACATACTTTTTGATTTATAGCCAAAAATGTATAAAAATAATCATCTCACCTTTCTTATCTCCGAAGTTTATGGACCAAAAATTCTGAAAGTTCATGACGTAAGTTATTTAGGTATTTTAATTTTTTACGCAAAAAATAAAATGAAGTTGTTAAATTTTATAGTTTTCGAAATCTTTGCAAAAAAACTTTCAATAATCTATAATAAACTTTAGGCTAGTCAAAATGGACTAATAACGAATTACGTAGAAAATAAAGTTCATATCATAATGAGTATTTAATTTTGCGTTTTCCAACCATATCATCTTAAAAACAGAATCATCAGTGCGCGAGTTCGACTCGCACTTGACCGGTTTTTTGGCGCGTCAAGCAAAAAATTGATCTCATCTTTTGACGCAAAATAAGATGGCAGCAACATTTTCCTTAGATAAGTAACTCTTTGCCCGCCACAATATCGGCCTATTAAATTGATTGCCGTTGCCAGTGGGACCCGCATTCTGCTCGGGAGCTCATAGAACATGGCTCGCCATCGGTATTTTTAATTTATCTGTGAAGCGTATTGTATGGACAGGCATATTGTTCGTCGAGAGAAACTAGTGCGAATGTTCTAAATTCAAAACGTATTTGATAGTAAAAATCCCTACAAAAACCTTATAATTATGTGAAATTCGGGATTTTGAATCATAATAATGGACAATATTTTCGAATATATTGGAAAAAAAATATTATGTCTAGTAAAAAATGGTTTCCTTTTCAATATTTCTGAGAAATGTTAGAATTTATATTAAACAGAGAGTACACTGAAAGCCTTGTTTTTGTAAACTGACAAATAACAAGGTTGTATTTTATAAATAACGTTTTATTGTACAATGTGACATAATGTCATACGTTTTACTCGTTATTTGGTATTTATATTACGAAATAATTCGTAAATTTTATAAAAAATTTATAATATAATATAAGAGAGTATAATAATAATAAGAGCAAATAATTGTTGAATGTTATTCTGCCATTTAAAAGCATGAAGTCCATAATGCGTATTCTGACTTATTGTTTAAGTTCGCTTTTTAGTATTGCAACAGTTAAATACCTACTAACTATCATGCTCCAGTTTCGTTATCTTCTAAACGTGTACACAAAAAAAATATAATGTAAGCAAATTTTATATTCTTTGCAATAATTAAGTTATTATTTTATTACCAATATTTAACTGTTAATTTACGTTTTATACACTGTAAATAGAAATGAGGATTGACAAATCAAAGCAGCCGTTTATGATGCAAGCAAATTACTGTTTCAAATAATTAAAAATCAATGAAAAAGACAATAATAACTCAAACTTTAATATGTTTGTGTATTTGAGCATTTCTAAAAAAGTTTGTACATTTCATTCACGACTTCAATTTGCAAAAAAAATTGCAGGTTGGTAGAGTGAATGAAGCTGAGCCTAAATAACATAGTCTCCCAAAATGTCCTCATACATTTGTATGAAACTTTCCTTTTTTGTTACCATGAACCAAAGAAAGTAGTAACAAAAAAGGAAAATTTCATACAAATGTATGACGACATTTTGTTATTTAGGCTCAGCTTCATTCACCCTACCAACCTGCATTTTTTTTTGCAAATCGAAGTCGTAAATGAAATATACAAACTTTTTTAGAAATGCTCATTTATATAATAACCTATACCACTATGCACAACCCTATTCTATCAATATTTTCTGCCATTTCACCATTTCAATTGAGAAAAAAGGCAGTAGTAATATAATATTACGTACCTCTTTATAAAACCCTAAAGCATTTTATGAAGCGCCACTCTGCCCCTTGCCTGAATTGACGCGCTGTCCAAATGATTGATTACAGTTTTTTTGTCTCTCTCAGTCATTTTATTGAAATTGATGGCTTGTTCAGGCATCCAAACAGACGTTCATGCGGTACACGGCTGATTTTGTATAGATATACGTTTATGGTATGTACTTGATGTGTAATTAATTACTGTGACATGATTACAATAAAAAAGGTTGCTTGTTAATAATAACAATAAAACAAATAAGTCTCGTAACCTTAAAATACCTGCCAAGAAGAAATAGTAAAAAGTAGATTTTTAGAAAGTTATAGCTGTAAGTATATATATTTTATATATTGATTATCTGTACTCATCAAGGGTAAAACATAAGCATCCGAACAAAGTTGCAAAAAATATGTTTACATTAAATTTAGTGCCATATTAATAAATAATGTACATATTTTTGGATTGTGGTGTACTCATATTGTTGCCCGTGCCTGTACATTGTTTTCATTTTCGTCTTTAATATCCGTAAAATGCTTAATATATGAAAATCCTCATGTTTTGATTACATTCTTCTTTTTGATTTCCTTTTCTTGCGTTAATCATTTTTTAACTTAGTTTGAAATAGGAATGTGGAGGGCTTTATAGTGCGAGGGGAGACCTAAGAAAAGATGAATGGAATGTGTGAAGAGCGATATAAAAATCAAGGAAGTGAATACTAAGTTGAAAAAGATGTGCTGCGCCGACCCCGTATGAGTGGAATTAGGACAGATGGTGATGTGATGACGCCTTATGTTTCCATAGATTTTAATAGCATAACAAGGTGTTAGTAACAAGAAACGCAATTAAAGAAAATTTCAGTATCGTTTTATTGTTTTTTATAGACTACGGACGTCTGGCATTGGTAGCAAAAACCCTTTGATTTTTTCTAATAATTAGTGTACGTGTAGAAAATCCAAGTATGTCTTGTTGTTGCTACAAAGAGCATAAATATTATGTGAATGCAACTGAATCAACCAGGGTAGCATGAAAGGTGGCAACATTTTTGTAGCTTGTGACAAAGCCTGTTAGGGCTTCACCCCGTGCTGAACATACTACGGCTTCTTCTAGGTGCAATAACGAACGCATTCGTGATTATTTCAAGCATTTATTAAATCCAACCTTGCCGATACAATTACAGTTTGTTTATTTACAATTTTATGCGGCGTAATTTATAATTAGGATAAGGACTTTTGGTGGCATATCGTGATTCTAGAATCCATGCAGTCACTATTTCCTATTTATTATCACATTGATTTTCACATTTCAAAATTCATTAATTCGCTAACCCTTCTAAATTAATTTGGTTACAGAGGATATGAAAAAATATATGTATGTATGAGGATATATGAGGATGAATATTTGGCTTCATTAATTCGCTAACTCTTCTAAATTAATTTGGTTACAGAGGATATGAAAAAATATATGTATGTATGAGGATATATGAGGATGAATATTTGGCTGTGAAAGTGTTACAAACAAACTAATATTCAAATATAAGTAAGTATGGACAAACAGAACTAGAAATATGTTTAGTTTATTTTGAAATAATGACAATACTGAAGGCCAAAATTAAAGTGGTATGTTTTAAAAAATTAGGAAATATCGATTTGATAATCCATGGATTTGAAACCATGATATGACTCTGCTACTGGATTACACTTATTAATACAATGAAATTCTCTAACTCATATGATAATTAATGCAAAGCTTTTAATCATGTTAATAAATGAATGAAGAACTATTTAATGCTCAACTTCATTATTTTTGTATAATTAGTTTGTATTGCTTTCCAGTACGTTTTTATTTTGTAAAATGGCTAACGGAGCGTAAAGCATATTGCAGTGCTTGTTTGCCTAAGTCAATAAATGTTAAGCGAAAAAATCAGGGCTTTTGTTATTAATACAACATGTAATATTGTATGTATACACCCTTCATCGACAATTTTATATTAAGATGAGGAAATATTGCACAAAATAAATGTATTACACCGTTATACCAGCTATACGGAACACTTACAAAACTCTCTGCAAACAAACTTATTTCTGAATGCTCTAATCGACGACTTGAGAAAAGTTCTACTTGCAAAGAAACCCTTATAAACAATGTACCAGAATAACCTCTGACTCTGACTGATGTATTTCGAAAATTTCTTCGTTATCGTTTCTAAAAACGAACCATTCATCGGAAGTTTGTGTAGAAAGGATGCTAAAGTGGGATTCTTAAAAGGAAACTTAGCAAATATTGCCGTTGCACTGAGACTCCTGGAAAAAGAGAACCGCACGTTTGGGGAAATCTAAGATTTGAACTTTCCAGTTTTTGCCCCGAACACTACTCACTTTTGTGGAATAGATGAAAACCCATTGAATTTTGTAAGATACACTGACTTTTTGACTTTTTAATTGAACGTCTGGATTTTTGGATATATATACAAGAGTTTAAGGGTGTTTTACCTATCAAAATACCCCTCTTTTTTATGTGCACTCACACATCATGTATCATCCTTCCTCTTATATTAGAAAAAAAACTTGACAAAATCATGGGACGGGCATTTTATGGCATTGAGAAGGCAAACGAGCACATGTACCACGTGAATCTAAGTCAGTTCTTGAGTCCCATACGGCCGCACTCAAAGTCAGTCAATGACGATTAAATAAGTGGTTGCTTACGACAATTTTATTGTTCCTACATAAGCTTAAAAAAAAAAAAGTTCGTTGTGTCTTAAATATTTCACAAAGGGTCTAGCAGGCTAAGGAAGGAGAAGTGGCCCCTGTGACGAATATCGGATTTTTATAATGTCATTTGTTGGCTATCTCATAATATAGAAACACCCTAACTTTCAGCCCCCTATCTTGAACCGTCACCGAGATACTGTCAAAAACGTCATTTTATGGACACATTTTTCAAAGTCGTTTTTCTCCTGAACTATATAAGGTAGAGCAATCAAACCAAATCATAGCTACAAAGGATGGGTAGGAGTATAACCCTGATTTTTTTAAATATTTAATTCCATGAAAAAATTATGATTAAAATGTCAGATAATTTTTTGACAGCTCTGTTCAACAAGTATTTGTATAAGTACAGCTACGGAAAAAATCACATAAACTGCTAATAGTATTAGCTAGTACCATGCGAAAAATTAATTCAATATAATTGGTGCAACATATTTAAAAAAAATGTCAAAGAAAGTGTTTCACTTTGCATTTTTTCAAATATCGCTTTCTTTCAAAGATATTATGTTAAAAACATATTGCGAATACTGCAGGATAAGATTTTCCTATACCTGGGACGACGAATATTATGATAGTCATAATCTCCGTGACTTGTATTGCGATGTTTGCTCTAATGAGTTATTTTATACTCCATAAACGGTGATACTTAATAGCTGTACTAGAAACAATTGACCATTAAGTTTCTGTATAAAATAATTATAACATAGTAAATCTGTCATTTCATGGATTTCGTAGTTAGTTTCGATGAAAACTGAGTTACACATGTTATCTTTTGCCGTGTGGTTGCCGGCTTAGAATTGTGCCACTCCATGTCTTCCCGTGGAAGTCGTAAGAGGCGACTAACGGAATAAAGGCTTGTAGTACTGTTAGGCGATGGGCTTGCTACCTGTCACTAATATACACTGTTAAACATCTTAGCCTAATTGTGCAAATTGTGGTTACAGAGTTATCAACCAGTTTTTGGAGTTGTTGGTAATTCTGTAGCTCTGCCTACCCCACTCTGGGAATAAAGGCGTGAAGGTATGTATGTATGTATGTATGTATCTTAGATGCAGCAGTTTGACTTTTATTGACAGCCATGCGTGAAGTTCAAAATAAACATTCTGTTGCTAGGCAACGAAATTAAACCTCATTGGATCGAAAAATCTCCTTGAGAATGAAAGACTCATTTCACGCTTTCTTTGACATTTTTTTTTTTTAAGTATGTTGCACCAATTATAATGAGTTGATTTTTCGCATGGTACTAGCTAATACTATTAGCAGTTTATGTGATTTTTTCCGTAGCTGTACCTTTACAAATACTTGTTGAAAAGATTTGTCAAAAAATTCTCTGACATTTTAATCATTATTTTTTCATGGAGTTAAATATTTAAAAAAATCTGAGTTATACTCCTACCCATCCTTTGTAGCTATGATTTGGTTTGATTGCTCTACCTTATATAGTTCAGGAGAAAAACGACTTTGAAAAATGTGTCCATAAAATGACGTTTTTGATAGTATCTCGGTGACGGTTCAAGATAGGGGGCTGAAAGTTAGGGTGTTTCTATATTATGAGATAGCCAACAAATTACATTATAAAAATCCGATATTCGTCACAGGGGCCACTTCTCCTTCCTTAGTCTGCTAGACCCTTTGTTATTTCAATATTGTAAATGTATTGCCAAATCCATACGATTACCTTAAAAGTAATGTTTATTTTTATCTTTATCGATCTTACAAAGACTGCTCAAAGATTTACTAATGTGTTGCACATTTTTTTATTGACATATTTCTGTATTGCATAAAACAATACAATACTAAACACTTTATTTTAAACTTAACCCAGTACTATTATCTTTTCTGTGATTAAATAAAAACATTATTGGGAAGCAGCATTATTAAAAATAACCAACACAATTATAATGTTGCTTGGCTGAAAATACCTTTTCACAACTACCTTTCGCATAGTTTGCTTCGGCATACAATCACTTCGCATTTATTTCTAATACAGAATCATACTTTGGCATACTGTTGACGATAATAATATTAATAAAATTGAATGTTAATTTCGGAGAATAATATACTGCATAATAGGTAATCTAGGTGGCATAAAGTTCTAACCTAATATAACCTACTTTTCTGAAAACAGCTCCTTTGTATTGCAGTTGCAGTTCTATCCTAACCTACGTTTTTACTGGTAGAAATAAACATAAACCCATAGTAGAAGTGTGCTGTAGAATTATTATGTGACATAAAATTATGTTAAACGAAAATCAGCAAAAGTAATCGTGTGATAAATAATATGCTGCAAAATTAAAAATAGTATAGGAAGTGATAGTTATGCCAAATATAATTATTTTTATTCAAAATTATCATTCGACTAAAAGTGTTTCTGAGACACATGTCATGTGAAATGTATTTCGTTTCGAACAATTCATATTATACTAGATAAGGATAAATCCTGCCCAAAGTATATTTTTTCATATTATTCTAATTTATAAACTGTTCTTACGTAAGTTTTAGCGTATCTGCACGGGAATCTGCACTTTTAAGCTAAAGCCAGTGCAATAACGGCCGGGAGCAGCGATCAATCCCGGACGAGAGGTAATTTACTACTCCCGCCTAGTAAAAAAAACCAGACAAAGATTTTGTACCAGCCTGCAAGGATAATGGGGAAATTGGAATCATTTTAAATTTGATATTACATACATATTAAATCACGGCTGTTTCCCAAAGGGGTAGGCAGAGACCACTTCTTTCCACTTGCTAATTTGATATTGATAATGGAAAAACGGAATGTACATGTTTGTGCTGTTGCTGGAAAATGAATATAAGCTTTCAGATTTTTTGGAAAAGTACATAATGCTTTTATAGTGTTTTCAATCTACGATGTCACACCCAACCACTTAAATTATACATTAAGTATTAGAGCTTGCCATCGAACAGAGCAATAAAAATAAGCATTTTACATTTTAACAGTATTAAAATTACATTAATTAATTGAATCTCTCTTCGTCTTGGTTATTACCTTTTAAGTGATTTTGAATAGTTTACCACGCGTACATTAATGTTTTTTGTAAATTTTGTTTTAAATACAATTGTGTGAACATGAGAAATCAAATGAAACTACTTTTCTGATCCTTTTAAACTTTTGCCACTTAGAGAGTTAAAATTGTATGAGTAAAAAAATTACCAAAGAAGGTTTTTAATAGGCATGTAATAAAATTTACTCTTATTTTGTCTATCTTATCAATTTTAGACGTGTTATAGATCCAATAAGTCCATAACTGCAAATTGATCTGTATATAAACTTTTGCAAAACATGAGTTGTCAGTGTTAGGACGATTAGATCATAGTTTTGAGGGGCTATGTAAAATCTGGGTTCTAGTGAGTTAATGGTTGTGTCCTTGTATACTGGTAAGGAGGTACGCGGGATCTCGGAAGGGTAATTGGGTTTTTTTAATTGAAAGGGTTAAAAAAAGCACTCTAATTGAATTTAATATACAGTTTGTTTAATTTATAATATTATTATATGTCTGTATCATTTACTTAATAACACAACGTAACGTGACAGCTTTTAAACTGCAGAATGGCAGTTCTGATACAGTTGACATTAATGCATCAGCCAGCTTGCACTCAGTGTGCGGTCGACACATTTGAACCGCAACCCACCTGCAAAATGACAGTTTGAGAGCAGTTATATAACAGTTCAGTACGCTTGCAGTTGGCGTGCAGTTTTAATGCAGTAACTTCAACTGTATCAGAATAACTTTGCAACTATAATAAATACCAAGGTAATCAGAAAAACAAAAACCTATTCTGTTTAAAACAATAGCTCAGTTTTGAGCAAGAGTAACATTATAAAATTTCGTAAAATTTCTTAACTTCTTTTTATGCTTTTTTCCAGTTTTCTAAAATAACTCTATCTCCCAGCATCATCTAAGTAAGTGCGAGAATAACATCGCAGTATACATGGAAGAACTCCAAAAAACTTTCCAAAATAATCTAAACTTAGTCGTGCTCCGGCAAACTTCAACGCGACGTAAGTGAAAAGTTGCCAGCAAAATTACATTTCGTTAAAAAATATATTTCGCCTTTCGTGAGAGTGGAAAAAAATAACGAATCAGGTGTTTTCAAAGTAAAAATGGCCAAGGGTGGTGGCATCCTGTTACAAACTTTTTTCATTCGAGAAAATCGGTTGAAGTGTAAAATGCCTTGTTTATCTTCGGAGTTGTCAAAGGAACAGTCTTGGACTGCTCAGTATTTTAGCTGACTTCGCCAGTTAAGTATGGTGAGGTTCTTATTGTAAGAATGCTGTGTTTATTGCAATCCTTACTTAACTCAATACTTAATACTCAATTATTTATTGCATTTCACAAAGTATACAAAGGTGGTACTTAAATTAACTTAAAAGTAATGAGATCATTATAGACTCTGTAGGGCACAGCAACTTATAAACTACTACTTACTATATCATTATGCTTAAAGTACTTTATTTGACCAAAAATGCATATCGTCTTTGTTTATTTATACGCCATATCTTTTAGTTTCTAATACAGACCCAAATACATATGAACCGAACCGGGTGAAGGAGCAAACTTGTATAAAAGCCGTTTAGACAAACGACGTATTAAGTCAGTTGTTACAATCATACTCTTTTCAGCAGTCGTGTCTCAAGAGTTGAGACGCATTAAATCTACAAGCACAGTTTACTTATTCAGCGAATACATATTTTATATAACGTTGAATTTTCCTAATAACGAAAGCTACATTTAATACAGCTAACAACTTTAAAAAATGAACTCCAAACTAACATTTTAACAAATCCTTTTTCTATCTCGTAAATGAGAACAAAATTTCAATAAACTAGTACGCAAACAACCTGTGCAAAACAACAATGACTTCACAGCAAGTCTGCAGCGTCTACGGTTGAATAAATGAACTGTTCATCTGAACAAACCATTGTCTTGTACAATGCGAGGTGCATCCAAACTTTGGGCATGAATCAATATTTGCGGCAACATTTGGGCTTTTCATTTAAAGGATTTGCGCTGAAGAAAATTTATTATAGCTTAACATTGTGCTGATGATACGACACCACGTTGACAATGATAGTTGTTTAATTAAAAAAAATGCTACACGGCCTTAACATTATCAAAAACTGGACAAGAGCATGTTGTAACATGCTCAAACATGCTCAGTTAAGGGTTCCAAAACCGTTACTACAAACACAACAAATTATCTCCAAAAACATACGAGTATGAACTAATTTTCTTTTACAAGTTACGATTATTTGGTGCTGCCTTAGATTATTTGTAGTAGGTATGAAAATTTTAGCCACCTGTAACTCAGAAATCAATCAAGTGTACTTAGTCGTGATGGTTTGTCTGTCAATATCCTAATATGTGCTTTAATTTAAGATATTTTTCACATTTTTGTTACTTGTAGTTTTGACTGCAGTGAGGGGGGGGGGGGGACAGGTAACGTAAGATTTTGTTTTTCAACTTTGTCGGCATAATTTAAATGTTAAATTACAGCTTTGTTGTACCTATAGAGTTACTGACTTAAACAACAGACAGACGGACAGACGGAAATGGCGAAACAACAAGGGTTCCTTGTGGACTACGGAACCCTAATAAAATGCAAAGATGCTCATGGACTCGTACTATAATCCAATTATTTACAGTAAATTACGTAATAGTACATTACTACAGACGCCGGGAAGTAGGTGGTTGCAGGCTGAGTTCATATAGACGGCCGAGCGAAGCGAGGTCGGATAGTTACGAGGCTGGCAACCCCTTTTCACGGCGAGGTATGTATAGTGCTTTTCTCAAACATGTGCAATGAAATAAATAAAAAAACATCACTCAAAAAACATTTGTGTAATAGGCATTAACGCGGATATATTTGGCCCGAACCACACAGATACAAAAAAAAAACGATTTTCAGCTATTCAGCCTGTTCATAAAACCAGCTGTCATGGCCATATTAAAATTAAAAAAAAATTACTTCCCGGCCTAGGCCTTCAATTTTGTATGAAATTCCTTTACAGTTCTCTCGAGTTGTTCCGTCGGGAACGTGGCTCTTTGAAGCCTAAAATAACTAACATAACGCCGACATTACATAGCATGTTTGAGAAAAGGTATTTATTTATAATTATAAACAATAAATATTTCTACTTTACTTACTTAATTGCGCCAGTTTGACAACTCTTGACGACCTGTAAGCAAGAAAATTAAATTAATCAAAAATGATTTTCACTGATAAGAAAATTTTAGTCGAACACAATATACCTATTAATAGCCTTTTATCAGTTAAGAAAGGATACTGATTGTTAAGAAACTCCATCCGTTTTACTGTACCGTACCTCTTTTTAAGAGCATAGATTACTTAAAAACTTTCACAATGAATTCCAATACACATCTGAAATATTTGTATTACCGGGCAAACTGAGCATTCTTAAGGTACGCCCACACCAATGCTTAAAAAACGGTGACGGTACGGAATCGCAGTGACGCGTCGTATGCGTACCGTTTACGGATACGATGCGTCGCTACATTTCCGTACCGTCTCCGTATTTCAAGCAGCGGTGGCGTCGCACCTTTAGTAAGGATCTTTGGTGTACGGCAACAGGAATTACACTTTCGGTGCCAATTAAGTCAATTTGCGTATAGGTTAATTAAAAATTGAAGATTATTAATTAAAGTTGCAAATTTGGTGGGGTATTGCGGAGCCAGGTCTGCATAACCCTTATTAAATTTTCCGAGTTTATGTAGTACTGAAATTCAGATGAAGAGGCAAAATCATCAAGATAACATTATCAATTAATAAACATGTTTTAATATCAAATTGTATCTTGAATTGTATGTATATGTGTATACTGTATTCTTGTATTTTTATTCATTATTTTAAACATACGTAAACGTGACATTTTTAGTAATAAATGGTGAAGAAAATTATGCTTCTGCTGTGATCCGTATTTTGTTTGCGATTGAAGCTGTATTTAATTCAAAGAGACTTCTATTTTTGTTTTTTGTTATTCACGTTTATGATCTTATTTATTAAAAAAATTGAGCACACCTTCTTATTGTTAGAAGTTTTTCATTATTAATGTAATTTTCACTGTCATGCTTGTCTTTTGATGATCAGTTTAAAGTTTATCACAATGCACGTGACAAGCAAGCAAAGTTCAACTACTTACATTTGAATAATAATAAAAAAACCACAAATCTGTGCGTTTTAGTAAATTATTTTACTACTCGTACGTCATATTTTATTCACAAATGAGCCAAAAACTAAGGAGCTTATTAAATTAATTCTTGAATTTTCCTCCACGTAAAGGCTGCCAAATTATGCGATATAGAAAACAAGGCATCGCCGCGCTAAGAGCTCACACTGCCTTACTGCGGGGACACACGGGCCCAGGGTTCATCTCCGACAATGTTTGAGCAATACTATAAAAGACGTTAACCGATCTTTTTATCACTTTCTTGCGTTTCCTTTCCTGAAAAAGCAAGATCAAGATAATATAGATGGAATGAAAACTAAAGATTTTGCCGAATTGAAAACCATTACTTCCCCTAAAATAGAATCAGTGTAGATGTAGCCATTGCAAATTGCATCCGGTGTTATAATAGGACTACGATAAAAAAATATCGGTCTAACTTTGCAGCCATAAAAAATGCAGTAGTAATCAAATACCTAGATGAAAAATTACGGTCATAACAGCATTAAATATACAAGTCTTCCTGCTAAAATATTGCTGATGTTTTATCAAGACTAGTAAGGCTATTTGAGATTCTTCGAGATCCGTAACGCATGCGTAGCACCGCTGCAAGGCCTCTATTCTCCGGCTAAAGATAATTGCTTTTGACATTGCATACGTTACAATGTTTACTTGACAGGTAATGGCAGCCGAATTACAAACAAAGCAACGTGTAGAGACAAAGGATTTTTTTTTGTTGCTTAGGAGGGCAAACGAGCACACAGGCCACCTGATGGTAAGTGGAAACTGTGATCCACAGACATTCGCATATTCACAGGACTGCAAATGCACTGCCAACCCTGAGGACTAAGATGGAATGCCTCTATGCTAGTCACTTCACCGGCTGTCTTATCCCCAAATCGGAACACAACAATGTAAACACTGCTGCTTGGCGGTAGGTTAATGGATAAGATGGTGATACCAATCCGGACGGACCCTGCACAAGGTCCTCCCACAAGTAAAGGATATGTCCATTCCACTTGTAATCAGGTGTGCTGCATGTCATGCAAACAGACGTATAGTCTATAAGCACTAAGAAGAGGCTTCAGTTTAGTACTTCTCTCTCACTTGCTCTTAGTAAAATCGTATGAGACCGAGTGAGAGAGAAGTACTAAACCGAAGCCTTCTTAGTGCTCACAGACTGTACAGCACATCCCTTTTTCAGCACCTCTTTTTGACAAAAAGAAAATTTGAAAGAACGTAGAGCGAAATTATTTCGCGTCCGTGTATCACGACGTATAAGTCTCATTGGGGTTTTTAATCGGCTTACTGCTTCGGCGCAGCAGCCATTCGAAAAAGCTCCACTTAATAAGTATTATAACTACTCTGCTATTTCAACGGAAAGAGCTTAAATTTGCTAAGTTTTCAACAATTATTTAAAATTATATTATTGTAGGTAATATGGGTCACGCCATAATTTAAATAGGTAATCATTTAATAAAACCCATGTCATTAAATTACATACATACCTTCACGCCTTCATTCCCAGAGTGGGGTAGGCAGAGCTACAGAATTACCAACAACTCTAAAAACTTGTTGATAACTCTCTAACCACAATTTGCACAATTAGGATAAGATGTTTAACAGTGTATATTAGTGACAGGTAGCAAGCCCATCGCCTAACAGTACTACAAGCCTTTATTCCCTTAGTCGCCTCTTACGATACGACTTCCACGGGAAGACATGGAGTGGCACAATTCTAAGCCGGCAACCATTGTACCTAATCTGTTTTTACAAAAATAAATACTCGTACTCGTTCTTAAACATTCACTGTCGTACAAAATTAAAACCTAAAAAAAAACTTCGCTTCCTTGCACATTCACCGCCAAGAGGTAAAAATAGTTTTAACTCGTGCCCAGGCTGTTCAACGCTTTGTTCCGTACTAGAACATGCACCATTATAACTCTTCACCAAGCCCCTAACGAGAGGAGTCAGAAACGCTGACACTAGCGTACGGTAATCACCCTGTATAAGCGTCGGTTAAGCCATGTCTATAGTCATAAGCGACGCGGTTATTCGTTTGGAAACTAACGGCCTGTTTCAGAATCTTCAGAATAAAGTATCGAACACATATAAATAAAATTGTACCTCTTTTGTTTTCTTTCGTGTAACAAAATAAGTACTATATATATTAGTACGTTGGCCAGTACTTATACACTATCCCCCTTACTAATAAACGTTGAGTAACGGTTATATAGCTATACAATGTTTTGTCCTTATCTGTCAAATTCAAATGTCACAATGACAGATAAGGACAAAACATTGTATAGCTATATAACCGTTACTCAACGTTTATTAGTAAGGGGGTATAAGTACTGGCCAAGTGCAGGTCGGACTCGCATGCAATAGGTTCGGTACCGCCATACAGTATTTAAAATGCTTGTGTCCCCTTTCACGTTTATTTTTATTATTTATTTGTTGTTATTAAAATACACACTCTGGTCATTTTTTTACTTTCTCCCTATTGCGGACCATAAATTGACTTTAAGGGCTAGTACAGGTTCATTAGATACTCGTAAGAACTGACCCATAGCCACCTATTTAGACCATAATGTATAGATTTGATTATAATTTTTGTATAGATTAGTAAACACGTTATGTTTGGTATCCTGCCGTCAATAGATCATTTTACTACTAGTCATTTTACAAATGACTTAATTTTCCAAATGATCGACAGTTAAATTCGAGGTAATTTTTTTTCTCCCCAGAAATAGGTAAACTAATTGCTAATTGATCAATTGCTAAGTGTGTTTTTGTAAGATGATAGTTTTGTCAAATGACTCGTTTGCCAAATGATCATTTGGAGAATCGTTGTTTGTCTAATGACCATTTGTCAATAATTTTTTGGTCAAACATTAATGAACCGTTATGTTCGTTAATGATTAACTCATCATTGGTTACTCCAAAATGAATTATTTTGTTATGAGTCAGTTTCCTTGGAAGTAGTAAATTGGCGTTACGTCTTTACTAATATAAATAATACGAATATTAGTTTTCTTGTTCCCTTTTTACGGTTATTCATCTCCTCTACCGATCGAGGTGAAGTTTGATACAGAGATAGATTAAATATAGTACGGAGACGCACAAAAGGGGTACTTTTACTTCGGAAAATCGGCTAATTCCCATGGGAATACCGATAGAAGGCTTCTCGGCGGACGGAGTTTTCAGCAAAAGTTATTACATATATAAATACATTAAATCACGCCTGTTTCCCAGAGGGGCCGGCAGGGACCACTTCTTTCCGCTTGCTACGATCTTTAGACATTTCTTTCGCTTCTTAAGTTATTAACTACGATAAAAAAAACGTGAGAGTCGGACTGCGAGGCGCAGTACCATTATCGATAAAAGTAAAAATTTCAACTGTCTAGCTATCACGGTTCGTGAGATACAGCCTGGTGACAGACAGACAGACGGAGAGATGGACAGTGGAGTCTTAGTTATATGGTCCCTTTGGGTACGGAACCCTAAACACGCTAAAGATATCAAACTATAACCACATCCCAAAAAATACTAAAACCCAACGAATCAGCTAAACTCAACTTCTTGCCCGAGGGCGCTTCGCCTCTTTATTCATTATTTGATCCTAGGAAACATCTGTCATCACTTTTCGTCGAAACGATTACAAGATTGTAATCAGTTATAAATGAGCTTGACGTTTTGACGGCTGTAATTTTGAGTTTGCTTGTGTTTGTGGGATAAAAGATTAATGGGTGAGATACGTGTCTCTGTAAAGTTTTCAGATGTCAGCTTAATTAGATTTGTTCGCAATTCGGCGCGTTTAAATTTTACCTTGAAAATAAGCGGTTTGATATTTCATCACAGCAATAAAGCAAAACGTTTCAAGTTCTATGATTAACTGGTGTTTCTCAACGACCTGTTGTTATTATTACCAAAATTTGTAATTCTGCGTATTATTATTATGTATGTATGTAAACTCTTTAATTATGGCACAAAAATATAAATAATACAATATTTATATTATGCTAATGTACAAAGGCAAACTTATCCCTAAATGGGATCTCTTTCAGCTTACCCTGAAGTGGATGAGTAAGGACAATGCATGGGGTTGGACACATACAAAGTTCGCACAAAAAATAACAAAAACAGATGATAATACTTATAAATAAATAAATATTAAACAAACAAACCACATTATACCCATAAAATGTAAATAAATGAATTATTATTATTATTTGTATGTCTTTACCAATCACGGGACTTTATTGGGAATCCCGGACCTTTGGATGGCGTACATGGAGCCGAAGCCAACACGCAGAGGCCCTTTAGACAAGTTTAATTTAGTAAAGTGATGGGACACCAACCGGCGATTGTCCCTGAGTTCAAACTATAGAAGTATGCTCCCACGGACAACCAACGTTTGGTGTAGGACTATTTAAGAAGGATGGAAGTATTAAAATAGGCTCTGTGAATGAACAGATATGGATTGGTGAACTAGGCTATTGATGAAACTACGGCGCCTGCCTGGCCAATGCTAATTACTTTGGTTGAAATGGCAGGCGGTGACTCGCCAACTCAATGGAATGGGCCTCCCGAAGTAGCCGCATATATATAGCAGCAGGGAGGTAACAGTTCCAGAGGGGCTAAAAGGGTGGAGAGGTGCTTCTGTACTTTAAACGACCATAAGGTGCCCACTCACCACTTATGCAACACATCCACCCTTCGAGCATATAGCTCTTGCGACTCCACTCTGACCGGCCAATAAAGGCAAGCCAGAGAGGTGAGGGTCTGTTCCTCGTCATTATTCACTCCAGCCGGCCGGTGAAGGCAAGCGTGAGGTTAGGAACAGGACCTACCCTCGGGAGCATTCAGGTCCGTGGTGTCGCCACTCACCAACAGCTCGCCACTAGCTGCCCTGCGGTTTTATTATTATTATTTAGATATTCATTTAATTTTCTATAAATTAGGTTTTTTACATATTCAAATATAAAGGTAAAATAACAATACCGATACAAAAATAAACATTATAAAAAACCTAATCTACGGGTGCCGCCAGCAGCGGGGCAGGGCTCAAGCTACCGGTGGTTAGGGCTGCAGAGAGAGGAACCTCCTCACAATGCGTGCCGTGTCGAGGAGTACTGCCTTCTGTATCTGGCCCTTGATCCAGCCATCTAGCGAGAGTCTCTTGAGGTGTTGGTCGAGACTCTTCGCTATAAGACTGTTTGCCGAAACAACTATCGGGACAATGATCGTCGAGTCAACATCTCACATGGTGGTCACCTCGTGAGCCAAGTCAAGGTACTTGCTGAGCTTATCCTTCTCGGCCTTCACGAGGTTCTCATCATGTGGGATGGTGACGTCGACGAGCACTGCCCGGCGTTGAGATCGATCTGTCAACACGATGTCAGGTTTATTGGCGACAATAGTCATGTCTGTGATAACAGATCGATCCCAATAGAGCGTAGCACGACCATTTTCGAGAACTGGCGCCGGTGTGTACTTATAGTACGGCACTTCAGACTCAACAAGACCGTATTGAAAAGCAAGCTGCTTATGAATGATCCTGGCTACGAGGTTATGTCTGTGCAAGTACTCGCCGTTGGCCAAATGCGAACAACCAGAAATTATATGTCTGAGGGATTCGCCGGGACAACGGCACGCTCGACAAATGTCGACCGTGCCATCCCTCAGAATATATTTCCGGTAATTGTTCGTCATTATGACCTCGTCAGCAATTGCACAGGCAAAACCTTTGGTTTCCCCAAAGAGGTCACCAGACCGTAGCCAGTTCACGGACGCTAAAAAGTCTACGTCAGGCCTTGTTAGGGCCCGGTAGAAGCGTCCGTGTAGCTCCTTGCTCTTCCATACGTTCTTGCGATCTTCAGTGCTCAACACTGTTGGTCTACGACAGTTTTCGTTTCCCAAGGAGAGAGGCGTGAGGCTCCTGTCTACTGCAACCACATCACGATGCATCCCACACTCATTGCCAAGGAAATAATCCCTGAGATTGCACACATTATTATTATTATAAGTATACGAAGGATTATTATGAATTAACACTACTGCTGCATCAACATTTGATATGCTTAGACGTAAAAATTAACTAATACATAGAATCTGATGGTGATATTCATGACTTTTTTTCACTGCTTCAATAAGAGCTGATTCATGTATTGAGAAAAATCATTTTTTGAATAGCCATAAAAAGAAGCAATATATAAGTCTTGTTTTATTAAAGTTATGTTTCTATCTCTTTCTAGCAAAGCAGAATTAGACATGGACTATATATGCAGCCGACCCGTTACATGAGACGTCACAGTGCATGTCGGATATCTCTGTATAATTGTTATCTTTCTTATTAGCAGTTTAAAATTATTATATAATCCGTATTTCTTAGCCGATTCTAATTTTAATTTCACTTTTGGTGATGTATTTTATGGTTCATATTTTGTTGAAAAATGCGTTTTAAAAATCCATGCGTATCCCCTATTCGCTTATTCTCTGAAATTAAAAGGAACCTAGTTAAACTGGTTTTGACTAAAGATGTATTCAATCAATTATAAAACATTACAATAATCATTTTTTATGCAAATAACAAGATATTTTTTTACAAATAATATAACTACACAACCTAAGATTAAAATATAGCTAGGAGAATCGTAAGTAATTTGATATAAAATTCGTTTCGTCGTTTTTTTTTTGTTAGTCCAGGATCAGGGCACGGGCTACCAGTATGCCAATTTTTTATTAAATCCATGTTGCCGTTTATATGTGATTGAGGGATTCTAAATATCCTCACAAAGTGAAATGAACGTAATGAAACGAAGGACTCATTTAAAGCGTTTCGTTAGACTTATTGCATATAGATATAACACACGGACTGAAACACTTATATTTACTACTACTATACTATACTTATACTTTTGGGGGAGGCCTATGTCCAGCAGTGGACGTCTTTCGGCTGACATGATGATGATGATGACTTATACACAAACTTTCACACATGCTCACAAGTCGTTGCCATAAGAGCCTAACATAATGGAACGCGCCGATGCATAATTTGACGACGCGCTGCTGGCCTAGTTGGTAGTGACCCTGCCTACGAAGCTAGCGGTCCTGGGTTCAAATCCCGGTAAGGGCAGATATTTGTGTGATGAGCGCGAATATTTGTTCCTGAGTCATGGATGTTTACTATGTATTTAAGTATATATTTCTCTATATAAGTATTTATATCGTTGTCTAGTACCCATAATACAAGCCTAGAGCTTAAATTGGGACTAGGTCAATTGGTGTGACATTGTCCCCAAGTGATATTATTAGTGATAATGATAATAATATACAGTTTAACTTATCTTTGTAAAAATATTACAAACTTGTTTGTGATCAAAATAATGAGCATTAAACTTTCCTATTTATAAGATTAGCTATAATAGAATTCATCATCATTCATTCATCAGGTCATTGCTTTAGATCGTTATCGTTTTAAAACCAATAATTTTGCAATCCAAACTCCTTTGAAAAGCTGTGGACGTTTCTCGGCTGACATGACGATGATGAGTTTGACACTTCTGTGAACGGACGCCCGCGCCTTGCCATTTGCCTAGTTATTTTTCTAACCTAAATTAATATCATCGACCTACGTATTTCTTTTTTTTTATCTAGGAATTTGATTTTACTTATAATTTCTTTAAATTATATATAATCTTCCCAATCCCCTATCTCTCCATTATCTAAAAATAAAAGTTATATGAAAGAATAGGATTTGCCTTAAATTTAATATACCTACGGAAAAATCATACCTATTAAAAAAAATGTGTTACTGATAACATAACGCTCGACAAACCAAAGCTAAACTTTCAACCCTTTTTAAGACAGAAATTTATGTCAATATCTGAAAAATAAGAATAAGATTTATTTATAACATACATATAGATATTTATATATTTAAAGATATTTATTTGTAAATATCTATATTTTCAATTTTAGTATAATTGCGTTAAAATCTGTCTAAGGTTGGCGGCTTAAGTTAATTTGCCTTTACATTATCAAGTTTCTAACTTTATTTAATATATTGTTACAAAGTGGCAATAGCTTCAGGTATTGAAAACTAACTCCCTAAAGTCGAAACTGCAATCTTTGGCTTTATAACTAAAACTTCTGAGCGCTAAGTGATGGATCGGTGAAAATGTGAATATTCTATTTGAACAATATTATTAATGTAACTTTTTTTCCACCTGCTTCAGAGATATTATGTTGTTATATTAATTTTATATTTGCAAGTCATGACTTGCCCTAAAAAATAAAACCACCTCACATAAATGTTGTGAGATTGAGCTTGAGATTGAAATAGGTGTTTTGAGGTTTCCATACCAAATAACATTAAGAAGTCCGTTTGTTTTGTCGTCCATCTATCGTAGTGGCATATACTCTTAATAGATAGAAGCTACAAATCTTCGGTGAAACTGCAAAAGCACTTAACTAACAAATTAATGATGGAGCAAAATAGACCTTACCGTCTTATTTAAAAGGTGCATGTTGCTCCTTATTTAAAATGTTACTTACGCTGTTTTGCAGTTTCACCGACCAAATGCTATAGATTTGAAATATGTAAATCTTTTGGATTAGCTTACCACCTAACTGTATTGCAATTCGCCTGTTACCTTTGTAAAAAGAGCCGAAACCTACATTTGTAGATTACTATAGTATACAAAAAACAATATTATCATCTTACATTTTCAGAGTCTGATATACCTTTTCGTTAATACAGGCAATTCGATTCCTGAGATGGTTGAACTATGGTAGTCGACCAAGAAAATCCTATTCAACTTTTGGACGTAATCGTCATACAAATATAGTCAAAAAGTGTTAAAGAAGTTTCTTGGTCGATACTACAAAGGTACAGAACCGTGAGAGTGTTAGACCTATTCAATAACCGGATAAGTTCCTTAATTAAGGGAAATCATTTTATTTATAACTAGCTGTCGGCCGTGACTCCGTCCGTGCAGCAAAATAAAACATAGCCTATGTTACTCAGGAATAATGTAGCAATGTAATGGTGAAAGAATTTTTGAATTCGGGAATACTTTGAGTTTATTCGTTACAAACATACACACACATAAAAATAAAAATAAAGGCCTCTTTATAATATAAGTGTAGATAATATCAAAGCTGCAATTACACAGTACTTACCTATTAGTAATTAATTATTTTCAAAGAAAAACGGACTGACATCGTTGGGATAATATTTTAAGAAAATACGAAAAAGTCAAGATTTTTAAGCTAGTATGGGCATTCATTCCATTACAGTCTTGACATTACAGTCTTGACATTGTCATCGTAAGATTGCAATCTTGAGATTAAACCACCTCCTTCGTCTTCGTGATAATAAGAAAGATACCTGTTGAGAAGTGTTAACTTTTCTGCCTGCACTGGTTTTTTTTCATTACTGTTCGTATTATGATATGATATGATTTCATATTATGATACAGCGCAGTTGATATTTTTAAACAGAACTCTAAAACACCTGACAAGAAATTTATTTTATTTTTAATAATCAGTTTTTTTCGTTTGGCTTTTTAAGTAATGTTACTTAAAATAAATTATTTGTTGAATTAAGTAATAAGAAATAAACAAATTCTATGCCTAACTCAGGATTCGATCCCGAAAGCACACAGCTCACAAACAGCAGTTACGGTCATTAGACCACTGACTTGTTAACACGCGCTGAAATGAAGCATTACATTTTATCAATAATAAAATAATTATATCTTCACTTTTCTAAAATTTTAAGAATCATAGACACGGGATTATTACACCTAGGATTATATTGTTCAAGCGTTTCCACAAACTCATTTTCAAATTATCCCCAAGGTGCAATAATGTCAAATGTTTCGTAGATTTCCTAGACAAGTTATATTTAATTTAGAACAATTCATTACCCTTACCTTTTTACAAGAATACTTTTATGTTATATCCAGACGGACAGATAGTCACGAAACCCACGTCACCTGAATGATTTTAACACTAAAAATTTCCACAAGCTCAAAGTCTAAATCAAAAAGACTACATATGAAAAAATAAAAAAAAAACACACAACACAAAATATAAACTAAAATTTTAGTCACATTGCTCGGCCATTTGTGTCTTACAACTGAAGTGCACGACGGTCGTCGTGTCGCCGCTGACATGATTGACATATCAAAATGGCCAGTTCGAAGTGGGATTAAGAAGGTTTCACGTAAATTTAAAAATAATTTAGTTATTTCTCGCGGACCTATACAATATAAATTAACTAGCTCTCCGCGTCCGTCGCTGCCCCGGGAGTATATTTATATTTCATTCAAAGCTTATGGATCGTACCCACTTTACGATCTATTTTCATACCCACCAAATAATAAATACATACATACATACATATACTCACGCCTTCGTTCCCAGAGTGGGGTAGGCAGAGCTACAGAATTACCAAAAACTCTAAAAACTTGTTGATAATTATATTAAATAATAAATAAATAAATAAATATCAGAGGACAATCTTACACAAATTGACCTAGCCCCAAACTAAGCACTAGGCTTAAACTATGGGTACTAGGCAACGATAAACTTACTTATATAGATAAATACATACTTTAATACATAGAAAACACTCGCGGTCATCACACAAATATTTGCCCATACCGGGGATCTAACCCGGGATCGCTAGCTTCGTAGGCAGGGTCGCTACCGACTAGGCTGTCAGGTCGTCAAATATATATTGTTTCGGAGGAGTTTAACACACAAACACTGTGACACGAGATTTTGATAAATATAGATACAACAAATAACAGGGTTATAAATAAACTTTATACCTATTTAAGTCAAGCTTATATCGAATACGCTCATTTAAAGATGCCGACGAAGAAGAAGTCATCATCATCAAATCTCATGAGCCAAATGATCTTCAAACCAATCCGCGTTCCATATGAATTTGGCGTGTCTAGAATAATGAAAAAATCGGTCGACATTTGACGTACAAATTTTATTGGTAAACGAACATACATTAAAAAACATACAGTGTAACATAAAACTTCCTCCTTTTTTGAAGTCAGTTAAATTGGTAAAACCACTTTAAGAGAAGGTAATCTTAATTTAAAAACAAAACGTCAAATACTAAAAAATAAAAAAGTGTTTAATATTTTTCTTCAAGTCGCTACATCTTTAACATGCTAATTTGAAATTGAAAATTCGTAAAGACCTCCATGACATAAAGAACGTACCGAGAAGTTGATAATCGTATTTTATCAAAGTCGAATCTTGTTTCGACATTGTGAGAGCTCCATATCTGACCTGATTGCATCGCAAATTGTTCATGAATAAATAATATTCTGAAAGAGTACTTAAGGGGAGATTTCTCGAAATTATGAATAAGAATAAAATGACATTGCGTAACTTATTGCAGAGCACAAATTCTAGACGGTAAAAACCATATTGTTTTTGACCTGTCATCGTCATCTTATTGTCAACATTGTGATTGCTTTTATTTACGTAACAGTAATTTATGGCGGCCTAGTTAAGAATGATACTATAAACAGATAAAAGACGATATGGTTTTACCGCCTAGAATAAAAGCCCTGTTATCGTTTTGTTAACGTTTTGTTAGGTCTAAAGCACAGAAATAGGATTCTCATAGAAGGAACTTAATGAGAAGCACACTATTCTTAGTTATAATATAAAGTATTTACTTGACAGTAATGGCGGATGGTGATACCCTGAGGGCGGCCACATACATTCGGAATTCCGTTTCGGAAAGTTACCGATACCGATTTATTATAATTTGCCGTAATATAGTTTGTAAGAAATCTAAAACATGGCACTATTGTTGCTTGTTACATACATGACATTTTTGTTCTCACGACCCTATGTAGTAGTAATGTATGTCTATAGTTTTTGGGTAAAAATAGCATTATGTTGTCAATTTCACCCAGAACACCGCTCTTATTTTTACTTCAGCTAAGTTTTACCGGTTCATGAACAAAAAAATTATAAGCCTGCAAGCTGGTAGGTGATTCTCTTTCACATTCGTTCATGAACTCGACGCAACGAATATTAACCGGCGAGATAAAGTTGTACCGTCAGAGCGTAAAAAAATATTTTTTAAGCCCATTTTGTTTCGCACACTTAATTTGATTTGAACATTCGACTGAAAGCCGTTTTCAATTAAAAAACATACCAGTGATTGAGATACACCTGCTTTAAAAAAACGAAAATTTAAAAATATTTTTGGGGAAAAGGCTCCTGGAATCAATCTCTATCGTTAGATTTCAGAATATGTTACAATTAAATCATCATATTAAAATCAAGAAATTACCTTCATTTCAATAAATAATAATAATAATAAATATCGGTGGACAATCTCACAAATTGACTTAGCCCCAAACTAAACTCTTGGCTTGTACCATGGGTACTAGCCAACAATAAACTTTCTTATAATAAATACATACTTAAATGCATAGACATTAAAAATACCCAAGACTCAGGAACTAATACTCGCGCTCATCACACAAATATTTACCCGTACCGGGGATCGAACCCGGGACCGCTAGCTTCGTAGGCAGGGTCTCTACCGACTACGCTACCGCGTCGTCATAAAACCTCTCATAAGTATATATTTTACCTCAAAAGTACAATTTAGATATCTAGGTGACAGTTGTTTTAATTTACAATTTATCCGTTTTCAAATTGACTATAATTTTCTTAATTCAATTATTATATTAATGAGACAAATTTATTTTTAAGTTATTTGTGATAAATGTTAATAGTTTATGTGGGGAGGTTTTTGAAGAAGTTCCACATAACGGCACCAACGTTTATTGAAGAAAAACATTATTAAAATTATGGAAACTCGTATAAAGAAATTGACTGTGATTGTGTTCAGTAAATTTATCCTCGTATGACCCAGTGTGCAATAATCAACGCAATTTACGAACTCTGTTGCAATAATAATAAGGTTTATTTTCTTATGTTCATAAACTGAAAATGGCATTTTCGAACAATCGCAATTGAACTTTATTCCCTTTATTGTAGATTCAAAGTCACAGTTACAAAAAACTGGTATATATTTAAGTGGTGGTATTCATTAAAATCTAGGTAATAAGCAAGTGTCAAATATATTGCTTATTTTATTACCTAGAATTTTTAATACTCTGAAATGATATTGTATTGTGATGTTTGAAAGACGTTCGTTTATTAGACTTCGAAAACGGATCACAGACAATAAAAAAAATCTATTTTCAAATAGATCCGTCATTTTTTCGTAGTAAGTTGCCGAAGTTGATTTTATTTACTAAATTATTTTACATAACTATAACGCATTTGATCATGAAATGCTATAAATTAGATGCTTATAATAGGTTATTTTTCGAATAAAAAAAATCGAACAGTTTTTTTAGGTTTATCGCAATTCTGCTTAAGTAAATTAATTGAGTCGGTTTCATTTGTAAGGGCTGTTAAATATAAATACAATCTTACTATCATTCTCACATACATTTTATTATATGCGTGGTACAAATAATTGCCTATATCTGTCAGCGGCAGCAATTGTTTTAATACTTTGATGGAGAATATACAAAAACAACCCAGAGCAACAATAAGTACAAACCTGAAAACACCTGAGTCTAAACTTGACTGTGGCATGCTACCGACATCTAGCGGCAACTTGTAGCAACCAGTTTAACAGCGTCACCAGCGTCAGACAGCGCCACCAGCTTCAGACAGCGCAACTAATTTTGACAGTGCGCTGCAACACACTATCAAAGTTTCGACCTATCGACCGATTTGAATACTTTTTTTTTGTGTCTGTATTTATTAGGACAAGGTGAATAAAAACTTAAACCTGTGCAGCGCGCACGGCCAGCTAGCCAGCTACCATATACAATATACTATACCATAACAGGTGAAATACGATTTGGGAAATTTTGGATTTGAGTTCTGTTCTACTCCCTGGAAATAGAGGCGCTAGAATGACAATACACCGATAATGACAGCGATGGGGTTCTAAGTGTACGAGTATACTTAACAGTTTTATTGGGTGACTGTACATAGATTATAATGTTTTTGTAAATACTAGCACAAGAAATCGCAGCTATGGTCAATACGCTGACGCACGTATATTCGAAATTTATTATTCTAATAAACTAATTCTATTGGGTGTGACGGTGTAATCATTCATTGTGGCACATATAATATTGGTTTAAAGCTAACGGAAAAGGTCTCATTCATCTCTCCACGTGAAGCTTCAACGCTATTAAAGTTTTTAAAAGCTTTTAGCAAATTGTGGTGTTCGGTTGTCCTGCGCGATGGGTTTGAATCCGGTTTAATGTAATTTTGGGCAAACTAATGGAAACGTTGTACCTAAGTTAATTAGTGAAAAACAACCAGTAAGTTATAGTTATAATTATACAGCAGGTGTGATGGAAATCCTTTGCTAAAGAGGCCGCAATAATGCTGTCACGCCCACACAAGAAGATGAGATAGACGTCCGCAAGAAAAACGTGAGATAGACTTTATTCAAAGACAATATTTTGCGAGCTCAAGGCGCGTCAAGTTAAAGTATTGTGCTAATGACTATTAATTAGGGTCTGTACAGACGTACTGCAAGATGGCAGTTCGAGTGCAGTTCTGATGCAGTTGACGTTACAACATCAAAACGTACGTTCGCACTCTAACTGCCATTTTTCAGCTGGGTTGCAGTTGCAATACTGTCCGTCTACTACTACTACTGTACTAGCCCTAAAACCACAACAATTAATAATATAACTTAATAACAATATAAGTTTAGCTTATTATTATGTGGCCTCTTATGCCCGGTTTCTGAAGTACTTTTATCGGTGGTTTATCTGTCCGTAAACGCTATTGGTCCGTTAACTTTGACAACTGCGTTTCCGAACAACGATTCAAAGATAAACTCCGTTTTAACTAGGTTTAACTTAACTGACCAAAGTTTGCCGTTTATCGGCTCCATAACTATTTGACGTTTTTTACGATTGAAGTTTTTGTTTTTGAAGTATCAACTGTCAATTTTTGTTCATACAGCCACTGGCAAATAAACTAGGTATTTTAATTTTCGTTATGATTTATTTATTAATTACTATAAAGTGGCTAAGTTTTCTCAAATTATTATTTTTACAAAAATCAACCGGAATTGATGTTGAATTAAGGCATTAACAGCAGTCTACGTATGACAAACTATTAAGATCCACCTAGCGGCAGCGGAAGGAACTATTTATCTGTCAATAGTTATCGAACTGTTCGTAGAGCACTCAGAAACGCACGAAGAGATAAACGTCGTTTAACCTAAACATAACTTTAACGGATCAATAGCTATTAAAGGTTTAACTAGTGACTTCAGAAACCGGGCATTAATAATGTATTAATTAGTCATAGACATCTACTAAAACCCTTTAAAAAAGGCATTTATTAAGTGTATTATCTGTTGTCTGCTGTTTGTTTTCCAATGAACAAGTAAATAAATAAACATTTAATAAATAAATAAATAAACGTTTAACATCTTTTTTATCGATCTTATAGGCAGCAAAAGCGGTTACAGGTATTCACAGATTTTTGTATCCACACAAGGAAATATTCAGTCATCGCCTTAACACAGAACTCGGCTAAGTAACTCCGCAATTTAATACATTTTCCTTAGAAATTGATACAAAAAATATTAGCTCAAGTTGGGGAGGAAGGTTTCGAGTTCGTGATCAAAATCCCAACTCACCGTCTGGCAGGTACCGACATTCACGTTTATTATATTAGTCTCGGGTTATTTATTCATTTGTATCGGTATTTCTTGCTGATTATAATAACGCTCACTTTATATCGAAAACAATAGATCTCAGACGCAATACAAAAGGAAATGGACTCATTCGTAATGGACTTTTAATATTTATCAAATATCATAATTTTGTTAAAGATAATATCGCACTGCTAGATCAAAACCGTATCAACTCAAAATCCTGGTTAGTTTTGCTTCAAGCTCATGAACGTTGTATTAAAGTTGATTTTAAAATACAGTTGTAGTTTGAGTTACTACTATTTTGAACTAGCAGTGCTATGGTCGCAGTGAATACGGGCTGATAAGGATGATGATTTATCTCTGTGGGTATATAATATTATATGTATGTAGATGTGTTTTTATTTGTCTGTCTGTGGCATCATAGCTCCAAAACAGATTTACCAATATGGACCCGTTTTTAGGGTTCCGTAACTCAAAAGTAAAAATAACGGAATCCTTAGAGGATCACTTTGTTGTCCTTCCGTCCGTCTGTCTATCAAAACCCTTTATATCGGGAGCACGTGGAGGTATCGAGTTGAAATTAAAACCATGTACTCAAGTCTACACTTCCTTGAAGCTGTGGAAAAATCAAACTTCTAACTTATGGAAAAAATATATACGGCCGTTTATGCCGCATGATACGTATATTATAACACTTTCAAGGGAATCAAAATTTAAAGGATACTTTTCGTTGATCTAGAATTATGAAGTTTTGCAAGTAGTACCGTCTTAAACTACAAGTATAGGGAAAAATCAATCTAAAACAGTCTTTATGCAAGGAACGGCGGTCCAAACATTGAATTGAGTTAACCGTGTCATTGGCATAAGCTTAAAAAGATTTTTAATTTTTTTTATGCTGCATAGTTTTTCATTTACGACGAAGAATGAAAAAAGAACCTGCATTGTACGGAACCCTCGGTGGGCGAGTCCAACTCGCACTTGTCCTGTTTTTTTAATAGAGAGCTAAGTTTTATCGCGATAGTTAACTCGGAAGGAATCCTTGTTTCTACCAAGTTTAAAATACTTACCTTTTAAAGATTTTTAATTTAAAAGAAACGGAGTTATGATAATTCTAAACTATATTAAAACGAAAACAAATATCGGCGGTCTTACGCCTTTAGTACACCTACACTTTCGCATACGGCAGCGAGTCTTTGCGAAACCATTGCGCGCAAAGAATGGATGGTGTCTGGCGACTAGGTGAGGACATTACGATATTTCAGGATGTCGTCCCAGTCATCGCTTTCAGATTCTGAAGAGGAAGAATTGTAAGAACACAATTCGTAAACTATTTTGAGTAAAATCAAAATTTCCTGTAAATAGTAAAACCGAAACAGTACCGACAAGGACGCAACTATCTCATCTCGCTGTAGAGTGAGTGGGACAAAGCGTATGAAAAATCTGCCAACAACTTGCAGTTTATTAGTTGCATCGGTGTCGCATGCGAATCCGTAGGTGTACTCTTTTGCCTTTGCGTTAAGTAGAATTCCAACCTACATCTCCTCTGGCTCTCCGGGCCAATGCAGGCGCATTACCACTTATGCCACAAAAACCCTACTCAAGATCCACGAAATTAGTGATCGCCTACTTTTTATACTCGGAGGGTATGCTGACGCCATCTTTCATTGTTTATTAACAAACGCAGCTCATGTTTCAAATAACATTCATATTGGCATGAGTACAATGTTACCCTTTTTAGGGTTCCGTACCCCAAGGGTAAAAACGGGACCCTGTTACTAAGACTACGCTGTTCGTCAGTCCGTCTGTCCATCTGCCTGTCACCAGGCTGTACCTCGAAGCGTGATAGATAGACAGTTGAAATTTTCACAGATGGTGTATTTCTGTTACCGTTATTACAACAAATATAAACAGTATTATAATAAATATTTAAGGTGGGCTTTCATACAAAAAAAATAGATTTTTTATAAATAATAGTACAGAAGCCTTCGTGCGCGAGTCCGACTCGCACTTGGCCGGTTTTTACATTTAGCCGCAATAATTTACAAACATTAAATGTGTCCACCTCTAATTGCAATGCTTTTCCATTCCCACGGCCTAATGCGTTGGCAATCGATAAATAGAACGGTCAGTGCGTTGTGGTTCGGTTTCCAAGGAACTGCCGGCCTCATCAACAATTGAGTAATATCGACCAGCGTCGCCGTATGGTAATTTTCTAACAATGACTGGAACCGGTCCTTTATTATGTCACTCCGATAATATTCGTATGGGTATGTTCATTAATTTCCCACTGTTTTTCATTTTATTACTATTGTTTCGTGTTTTGCAAGCACAAATATCTTAACGATTTTCTTCTTCTTGACTACTTTTATTTATATTTCCGCATTAAGCATTCATTTGGCACGGTCCAAATTCACTTTTTGTGTTTGGATTATGTTTTTATTTTTTTGCTGAATCAAAATCAAAAAGGGTTTGAATTCCAGACTTTTTAATTTTTTCTAAATTGCATGTTTTTAGTGCTTGAATTAAAAATATTAATGCTCATGAATATTGATTATGACAAAAGCAACGGCATGCTTCTAGTACCTATATAATTAGCTTTGACACCTCATTTCTGTGATCGGAGTTTGACACTAATCTAATCGATCAAAATGTTTTTTTTTTTTTGCAAAGCGAAAAACTTCGGCTTACAATTAAATGGAACATAATACGATAGAACTGACAACCGTTGGAGCCATCGCTCGTAATTTTGAGTAGAGACCGCTTCTCGGCAAGCGTCGTGTTGTGGGACGATCTGGGCCAAAATGGAGCGTTGATATTCTCAGATAGGCTGGTGTAGATTGGGTGAGAGAAGCTAAAGATCAGAGCAGTGGCGTGCATTAGTAGAGGCGTTTATCCAGCAGTGGGCTAATACGGGCTAATAATGATGAAATACTTTTTTTCATGGTGCGAAAGTAATACTTCACCCCATCATCAAACGTTCACTGCTGAAAATAAGCCCGTCCCGAAGACATACGATCTATCGATTGCTACTTGAATCCAGCTGTTCCTGAGATCCTGATCAGATAAAACTAACTCGTGGGAATGTTGCTAGTGTTATCCATTTAAAAGTGAAATTGTTAGTCGACATGTACATAAAGTGTGAACAGTCTGTAAGCACTAAGGTCCTTCGGGTTTGTATTTCTCTCTTACTCGTTCTTAATAAGAGCGTCTGAGAACAAGTGAGATACAAGTACAAACTAGAAGCACCTTTTCACAGTTATGGCACTGTACCTACTTTTGATGTTGACTTGACGTGATTTAGGCAAGAATTGAATTTGGATCAAGTATAATTATTTTATCACATGACTCCTTGTTTATTTACGAAAAAGTTCATCAAAAGTTAATAATTATTTCAATTATTAACTAAAGTATTTAAATCATACAAATTTAGACGCAGGAAAATACCTCTAAAGAATAAGAATGAATCGATGCAGGTAATTATGTTCCAGTTAATCATAGACTACGCGTCTGAATGAATTCTTCCATGAATTTCTCAACTACGTTTATAAAATCAATACTCGCAGCGTAAATGGATACTTTACAATTATCCCTGGGAACTCCAACAGCTGAGACTTATTAGACGTGAAGTTAGCAACTGTTATTTGAGTTGAAAATGTTTGTGACATAATTTTGTTCGTAAGGAAGCAGTTCAAACGTACCCACCCTGTTGATTCTAATATTCATTTATTCGTTAAAACGTATTATACAACATGGTGGTGAAATTTAATTTGTTATCGGATTAATTTCTTGTCTGTCTGTCCGTGTGTCAGTCCGTCAAGACCGCCATTACTGTCAAGTAACGTTGATCATTACGATGACATACCAAAGACAATATGGTTTTACCCGGTAGAATAGAGGCTCTATAAGGGCCCCTGGGCCTCTATTCCAGGCGGTAAAAACCCTATTGTCTTTGACTTTGTCGCATATTTACATGAGAGTAATGGCGGCTGAGTGAAAAACAATACCCAATCATGTCATGCCATGCCAAAAGCAATATTTCAAGACACGTCAAAGTAAATGTAAACTCATAGAAAACTGTCATAATGAGCATCTCACTTAAGATCATGTAGGTTTTTGTCGGAAAGAAGTCTCTTTTCGTTTCGCTTATTAAATAACCGGCGAGTTTAAGTTGTCCCGTCAGAGCATTATTCACGTTTTTGTGCTTGTATTTTTAATTTGGTCGCAGATTTCACCTGCACCTCTGAAAAACGGTAGGTACCAAAGTTTGCTCTACGTGTATTCAAGAGCGCGGGACTACTTTAGTTTGCCGGTTAATAATTTGATAATGAACTAAAAAGCTGACCCACTTACAATGTAGGTACATATTGTTCTAATTCTAACCCCCGGAGAAAAAAGCGATGTGTCTGTGTATTTATGTCCTCCTTTTGCATCATAACTCTGAAACGGATGGAACGCTTTAGATAAGGTAAGGTGGGGGAAGATGAAAAAAGGGGAAAGATTAAAAGTCTCACATAACTCCCTATTTGGTTTAATTTTTTTAGGGCTGGTATCATCCTTTAAGCCGCCATTTTGTTACGATCCGCCGCTCAGTCGCCAGTGATCGCTCGGAGTGAGTAGACGCGTGTTATGAGCTATTTTGTGAAGGTCGGCATTTCGTGGTGAATTCGTCGATTTTCAATCTTACCCCGTGTTTCATAACTTGATTAATTAGGGAAGTATAAAAGTTCTGACTGACTATTTATG
Organism: Acleris emargana; assembly: GCA_927399475.2. Taxonomy (NCBI): domain Eukaryota; kingdom Metazoa; phylum Arthropoda; class Insecta; order Lepidoptera; family Tortricidae; genus Acleris; species Acleris emargana. Next base: position 11,717,062 of record OV656841.1, on the reverse strand, counting down.
TGTTATTTGAGATTTTATTTTTATTTACTAGTGCTAGGTGTAGCTATTCATCATATATTGAGATTTACGAGAAGTTTCCATCTTTACCCAGCCAATTTCGATGGGGTAACATTGAAATAGTAATGTCTCAATCTTCCCCCGTTTTTGAAAGTCATAGAAAAAGACACATATTCTCAAACTTTGCACTTAAAAAAATAATTAACGTAAGGTTTATTTTCTGACCTAATATAACGATAAGATAAATAGTAACTAAGAAGTGTTGTGTGAAACTATTGTGTGAAATCAATAATAAATCTGTATTTTTTTGTTTGGAGAGAAAAAAAACCTCTTAAAGTTTGCCCGTGTGGTTACCGGGATAGAATAGTGCCACTCCATTTCTTCCCGTGGATGTCGTAAGAGGCGACTAAGGGAATATAGGCTTGTAGTACTGTTAGACGATGGGCTTGCAACCTGTCACTAATTCACTGGAGTTGTTGGTAATTCTGTAGCTCTGCCTACCCCACTCTGGGAATGAAGGCGTGAGTTTATGTATGTATGTATGTAAAGTTTACTAGAAGTACTTATTTGGATTTCTAATATTATAAATGTAAGTAAGCTGTGACTAAATTTTCTACACAGATTACTAAGTATTTGGTATATTTTTGTATTTTAAATGTGTCTTAATTTGTTACACAGATTCATATTTACATACATACATACATACCTTCACGCCTTCATTCCCAGAGTGGGGTAGGCAGAGCTACAGAATTACCAACAACTCTAAAAACTTGTCGATAACTCTGTAACCACAATTTGCACAATTAGGCTAAGATGTTTAACAGTGTATATTAGTGACAGGTAGCAAGCCCATCGCCTAACAGTACTACAAGCCCTTATTCCCTTAGTCGCCTCTTACGACTTCCACGGGAAGACATGGAGCGGCACTATTCTAAGCCGGCAGCCACACGGCAGATTCATATTTATTTTCTAATATTTTACATGTAAGTGGCTTAATTTGTGACAAAATTAGTCATGCTGCAAGAAAATACTTACTTTTTTGTATTCATTTCTTTTATAAAATAAATAATTGTTTCCATGAAACTGTTATTTTAATTCCAAACTGATCTTCTTAATATTAAAAAATATGTGTTTACGTTTTTTTATATGAAGAATATACAATAAAAAGTTTGAGTATCACTGTCGTTTTCCCTGTGAAGCGGGGTAAGAGTAAAATACTTTTTTTTTCAACTGCACTTTTCTTGTTACCTATCAGGAATATTTACGCAAAAATCATCTGTATCTGTTAAGCGTAAGGAATTCTATACAATAACGAGCAACAGTAACCGTTTGCATTCATTTAAAAGACTTTAGACACTATGTCAATCTTACCCCTCGACCATTCCATCTTAACCCGTCAATTTTTTAGACAAAATTTGATTTGATTTTATTATTTTTATATATTAGAATAGGCGTAACCGAGTTTTATCGACAGATTACAAAAATATAACCCTTGCTCATACCTACCAATTTATGCAATTGAAAGGAAGTAAATAGTTTTTTATTTTACGAGGGTTTTAACACAACACTATCCATCTCATCAAAAAACCATTCAATCTTCCCCCACCTTACCTTACTTGATATTTTTTCAAATAAAGCTTGTTTAATCTAGATAAATCTTAGCTAGGTTTACTAAAATCAGTTGGATCTTTACATAGATATCAGCTATGAAAGAACGGATCTTTATTATATCGCAAGTTTTGATCCATTTATTTAAAATATCAATGAAAGAATTAATCAAACAAATAACAAACTCTTCGCAAAATTAAACTGCTGCTAACAAAATAACCAAGTGCTAACAGTTCAACTCGACGGAACTAACTGCATTTAGAGTGTTTCTCCCAATTCTCGGCATTATAGTACTGCACTAATTGTTTTGGAGGCGATCCAAATACTAAACCGATTTCATGTCGCAACGTTAGAAATATTTTGGCTTGTAATAATAAATCTGCTTAATAATATTGGTCTTGAGTAATAAGTAAAAGCAATGGGATCCCTTTAGTGTTTTGATTTTTTTAAATATATATTTTTTTTATTTTTTTTAGCAGTTACTCATAAATATGCACAGATAAAATAACGAAGGATAATACTGTAATTCTATCGCTAATTTTACATAATGATAAATAATTTATTTTCCAAAGTCATCATACATTTATTTTACATCATACCAATATCCAAAAATCCAAATTTGACAATGTACATTTATATGCTTTCTTTTATGATCTTTACAAAGGCATGTTTATAATTATTCAGGTATATTTTATGGCAAATAATTTAAAGTACATAGGTACTTATTACTTTAATTCATACCGTTTCATTGCCTTTCTAAGGTCCATTAAGGTATTATTTGAATGAGTGCAGCAAGTGAAAGAGTCTTCCCGATATTCAGACAAATCATGATTGACTCCAATCACGAGTATGATGCATTATGGACACGTCAAACGTAAATATTAAAACTTCAGAGAAAAACGAATCCCTTAAAGAAATGCGGGCAATGAACTTTATTAAGTAGGTGGTCTTATTGTTTTTTTCAGCTTTTCGGTTGTATTAGATTGAAAGTAATTTGGTGTATTTAACATCACATGTCCCGGAAATTATGGAAATAATATTTTATAATACGGATCAAGATTAAATAGGAACTAAATGTCTAGGTACTTTTATAAATCATGTCTAAATTTCTAATAACTGTATAACAAAGTTCATCAAGTTCAACATTATTTTGATTATTTTTCACGGATATCTTATGATTTATATTTGTCAATACTGCCCTACATAGGCAGTATCTCTAATAAAACTCCAATAACCTCCAGCAGCAATATCGACCTTATCACTAACAGAATAGAATTAGAACTGCTTTGGTTATTGAATTTGAGATATTGTGTAAAAGTATATAAAAATAAACAATACTTTAGTATTTAGCTTCATGCGAATAAAAGTTACATTAATTAATTTTAGTTCGTTTGACAAAATTTTGTACTTCATAGGTACTTACCTACATACTCGTACATACTTGCATTCTGCTTGGTACATATACCGGACACCTCAAATTGTACGTTTATTTTCTTGTAAACGAAGAGATTTTCCGTCGTTTGGAACCGTTTTCGTCCAAACAGTTTCACATTCCTGATGGCAATTTAAAGTTAAATAATTACATAGTTAGTTTGTTTTCTCTTGCACTCGATTCCTCAACCACTTTACGACTATCTCAGTTAGTGACAGACGCGTCGGTCGCGTTTCACATTGCAATCCCAAAATATAATTATTTCGAGGTCGCACCCACATGTTCGCATTTTATTTTGCTTCTGCAGTTTAATGATGCAATATATTCGGGTTGAATCACTTTGTTGTTCTGCACCCAGCAGTTTTATTTGGTCCTTTATTACGTGCGCTAATGGAAAAAAAAGAAACGTACCTATATATAAAAGACTAAAGAAAATATTTATTTTTATTTTTAATGCGCTCTGATTAAATTATGAATTACTAGCGACCCGCCCGCGGCTTCGCCCGCGTGGAATGTATTATACATATAAACCTTCCTTAAAAATCACTCTATCTATTAAAAAAAACCGCATCAAAATCCGTTGCGTAGTTTTAAAGATTTAAGCATACATAGGGACAGACAGCGCAAGCGACTTTGTTTTATACTATGTAGTGATATCGAATTACTCATCAAATCAATATCACGAATTTAAAATACAAAACACATAACTGAGCGCTAAACAAAAAAACTAAAATAAATACTATTATTGAATATTATCTACTTCAGTCGTAAGTTTAAAGCTATAAATCAAGGTGTTAACGTAATTTTTCCAAAAATAATGGAACGTCAATTTCCCCAGTAATCAGCTGCATTTGAGCATGTTGAATATAGGTGTTCCTATCTACAACAGGCTTGGACCGTTTTCTTGCAGTCTTATTTAAGTGGACAGTACAGAATCAACAGTAAAGAAGGTTGCAATGAACAGGGGCAGACTCGTGGTCACACCAGGTTGTCACACCACTGCTATTCGCTTTGGTCGGAAATGCGGCAGAAATCATTTTTGTTTCGCAAAAGTAGGTAGGTTAGGTTCGTTAGGTATCTTTAGATGCCCGAAGGGCAAATGGCTCAGAAATAGGAGCCCTGCCTCAGGCAGGGCTCCGTCGAATGGTAGTGGTGTGACAACCTGGTGTGACCACGAGTCTGCACCCCAATGAACAAGTACAGTTGTACTACCGGTACTCCGTTATGGTCACTAGTACTACTAATAGTACTAGTGACCTTACGGTGTATCATTTGTACTACCAGTTGAACTACGTGGTAGTACTACAGTCTCAGAGGGTCTAATTCGTTTATAGATTGGATGTTTTCTACGAGACTGATTGTCTTCAGGGTTAGCTATTAAGAGATCACATTTAGGGATAAGTTCGCCTTTGTACATTAGTTTAATATTAATATTGTAATATTTATATGTTTGTGCAATGAAAAGTTTACATGCATACATAAGTATTGGTTATAATTTATAATATGATATTTCATAGAAATGATTTTGACAGTCTTAATGGTTTTCAGATACGAGGTCCAAAAGTTCGCGGAATGGAGGGGATGGGGGTGGGGATGACTATATTTTTTAGTATAGTACTAATGGCGAACTCATTAAGAGTATATATACCAACTTTCAGCCTGAAGAGCTCATTACTTTACAAAATATCGTCGAGCAAGCAAGTCAATCTGGAAAAATCCTGGAAGTATGGAGCAAATTGAGTATCGAGCCGTCATCAAGTTCCTGACTAAGCAAGGAAAAACTCCTCAGACCATCATGAGTGAGATGTCAGCAGTTTACGGTGATCATTGCCCTGGAAAAACAATGATTTTCAAATGGCACGGTCTTTTTAAAATTGGCAGAGAGTCCATTGAAGACGACCCTCGCCCAGGACGGCCTGTCGAGGTCACCACATCAGATACCGTCGGAAAAGTTGAAAAAATAGTATTAGAAGATGCTCGCCTGAAGAAGAAACAGATTTCTGCATTAGTTGGAGTATCTGAAACCACTATTTTGCGGATTCTACATGAACACCTCGGCATGACTAAAGTAAGTGCAAGATGGGTGCCGAGAATGCTTACGCCGCATCAGCGACAGCAGCGAATCGACGCGTGTAGCAGTTTTTTAGAACGGTGTGGAGAAGAAAGTACGTCGATTTTGAAGCGAATTGTTACTGGAGATGAAACTTGGGTTCATCATTTTGAACCTGAGTCTAAACAGGAGTCGATGCAATGGCACAAGAAGGGTACCCCCCCACCTAAGAAATTTAAGGTGTCAGAATCGGCCGGAAAGTTGATGGCTACGATTTTCTGGGACTGCCAAGGAATTTTGATGATCGACTACAAAAGCAAAGGTGTCACAATTACTGGAGAGTACTACTCTAGGCTACTGGAGCAGTTGCAGGAAGCTATCAAAGGAAAAAGGCGAGGAAAGCTGGGTAAGGGTGTGCTGTTACTTCAGGATAATGCTCCAGTTCACAAGAGTCGTATTGCGATGGCTGCCCTGAACAAATGTGGCTTCGAAGAATTGGTTCATCCCCCCTACAGCGCGGACCTGGCCCCCAGTGATTATTATTTATTCCCAAATTTGAAGAAAGAGTTGCGGGGAAGAAAATTTCACACCGATGATGAAGTAAAGGACGCAATTTTGGCTCATTTTGACAGCAAAGAAGAAAATTATTTTTATGTGGGTTTAGAAAAATTAATATCCCGATCTAACAAATGTATTAACCTTAAGGGAGATTATATTGAAAAGGAAAAATAGTAACTTCTTTTTATTTAATTATTTAGCCCTCCATTCCGCGAACTTTTGGACCTCCCCTCGTAGTAAAATGAATATTGTAGGTGTGTTTTATAATTAGTCAAAAATCAAGGTACATGGTACGTTAAACACTTAAATAGAAGTCGACACTTATAGCCTATAACTTATATTTTATTCCAGCCCAACAAATAGATAACAAAACCAAACGTTAGTATATTAATCTAAAAGTGAGAGTAAACAAAATAATTTTGCTAAATCACATATCGGTTATTTTATTAGGAAAACAATTCGGAGAATGAATTTGTTCGGGTATTTTATTGGGAGAGATGTTTTACTATATGCGAAGGATTTGTTTGCGTGACCGAAGAATTGGCACTCGTCTCAGTATTATAATTAAATCAACACAATAAGTCGTTGAATATTGAGGACCCAGTTAACATCATGGCCCTGTGGTAGCCTTCAACCACTAAATGTATGTAATACTCGTACCCATTGTAGCAAATATCGTGTGTTGGAATCCCGCAAAAAAATATTTAAACCTTAAATAAATTTGTATTAAAGTCGTGTCTGTCTGTCTCGTGACGATTTTAAGCCTATTAGTTCATAATGAATCTCGAGATCTGTTCTATTTGCTTCGTACAGACATGTTTTAGTTGTATTCTGTGTAAGTACCATATCATTAAATCCGTAAATTTAATTCAATGTGTGGTAATAAGTTTGTTATTAAAATTATTACTATTTTAGTTTCGGAGATTGTCTGTTTTTTGCAAATCGTCGGTGAAACTACAATACCGCGTAACAAGAAATTAAATCAGCTGCAAAATAAACCTTAGGAAGAAAATCAGTAAGGTACATTTTGCAACTTATCGAATTTGTTAGTTACGCGTTATTGCAGTATCACCGACGAAATCTCATTAACTTCATCAAGACTTTTATACGTAATGGCCCCTCTACATGTCAGCGGATCATGGGCGTGCGTAAGGGATGGAGCAATACGTAAGAGTGATATGCAAGAATATGTTGCTCACTCTAAGGTGTAAATGCGTCCCTTACGCACGCCCATGATCCGCTGACGTGTAGAGGGGCCTTAAGATATACAACTAGATACAGCGGAGGTCACATAATTAGGAACGCCTGCGTTTTCTCGCCTACAAAAACGACTTATTGAATTGGACCAATAATCAAAATGTGCTTGACTAATTTTATAGATTGTTACGCTTATCATAATCATTAACTTACTTTCGACTCTATTACAAGACACGTAAATAAGTTCAATAGAAATAAGATGTAAGTATTTATACATCACTTTTTGTGTGTATGTTGTTAATATTTTGCAAAATTCAAATGTATCGATCTTTTTTATTTTAAAAATGCTATTCATATGCCTAAGATATAAATAAAACTAACCCGTATAAAATCATCATATTCAAAAGATTTCAAATATAAAACTTTATCAGTTAACATCAATTTTTTTTTAAATTGAAAACCACTCCTAGAATACCGGTGTGGTTGCCGGGTTAGGATAGTGCCACTCCATGTCTTCTCGTGGATGTCGTAAGAGGCGACTAAGATAATAAAGGCTTGAAGTCCTGTTGGGCGATAGGCTTGCAACCTGTAGTAATAAGCTGGTAACCATCTTAGCCAAAATGTGCAAAATGTGGTTACAGAATTATAAACCAGTTTTTAGAGTTGTAGGTAATTCTGTAGCTCTGCCTACTCCTCTCTGGGAACAAAGGCGTGAGTTTATGTATGTATGTACTTATTCCTTCTAGAAATATAAAATAAAGCAAACGAGCACAGACACACAAGCCAACTGATGGTTAATTAGCTCTTAGTCTTAGGTATGTATACACGATATGTAATATCAAAACTTTACTTAAAAGCGTTGCCCATAATAAGGTGTAATGCCTCTATGCTAGTCATTTTAATTTTTGTTGCTGGGTGGCAGGTTAAAGGGAAACACGGTAGTACCTTATCGTTGGTGTTTCCAAGTTGTGCATGATATTATTATACTCGTATGTTTATCTTCAGTTATACATTTTGGCTTAAATGTTCTATAAGTACAGTAAACGGCATTTTTGCATACATAGCATAACATAACCGGCCCCAACGATCAAGGAACAGTGATATCGACGCACGCGCAAATGCGTTGACCTGCGCCCGCGCAGATAACTCCAGGTCAGTCGTCCGAGTATGCATAGATCGATATTGATAAAGATATTTTAGAAAAAGCCGATGTACCAAGCATTTTTGCGCATATAATTTGCGTTTTGTTGTTCATGAGTAATAAGTAAGTTAATCCATCTATAATTTATATAGTGTGATCTTAAGTGTCAATCAATTTCTGTTATTGATCTAAACCTAACTTAAGAAAACAACTTTACTGTGTATTGACAAGATCAAAGTATCACTTTGAATATAGTCAAATGTCACATATAAAACTTAAATTAATAGATTTTGTTGAACTTTAAATGCTTCTAAAAGCAATTATTTATTTTACTATCTAACTTTGCTTTTAATTTTTTTTTTTTTATCATACTACCTAAAACTACTACAAATAAACCTCATCTTATAAATTGTTACAGTATCCTAGTAACTTTTATAATTATTACTGTATTAAAAAGCTGTAAGTATTCGACATTTCAAAGGCAACGTATAACCATAAAACATAGAAAGTTTACGAACTATAAACATACACTTAGTAGATTCTGATGTTGAGTGAAATATTGTGTATCATCCATGCAGCGTCTCGCTAGACGAAGCAGATAATCTAACCTATTTACCTTTAAAGTGAATAAACTTACGTTTACGGCCTCATCCGCATGTACCACTCTAACACAAAACACACTCACTGCACTAAACTACTGATTGTATAAACAAACTCTTTTAGCTGGCTAAATTTCGCAAACTTTCGGCCACGTGTGGCGTAAAAACTTTCACAAAAACAGCGTGAAAACTTGTACAGTGTCGCGGAAAGACAATATGAAGCAAGTCGTGCGCTCCACTCTTTCCCGCTAGTAACTGACAACTGACCGGCCGTTAGGTATTTCACCCTGTACACGTATAAACAATTTATTTTCATAGACCACAGACGCATCAAACACGCTCATCGATAGAGCGCGAACGATGGAAAAAGCTATTAGGCAACCAATCGTCTTCATTTTTATCGACGATGATTATTCTAAATTTGAATTCCTGCCAATGGCGTCGCGCGACATTCGGCTGTTTGTTGTTGTAACGGGCCAGTTTCAAAGTCAATAAATAAACACTTGGAAAAATATTCTGTGTTTTTGCAACTGCGGAGCGATTGAACGGCGATATGGGATATTTTCGAGCTTCCGGTTTATTTACTGGAAATAAGTTTATATTCAACTGCTTAAATGTTATTTATTATCTATAACTACGTAAGGCAAAATAAATTTCAGAATTGTTACTAAGATAAAAACTATCATGTAGACATATACCAGACGTTTTTTGAATTAAAAAATACTAAATGTTTAGGTATATTGAAAACCCGTGTTGCTACCATACTGACGGAAAAACTCGACACTTAATTTGCTTTATTTCGCGTGATTGTTTTATATACGGTTAATTAAATTGAACAAGTATGTAATTATGAATTAATTATCTTTATCTTATCCGTTAAAAACATTAAATGTTTTTTTATCAGGTATATATTATTTGAGATATCATTAATATAAACATTTGTATGATAATTCTATTTAACCCTTTTCATGAAAACTAAAATTATTTACTTCAAAGCTTCTTTAAATAGTCGGTTTTCAGGAATAATGGTTTTGTCAAAAGCGCAGACAGGCAGGCCTAGGCCAGCGGCAATGGCCACCCACTGTTTCATTAAACCTCCTTTCCTCAAGGTTTGTACTCCTACAATCACTCAAGAGGTTTTCAGGTCTTTAGACTTAGTATTTAGAAAAAAGTACTGTCTGCGTCATTCTTTATAGAAGTCAAAGGTATCTAACTTTGGGCTCGTGCAATCGCGTTTCTCTTTGACCATCATGATTATTTGAAGCAGTTGGTACGAGTATCGCTTGTTCCTGAGAATAAAACTCAGCAACGCCACTTTATTATTTTAAGTCTTTTACAGTTATTGGATGTAGAAAATCTTTTTGCTTGGTTCAGATGTGAATATTTTCATGTAAAAGTCAAATTATTTGACTACAGAATTTGCACACGTTATAACTACAGATTGAAAATAAAAATGTAGTTTATTTAAAACAACAATCAGATTAAATGATAATGTAATTTTAAAAACATATTTCTCAAAATACTTATTTACTATATTAGTAGGTATACAAAGTTTATAAAAACAAATTGAATCAAACCAAAATATAATAAACCGAGCAGAACCTTAGACGTGAGACGGTGCTAGTCCAACGCCAAGGGACAACCAAGATGCCATGGTTTTAAAGTGAATCCATCCAGGCCAGTGGGCTCAAGCGAAGCCGGTTTTTTTTTGTGCTAAGAGCCCAATCAGATTTTCTCACATACAATGTTAAAATACGAAAACATTTCAAAACATACAAAATCAATTAAACATTACCATTATACCGTTGTTACGAACAAAAATACATTTTTACTAGTGACAAATTGCTTTACAGTCTCATTTAACGTTGAAGAAACACTTAAATCTTACTACATCATACGACGGAGAATGTTTGACATTCGGTGAAAGATAATTTATAATAATTATTATTTTCGAGGTTCGTTAGGTTAAAGTAAAAATATTATAGTCATACCAAATTAACCAGATCTTAATCTTCTAAGTTAAAAAAGGCATTTAGGACCACAATCTTAATTATTTCGGTGGCATAATAAAATAATACTTCCTTCCTTATAGAGATATTACTTAACTTTGCGTCTGCATTCGGTGTAAGCATGTCAATCACAATTTACAGTGCGATAGCTCTTAGGCATTTTGTTTTTGTATTTGCCTCTCACTCGCTCTTATTTGCGTCTGATTAAGAGCAACAAACCCGAAGCACCTTTTTGTAATGAATTATGGCTATGTCGACTCTACCACTACATCCAAAAGGCGCAGCCCTATAGTGACTGTCCTGTACTTCCTTCCACATTCGCTGATTAAACATAAAGCGCCACAAATCAAAAACAGACAGTTTGATTTGAAACTTAAAGTAAATAGCATTCCGAATTTAAATGCAACACATATAGATACAGTTTGATTTGTGTCGCTTTTGTATTTAAGCAACAAATTAGAGAGAGCAATTTAACCGGTTATTAACAGTTTTTGAATGAAAATAACCGGTTAAAACCGGTAATAACCGGTTATTTACATTCCATACAACGAATATTAGTGTAGCTGTCATTTTGATAAGTATAAGTTGATGTGTAAATAATCAATGGGGACTGTTTTAGGGTGACCACAGAGGTAGCGTGAAAGCTATTGAATGATATTGTTGTTTTACAATTCGTCCTATCGTCCTAGCAACCAGGGATCAATATTTTCCGTAAAGTTGATGTACACTAATGTCGATTGAATCGTTTTTGGTCGATTTATTTCTTTGGTTATTTTATAATGATGTTTATGCAAAAATGTTTGTCATATTTTAAATATAGTCTTTAAAATTATGAATAAAAATCAGATTTTGTTGTTTTACTAAAATATTTTTGCATTTATGCAATAGTAACCATAAGTTAACTTACACTTTTTAATTAATTATCAAAGTCAGCTTAAATTTGCAGTTGTTGTTGTTGAAATATGATGCGCAATTACCTTCCAATATTATAATATTTATAGTTAAATTATAGCAGCTTTTAAAGTTAACTCAATTTTAATACTATGATTGTTAAATTAAAGTTTTATCGTATGCATATCTAGTGACATCTTATATTAGTTCGTCTTATGAAACCGCAGTGCATTACTACAAATTTAATGGCCTACGAAAGCCTTCAATTTGTAGCATTGCTACGGCGTAGGCGTACGACGCAAAGGTTGCTGTAAAAATGGGTATGCCCATTTGTTCCATGGAACTTTGCATTTTGTATTAAGCGGTGACGTAATGCTCAATACAAAATTCGCTGTTCCATGGAACAAATGGGACATACCCGTAAAAACTACGAATACTTTTCCTAACCCGATAAATGTTTATTTATTATGTTAACTTTTACGTTTAAAATGATTCCAACCTTATCAAATATGACTCCATTTACCTGTTTACTAGCTAATTTTGACATAAATCATACATTTTCTGGTCCTGTATAAAACTTTTTACACTTCATTTCTTCGAGTATGTACTATTTGACCCTTTATTTTGGCGATACGTAGACTTCACTACAGCATTTAAATTTTTCATTTTTTTCCTATGCATTTTTTATGCATTGGTCAAATAAAATATTTCACCCATAAAAAAAAGTATAACTTAAACAATATTATAAAAGTTATATCAAAATCTTGCGCCCACTACAACCCCACCACTACCTAGGGTAAAGGGGCAGCTGAATCCAAATGACCGGAATCGATACGGTTTTAATAATTGAACACATCGGCCGGCGACCGACAAGCGGGCCGACTGTATGGTAAACAGTCGTGTTTTACACCCGATCGATTGCGCAACAGAATTGTCTTGATAAAATAGACTTAACCAAAAAAACAGCTCTATCCTACTCGGTAAAACCATATTGGCTTTGAATGTTATCGTAATTGTCAACGTTAAACGTGAACCATCTGACGCCGTTCAAGCGTCGGCTAAGAAATATTTTATTGCATAATCCACTATATTTAGTGAGGTAGTTTATGAAACTTTATATTTAAGTTAAGCTTGATTTTAATTCATTTTATTTGTTTTGACGTCTAATTTTTTTTTTTAAATAGGGAGGGACATTTCCTTTTATTTTTATAAATTGACTGCAATATGATTACATTGATTACTTACCTATAATTTGACAAGCCGTGTAATTTATACTGCAGAATTATAATGCACACTAAATCTAAAATCTAAAATCTAAAATCTGAAAAAAAATAAAAAAAAAATAAATAAATATGATAATAAATAAAATAAAATAAAATATCAGGGTACAAACTCACACAAATTGAGCTCGTCCCAAACAAAGCTCTGGGATTGTACTACGGGTATTATTAGACGAATATAAAAAAAAACACACATTATATTACTAGAAATAACACTATTAGGGTCGGAAGGGGCCGCCCTAGGCGTACTTTTTCGAATCAATTCGGAAAAATACTGCGAAAGGGCCGAATCTTAAGTACCTACCCTAAACCGACGTGCGTGCATGACTCAATGTATGAATGTGGAAGAAGCGAAATAAATTTGTATAGATCGTAGCAAGTGGAAAGGAGTGGTCTCTGCCTACCTCTCTGGACAACAGTCGTGATTTAATGTATACGTATGTATGTAGAAATACCACATATTTAAATACATACAGCAAACATCCAAGCCTCAGGAATACTCGCGCTCACACAAATCCTCTGCCCTTCCTGGTATTCGAACACTACCTAGGCTTACGTTAATTCATTGTCAGTTTGAATTTCTTATTAAACCTTATTTAGACTTAAGCTTTCAATAGATATTACAGTGAAATATTAAATAAGTACCGAAGATAATTGCTTCAAATTACTTTGTTACGTAATTGACAAAGTTAATTAGACTAGACGATCTTACTTGAAGTTAATTAAACGAAATTGGTTTGTTATTTTAAGATTAGTGAGACCATGGAAGCCTTAAGTTTACTGTTTCATTTGATTTTTGGGAATTTTGATATTTAATTAGAAGATTGAATGTTTAAATGGTTCACAATTTTTTTTTTAAAGATTGATCTGTCTACAAAGATTGCTAAAAAGGGACTCTAACCAAGTATTTGTTGTCTGTTTGTTTGTCTGTCTGAACCTAAAACTGCTGTACCTTTTAAATCGTAAAAGATAGGCTGTTTTTTTTACAAAATGTTGTGGTAATGTATAAAAGTGAATTTACTAACAATTAATTATAATGACTCTGCTCAATAAACTTTTTATTTAACGGCACGACACGTAACGTAACATATTTCTACTTTAACGTCAAGAAGGTAGGTAATTATGATACATACCTACTTTACCAAATGACATTTTTGGTTTGACGACTGCGCTGGCCTAGTTGATAGTGACCCTGCCTACGAAGCTAGTGGTCCTGGGTTCAAATCCCGGTAAGGGCAGATTTTTGTGTGATGAGCGCGAATATTTGTTCCCGAGTCATGAATGTTTTCTATGTATTTAAGTATATATTTCTCCATAAGAAGTACCCATAGTACAAGCCTAGAGCTTAGTTTGGGACTAGGTCAATTGGTGTGACATTGTCCCCGGATTAAAGCACGGACCTTTAAAAAAGCAACAAATAATAACAACTGGCCAAGTGTGAGTCGGCATTGTACTGGACCCCGGTGTGCGAGTTCGTATTTTAGAGGCTGGAAATCGAGCACACATTCCACATCCTGTCCCTGTCAAAAAATTGCAATCAAGACTGCAAACGCGTTATATAATTTAGAATACAAAATAAGTAAAGTCTATGTCCATATCTAATTCTCTGTCCAATGTGGTCTGGTAGAGATCGTTATTTAGCGGTAAGACCACCTGTTGTGTACCTATAGTTTTAATGTTCTGTTCTGTGTTTTTTTGGTGTTCAATAAAGAGTTAGGTACAGTAGTTTTGGCTGTGCGTTGATACATAAGTCAGTGAGTCAGGTTTGCTTTATATATTTATAGATTAATGCGTATTAGTGCGTCATATCAAAAGCAAAACGTAAACAATCTTATGTCATGTAATTTCTTAGATTACATTCCTTAATTCTACATAAATAAATACATACATAAACTCACGTCCTCATTCCCAGAGTGGGTTAGGCCCTTTATTCTCTTTATGTTAAATAATGTAAAAACTACATAGTACAAAATAAAAACAAAAACAATAAAACGAAGATTAAAAAATGAATATACAAAGGCAAATATTTAAAAGCAGATTAAATAAATATAATTATTTTACGCTGATCTCAGTGACTCATAACTCGAAGATCGTTTGAGAGCTATAACATTGTATTTATGTATTTGATATAACTTAGTAATGCAAAAGTGCCTTTTACTAAATAATAAAACAACAGATGTAGTACGAGTAAAGCAATTCTTTGTATCAATGCAGGCTGCAACAGTTAGACAATAGTATTGCCGTGCACAGAGCATTTACAGGGCTTCAGTGGCCAAGTTGAGCGTGCGCTGACATGGTTAAAGTCGGCTAGCCTACTTCAGTAACGTTAGGTTCTATATATATAGTCTAGGACATGATTTTACTCCATATAGACACAACAATACATATATGATGATGCGGTTAGTAGTTGGATTCGATGCCCTTAATGCGAAGGATAATATTTTTTTGAGTTTTGGCTATTTTCAATGTCTAGTACTCATAGAGCTTAGTTCAACACTTTGTCGATGTGTAATATTTTTCCGTGATAATTAAGTATGCAAGAATGTAATAATAAAGTGTTTGATATGCTAATAGTGATTTTAATCCACAAAATCCAGACCTAAGTACCTACTATTTAATTGTTCGCACATCGACGCAACCGTACGTCAATTTGAGTGACAATCAATTTGTATTGAAATTACTACACATGATTCTCCTTTAATCGCGCGTTAGATGATTTGAAATAAATGAAACGACACAGGTAATTAATATATTAGATAACATATATGCTTTTAAGTATCGGATATTCTGTAGTACCCGTAAGAATTACGTGTATTACAGAAATAGTCGAATGCAAACGTTAGTCTATCTATCTATCTTCCTATACAAATACGACTCTTCATAGAATAATTGACAACGCGTAAGCTAAACCGCTTAACCTAGAAACTTGAGGAGGAAATATTCCTTGGTTAATTAGGTGTAGGTACTAGAAAAGGTTTTTTTTTAAATTGCCTTACAACGAGAATAAATAAGGGAAATAGCAGGAAACAGATTAATAATGAAAATTAATTTCAATCAATATTCGAAGTGTAATAATTTGAAATAAAAAAATGTGATCCAGCTTAAGCCGTGATTTTTTACACCATGATATAATTCATAAAACATGACACATTTGTCTTTACTAAAATTTTTAACGGATGCGATGTGTCGTAACCCAATTTTATGAAAAACATCATATTCTCGTCACCTTTTGCTATGACAGTATCATGCCCCATTAATCCTAAAATAAATTCCATTCATACATGTAACATCTGTACAAACAATATTTTCACCCATAAAATTCAGAAACCAAGGTTCAAATTGGTTTGCAGTATTTTGTTGACTGTATGTTTGTCTGGCTTGGTGCCAAGTCGGTGTCGATGAACGATTACTTTATTCGCACATCAATCTCTGTGAACCTGACATGGAAACGTTCTGGAGATTTGTCACGTTTTACAGCAACATTTTTGAGGTTATAAATGCAAAAAATATTTACATGATTGAATGATCGTCTTAAAAAGGCACTTGTTCACCACAACACAAACTCATCTTAATTTAGTTGCAAAAATTATCAGGGGTCCTAGTCAAAAAGGGTACAAGTCGACTTAACTCGTAATAAAAAAGGGTATATACATGAACGGAGTATACTAGACCTTTTTCACTTGATCTTCACAATACATACCCTTTTTCAGTAAAACCCCAGATATTATGTCTGCAAGAAAACTAGGTAAGGATTTTATTTGTTTTTATTTTTACGATTAATATTATGTGCATAAAACTTCTGGAGGGATAGTTTCTTGACTAGTCAGGTGTAGATACTAAGGGATTTTTAAATCGTGACACAACAGGAATAAATAAGGAGCAGGGAACAATAAAGCCGAAGGAAATAGTATTTTTGTTTTTAATCTTGTATCTGTATGAACATCCTATGCTTCAAATTACTTTAACTTGTGTATACGCATGCCTCGCGTAGTAAAAAATGAAAATAACGGTAAGTACGTTTCCTAGTCAAGAAATTGATTTGTCAAGTGGTCATCTTCCGAAAAACAGGTACTTTCAATAAAATAAAATAAATTGTATTTTTATTAAAGCTGATGTGATGTTCATTCATAATTTCTCAGAAATTATGTCTTTGATTGAATTACTCGTTGTAATTCACCAGTCACAAGTGCCCTAAAACTAAGGTTAATGTGCTTTAAAATGAAAGTCAACAAAAAAGACCAGCAAGAAAAATCTTAAAGAAAAACACCTTGTTATTAAAATGATATTTATACTAAGCTTACAAGTTAACCTTATTTCTAAAGAATAGCTATAATTAAAATTATACATGTAAAGAGATGAAGTATGACAACATCACCCTAATTACGTACTTAACACAGTCATGTATGAACGGAATACATGGCTGAAATACGATCGAGCCGGGACAAAATGATCACAGGGACGATTCTGTTTGGTGCGTTTAATGAACTTGAAGAGGAATGTTAGCTTTGACAAATAAATTTGGAAAAAAAGACTACTAACAGAACAGATTCATTAATTGTTTAACAATATTAATAATAACAAAGTGCAAGAAACGTACGACAGTTCCTGAGTGCCAATATTATGACCCAAGTCCATTTACGTAGTTTGCGGTAACATTATATAAGTGCTAGAAGTTAATATCATCTTTGTATAGCATTAACGTAGATTTCGGGTAGTCTGTAGCGAGAAAATGTTCAATAATATGAAATCATAAGGTCAGAGATGTTAAGAAACATTTTCAATATCCTTAAATCTGGCCCATTATTCCACTATTTACTATTAATTTATGATGAAATTGATATTGGCAAGTACACGATAGCTAACGTTAACTTAAAGTTCAAAAAATGCATCTTGTCTAGACTTTTGTGGGCGTTTTTTTAAATTGTTAAGTATGTTAACAACCAATTAATCTCTTGAAAAAATAGCAATTTTTTACAAAGCTAGCCACAAGTATAACCAACTTAAATCATAAATGCTTCATTTACACTACAACAAGTATTAATAGCGATCGGATATCTTAGTTTTTCTATGAAACACGAGTGACAAATATACCGTCAGTTGCGAGTACAAAGGTGATAGCAATAGCTAGCCGAAAGCTATTAAGAAACTGGGAGTACTGTAATATACTTAGTGCAGGTTTTTTGCAGTTTTTCTAGAATAGGCGCTTAGTTGCACGCAAAAGCATCCTCTTGGCAAATAGCCAGCGCCCGTTAGATAAATACCACTTAGGCTTGTACCGGCACCACTTTTATAGATTTTTTTTCAGTTTACTCGATATTCCTTGTTCTCCACGTCTTTTTAATGATAAATGGCATGCTATCATTTCGTTGCAATTTGTAGATGGTATTTATTTTCTGATTTAAATATTGTTCAAAACCCAAAAGTCTTACCTCATAGGCACGGTTCGGGATACTACCCTTTACATATAAAAAAACTATTAAAACCCGCTCTCTCCCTTTATAATATATATAAAAGAAATGTTTAAAATGTGGGAATCTATTTAGGAGATTCCCAATTGAATTCAGTCATTAAAAAAAAAACAAGAACATTTATTAGGTTCTGGGTCGCGTTTCAGAAATTAAAACAATAGCGTAAGGTTAATTCGGTGTAATAATCGGAAGAACCAGGGGGTTGCCATATCAACAACCATTTAGAAACCTAGGTAGTTTAAAAAATAATGTTGCCATAGTAAAATTAAGATTCTAACAATCCCTCCCCTCCCTACATTATATTGTAAATAGCAAAATAAAGATATTTTTGATCCTTGAATATTATTTTTAATGTGTGTAAATGAACAATGCAAAATGATGCAAAATGGCTCATGCTAATATTTTTTTTCAATAAGGTAGACGTCCGAGACGAGCACGTCACTAGTAGTAGCTACTTGTCCCCGTACTTTGAATTGCGATAAATAACATAAGATTACAATTACTTTCATCACCATCTATCTCATTTTAGCGATGAGAAATGTTTTTGGCTTAGAAAAGTGTGGCCAGCGAAATCACCTGACATTATAATTATGCTCATATCATCCAATTTAGTAACATTTTGATGCCCATATAATCCGAATTGGTAACATTTTGATTTAAAAATAACATAGGAATTCCGATATGGTAACCATATAAAACAAATTCCATTTAACAAAAGTAAAGGTCACACCTCCTAAAACACGTGAAAGTATTTGGTGTTAGATGTATAAATCAACATTATGTCACGACGCAAATAAATACTTTCTTTTGACATGTCGAGCCCTCACTCACGAGTAACGTGTAAGTTTACTACAAGTTTATTAGACTTTACTTTTCATGTCATCGGTTGTATAAAGTCGCCGACATAAATGTGAAAGCTTGTACTTTTCTTCACAATATCACTTTAGTACGCGTTGAAATAATATATGAGCTGTGTGCTTGTTACAGGTCCGGTTTGGCTCCTCGCCAGGCCAGTCGACACTAAATCGCGAAACACTGACATTCAGAACTCGGCCTCACTTCCGTGCCTGATTATCATCTTAGCTCGTTTATCTTTGAGCATTTTAGTGTTGATTGTGGTGAGAAAATGGCCAAGTACGATACGGCAGATACGGTTTCCTCTTAGTTATTTTTTCGTTTGTGATCCAATTATGAAGTTTTGTGTCATCTGTAAAGTACAAAAAAATATGTTAAATTATTGAATCTTATATAATACCTTCGTAGCTATTGGAAATGTTGTAAATTGTAAATTACTCGCTTTCTTTTTTAAATTTTAGAATTAAAATACTTTTATTTCCGAAAATTACAGTGTGAAATAGAAATTATTATAATTGCGGATTCACATATTAATTGGTTTTTAATAAGATATTAGAACGCTTTCTTATATTTTTCAAATTCTTCTTTGTCGGTTTTTTTTTACTACGAACCATCTGGTAGTATAAGCGAGATCTAAGACCCATAGTCATTGCATTCCGAAAACTACAATCTCAAGACTGCATCCATAAGACTGCAAATGCGTTACCAATTCTGAAGACTAAGATGGAGTACCTCTATTCTAGTAATTTCACCGGTGGTCTTATCCGCACACCGGAACACAACAATGCGAAGACTGCTACTTGCCAGTAGGTTGAAGGGTAATATTATGGCGGCAGCTATCCGGACAGACCCCACACATGCAAGGTCCTCACTCTAAACTACCACCACTATTACTTAGGCCTAATATTATATTATGACTACTCATTTCTAACTTAAAGAAACCCTCCTCAGTCAATTTGCAGCAGTTGTAACGTTTCTGAGTGTAATTCTTTGCTAGGAGGGTTTTGAGAAAATTCAAACCTAACTTCCTTGGTAAAAATTGTGCAAATAACCATTGAGTGGTGGACTGAATGAGAGCGCCGCCATTTTGCGAAACGTTGACAAGAGGATAATCGGTTCTGTAAGAGCCCTCACGTCACTTACATTAAAAGTATCTTAGAGTGCATTACTTGAATTTTTTGCATTTCTACCTGGATATTTTATAGGGTTCCGACGGCACAAAAAATCGTTAGAAACAAACAATTTGAATTTCAAAATGGATTTAGAAACAATGATTTAAAAAAATAAGGTAATGGAAAAATTGCAACTTTTTTATATTTAACTTAACCTCTTACCACTGTTTATCGCTATACAATCTGAGGCATGCTAGTTTCTGCCGAGGTTAAAGAAGATCAGCTTGTAAAGTCATAGAATGCCAGACATACAACTCGTAAGATGGCACGCAATGTCGTTCGAGACAGAATACTAACGGGAGGTTACGATAAATTACGGCCCAAGAATGTATTCCAGAAGAACTTCAACATCCACAATCCGAAAAGGGATGAATGGACTATCTAAGTGTATTCTCAACGACAACAAAGCAGACTTAAGACTATACTTGTATGTAATGAAATTCGCGCCTTAACAAGCTTGGCAGGCACATCATAGTGAAACTGATATGGATTCCAGGACAGCAAATTTTTCTCGGAACTGAAACCACGGACGAGCTGGCAAGGAAAGGGTTGAAGAACGTGTACGTTGGAACTGAACCATTGTGGTAACCTCACCGGGCACCATCAAAACAGGTCTTTACAATAACGTTAAACACAAGCAAGACTGGAATTCCACGGTAGGACTAGGGTATGCAAAAGTCTTTATAGGAAGAATGGACCAGCGCAGGGATGCGCCGGTGCATAATCGGTGTTTTCACTGGACTTTGTGGGGTTTAAGATGACATCATAGATTATAGAATGTGTGGCAAGGAAGTGGCTGGATGTGATGCCTTTGCTTTAGTAAGAATGAAATCTCTTGGCTACCCTACACCACTATTTTCTTAAAAAAAGGTCGGAGTCACCATACTAAGTGCTATAAAGAGGGGTAATCACACAAAAGATCCCATAGGATCGAAAGGTATCTGAAATTATACC
The DNA here is from genome assembly GCA_927399475.2 of Acleris emargana. Taxonomy (NCBI): domain Eukaryota; kingdom Metazoa; phylum Arthropoda; class Insecta; order Lepidoptera; family Tortricidae; genus Acleris; species Acleris emargana. The sequence goes on along the minus strand of OV656841.1, from coordinate 11,695,851 downwards.
ACCAATAAGATAAGACAAGTATAGTAAAGAAAGGTAATAAAAAGCAAAAATACCAAATGTAAGGGACTCTATTCAACATTTTCTTGAAAGAAACTATAAACAAAAATTACATTAATACGTATACATACCTTCACGCCTTCAATCCCAGAGTGGGTTAGGCAGACACAGAATTACCAACAAGTCTAATTTTATTTTGAAAATTCTGTAACCACCTTTCGCACAGTTAGGCTAACATGATTACCAGTGTATTATTGACAGGTTGTAAGCCCATCGCCTAACAATAAAGTACAATTTTATAAGTTCTTATAGTATAGGTACATTGAAAATACCTAAGCTGAAAACAAAATGGTTTCGGAAGAAGGATGGCTTAAAGCAGACATACGGGATACGGTATTAAAGTCGTCTTATGTTGAATGCCTATTCACGGATGATAATATTAATTCTTCAACTACGATTCCAAATCGCATTTCCTTCCCATCCTAGAGCATAAATTCATTCCTTACATCCCCACCCATTTGCTTTCTAAACGGTCTTTAACGTCCACCAGGCTTTGAGTAAATAATGTTCTTTAAATTTATAGCCCTAATAAATGTTCGGAACCCCTTTTTCTATGAAAATAAGTTTAAATTTACTGGTAAAAATTTCACTAGCGGGGATTGGGGTGGTTGTGAAACCGGGGTTTGGTTTCTGTTTATTGTAAGAGGGCGTTTTCACTAAAAAGTGTACCCAATTAAGGACTGAAATTAAGGAACTTTAACTTTGTCAGTTTTGTGACGAAAATTAGCTATATAAGGACGGCCGCAATGTATGGCTAATTTTCGTCACAAAACTGACAAAGTTAAAGTTCCTTAATTTCAGTCCTTAATTGGGTACACTTTTTAGTGAAAACGCCCAAGATCAGTGTATTTTTTTATTATTAAGTACTCAAATGTTCGTTTCTCCGTTTATATCGTTCATACGTGATAAAATAACAAACGTCGAGACATCTAAATATAAATACAAATATTTTTATTCAACAAGTAGATCAGACGGACGTTTTAACACAACAAAAATCTACCAGCGCATCCCAAGAGGAAACCACTACCCAGGCATCTTCTCCTGCGTAAACTCAACAGTCAGTCATTCTTAACACCTGTCACTTATTATAATGATAACACAATCATAATCTATCATTATCTCTCTCTCAGTTTAAGCTCTGCTCTTGTCGGTGAAGTAATTTCCAACCTTCTCTTCTCTCTGCCAGTTCTTTAACCTTTTCATATACAATACGACACATGCGCCTGCTCATAAACTTTGTCCATTTAGCTTCTCTTTGGTCTTCTTCTGCTTCGCGATCCTTCAATATTTATCTCTTTAATGTTTTAATAAGTATGTCTTGTCGCAATAAATGGCCAATCATCTTCCCTCTTTTGTTCTCTCTGATCTCCAATGTTCTCTTATACAGGGTGAGGTTAAATTTGGCTTCAAAAATATATAAAACTGCTAATCTTATTTATTAATTTCGTTAGAAGTGTCTTTAGGCAATCAGCTTTCTTTCACAGCAAGCGAAACTGAAAAATTCTAATAACTGTGGGCGTGCCATCAAAAATGGGGAACCGGGCTACCACATTTCCAAAATTTTGTAATGAATAAGTTTCAGTAATTCGTGTCAGAACTCGGATTAATAAAAGGTAGAAAAATATCGAAATTTTATTTTTGGAGGTTTACTATGTTAAGATTATTTATTTTTATTTAATCTAATAAATTATGGAAAGCTTTTTATCCCATTATACTTTGTATTTTTAAAACCTTTACAAGTAGAAACAAAATAAAGTAAAAAATTGTGGGTATGAAATATAAATGCATGATAATTTCTTGTTAATGAATAAAGAGATCCGTGGTTGATTGGTAAAATATTTACATTGCAAAGATGAAAGTTTTAATTGCTCTGACGTTATGTTCGAAAGTTATTTACACGATGTTTGTACTATTAAGGTTGTTTATACGATGCGGGCTCAGATAAACAGCAGATATAAGCTTCCGCCCGCAACTTCGTTCACATCAAATTCGTTTTCCGCAATTTGTTGACGCCTACGTCTACAAATGTAGCGGTCCTGGGTTCGATTTCTGGTGTGGTAAACCGACGATGAGGCTAAAGTTGCGGAAAACCGATAGATGCAAGCGGCGCAGGACCGGATCTGTAGCCCGAGACAAGATGCATTAATGAGGATTGTGATACTATAAACCATAAAAAATGTGTTAACGTTTCTCTCCTTAAACCTACTCTGATTTTTTCGATTTTTGATTATGTTGTAAACATGGTAAAAACTATGTCTGTTCGTTTACCGTTTCAAAAAAAATAATCTTAGTTGTCCAATACTGTCAAAATGCTAAGCTTACGGTAAGCCTATACAATTTCGATAACGATAACGTTCTTGCAAAGCATGTCTAGGGTCACTAGTCGCAGACCTCGTTTTAAACATCACGGCGTCGTGTCGTACCTTGTAATGAGAAGTTGACCCCACAAGTTCGTCGATTAAAATCACATAGGATAAAGTTTTGTTTGCTCTCAGATATCCGCAAAACATTCGAGGATCTGATTACTGGATTCACTCAGACCTGAAAAGTTAGTTAAGGTTGAGAATTATATAAAAGGGTGATTAAATTTCTTGGCAGAGCTTATTCAGTACAGAGGGACTTCAAAGAACTGCTATAGTGTTAGTGGGCGTTTTCACTAAAAAGTGTACCCAATTAAGGACTGAAATTAAGGAACTTTAACTTTGTCAGTTTTGTGACGAAAATTAGCCATACATTGCGGCCGTCAATATATAGCTAATTTTCGTCACAAAACTGACAAAGTTAAAGTTCCTTAATTTCAGTCCTTAATTGGGTACACTTTTTAGTGAAAACGCCCTAGTAACAAAGTTAAGTGAACAAAGAGCTAAAGAAGGGGTATTAACAGAAACGATTAAAATCTATACGTTTGAACGTTAAAGGCAGTAAATTAATACAGAACGTAAAGGTGATTGTAATTTTATTGATTTCATGGTACGGTCGGCCAAGAAAGTGGACCAGTTCTAACAAAAGTTATAGTGAGATCTAGTTATCGCTAAGTTTGACACTTGTCACATTCATGATATTATTGCAAGGGATAATCGAACTTGTTGTATAATGACGAGCAAATGAACTTCAACCGTACGCTGGTAGGCCACATTTTTGGCCATCTGTACTTCTGAATTTTGACATGATTCGATTTTTTTAAATACCTTGTACCAATGTAAAGTGTGAAACTTTACATGGCAGCAATAGTAGCGATATTAGCTCCTTTATTCATAATCTCACCATAAACCTATGCTTGTTAAAGTATGCCTTGTCCCTTTCTGTAGGATGGAAATATAACAATGTCAAATGAGGACAAAGCATACTCGTATTTTAAGCACATCGGATTAAATGCTTAGTATATTAGTAGTGGTTACCTCACGAGGTGCTTGCTGCCTTGCTATCACTACTTAATTTTACATACTTTTATGCCACCGTGGAACGTTAAATTGACTGGCGGGCAGGTTTTCGTGAAATATATTGTAGGCATTGAAAAACTTTTGTCATCTCATGTAATAAATCGAATAATAGATATACAGGGTGTATTGCAAGTCGTGTGCCAAATGAATATGGTGGGTAGCTAAGGTCACTTGCAACACGTTTTGGGCCAATTAACACTTATCCTACCCACGGTTTTTTTTTTATTTTTTTTTTGAAAAAATCTCGGATTCTTCCAAAAGTTAACCATATTGTTGACCTATCTTTTTTTTTTAATGTGACAGCCCAAAGGTATTTGTAGTTTTTTAATCTTTAATGTTTGCGCATTCTAATGAAATGTAATTTTTATTCATATAGTAAACAAATAAAAAAATATTAGCCAACAAAGTGTGAAGGACAGAAAATAAAAAATCGTCACGGTCAACTTTACGGCAGAATTAAAAAAAAAGTAGAAGCTCCTCAGATCTTCCAACATCATAAAAACTTCTCCAGTTCCTGACGATTCTTACGGTATACCACATGTTTTATTCGGTCAGTAGATCCAGCCAGTTAAATGGGCTAAATGCACAATACAAAACGCAATATGGTTAAAAATCATCTTTATTTTAATAATTACTTCAAATTTCGTTCAAATTGTCTTCCTCCACAATTGATACATTCGCGACACCTTTTTCGTATTTCTACAGGTGTTGTACGAAGTGTCTTTGACTTTTACGTCTGGGGAAGGGCCAAAGAGCTAGTGTACGCAACACAGGTAGAGAGCAGAGAGCATCTGATCGCAAAAATTAATGACGCGTTCGCAATAATGCGGCAAGAAATGACACTTCGTACAACAACTACTGTAGAAATACGAAAAAGGTGTCGCGAATGTATCAATTGTGGAGGAAGACAATTTGAACAAAATTTGAAGTAATTATTAAAATAAAGATGATTTTTAACCATATTGCGTTTTGTATTGTGCATTTAGCCCATTTAACTGGCTGGATCTACTGACCGAATAAAACCACCATTTTAGATTGAAACCATATTTTGACGAAAACCTGAACGTGATTCTAGACATGTGGTATACCGTAAGAATTGTCAGGAACTGGAGAAGTTTTTATGATGTTGGAAGATCTGAGGAGCTTCTACTTTTTTTTTAATTCTGCCGTAAAGTTGACCGTGAAGGTTTTATTTTTCTGTCCTTCACACTTTGTTGGCTAATATTTTTTTATTTGTTTACTATATGAATAAAAATAACATTTCATTCAAATGCGCAAACATTAAAGATAAAAAAACTATAAGTACTTTTGTGCTGTCACATTAAAAAAAAAAGATAGGTGAACAAAATGGTTAACTTTTGGAAGAATCCGAGATTTTTTCAAAAAAAATATAAAAAATACACCGTGGGTAGGATGAGTGTTAATTGGCCCAAAACGTGTTGCAAGTGACCTTAGCTACCCACCATATTCATTTGGCACACGACTTGCAATACACCCTGTATAACTATCATAATTATCATCATTATCATATTTATACAACAACTACATGCACACACACACAAATAAGGATTTACGTTAAACTCGTATGTGTATGTTTGAAATGACGTAGTTGAACCGATATAGCAAAAAATATCATTATATTTCATACAAATCGTTAAATTAATGAAAAATAGAACGTATGCGATAGATAATAATGACAATAACAGGGCATTTTCTTCTATCCCCCTGCTGTAATCGTACCTAAATTCAAAAAGTTGGCAAAAAAATTACCAAGGCATTGAGAAAAGTATTTTGGCGGGGATTGGCAAATCCCCCACATGACCACTTGGCGGATATAAACCGGGTTTGCTCCGAAGCTGGCACACCCGGCTATAGCGGGAACGATACTCTTTATCCGGGATTAAATTTTGCAGAGGACTAACTTTGCCGGTCGATGGCTCCTCTCGGCAATGCCTGATGAAATAATTTTAGTATGTATGTATGTGCCTATGTATGTTAATTCTTTATTGTACATAAACAATTACTAATGCCGCGTGGTTGCCGGCTCAGAATAGTGCCACTCCATGTCTTCCAGTGGATGTCGTAAGAGGCGACTAAGGGAATAAAGGCTTGTAGTACTGTTAGGCGATGGGCTTGCTACCTGTCACTGTTAAACATCTTAGCCTAATTGTGCAAATTGTGGTTACAGAGTTATCAACAAGTTTTAAGAGTTGTTGGTAATTCTGTAGCTCTGCCTACCCCACTCTGGGAATGAAGGCGTGAAGGTATGTATGTATGTAATTACTAAAAAAATATAAAGTTACATAATTTCGATGATTTACTTACTACTCACCATCCATCTAGACGTTTTAACAAGTGTTCCTTATATAAGGTACCAGTTGGATACAACACCAAACACAATGGCTTTGTTGAAAGTGCATTAGAAAAACATACTTTACTTCCCATGAAATATATATAACTGTTTTACTATTTATCTAAGTTTTATAACACCTATTATAATAGTCATAATACATAGAATATTATTTGAACTCTTTTAAATATTTAAAAAAGCATGCCTCAGCAAACTCATGCCACAAGACTGATTTTTTAAATTAAGTTTAATAAATATTACGTTTCGTTGTCATATCAAAGTAAAAATGGTTCTCTAACGAGAAATATTAGAGAAGAAGCGAATAAGTTTTATCAAGGGAGGAGTGTATTAGTTTGTATTTTTTGACAACACCGACACTTTTTCAAACTTAGTGAGACAATTTGAGCTTTCGCTGTAAAAAGAAATATTGTTTCCTGTTTTTTCATACTGTTTGCGATATAATTCTGAATGATTATGTTGTGTCCTATTTTGCTTTGCAAGAAGCAAGAAAACCCATAGAACGACCAATATACCTAGTTGAAGACGAAGTAGAAGTGGATTAAAAATTAAATCAAATTTCACAATCAATTTATTTACTTTTTACCTTACCTATAGGAGTGTTTCGCTGCTGGGCAAAAGCCTCTTCCCTTGATCTCTACGAGTCTCTATAGAGACCTATAGGTATAACACTCTTATCTATAACCCCTATTTGGTGCCTGTTCCAGCCAGTCAACTATCTCGCCCACTTTGCGGCACTTACCTATTTACTTGGTGGCTCCGCTAGCCCATTGGTCCCTCCGGGTGCATGCGGCAGACGTATCAGTTAAGTTCCGCAAATATATTTTAAAATGATGACACAATGTAAGATGTGGGGTAAACTTTTTAGTTTAAAACGCAGTTTTTAGTAAATTGCTTCCAAAATTAAAGATTGATGTATTTATTTCAATGCTTTATTGCACGAAAATTAAAGTAGTGTACAAAAGGCGAACTTAATGCTACAAGCATTCTTTACCAGTCAACCTTAAGGTGAAACAGAAATCAAAAAGTAGGTAGGCGCAATAAAATGACAATCATGTCCCATTATGTAGATTATTATATTCCTTTCTAATATCATTTTTCTTCTTTGGCTTGCTTCTGGCATCCATGATTGGTTTAGCATTTATCTTAAGGTTTTGTTAAATTTCTATTTGTTTTTCTTTATTATTTTTTTCTTTAGGTTTCCATATTCCATGCAGACACTTACCCCTTCCCACCAAGGTAAATGAAAATAATACAATTTCGAAGTACCTATACCTATAATAGTCCGGAAGCCCACTGGAAAAAATCCTACCTAATAATAGAAATAGCAAATGCCTACCTTGTAGGCGTAGCTGACCTTTCGTAATTTCAACTGCTCTTGGTCACCCGCAGCCCGCTTGACTCTACTTTACCGTACACTCTTTAAAAATATTACAAAAAGTCGTGGAAAAGTATTATTGATTTCTTCCCGACCACCTGGGCAGCAGTGTAAACTCATTACATTTATAACATCGATATCATATTAAAGAAGCAACCATGAGTCAGCAAGCGTACAGGAGCGCAGTTCGACAATCAAGTCCAGAATTCTAGGCAGGCTCCTTATGGCGAGCAATAAGGTAAATAAGTCTGTCAGTGAGTGAGCCGCACAATAGCGCCGGCTAATTTATTAGACAGCGCTTAGGGACAGCGGGGCCGCTGAACCAGCGGGCAAGACGTTTCATATTCTATGTACAGTCGCGGTATGAAAACTTCGTCACTTTTGGACCTTAATGAAGTTGAAATAGAGTCGAAATGTCACGAAAATTTTCTTACCATGACTATACCTCTTCACTCTACTTGTTTAGGTATCTTAATTGAACACAAATAAACCAACCCACGTGGTTCTGTTAAACACATTTCAAAATATTTATTCTTTGAATTGCCCTCATGAGGGCTCTTTTACACATTGGCAATTATGGAGTAAATCTAGCGAAAAAGCGCCTCAAGAAACTCCAGCAGAAGGTAATATTACCAATCATAAAACAAAATATTATTTAAAAGTAAGTTACATTACGAAAGTAATAAAGTATATTTTTTTTTAAATAAAACTAGCACAAATAAAAACATTTCACTTAAAAATAATGAATAAGAAAACAACACCACGAGGTATCTACGTCAAAATCCATAACTACTCGTAGAATAATGAATTGAACTACAAGCCCTTGCAAACGTGACCAGATTGGACCCCACAGGAAGCGAGTTCACGAGTATGACGCGTATCTCAGCCATCCCTCTACCATGTGTTCTGGAAACTGGAGACCCGATCAACGACGCCGCCGTAAGCAAAGATCTTTGAGCGGACATACATAACTGAGCTTGAGCGAGTATGTATACAAACAACCATACATAACTAATTTTGATGAACTTTGACGTATCAGTGTTGATGACTGACGAAGTATACTCGTATTAACACGTCGTGTTGTTTTAGCATACGTTTATTTAATTACCTACCTAAACAAAATTTGAAATTTAATAAATTATAAATGTTCTTACAGGTTGTAAAGTTGACATGGTCAGTAATGGCAGCTACTCAACCCTTTCCGTTTCGCAATATAACCTTAGAAGACCGTCGTTAAATTTCAAATCATGTCAACCGTCAATTCACTTTTCACAGATTTTTTGAATAAGTAAATGTACTCTAGGACAAAAACGTGCGCGAGTAGGTATTTGTTCCTGAGTCTTGAATTTTTATATACAGGGTCCCAAAAATAGCACGTCACAGTGATACTGGAGATTCCCCAGCCTCAGACAAAACAAACCAGCCTAACATGACTTCAGTAAAAGTTGCACCGTTTTCGAGTTATACAAATTTTAAGATTTTTCCAATTTTTCACCTTTTTTGACATTGTAAGTGCTCGCATTTACTGGGATAGCTTTCGAATTTAGTTTTTTTTATTTGTGCGCGTTAATGAATAGTTGATTAAGATGATAGAAGTATTATTATGTCAATTACTAATGTAAAAGTTGGAAAAATACTGTAATGATCTTGACTTAAATTATCATCAACATAGTAATTTAAACTTTGAACACCTGCCATAACTTTTTTTTACTACAAACGAAATGAGCAAATAACTTTAAAAACATGCGTATTTTATGCCAATTCTAAAATAGTATGACACATGATATCTTAATGCATAAAAGTAGGAAATCGTATTACATTTTCCAATATGGATCCTCGGAAACCAATGCTAATCATGTAAAAAATTATCTTGTACTCTACGATATCTCATTTGTTTGTGCTCCTTCGAAGAATATGATTGATTTTTGGTTGACCTTGGTTCAAAGATAATGAAAAACAGGTTTAATTTTCATTAGTTTTTACAATAAATGTTTGAATTGTTTCCCTCCGACTCTAAGGCACAAATGGCATCTTCGGATAAAATTTCGGTTTAATTTGCGTAAACTGGTTTCCGATATGTCTCGAGCTGCATCGAAGACATTCATGTCGCCGTAGTTCCTCTTCGATACTTATTGGTGTTGAATAAATATTGTCTTTCAAACATCACCAATAAAAACAATGTAAACAATTTTACATAGCGAAATCAACTTCCGTTAAGAGTGCCGAGTAGTCGTTTCAGTTCCACAAACAAAATCACTTACAATGTCAAAAGAGGTGATAAATTGGAAAAATCTTAAAATTGGTATAACTCGATTAACTTTGTTGGTAATTCTTTAGCTCTGCCTACCCCACTCTGGGAATGAAGGCGTGAGTTTATGTATGTATGTATGGTATAACTCGAAAACGGTGCAACTTTTACTGAGGTCATGTTAGGCTGGTTTGTTTCGTCTGAGGCTGGGGAATCTCCAATGTCACTGTGACGTGCTATTTTTGGGACAACCTGTATATTTACCCGACTGCGTCAGAAGGAGGGTTATGTTTTTCGAGCGTATGTATGTATGTATGTATGTATATATGTATGTATGTATGTATGTATGTATGTATGTATGTATGTATGTATGTATGTCTATTTCTGGGCACGCTCTGCAGCCTAAACGGCTTGACCGATTTTAACATACTAGGTGTCATTCGATTCGTCTTAATTGCCGAAGTGACATAGGGTATATAATATTTCAAAATGGCGTCTGCAAAAACAAAGAGGGGGTTTTAAAAAAAAAAATTGTTTATTATAGCAATATGGGTCTCAAATGAAAGCTAGTAAATAGCCCATTCCAAATATATATACATTATAATACTTTGATGCTACCATTTAGACAGGGAAATCAAAAAGGACGTTAATTGTTAAGTAATAAATATTTTCACCTCAGCAGCTCAAACAAGCAGCAAAATTCAATTTTGCTGCGAGCGAGAGGCAAAGTAGCTTTTTAATTATTTTTTTTAAATGCCGTGAGCAGTGCTGGGGCTACTCACAACATTCGAAAAAAATGAACTTCACTTTGTTCTGTCACTTTCACTTCAATAGGAAAAAAGCGAGAGATAGAAACAACTTGATTCGAAGTTCGATTTTCAAAATCCACACATAGTAGGCCCAAAAAGAAACTCACGTTCGGATGCACACATAACCGTAAAATTGCAAATAAAACTATCTGTTAAAGTTTGAAATGTGTTTATTATAACTATTTTATACAGTAGGTACAATCATTTTTTTATTTAATGTTTTGAAGACAAAATTAATGAAAAATAAGAAGTTTATCATGTATCTACATAATTTTGTTATCGTTTTAACAATCTTTAATTTCGTGACATAAACCGCGGGGGCAGTTTCAGAACGCATTTCAAAAATAGCGGGATTATTGTAGCCAATAGCCATAGACAAGGCCTAGTTAGGTTTTTTTTAAAGCCACAGACTACATAAAGCTGTATAAAGTTGTGTTTGCACTACGGCATTATCAAGTTGAGTGACAGGTTTTATCTGTTTCATGTTTATTTTTTCCACTTTTTATTTTATTAGTATTTTGCAAAAATGCTTGCGATTGATGCATATGCGATCGTGTCGTTATTTAGTCGTGTATTCACCAAATGGTCACAACGGAAGACCTGCGTTGGCCCTACCAGCTTCACGCTGTGTTGTTCTCGCTGCTGAGGTGAAAAGTTGTATGTCTCACACGAGACCAAAGTTTTTTACGTCTCGTATCTTTGAATCCCTCGCTACGCTCAGGATTCTAACCTAGAATCACTCGCTTCGCTCGTGATTCAATAATAGAATCCTTCGCTTACTCGGGATTCAAAATCATCACTCGCAGCAAAAACCAACTTTGCTCTCTTGTTGAACAAATAACTATTCTTGTTGAGCTGTAAACGCCTACAATATAAACCATTAAGAAAGTAGTGTAATAATTAATAAATTCACGAATACCTACTACATACTTGATTAATGCACATTGATGTTATAGTATAAATTGCTGGCTAATACCTACCTAATGCGCCATCCTGCCTACGCATGGACAGTTTATTTAAGTAAAGATACACGGAATAGGTAACCTCAATGTAGGTGCTTAGTCTAGTACCCAGGTACACGTATGACGTACTGACCGTTGAGGAACTAAATTGTTAGAGATTAAGAGAAGTTTAGTTGATTTATACCTACTTCAATTTCTCGGCCTAAGTAGGTATCTACAATCTGTTCGATCGGCCTCCATCTAACCAAATTAACTAATCTTACGTTACTACTGGGGATCGATTTTTGAATGCACGATGCTTCTTTTGCTAAAAGGAGAGTTCCGCTTGTAATTTGTAAACCACTATTTTATTAATAAAAACTAAAAAATGTGAAATAAACTAAATTATTTAAATAAAAACAAAAACCCGACTGCAGTAAAAAAAAACAACTGTAAAGCGAGAAACAAGCTATATAATCGATAGGTAAATACTTATAATGTACCATGCAATGATTTTTTGTTTGATACCTCGTTAACAAGTAATGCAATTTATACTAATATACATACAACTTGAATAGTGGAAAAGGTTTTGCAGGCGGGGACAAGCAATGAATTATAAAATGTACTTAAGTATTTTCTTGAAACAAAAAACATTTGGATTAATAGCTTGTCCCCGCCTGGAAAACCTTTTCCACTATTCAAGTTGTATGTATATTGGTATAAATTGCATTACTTGTTAACGAGGTATCAAACAAAAAATCATTGCATGGTACATTATAAGTATTTACCTATCGATTATATAGCTTGTTTCTCGCTTTACAGTTGTTTTTTTTACTGCAGTCGGGTTTTTGTTTTTATTTAAATAATTTATTAAGTATGTATTTATCTATATAAGTAAGTTTATCGTTGCTTAGTACCCATACTACTCGTACAAGCCTATAGAGCTTGGTTTGGGGCTAGGTCAATTGGTGTGAGATTGTCTCCAGATATTTATTTAAGTTAAATGTAAATCGATCTGATTTCTTTTAAGGATCAAAATACTCTTCAAGAACTACCAAGGCTATGTAAGGGTTTTGCCCCGTGTAGGGTACCTACCAAATAGCCTAACGTGTCGTCTAAAGCAAATACTGAAAGGGTAAACAAGGCTTCTATTCTACTAGTTAAATCATATGGCCTTTGACATGTTAAAGTATTATTTAAATCTCAGCCGTTATTACTGTCAACTAAATAAGAGCTACCGAAACGTTGACTTGACGGTAACACGACAAAGGCAATTTAGTTTTACCTGGTGAAAAGGTCAAGTTCAGCCGTTCTCCTGGCCTCACCCTCAGGGGGTAGTTGCTGAAATTTACACCCCAGCTGGGCTGTGCTCTCTTAACAAGCTTTACAACAAACACTGAGGAGAAATTATAGGAATTCGCGGTCTCCGGTTATTAAGTTACCGCGACTCGTGACGGAGACCAAATCCGAACTGATTGGGCTTGCCCTTAATTAGGAAGTTCAGTTTGGCAATCTGTAACAAAGGTTTATAGGCACGTAGAAAATCAAAGGGGAGGTTAAACCAATGTTGGAATAATTGATGATTGAAAATTAGATTAAATAGAAAATATGCGTCCGATTGACGTGAGCCTAAGATTTACAACACGTTAGCATGCATCGGTACGTTTTCCAAGGTTCTGTAGCCAATTGGAAACCATTTTGTCGTTTTTTTGATAAAATAATATTTTGCATGATATATCCGAAATTTGTTAAAATTTTACACCTTTTTCAAGTTTCAAACGACATTGATGTTTGTTGCCATCTCTTAATAAGTGCGTACTGGACACGCAATTCGCATGGTTTTTTAACTTTTGTTTCTTTTTCTTGCTTTGAATTTGTAAAATACCATACAAGTACCTAATTTAACTGTAAAAATAATGTGAAAGCATTGATAGTTTATTTTATGAATTGCACTCTTTATTGCACATAAACAATAACAACACCATGTTTGTATCAATATAGATAATGTACATACTTAGGTGAATCATTTCAATGCTCACTCGTTTAAATACAACCTAAGTCACTAATACAAACAAGAGCAAGAACAATAATATTGCTTTTTTTAGCCGATTATTTTTTTCAACAAATACGCGCAAATATAATTAAACAACATCCGTTTTAATCTCAGTTAAAAAGGTATTTATCGCGATACTAACTTAACGCGCGTAAATTGTCTTCCATTACAATAAGGGTGTCACTACACGGGAGGAGAGTGAATGTTCATTCAAGATAAGCCCTCTCACACGAGTGCTTTTTGTCACATAATACCAGTATCTTACGTGTGAACATTTCAACTAATTCATTAGCTTAAGGGGTATTAATGTGACTTGGAAATTCTATTTCAAATTATAAATGAGTGGCAGGCTTTTGGGTTTATTATATTTTGGGATTGTAAGCCATTTGTTGGGAGTTAAGAGAGTATTGACATTTAACTAGCGATGTAAAAATACGGTCAAAGTTGTTTAAATAAAAATATCAAAGACATTACATTTTTCACCTGAAAGTTTTTTTTGTTTAAAACCTTTGGAAGGAATGTGTACTTACAGTCAAACGTACAAATATATTATATTGTATGCACTTTTGCACCTTAATTCAATGAAATAAACAGCTAAAACAATAATGCAAAAAATAGGCCAAGTTTTCATGTGCTACCAAATGTAGCGATATGTAATAAGGTGCCAAGTTGTGCACTAGATTGTTAACAGTCAGAATAATTTATTGCCACTTATTGCATTTTGAGCCCTAACTTGGCAGTTCTCTTTACAGTATGTTGAAAATATCATATTGTTATCCGTATGGGTATATAAGAAAACATTTTTAAATGTATGTTTTTTGCATATCAATATCCGTTCTTTTTGGTAGGTAGTCAATATATGTTTATATATATTTCTAAATATATTTCTGTAAAAATCAATCATGACTGTCACGATACTTACTAATATAAACTAATTATAATTTTACTCTTTTCTGATCAATGATAGGAATATTAGAAGTTTTCGGATGTTTTTGTTTTCCTTTATTTGTGCTGTAAGACCTACCTCCATGGTAAATTTCAAAGCTTTAGGTCATCGGGAAGTACCCTTTTGGTTTTGATGAGTGCGTGAGTCAGTCAGTCTGTCAGTATAAAATAGGCCGTTTTTAGAAATTAATAGGTCACTCTGTAAAGGGTAATGATAGAACATTCATTTTTATATTAAGCTGTGAGATTGTTGACATTTATTTGTAATTTGTAAAACAATCAGGTTCCTGGCTGTACTGGGAAAAAAGTTACGAGGGTGGGAAAAAGAGCTGAATGACTTCGTGTAAAATGCACACTGCAATATTGCTCGGCTTTTTCTTCGAACTTGGCCGGACACACTGCCCTCTATCTTAATAAATAGACAAATGCCTACCCTCATCCGATCGTGTCTGAATTTACTTATAAACATAAACATTCTGAGTCCAATAAGTAAAACTTGATAACTGAAGTACAGCCACAAAAAAAAAGTAGCCGCGACTAAATCTATGTGGAAATCAGAAAATATCATTGGGTAGCGACAAAAGAACAATATAAATTTAAGCTAATAAATTACTGTAGGCCCTGCAAAACAGTTGCAAATTTTATAAAATTTTGCCAAATCATGAATTCATAAACCCATTCCACTGTCAAATAAATACACTGAATTTTACCATCCACTTTCCATTTAGTTATGAAACACTAAAAATGTTTGCCCCACAAAAATACTTGAAAACAAACTGAAACTCATTATCAACAGAAGTTAAATGCATCTTCCGTACGTGGAGGTAATCCGCACCACGTAAAGCTTGAAGAACGCTCGCCGGGGCAATTTCGATTTGATTTATCATTGTTCTTCAACGATAAATCAGTGCACAATAGGGCTCCGGGGCTCGTACGAACTTCTATTAATTCTGCTAAGAACAATCCCGAAGTTGCCGCACAAAGGGATTAGAGACAATACGTCTCAAACGTGAGATGTTATCAGGTGCCCATTTAGAGCTTAATCAATAGTTGATAGTGTATCGCGTGTGTTAGGGGTGGGAGTATATTAGAATCTGTGGGACTTAACGTGAAGTTTCACCGTTGCACGTGTTTAGTTTAGTTTCAATGGGTACCTGTCTATTTTTTTTAAACACCTTTCAACGTGCGTGTTAGAGGCATTTCTCGACGCATGGGTTTTTTTTTAGGAGTTTAAAGTGTCACCTAATATGACCTACGTTATTAATGATTAAGATAGAAAATAGCGTTCGCTGTATGATGGGTTTGGTTACCAGTTTCAACAATATGTCTTCAGAGTAATAAACCTTCAATAGGTCTTGATGAATCCTATTCATAGGTATAAAAAGGTCTAACGTGCCTAATAAGGTCTAACAAACCTTTGGGTTAATAACTACTTGAAATTTCGGTCTGTAAGACCCTGCGTTTTACAAGAAGCTTTGACTTTATAACGGCTATCGTGCTGAAAAAGTGCCCCGATCGCCTTGTAACCCGGTTGATTCTAACTATAGTATACATAAGTCAATATGCCCCAAAATGTCCCGTTAGACAATTAACCTTTCCAGAGTCGATATTACAGCACATTATAGTAATTGTAAGCCGTACTTAGGCTAACTGAACTTTCAAAGAACAAATTTAATAAGATTTTCTCGATTATAACTTCTTAGCTCTACGAAATTAATTGTATTTCAAAATTAAATTACTTCCTCTTTGTTGTATTGTGATTTCGTGACTCGTATTTGTTCGATCAGCTTGAAATATTAAATTACTTTAGAGGATATTGGATAAAAAGTTTTACTGTTAAATTAACTTTAAATAAAGTAACACAAAAACGTTAATTTAACACGGGAGTAAGAGAGTTTTTTTGTTATTATTTTAATCAATGAATATAATTTTCGATTTAATCCACTTAAAAAAATATAAAATTTTCGTAATTCCTAATTCATCGTCTTTATTTGGACACCTATAGCCACCTATACTGATAGATAAAATAGCGACAACCAGTGAAATTAACTAGTACAGAAGCATTTCATTTTAGTCCTCGGTGTTGGCAACGAATCTTGAGACATATCCGAGACCTTTAGACTATAGATAACTAAAGCTAAAAATCTTTAGATCGCAAATATCTAATAGTTTCAGCTTCGACTTACCATCAGATGACCAGTGTACTCGTTTGCCTTATCTTTGCCACTAAAAAAAGCTAAACTTGACGTTGTTCGCAAGTAAGCTATAACACGAACGTACGTGTCTCGACCTTGGCACAACCTTGCCTCTGCCAAACCAAGGGCGTAGAACACGGACTACCGCGCAATCCAAGCGCGTACACGGATCAAGCTAGCCCTGTGTAGAGATGAATTCACCTTTGAAACGTTACAGAATATCACCCCTGACCTCGGTAACGGGACAGGGAATCGAGACCAATTTGATCATGGTTACACATTGAGTTTTGAAGGCGGCCGTGTGTTAGACAGAGGTCGTGGAAAGTATACTACATACTACAATAAATATCCAGGGGATAATCTCACACCAATTGACAACATTTCAAAAAAAAAGCGTTATTGTTTTTTCGCGTTTATAATAGCTGGTTAAAAATTAGACTATCCGTATTTCTTGGTTTTTCTTTATTTAACTTAAATTCGTCGTTAATAATTTATTAAAGAAATAGTCATTAAAAAGACCGTATATACAAAGTTAGGAATACTTATGTCGTGATCTTAGCCTGATATAAAATTTAAAAAAGTAACTTTAAACAGTAAACAAAACTGACTGTCATGTCAAGTCAATCATTCGCTGCCGTTCGTTCACAAATTTGCTATTTTGCGTAATTTAATTAATTACGTAATTTGTAGACGCCATTAAAATAAATAAACTATTTTGCGTAGAATTGAAAGCGTATCGTCAGAATCAAGTAATCCGTCAGACAGATAAACAATGAACATGACAGTTGTATATTTTTTTGAATTCCTTTGGTAATAAATGGACTAAGGGCACTATAAGTGTATTCCTAACATTCACAATCCAACTTTTTTTACTGTTTTTCCTAAATATAAAAAATCTAAATATGTAAAATCTAGAAACGGTATTTTATTTTACTACCTTAGCACAAAATGAATTGTTGTCAATTGACCTAGCCCCAAACTAAGATCTAGGCTTGTGCTATGGGTACTAGATAACATACATAGAAAGCGCCGTGTCGTTGCCGGCTTAGAATAGTGCCACTTCATGTCTTCCCATGGAAGTCGTAGGAGGCAATTAAGGGAATAAAGGCGATGGGCTTGCAACTTGTCACAAATATACACTGGTAAATATCTAAGCCTGATTGTGGAAAATGTAGTTACAGAATTAACAACAAGTTTTTAGAGTTGTTGGTAATTCTGTAGCTCTGCCTACCCCACTTTGGGAATGAAGGCGTGAGTGTATGTCCTTATGTAAATACATAGAAATCATCGAAGACTCAGAAACAAATAGTCGTGCTCATCACACAAATATTTGCTCACACCGCGAATCGAACCCGGGTCTTACTTGCTTCGTAAGCAGGGTCACCACCACGGCACGCGTCGTCTAACTTGTATCACATACTGTTGCATGTTTGTAACCTCATGTTCCATGTAGTCGTGGAATCTGTTAAGCCCATTATGTTAGATCAAACTGTCACCTGCCGTGATTCCACCAAGCAGGCCAGCTTTGTATTCACAAACCAGCAGGCTTAGCTTGTACAGCTTAGTTTATTTTTATTGATACTATTTTGGCAAACACCAAAAGGATCTTGCGATCACATACAATGCAAAAGATCTTAAAAAAATATTTTGGTTTCTGGTTAAGTCGGTTAGACTAGCATAAGATCGTATTCACAGCAATTGATATAGAAATACAAATTGAAACGACTTTGCAAAATATGCAATTTTTTTAAAACGCCATTCATAAAAAATATGTATTATTAAGTCTGTAGTCCACTTTAACTAAATTAAAACTTCGCATATTTATTACTTGCATTATTTGGAGACTGCTCCGGCACCGAGCCAAGCCGATGCAGGTGTCTTAAAGCCCCATCTTTATGCTTATAGCCCAAGCTTACGCGAGAATCTAATATGATCTTTTTATTCAGATTTCTTTTTTTTTATTTTATAAAAAGGTAAATAACCTGTCGATAAATTTACCCCTCCTTCCACTTTTTAGCCCCTCACACGCGCGCCATTGATTTTGGACGCCGATCACGTACCATAGTTCTTTCTGAACGGAATTGCTTCCAATAATCGCAGAGAACAAGTGCCTTCGAGTCTTCTGCTAACGCAACACGCTCTAGTTTTGAATGGCGCTAGCAGTGGCCGTGATTCTGGCGGAAAATCTGAAAATCTTTCCTGAGGTTGTACACTTCGTATGGACCACGGGTTTCCGTGTACGACGCCCGTGTGGGTGAACCTTTTACATCAATTTTCGTATTACCAATGGATTAAATCCAAGGGTTATCCTGCAACCGTAGAAAAGTTTTCGATTGGATTGGTGGCTAGCTCCGTTGTGAATCAATGTTGTTCAATTTGTATTCAGGCGGTGTGGTTACTTAACTTTCTCCCTGGACAACGTTCGTTGGATCGATTTAAAAATATTTGCCGTGTTTTGTCTGGCAACCTTTACTGCGGCGCTGGCGTTCCATTCCTTTTGGATAAGTTGATTTTAGATACTAATTCGATTTTATGAAGCTTTTGTTTTACGACGAAAGCGATAAATGAACTTGAGAATTATTCGTTTTTGCCGTAATGCGCGGGTTTGACGTCCTTTCGTGACATTAAAAGATAACAAAAAGCTGTACTTTAGTGTTGTCGATAGATTTTAGTTTTTTTTGTATCTATAAAAGGTTTAAAAAAGTTCGTTTTATTTGTGAAAATGGTTTGAGACTTTGTGTACTATTTTTATGTTAAATTATTGTCTAAAGTTATCTCAGTAGCGATAATCAATATGTAAAGAAATACCTTAAAAATTGCAAAAGTTGATCTGAAAGTGATTTTGCTAAACTGGAATTTGGTAATATATAGGTACCTTTGATTCTTATTGGATAGTAAAACATCAGGCCTCAATGTCATATTGCCGAAAGGTACAGGGATTGGGTGTGCATTGCGTAGCGTATATTAAAGTAATTCATGTATTTTGAATTATGACAGAATTATGAAATAATGTAACATTTGGCTCTAGGCTGGTTAAATTAAATTCTTAATAACCCCGAGACTTCAACCTAGTTTATTAAGCTTGACTTAGAACCACCAATGGCATACAACAAGAAAAAAACTCACTAAACGTTCAATCATTGGAATGATTGATTGGCCCTAGAACAAAATGACAGACGGACGCACAGACACAATCAAACAGACTTTAAGCGCAAAGAGTGTATTTTTTACCCCCTACAACAATATAGCGTTACATGTGCGTATCTGTGTATGTGTGTCTGTTTTTCTCTATCTGCCTATGGCATAGTTACTCCCAAATGAATGTACTGTGTTTAAATAAACCTATTGTAACCCTGATAGTTTTTAGATAGGTTTCATAAAAGAAGTGGTCCCTATTAAGTAGCGGTTTTGTCTTATAAGTTATAAGGTTAGGGTAAGATGGATTTTTAAATAACATAACTAACTTAACAGTTCCCTCGAGCACCAATAATAAAAATATGACACGATTCTTGCCCTACAAAAACGGAGTTAAAATCAATTACGGAGCATTTCTGTTAAATAACAGTTGCATAACAATTGCAGATGTCATAATGCTGTGTACAACTAAGTGATTAGAGTCAGCCGTGAATGACTCTGTCCTTGCTCGCTGTGACGCAGTCGGTTTAAGATTTCCTACTTGTTTTACTTCATACACTTGACATTGCTATTACAAAGGTTAACCTAGAACGAGTTTCTTTTCGCACGATGTTTAAACTATGTTTTTTCCTTACTGTTAATAACATCGCCTTAGAAATAGGTATACAATGTGGTAAATTAAGTCTTCTTGGCCGAATGTTAGTATTTTGTATGTTTTGTACCTATTGTCGACTTGTTAGATAAATTGCACATAATCATTATTTCTGTGAAGCGATACCTATTTCTTTTCGCATTTTTTCCCTTTCTTAATTTTACCCAATTTTGTTTTTCCCTAGTCGATTTTACTACCGTCGCTTTTGTTCACGGTCGACTTAATTCCCAGTCGCATTTTTTCCCGATCAATTTCTATCCCAGTTTCTCTCTTTTCCAAAAGTAATTACATCGTAATGTAGGTAGGTTTAGGTTATGTTAGTTTTGCAGCACCCGGTCCGGAGGGCCAAATAATCTAGAAGTAGGAGCTCCGCGTTAGCGGAGTTCCGTCGACTCTGTCTAATTTAATTTTTGGAGTGGGTAACACACTAATGTGAATAATGCTAGAAAATGACGCGACTGGATAAAACTCGCAAGGGTAAAAACACGAATGTGAAAATAAACCGCCGGAAAAAAAGCGACTGTTAATTATCACTTTCGGGAAAAAATAGACAAAGAAAAAATGCGTTTGGGAAAGTCATCTAACAAATCCTATTGTCAACATTAAGTCTTATTTACGTACCAGTAATGGCGGCTGAGTTAAAACAAAACGATAACATGTCTAAAGTAATATTGTTAGACTAAAAAGAACTCCCCTTACCTTGTATCTCGATCTTTATCTTGTATCATATTATTTTTACCTAAAATCAGTGTTCCATTTAAGTGTTATGTTATTTAAAATAAAATATCTAGGAAGGCTTTCACGGAGGCCCCTCAGGCGTACTAGTCCTCAATGGATACCAACTCATGTTCGATCTCACCTAATAAAATACCATTTAGAATAAAAAGGGTGGAAACGTGACCTTTTTTCGGTTCACTGGTATCGAAATTTTGGTCATGTAAATAAAATGTAATCGAATCCTGTCTTAGTCCGTTTTATTTTAATTAGTTCAAATGGTTTAAGAAGGTTTAAATGGGACATTCTATTTAAATTAAATATAATAAAAATGCAACGGATAGACTGCTTTTTAAGATAAGATAAAGATAAAGATAAAGACATTTATTCAGTAAGTAGGCCGCACGGGCACTTTTACACGTCAAGAATCTACCAGCGCTTCACAAGAGGAGACCACTGCTGAGAAGAAGCGCCGCAAGAAACTCAGCAGTCAGTCATTTTTTTAAATATATTTAATATTACAATGGTACTACTTAGTCTAGCATTATATAAATCTATAAATAGCAAATTAAAAAATATTTCAAATATCCTGCGTAGTTTCCGCAGGAAAATACACCAAAATCTTAAGATAGAAAGAGAGAAAAGGAAAAAAATAACTCCTACGTATGTGTATATAAGACGGTGCAAGATGACCACATAATATTGATATGTTTTCCTACATCAACGGTGTCCCCCAGACAAGATAAAGATTTTGAATTTGAAAAAAAACAAATAAAAAATATATTATTGATTAAGTTTCGGGTTTAGGCCAAGCATGTTTGTCTATTAAATAGTCCTCGATCCTATAATACGCTTTAGACATTAACGACTTTTTCAAGTAATTTTTGAGTGCTGGAAAGGGTAACTTTAATACCACCTCAGGTAATTTATTATAGAAATGAATGCATTGACCAACAAATGATTTATGTACTTTACGGACGCGGAATTTTCGAATAGCTATTTTATTTTTATTTCTAGTATTTAAATTATGTATATCAGAATTTTTTGTGAAAGAATCCAAATTTTTTATAACATAAATAATATTCTCATAAATAAATTGTGACGCTACAGTTAAGATATTAATTTCCTTAAAAAGATCTCTTAAGGAGTCACGGGAATTTAAGTTGTAAATAGAACGAATGGCCCTTTTTTGTAACACAAATATAGTTTGTATGTCAGCTGCCTTACCCCAAACCAGAATACCGTACGACATAACACTATGGAAATAACTATAATAAACTAAGCGAGCTGTCTCAACATTGGTTAGTTGTCTAATTTTCCTAACTGCGTAAGCTGCCGAACTTAGTTTACCTGCCAGTACAGCTATATGGGGACTCCATTGCAAATTTTTATCTATTGTTATGCCTAGGAAAACTGCCTTATCTACGATTTGCAAACACTCGTCATTTAGAATAATACTAGAATCTAACGGTTTAACATTAGGCAAAGCGAATCTAACACATTTAGTTTTCTTAGCATTTAGTAGCAAATTGTTGCTAGTAAACCAATTAAGTACTTTAACTAGTGTGGAGTTTATGCTACTGAAGTCTATGGATTTTCTGTCTACCTTGAAAATAAGTGAAGTATCATCAGCATAAAGTACAATATAACAAAGTTTATCTACTGATGGTGGCAAGTCATTTATGTAAACCAAAAATAGAAAAGGACCTAAAATAGAGCCTTGAGGCACACCTATTTTCACTGTAGCTCCATCAGATTGTGTTTTGTTTACAACAACTGTTTGAGTTCTATCACTGAGATAAGAAGACATAAGACTTATAGCTTTATTAGACAATCCATAATGTTCTAATTTTAAAATAAGGGTCGTATGAACCACGCAATCAAAAGCTTTAGAAAGGTCACAAAATATTCCTACTGCATCGCAAGATTGCTCCCAACTGTTATATATATATATCATGAGAACAGATGCCGCATCAATTGTTGATCGACCTCTGGTAAAGCCAAACTGGTTATTGTTAAGTAGTTTATTTCTATTAAAGTGACCTAACATATCATTCAGAATTAGTTTCTCAAAGACTTTACTTAAAACTGGTAGTATGGAAATGGGACGAAAGTTCGTAATATCACTCATCTCACCCGATTTAAAAAGAGGTATGACTTTACTATATTTCATAAGATCTGGAAAGATCCCTTCTGAAATGCAATTATTGTAAATTAATGCTAGATGGGGTGCAATTACACCTATGATAGGAAAAAGTACACTAACTGATGTGCCCCACAAATCCTCAGTCTTCTTTAAACTAAGCGTTTTAAATACTTTGACTATTGAAACTGAATTTATAGGGCTGAATTCAAAGTTTATATTACATTTACTGACATTAGTGCAAAGTAATGATTGAGCTTGAACCGCGGATGATTTGAGACATTTCGTAGTATTAATGGCTATGTTGGAAAAATAATCTTCGAATGCTAAGGCGACGTCTTTATTTGACGTGATTTGTTTGTCACCTGAGTTTAGGGTGACCTGATTATCGCGAGTTTTAGTTTTACCCGTTTCTCTATTTATAATATTCCATACAGTTTTTACCTTATTGTCAGACGATTTGAGTTTAAGACTAAGAAAATTTGCCTTGGCAGTTAAACAAACTTGCTTAAAGGTCTTTGAATAACTCTTAACATAATTTAGGAAGTCAGCGTTCTTATTGTCCTCCCTCTCTCTATATAGGTTGTAAAGCCTATTTCTACTTTTATGAATACCTGCAGTAGCCCATTCGCTAAATTTGGTTTTCGACCTAGTTAAAGGTTTCATTTTAAAATGGTTATTAAATTGATGCAGAATTACGCCAAACAAGTCATTATAAATACTATTACACTCATTATGTATGAAAGGTAACACTGATAGATTACTCTGGACTTTATTTTTGAATGATTCCAAACGATTATTAGTTATAGGTCGATATGTTATTGTCTGAGGTTTTTGATAAAAATCATTGACGAAAGATGCCTTCTGACCACTATGGTCCGAATTAAAACAATTAAATATTTCTTTATCCTATTAAAAACTATGTGAAAATCAAATTGATTTTATGTTTGGTTGATGAATATGATATTAGTTAATTGAAAAAGTACAGCAAGGTAGTCAAGTAGGTGGTGTTGTCTTATCCCCACTCCGGAACACAACAATTTTAATACTGCTTGACTCTACCCTCCACTATTTCCTACTCTGGTAGCGATTCATCACCTCCACCACTATCTCCACTTTGGTGACCATGCATGAGTTGAAAAGTAGTTAATCGTTATAATAAAAGCACGAGAGTTATGGAATCCGTAAAATTAATCATTATACCACGTTTACAATCGTATCACCGTCAATAATAATTACCTATACACACCATGAATTTACCGACGCCATTTTGATACCTGACCATAGAGTTTGTCCCGACACGATTAGTAATGCAATGCTGCTGAAATCAATTAGCCTGCGATCGCTGATTAGAAGGTAGTGCGTGTCAGACATGTCATTGTCATTACGTCATAGTCTAATGAATGTAATTAGTTATTAGCGGAGGTTATAGATCACACCGGGAGTGAGGTTGGCCGCTTTGAATCTTAAAACAAGATAACGTTAGAGATGTTTGTTCAAAGAACGAGGCGATTAAGCTTAGATAATAATAATAATAATAAATATAATAAATATGGGGGGGGACAATGTCACACCAATTGACCTAGTCCCAAACTAAGCTCTAGGCTTATACTATGGGTACTAGACAACGATATAAATACTTATATAGAGAAATACATACTTAAATACATAGAAAACATCCATGACTCAGGAACAAATATTCGCGCTCATCACACAAATATCTGCCCTTACCGGGATTTGAACCCAGGACCGCTAGCTTCGTAGGCAGGGTCACTACCAACTAGGCCAGCGCGTCGTCAAATATAATAATATTATTGACGGTGTTAACAAATGTTAATTGATTTATTTTACCTTGCCATATTCGTTTCTTTACAGCCGCTGCATGAAATCCTAATCAAATAAAATTAACGTTTTGAATCGGGTCTTCTGGAGAAAAAAATGTGTTTTTCTATCAACAATTTTATTTTCCATTTTATAATTATATTAAATCTGAAAACAGAAATCGAAATCATTAGCCATTTTTTTTTATGTTTGCGTATAGTTTAATTTATTCAAGTACATTTTATTTTTTCATCTTTACATAGTGTGGCTGTTCGTTAAGATGTTTAAAAGTACTCAAGGGATTTTAATACAGTTTTCATCAATAGATAGAGTGATTCAAGAGAAAGGTTTTTATCTATACTTAGTTCTGGTCTAAGTGTGTTACAGAAAACTGACAGAAACCGAAGCTAAGCGAGAGCGGGTCGCACGTTTACTAATAATTCAAGATTTACGCTCAAGAATAGGACCACGTTACAAAATATAAATAAATAAATATCACGGGACAGTGTCACACCAATTGACCTAGTCCCAATTTAAGCTCTGAGCTTGTATTATGGGTACTAGACAACGATATAAGGGTCAATCAACTTTTCTTTGTAGCTCGTTGCCACGGTGACGTCTCCTGGGTCACTTTTTAAAACTTTGTTTTCAAAGGATATAAGTCCACTAAAAAACTGTTTTATTGGCAATTACACACCCAGGCTTTTGTGGCCTTTCTCCTGAGTGTGCAGGAAGTAAATATTATAACATTTTTTCAAAGAAACTCCATCACTGTTGTCTCCTGGCTTACGGGACAGAATAACAACAACAAAAAGTTGATCCACCCATAAATACTTATATAGAGAAATATATACTTAAATACATAGTAAACATCCATGACTCAGGAACAAATTTTCGCGCTCATCACACAAATATCTGCCCTTACTGGGATTTGAACCCAGGACCGCTAGCTTCGTAGGCAGGGTCACTACCAACTAGGCCAGCGCGTCGTCATATAGTTACACATAAAGTGATTTTTCCATGATCGTGAATTATATCTTCACAAAATGTTATTTTTCTGACGACGGCGACGTGCGATTTAAAACTTTATATTGCTGTTAGTTTCTGATTTTTACACTGGCAAAGGTAAATTTGTAATACCTTTATAATAAGAACTCAAGGTTTCTTAGCAGATTATGAGCTCTACAAATGTTTTATGTCCACAATGACGGCAGATTTGTAGGAACAGCGACGTTAAGACATTCAAATTTATGGTGTAGAGATAAAAGTGGATCATACGTGAATGACCTATTCTCAATTCAACTCTTGGGCAACGAATTATGTTAAATTGTTGATACCATATACATGATTCAAACATAGGCATTAGAAATAAAATACATTAAAGGAATTTTTATCTATCCATATATAACACAGCTGATAAAAAAAAGCCTGTTTTGATTAGATTTACCAATAAATCGTTCATATTATAAGTAACTTAATAAAAAAAAAAAAAAAGTATTAAAAAAAAACTGCAATCAACACATAGGTATATACATATTAAGTTTCAAAACAGTTAACAAACTGAACGAAGGTTCTTAAAAAACCGTTAATGCTTTCGTTTTGATAGCTATTTGGAATGGCGGGCGTTATATTATTTAAACAGATGATTAACACCAATGTTATAATTGTGACTCACGCGCAACGTTTGTCACTATACTGCCCTTCTACGGAACAAAGGCGCATGTGCAATTAATTCATAGAAGCATATTCAACTCTCATGGGTTATATTAAGGTTGGATTTTCAATACAGTTCATATGGTAGATACGCCTTTTCTCCTTAGGAGGGCAGTATAGGTGTCACTTGGTATTAATACCCTTGAAATATGTGGCATTGTTTTAAAAAGGAACGGAAAAGAGTAGAGCCGGTAGAGAGTATTAAATTAATTAGAACAGTGTTTTTAAACAACTAAGATGCGCCCTAAATTTAATTTGATGTTAATTTAAACACTATAGTAGGTATACTTAAAAACTCAATGGTGTTAATAACGTTTTCAATAAAGCATCATCAAAAATTGCATCACCCGACATAGTTAAAGACATTTCAGATAAATAGTAAGTACTGTAATCAAAATTCACATATCCACAGTGGATACGTTTTTATTATACTATGAGTACTATTACGTTATGGCCAGTGGTTTAAACGGTCCATTATATGGCTAACGTATGTTTATTTACTCGTTTGTCGCTCTGGCTTGACAATAAACAACAGATTAGATGATTTTATGCGACTCTCTTTAGTAACGTAGTTACATTTTATGTATGTGAATGACATAACAGTTTCGCGCTGTATAAATATTGCCTTGCTCTCATACAATCTGTTTATTAACGTTAATGCGGAAGTAAAACTAAGTACCGTTTTGTAACATTTTTTTATATTCATAGGTGTTATAAAACACTCGGTGGTGTGTTATTTCTGCTCATTAAAAATAATTTTATCTATCATAATTCGGTATTAGGTGAGAATGTTAAACCTAATATGGGTAGAAATAATGACAGACAAATATAATAAATATCTATCAACTGTCCATATGAAGCAGCATGTTTGATTGTGTGATTAATTTTAACAGAATAATTGCTCACTAAGACAATTTAATTATTATATTACGTTTCTTTTATACACTAACACAACAAATACACAAAAAACACACAAAACACAGAAAACTATTTGTTGGTCCTAGTCTATAACATCTATAGGTACATAGTAATTCTGGCCTTCCGTTTACATTTACGAAGCAAATTAATGGCAATCGTAACTGAAAGTAAGTCTTACACAAGCAGTAAGAATTGTGTTTATTTTTCTTTTTACTTCAACATTTCACTCTGTTAGCTGAAATAAAAATACAAATGCGACGAATTGAGAACCACCTAATTTATGTATATTTTTCTTGAAGTCGGTTCAAAATATTTTAACTGACTGCCCAATCTAATTTGACAACAACATTAATTTTAAATGATTGACATCAAGCTTTATAATGTGTAGTAGTTACAAGGGTCCGTTTACATGTTGCACGCCATATTTTGATTTGATATAAAATCCGAGTTCCAGTTTTTTATGCACATCATTCGTAACGTACCTCCGCTTGTAAAGAAAGTTAATCGCTCTCATTTCACATCTTACCTTAAGTTAAAGTTAAAGTGGTCAGTGGCTGCAATTAACCCATGTTTTTATTTTACTCATCGCGGTCATTTCCATAACTGACTGGCGGCGCACGCGCTGTACCGTGGCGATGCGCGGGCGCAATAGTGCGGGCGAAAGTCGATAGCGTTTACTTCCGTAATATTCATAAGAAGGAAGCTGATGCTTTGAACTTTATTGCACAATAAATTAAACTTTTTTATTATTTGTTATTTATAATAAAGTTTAAGCAATAGTGAAGTATACACAAAGAGTTTTAATTCATTTCATAAAATGCTAACATTACATATTTTTTTGGGTTCAATCCGTAGTAAACAAGCAACTCTTACTAGTCTTGTTATGTATATCCGTCCGCAGTAAAATCTTGATAAAAATAATCAACTGTGAAACTGTCATACAAAATTACAAACAAAGTGTCATTCAATGCCTATTAAGGTGTTTTATTTCTGGTGCGGGACGGTTTACAATATGCGGTATACAAAACTATGTATTTATTTGATAGAAAACATATAAAATTATAAATGTGCTTTGATTTGTGTTGAATTTCATAATTTTAATGATTTGTTTTCACTTTTAAATCGGTGTCAATATTTAAAGCCTAATATTTTTCTAACAGATATTTTATCGACAACGATCATTATCGCCGCGACCATCTCTACTAAACACACCTTCCTTGTCAGTAATTCAGTTTTACGTGCGGAGTGCATGCGCTCGATCGTGTCAAGTTCTTAACCGTGGCGTAATTTACAATTGTTTTTATATGGCAGTGGCTCCATGGCAAAGTGAAACATACACCTCGAACCGTGGACATGGATGCCAAGGAAGTACTTCCAGAAATGGCAAGGTAACCTTGGACATGTAAAAATTTCAGGTTTTTCTGTAAATTCTTATAGAAAAATCAAGTGTTTATTCAATGATATCGTGACTTATTCAGACAACCTGATAGTCAAGGTTAGAGATCAGATGTTCAGGCTGTCTCTATTAACTTCGTGTCTAAAGTGAAACAACCAGTAGTTTCTTAGTAGTGTGTTTATATAATAATCATTTGAACATTTGTCTGGCAGTTCCGTGATAAAAACAACTATATTCTTTAGTTCCGAGTTTGTTACTTCTAAAAGCTTCTGACGTAAGAGTAGTATTTAAAAGTAACGTCTTAATTGACCGGGCGTATCAACAGCAGAACTAGGTGGACAGTGACGGAGTTTAAAATTATCAATAAATGATTTTACTGACAAGGGAATAAGACTAACTAGACCTTGTGTAGATAATTTTGAGCTCTTCGACTGTCCACCTACTTCTCTTACTTAATTAATAAATAAATAATTATTCAGGCGTTACTTTTAAAGATTACATAGGTTAATATACATTACTTTTCACCTTTTAAGTATAGGTGTATATATAATATGAAATATTTACAAATATAGTAGGTAGGTATTTTCGAACGTGAGATTTTCTATATTACAGTGCAATAACTTTTAAAAGGGCCTTCGGGCGCGTACTTCTCTTTCACTCGCTTTCATAAGTTCTTTACTAGTCTAACCGACTTTACCCAACCCGAAATTCTCTTAAATACCTCTTGCACTGTACTTCTATTATTCGACATGCTCGGTGGGCCCCATGCCCTTTGCATAAATTATGACATCGTAAGGTAGGATTATTTAAATCTCGCATTAACGAATACTAAATGAATATTACATATTTATACTAAAAGCTACATTAAATATTAGTCTACAGTACGTGATTCGGTTACAGTTAATCCAAATTTAAATACATTTCGTTGTATTCTGAATCTAACTGCGTATTTTCGGGCGCTTACCCTAGTTTAGACCTCGTTTGGTTTACAACAATTATAACAAATGATTTACTTAAAGGTTAAGTACCCAAACGTATTTTTAATATGTGATTCTAATAAAATCAACTGATTCAAGTTGGACAAATTCATTAGATTGGAACGCACAAAGGGTCGGGGCAGGCAGACCGTGACACATATTAGGGCAAGGTTGCCTAAGGGCCCTTAAATTAAAGGTGCCCGAACATTGCTCCCTAATAATATGTCGCTCACGGCGTTAAGGACTCCTTTATTTTTATCAAACTTTATTTTTAATGGGATAATTTTCTAATTGTTTGAGGGAGAACTAATAAGGCTTTTGCCTTGTTATGTCCGGATTGTCCGTATATTATATATTTTTTTAATTGTTTAATTTGTTTATTTAAGAAATAAGTCCTTTAAGGGCTGCTCAACCAATTATTCCTACCTATCCAGTTTTCCAAATATGCAGGTATTCTATCGGTCATGCATATCCACAACTTTTACGGTACGATTTAAACTTAAAAATTCTACATCCCCATTTGAATTTAATTATTGTTTATTTTCTTACTCCTATAAAAAACCTTCCTAACACTGGTAATAAACTCCCTTTCAAAAGACGAGTCAAATAAGAAGCAAGTAAGGAGTTCCTATGGCTAGTTTACTTCTCCATCATCCTACATTATTGTCATAGGAATTGCATAACTATGCCAAATAAAATTAAGAAGGACATTAAAATTGACTTCCGAGATTTAATAACATTACTTTGTTAGATTGTTCGTTACAAATTAAGTTACTATAAAGTGTTATTACAAAAGTGTGGTTAATAAAAAGCGTGATGTAAAAAGATATTTTTTGTTGTTTTGAAAGTCTGAAACTGTATTTAGTCGTATCACTAGGGTTGCTGAGCATCCTATATATGTATTTTTACTTACTTATAAACAGCTATATAAATACTAATTGATAACTGGAACTTTTTTAACAAGTTTAAACAAAAAAAACATGCTTATACTTGTAACTTTCTTTTTGTTCATTATTTACTGAGAAAAATCATCATTTATTTACATTTTTTTTTAAATATCCACAAGACGCTGCGTCAATTACTCATGTTTCATGTATCAATAATCCTCAGCAACACGCTTCGTCATGAGTATACAATAGTTAATCTGCATCATGCTTTGTCAACAGTGTAAATAAATTAATCAGTAACATGCTTCGTCAAGAAACCTATAGTCATTCCTCGGCCTGGCAAGGTTAGGTACTGAGAAAACAAATAAACAAATTTCTGCTAATAGCTAAAGAGCTTAAACGCCACATGGTCTTTTCTACATTATAGCTACATGCTAGACTAGAAAAAACCAAACGCGGTTACAAACAAAATTACGTCATCCCGACCTCTAGTCCAAACCGGGCGTAGCATGCACTGATAATATTTTATTTATCTCAGTAAATAATGAACAAAGAAAATACAAAAAAATGTAAGAAATTCACAAACCTACATGAAAGCATGATTATTTCACAATACTTATTCAAAAAACTCCTGTTGTCAATTGTTTTCAGTTGTAGAAACAATTTGCATTTTGCAAAATATGACGATACACAAATTAAAGAATATTGACGAGTGACGGCACAAATAATGGATACTTCACTCTTAATTCAAATTTCATACGGTCCTAAGTTGACTGTTGCATAACAAATGAACCCTTATCTTCGGTAAAATAAGAATCAAGTGTCCATCCTTGGTCCTTGTTCATTACTGGTTCCACCACCCTATGTGTACCTACGGGATTGACGTGTGCTCGCTGACGAGAAATTAATTTATTTTGGAAGTCTTTTAAATCGTTAGCTTTTGTAAAATGTAAGTTGGCTAGGGCTAGTAAACAAATATTTTACCACCAGAAATAGAAACAAATAATATATCAACTGAGATTTAATTTCCTGGGTTTCTCAACCACATAAATAAGTTACCTAACCCTACTTAGGGCCTAAACACATTACCTTCGGTATAACAAGAAACTATTAAGCCAGGCTTATGTTCCACTGCTTTACGTTTTAATCTTGCTTAATCCTTATAAAAGGAAGGTTTTAGGTTCGCAGAGAATATTAAAAATATTTAAATATTTTTTGAAGATGACCTTGGTCATTCTCCATGCTGTATCTTTTAAAGATTAGAGGTAGTTATACTCTATATATTTTACTTATATTTATCTAAAAAACAGTTTTGTTTAATCTTAACTTGCCTATTTTGCTAGTATTGCTTATTCAACATAAAAAAACTGGTTTTGCGTAATGTAAGCCCCTAAACCTAACTATTGTTTTTAAAGCTTCTCGCAATATGATGACAAACAATGCTTTAAGAAGTTGTTTTTTTCATTATTTTTTAGTTACAAAGATAATCCACAACCTACATCAGTTATCTTTACAGTTATTTTTAACATAGCATGCTTGGCTTGATAATAATTTTTGTAGTGTATATTATTATGAAAAAAGAAATATGAAATACGTTGTTTTATTGATAAACTGTATGAATGTTCAATTTAAGGTACTTTAAGATAAAGATAAAGATAAAGATAAAGACATTTATTCAGTAAGTAGGCCGCACGGGCACTTTTACATGTCAAGAATCTACCAGCGCTTCACAAGAGGAGACCACTGCTGAGAAGAAACGCCGCAAGAAACTCAGCAGTCAGTCATTTTTATAAATATATTTAATATTACAATGGTACTACTTAGTCTAGCATCTATTAATAGCAAATTAAAAAATATTTCAAATTTCCTGCGTAGTTTCCGCAGGAAAACACACCAAAATCTTAAGAGAGAAAGAGAAAAAAGAACTCCTACTTATGTGTATATAAGACGGTGCAAGATGACCACATAAGATTGATATGTTTTCCTACATCAACGGTGTCCCCCAGACAAGATAAAGCTTTTGAATTTGAAAAAAAATAATACATTATTGATTAAGTTTAATCTACTAAGACACTATAGTGTTAATACCACTTTGATCTGTCTTATTTTTTTGAATAGTTGTATAGTTTGATCAGTGTAGGATGATTTCCATGACAACAGTATTTCGTAAATTAAAAACTTGCTGTAAGTAACATCATCACAATTTTTTTATCAATCATAACAACAAAAGTCAAGGAAGTGCGTTTATTATGCGTTTATATGAGCTGTCACAGGGATCATCCTAAATTGAACCAACTATAGTGGATCGAGATAGAGCACAAACATCATTTAGTCTCAGCAATATACCATTTAAGTTCGTGATTCAACTTAGCATGCTAGTAGTTAAAAAGAAAATAATAATAGCCAATTACTTTGCACAGAATAATTAAAGCAACAATTTATCACGTAACAAGTTACTGGGAATAACTACAAGCACTCAATAACTGTAAAATAATTTCCGAGAACGCCACTGAATTTGACATTAGCTTCCACGGCGGGTCTACTGACTTATATGGTATTACATAGATACACTATACACATAACATCGCTAACAACCTAAGGTGCCTACGTTTTTTTTACGAGATGGCAAAGGTAAACGAGCACCCAGGCAACTTTATGATAAGTAGGTCTGAGCTTCATCAAAATTTATAATTTCAATATTCACCAAATGTTTAATAGAGATTCGAACGGACCCTGCAATGATTTAAGAAACTGCATTAAGGAACCACTAATTGCATGTGAGTCAGCCAAAATTATTTTAAACTGACTTCAAAAATAGGAGGACGCTATCAATTCAGCGGGATATTTGTTTTTTAATTCTTGTTGTCGTTGAGACGATCTCTGTATTCGTAGAAAATGCTTACAATTAGATATTAAGTAGTTGGCTCACAGTAAGGTTGAATTAAGGTCTGAGGGACGGACATGCAATGCTTATTATCACGCTCAATAAGACTGTCTACTTCATCCCACTAATATTATAAATGCAGAAGTTTGTGTGTGTGTGTGTTAGTTTGTTACTCATTCACGCTGCAAAAATTGGACGGATTTCGATGTAATTTTCAATGGAGATAGCTTATACCCTGGATTAACACAATATATACTTTTCATTCCGGAAAATATAAAAGTTCATAAGGGAATGACGATAATCTACGTCGTGATGGCGAAATATGTCGTAGGCAGACGCTAGTTTAAGAATAAACCATAAGTCTACGGTCATACCAAAGTAGTTTTTTCTCTGGCTGCACTTTACGAAATACGCAAAATATATGTTAAGGCCACTTTAGCTATGGCGTGTTTATGATTGAGAGGGCTAGAATATAATGCAGCTGCCAGTATTTAACGATTTAGCTGTAAATGAGCAATAATAATACCGTTCTTAATATCGGCACTCAGCACGGATTTTCCTGACTAATATTATAAATATGCAAAAAATAAGTATTAGTTCAACGTTCAAGGCCTATGTTAATAAAATGCCTATTGTTTAGTTTCTACAACAAAAGGCCTTACCTACCTATATACATACAAAACCAAATTTGTACTGAACCCTTATTCTACATTGTTTTTTCTCCTATTGTTATCGTGTTGGTAACATAATGCTAGCTCTTATTATTTAAATGGTAAAGGCTATTTCAGTCGTGAAGAATTTGATTGAAATAGGGGTAAAAACGCAGTGGAATAGAGGAATTTAACACGGTAAAACAATATCTGTTTTGATATGTGTGTCATCGTATTGTTTTTAAATCGGCCACCGATACTGTCAAGTAAATAAGAGCTATCGTAACGTTGATAACACGTCAAAGACAATATGGTTTTTACCCAGTAGAATAGAGGCCCTGAGCCGGTATTCTAGACGCTATAAACCATATCGTCTTTGATCTGGACCGGTATTTTATAGGCGGTAAAAACGATATCGTAATTAACCTGTTATGGTAATGTTTCGACGTCAGCCGCCATTACTGTCAAGTAAATAAGAGCTATCAAAACGTTTACAATACGATAACAGGGCCTCTATTCAACGCGGTAAAAACCGTATTGTGTTTGAGCTGTTATTGTAATGTCACCGTTTTGATAGCTATTCCGGTCAAATACGATATTATAGTTTTTAGCGCTGGGAATAGACGCCCAGTACTGAATTCAGTGTCGTTTGACTGTCGTTTTTTTATCAAACAAGTAAAGTACTAATATTGAAGATTTTTTTCTGCGACATTAAAAAAATACCGGCAGAAAAACAGACTCTATAAGATACTTGTAACGTATTTTTCATTTATAAACATAAGTTACAAGTATCTTATAAAGTCTGTCTGTCTGCCATTCGTAAAATATGGAGGTGTACGTATATAATTGTTTTAATTATCCGTTGATTTTCCTTTTCTTCAGAACCCGACGCATAATAGCTGGTAGCTATAATTATACTGGTATTTAATAGCCCGTGGCTTGTACCTGTAATAATATCCGTTTTCTTATGGTTAAAATAACACGGGCTGCAAACCCGTGTAAATGATAAAAATATTGAATCGTATTGAAAAAAATAAAAACTTTATACAAACTCAATGCCCTCGCAAAGAAATTTGATTCAATACAATATAAAACACTTTGACTGTACACCAAACAAAAACATGTCACAGAAACGTATAATTAAAAACACTACAGGTGACAGGTAATAGCCGATCTTAAATTCGGTACTTTCAAGTACTTTAAATATACTATAAGGGAATGAGGTTTAATGCAAAATAACCAAGAAAGTAACAGTTACGCAAAATATTAAATAAATAGTACTTATTTTTTTGTGGCCCCTTTCTTTGCTAAATAATTTATTACGTCAGTTGAGAAACGCTACGATTTAAATTAAATAAAAAGGGAATATGCATGGATTTTTAAATCGCATTTCTTAACAAAATATGGAATTACCGTAAAAGAGATCACCAAAAGTGAAATTATAATTAAAATCGGCCAAGAAATTGGAATGATACAAGCATTTTAAACTGCTAATTATACTGAGAGGTCATGTGCACTATGACGTCATGTAACACAGCCATATAAACTCCATGTTTAATTCTGTTTTGCTAGAAAGAGATAGATCTGAATCATCATCAAAAATGCTTGGCCAACACCTAAATAATTTAATAATAACTTAGTCATAAAAAATATGTAAATATTGTATATTGTCTATGGGACACGGTTTCTGTAGGAGAATGTATCGAAACTTTTATGCAGGTTGTCTTGCACCGTCACAGGTAAGTATAATTTGTATACTTTCTATATTTTTTTATATTACTGTTGCTTATTAGTTTTGTGACAATTCTGAGTTTTGACACATTTTCCTGCTCAACTACGCATGAATATATTATTTTTTGGTGTTATGTGAGATTCATTGTTTTATATAATGCTAGGTTAAGTTTATTATTGTATAATATCATTTAAAAAACTACTTACTGTTGAGTTTCTTGCGGCGTTTCTTCTCAGCAGTGGTCTCTTGCGAAGCGCTGGTAGATTTTTGACGTGTAAATGTGCCCGTGCGGCCTACTTACTGAATAAACATCTTTTATCTTTTTTTTTATCATCAACGAATCTTTGTTGGTTGATAGAAATCTTAGTTATTTGTATAGAGATAAAAAAAAAAACTAATCTGTTTTTTATATGAATCAGCTTTTATTAAAGCTGTGAAAAAAGTCATGAACAGGTATTTCTTATTTCTGAAATAAGTACCTACTGGTCCATTTTGTTTTGCTTTCTGGGTAAGTTCTTAGGTAGGTACCTACGTTCGTATCTACTTAGAATGATTTGAATCGTGGATTGCTTACACTTCACCTCTACGTCGACATCAACAACATTTCGAAGTCTTACATTCTTCGATTTCAAAATACACCGTTATGAGACAATGGGTAAGCGATATTTTCAAATATTCGCGTTACATTGTCAAACACCTACTTATTTAGAACGAAACTCTTGTTTTCAGCAAGAACGTGATGTTTTAATACGTTTAATGAAGTCGAAATGGAAACAAAAGGAGGGTCGTGAATGTTAGCTTGAGTTATTTCAAAAAGTACTCTTTATCCGTTCAATGACTTTACCGTAGGTATGTGCCATGATTTGTACGTCGGTTATTTTGTTCAATTTCGGATTAAAAATAACGAGATTCAAGATTCAGCTTCTAGTTCCAGCAAACAGCATCGCGGAATGTTTTTTCTGTATTTATACTATGTATAATAATATGTTCTAGTCAGGAATTAGTTGTATTATTTGGTAGTTAAAATAAACAATAATAAAGGTGATAGTTTTAAACAAATGCAGGACTTGCAGATGAGTTTCAGAAACATCTTATAAGGTACGAGTACCTATTCATCCAGGGGACCTGTTTAAACCAGGTTGATTTCAATTGTCTCTCTAATATCCTCTTAGAAAACAGTTAACGTTATTTCCGGCGTCGTGAACCAATTATCCATACTACGGAGACAAAAAACAATCACAATTACCAGGCCCAGGTTATTTATGGAGTTCTTAGAAGAACACAGTAATTATGAGGAAATCCTGGCAACATCCTTCACTGACAGTTTTTTTGCGATGTACGCTTGTTCGAAAAACCATTTTGAAACAGTGTTTGAAAGCCGTTCAATGTATTTTTGCTTTGAAAATATTAACTATTACGAATACTACAAAAGTAAGTTTGACTTTCGTCGGCGGCATAAAACTCTCAAAGGTGTTTATACTCGGCTAAACGAAAACCATTTATAGGATGGAAGAAGTTTCAACAGCTAACTTTACATCCCCTTATTTTCAAGTACTTTTTTACTGTTATTTATTTGGAATAAGTTACTGTTGACGATCTTATTTTGAATTCATTACGGGGTTTATCTTGATTGATTCAACATACCATTCATTGATATCAAGGCACTAGCAGCTGCCCCGAGAATTTCCAAGTAGGTATGCCAATTATGTCTTCAATATTTGCAAAGAAAATTGCGAAATGTTTCTTCAAATCGGAATGATCAATGAAAGTATAATAATGAAGAGTCATGGTGAATGTACATTTTCTCTGATCTAACGAGATTACGGTGGAATCGAATCTTATTTTCATTTACGTGACTTGAGATTTAAAGTTATTAAGATGTTAGGGATTCATTGAAGATTGGTATTTTTATTGCTGAATTGGATTTTTTTTTGTTTAAATGAATAATATCATTGGTTTGTTTTATTAAGATTAAATTAGTAAAGGTTCTAAACATTCAAAACTAATTTTTTATATGACAATAAAATTTACAAAGAAATATGTTAAGTTGAGGTTACTGCTGAATGTTGATGATAATGGTGACTACCAATATTGCTACAATGCTACAATGTCAATAAAGTAACTAATAATTCTTACTAATAATTTGTTATAACTTACTTGTGTAAGTAATTAAAAAAATATTCTCCGTAATTGTACCAAATTGTGTAATACAGATTGAATAAAAAATTGGCCAGTTAAGAGGCCTACTGCAAGCCATACAAAATCTTAAACCAACTTGTTAACGACAGCCACCGCCGAACCCTAGCTGACAGCAATGTATTTACACGTGACCCTAGTATATAAGGATACTGT
Organism: Acleris emargana; assembly: GCA_927399475.2. Classification (NCBI taxonomy): domain Eukaryota; kingdom Metazoa; phylum Arthropoda; class Insecta; order Lepidoptera; family Tortricidae; genus Acleris; species Acleris emargana. Next base: position 11,657,443 of record OV656841.1, on the reverse strand, counting down.
AAATAGTTAAGTTAGTATATAAGTGTTGTATATAGTATTAGGTAGATTTTAGGTATATATAATAAAGGTGTTTAGTTAGTTTTAGGTTTAAAATGGGGATTTGGCTTAGGGAGGTACTTAATATTACGAGCTGTGAATAGGCGATCTATAGATTTAAGTTTTTTATGTGTGAATTAGGTAAAGTCCAGCCCGAACTACAAGCTGGACTGAACCCCGAACCGATGCTTGCCCCCTCAGCTAAATCCCATTAAAATAACTACGAAAAATTTGTGTAAATAGACCGCCGAACGCGGCTATTGTCCTCCTGACCCGGTAACCTAGTTCCGATATTAGAAGGGAAAAGGTTATCGGGTCAGAGATCCTGAGCCGGACCTAAGCCAGGAAGAAACGAATCAGATCCGAGCAGCGAGATAGGAAGTATGATTGATTATGTGTTAGTTTATAAGGAAATATTGAATCAAATTTAGGATAATTTGATAAAGCGTGCGGCCAATCAGACGCAGGCGGTATTTACGGGCGGCGACGGGGAAGAACCTCGGATGTTTCCACCCGAAGGTCGAGTGGAAAGCGCCCGGAAATGCAGGCGCTCTGATTGGTCGTCCCGATTAAGTTTATTGAGCTAAGGCTTTTGATTTGTGCAGAGGCTTGGGACTCCTCGGACGTGAAGGCACTATTTGAACCTGTATGAAATACTATAAATACGGAGCCAATATTTTAATTGTTTGTACTCGGTTTCGCAGTGAATACTCGTTTCATAGTTAATACTCGGTTTCATAGTTAGTTACTACTCGGATTAGTACTCGGTTTCGCAGTGAATACTCGTTTCGTGATAGTACTCTCACCCCGAACCAGGACTGGGGGAAGTACTCGGATTAGTACTCGGTTTCGCAGTTTGTTATTACTCGGATTAATACTCGTTTCGTGATAGTACTCTCACCCCGAACCAGGACTGGGGGAAGTACTCGTTTCATAGTTAATACTCGTTTAGTTTCGTTTAGTACTCGTTACAAGCTCTTAGTATTCGTAGTGTTTCGTACTGCACTCGTCGTATACGGTGCATGCGTGTTTGTTGGTCTCTCTGCCCTAAAGTAAAATCGTTTTGTTTATATTGTTTAAATTTTATAGTGTTTAAGTAAATGTAATATCACAGTGTTTGTTTGTTTTATTAGTAATTTAAATTCATTTAACGTTTTTATCTAGTTTCATTTTATTTCCTCTCCTAATAGTCGCGTTTTGTTTAGTGTTTTTGGAACTCTGAGCTATCGGGGTTAGTCAACTGTTGGCGCGTATCGCCAATAGTGTTTTGATCCATCGAACCGGGTCTTAACCAGCGGTCGCCAACACAACTACTCGTTGAGCTGCAAACAATACCTATTAATTGGAAAAAATATGGCGTGATAAAGATCAATGTATTTATGCCTCCAATTTTTATATTTTGTGAGGTTTATGCTCTCCATGCTTATATCAAATGCTATGAATGTTAAACATTCTATAATTTTACTATATACTATTTTGTTCATCGTGCAATTATTGGTTATTGGTTAGAAATTATGCGTTTTTTTACCTTTATATATTTTGATTGTTATACTGTTATGCATTTCTTTTTATGTAAATCATTACATATATAAAAACTCGTATTAAAAAAACAAGCTGTTATACATATTAAGCAATATTTATTTATTTTCAGGTTATAAAATCAGTCGCCGATTTCATCAAAACACAAATATGCTCGGTTGCCATAGCCTTGACGCTGTTCAACTCAGTTCGCCTGCCTCGAGAGGCATTTAAATATGGAGCAGTTCCGTACCTGGTGATCTACTCGCTATGGCTAGTACTGGCTGCACTGCCGGCCAGCCTGCTGCAGCTGACGGTAGGGCAGCTGAGTCGGCAGGATCCGGTTGGTGTGTGGAGGGCAGTTCCCATATTAAGAGGTTATTAGAATTTCTTCTTCTTCTTCTTCAGCGCATTATGCGCCCACCATTAGGCACACGTCTCTCTAATTTATATCCACTATAATAATATTTTTTTTCTAAAATTCATGACCGCACAACGTGGCTGTTTTTTATTTTAACTAAATCTCACAAAAATTATGAATTACCGTTGGATCATTAGACTAAGATAAGACATCTTACTTATGAGTCCGAGCTTGCAAGCGCTATTTAACAGCATAAAGAGAGACCTTCTTACGCTTTGCGTTTGTTTTCGGAAAAATAAATAGCTCTAGTCTAGGCGGTAATAGTATATTGTTCAACAAGGGACTAAAACAAGCTATAGTGACACGAGATATGTAGCCACACGAGAGAACGAACAAAACAACGACATTCTATACAAAATTACAATATTCATCAAATATTTAACAAGGTTTCCGACAAATTTGTTTCGCGGTTGTAAGTATTGTTAAAGTGACACTTTAAATGCTCGCATATTAAGCCACCAGATACAAACTTGAAAACTATTTGTAGTAGTATGCCTAATTAAATAAAATATATATTATTTAAATATATTCATATTCGTAATAATTAATAGTGTTTCACGACATGAAGTCGTTTTTTTATAATTTTGCACAGTTGTCATTTTGAGGTTATTTCCTCGGCATACACAATCACTGAAAATGGCGATAATCCTTCATTTACAAAAACCGTGATTGGCTATTTAAGGGTTTCTAAAGTAAATTAAAAAGAAAAAGTACTTTAGTCCCTAGGGAGTAAGTGTCATTTTAATCACTAGGGATTAAATACATCACTTTTGTCCGTCTATACAATGCTATCATAATTCATTTCAGAGCCTGAGAAGTAAAAAAACAATTATTAGACCTGTTTATAGTATTGTTTTTAATTCGACCGCCATTACTGTCAAGTAAATAAGAGCTATCAAGACGTTGATGATAGATTACAGGTTAGAGACGATAAGGTGTTTACTGCCTTCAATAGAAGCCCTGATAGAAAAAAGTAACGGAGTATTGATTACTGTTAAGAAGAAGCACACTTATAGGCATTTTTTAGCATTACGAATAGAGTGCGAAGAAAACTTACGAGTAATTCAATATTCCATTAGTCTTTCTCTTATAGAACGGGAAATAAACATTTTCCATGAGTTTTACATATTAATACTTAAAAAAACTGTGAATTATTGAGATACATTTTTCATTTCCAGGTGTGGGACATTTGAAAATAATAACATCGTACATTTGCTGTATCTACATCATGATGTATGTTGCTCTATCGGCAGCGTATTTGGTGTGGATCGGGAAAGGATCATTTCCTTTGAAAGACTGCACAAAGCTGCAAATAACCCCAGTAAGTAACGTTACAAACGAGGATTCTTCATTTAATTTATCATTATCCGTTCATTAAATATAAAAAAGTTGTTCACAAATTAAACTACGTTTATTAAACTTACGTGCAAAGAAGAGTTGTGAACCTGTGGTATATAAGAAGTGTCCAAGCCGTATCTGCACGCGTAGGGAATATAGTAAGAACTCTGTCACCTATACGCAACATAGAGTTTCAAAAAATATTACAATATAAATATTCATCAGAACCAGTAGCAAAATTACAATTTCATGCACAGTGATCAAGTTTCAAAGTATCGTTGCTCATCCGAACATTTAAATAACAGATGAATAATTTGTTTGTTTTGTTTACAGCACGGCTATGAAAATAAAATGAATGCGTCCGAATGTTTCAAGTAAGTTTTCACACTTCAATGATTTTGTAGCCCAATGTATTTCGTTTTTTACTTTTATAGAGATTGTTGTTTGCGTTGTCATTCAGAAACGAGGCGTAAGGCCTGTTCACGAAATAAAGTAGCCACATAATCGTCGGGCTTACATTATCATTTATATAGATAATGTTTGCGATGCTAAAACAACATATTTCATTAAAGATATTGTCTAGTTTAATATAATATAAGTACATCAGATATCATTGACTTGATAGAATCAACATACCAAGGATAAATTAAAATATTCGTTAATTAATTATAGTATCTTATTGTGCATAATTTATGACGTAAGATATCTAAAGATGGCGTGCTAAAAATTATACCGAAGTTTGGGGAGTTTTTAATATAGTCGGTAGTGCTCTGCCAGGGCCTTTATAAAACACTGTAAAAACCATATCGATGTTGAGCTGTAATCGTATTGTCACCGTTTTGGTAGTTCTTATTTACTTGAGAGTAATGGCGGAGGTCGGCATAAAAATACCATAACAGGTTAAATACGATATCGTTTTTACCGCCTAGAATACCGGCCCTGGTCGAGGTCGCAGAAAAGGCTGCGTTAAACCGAGATTGGACGAGACAATAGTGGCGTCGATTCATCAATTAAACCACTCGTGACATGCAGGTTCTAACAGGAGACAGAGGAGACAGCTATGTATATCCTCTGCTAATACGGGCTACTAATGCGTAGCAGAAATATCTATCTTGGGTTACATATTATGGACCCACAACAGATACAACTTCACAATACCAAAAGCATCTGAAAGTTTCTGGACGGTACGGGCCTTTGCACTAAATTCGAAACAAATGCCTGCCACAACGGAACAACATTGGTCGAAGTGGCACTCAAAGCTCATCTCATCCCCCCAATGATAGTAATATCAACATTTAAATGTTATTTTAATTTGCGGTTTGATAACTTACCACTTTGCATCAAAATTTTATCCCCCAAGTTTCATTTCATTCTTTTGCATAGATAAATAAAAATACGAGTATTTGAATATTAACTAGAGTATTTCAAATAAAATTTAATCGCAGGTTCTTTGATATAACATTATTATCAATAAATTACGCCCAAGAGCCCCTAAACCATTCCCACTGTAATTTAATGACACCTTAACCTGTATCGTTTTTAATTTCAGTTCAACATTTTTGGCGCCATTTACAGTTTATCCGCAGTACCTCGGGATAATGGCCATAATTATATTTATTTTATGGTTCTTCGTGCCCATTTTGTGAGTAATATCATTGTTATTTTATTGCTAACGAGGGTGCAAGTCATCTGGGTAGAGAGCGTAGCAAAAACGGTGACAATATTGTGCGGTAACTTAAATCAGTTATATTACCTGTCGACCGTTGTCACTGTTTCCTATGAATTTGGTTGGCTATTTTTGTTTTATAAGTTACTAACGGATTTATTTATTCCTACTGGTTACTATATTTTCCAAGCAAGTTTATGAAATGTACGTAACGTAACTAATCCCAAATGGGAAATATTATTATGCACTAGCGGTCAGCCAGCGGCTTTGCCCCGCTGCAAATTTCTGACTTTCTCGGTGGATTTTTCATTTATTTCGTTTAATACAAACCTTGTCCTGACAATTACAAGCATAACCAAAAAGAAATCAGCCAAATCGGTTCAGCCGTTCTCAAGTTATAGCGTGACCAGGAGAAATAAGTGTCAATTTTTATATATAATATAGATTCTGCAATTAACGCTATTAGTTTACTTCGCAAAAAATACAAACGTTAACCTTATTAGTAACAAAAAAAATACGATGTATTTATACGCAAACGCAACACCATTTGAGTTATCTTAGGTCTATGAAAATAATAGCGCAATTTTTAGATTAAATGATTATTCGTTGCCAAACTTGAGGGAAAAGACGAAATATCTCATGAGCAGTAATGATACTGGATGTCACATTCCCACACCGAAATGACTCAACTATTCATCATTATTTTTATGGGATTGCAGGTTATACCGTCTTCGAAAATCATTAAAAGTATCTCTTAGTATACTAGCACCGATGACCCTTATAATAGCCATAGTGCTGTGCACATTTTTGTCAGACGGTGCAGTCTTAGCTTCTGTGCTGGCATCATGTAAGCAATGGTCGACGGTAACACAGCCTTACATATGGCATAGTGCATTGGTACAAGCCCTGTTGTCGACGCAAGTTACGGGTGGCTACTTGATCAGTGCCGGAGGTACTGTGTACAGACATTCTGATGTCCGGTGGTAAGTAGCTCTTATTTTTATCTACCGAATAATCTAGTCAAAATCGACTAGCGCTTATAGTTTGATTTTTTATTCTTCTTTAGCAAATTCAAATATTATCATGGCCCTCGTTTTTCATGTTTGTTACTTATACCGTTTAATAGTCAATATGTTTAAATCAGATTTTTATTTGTTACAGGACATCAATCATGATAGTAGTTGTTAATTTATTAGCAGGATGGCTTTGGATATTTATGTGGGAATCAATAAGCGGCACAGGCCCAAAAGACACGAGCTTTGTTTCTATATTAGTAGTAATATATCAGTCATCAATAACAGAAAGGCGGCATAAGGAGTGGCCCATATTAGCATTTGGAATGGTGTTAGTTTCGGGCATAATCACTGTGGTTAGTTTCTACTTATTACTCTACTGTTGTGTGATGTTGTGTAAGAGAAGTCTACCGTTGGGGAATAATTGGACGAACCATGTATTTTTCTGCACAATATGAATTAATATTATGTAATATAGTATTTGTCAATGTTTTCGTCTTGATTTCCTTTTTATATAACAAAATTAACATACAAACCTTTAAAACATTTTATGGATTATTTTGCGATGTTATATGAGTTTTCTCTCAGACTTTGTCAAGAGCAAGAGTATAAGATTTGCGTTAAATTATTAATGGCCTAGGATTTACGGTCAAAGTTTCAGTTCATCGGTCTAAGCGCATCAGGAGGGTTGATTGGATGCATCAGTTATGTGTCTGAGAAAATGGCTAAATATTTACAAAGAGAACTTTTAAAAGCTTGTAAGGTATGGGATATTCTCACCCCTGCATCATTTTGAAAATTGAGAGCATATCTTTATTAATAATCTGAGTGCAAAAAAGTAAAAGTTTTTATAAAACACGTCCAAAATCTATCCAGTAAGGAAGATTGAGTTTCCTCAAAGATACAAATGACTTGACATCTCTGTATTATTTTCAATTTTTTATTTGTTATGGTAATTTTAAATTCATGTAATGTTGGAAAAGAAATTATATTATATTTTATTCTAATGACAATATAGACTTCAAGCATATTTTTCTTAAAATAGGTCCCAAATTAACGCTCGGTTCGTAGGTATAAGGGTTTTTTCAGATAATTATGAACCTTCATATAAAATAAATAATGCGGCACCAAGGAAAAGACCCAATAAAATATTTAATACAACAAAAAAGCTAATAGAATATTTCATACACAATAATAATTCTGACATTATTACAAAATTGTAACTCACGTTTAACAAACATCTTTATCTTAACAAATAATTACTATAAAGTTAAAAAACCTACTAAACTACCCGTGTTCTTAACTATTGCAAGTAACTTAACTTCTTATTTCAGCTCGTTCTACTCTTCCCAGTCTTCCACAAACTCTGCCGTCTCTTCAATGACCATTGGCGGTTCACCGCCGGCGCATCATCTGCGGTTGGTACCACGTTGACCATAGCCTTGCTGGCGCGAGGAATCAGCGTGGCCACGGCTCTTGACGAGCTGGTCGTACCAATACTGACGGTGTTCACCACAGCCGTGGAGATAGTCGGTTTTGTGTTTATTTACGGTAATCATTATTTTTAATCAGGGATGGCTGGATGGAGGCTCTTTACAGCTGAACAAATTGATGATTCTATTTCTCAACCTGTCACTTTTTGGACCATATTCATGCACTGGTTTTTTTTTTTTTTTTAAATATCGTAAGATATGCATACTCTAAAAATTATTTTTAATTTCAGGTTGGTATTACATCTCAATCGACATCGAATTTCTAACCGGCACGAAACTACCATGCATCTGGATAGCTGCATGGTGGATTGCACCACTTCTTATCGTTGGGGTTACGGGGTGGTGGCTGCGGACCCTCCTCAAAGCGGCTTGGGGCAACACTCTGACCCTCTGGCCCTTGGTTGGGGTTTTCGTGGGCATATTGATCATTATAGTAGTAATGGCTGCTGTTGCAGTAGCCAAAGAAGAACAATTTAATTTTCTCACGGTACGTCATATAAATCCCCACCCAATGATTTTGTATAAATAACAAGTCAACCGTAGTAGTGCAATCACTAAATGACTAATTAACGTTATTGATACACCTTATCCACCTATTAAAAAGTCATGACGCATGAGTACATTTAGGAATTTTAAAATGTTTTTTTTATTGCAGAAAATTGCATCATCTTTTCGACCATCCCGACTTTGGGGTCCAGAAGAACCTATGGCCCGGTACATTTGGATGTCTCAGCGATGCACAATCGATCTTCACTCCGAATCTAATAAATATCCCGAAATAACGAAAAAAGAAAAATCGTACGAAAAAGAATGGAATGGTCTGAATGAAAAGAATGGAGATCCATATAAAAAAACTAAAAATATGCACGATAACTATGGATATTTACCCAAAGATAATGTTCTATGTAAAGATATAGGAACTCTTTATAGCAAACATTCATTGCCAAGAAGAGAGATTAGTAAGAAAAATAAAGATTTAGAAAAGTTTAGATCACCTAATGTATGCATAGCTAAAGCCGAGCTTGGCGGCCCTTTGTCTTGCAATTGTAATAGACACTTTACTCTTAATGTACCGGATTTAAGAAAAGTTGAAGTAGCAACGTGTTTATAAATAAATCCTGTAACAAGTTACAAGTTCAAATCGTGCAACGAAGGTCTTGCCTAGTCCAATTATTTATGATTCAATATTGTTAAGGTGATTTTTTGTATATAGACAACAGTTTTTAATCTAGGTATTAAACAAAAGAATACGATATGAGAGTTGTGATATTACGGAAATGTTTAGCAAGTTCTTAATCTTATTCTTACTATATTGTGCAATAAAGGACAAAATGCCATTTTTTACTTGTTGATTATTTTAGTTTTCTAACCATGAAAATTACTAAGACCTAATAATGGTTCATAGTACGCACCTAGAGTTGCAAAATTAATCAACTTCGAAGGTGAATAATATATATAAGGGTGAGTAGAAAGGATTTTTCAAGGGAAGGGTCGTAAACCCAACGTGAGTAACTGTCAAAAGAAACTTTAGTTTCGGCCTAAGAAAAACTACGAAAATGATAATCGTTTGTAGAAAACGGGCACGAGTGGGAAAAAATGAAAAATGGCCTAAGTTTTTATCATAAATCTGGGGAAAAACTCTGAAAAGTATTACTTGCGAAGGCTCCTTCAGTTTCTGCAGTTAACTTAGTTATTTCGAAAGTTACAAATGTATGCAGAGAGGTGAAAACTATTTTGATACTGGATCCTAGTCAATTTATTTTCAAACTATGGCAGCGGCTTTTGTGAATTAAACTATTCGTTTGAAATATCATTGACTTTGTTCACTATTGTCTTTGCAATAAAAACCATGTAACATCGTATTAAAATTTAAAATGCTATCTTTTAGTGAAGCTCTCCAGATCTTTTTTTTTTAATAAGTATTATTTATCTAAAATTATTTAGATACATATTATTTACCTAATTGAAATACTTATTTAGTAACGAGTATTCGCCGTTTTAACCAGTATTTTGATCATGTATCTCCTAATCCAACGTACGAGTACAAAGGCAACTCTGCACCAAAACCTTTTAACTTTACAATTTCATTTCGGCTATCCCTCCAAAGTAAATTCACCTGTCCCTCCTTTAATATTTACTAACTGGAGATAAGGCACGCGTGGCACATCATTTTAGCCTTCAATTCTGTTTGGATCACCCCTAGCGCTAATGAAAATCATAAAGCTTACCGAGATAAGTTCTATGAGGGTAACATTAGGGTTGCCCCAGCCATATGCCTGCCACTTTCAAAATAATATTAAACTTTAGGTACGCTGCCGTATTGTTTAATTCCAATGAGGGTTGGTTTTTTCAATCCCCGGATAAAGTTATTTAGTTAAAGTAATAACGACAATTTTGTTATGAGTGCGATATGAGTAATAAAAAAATATAAATCTGAAAACTAATCTAAACTTAAAAAATATTGTATTTGTACTACTTATTCAGATGGGTTACGCAAAAAGAACAATCACTGTTTTTGTGGAATATTAGATATTGAATATTGATTTAAATAATTATTTGTTTCATATCACAGTGAATAAAGACAAATAGTATGGGAAGACTTTCTAAGTTGATTAGGCAAACGTTGGAGAAAAAAAACTGCTTAAACTGTCAATTTTGTCACGAACATTTATATCAGAAAACGGTTTATCTATGTCGATGAATCGCTCTGTCAACAACAAATTGAATAATCATTTATTCTTTTCAAAGAATGTAATGAAAAATCACCGCCCGGTCTCACAAGACAGATAACGCCGATAACAGCATCCCTTTTAACTTTTCAATTGGAAACTTCATTCGTGTTTGAAGAATTGATACCGATGCTACAGGAACCGATATCGAAAGAGATTTTAGAGTTCTGTCGTCAAACTGATTATTTATTCTTGTTAGGGATATTGATAGCTGCAGAAATCAAAGAATATATAGTGCAAATCAGTAGAATCACTTTATTTATAGTTTATCGAAACATCCTTCGAATTTATAGTTCAACGAACGTATTAGTACGCAGAATTTTGATTTCATCGAAAGGCATTTGTCGTCGTATGTTTTTTTTCTTTGGTATCAGGTCTAACCAACACTACGTAATAGGTAAATGTTTAAGATATCTTGAAAATATCATGATTTCAATAGAAAATATCATGATTTCAATAGAAAGCGTTCGATGTAATGTAATTCGATGTAATGACCATGATACAATCGCTGAAGTGAAATTCTATAGAATGGTGGGTTATACCTACCCTAGACTCGTTGTCACACTTATTCTGGCACCTGACACCTGACAGTATATTTTTGCTTTGCAAGAAAAAGTGTGAAATCGACAGACGGCGAGTACTATTAATACCCTGGTTTTAATGTAAGTACCCAAAGCTTTTTAATGTTTGGGTAAAATTGGTTAGACTACCGAAAGACCCCATAAGAGCAAGTGAAAAATACAAATTGAGGATGTTTTTAAGAGATACTGAACTCTCTAAACAATCAAAAAAACTAAGATCATTTTGTACATCTTGCAAATTAGTACAGTTTGTAACAGAATGCAGCTGAAATAAGTCCACACGGAAAGAACATCCCTAGATTTTTTCATATGGGAACTTATATCAAACATCATCTTTATCCATAGTTAGAATTCGCAGTACAGATATAAATCTTAATATAACTTTTTTTACTTTTCAAATACCTCCACATGAAAATTACGCACGAAATTATAAGGTACTAAATTGTAAATCTAGATACCACAAAAAGTTACTAAGGTGACTGGACATGTTATTTCCGTTTGCCCTTCACATATAATTGCTACTATTGCGTTATCATTTTTTAAATATAGTTCAATGATCAATTAATTAATCGATTGCAAAACAGAATAACACTGGTACAGATGAAATGGGAGTCCTAGGAGCCTAACGATTAAAATGTACAAGTACGTGTACATATAATTTTGTTTCAATCTTATATCGTTAAAAAAAAACAAGTCCAGAGGTAAAAATATCCTACGGAACCAAAATTGAAGTAAAAACGCAAAACACAGACTTCTTGATACTTAAAAAATACAATGAAATTTATTTTCGCCCCACGTGACTGAATTCTTATTAAAGTACCATCAGAATTTTTAGGTTTATTTTTAAAGTTTAATTTCCGTGATTTTATCTAAAGGGTAAATGATGCTACATTTGATTCAAACTTGAACAACTTAAATACATTTAATCCACTAACACAATAAATAGCTCTCATAATAGAAATATCGATAGGCTAAAAGTACATCTCAATTTGGAACTTTTAACGAAACAAGGTTCTAAGATTATTTTCCTGTTATTCTTACCAGGCCCAAGGCTGGCATTTATTACCCAAAAGAATAATTCTCCACGCAAAATTAACATCCAGATTACCGCCAAAAAACATAGCAAAATACCTACCATTAGCTATACGGAAACATTAAGGTGGCTGCACACGGCGCGGTGGAGGCGGTATAAGAAATCTCCACGCGTGAGTTACTGCCACATTTGTCCCCGCCGTGTGACCCGTCGTATCTGATCGTGGGAGGGAAGCTAAAATGTATCAATCATTTTTCAAGGTTTTTTAGTTTGTTTTGCAAGTCTAGTTGAAAAAAATGCATCCATAATTCAGAACAATGAGTAAGTATTTCAATACTACACTTGTCTTATGACTATGAAATACGAAAATAAACACTGCTGAATCTCATTGCGCTGATAAACAAAGTGCAAGTTGTAGAACATTCCAAGGAGGTTAGATTCGCTTTTTTTAATTACTGGGAACTTAAAATTCTTCATAAATCATTTAACATTATTGAAAAATATGTATGTAAGTTACCGAGAATTTATCATAACGAACTTTCACTATTTGAGAAGTTTCTTCGTTTGTAGAACCATTTCCACGGTGAGAGAAAACCTTGATTTATATCCTGTGGTACTGTATTGTTCGATTTTAAATAAAACGGTATTATAGTTTCTATTTCTTTACCTAAAAATAGATAAATATTGCTGAAAGTTTTTCGTTTACTACATGTGTTTTATAATTCACTTAATGTTCAAATAACATTTAAAAAGTTCGGTACAATTATTGTCGATTGATTTATTTACATTAAGTTTTATCCTTCCTGGCAAAAAAGTCATATTCTACAGTTAACCTAGCCTATTTCAGTTAAATTTTGCTGACAAAACAGGGTTTCTATTCAACACGGTAAAAACCATGTCACAGTTTTGACAGCTCGTATTTACTTGACAGTAATGACGGCTGACGTCATAAAAATACCATAACAGGTTAACTACGACATCGTTTTTTTAGGAGGACGTTAGACAACAATAAGTACAAAAAATGATAAGATGCAATATTATATATGCGATGTCAAATTTTAAAATATAGACTTTGTTATTGCTCCCTTTTTTACAGAATTAGTTGCAACAATGGCAAATATTCCGTTTTTATTAAAAAATAAAAAATATCATTGTGAGTAGTATTTTAGCGGCACCGGTTTTATAAGACGTCATTATTAGTTGTCATTAATCCAGAGAACGTTGAGGCTGGGGACAAAGGCACAACGTTTTCCTCTTACCTTGTAACATTTCTTGGGGTATTTTTGCCTCGGCAGCATATGAGAATAGGCCTTTGTTTTACACATAGTTTTTTTTCGTTTAGGGAGAAAAAAAATCATTTTTCACACACGATTGTACCTTATCAGTATACACCAAAATAATAAAATAAAAGTCGAACTAGTTACCTTTCGTTAACATACCAGCTCGATAATCGGTCACATGTTTATTTTATTGTATTGTCAACGATTTTGCATAGGAATGCAAAATATTTATGAATTATCACTTAGTCAAAGTACCAAATTGAGAACTGAAAATGTACAGTGCAAGAAGCATAAAAAGTCTTTCGGGATTGGATAATAGTACATTACTACAGACGCCGGGAAGTAGGTGGTTGCAGGCCGAGTTCATATAGACGGCCGAGCGAAGCGAGGTCGGATAGTTACCAGGCTGGCAACCCCTTTTCACGGCGAGGTATGTATAGTGCTTTTCTCAAACATATGCAATGAAATAAAAAAAAAAACATCACTCAAAAAACATTTGTGTAATAGGCATTAACGCGGATATTTTTGGTCCGAACCACACAGATACAAAAAAAAAACGATTTTCAGCTATTCAGACTGTTCATAAAACCAGCTGTCATGGCCATATTAAAATTAAAAAAAAATTACTTCCCGGCCTAGGCCTTCAATTTTGTATGAAATTCCTTTACAGTTCTCTCGAGTTGTTCCGTCGGGAACGTGGCACTTTGAAGCCTAAAATAACTAACATAACGCCGACATTACATAGCATGTTTGAGAAAAGTCTGTTATACTCGTATATCAGAGCATAATGAATGACAGAGTGATAGATAATTAAAAAGCCCTAATACACTTACTACATTTTTATTGTACACAGAGCTTAATCGATGGGTATTCAAATAAAGGTTTGTATAATTTTAAAACCTAACTTAGATGATCCTTGATGTAGTATTTTGTAAGTCAGGATATAATATGGATAATTTACTTACTTTTGAAACAGAAATTGATCTAAGGACCTAACTTATGAAATATATATATTTAAGCTTGAGACTACGACTAAGTTTCATTTAAGTAATAACTTTAATTTCGAACTTCTGGTGCCGAATAGATAAAACTCAATATAAAGTCAGTCTGAGCACTAGAGATGTTCTCATTAAGTAATTAGGAAACTGCAAGATTTCAGATTCATATTATTTTTCAAGCAGGTAACTTACAAAATACCTACACAAAATGCATTTTTGGAATAGGTAGGTATCACTATTAATACTGCTACTAATGCTACTTTATGTACTTTATTTATGATGTTTGCTGCGACTTTCTATTCGAAAGTTAAGGATCGATTTTCTCACATACTTACATAAATAATAAAACATCATAACAATTATGATTAGTTTCCAACATTTTCTTCTTTTTTGTTCTGATGTTTAATGATGTCATCTTGTTTTAATAGTGTAGGGTCTGGAGATTCTGATGGTAAAAAAAGTGGTTTTAATAAAATTATAAATGAAATAAAAAACAACACAAACATCCAAACTGAACATCAAAACGAAGCAAATGGGGACGTTTTAATTTTTACTGTTAAGTATAAATCTAAAACAGGACTTTATCCCGTAATAACAGTGTATATACCTCGACGTTTTGATCGTGTTGCAACTGTCGTGGTCATGAGTGAACGTCAAATAAACAGTTGTAATTTTTTAACTAAATAGAACAATATTTAAACAACGCCAACTTGATTGTTAAAAACGTGGTAGATAAATGTTTCATTTTTATAATCCGACTTTTTATAAAGAAAATTGTTTAACAACCATTCTTCTTTTAAATTAAAGCAAGAACCGATTAAGATACGATAAGCGGTAATGCCAACTATTCAGACCCCATCTCTAGCAGGCTAAAATGTTGAACAGCAATTAAGAGTAAATCCGTAGTAGGGACAGGTGGTGTCTTATTAAAGTTCTCCAGACCAGTGAGCTCTAATTTATGTGACTACCAACCTGGGCGGCTTAGGGCCGACGCAAACTAGACTGGCTTACCAACTTGCCATTACAGTATATTTAAATAATAGAAATCGATATTATCTAGATCAGGATGAAGTTATTTGTTACTTTGTTTTGAAGAATTAAGCGAATTTTTGCTCTAAATTTCATTTCATCATACTTGAAGTACTTTTGAGTACGCAATATTCTTCAAAACAACTATCATATCAAATTTGAATACTTACTATATATTTTGAAAAACTTTTTTTAACCCAGTAGTGTTGCCGCGTGGTAGCGTAGGGTATAATTTTTTGCGTTACATTTGGTAGTTTTTCTGATTTTGGGGTAAATTGGCCCAATGATCATCCATGGTTGAATATACTTCACATATATTTTCCGCCAGTTAATTTGATATATATACGATATAAATATTAATATAAATATGAAAAAAACTTTGTCTGTTTGATAAGCTTTCACGACTAAACCGCTGGACCGATTTTAATGAAATTTGGTAAAGGGATAGCTTGAACCCCGAGATAGGGCACAGAGTACTTATTTCCGCAATTAGCCGTAAACGACTTCGACACGAACGGAGTAGCGGGTAACAGCTAGTATTTTAATATTTATAACAATAAGTATAAGTACCTTGCTTAATAAACTTAGGTTTTAAGGACATGTAACAACAACAAGTTTACAAACTTTTAACTTATGTGGACCTAATACAGTTATGTTTGAGACGGGCCTTAGCCGTGGCTTAAACGACTAAGATTAACATTGCAAATGTTGCACTCTTTCTTAACGTTTATGGTAGTTGTGCAGCTGTGAAGAATTATAGCGAGATTGCCGTGAATTTAGCCGAAGACAAATTTGTGGAGACAGCAGAAATTAGTTTGGGAGTGACATGATAGATAAATGTTTTTTTATTTTTTAAACAATATAGGGCCTCTAGGTAGGGATTACTAGGTACTTTTACTTTTTTTTTGCCACTTATCAAGTTGGATTGTATATAGTAGAATGGAGGCTCAGTCTATATTTTCCTTTGTGACTTTCTACTGAAATATAATTAGTATTATACATTCGTATTTAGCAAAGGTTCTATTTGACAGAGTAATCTACCTTCCTTTATCCATCTTTGTTTTCATAAACTAGTGCATGAGATTCAACTTGTATAATAAACCCCCGAGCTCTCTACGTTGACGTTCAAGAGACAGTCTTAGGAAAGTTTAGCTTACAAGTTACTACGTGTGACTTTCGTGCAATTAGAATAGGTACCATGGGACAACTTGGACGGTTTAACTTATATCAGGAGTAGTTACGGCTAAAGCTAGTTATGAAGAGTTATATTGAATAGATGACTAATATGGTAACCTATCCCGCGTCCGATGTTTTGTTACCCAACCGTTTCATTTTTCGGAATTTTTACAAGTTAGAAATTCATATTGCTGTTAAATTATTAACTTGAAAAAAAAGATATCTAATCTTTAGAACCTAAGAAAAGTAAGGTGTGTTGTATAACAATCCTGAAAAGTTAAAAGAAATCAGAAAAAAAAGATTTTTTTACTTATAAAAATGTGGATAAATGGAATCATAATTCAGACTAAAGAAAGGACTTTAGACTAAACCAACTGAGATACATAGCTACAGTCAAGGGCATAAATATATTCACGTATCCGTTATATATATGGACGTTTATAATATCTAAACACCTTTACGCCACTGGTAATAATGTCCATGTATACATAATATATTTGACGCGATAGCTGTATAGATATTAATGCCCTTGACTGTACCTACATTAACAGTATTTAATTGAAAAGGCAACTAAGGATCATATTGTGTTAAGCTAATAGCTTTATGATTAGGGATGATCCGATCGGTGTGGAGAAGACTATGGTAAAAAAAAACTAGTTGTATTTTATGGAACATAACCTACTTCGATTCAGTTGTTTTATTTCATAAAAGCGGGTGGCCCTCGTACTTGTGTACCATGTAGACGCACTTTCACGTTGTCTTTGAGTGAGCAGGGGAGTTGTTATCACATGACTATGCAGTTCATTTCACGGTGAGCGTACAGGACAGAGCTATAGCAGTTATATAGCTCTGTCCTTTTCTCTACTGCAAAGCTATGGCATAATAACCCCTCTGTAGTCGCTAAGCATCGCCGTAGTGTAAGTGTTTATACGCATTACAACTACAAGCATGTCCCACCAGTTATCGTATGATAAACAACTGTTTGATTACATAGTTAAATGCGAGTAGTGTAGCAACACTCTACAAAATAAATGAAACGTAAAAGTTTAAATGACCTAAATAGAACCTATCCAGTCCAGAATTACGCGTAGCTTTGGATTTATGACACGCCTAGGTTATCCTCAATGGCAATGAATAATTGGCTCAAAGTTTAGCGGCGCAACTTTATACAAATGGCGCGGTCGGGTTTGGCGCAAATATGGCAAAAGCGATGGAAACGAGCGGGATATATCAAATGTTAAAACCAACAATCTACAAAAGGATACTATTATAGTAAAAGTATGAAAAGATCAAAGCAATGACGACGTTTTTGCGATTAGAAAGACAAAATTTTAGAATACTTACGTATTTTTTTTCCAACCCAATCTCCAGAGTCAGTCACTAAAACATCAGAAATCGGAAAATCATACCTTCACGCCTTCATTCCCGGAGTGGGGTAGGTGGAGCTACAGAATCACCAACCACTCCAAAAACTTGTTGAGAACTTTGTAACCACAATTTGCACAATTAGGCTAATTTAACAGTGTATATTAGTGACAGGTAGTAATAATGCAAATAGTAATGCTTTACTAAAGCGTTATAATTAAAGCTTCTGAATTTGTTAGCAATGTCTTCTAAAACAATTTGTGACACTGAAAGAAATACATATTGTAAGCCTAAGAGCTAAGTTTGGGTCTAGGTCAACTTATGTGAAATGGTCCCCTGATATTTGTTTCATTATCTATTTGAAACTGATGATACTACTTCAAGTTTTAGGAAACATATTCATAGTATTTTCATCATAGTCATTTGCCAACTTTGACAGAGATATTAACCGCATCAGAAAGGCAACCAGCTACGGGGAGAACCAAGAGTATGGATATTATACCTACAGATAACAATTTAAGAGCTGTCACTTCCCTAATTGGCCGGCAGATTGACAACTCTTGCTTTGCTTTTTTTATGGCGTGGAGAAGGCAAACGAGCACACAGGCCACCTGATGATAAGTGGAAACTGTGACCCATAGACATTCGCATTCACAAGACCTCAATCCTATGACTGCAAATGCACTGCCATCCCTGAGGACTATGATGAAATGCCTCTATTCTAGTCATTTTACGGGCTGTCATATCCCCGAACCGGAACACAACAATGCGAACACTGCTGTTTGGAGGTAGAGTAATGGATAAGATGGTGGCAGCGTTCCGAACGGACCCGGCACAAGGTCCTACGACCTGCAAAACACTTGTGCGCTGGTATGCTGGTGATTATGGGCGGTGGTTATTACTTCCCATCAGGTAACCAGCAGGCTCGTTTGCGTGTCTCTGTTATACATACATACATACGTAAACTCACGCCTTCCCAGAGTGGGGTAGGCACAGCTAAAGAATTACCAACAAGTCTTAAAACTTCTTGATAATTCTGTAACAGTAATAATAATAATGAATACATAAAAACACCGGATAAAATGACAATCCCTTCTTTTACAGCTGATATTTACATGAAATTTGGTTAAGAACGATCCTGAATTAAATATAGCTTTCTTTAAAAAAATGTAACCGTATCGGTCCACCGGTTAGAGAGATTTTTTTTTTTTTACATAAAATGTATTTACTATTACAAAGAAATTTGCTTAATATAGCTATCGGAAACCGTACGCGGTTTATTAGTCGCTGCCATCCCTCCGTACTTTTCTATTTAACTTATATTAATTCTAATAAGGAAAAACTAAACTAATCGCCATTTTCACGACCAACCTGCAAATAGATTTGTTTAAGATTTTATTAACATTTTTGAGGATTGTTTCGAATATTATTATACCTACTCACTAGTAGATACTTAGGTATACTATTTTATTGTGTAGGATTCAATGATTTACGGAGCTGCGACAAGATGCATAATAAAATCGTACACAATTTTTGCGAGTTTTTGACGGTTTACGTTAATCTTATACAATTTCGATAATAATAAACGTTCGCAGAATGTACCTTGTGTTGGCCCACTGAGCTGCCAGCTTTTGAGCAAAGAGCTGGCACGCTCTTAGGGGTCTACCCGCCGTACTCAGGGTCATTCTCGTATCTTTTTCAAACGTGTATATGAAAAGTAGGCACTAAGGAACGACTTAATCGTCGGTCCAACTCTGAGTGCAACCGCACACGTCACTAGATGTCACTAGATAGCGTTTACTTATTAAAAAGTAAACGCTCTCTCTCTCAACTTTCGTCAACTTTGTACGACTGCGTTTCGCGCGATTGTTGCAATGCTCCATTCCGGGCTATTCCTGGCCACCCATTCGCGGTTCGTTAACTTTGTTATACGAGTGTTCCGTACTTAGTTCATGATTCCGGGGCAAATTAACCTGCGAAAGTTCAACAGATACAAAAAGACGGAGGTGCCTTTGTATTCGTTGGCGCTACTGACGTTCCAGGGATTAGACTTAATGTTTTCTGAGTTTGAGGATTTGTTCGGGTTGAAATCTAGATGTTGCTTAAACTATAAAACTCATTAAGCTTTTATGTTTTCGGAGTTCTAATTTGCTATAATTTTGTTTGAGAACAACAACAGAAGCTGTAATGGTTTGTTATTAATTTAAATGCATCGTCATACTTACATACATACATAGATTTAATCACGCCTGTTTCCCAGAGAGGTAGGCAGAGACCACTTCTTTCCACTTGATACGATCTTGACATTTTTTTACTTAATTATCAATATGGCTAAACAAAGCTAGAAGACTAATATTAAAAGTGTGTAGTTACTTTCGTTACAACTCAAAATTTCGAGTTTTTGCGAGATGCCATACTATTTATTTATTTTGAATAATGAGTATTATTATGCTTATTTTATGAAAGAGTTTAACTCTATTATGAAATAAATAAACATAATAATACTACTACTAAAATTGTAATTTTTATAATTATAATAATACTAGGGTGTATTGCGCTGCTCTTCCCTTTCAACCTCAAAAACGTTTGTGACTCACATGTACGGTTTTAGGGGATTCAAGAAAAGGGCATTAAGGGGCTGATTTCTGCTAAGATCTAAGTTAAAATTAAGGAACACTTTGTCATTACAAAAAATCCGTGTAACGCACGAATCCGATATTTTTGATAAACAGGAATACATACATACATACATACCTTCACGCCTTCATTCCCAGAGTGGGGTAGGCAGAACTACAGAATTGCCAACAACTCTAAAAACTTGTTGATAATTCTGTAACCGCATTTTGCACAATCAGGCTAAGATGTTTACGAGTGTATTAGTGACAGGTTGCAAGCCCATCGCCTAACAGTACTACAAGCCTTTATTCCCTTAGTCGCCTCTTACGACATCCACGGGAAGACATGGAGTGGCACTAATCTATCCCGGAAACCACAGATAAATAATAAACAGGAATAACCATAGATAAATTACATTTCGCGAAGTGCAGAAATGAAAGAATTGGAACAAGATTGATGTAAGCTGTCTTGTTTGTTGCTAGTGTCATTCCGTACATTTTGACAGATCTATACAATTGCTAATGCAACTTGGCTAGTTTCTTAGGAACGTATCCACGTGTCAGGTGATATACGGTTATATTAAACAGAGCCGTTATATTAAATCCTCTTAAAGCAGGCACTTTTATTTGCTTCAATAACTGACATATTTCATTGATAATAAAGAAAATAGGTTGGTTCACATACTGTCAATTATATTAAGACAGACAAGCAATACACAAAAACCTTAGAGAATTTAGAACAGGAGGCGCCTTACGCAGACTTTCCCCTCTGCCGAGGTATAAGATCAAATGATCTTGTGCGTTTATATTAACAGCCGTTTTTATTCGATACTCACATGACCAAAGTCGTTTTCGATGAGTCAAGACCTCCAGGGAAAATGCCTTGTTGTGCCGTGTTTTATTGCAAAAACCGATCAAATATTTCATGTTTGCAGAAAGATGGAATTACATTTCACATGTAAGTATGTTTCACCGTGGATTTTGATTATAATTAAGCATTTTATGTATATTTACATCGCACGAAACAAACATCGATTCTCTAATCGATTTTAAAACTTTCAGTGTAATATTCGTTTTATAGTTAATGCGTACTCCCCACGAGACTCGGAACAACTTCATGCTATATTGAACCTTAAAAGAGTAGCCGTAAAATCAATTATCATTCACTTGATTTAAATATGTCTGTTTGCGTACAGTCTTGTGTCTGTGTTTGTTGACCACGTCGAATAGTCCGGGCGAACGCTGCAAATTAACTTACCCCATCGAGTTATAGGAAAATACCGCCTTCCACGAAAAGAACACCTACAAATTTTAGGTAAAAAAAATTATTTTCCGGGGCACAGCTGGGGGGGGGGGGGGGGGGGGTAATTCGCAGTGAAACGATATATGGTCCACTGGTTCTTTTTGTGGAACGTGGTATTTTCCTATAAGTCCTATAACTCGATGGGGTGAGCAAATTTACAGTGATGCCCCGATGTCTTGAATTAATGCGTACTCCTCACGAGACTCGGAACTATAGGGTCGCGATACATTTAAAACTAGTTTATATCGATAAAAAAGGTTAAGAATGATTATAGTTTTAAGTCAACCTATATTTAAATAAATACAATTAACAATTGCAACAGAAAATTAAATCACAAAAAGCGAAAAAAAATGTTTCAACAATAAATAAAACCACCACAACACTTAACAGCGTTAAATAATGACCGGTCACCTTAGCCTCGTAAGGCCCACGTCAAATTTCGTTAGTCCGAAAAAGAATCTTGTGTCAGTCGACTAAAGTCAAAAGTCACCTTGACACATGTCCTAGATTTAGGACGTTGGGCGTTACGAGGATAAAATTGCCTATTTAGTGCCTTATGACATAAAAAAAATTCGATGACAAGAATCAGATTAGGTACAGTAGGGGTAAGAAAAAGTTCGTCGCTTTTGGACCTTAATAGTATCGAAATAGAGTTAAAAAGTGACGAACCTTTTCTTACCTCGACTATACATTGCTATTGTGCATTTGACACCAGCTTGGATAAATTTCATGTCATTAGGCACCGAATATGCAATTCTAAGGTGACCGGTCATTATTTAACGCTGTTGAGTAGATTTTCGGCGGTGGTTTTATTTAAAAAATATATTAGCTTCTCTTGTCACTACCTAACAAAACCATGTAATAAAAACTTGGAAGTCGATTTTAACAGACCTTCTTCTGATTGTCGAATTTTGCATACTTATGTACTTTCGACGAAAATATAATAATATATCCGCTAAACTTGACGTCGACCTACCAAGTTTAGACTCGCTGGTTGGATTTTGAAAACAGATGACTGTAAAGAAAGTAAAGTCGGTAACAGAGGATTGTCCCAAAAAAAAAAATTGTTTCTAAAAATCTTTTTAAATTATTATTTTGTAAAATGTTGCATTTATAACTTGCTAAATTACGCATGAAAGGCTGAAGGATTTAAATGAAATTCAAAATACGGATTATCATATAGGATACGTCCTTTTTCTCCCGGATTTTCTTAAAGAATGAAGCTCAATATTAAATGTCAATAATAATTTTGCAGGTTGTATGTATATATATTGTTGTAACAGCGCTGTGTAGACCTGTCTCACAGCATAAGCTGAGTTTTGAACCTTTTGCCAGAACTTTTGTAGACATTGTTAAGACTGTTGTAGTTTTGTAGTTTAAGTATCTATCTTAAGGAATAATTTGTAAAACTACTGTGCTGAGAGGGCAATAAATCTTTTTCTGTTTCTGTTTCTATTATCGTACTTATCTTGTAACTTTAGCTGCGCGTTGGTCGTCAAAACAGGTCTTTGTAAAACTGAAGAGTACCTAACTCAGCCTTATGTCGAACAGAGATCGTAGAACAAACGAAAGCTCGTCAATTCATAACTCTTCGTCGAACTCACGGCCGATTTGTTTTGGTGAGCATCAAAATCTTGTTTATCTATTTGTTTGTAATCTTAGTAGAATTAAACTATAGTATTTATAGTAGGTTCTCTGATCACTTACTGAATAAATGTCTTTTGTTCCATCTTATACGCTGGTAAAACTGAATATACATTTTATTATTATTTCTTAAAATGGTATTCTTTACCTTATGATATAATAATTTACAATATATTAATATATAATGAATGGCGCATATTTGGTTAATCTCGTGTAGTAAAGTGCTGCCATCTATATCACAACCTTAGAAATTATCGATATCGACAAAGTAGATATGCATCTCATCTCTAATAATCGTTTGATATTCGGTAAGATAATGCACACATCTTTATTTTAAAATTGTGTAAGCACATGTTGGTAATAAAAAAATGTGCATGAGTGCGTAATTTTAAGCTAGTATTTTGGTTTTTTAGTGGTGTAGGTGTGTCTATCAATGAGAGCGAATTTTGCATTTGTGTTGAGTATTGTGTATGTAGTGTTACCTCACCTCCCCCAAAAAGTGACAGACTTTTGTGCTTAGGAAATTGTATCAATGCGTGCTCCAGTTCTAAATTCTCTAAGACAAAAACGTACTTGTCACAACAAATACTGTTTACTGAACCGTATCAGTATCTCGGTACATTATCGAACTACAATACACGATCAGGCGCGAAATATATCTGTCCGGGGCATGATAAGTTACAGCTATTTATCACAGGTGCCTGTCATACACAAACCCTGGATATAGCAAATTCTGGCAATAATTTTAGTTTTGCAAACGCGGAGTACGGATAGTTTGTGAAGATGATTTATAATTCTAGCTGTGTTTACGTAACATGAACTTTAATAGTCGTATCTAATCTGTGGCTGATTGGAACAGTTATGTTTGATATTATATAGGTAATATTATACTTTGGTTAGTGTAGGATGATCCGTGTGACAGGTGAATTTCGAAATGTCAAACAATTGGTTGTCATAAATCATTAAGCCACATGCCAAAGTTAAAGTTGAGCCTTAAATCTGGATTTAAGACTGTTTTCAAGCGTTTTGCTACACGCAAACTACACTAGAGCTTAATTTTTTTTTGCTGCTAGTGTCTGAATATACAGTTCCTATTTATGAAATAAGGCATTATTGTGATTAAAAATGTCAGCTGTCACATATCATCCAGATTGACCCAAGTATGTTTTTCTCATGAGATATTTTATACTCAATCGCTCACATTGATAATAGGTATCGTATTAAATTGAGACCCTATTATGATAGGGATTGATTGTTACTTACGTAATTATTCTATGCTACATTATACATAGCCCATACTGTTAACTATCCATCGGTAGACCGGTACCTTCTGCAATGTACAGTTAAGAGTAATGCTGTTTGTACTAAGTGCAACATGTATCAAATAACGCTAAATATTATGCTGTATGTTTAAAACTTCACTTTCCACCTTACCCTTTGTAAAAACACATACTTACTTAAAGATACATTAACTTTAACTTGCCATTGGTCACTTTATATATTTCAACAACAGATTGCCCTAACCGACACAGCTATCTGCGTACTATACTTTCTGAAACGATTGGATTCGAACAATCCTTAAATATTTTAGTGTGTAGATTGGGTTTTCAATAGTACCTACCTATCTCAAGCGGAAAATTGTTTATTGATAGTACCCACTCGTATTTAACTCGTTGATTATTTTGAAAATATTTATCATCCTCAACTAACTGTACTTTTATAATAATTTTCAGTCTATTGCAAAAAAACCTCCGTACGGTTTCTACGCTCAAAGAAATGCTATATTTTACTTCCCGTCCCCTATTAGTAAGTGCTGCAAGCGCTACATTTATTGGCAATTTAATCCTGAATCCTGAATAGAAAGAACATAGGATTAATTAACACCTCTACGCTAACGATGTCCATTTAGACAGGGTTTTCAGGGTACCGTTGACTCTCATTTTCATACATTTCAGAATGCGATACTCCTATCGTACCAACTGTTTCATATACCTTGATTCACATAAACATGTTACCCTCGTCTTGTATTAACTGGCCGGCGTAAATACTCAACTAAATTCTTCGACCAAAGTCAAAGTACATGCACTAAAGACTATGCAATTTGAGCTCATTGATTATCAATTCGTAAGCGAGCTTATGAAAAATTTATTCATGAATCAATAACCAGTACCACCTTAACAATGTTGGTCCTGTTTGTTTTATCGTCTCCTTTTTAGTCTCCTAGTAATATTTTTCCTTTTCTTTTTCTGCTGCATTTTTTTTGACGCCTACTTTTGGGTATAAGTTCTTTTCTCAAACATGCTATGTTTAGGCTTCAAAGTGCCACGTTCCCGACGGAACAACTCGAGAGAACTGTAAAGGAATTTCATACAAAATTGAAGGCCTAGGCCGGGAAGTAATTTTTTTTTATTTTTTTTTTATAATATGGCCATGACAGCTGGTTTTATGAACAGGCTGAATAGATGAAAATCGTTTTTTTTTTGTATCTGTGTGGTTCGGACCAAAAATATCCGCGTTAATGCCTATAACACACGAACTGATATTAAGAATACAATTCTGTATGATTCAATGTGTTGATGAACAAATTAAATATTGTCTACACGTAAGTCACCAGAGACCATAGACAATATTTAAAATCCTCAGCATTTATTTTTATTAATTATCGAAATTAAGATTCTTAATATCAGGTTGCGACTGTGTATAATGGCCCTAATAAGGTCTATTAGAACACAACACAAGCGAAATAACAATTCGCAAAAAAAATGTTTTTTGAGTAATGTGTTTTATTATTTCATTTATGTGTTTTATTGTACTTAAAACTGTGCATAGTTTTAAATATCTTGGTCACATAATCACTGACGACCTGTGTGATGATCAAGATATTGAAAGGGAGCGTAGGGCGTTATCAGTGAAAAGCAATATGCTGGCCCGCAGGTTTGCGAGATGTTCAAATGAGGTTAAAGTTGCGCTATTTAAAGCCTATAGTCAATCCTTTTACTCGAGCAGCCTGTGGGTTAAGTATACGAAACGAGCTTATAACGCCCTTCGCGTGCAATACAACAACGCTTTCAGGATACTGCTGGGCCTGCCGAGGTGGTGCAGCGCCACAGGTATGTTTACGGAGTCGCGCACAGACGGCTTCCTGGCGATCATGCGTAAGAAAATCGCATCACACATGGATCGCGTCAGGAAAAGCCCCAACAGTATCCTGAAAATGATAGCTGGCAGGTTTGACTGTCCGATTTTGATTAACTGGTTAGGACAAGTCAAACCAATTTTTACATATTTTAAATAAATAAATAAGTTAAATGTATTAGGTAGTAGTACTAACATAGTCTAAGTACCTCTGTTACTAACAAATGTTATGGGTCTGTCGGCCTGAAATAAAGGATTCTATTCTATTCTATTGCATACACATACATACACATACATAAACTCACGTCTTCATTCCCAAAGTGGGGTAGGCAGGGCTAAAGAATTACCAACAACTTTTAAAACTTGTTGATAATTCTAAAACCACACTTTGCATATGTTTGAGAAAAGCACTATACATACCTCGCCGTGAAAAGGGGTTGCCAGCCTCGTAACTATCGGACCTCGCTTCGCTCGGCCGTCTATATGAACTCGGCCTGCTACCACCTACTTCCCGGCGTCTGTAGTAATGTACTATTAAGTTACTTCTAATTTAATTACATTCATCTTCACATTTTTAGTTTAGAACAAAGTGGCTTCTCGCCATTCAAACTACACAACAGATTTTAATGCAGTTCTTACAATCAGTTAGATAATTTTCCATGGGAGTTTTTATTTTATCTTCATAATATTATAAATGAGTAAGTCTGATTGATTGAATGTTTGTTACTCAATCACGTTTCAACCACAGAACGGAACGGGGTGAAACTTGGCACACAGGTTAGGTCCTATAATAAGACATAAGACCGTTTCCATACCGGAAAATTTAAAAGTTACCGAAGATTTAGCGACTATCAAAATCTACGCGGACGTAGTCGTGGGCGGAAGCTAGTTTATAATAAATTCTGATTTATGAACACGTGTTACAGAGAACTCACATCAACCGCAGCAAAGCGAGAATTTAAATCCAAGCAAAAAAATAATTGGGCCCTTACTGAATTTTAAAACTTAACCTCCGAAGCCCCAAGGTCCTACCCATAGTACTTATTAACTTTGTCATTCAGACCCAGCTCCTTCGACAGTTGTGTAGTACTAAATAGAAAACCCGCCATTTTGTCTTTTAAGTAGTTGGGTCTGAATGAGTATGACACAATAGTAATACTACTGGTAGGACTACGGGCCGTAGTGACACATGCTGAATTTTTCATTGAGACTTAGGAGGTTAAAATATAAACTGAAGACCAAAAACTCACTGACTTTTCATGGATATGAAAGTTGGTATTCAAAATATTGCATCACAAGAAGATGCAGCATAATTAATTACTTGTTATATTTCAATTAAAAATAAATAACATAAGTTTATACAAATATACATATTCAGGCTCTATTAAAACGGTAACAGATTATCAATTATAAAAGAAACGGGTTAGCACGCTGTAAATAACTATCAAGCATTGTTTGAATAAGTAATATACAGGGTGTAAGGGACGGCTCACCGAAAACTGAAACCATAGCTTCAGACCATTGTACTGAACTGAAATCCAGTGGAAATTTTCCCGGGAAAACGAAAATTTTCTCGTTTTTTTTCCATGTTTTTACATATAAACCGATCTAGGACAACATATTATGACATACTGAAGCTCATTATGTAAAAAAAACTGTGAAAACAGCATTTTCACGTAAAATACGAAAAAAAAATCGTTTTCCCGGGGCTAGCGCCATGTTCGCGGAGGGGCGCGCGCCAGGCTGGTCCGCGCTACTGCGCGCGAGGAGCGCTACCGCCAGAAGGGCTATCTACGCCTCCTCCAACACTCCAGGGCGGGGTGCTTTCTCCTCTTCTTTTTTCAATATTTATTAACAGTATTTCGCAGTCACTTCGTTCTTCCTATCATTTGTATGCTGATGATTTGCAAATATATTCTTCTGCCGGTTTTGATGATTTCCCTTCCTTGGTGGGACAAATTAACAGCGATCTTGAATCGATACGTTGCTGGGCTGAGAGATTCGGTCTACAAGTGAATGCCAAGAAGTCGCAGGCTATTGTTCTTGGTAGCCCTCACTTTATCACGAGACTGTCTGAGACCGTGGTACCTAATGTTTTCTATGATGGGGTTCCTATTCCCTTCTCCTCTACAGTCAAAAACTTAGGTATTACTATGGATCAGACATTGTCCTGGTCAGCTCACATCAACGCTGTAAGTCGTAAGCTCTTTGCGTCACTCCACTCCCTGAGGCGTCTGCAGAATTTTCTACCCTTCCAGACAAAATTAACTCTTGCTCATTCCTTGTTACTCCCGCTTCTAGATTACGGCGATATAGCGTTCTTGGACCTGAAGGAGGAACTGCTTGACAGACTGGAGCGTCTGCAGAACGTTTGCATCCGATACGTTTTTGGCCTGAGGAAGTTCGATCACGTGTCGATGTTTCGTGCGCAGCTGAAATGGCTTCCTATCCGCCGCCGTAGAGATTTACATGTACTTTCACTTCTTTTCAATGTCCTCTTCCATTCTTCTTCTCCTCCTTATCTTTCTGAAAGATTTAGCTATTTAGCCTGCGGCAGCGGTCATCGCCTGCGTTCCAGTGCCAATCTTTCCCTTGCGGTTCCGTCTAATAAAACACATTTCTATGCCAAATCCTTCACAGTCCGTGGTGTCCAACTTTGGAATGAGCTTCCGTTGTCCTTAAGACAATCACCTACTGTAGTCGCTCTAAAGCGAAATTTAAAAACGTTGTGGCTGAATGAGACGTGAAGCCGAGTTCCTATAATGATTATAGTTATATATATTCATATATATATATTATATATATATTATATTATATGTGTATTTTATATGTGGGTACCTAAGTTTATGTTACTTACCTACCTTGAGTACCTGAGTCGTTTAATCGTTTAGTTTTTTTTTTTTTCTTCTAATTATTAGTATTATCATCTGTTTTTGATATTTTTTGTGCAAACTTGTATGTGTCCAACCCTATGCATTGTCCTTACTCATTAACTTCAGGGTTAGCTGGAAGAGATCCCATTTAGGGATAAGTTCGCCTTTGTACATTACTTTAATATTTATATTGTAATATTTATATTTTTGTGCAATAAAGAGTTTATATACATACATACATACACTCTGCTTTCGGTGGTAAGGGAGTGGGACGCGAGTCCGCTTCACGAGCGTTGGAGGGGCTACCATAAGCCTGTAATCGCGGGATCCGGGTGACCCGTGGCGCCGCCCACGCTGCAAGCACTTTCTTTAGTTTAATTATGACATTATTGTATTTTTCTTTTCTTTTCTTTTGTGCTCTTTATGGAACCTGTTTTCCGGAATAAAACTATTTCATTTCATTTCATTTCATTTCATTTCATTTCATTTAATGATTCTTTCAATCATGTTTCAATAATAAAACCAGGAAACATAAAAAAAGTATATTATTAAGTGGAAAGAAGTGGTCTCTGCCTACCCCTCTGGGAAACAGGCGTGATTTAATGTATGTATGTATGTATATTATTAAAAAAGTATTAACAATTTTCTTTACATTCAAAGTTCTCAACATAATTCGTTCTTTAAATAGTATTTTTTTAGCTTATAACAATCAGCCTTATGATGAACACCCGTCAAAAATGTAGCTAAAGACCCGAGGGCTAAATTAACCCGACACTATACCGAAGATCTCCCCGACGTCAGCCTGTACGAGATAAGTATGGCCCTCAAACAGCTTAAGAATGGCAAAACCCCAGGTGAGGATGGAATTACAGCCAAACTCCTGAAGGCGGGTGGAAAATTCATCCTTAGGGGCCTTCAGACGCTGTTCAGCTCCGTCCTCCACGAAGAGAGAGGTGTGGTTCTCTCCTTCAAAAAAAGTGATAAAACTTTGCTGAAGAATTATAGAGCCATGTTTACAAGCTGTTTTCGAGGGTCATCACAAATCGTCTCACGCGTAGGTTTGACGATTTCCAGCCTCCCGAAAAAGCCGATTTCCGAAAAGATTTCCGAAAAGTACCATATACCACATACATGCGTTGCGGCAGGTTATACAGAAGAACGAATGCCTTGCATTTGTGGACTACGAGAAAGCCTTCGATTCGATCGAGACATGGGCTGTGCTGCAGTCTAAGTGTCAAGTTCACTACCAATATATCGAAGTGTTGAAGTGTCTGTACGAAAACGCCACTATATCCGTCCGACTACAGGACCGCACGAGGCCTATTCCTCTGCAGCGGGGAGTCAGACAATTAGATGTGATCTCTCCGAAGCTGTTCACCGCTGCATTGGAGGATGCTTTTAAGGTTATGGACTAGAAAAGACGAGGCATCAACATAAATGGTGAGTACATCACACCTTCGATTTGCTGACGATATCGTAGTCATGGCTGAGACCTCAGTGCAATGCTCGCTGACCTCAATAGAGTTTCCGACTGAGTTGGCTTGAGAATGAACATGGACAAGACAAAAGTCATGTCCTATGTCCATGTAGAGCCAACTCCCGTAATAGTCGGAGGCTCTACGCTCAAAGTTATTGACTATATTTACACTCGTCGAATACGACTTAGCTGGGCAGCATTCGGGAAGCTTCGCAGCATCTTTTCGTCCAAATTACCGCAGTGTTTGGAGTCAAAAATCTTTCACCAGTGTGTGTTGCCAGTGATGACTTACGGATCTGAGACGTGAGCGCTAACAATGGGCCTCATAAGGAAGCTCAAAGTCACTCAGAGGGCTATGGAAAAACCTATGCTTGGGGTTTCTCTGCGTGATAGAAACAGAAATGATGATATCCGCAGTAGAACTAAGGTTACTGACATAGCCCGAAGAATAGCTAAAGTTAAGTGGCAGTGGGTGGGTCACATCGCTCGCAGGACTGATGGCCAATGGGGTCAGAAGGATGTTGAGTGGCGTCGTTGGCGGACCGGGAGACGAGCTGTAGGTAGGCCTTCAACAAGATGAAGTGACGACCTTGTAAAGATCGCGGGAATGCGGTGGATGCGAAAAGCTCTAGACCGGTCTGAGTGGAGAGCCTTGGGGGAGGCCTATGTCCAGCAGTGGACGTTTTTCGACTGACATAAACGCCGTCTGAAAGTCAAAGTCATAAATTTAAAAAGTATTGTAGAAAAAGAAGGATTAGATATCTGAAAGAATTTTGCAAATCGCCGCAGTACTTTTTGAGATAATCGTGATGATACAAATATACATTCATTAATTCATATAGACGTACGTACAAATATACAAACCAAATAACATACATACATACAATACAACATACATACATACAACATACTATACATATCGACGCTAAAAAGCGTAAACGCTGTAACCCGCAAAAAGCAAACTTTACACCAGAGCCAAAAAACTTTTGAGATTTTAGAAAAAAAATCATAACTCTCTTTATATTCCACCGATCGGTGCGATTTTTATACCACAAACCTATTTTATAATTCTCTATGAGATCATTTACCTGCCATGTACTACAAGTGACTGTGTTTCTTTTTAATGTCGGTTACAGCAATCCGACATTTTTTTTTAATACGATAAAACGCTGTTAATGATTGCGTCAAATGTATGGACAGATGAAAATCCGTGTTATTTCCAATAAACGTAAACGCTGTAACCTCCACTCTTTAAATGTTTTGGAGTGCCTAAATTGAGGTAACATTGTGTTATTTGTCTCTTTAAAATGTCATAAATGTATTAAATGATAGATACCAAAAACGAATACTTATATTAAAATGAAGTAAGTTTGTGATCACATTTATTTATCATTATTTTAAAATGTCACCTTAAATAATCATAAAACATCTTGAACTTAAATCCAAGATCTTTAATGATTCTTTCAATCATGTTTCAATAATAAAACCAGGAAACATAAAAAAGTATATTATTAAGTGGAAAGAAGTGGTCTCTGCCTAGTTGCCTACCCCTCTGGGAAACAGGCGTGATTTAATGTATATTATTAAAAAAGTATTAACAATTTTCTTTACATTCAAAGTTCTCAACATAATTCGTTCTTTAAATAGTATTTTTTTAGCTTATAACAATCAGCCTTATGATGAACAAATAAAAATAGCACTATTTTGCTAGTAGGAACTTAATGTAGGTATAAGCAAAATCACGCGTAATCGAGGATTTTTTAATTTTGCGCAAGCAAACACCGTCAGGGGGTGCTTTAGGTAATCTCCGGCAGAGATCCGGCTAGCAGAAACGACGACCTTTAGCTCTGGAAACATACAACTGCCGAACATTGCGGACCGACGAAAAGTTGCTGTTACTGGAGGAGGAATTGAGCAGGTTACGATGGGGAATCATAGGGTTGTCAGAAGTCCGTAGAGAGAGGGAGGTCATGATAACCCGGTCACCTACTCTATTTCCGGGAGGGCGACTACCAGTCCCAGGGAGGTGTCGGGTTTATCGTCCACAAGTCCCTCGTGAACAACGTGGTTAATATTGAGAGCGTGTCGAGCAGGGTAGCGTGCCTTGTACTCAGAATGACCCAACGATATTCGTTGAAGGTCATACAGGTATATGCTCCGACCTCGACACACTCCGACGATGAGGTGGAGGCTACGTATGATGATGTTTCCAGAGCCATTGCATAGCTCCAAAACTCACTTCACGGTTGTTATGGGGGACTTCAACGCAAAGTTGGGCAAACGAGATGGTGAAGAGCAGAAAGTGGGGATTTTTTGAGTGGGGATATGAATCACAAGGCCACCTCCTAGCCAGTTTCATGGAGAAGGAGGGACTCTATATGATTAACTCCTTTTTCAGATAATGTGAGCATAGAAAGTTGACTTGGATGAGCCCTGATGGTGTAACGAGGAATGAGATAGACTTTATCATATCGACGAAAAAGCACATATTCAATGATGTCTCCGTCATTAGTCCGGTTAAAACCGGGAGTGATCACCGTATGGTACGAGGCTGATTGAATATCCAGTTCAAGCTTGAAAGGTGTCGACTGATGAAGTCTACGCTCCGCCCGGCATCTGCTCAGCTCCAGAACCCCGAGAGCTTTCAGTTCGAACTTCAAAACCGTTTCGAGTGCCTTGGCAGCAACGTGGACGATTACAACGACAACCCGAACACCCGTCGAAAATGTAGCTAAAGACCCGAGGGCTAAATTAACCCGACACTATACCGAAGATCTCCCCGACGTCAGCCTGTACGAGATAAGTATGGCTCTCAAACAGCTTAAGAATGGCAAAACCCCAGGTGAGGATGGAATTACAGCCAAACTCCTGAAGGCGGGTGGAAAATTCATCCTTAGGGGCCTTCAGACGCTGTTCAGCTCCGTCCTCCACGAAGAGAGAGGTGTGGTGGTTCTCTCCTTCAAAAAAGTGATAAAACTTTGCTGAAGAATTATAGAGCCATGTTTACAAGCTGTTTTCGAGGGTCATCACAAATCGTCTCACGCGTAGGTTTGACGATTTCCAGCCTCCCGAAAAAGCCGATTTCCGAAAAGGCTATAGTACCATATACCACATACATGCGTTGCGGCAGGTTATACAGAAGAACGAATGCCTTGCATTTGTGGACTACGAGAAAGCCTTCGATTCGATCGAGACATGGGCTGTGCTGCAGTCTAAGTGCCAAGTTCACTACCGATATATCGAAGTGTTGAAGTGTCTCTACGAAAACGCCACTATATCCGTCCGACTACAGGACCGCAGCACGAGGCCTATTTCTCTGCAGCGGGGAGTCAGACAATTAGATGTGATCTCTCCGAAGCTGTTCACCGCTGCATTGGAGGATGCTTTTAAGGTTCTGGACTAGAAAAGACGAGGCATCAACATGACTGACGATATCGTAGTCATGGCTGAGACATGGCTGGCTATCGCAGTCAGTGCAATGCTCGCTGACCTCAATAGAGTTTCCGACTGAGTTGGCTTGAGAATGAACATGGACAAGACGAAAGTCATGTCCTATGTCCATGTAGAGCCAACTCCCGTAATAGTCGGAGGCTCTACGCTCAAAGTTATTGACGACTATATTTACACTCGTCGAATCCGACTTAGCTGGGCAGCATTCGGGAAGCTTCGCAGCATCTTTTCGTCCAAATTACCGCAGTGTTTGGAGTCAAAAATCTTTCACCAGTGTGTGTTGCCAGTGATGACTTACGGATCTGAGACGTGAGCGCTAACAATGGGCCTCATAAGGAAGCTCAAAGTCACTCAGAGGGCTATGGAAAAACCTATGCTTGGGGTTTCTCTGCGTGATAGAAACAGAAATGATGATATCCGCAGTAGAACTAAGGTTACTGACATAGCCCGAAGAATAGCTAAAGTTAAGTGGCAGTGGGTGGGTCACATCGCTCGCAGGACTGATGGCCAATGGGGTCAGAAGGATCTTGAGTGGCGTCGTTGGCGGACCGGGAGACGAGCTGTAGGTAGGCCTTCAACAAGATGAAGTGACGACCTTGTAAAGATCGCGGGAATGCGGTGGATGCGAAAAGCACTAGACCGGTCTGAGTGGAGAGCCTTGGGGGAGGCCTATGTCCAGCAGTGGACGTTTTTCGACTGACATGAACGCCGTCTGAAAGTCAAAGTCATAAAATTTAAAAAGTATTGTAGAAAAAGAAGGATTAGATATCTGAAAGACTTTTGCAAATCGCCGCAGTACTTTTTGAGATAATCGTGATGATACAAATATACATTCATTCATTCATATAGACGTACGTACAAATATACAAACCAAACAACATACATACATACAATACAACATACATACATACATACAACATACTTACATACATATAGATCAGACGCAGATCCTTATTTTTATGAAGTCTGTAAAAACTACTATAAACAGAAAAACATCAATGTGTAACAAAATGAAACATCGATGTATATTTGTGTAAAAAAGCTACCTTATACCACTTTCGAAAATATGACATTTAAAAATTATAATCATACAACCTTTCACGAATTTAATCATTCGTAAATGTCCTTTTAATTCTATGTACCTTCAGGAAACACTAAACTCTACATAATTCGACACAATTTAGTAAAGTAAGAATTAATTACAATAA
The DNA here is from genome assembly GCA_927399475.2 of Acleris emargana. Taxonomy (NCBI): domain Eukaryota; kingdom Metazoa; phylum Arthropoda; class Insecta; order Lepidoptera; family Tortricidae; genus Acleris; species Acleris emargana. The sequence continues at coordinate 11,622,062 of OV656841.1, read as the reverse complement.
TAATAACTAGCCACTTTATTTGCACTATAAGACTGTAAAATATTAATTCTTACATTTTAACTTTCGTTGTCACGCGGTGAAAGAAGGTTACACCTCACTCAACTTGTCCCGATGGTGCGACCGACCGACTGATCAAGGCTGTAAGCCGTTATCCACACCTAGTACGCGCGTGTTTAAAATAGCGGTAACTCCAAGCGACCCCTAATAAGTCATCTTTATAGAAATGAAGTAAAGGCAAATAGTAATTAAATGTATCACTTCATAAATGGTGTAACTGGTAAGTATTCAATTACGGCGACTCATTATAACGTAGTAAGTCACTGTCATCTGAATATATTTTACAAAAAACGTAGTAAGAGTAGTTCCACATTTTTTTCCAATAAGCGTAAACGCTGTAAACGACGGTAGAAATAGTTTTATGCACGCTGTAACCTACCGGACTTCAAACTTTTGTAAAACCTTAATTGGTGTAAGTGCAAATGGAAAATAATGACCTACTTATTGGCTATTTACTGCAATTAGTTTTGCTATGTGTTAAAAAAGTACATACAATTCCAACGCTGTACAAAATTTTCTAATCGTCGTAGCGCCACGGGACCCGGACCATTCGACGCAGAAAAAAAATCTGATTCCGAATATGTAAAAAAAATATTTTAGGTACATTGCGGGTTACAGCGTTTACGCTTTTTAGCGTCGATATAGATCAGACGCAGATCCTTATTTTTATGAAGTCTGTAAAAACTACTATAAACAGAAAAACATCAATGTGTAACAAAATGAAACATCGATGTATATTTGTGTAAAAAAGCTACATTATACCACTTTCGAAAATATGACATTTAAAAATTATAATCATACAACCTTTCACGAATTTAATCATTCGTAAATGTCCTTTTAATTCTATGTACCTTCAGGAAACACTAAACTCTACATAATTCGACACAATTTAGTAAAGTAAGAATTAATTACAATAATAATAACTAGCCACTTTATTTGCACTATAAGACTGTAAAAAATATTAATTCTTACATTTTAACTTTCGTTGTCACGCGGTGAAAGAAGGTTACACCTCACTCAACTTGTCCCGATGGCGCGACCGACCGACTGATCAAGGCTGTAAGCCGTTATCCACACCTAGTACGCGCGTGTTTAAAATAGCGGTAACTCCAAGCAACCCCTAATAAGTCATCTTTATAGAAGTGAAGTAAAGGCACATAGTAATTAAATGTATCACTTCATAAATGGTGTAACTGGTAAGTATTCAATTACGGCGACTCATTATAACGTAGTAAGTCACTGTCATCTGAATATATTTTACAAAAAACGTAGTAAGAGTAGTTCCACATTTTTTTCCAATAAGCGTAAACGCTGTAAACGACGGTAGAAATAGTTTTATGCACGCTGTAACCTACCGGACTTCAAACTTTTGTAAAACCTTAATTGGTGTAAGTGCAAATGGAAAATAATGACCTACTTATTGGCTATTTACTGCAATTAGTTTTGCTATGTGTTAAAAAAGTACATACAATTCCAACGCTGTACAAAATTTTCTAATCGTCGTAGCGCCACGGGACCCGGACCATTCGACGCAGAAAAAAAATCTGATTCCGAATATGTAAAAAAAATATTTTAGGTACATTGCGGGTTACAGCGTTTACGCTTTTTAGCGTCGATATGTATAAATATTATTTTCTCAAAAATGACCGGAAAAGTTGACATTACTTACTTCATACTGAGACGCGAAGTACATAGTTTACAGACAGTTCCCAAATTAAAATTACATTGCGTGCTCGCTACACAAGCCCGAAATGTTGCATACAAATTTCATTGTTATCTAGTTTGTAACTTTTAAAAGTGAAAACGGCCATAATAAAATGAGGGCACAAGTCTTATACATCCATATTTTATTCGAAACGTAACATTTTTATCTGTGTCCGGAATAGCTTGAGTTTTTTTTTCTAAAAAAGCTTGCGTTTCTCCTTGTCATAACCATAAAGGCGGTAAAGAGTGATGTTATTTCACGTGAAGTTTCTGTTTATGGGCGTTTTCACTAAAAAGTGTACCCAATTAAGGACTGAAATTAAGGAACTTTAACTCTGTCAGTTTTGTGACGAAAATTAGCTATATACTGACGGCCGCAATGTATGGCTAATTTTCGTCACAAAACTGACTAAGTTAAAGTTCCTTAATTTCAGTCCTTAATTGGGTACATTTTTTAGTGAAAACGCCCTTATATGCGATTTGTATCTTGCGATTTTTGAGAAAAGCACTATATAATGCCTCGGCTGGCCCGCAATTGCCTGCTTCACTGCCTAGGCAATAATGTACTGTTTAACACTTTGTAAACAAGACAAACAGGAATGATGAATTAGTAAGGAAAACCATGTATCAATTTTGCGTTAACTTAGTGCCCATCCATCAATTAACATTTAATTACATAAGCGTAAAATATTATTAATTACGTGTTAGTCGTTAAAGTAGCTTTACATACCTGGGTCAAATTACAAAAAATACGTTTGATGTAATGTTTGACTGTATGTATGTCATTGTTTGTATGTCCGTTCCTATGTCCGGTAATTACTAAACTGTTCAACCGATGTTGATAAATGATACGTTATTAGATTTGTTTAAGCGGTCCAAGTATCACTGGGTATATAAATTAAAAAAAAAAAAAGTGTCGTATTTTATTCACTGTGATCTTTTAAACATGCTATATAGACCACAATGCCAAAACCGCAGTCGGGTTTTCAAAACTTTTTATTTATTTAGATATTTCGTCTTGAATTCAATTCCAAAGTGGAACCCATCTCCATAGCAAGGTTTCCGCTTGACAAGTTTTGTATATTTCTCTCATTTGTCTTCCTTAGCCAGTTAAAGACTGCCCACGGCAATCGAATGTGCCTATAAATAGAAACTCTTTGCAACAGTAATAAGATTCAAACTTGACGATCACTTTTACAACTAAACCACTATTGCATTATTTGCAAGCTGTTTTTCTCCCTCGTTGCTCACGGAATAAGCATTTGAGTACGTTATATCAAAGTGATACTTCGTTTTTTAAATGTCGCATTTTTGCAACATAGCATGCACATGTATTTTAGCTTATAACAAAAAAAACTAAATATAAAATACGAGTATATTTATTAAATGAAAAGGCACTTAAGTTTGTAAGTGTATCTTCGTGCTATTATTGTATTCCATAAAACTATAAATATTTAATCGATTGTAGCAGTTTCATTAGCGAAAAATGGTTTCTGATAGCGCTGAGGTACGTTCCTCCTCGTACTAGCTTTGATTATTTTATAAGCATCATTTAAAGTCTTTAGCAAAGACTCTGTCTATTCGTATTACAAGCATTTGAAGGGTCCACGGAAAGAACATGTCTAGTCACATTAGTAACTTTTTGAGATATCGCGATTTAAAAGTTAGGAACCATGTCATTTTGTACGTAATTTTCGTGTAGAGATTTTTTAAGAGTGAAAAGATACAAGTTATATGAAGATTTATATCTGAATCTGAGTGGTAGGTTCATTTCGTCCTCTAGATTTTGAAATTCAAAACTCATTTAAAAAAAAGTGACTCGTCATGTTTTTTCCGTGGACCCTTCATTTGGTTTATAAAATAAATAATTTTGGCCACTTTTTGCAGTGAAAATATGGCCCGTTTAGAAGCTCCTTAAATTAACTACTATTCAACAAAATTTATATAGACTACCTATACACATAATAATAACTCTCACTAACTCTTTAGTTTAAAAAGATAATTATATTCATTAATGTTTGGAATGTTGTATATTAAAACCACCAAACAATTAAACTGTTACTTAATCATTAATTCATTCACTTCTTCCCATCCCTAACAATGAAATGCCAAACTGACATTCAGTTTTGATAATCTGTGACAGGGAGTTTCGTGGAAATTATTATTTTATTAAAATATGTTACTTGTAAGGATAATTTAAAGCAATTTTTAGTAGAAATGAATTCGTTTGTGTTTATAGTAATGTCTATTAGTTATTGCGGTACCATATATTAAGTGATTCTTTCGGAATGTCGTGATATGTGATCGAGTGATGTTTGTTTACATCTTAGCTCAAGTAAGAAAAAATAGACTGTTCCATCAGGTGGTCTGTGTGCTCGTTTGCCTTCTCTACGACATAAAAATAAAAACCTTATTTCAACACATTTATCTGACAATCAGAATTCCATATCTAACACTGATTTTTATAACTTCAATTTCTCCGTCAATTAAGGACCGATTTCATTTTTTTTTCTTTATATGGAGTATACTCCTGAGGTGGTCCCAGGATCATTTGGTGAAGTGGAACTGATGGTGAAGACCACAGATGACTACAACGAAGAATATTTAATTGTTTAAATATGACTATGAATTTCCCGTGGCGTTTCTTGCGGCGAGCTTGTAATGTCTTACATTCTCATATCCACTAATGGTGCATTCCTATATTCTTATTATTATTTTTCTATTTATAGCTCCATCGATACATTCGATGATTCCGCCAATGTCAGGGTTTAAAGAGACACGTGGTTGCTGATGTGTATTTGACCGGTAATTTTGATAGCGGATTGACGCTGATGAGGATCTAAAACAAAGGACAAAACATACATTTAATGTTAGACTACCTACTTACAGAAATAATTCCTATATTCAAAACCGTTGGTAGAGTTGTGACGTCTCGTTAAAATTTGACACATTTTGTATGTATTAAATGTCATAAGTTCATAACTCATAACGCTACTGCCCGTAAGGATAACGATTCGTTTCTTGAATATAGGAACCGGGCATAAGTTTATTATGATCTCTTAAAAGTATAAAATAAAATAAATGTTGTACTAAACAAAAAATCGCCTTCAAAACCGCTTAAAATAACTTCTATTAAAATTATAGTTAAGTAATGGTAGGTTAGTCCAACTGAAGTGGGCAACATACAATATTTTAGTTGTCTTGTTTTTTAATTACGCTGTCCGATAGGTTTCATAAAAATAATATAAAAGTAAACATAACGTCTTATTATTTATTTACAGAGAAAGTGAAAAATAATCGTCCTTTTATTGCATCAAAATCACCTTAAACGTCATTTTCCACGATTTACGGATAAACAAAAATATAAGCACTGCTGGGCGGAAATCAGGAATTTGTACGTCATATCCGGTGTGCACCGGCGACTTCCGCCGCTCGTGCCGGGTACTTCCGCTATGAGCTTAAAGTATACGTATGTATAGATAGGTGCTATGCTCAGTGCTATGTGATGTGAGGAATCTGTTTGGCAACATACAGTGTTTATGTAAAGAGGAGTTTTGTAGTTTAAGTCCTAAGATGCTAGTTTTGCTCGAGGTCGAAGTAAGGTAACTTTTTTTCTAACCTATTGATACTTAAGACCTATGGTACCACACTTCCACAAGAATGAATAGGGATGGCTTTATGTGCTTCCGCACGAAGAATGTGAGATAGAGATAGTTCGCACGCGCCTTGATGGCAGCGTCAAAATCAATTAATTGCCGTTTACTTTTAAACTACAACATTCATTGAAAAAATGGTTTGACAGTATAAAGAAATTACATAAACAGTAGAAAATCGTTGAACATTACATTGGGGTGAAATGGATAGATCTTGACGTCCTCTATCGCCCTGCTTTGTTTGATCCACTCGTCCTGTTACACCCTGTATACTCAACTATTGAATCGACAATCATCGTTCAAGATGAAACGGTTTCGAAGATTCAACCAAAAACATGCAATAAAGGTTGAATGAAAAATTTAATTTAGGTTAATGACTAAAAAATTAAACTATCGAGGATTTTATTTCTAATCGTGTTTTCACGTTTGCCAGTTTCAAGCAAATATGATGAAGTTTAATATATCCAAAGAACATCTCTTAAATGTTTGGGGTTTTTATTAACTAGGAGGTATGGTTCCTGAGTATCTTACAAAGGCCTGAGTATTTTGTTTTATAAAGGCTTGTTACTATGTATGTACCAATTTTTTGTAAAAATTGAAATAATCCTAACGTATGAATTGTTAATTATTCACAGTTTTTGAGAAATAATAAAATCCGTTGAAAATCTGTATTTAAATTTAGGTTAGTCAAAATGGGCCTTATTGCATAGAAAATCAAAAGTTCATGTTGCCTTAGATACAGACAGAACCCTGGGTGCGCGAGTCCGACTCACATTTAACCGTTTTAAAAAAATTTTTTTTAAAAAAAACATGATTTACCAGGGCAACATTAATATGCCCAAGATCTTAACCAAATTCGCCGTTGGATAATTTAGCAGACATCAAAGTCTGATTAACTTAATGCTAGCGTACATAGTGGTTCGTAGGTACGTGACTTATTACATTATAGAACTTATAATCCTTAGTCTAACTTCACTGGACTTCACAAATTGCGTTAACGTTGCGATCACGAGACTGATCCGGATTTCATTTAGATAATTGAATGAGGATCTATCCTGACTGGGAAAAGGTTCGGGCGAATGACTATTGTTTGTGGCTAGAGATGAGGCGGAGGTCCACTATCTTTTTTATTTGAGGTAACAAGACAACTATTTGGGATACTCGAAATGTATCCCTGCAATTACATAACACAGGGTTATAGATGAAAGTCAGCAATCAACAGCACATTAGAAGAAATGATCCGTATTTTACAAATGTTTCGCATTAAACAAATAAATAAGTCAAAATGAGAAATTTAAAACAACTGTATCTTTTAAAAGTATTAATTATTAATTTCTTTAAATAACCATTTTATATCATTGTAAGAATAAGAACAAGCCTAGAGCGTAGTTTGGGACTAGATTGTCTTTACCGCTTTATTTTGGTCTTGTTTCCTTATTTTTTAAGTTATTATATTTTCTAGTCTGTCATTAAAAAAAAAATGCAGGAAAGTGTCTTCTAAATTACTTACCATCATTACATATTATGTCTTTAGTAAAATATCTATTTTCATTTTTGGCTGACAATAGAAACAAATAATCTGAAAAATAAATATTAAAATAGCCTATCGTGGACCTACCCTTCCGAAATAACGTGCTTTTCCAACCGCTATTTCCCTAGCCCCGCTAGAACAAACGCTGACTAGCGTACGATCCCTTCCGTCGAGGTGTGATTAATTCTGCACGTTTACCTGTTCTGGGTTCCGTAGTTAACTCCCGTTTTACGTTAACAAACTGTGGCCCTTTTTCTTGCGCTTACCTTGTTTGTGTGATCAATCTTGTACGTGGATTTGATTAAAACCAATCAGTTTGGCCGGAGGATCAGGAAGGGATCAGAGCATTTAAGTTGTGTGGGGCTGTTGGTGCTTATCGGGATATTTTGTAGTGTTTTAAGGGGTGATCAATATTGTTAAAGTTGGCGGTTAAAACGGTTTTCAAATTGTGGCTGTCATAATAATTCTTTAAATGTTGGGTTGGTAGTAGAAATAAATCTGAAATGTATCGTTTCATTAAACCGGTCTTCAATATTTCAAATATTGTCATGAATAAAAAAAATACACAACCCCACTCTGGGATTACAGGCGTGAAGGTATGAATGAATGAATGAATAAAAATAATAACGGATGAAAAATTACATAGTATGTTAGGATAATGCATAGATAGATGCAGTTGAGATAATATTTAGACGGAAAGTATATTAAATAAGTAAGCGTAATGTCAACTATCAAGACATATTTTTTATTAGGTAAAGAATAGCATACAGTCTGGGAGTACTTATAAGATGCTACGGGTTTCTACTTCTCTCTCACTCTCTCTTAAGAGCGTATGAGAGCGATTGATAGAAAAGTACAAAGCAGAAGCAACAACAAGAGATGCAAAAAAGAAGCTGTACAATTATTTTAACCGAAAAAAAATATCGTTTATTGTACTTATCTAAATATTTTTCAAATCAAAACCAATTTCTCCTTTCGACACGCACCGTTTGTTATTGCAGAATTAATAGGCGAGTAATTGGGCGCGCTTGCGTTGCGTCTGGAGGCGCTGCTATTGACTGGCGGTTAATTAGAGAGCCGGGAACAATGTGGGACAAACGGGGAGGAATAACTGGCTAGCGAGAGATCTGGGACTTATAGACACGATACTGTATTTATTGTGTCGTGATAAATTAATTTAAACGTTTTGTGTAACGCTACCTTAAGTTATATCGATACCACTCGTTTGTATCTACGAGTATTTATTTATAATATTAAGCGAGGCCGTTTTTTTTACATGGCATCAGATCTACAGTTATGGTCTGATTTTGATAAATAATATGTCATTGGATTTGTCTCATGCAGGAGAGTTGCATAAAACTCTTCGTTTTTTTTAGTCACGGCACCGGACCTCTGCTTCGACTTGAGATGAGAATGTAAAATAAATAAACAAGAATTCAACACAAACCTGTTGTAAGTTCTTTAGCATGAGGAAATATAAGTTTTTGCTGGCGGTGTATGTGTGGTGAATGGTAGGTCCATCGAGTATGGTTTCTTTTGACGTATCTGTAATAAATTAGTAGGTTACTATTAGTCACACAAGCACAGTCAAAATAAACAAGTACAGGCAACATAATATTATGATTTAATACAGCAGAAAATGTAAGAAAAATACCAATAGGGGACAGAGAAATGACACATCTACGCCAATATAATCTCACTGCAGCCTGAACAGTTGGTTGCGTGGAACGTTCGGAATCATTACAATCTTTATTACACAAAATTAATAAATAGTAGTAAGTATTTAGGATAATATTTTTTCGGTGTTCTAGTATTCTCTATGGACATTTTGACCATAGATTAAAATAAAACAGTTTCACAATCAGTGAACGATGTGATCCAGAGGGACGATTGTCTAACGCACTCTCAATCGCAATCGTTTTAATTTTGAAAATCGAACGTTTGTCTGTATACAAAATAAAATTAATTGCTCCTCATAGAAGCCGAACAGCCCCTTGGTTCAAGAATGCAATACCATTTAACAGGTTATTTATTTCATGTATAAAGGAAAGAGCTACGAGTATATGGCTAATAAATACGCAATGTAAAAGTTTCCAACTACGCTATGAACTCCCGTTTTGCAATATTAGATAAACATACATTGATGCAGGAATGCTTGGATATTCGCTAAAGTTATGAGAGCTGTTACTACAAATACCCGTTAGGCTAAAATAACGATAAACTGCGTAAACGTAGAACGATATTCGAAATTAGAATTTCATGGGGATTTAAGCATATTTACATTGTATTTTATCCACTTTATCGAAATGATCTTTTTGCGTGTTACTTCTAACATTACTTTTTTAACATTTGACCAATGAGAAACGAGTTGCATCATGAATCTTAAAAAGTAAAACGCACCAATATTATAATGTCATTTCTGTCAGTTATTTTTCTCAAATATGATCATTACCATTCATTTAATTGATGAACGGTTTATTTTTGATATGATTCATAACTTAAATTTTCATTTTATCTACCAATAATTAAATTATTTCTTATAGAAATAACATACTTAACTAGTATTGCCGAAAAAATTAAAATGAAAATTGCCATTACGTTACATCTATTTCACCTTGTATAGTAATAATATAATTTAATGTAGTTAGCACTAAAACTAACAGTTACTAAAAAAACAGAAAGCATGACACATGTCGGTACTCTAATGAACACATCCCTTATATAAAATTACCACAAAATCCGAACTGATGTTAATCCATCGGCTAGTTTGAGAATAGTTTTTAGTTAATCCAATAAATACACTAGCCCTACAAAATGCATTATTATTAAAAGGCTTAGTTCAAAACTTATTTTCATTCATAATGGCGTGTATCGCAAAAGGTTAATTGATGTTAATATTATGCATCACGTTGTCCGGCTTACGTTATTATTAAAATGTTAGTTTAACATTAATTACATTGTGATCATAACGGTTCTATTTTTACCCGACTACAAAGGAGGAGGGTAATGCGTTTATCAGCTTATATATGTATGTTTGTTCCTTTGTGGCGCTCTAGAAACGCATGGACCGAATTTGATGATTCTTATGGCAATCGATTTGTCCTAATCTTGTAACTGTCAGTAAAGATATTATTATGTTATGTTATGACAGTAATTAAAATTCAATATGACGGCATATTGTTAAAATTAAAAAAAATGTCGGCGAACTAAAACAGATGGGGAATCATTGAATAGGTATTTAAAAATCATGTTTGGTACTCTTTCATCATTTTTCATTTTGAGCGAGTTAGCAACAACAGTCGGGTTTATTAAAGCTTGGTTTTCGTTGTTATTAATTTTTGATATTGTATACTTTTTTCCTAGTTGTTCAACACATAAAACCTTCTGATGTCATCTATGCGGTGTACAATGACGAAGAACTGACCCTCAACTCTGGCTTGCCTTTATTGGCCGGTCAGAGAGGAGTCGCAAGAGCCATATGCTCGAAGGGCGGATATGTTGGATAAGTGGCGAATGGGCACCTTAGGGTCGTTTAAAGTCCAGAAGCACCCGAACTGTTACCTCCCTGATGATATGTATACGGGCTATTTTGGGAGGCCCATTCCATCGAGTTGGTGAGTCACGGCCTTCCATTTCAACCAAAGTTATTAGAATTGGCCAGGCAGGCGCCGTAGTTTAATCAATAGCCTAGTTCACGAATCCATCAGTTCATTTATAGAGCCTATTATTAATGTTTTCATCCTTCTTAAATAGTCCTACATTTGAGCGTTGTCCGCGGGAGCATACTTCTATTGTTTGAACTCAGGACAATCGCCGGTTGGTGTCCCATCACTTAACTAAATTAAACTTGTCTATTTAAAGGGCCTCTACGTATTTACTTTGGCTCCATGTTCGCCTTCCAAAGGTCCGGGACTCCCATAGTCCCGTGATTGGTAAAGACATACAAATAATAATAATAAAATAAAATCAGTTCTTGACTTGATTAAAACTTACGTCAGGTAAGTATAATTCTCGTACGCATACTTCGTAATATATCCGACGTTTTGGCTGACCTGATTTTATATATATTATGTGTTGTAAAATTTTCTGATCTATTTTATCAAAGAAACATAAAATAACTCTCCATGCTATCATTAATCGTAGGTAGACTTTAACATCCAGCTCTCATTAATAACGAACAAATACTTCAAGTGTAATATATGCAGGTAAGTCTTATTGAGAACTAAGACAATGCTATTATCCTGAACCTTTAAGTAGGTAAATAAGGCATTCAAGAAACGGTCATGCTTACTTCAGCCTTGTTACTGTCTACTAAGATAACATTTAGGTTATCTTAAATGAGAGTGAAACACCCTATGGATTATTTAGTTGATTTTATACAATATTAATGTAACAAGGCACAGTAAGTCGTCTAAATGCATTAATGGTGTTAATTGTAGATCGCAGGGTGACAGAGATCCTTTACTAGGGGATGTTGTTATTTCACCCCTGGCTGAGAAATTGTCACATAAATTTACCTTAGTACGAGTTAAATACGGTACCTAGTACCTATTTACTGTGTATCTTCTATGTATTGGTCTGAAAATCAGTGGTTTGTTTCTTGATCTTCCGGATATTTGAAGTAAAACATCCGTTTACAATAAACAACGATTTTTTTTATTTTATCATTTTATCAATTGTAATTGATAATAATTTATGGTTAAGGTAGTTTGGTATTATAACAATAATCTATAACCTAAATTACTTTTAACAAACACTAAACTTAATTTGGGTAGCTCGATTTCCCAGATCATTTATTTCCCGTACATGTAATTAATTAATATGGTATAGTATGGTATTGGCCTTATATTAATTATAACATGCAAACTATGTGGGTATTACTGATTAGTCTTACTATAAATAGATAAAAGGTTAAATTTGTATATATTAGAAACAAATGATCAACTTGAATTAAATTAAGGATTACAAAATGCCGAGATATTATTGACTTCACTTTCTTGGTTTTGTAATTGAATTTGGATTTACTGGTGGATTAATTAGATTTAGCAAGCCCTATTAAATTTTCAATTGGTTTTCTTCCAATCCTAAGCTGCGAGCCTAAAATCCTGTGGCCTTTTATAAGATGCTGTAATAAGATGAACAAATAATTTGAAAGGTGGCATTTTGTATTATATCCGGGGCAGCTACCAAAAACACGGTTGATGTTATTCGTAACATAGGGAATACTTTTATTGTATTCTGGACATATTCTTGTCTAGAGATAGTTTGGTAGCCAGCAGCAGTGGATATTGCGTTTTGACCGAGCAACACATATTAAATGGAGTTTAATAATATATTTGAAAAACATTTATAAAAAATCATCTCCAATAGGGTAAAGTCACCAGTGGTCAGCCAGAGACCAGTTGTCGACCTTATATGAGTGCGAAGAGTGGGAAATATATCTTTCGTACTCTTCCCACTCATACTGAGTATAGGCAGAGACTGAGTACTGGTCTCTGGCTGACTACTGGTGGCTTTACCCTATATCGTTCCATAATCTTTCTTTCATTTACTGTTACAATGGCTAAATTGGATATAATAATATCTTTAACCGTAAAGAAGAAACGATGGAATATGCTTGCAGATAGTCAAGAAAAGCTCTAAAACCCGACGAAATAAGTTATTTATAACAAAAGAAAAGGACTTTTTGTCGTTCCTTCCTAGACTATAAATTCTTATTAAGTAGAGATTTTTTAATATTTTATAGAGATAGTTCTCTTATATTTGCAGGGTGCAATCAGGAAAAAAATGCGAGTCTGAAGTCAAAGTGAGTGCACGTCTTACAAACGGACTAACCGTTATTAATAAATAAATAATTAAATATCAAGGGACAATGTCACACCAATTGACCTAGTCCCAAACTAAGCTCTAGGCTTGTACTATGGGTACTAGACAACGATATAAATACTTATATAGAGAAATATTTACTTAAATATATAGAAAACATCCATGACTCAGAAACAAATATTCGCGCTCATCACACAAATATCTGCCCGCTAGCTTCGTAGGCAGGCTCACTACCAACTAGGCCAGCGCGTCGTCAAATTCGTCGTTATTATTAGGTAGGTCTTATGAAGAAACGGAAGTCACTGTTTCACTGTCCAGTGAAGTGCAATATCTTAAAGGTTTACTTTAGTTAGGTAATGCGGAATCACATACAGCCACATTTTAGCTTTTCAGAAACTGTTTCAAACTGTTCTCTGCGCTGGAGTAAATCGCTAAAATACTTAATTACGTACTGATTAAGATCAGATACCTAATAAGGTAAGAGTTTTGATCTGACGGCTGTAAAACATGACGATGCGTTATTTCAAAGTTACCTATAGGTAGTGAACTTAGTTTTCAACGTGAAGACAAGACAAGACACGTGATACATTTTATATAAGACTCCGCTGTGCACTTACGAGACCATGTGGAGACACGTCTAAGCTCACGGCTAGAAGTTTTAACTCACACTTGGTATTTGTGTGGTTTAGAATTGCAGCACCAGTTCTATGAAAATAGGAAAAATACTTACTTAAGAAGTTTTCTACAGTAAATAAATGTATAATATTACATTTTTCACTTATACGATTAATTTTAATTTTATGCAAGGTTTTTTTATCCCTCTGCCACTGACGTGACGTCTATCAGACGTCGCCAAAAAATATCGCCGTATACCTACCGTGATATAGCTCTGTATCGCTCAGTACCTTCTTCTAACGACTCGCGGCATTGTAAATTAATCTCAGTGAAAAATACCTGAGTTTTTTACCTTATTCAAGTTAATTACATATTTTTTTATTTAAAAGCTCATATACATGTTTATTATTAATTCCGCATTAAAATTAAATAATCATGCTATGCACAAAATAAACAATACTTATCATTGAACTACTAGTATTTTTTCTATATTTTATCAAAAATGACGTCTGAAAGACTCCATCTCAGTAGAATGTTTCTAAAAAAGTCACCACAGTTGCGTTACTACTTCAAACAAAATTACAGTTTTAACTACAAAAAGCGGATTTCCAAACAAAACAAAGTTTCACTTTCAGTAAAAAAATACAAATCAAAACTCAGCCCATCCTCATCCATCCGCCCTGTAAACGATACCTGGAGATATAATACAATTTCCCCCAAACCTCATCCAATTACGTAACACAGAATCACACTATCCGTTTCCGTCGGTTAACAAAAGGGTTATAAGAGTACAAAACTCGACGTGTCGGAAGGTAATCGCTTTTTGACGAGGGTCCCGTGTCTCTGGACACCTGTGCTCTTGAAATATTACACTTGAATTGGTGGATGTATTACGACCAACGGGTTTTAAGTCGGTATGATACACGAATAAAATAAAACCGGGAACCATTTGTGCAAATACTTAATCGGTTTTATAGCAAAAAAAATATCGTTGGTTCAAAAACATCTTTTGCCTAATCCAATTACCCGTCTGCCGAAGAAAGATGACCGTGTTATTGCTCTGTAACTATGGTTTTGCAGAAGTAGTCCTGTTAGAAACTTGTTAGAAAGGTTTTTTTCCAAATACGAATTCGACGCAAAGTAGTAAGCACGAGGGTATCTACTCAACTTTTTTATTTATTGTTTGTTGCTGCAGCTGTTTGCAGAATAAAAATATGTCCCGATATTAACAAAAACAACATACAAACTTTACCCTTTTCACGTTTTCCTATTGTGTTACGTTCGATGTTATTTACCTGTGCCGTAGTATTAGATGCCTTTCCAAATACTGCCTAACTTACAATGATAATACGAGGGTTGGTATTACGAGTATATTATATAGGGCAATGACATTGTAAGGATACGAGGGCTGCCTTTTAAGTTGTGTCGTTTGCCAACCTCCCGCGATTATTTAAAAAAAAACATATGGCATTTTCATCCTTTTGAATTTAGAACTCGAAAACAAAAGAATGTTTTCAAATTGGTCGAATAGTTTTATTACAGCGTCTATTCAAAGGTGACAAGTCGGTTGTAAAAATGGAAATGTCTAAGGAAAATTTGCGTGCGGTAATTTTCTACAACTTTAAAAGGGGATTATCGCGACTTCAGTGCTTTGAGGAGATCACATCTGTGTTTGGTGATGCAGCACCGTGTCTTAGGACTGTAGAACGCTGGTACTTAGAATTTTTACGTGGGCACTCTAGCCTCAGTGATAAGCTTCGTGAAGGTCGTCCAAAAACCGCCATGACGCAAGAGAATATCGAAGCCGTGCGGCAGCTAATACTCGAAGATCGTCATGTGACATACCGTGAAATAGAGGCATCCGTGGGCATTTCAGGGACCACTGTCCAAAAAATCCTGCACGAAGAACTTGTTGTAAAAAAGTTGATCTCTCGTTGGATACCACATTTGCTTAGCGACGACCAAAAAACAGCCCGTGTAAGTTGGTGTCGCAAAACTCTGAAGCGATTCAGCCGAGGAGAGTCAAAACATGTTTATGATGTGGTTAGTGGTGACGAGTCTTGGATATATGCTTACGATCCAGATTCAAAACAGCAGTCAACTGTCTGGGTCTTCCAGGACGAGCCAAAACCGACCAAAGTCATACGCTCTCGGAGCACTTCAAAAAAAATGGTTGCCTCGTTTGTGGCAAAGGGTGGTCACGTCGCCACTATTGTACTAGAAGATCGCAAGACGGTTACCGCCGACTGGTATACCACTGTTTGTTTGCCACAAGTCATCACCGAATTTCGAAAAAACAACTCGGAACGTCGTATGATACTGCACCATGACAATGCAAGTTCGCACACCGCCCGCCAGACAAAGATGTTTTTGAACACCCAAAACGTGGAAATTTTAGATCACCCGCCTTACAGTCCTGACTTAAGCCCTAACGATTTTTTTACGTTCCCCAAAATTAAGCAAAGTCTTCGTGGTCCACGTTTCAGCTCACCCGAAGAAGCTGTTGACGCATACAAATCGGCCATTTTGACTACCCCCACTTCGGAGTGGAATAAATGTTTTAAAAACTGGTTTGAACGCATGCAAAAGTGTATTAAATATCGCGGCGAATTCTTTGAAAAACAATAAATGGTAATAATCTATTAGATTGTCTATACTTATTTCAAACGACACAACTTAAAAGGCAGCCCTCGTAAAGAGATAAAAACGTTCTTTATAAAGACGACGCCTACGTATAGCTAATGACACCCCTCTTTTTGCGTCGGGGGTTACCAACATGACAACCGGAGTCTACAAATGTCACAGTCACAGTTAACAGCAGATAAATGGACGGTATATATATATTACTCTATAGGCACAGGTATAAGAGAGGTTGTGGAATCTGTGTCCCATAGATATTTGCTTTCCCAAGATTACAATCTAAGGATTAAAGGACACGATGGTGGTAGTGATCTGGTAAGACCTTGCCCAGGGTCCTACCACCACTGAGGTCAGGTTGACTAATTAGTAAAGCTGAAATGTGCCTTTTTCTGAACGTGCATAAGTTTTAACCGCGACTTCGTTACCATAGAATTACTTATTCGGCATTTCAATTATCATTATTCCTCATTTTTTATTTCCGGATTTTTTTAATTAAACCGGGATGTAATAAACTATCTCTATTCCCAATGTCATCCAAATCCAGCCAGTCGTTGCAGCGCGAGTAGTAACAAACTATTACACACTGACATTCGCATTTATAATATTAGTGGAATTAAATTTTCTACCGCCGTGTGGTTGCCGGCTTAGAATTGTGCCACTCCATGTCTTCCCGTGGAAGTCGTAAGAGGCGACTAAGGGAATAAAGGCTTATAGTACTGTTAGGCGATGGGCTTGCTACTTGTCACTAATATACACTGTTAAAAATCTCAGCCTAATTGTGCAAATTGTGGTTACAGAGTTATCAACAAGATTTTGGAGTTGTTGGTAATTCTGTGGCTCTGCCTACCCCACTCTGGGAATGAAGGCGTGAAGGTATATATGTATGTAAATTTTCTACCTCATTATCATCATCATTCATTTAATAGTTCATTCTTTTTTACTATTCCATATTCTATTTTCAAAACATGACATGAAATTATTATTATTTTTCACTGGCCGTTAAATAACGGACTGGGCTGACTTATGTTTTGTTTCTAGATATTTTGTGTTTTAACTACGCAACTAACGTCGCGAACATCCTAAAGTAACAAACTAATTGACAACTCTCTCGTTCTATCCATCAGACCTCTATCAGGAACTTTATTGTATCGCATTCAATAAAAAACTTTCGACCATTTTATTCAGATCCCCAGTTTTAAACATATTACACCGAAACTACCGAACACATAAACACCAGAGAGATCTATTGTGGGTGGTGATGTGATCACAAACAATTTCAATGCGCTGTCAACCCTTTGCTATAAAATCTATTTAGGATGACAGAAACGTTACGTCGATAATCCTAAGCATTTTCACCTTATCTTTAATGGATAAAGGGTCACTTTAATTTAATTTCGATTCTCTAAAATAAATTGACAGTTGAGTAACAATTCATGCACTAAAGCTGACTGACCGTAAACTGTACGTACGCGTAAAAATTATGCAACATTTTAATAGATAAGTAATAATTGACTACGCGGTTGCCTAGTTGGTAGTCACCCTGCCTACGAAGCTAGCGGTCCCGGGTTCGATCCCTGGTATTATAAAATAATTTGTTTTTCACTTCTCATGACGTGAATCATACCGTCACTGTGACACGGTTATATGGTGGGTCAGGGTTCCATTGGGCTGATAGTACATAATAATGAATTATCAACCACCTGAAGATACTTTGTAAACTTGCAGTTATAAAAAGTTTCATTTAAAAAGAATCCCTAAAATGTACAGTGCTAAAAAATTCAACTAGAGATATTATGGCATCACTTTATTGCGAGTACTCAAAATATAACGGGGTACGTTACATTTTATGTCACGTATATTTTCACAAACAACCTTTATAACTCAGGCTTTAAATATTTTAATTTGTCAACACATGTATATACGGCTTAGTTAAATGAGCCTCCTACATATTTACGGGTTGCGGTTGAAAAACGAATCGGCGCTACTAGGGTTGTTATAAGGTAGGCCAATCTAAAAACGAATTAAGCTATTGTAAAATCATTAAGCGCTGCAACTTTTATTTGGGTTTTTGTACAAGTCATGGAAAAAAGAAAAATTTTTTTTTTTTTTAAACCTGAATCTTTATTTAAACTATTTTTATCGTTAACACAAAAGCGTGCCATTTCCATGCTATGATATAAAAAAAAAAAAAAAAAAATTGATTTTGATTTTTGATTTTGATTCATCCTTACCTCTAATTTTATTATAAGTAACTGACCAATCCACCACTACTACCACTCCACCACTCAACCACTCAAACACTCCACCACTCAACCACTCAGACACTCCACCACTCTACCACTCTACCACTGACTAATTGACCACTTATTCTTTTTTTTATTTATTGTTATGCTTAAAATAGGTGAATCACAAGATCCCGAAAGCATATCATTTTATCTCGACAAATAGGCCAGGAAATCCTAACACGGAACATCTCTAGTACTTTGTATCGTTCCACGTCAAATCCAGAGGCACTCGGGCGCAGATAAATGGGCAATTCGGGCTCGAGTGTGGATCTCGGTGCCATTATTTTGACAGATGAAAATAACGAGTGTGTACCGCGGTAAATAACACACACAAATCGGTGCGGCGTTACCGGGTTATGGTGGTCGGCAGTGCCGGCAAACGATTGCGGAGATGGTTGGAACAAGTTATTTATAAACAAGTGTTTGTTATTCTGTTATGGGATGTCTTTGAGAGTATTTGATCTACTAAATTATGACAAAAAAAGATGTGTCTATAACGTACATATTTTTTATAAGTAATTAAAAGTAAAGCGCTTCTTATTATTTTTAACCTCGTAAGTCCCACGTAAAATTTCATTAGTTCGAAATAGTACATTGTGTATTAAGGTCGGTAAGTAAGGAATTACGATCGAGGCTCTAGTAGAAAAGCCCGAAGTCGAAGACTGAGGGCTTTTTGAGTCGAGGTTCGTAATTCCCGTACCGCCCGTGAAACATACAATGTTTTTCATCACATTTGCGAGTAAAATAATTACACAAGTCAGCACAACTATTATTACGAATTACTTGAACTTTTTTTAAGCGGATGGCGGGCGGACTCCACAGATTATACAAATTTTTCGTTCAGAAACGTTAAGGGCAAATACTTACGTAGGTATACATACAGCCCTTAAGGAGTGTTAAAAAAAAAACGACGTTTTGATACTGAAAACTATTAAAATCGATTATTAGGAACATTAATTGAGTATTTAAGTAACATGTAGCGAGATTGCAATAAAATTCCTGTTTAAATAATATTTTAAGACAATTTTTCAGTTGCGTGTAAACTCTTTGCTTGAACTTGCATGACCTGTGTGCTAAGCTATAAATTAAAAAAAAATTACTTACCGACCTTGGGTTTCATGGTAAAAAGAAAGGTCGAGGGTTTTATATGGGGCATTGCGGTCAAGTTAACCTGTATGTTTAGATACTGTTTACGTGCAAGTGTGACGGAAAATAATCTTGTGTCGGTCAAAGAGAGTCAAAAGTCACTTTGACAATTGTCCTAAATTTAGAACGTTAGGCCTTGGTTAAGAGGTATATTCATTGCTCAGTATAATTTTAATTTTAATTTATTTATTATAATATATTTACTGCTTTGAACTTCTACTAATGTAATTTACCTTTTTTTTACAAGCAATACATTTGAAACTACGATACTATTATTTAAGATTTGTGTCAATATGGCAAAATATTGCTACATCGAAATCTAATGCCCATACGTACATGATGTTACTTACTGAAAGAAGAGCAAAAGAAGTAATATTTGAGCTTAAAAGTCAGTAGGTTCTCACATCAAAAGTCCCAAGTTTGAAGGCACCCTGTATACAACAGGAAATACATATTGCGACAAAGATCCATTTGCCGGTGTAGAAGCTCTGTCGTCATATCTTCCGCCTGTTGCTTTTATTTTCATTAAGCTCGGCGTAACCTAATAAACTGGTAAAGGGTTTTGTTTTAAAATCACATTTTCAGTAAAAGGTTTTTCGTTTAGCTTGTATGGAAGCATTGTGCCATGTTTTTGTATGGCTAAGTTAATAAAAAGTTTTTAGTATAGTCGTGGGGTTTAACGGTTGAGCCAGCAGACATCTTTCTCGCAGGAAGTCCAGTATGTCCATGTTAGGTAATTTAATTGTACTTGTGACACAAACTGACCATTGTGCGGATCTTTGTGGAAGACATAATATGTTCTGCAGTCAACTTTTGATAATAATGATACTAAGGTTTTTTTTCTGATTTCTGTTACAATCCAAAAAACGATCTGCCAGGTTTGTGTTTGTCTCTGGCTCTTAAACACTTATTAACGAGTATTAACGGATTTCAAATATAACCAAAACGATTTTTAGGACATTTGCACTATGCACTTAATGGGGAGCTTAAATAACGGTTCAGCATTTAAAAGCCGTGATGACTTGATGAACTTCTCTAATTTCTCCTCTCTTTCACATCATTGGGATTCGGTTTACCATAATTTTCAAAAAAACGTTTCGCAAACTGATTTATTTCACAAATGTCAGACACTTTAAATATTTTAGGATTTCTATAAAACTCACCTAACCTAACCTAACCTAAGCGAAATTGAGTGGAAGGGTCGGCCCTATGCTAGGTTTTTCGAATCAAATCGGAGAAATACTAGAAAAGGGCCGAATCTTAAGTGCCCGAAACCGACGCGTATGCATGACTCGATGTGGAAGAAGCGAAAGAGATTTGTCAGGATCGTAGCAGGTGGAAAGAAGTGGTCTCTGCCTACCCCTCTTGGAATTAGGCGTGATTAAATGTATGTGTGTTTGTAACCTAGCCTAACCTATAGGATTCTATAAGATGGTCCTGAAATAAATCCTGAAATAAGGTCGTATCGCCGTATTAATAAACTGATCTTAACTGAGACACTCAACTTATAACATGTCACATATGACAATTTTCCACCTGACAACTTGACATTAAGACTCGTATAGTCTGTGAGCACTGAGCACTTAGAAGAGGCTTCGGTTCAGTACTTCTCTCTCACTCGCTCTTAATAAGATCGTATGAGAGCGAGTGAGAGAGAAGTGCTCACAGACTGTACGTTTCTTGAGACGGGAATCGTAGACATGATAAGTTTATTATATTACTATGCCCCTAAGTTATGCTATTGATCAGAACATTAGAAGTCTAATAATGACAATTAAATTAAATCAGATTTCTACTCTGAACCAAACTTTTTTTTTGTAAACTGCCCATTGCTGGGCAAAGGCCTTTCTCTCGTCATTCCACGCGTCCCTATATTGTGCAACCTCCCGCCAGTCGCCAGACCCTTCTAAAGGTGTCAAGCTGATCTCACCATCTGCGCCTGGGTCTGCCACAACGGCGAATTCTGTCGTGTGGGATCCAGTTTGTGGTTGTGTTTGCCCAATTGGTATCCGGCATGCGACAAATTATGTCCGGCCTACTAGTCTCACTAGAGTCAAGTGGAAGGAATATTCTAAAAAAACCGGGCAAGAGCATGTCGGACCATGCTCTGTGTAGGGTTCCGACGCCGTTATACTACAAACAAATTTGACTTCGCAACAAATTGAACTTTGCCGTTGGAAAACTGTTATCCCCATACATCGACGTAGGACGTGGTCAGTTTACCAACACCGCAAATAAGTTTTCGGTAGGTATAAACATTTAAACCGTTTGTAACTCAAGAACCACTCAAGTCTTCTAAGTAGTGATAGTTTTCGTATTAAATTTTTAGTATTTGTAGTTTTGACTGTAGGGGGGGGGGGGGGGGAAGGGCATATACGTGACTGTTAACAAAAATTTGCGCTATAAAGCTTAATATTTCATCAACCGATACCTTAACCATAACATTATTTGCACAAACCCGCAATATTTTTGAAAGATCTATCTCACACACCCCAAACTACGGAGTAGACGAGAAAATTTCAGCTTTTTAGTATTAAGTCTCTGAGCTAGGCTGCGGACGGACAGACGGACGGACAGACGGACGGACATGGCGAAACTATAAGGGTTCCTAGTTTGACTACGAAACCCTAAAAATGAAAAAATGTGGTGGTTCTCAAACCGATTTTTACACCAACCGTATTAAGAAGTTTATTTGTGGTTTGTTTATAGCACACAAAAACGTAGAAGTCAGCATTAAACTACGTCCTCTAAACTTTTCCACAAGTAGAGGAGTCAAAACGACTCCAAAAACTTGATTCGATCCAAGAATATAAAAATAAATCAGAGTGGATCAAACAAGCAGCTTTTTGATAAATTGACGTCGCAAAAAACAATAGGTACACAATATGTCATATTCTTATACACATAATAGCTTATTGGATCGCAAACTGGGTAGTCATTATAAAAAAAGCTCTCCTATTCCTTGTTAAGGAAAATATTTTTATCCAAACCCATTTTACTTTTATTTTGCCATCACATAAAAGAGTGTAATTTTGTTTCCGTTCTTTTATGTTTTTTTTTTCAAAACTTCTAGCTCTTTTTCTATGTCTTGCTTCTTCTCAGTGTTTAGAGAATCGTTCTAAATTCATCTTCTATAGAAGGATACTCGTATACTTACCTAAAATCAATTGTTTTTCAAACCAGCCATTTTTGTTTTTTTTAAATTTAGGAATGTATGTATGTTAACACTTTGTTGTACAAAACAAAAAGTTACGTTTGTATCATCATGGTTATTCTTATAAAGTTTAATGAGTCTCAAATAAAAATAACGATTGACTAAGTAAAACATATTTTGTTATCATAAAATGTTGTATGTTATTTAATTTAAAACAACAACCAATATACTCAAACTATAATTGTCAATATTTTTATACATTTCAAGTTGAATAGTTGGATTGTAATGTATTCCTACCTTAAGTAAGCGATCTTATAATTCAGAAAAACAGCGAATAATTTAATCCACGCTGACATTGTAATGACACTCTGTATTAAAAATAGGTTTAGGTAGGTCGGTGATTGTAATTAAGTGTTGATTCTGATCTTTAATGTGTTAACTGCAGGTTCCACAATGTAAAAGTTATTTTCCTTGTTCGTATATCATTTCTGTCTTCACAATCTAAATTTGCTTCCTAAACCCTTTGTCGCGTCTAAATTCCCTATTTTCTTGAGCTTCAAAGTTAATTAAGTAAATCTCCAACAAAGAGCTCGCTGAAATCACATTATCACGGTGTTAATTGGTTGACGCCGACATAGACCTCTCTTATCTGTAACTAAGCCAATAAAGTGCTCAAATATAAATTACCTATCTGAGAAATCAATGGACGACTCGGTCCGAATCGTAACATCGATTTAATTAATGTAAACTGATTTCATTCATCGAAAATCACATGCTATCAGACTTTACTTATGAGCCAAATAAAAATCGGAATCCTTATAATTTCTTAATATCCGTCTGTCAATCTGTTCGAATGTCAGTATTTATATTAGCATTTTTTGGGAAATTCTTAAAATATGGGTTATCCCGAATGCTGAAATAAATAAATTAATAAAAATCCTAAATAAGTAACTGAATCAGGTTTACTTACCAGGTTTTTTTTAACCGATTTCGAAAACGGAGGAGGTAATCAATTCATCGTTCAACATTCATTCACATTCAACACACTACCTATATAATGTTATCATATTGATTGCGTAGGCTAGAGAAAAATGTCTTTGTATTTTGTAATGTTTATATTTTATGGTGTAATGTTTATAACTTAAGTTGTAATGTTTATTGTTTATGTATGTAAGGTTTATAGTTTTGGTGCTTTTTCCAAATGAAACAAGGATAAATTTCAGGCTGGTTTATTGGGCCCCGCCCTCAAATTAAGATTATTATAAGTAATAGATACACAATGGTTGCTATTTGGCGTTTCTGCTTAGGTTGATCGATTAAACACTCCTCTTATAATAAAAACCGTTAAAGGAAATAAGATAAGTGATAGTGGGAGCGGACTCAGCTGGGAAAAGCAGTGCGGGTTCGCCTTTGTAGGCCGTGCCGTAGCTTCCTCAGGTAGAAAGCTTGCAGGTAAGTAGCTAGCCCGTGCAAGAAGCCCGTGCTCTGTGCCCGTAGTAAGTCTAGCCCGTGGTAAGTCACTAGTAGGTTGCTAGCCCGTAGTAGATCCCTCCTGGAATTGGCCAGTATGTGGTATTTTAGCTCATTCCCGGAGAATATAATTATGAGAAAAGAGGGAAACAATTTAACCCTACGCAACGATTAATGTAGGAGCCCTGCCAGGCAGTGCAAGAAGGGCGTAAAGGCTGTGAGAGAAGAATTTAGCATGATCATAGAGCACATGTCACATAATCTATAGAGTAGGAACACCTGTAGTAAGTATAGTTGTTTTATTCTTACCTTTTGGAGGAAAATACCCTTGCTTAAGGATGCCAGGTGGCTAATGTCAACTCCGGAACGGTAGCACATGCAAGGTAGACCTTGGCCCACAGAAAGTAAGGTGACAGACTGTAAAAACACACATCAATTAGGCAAACGCCCACTAGTTACACAAATCGCGGCGTGATCTCACAATGGTGATAAGGTACTTACAGTTTTTAGGAAATATCCTTGCCTAAGTGGCACAAGGAAACAAATCACGCCCTGGTTTAGGGGTTAAAATTTAATAATCAACGAGGTACTGGCTGAGACTGAAACAAATATCAACATCGTTTAAATAGATCTTCTATGACACGACGACATTGTATCAATAACCGAATTACCAAATACTTACGGAAAACGGATAATATAAAAATATTAAATTCTATATGAGCGCGAGCGCAGAAGATAGTATAAAGTGATCGAATTATTCCTTGTCATGGCGAAGTTACCAATAGCTGGAGTGTTGCCTGCATTCGCGCGACGTCCCCTACCAACATTTGGACTTCAGGGGGTAATTAATTTGATAAAATATACAAATAAACTTGTGTAAATCCTGTATACTCCTCACTTACTACTACTCACTTATATAACATATACATATACATATATACACATATATTTACAGATATATTTATACAAAACGCTATAAATAGTTATGTATTCACCCGTCATTATTGACGTGCCAACTTGTCGTTGTATATCGTGAACGCGCAATTTAATAACCGGTGGCGCGATGAGCAGCGCCCGCGCCGGCCTAACTAGCCGCGTCAGTCGACCTATAGCTCTGACGCTAAGCGCACGCCGCTCATTAGCCCGATCGCCCTTTGTTCGTAGTTACGACTCGTTGGCTTGCATTTAGCTTCGCACGCTTGCTATATTTACTCTGCCTTCCAATCTGATTCTTCGTGTGCTATTTCCTATCTCTATACATTCCTTCTGTGCTTCATAAACTTTTATAAACATTGACATTAAATTGTTGGAAAAAGTGGATGTGTTTACTTCTTCACGCGAAGAATATCAACCTGACCATCTACAGTGGTGACCCCATTGGACACAGGAACCTAGCCGAAGACAACCCGGAGAACAGTACGTAATAATTTAGTAAAAATGTTCAATACGCAAGACAAAGGAACTAGTCTTGGGAAAGATAGCGGAGAGAGCGTTTCCACTGTACCGCTTACTACTACTGCGCAAATGCCGTCGTCGGAGATTTTTAAAGTCGGTGTTCGTGTACCACCTTTTTGGCCCGAGGAACCTGAAATATGGTTCTCCCAAATTGAAGGTCAATTTTCAATAGCGGGAATTACGAATGATTTGACCAAATTTCACTACGTCATTAGCCAGTTAGATCGGCAGTTTTCTAAGGAGGTCAAGGATATTATAACTAATCCGCCAGCCACAGATAAGTACACGATGCTGAAAACCGAACTGATTAAGCGTCTCGGCAACACGAGCGAGAAGAAGGCGCAGCAGGTCCTTATGCATGAGGAACTTGGAGATCGCAAACCCTCACAGTTTTTGCGATACCAACAAGACCTGGCTGGCTCACAAGTATCGGAAGAGTTCCTGCGGACCATGTGGACTAGCCGATTGCCCTGGAACATTCAGTCTGTCCTCGCAGCGCAACCCACAGCCAGCTTGAGTGTTCTCGCTGACCTCGCTGACAGGATCCATGCGATCGTACCGTCGACACTGCAAGTTGCTGCTACTAGCTGCGCACCTGGTTCCAGCCTAGACGCTATGGCAAGGGAGATCGCTGAACTCAGGAAGCAAGTGCAATCCCTTACCACACGGGAGAATCGACGCCCACGGTCTGGCAATCGCCACCGTTCTCACTCTAGGAAGCAGGACCGTTCTAAGAGCCGCACCAGATCGCAGTCCAGTTACAGGAAATTTCCTACTTGCTGGTACCATTCGCGGCACGGTCCAAATGCAACGAAATGCCTCCAGCCCTGTGATTACGGCAAGTCAGGGAACTCGGGAAACGCAACGGGCCCTCGGTAATGGCGACAGCCGACAGCCCTGTCTCTTCTGGTCGCCTATTTGTCACTGATAGAAGGTCGAAGGCGCAGTACTTGGTCGACACCGGTAGCGACCTCTGTGTCTTCCCCGTGTCACAACTTCGAGAGCGTCGAACACCGACGAGCTACAAACTGACGGCAGCCAATGGGACAACTATCGACACCTTCGGTTACGCGCACCTCAATCTGGACTTCGGACTTCGCCGCGACTATCCTTGGCGATTTGTTGTTGCCAATGTAACAAAACCAATTATAGGCGTTGATTTTTTATCTTTTTATAATTTAGTAGTTGATTGTAGACACCAAAAGTTAGTTGATAATACCACATGCTTATCTACCTCAGCTATTACAGCAGCGTATAACGATATCTTTTCTGTTAAGGTCACGACTGGCGAAACTAGCTATCATCGTTTGCTTTCGCATGAATTCCCAGAAATAACACGACCAGCCGGCACGCAACGCGACATCCCACACAACACTCAACATCATATTCGCACAACTCCAGGTCCACCCGTATCGTGCGCCCCCAGACGTCTGGCCCCTGACAAACTCAAAATTGCCAGACAAGAGTTTAGCGATATGTTGGCCAACGGAACAGCCCGACCGTCTGAGAGCCCGTGGTCGTCGCCGTTACACTTAGCTCCGAAAAAGGATAACGGTTGGCGGCCCTGCGGAGATTATCGGCAACTCAACGCTCGAACTGTTCCGGACAAATACCCGATCCGCCACCTACACGATTTTGCACACAACATATCTGGTTGTAAGATTTTTAGCACGATCGACCTTGTAAAAGCTTACAACCAGATACCCGTGAACCCGGAAGACATACCGAAAACCGCCATCACCACTCCTTTCGGTATGTATGAATTCCCCTTTATGACGTTTGGCCTTCGTAACGCTGGCCAAACGTTCCAAAGGTTCGTAGACGAAATAACACGAGGTCTGGATTTCCTCTACTGCTACCTGGATGACTTTTTGATATTTTCCAGGGATGAGGACCAGCATAAAGTACACCTGCGTGAAGTATTTACCAGGCTTCGGGAATACGGCATGGTTGTAAATGTGGCGAAGTGCGTTTTTGGAGCTCCCCAGGTAACTTTCTTAGGTTACCTGATCTCGGAGAGCGGAACCAAACCTCTGCAGACGAAAGTCGACGCCATACGTGACTTCCCACTCCCTAAGGATGTTAGGCAGCTTAGGCGGTTTTTGGGCATGGCCAATTTTTACAGGCGATTTTTGCCTCACGCCGCCCGAATCCAGGCACCCCTTAATTCTCTCCTTACAGGGTCGGTCAAGGGATCAACGCCTGTCACTCTGACTGGGGACGCTCTGAAGGCTTTTGAGGCAACAAAAGAAAGCTTATCGGATGCGGCCTTGCTCGCACACCCAGATTGCGAGGCAAAACTAGCTTTAGTGACAGATGCTTCAGACGTGGCTTTGGGTGCGGTACTGCAGCAGCAGCTGCAGGATCAAGTATGGCAACCATTGGCGTTCTTTTCCCGCAAGCTGAGCCCATCCCAGACCAAGTACTCTCCGTACGATCGCGAGTTACTAGCAATCTACGAGGCCATTAAACACTTCAGACACATGGTGGAAGCGCGACACTTCATTGTCTATACTGACCACAAGCCGATCAGTTTTGCTTTCCACGAGAGGAAACATAACTGTTCGCCTAGGCAGTATAGGCACTTAGACTTCATTTCCCAGTTCACAACCGATATTAGACATATTGCCGGAAAAAACAACGTGGTTGCCGATGCTCTGTCTCGGGTTGAAGAACTGGAAACGTTCTCCCTAGATTTGTCTGCGTTAGCCTCATCGCAAGTGTCTGATGAAGAATTGGCAGAGTACCTAACCTCATCCTCTCTACGCTTGGAAAAGCTGAACGTACCGGGAAGTAGCAAACCGTTGTACTGTGACGTAAGTACTGCCTCCCCCAGACCGTTCATTACCAAGCCATTCCGCAAAATAGTTTTCGACAGCATGCACTCCTTAAGTCATCCAGGGGCTAACGCGACAGCCAAAATAGTAGCTCAGCGTTTCGTGTGGCCTGGCGTGAGGAAGGACTGCAGAGACTGGGCGAGGACTTGTTTACCTTGCCAAACGGCCAAGGTGAGTCGACACGTATCTGCGCCGGTAGGCACTTTTGACTTGCCTCGTGCTCGTTTCCAACAGGTCCACATCGACCTGATTGGTCCGCTCCCCGTTGCACAAGGATTCCGCTATTGTCTGACGGCTATTGACCGTTTTACACGCTGGCCGGAAGTCATACCCATAGCGGACATCACCGCTGAAACGGGCGCCAAGGCCTTGCTAAGCGGTTGGATAGCCAGGTTCGGCTGTCCAGTAGATATTGTGACAGATCGTGGCCGACAGTTTGAATCCACACTGTTCCTGTACCTGTCTAAAGCTATCGGATTCCGCCACAAGCGAACAACGGCGTACCACCCAGCTTGCAACGGACTGGTGGAAAGATTCCACAGGCAGCTAAAGGCCGCCATAGTTTGTCACGCCGATGCTAACTGGCCGGAAGTATTGCCTCAAGTACTTTTAGGTATTAGAAGCGCCTTTAAAGAGGATATACAAGCCTCAGCAGCGGAGTTGGTTTACGGTGAACCGCTAAGATTACCTGGCGAATTTTTTAATCCTGACGTACCCGGTACCACTGATTTAACAGATTTCACCGCACGGTTACGATCATTCGCCAGGAAAATTAAACCAATTCCGGCTTCCCACCACTGTAAAGACAGGATTTTTGTTTTTAAAGAGCTGGCAACCGCTGAACAAGTGTTCCTTCGTGAAGACGCTTCACGGGCTCCGCTCACACCTGTTTATACAGGCCCTCACAAAGTCCTTGACAGGAGAAACAAATTTTTTAAACTGCTCATCAGGGGGAAACCTGTCACGGTAACCATCGACCGGTTAAAACCGGCACACCGACTGGCCGATGAACTAGGATCAGATAGATCGGATCACTGTCATCAGCCTTTGTCCGTGCCGACCTCACATCCTGAAGTAGGTTCAGCCCCGAAAATACCGAGTACCAATCAGCCAACTACACCTAAAATTGTAAAAACTACTCGTTCGGGCAGGCAAGTACACTTTCCTAATTATTATCGCCCCTAACCAGGTCTCTGAAGGGGAGTGATGTGGGGAGCTCCCACGCTACTCACTTATATAACATATACATATACATATATACACATATATTTACAGATATATTTATACAAAACGCTATAAATAGTTATGTATTCACCCGTCATTATTGACGTGCCAACTTGTCGTTGTATATCGTGAACGCGCAATTTAATAACCGGTGGCGCGATGAGCAGCGCCCGCGCCGGCCTAACTAGCCGCGTCAGTCGACCTATAGCTCTGACGCTAAGCGCACGCCGCTCATTAGCCCGATCGCCCTTTGTTCGTAGTTACGACTCGTTGGCTTGCATTTAGCTTCGCACGCTTGCTATATTTACTCTGCCTTCCAATCTGATTCTTCGTGTGCTATTTCCTATCTCTATACATTCCTTCTGTGCTTCATAAACTTTTATAAACATTGACATTAAATTGTTGGAAAAAGTGGATGTGTTTACTTCTTCACGCGAAGAATATCAACCTGACCATCTACAATAGGATTGAAGAAAATAGCAACGTAGTAAATCTTAGGTCATAACCATGACAAGGTTTAGTGGTAAGAACCTGAAACAAAACCCGACAAACGCAAAACTGACACCCCTGTCAGTTGAACATTTATTGATTAATTAACCATAATTTAAATTCAATTTTAAAAGCTTTCACCAAGAAAACAATAGTGAAAACTGTTAGAATTTACCCCATGAGTCAGGTATTAACAAAATTCCACTTGCAACCCTGTAATACTCTGAGTAGGCAAGTGTCGTGTGGCTTAATTTAAGACGCGTTCACACGTAATCCAGCAAATTTCTGGATGAAGAAATTTATACATTACAATTTCTAAGATTGTTGTCCGTCACATGTATTCTTGTTTAGTACAATGTAATGTCACCTTATTCCACAAGACCGAAAATAGGTTGCTTTAACCGTTACAATGGTTTGATATCCCGCATTGCCTTCTATTTATAACTTATATTTTATCCTTTTACTCGTATAAACAAATTTATCAAATAATAATGGATACTTTTACTTCCAACCAATAATTTGACATTCATTCTAATTTAAGCTAGGCACCAACTTTATTAATTTGCAGTGATACTTGTAGAAAAAATACATTGCTGAAGAGATGGAAATTAATGTTTTTTTTAAGTATTTCAATCTATTGTAGAGGCCCTGGTTGTCGGTTTGGACATAGGGAAGGCCTTCGATCGGGTTTGGCACAGGGCGGTTCTTTCAAAGTTCGATTCGTACGGGCTTCCTGGGAAATTTTGCAAATGCGTCTCAGCCGAGTGAAGCATTTCTGTTCTGAGTCTAAACCTGTCCATACTGGTGTCCCACAAGGCAGTGTTCTATCCCCTACTTTTTTCCCGCTTATCAATGATTGGTTGCAAAATAGCAACCTTCATTTATTATACGGACGAACGGGGATCAACTATATATCGGTTGTGCAAACATTGCCAGAAATGTCTTATGTCTAAAAGATCTGTGCAAGCTGGGCGTGTTAGGTTAGGCAGTCCGGATGTGCCACGCCACGATGTATATGATTTCCCAAAGCGTCTCCGCGTGTAGACGTTTCAAGAATTGACCAGCATTTTTTGGCGCGTCATTCTGTTTTATCTCATTCAACGTCTTCAACTTTACGAGGCACAAATACGGCCTCATAAGGATGCTTCCATATTTAGGCCTGAGTACTTCAATATCAACTTCTTCCACTTGACTGCATTTAGAGCAGAGCTCCTCGGTGCTTCTCCCTCTGAGTCATTTACCAGATTTATCATGATGAGTGCTCCGAGGAGTTAATCGGATTTATACCAGCCACTGGATTCTACCATCGTACCTACAACTCGTACTGAACTATCATTTCATCAACACTCCTGACTTCGGGGCCTTCACAAAACGAGCCTTATCTTTATCAAAAGCCAGCAGCGTACTTGTCATTCCTCTGTTGTTGCAGGTGTATATAGGTCGCGGTGATCCCTAACCATACGGCGGCCCGCTTTTTTTTGATAGACTTTTGCTTTTTGTGCTATGCACTGGTAGAACTTCACAGGGCTGTGAAAAGGTGCCCCGCTTGCCCGTCTGGCTCCTTTTAAATACCTTTAGAAAAAAGAAGATTACCTGATGATTGCGATGATTAAGGTAACGACGACACAATAAAATTACTAAATACAAAAAGAGTTCGGTATTGTTAGAATTAGAGATGTGTCAAGATAGATGATTCTCGCCTACCTAGATCCTAGTTACTTGCCAACATAAATATAAGCATTCTTGAAGTTGTATATTTTCAAGGGCATGCGCTCATTCATTTTTCCATGAAATACATATAAAAATGTCAAGAAGCAATAGGTTAGCTTAACAAACTCATGTTTATATTCATGTAAATGCGAATGTGACAAAAAACTTCAAGCCCTTGCTTTACTTGAGACTTTAATAAAAACTCCGGCAACGCAATGTGTGAACTCCGGAAAATGGAAAAGTTTCTGAGAATAATAAGAATTGGTGTTGTTGTTTTCATGAGGCAGTATGGTAAATTGTATTGGTGACTTATGGAACTCGGATAACAACGAGTCTATTTGAGTTTGTTTCGTGAAACTCAATCGGATTTTGTTTGTTGCGTGCTCGTACCTGTCGAAACTTATGCGATGCTGATACATCAATCCGACGATTCCTTCTTTTTTCCCATTTTTTTTCTTAAGCTTATGTTTTTGTGCTACCTGTAAACCTTTTCCGCAGTGATATTTATTGGCATAATAGTTTCAAGTAGAACATTACGTCATCGTTTATTCCCGAGGAGTTTTGAACGGCATTGCTATTTAAAGTCCTCAAAAATTGTGCTATGCATCTAACGTGTTTACCTATGCGCTGAATACGCAATACTGTTGAGGTTCTTGAAAATAGTATTACTTTTGTTTCAAAAAGGAAAAGCATCATTAACTGTGTAATTTTAAAACAGAAAATAACCAATATGCCTCCTTGAAATTGGAAATGTTTGTCAAAGAAAATCATATTATGGTAAAGTTTACAAAGTCTACATTACAAAAAAAAACTACTGTCCGTAATAAGGCAACACTTACCTAAATATTAGAATCATTTGGCTTCAAGCCACTAACGAAAATGAAAAAAAACATGTCAGTTTTTATTGCAATTCTTAATACAGGACTCAAAAGAGGCTCACGCTTTCTATTAAATAGACCCGAATGCATAATAAACAGAGAATTTTTAACGTAAAACCATCAAGTTAAAAGAACACCGCTTTTTTCTCTTTCATAAACTCGTTACGAAGGTCTCCTTATAAAAAATGCTTGCCTTAATACAGTTCAGTCATTCACGAAGTTTAAAAGTTTTTTATCATTCCCAAACGCCTCTGAAACTATACTTTAGGGACGTCACCTCCTATATAAAAGTTTTATGGTGTGGAAGAAAGGGATTCGGCTATCAAGAAAATACAGTCCAAGTTTTTGCATCCACCATTTGTAGGTTTATTTTTTGTGCCGTTTTTTGAGCGGCGTACTGAAGTAAATTTTGACACCCCACCTAACAGTTTTGTAGGTTAGTGTAATGGCTTGTGTGAAAAACCGAATGGTTTTAGTGCGTGTTGAGATAAGGCAGCATTTTAACTTGCACAGAATTGCAAATTCATTGATCAAAATAATTCATGTTTGGCACTTATTTTTAAAATAACAAATATTTTTATGTCGGTTTTATATTTTCTGGCCTACATTTCTAGATGTTTTCTGGCTATTAGCATATATTTTTTATTAATGCCAATGTTTTACTTTAATTTTTACACATTTGATTTACTCAAATAGTGGCCATTTAATGTAAAATTATACCGTGTGGTTGCCGGGTTAGAATAGTGCCACTCCATGTCTTCCCGTGGATGTCGTAAGAGGCGACTAAGGGAATAAAGGCTTGTAGTACTGTTAGGCGATGGGCTTGCCACCTGTCACTAATACACTTGGAAACATCTTAGCCTACTTGTGCAAAATGTGGTTACAGAATTATCAAGAAGTTTTAAGACTTGTTGAAAATTCTTTAGCTCTGCCTACCCCACTCTGGGAATGAAGGCGTGAGTTTATGTATGTATGTATAATTCAATCACTCAAAAAATATTTTTAAAACGCACGTTATGTGGACTTAAATCGTAAGTTTATACCAAATTATTATCATTCATAAAACTCAGAAGCGTTTTCCTAAAAGGAACCTTTCCTGTTATTGCTCAAGAATGTTATCAAAACAAACGTAGCCAGAAGTTAGTGCTTCCTTGAATTTATTTCAAAACTCCACAGCGTGTTCGACAAACTGTTATCCTTTCATCGGATTTGGGGCACGAAAGTGGAAGATCCTTAGAATTTGTTGGGATCAACATTGATTTAGAACGTAATTTAAAGTATTTGTTGCGATGTATTTTAGCTGTACAGTCGAAATTTGAAGTAGCCGTACATTTTAGTACCTTGTCGCAGTATAGTATTAAAGTGAGTGTGATTTGAAATTTGTGTATCATATAGTTGCGTCACGGTACTTAAACATAGCAACAGTTAGGTGAACGGCCATTTATTGTACATTTTTGGCTATAAACCAAAAAATATTTTAAAATTTGCAGATTGAGCCCTTTCATATATGACGCCCCGTTTGCTATAGTCTGCACTTTCATTTCTCAAAGACCTCTTTTAATTTTTTTTGAAAAATAATTTCGTATCGTTTTTACTAAAGACAGATGCGGGCAGGCAAGTTATACAATTATGACCAATAACTTTTATAGTTTCAGAGAAAAACTGCTGTGATATACAGACAGACAGATACCGAAGTCTCACCATAAAGGGTTCCGGTCTAACATTTTGGTACGGAACCCTTAAAAACAGGCTAAGTTTTTTCGTGAAATTTTCAATTGCGCAAATTTCTTATTATACTCATTTAAATCTCACACAGACTTTTCTAACTTCTTAAAAGTTACCATTCACCGTTCCAACCACACTGGACGAAATATTCGAAATTTACTGAGGAAAACTTCAATGAAAATTCTTTGACACAGCCTTAGAGGTTGTCAAACATGCACGAATTAGGTACATTATTTACCTACTTTGAATTGAAGTTTTTACACTTTTATTAAAATTACTAGGCGGTAAAAAAAAAACATCCTGTACGTTAGTATACCGAATATATTGCGTCGTAATCATAAGCGAGGTGATTTATTAATTGACAAGATAACTAAGTAATTCCTTTATTCTTGTAAAATGTTGCTGGAATATTCCACTTCTTTTCTTTATACCTACGAATATTAAAAACGTCATCAGCTTTTTTTGATATCATAATCTTGTTCTGATTTACCCATTTAATATCATGAGGGTTATAAAAGCTTGGTGGGAGTCGTTCACTGGGTTATATGAACCTCTTGATTCTGGACTCATAGTCATAGCTTAAATTGAGGTCAAAGCGTAAGGAATGAGTAATATCAAGGGCCGCATTACCACATATTACGCAGCATTTTTATACCAAATAAATAGTAAAATAAAATAAATACTAAGCAAGTAGAAATAATTTCAAACGTAAAAATATCTGCCCAATAGAGATATTTTCCAGAACGACTAACCTACTCGTTAATATCATCACTACATAGTATAAAACAAAGTCGCTTGCGCTGTCTGTCCCTATGTATGCTTAAATATTTAAAACTACGCAACGGATTTTGATGCGGTTTTTTTAAATAAATAGAGTGATTCTTAAGGAAGGTTTATATGTATAATACATTCCACGCGGGCGAAGCCGCGGGCGGGTCGCTAGTTTCTTATAAAAGGCAAAAGAGTTTTAGTGCGTCAGATATAAAATATCTGTGTAAAAAAGTAGTAAAATATGACTTTTTTACCACTTGGACCCATAACAATGTAGCAATTTATATGCGGTCCACTGTTAGCTAGCGATTCCAATAAAAAGCACCTAATAGATTTCCCTTACCACTCAGTTGAGAATCAATCCATTGCCTTCCTGACGATAAAACTGCGGACCCTGTAAAATAGTATTATAAATTATAAGGTATGGTGTACAATAAAACTTATTCGTGTTAGAAACTTACCAAAGCTCATATAATGAATTGTGTTCAGTTGAGATGAGATGCATGACGCAAAGTTAGCAATTTTCGAAAATCGACATTTATCGCGCCGACCGCTTATGTCATCATACATTTACTTTTGTTGGAAAATATAAATGTGAACAGCATATGCATCTTGGATAGGCCTACAGATTGTAGAGTACAAAACATTAAGAATTTTACCAGGTCTCAACAGGTTTAATTGAGTCACCATAGAACCAAACTACAAGAGAGAAATAACGTTAAAATTAACGATTGGCTTTCTACAAGGTAAATATGCCGTTGGCATACCAATTAAAATACTTAATCACATGTATGTTATTGCACGTTAATGGAATTAATGGTTACACTGTTTTCAATTCACGACGTTGTTTGATTAACGCTCGCACGATTGAAAAATTCGTGGGACAAGTCAATTTTAGTTGATGGGCGCATTTTTGTGAATGAGAAACACTTGACTGTTGTGTACTTGAATGCAATTTTTTTACAATAGTATAAAGGCGTTTTCGTAAATGTACCTAAGTAAAATTTTGTAGCGGGGTGCAGATGATACACGTGGATTGAAGTGAAGGTTGACTTACTATTTTATATTACCTGGTTGTAGATGACGAAAATCTGATAACTGAAGAAAGTATCCAACAATTATCTTAGCCTAAAAAAGATTCAAGAGATTCAAGAGTCGAGAGAAGAAGGTAAGCTCCATACTCGTGTATGATGGTGTCGATCATTGAACATAAGATTATCACAGTTTGTGGTACAGACAGTCTTTGATGAATTGATTATAATAAGAACTAAACGGTAAAAAGAGCAGTGTACGCACACCCTACTTTCCAAGGTAATAAGTGGTGTCACAGAAAACTTATTTCTCCCTTGCCACAGTAAACATATTTCAATAGTAAACATTTAGTAGTAGCCTTTTGGCCGGCAGGGAGAAATATTATATAATGTTATAGTAAAAAGTCACTATGCAGTCAGAATTTTATTGCTGTAAGGACTTTTGAAAGAACATTATTTGTTTCTGCTAGTAAATATCACAGCCATAACGTTTTTATACTTCCGATATTTCAGGAAACAGATTTATTACAAAAACACATATCTAGGAGGTTTTCAGAAACCTGTATATAGTCAACGACAAAAATTTAAAATCTGTTACTTTGCTATTGCCTCATGAAAATTTGACATTATCTTCGTAATAGATGAAATAGCAAAAAAATATATGGATGACGTTATAGTAATGTACTTAAGATACAATTACTCAGATATTTTTAGTATTAGGGCTGCAGAGAGAGGAACCTCCGCTAAATGCGTACCGTGTCGAGGAGTACTGCCTTCTGTATCTCACCCTTGAACCAGCCATCTAGCGAGAATTTCTTGAGGTCCTGCTGGTCGAGAGTGTTCGCTATGAGAACGTTTGCTGAAACAACTATCGGGACAATGATCGTCGAGTCAACATCTCACACGACTGTTACCTCGTGAGCCAAGTCAAGGCACTTGCTAAGCTTGTCTTTCTCAGCTTTCACGAGGTTTTCTTCATGTGGGATGGTGACGGCGATAACTTATTATTACTTAAATAAAAATACTACTTACCGAAAAAAAAACAACTAATAACTGAAGTTGGTTCTCTTGTATAGCGCTGTCTGTACCTACTGTTCCGTTACAACCTCCTGTGGCTCACCCTAGAGGGGTAAGAGGTGGGGCCACGACGTATTTGGATTCCGTCACGAATTGTACGAATGATTTATCCGGAAAGAGAGGAAGAGTGCCCGGAGATAAGACGTGACAAATCAGGGCCTGGACCCGCACATATCTCTATTTACAATTTTGTTGAGTTGACGACTTTTTACTCGTTCATTTATTGAACTTTGCGAATAATGGAATAAGAAGTTATTAAGACGGTAAGGCGACGTTGTTTGGCATGGGAACTCGCGGGTCTTAGAATTATTTCAATACTGGTTATTGGAATTGTCTTGTTTAGGCAACTGCCTGTTCAATTTTACCTATTCAGTAGATCACCTAATCCAATGAAACAAACAAATTACAGATACACAAACTAAGAAGAGCTAGTCACCAGCAATAACATATTTTATATAAAAGGCTATAGCCGTGTTTCTATACAAAATTTGCCTTTCTGTCAAATGTTCTAGTAATTTTATTTTTAGATACTCCTTGTAGGCAAAGGTCTGTTCCCCAAAGAAGAGCCATGTACACTTGTCAGTTTTCGTAATATGGCGGTTTGTTTTTTTTCACTTTTTAATTTTTTTCTTGAATTCGGTCTTTGCGGTTAATTTGATTTTTTGGTAAACTATACTACATAATAAAACCCATCACTACAAAAAATATTGCATGAAACTTTAGTACAAATATATGTCAAAATAATGGAAACTATAAATTGTTTTTTTTTTTTTTGGTGTTCTGGTGTAGCGGCACCTACAGTTTTTATTTCATAAATTGCCCATCTATAGACCTACTACATATATTAAATTCAAATTATTAGCTTTGGTACTTCATGCCAAAAACTAACTACAAATAAAATTATTCCTTCCTTGTTTCAATGTTTTTACAGGATTGCTTTAATTACTTGTATGAATGAAATCGTATACATCCTATTTTTGTATTTTGTCATTTTTGGAAGTTTGTTTCGTTTTTGACATTTATTTAAACATTATCTAAAAAATAAAAAAGTGTTCTAGTAAGGAATAATTTTATTACGAAAACTGACAAGTGTACATGGCTCTTCTTTGGGGAACAGACCTTTGCCTACAAGGAGTATCTAAAAATAAAATTACTAGAACATTTGACAGAAAGGCAAATTTTGTATAGAAACACGGCTATAGCCTTTGGACAAATATCTGACACGTTTCTATTTTACTAGAGGTGTAATGTTAGATAATGTATTAATTATTGGTTTGATTTTATTTACAGGCTTTCAAATTTAACTGCCACTTAAAAAAAACATTTATTACAACACAAGGCTCCTATTTTATTCCGTCTCTTATTTTTTCGTCCATATTAAAGCCTAACTAACCAACACCGTCGCGTTTTATAAAAAGTCCAATAAAAAATTCAGAGACACCGAAGCACCTTAAATACTCCAACGTTCTCGAAACTCTCTAAGTGCTACTAGAGTATGCAAACATTTAGTTTTACAGCTCAAAAAAATATTTGCCTAGTTGAAAACTTCACGGGTCGTCCCCGAAGGGCCGTGAAAGCCTCTTTGTCGAGCGCCTTATTCTTATAAATCGTACCCAACTTTCGGATCGAAAGGATTATGTTCTGTGTAGATACCTATGGGATCAATCTTTGATATAAGACCATCCTGAATGTTCTTTAAACATTCTCCTTTTTATTGGACATTTTATAAAATCAAACATTCTGATACAGTTTTCTCTATTAATTTAAGGCTTATATTCTGTAATCATATTGTTTTCTTTGCAGTAGTTCTTAATAACCAGAGCTTCTATTACTACCAATAACATAATTTGGTAATCATATTTGCTTCTACTGCTTAGCCCATTTTGAAATTATATTTAATCATGTCAGAATAAGGCAACGAGCCCCCTGACAGCGGACAATCCCTATTGTTGTTTTGATTAAATTTCGACAGGGTGATGCAGTGAAATTGGTCCTTTTATGCAGCCAGGGAAAAATTGGAAGAGACAGTGTTTTGTCCCCTTGGCTAGGGATGTTTGCCGAACAATCGGTTGATTGTAGAGGGTAGCAGGTTAAAGGCGAAATCGGGCAACCACAATCGATTTTAACACAAGAACAAAGACATAAATATATAGATAGAATGTTTGCAGAAACGGTAGGTACATTCAATTTCAAGTAAATCATGAATGTTTAGCGTTATTGTACCTTGTTGTTTTTTCGTATTGACAGATTAGAGCAGCAGTTCAAACGTGACGTTAAAATGACAAAGCCTTAAAGTTTTCACCTACTTATAAGGCTGACCGTACCATTAAGGACTTTATTTGTGGAACTATCAGACTTGAACAATTACAATATAGTATATTTAATTAAAATACATCAAGGAATTTGAATTAGCCGTGTACATCATTTCCCAACGTGACAAGACACGTGGAAAATGTATAACCTGGCAAATTTACGAAATATGTTAAACTACTAAACATTCAAATTATTTGAAAGTACTTACTTAAACTTAAAATGGAGCCCCTTTTAGCTTTGTTTTATCCAGTGCAATACGGTGTTGAACTATTTTGCTAATTTTTTTAATAAGGCGGTAAAGGTGTACCATTTGGAGCCAGTCTGGTAGGTTAATAATTTGTTACGATAGCATTTATTTTTGCTTTGTTTCAACTTTTCATGGTAGTTTTAAGAAAACCTTTAGTGAGAAAAAAACCGACCAGCCAGTAGTTCCAAAAAGTGGCAGTCTTTCGATACGATACGAAAATATTTTTATGAAATTTACTTAAGCCTGAGTCTAAATTATCTATTTAACCAAAGTCATTTAATTAAATATCTTCATTACTTACATTTGTTCGATTTTGCAAGATGTATCAGATCTTGACAAGACCTAACGGTAATTTAATACAAGTTATTTCTCTTCAATGGTAGATGGCGTTTGCAGTTCCGTAGTGATTTCATGAATAACTAAGGCTGATTTAAAAAAGCTAATACATTATTTAAATAACCTTTTTCCGTAGTATTTTGAGACGACGTTTCGTGTATATTTACTGAGACGAGACCCACTGTAGTTACTCAGATTATATGGAATCTAATATATTAACATAATTTAAGCAAAACTGATTTTAGCAAAACTGATAATAGAAATTTCAATAACTTTCTAATTTAAGTACATAGTTCAAATAGTTTTGAGTAGTTCAATACAAGTCTTTATTTAATTCTACCCATTGTAAAGATTAAGTGGTTCATATCTCACCACGTTCCTTTTTATATTATTTACCCTTGAAGCATAAATAGTGAGCATTTTTATATTATTACGGATAAATATCCTTATTCTGAAAATTTTGCTTCAGAAAATTTTAATTATTTATTTATAAACACTATCGTGTTAAACATCATATAACTGCATAATACGTTCATACATAACGGTGGCAACAGGTTTACCGTTACCCAGGGCATGATATGAAGTGCCTTACCTTATTACTCGTGTCTAACCTAAGATTTGGATTTTGGAGATCGTTTATGAAATCGCTTTGGTTAAATTTCGTTTTTTGGGCTGTGGATTTTGGGGATGTTTAAATACGTGATTTATAAAATTGTTTTTAATATAATCAATCAATGCAAATCAATAATTAAGTGACCACGCTTATTAAAAATCTAATAAAAGGAGTGTCAAAATGTATACAACACTCATACAATAGATCTAAGCGAACCATTGCGCTCGGTAACGGTCCATTGGTTAAAAGAGTGTGCAACTGAACCTTGTCCCTGAGTTTCGGAACGCTTTCTTCATCTTAGTAGACTATAAATAGAGAAAATAACAAGCATTAATCACAAAGCAAATTGAACCAACAATGAAGTTGGTTATAGCAGTCGCACTGGTGTGCCTAGCGGCAGTGTGTGCCCGGGAGATAGACCAGACCCAGGATCTGGTCCCAGCTGAAAGCAAGGGCCATCACCATGAGGAAGGTGGTGGCAAGGAACACCATGCTCATCATCATCATGAGCACGGAGAAAAGGGACACAAAGGTCACAAAGGGCATCACCATCACCATAAAGGCGAGCACGGTGATCATGGAAAACATCATCACGAAGCCCACCATCACGAACATGGCGGTGGACACAAGAAACATCACGATGAACACGACCATCATGGCTCCCATCACGAACATGGTCATCATCACAAAGGCGGCAAGCACGGACACAAGAAACATCACGACAAAGGCGAGAAAACCGATGGTTTCCATAAGAAGTACCACAAGGATCACTTTCACAAGGATCATCACTTTTACGATGACCATCATCACGAGGGTAAGCATCACAAGCACGGAAAACACCACGGACATCACGAGAAGAAGGGCGGCGATCACAAGAAGGGCGGCCATCATGAACACGGTCATCACGAACATCATCATGGCAAGGGTGGCCATCATGACAAACATCATTACGATGAAGACCATCACGGCCACAAGGGACATCACGGACACGAGGAACATCATCATCATCACCATGATCATGGCAAGAAGGGCGGCCATCACGACGGGAAGGAGTGGGGTTTCCATCATGGAAAGCACTGATCTCAAACCAAAGGGAAGCTGTGATATCCTAGTTAGTAAGGGTTGTTGCGAGTTTCTAAAAGAAACTTCAATGTTATAACTGTTACGTACATTTTTTGTTGTTATTTTTTTACTCATGCTGTCATTTTTTTACCCATTTTGTTTTGTTAAATCGTGTAAATAATTAAACGTTTTAAAAGTTATTAATGTCTTTCTTTTAACAAGATATTTTGAATGATACACAAAAACTAGCGATTATTGTTATTTATTAACTAGTGAAAGAAACCGGTCAACAGTAAGTTGGACTGGCGGATCGGTTTCGTATTTAGGATACGAAAAACACAAAAATCAGATTTAGTGCTTGTTTGTACAAACTGAGGTCCATAAGAAAACACATTTTCGACTCATTCTCATTCAAAGATAAGAAAATTAATTCAATCCATACATCCTTATCCTTTTTTTTGGTTGTTCTTTTCCGTTGGCTGCAATATAAAAACTCATATTTACATAACGTGTTTACATGAATTTTACATGACATTGACATATTTACAAAAAATATATGTTTTAGCAAAGATAATAGCGAGTAAGAAAGTTAACAACAAAGATAATAAGTGTCAGGTTTAAAGTGTCATACATTAGTACAGACACCGAAGCCTCTCGTTTTTTTTTGGACGGATTCCTTAAAAAAAAGGCCATTAGAATACTTTGGGTATAAATGTTCTTTAATACTAAAGTTAACGGGTTATGTGGGAGTAAATCACAATTAATAATGTAGTATTTCACAATCTTCGCAGTTTGAACCCCTATTATCCTAAATTACTGTTAAGTTTTGAAGTTACGTCGTTTCGCGAATGGCTGACTTAACATTACGGTTTTAAACTGATAAAGCAGATTATTAAGGCTGGTTGAATACAGATTTGATTTGCATTTTTAACCATCTGTGAGAGTTTCTTCGTAGTTTCTCCATCGAAACATAAAAGATTTACTTTTTTTAAATCAAATATATCGTGAACATAAGCTCTGAAAGTCTTAAGTTGTGTTTTGTACTTATTTTCAAATCTAGACAGTTTATAAAATCGAAAATAACAAATATTATTTACACTGAAAAAGTTTTGAATGAGCTATTTCGGCAAATAGGTATATGAAATGAATATATATGAAATTTAAATTTCGCGGCATAAAATATTTTGCCCTGTAATTTGATGAAAGTTTTACAAGACTAGGGATATACACGTTTTTTAGTAACTATAGGTATAAATAAAAAATAATAATTATAATAAATAAATATCAGGGGACAATCTCACACCAATTGACCTAGTCCCAAACTAAGCTCTATATAGGCTTGTACTATGGGTACTAGACAAAACGATATCAATACTTATATAGAGAAATAAATACTTAAATACATAGAAAACGTCCATGACTCAGGAACAAATATTCAAATATAACAAATATAATATTATCTTATATATATTTATATATTATAAACCAAATATACCTTTTACGCCATAACGGGCACGGAACCCAAACTTGTGCGCGACCCGCGCTCGGACAGTTTTTTCCGGCTATCAGTAGGTATACAACGTGTTAATGATATTATAAAAGAAGTAAGTATACTTTTTATATACACTTTTTAGTAAGTTTACAACCACATGATTATTTTTCGTTTACAGTTGCTTACAATGGCTCTTCATAGGTTCATCGGCAGTGTAATTTACCGGTCGAGCAATAAACTGTCTTTAAAAAAAAAACTGGGCATGAGCATGTCTAACCATATACAAAAACTATTTTAAAATACAACAAGTAAGAACTTATTCTCTAATTAAAGTTATTTGGTGCTATCTTAGATGATTTTAGTAGGTATAAACACTTTAGTCGCTTGTGTCTCAGGAACCAACCGGGAATCAGGAAGGAAGATTTTTAGTATTTGTAGTTTTGGCTGACACTTGAGATTAGTAAAAATTTGCACATTAAATGTTATAATATTTCACAAACTGATCCCGTAATTCCACAAACCCGCAATATTTTTCAAATAATTATCGTCGTTGGACCGTGGGGTAGACGAGAAAAATAAAAACATACACACGATACGTGTGTAGTGGAGGTACCGTATTTTTTTTATCTTGATTTTATTTTACCACTTTGTCGGCATGACTAACATGTTCTGTGTTAGTAATACTTCACTTGACAACTTGACACTCGTTTATTTTCAATTCAATGGGAGCCTATATATGATCGGAGAAAAATCTTAACACCGCGAAGTAGCCGTGAGGACAGCGACATCTCGCAGGGAAATTAAGTAACTAGAACTGTAAATTTACGACATTCAACATAAGTTATCAGTTTATCACTTATCAGTAAGTTTATTGAAAGGCACCTGTCAAACGATTAAAGAGAAAAACGTGAGATGGATGTGTGATGACAAAACTGTACTGCTTTCGATGATTGTCAAAACGCTTACCTAAAATTTGTATGGCAACTTTTCATTCAATATTCGACCATATTTATATGCCCTAAACGTCCATTTTCCCATGTTGTTCAGATATATTTGACACATTGACTGCTTAGATACTACTGGTTTTTTGACAGCTTCGGTAATAATTACTATTTGTAAGTATAGAAATAATTGAATAGCGACTGTTAAGATATTTGTGACACGTTAAGTGCACACGGATAAATACAGCCATGACAGTTAACAATTTTTTTATGGTTTAAACGTTGACCTCTCTTTGAGCACCTGGAG
This sequence comes from Acleris emargana, assembly GCA_927399475.2. Classification (NCBI taxonomy): domain Eukaryota; kingdom Metazoa; phylum Arthropoda; class Insecta; order Lepidoptera; family Tortricidae; genus Acleris; species Acleris emargana. The sequence goes on along the minus strand of OV656841.1, from coordinate 11,577,473 downwards.
CGTATAGCGACTTTTGCTGCTGACTGTATTATATAGTATATATATCCCAAATTATACATCTTTTTAGAACTAAAAGTCTCTGAGCTATCCTGTGGACAGACGGACGGACGGACATGGCGAAATTTTAAGGGTTCCTTGTTTGACTACGGAACCCTAAAAATAAGCCACGCATAATACGTAGTTCTGTTGTATATATTTTTTTATAAGTTCTCTACGACAAGTACCTAAGGTACAAAATTTTATCAGTGACTAGACAACATTTTAAACTTTGTAACTTTAAGGTTTTTGCTATCTGCCAAAATGTATAGAAATGACATAAGCGCACGAGCACGACGTGACAGTGTGGTCGCTATAGTCAACCTGAACCTGATAACGATTACGTTCACTGAATGCGTCTTGTTTAGTGCCACGATAGAGTAATAGAGTGGGAAATGGTGGCATTTTAGTAATACATGACATAAGTCATGACCAAATCCAATTCATATTTCGGATAATCTGACCTGATGACATTCTATATAATTATGAAAAAAGGTGTTTTGTATTTTTACCAGGACGATTACGTATTGATCACGCATTTATTTACCCTATATAAATAAATAAAGTTTAAAACCGCATAAACCAAGTTTTAACATGTCAACCTCTCTATTTTAACTACACAATTTTAAACTAAATCCCAAATTGGTTCATGTTTTACGGGTGTAATAAAACTGGTAGTCAATAGAGCACGTAAAACTCCACTAAAGAGTGCACATGGGACCGCAAAATATGCATACAGCTCGCAGTTTTATAACTAAACCAATTTGTATTCGAAATCCCTAAGCTCTAGACGGAGAGACGAGAGCACCGCGAATTTGGTATCGGTTTTTATTATTTACTTCGTTTGGACGTAATAATGTGTGAAATTTGATGCGAGTCATAATAAAAGAGAGTATAAAATAACAGAGTATAAAAGAACATCGCAAAATTGTGGAGTTTTTGGTGGTATGTGATTAGATTATAACGAGGATTTTTACTGGTTTATGTATCTAATTACGATTAGCATGGGAATGACGAAAAAATCTTTTAAGGTAATTTTATATTATAATTATAATGTTACAAAAAGTAACATTATAATTTATAATAAGTGTGTAAGTAACTAACGTTGTGTGTACAGTGTGTCTCTGACCTTGGGGCTTTAAATTCAACTACTTTTGTTCTGCAACATGAAAAAATAACTTAAATTTAGATAACTAATTGATGTTAAAGTCTAATTGTAAAATCAGTGTATTACATACTGGCCATGTAATCACTATCTCATGGTACGGGGGCGACATTACCTTGGTACAAGGGCTAAAGGAAAATGGAGAATTGGATCGCGTACATTGAAAATTAGATTTAACTTGTATGATAAAAAATAAATTTAAACTGAACATATTTTTAACAACTTACAGAACAAAAGAAGTTTAGTTTCAGGAGTAGAAATGATCTATGCAATTAAAGCCCCAAGGTCAGAGGCACCCTGTAGAAAGTCACAGGTAACCTTAAATATAGGTTAAGCGTTGAACGAAAACATAATATATTTTTTTTGTCTTAAAATGCAAAACGGTTTCGGGCAGATACCAAGAATTTGGCGAAAGTGCTTCGACCTAACGGATAAACTGGTTTCGGTCAAACTAGTGACGAAAGTCCCTGTTTAATTTTGAACGTAAATGTGTTATAGGCTTATAGGGTTACGATCAACCACTACCTATTAGTGTCGCTAATAATGAGTTTGTTTGACTCCAGCAGGTAATCTAATTGTTTTCAATTGTGTACTTGTATGTTTTCTATTTTAACAAACAACGAGAATCGGAGAATAATATTTCAAGTAACAACGAAAAAAATTATAGCATGACAGAATCTACTTCATAATAAATGAACAATATCTACATGAATCCTAATTAATTGATTAATACCTGTTTCGTGATGAAATTTATAAACAAATCAAACATGCTTAATTAGTTTATATTTAAAAAAACAATTTTAAAAATGAGTTATTTAATAAAAATTAACTGTTTTGTTTTGTTTTGTTGGACTGACAATGTAGTTGGTATGTCTTTACCGTAACTACTTCACCCGGGCACGGGTAGCGATGCCCTTACGGGGGGCATGCTGAACCCTAAGTTAGAGGTGCGGTGGTGGTCGCACCTCTGGAGGGGTGCCTCCATCGGGTGTCAGGCCGGTCGAGCGCAGCTCGGCCGGCTGAGTATCTTGAAGGACTTCGTTTTCTTCGGTTGCTTCAAAGTGTTCGGATTCTTCGGTTTCTTGAATGTGTTCGTTTTCTTCGGTTTCTTCTGTCTTCTCGATCCCTGCAGTGATGCTATGAGGCTCAGGTCCGGATCTGGGGGGGCGGCCACGACGTCCCTGGCGCCGGAGCTTCTTCCTGTCTTCAGTGCCCTCATCCACTGCGAGTTGGATGGGATCGGTGGGATCGAGCAGGATGTGCTTGGGGCGCCTGACGGGTGCCCCGAGCGCAGCGAGCACGTCGGGATCGGATGGGGTGAGTTCGGGAGTGTAGGAGGTGGCACGGACGATGAGCGGGTTAGGGTGGTGTGGGCCTTTATCAAAGAAGCGCCTAGACGCGTCCTTGATAGTGTGCCTGATCGACGGGACGCCGAGGTCCCTGTGAAGGTCCGCGTTGCGAACAAACCAAGGGGCCCCCGCGACCGATCGGAGAAGTTTGTTCTGAAATGTCTGTAGAGTGTTTATGTGTAAGTCGTGAGCTTGTGCGAATGCCACGCTGGCATATGTGAAAACCGGTCGGATACATACTTTGTATAGTGTTAGTTTGTTGCGAGCGCTGAGTTTACTGCGTCGGTTGAGAAGGGGACCGAGACGACCCTTGATCATCTTGGCCCTGTTGAGTGCTATTTGGATGTGCTGACGGAAGCTCAGGTGTCTGTCCAGGGTCACGCCGAGGTATTTGACCTTTGGTGACCAAGGAATGGGTCTATCGAAAAGAACGATATTCTCAAGGCGGAAATGGCGGAGGGTCGGGTAAAACCAGACAGCCGCACTCTTCTCGGGGTTAACCTCTATCCTCCAGAGTTTGAACCACCGACCTAGGTCGGTGATCGCCTCCTGGAGGTAGCGCTGGATGACGGAGGCGAGTTTGTGGGTGGTGAAGAGTGCGGTGTCGTCAGCGAATAGGGCAAGCTGCACGTTGGGGTGGCGCGGGATATCATTAGTGTATAATGAATAGAGGATGGGAGAGAGCACGGACCCTTGCGGGACCCCGGCTCTGATAGGACGGGAAAAATTAACTACAATAGATCGCTTTCTTATCCACTTTCTGCACTTGGTAATAATACGATTCTTTGTCATGTTATTTTTTTGCTTTTTACGTGACTGGCTGAATGGAAAGATTTTTTTTTGTATACTAAAACCAACTACGTGTACGTATACATATTATACAGGGTGTCCCAAAAATAACACGTCACAGTGACACTGGAGATTCCCAAGCCTCAGACAAACCAAACCAGCCTAACATGACCTCAGTAAAAGTTGCACCGTTTTCGAGTTATACCAATTTAAAGATTTTTCCAATTTTTCACCTCTTTTGACATTGTAAGTGCTTGCATTTACTGGGATAGCTTTAAAATTTAGTTTTTTTTATTTGTGCGCGTTTATGAATAGTTGATTAAGATGATAGAAGCATTATTATGTCAATAACTAATGTACAAGTTGGAAAAATACTGTAATGAACTTGACTTAAATTATCATCCACATAGTAATTTAAACTTTGAACACCTGCCATAACTTTTTTTTTACTACAAATGTAATGAGCAAATAACTTTAAAAACATGCGTGTTTTATGCCGATTCTAAAATGGTATGACACATGATATCTTAATGCATAAAAGTAGGAATTCGTATGACATTTGCCAATATGGATCCTCGGAAATCAATGCTAATCATCTAAAAAATTATCTTGTACTCTACGATATCTCATTTGTTTGTGCTCCTTTGAAGAATATGATTGATTTTTGGTTGACCTTGGTTCAAAGATAATAAAAAATGGGTTTAGTTTTCATTAGTTTTTACAGTAAATGTTCGAATTGTTTCCTTCCGACTTTAAGGCACAAATGGCATCTTCGAATAAAATTTCGGTTTAATTTTCGTAAACTGGTTTCCGATATGTCTCGGGCTGCATTGAAGACACGTCGCCGTAGTTCCTCTTCGTTACTTATTGGTTTTAAATAAATATTGTCTTTCAAACATCACCAAAAAAAAAACATTCTACAAAGCGAAATCAACTTCCGTTAAGAGTGCTGAGTAATCGTTTCAGTTCCACAAACAAAATCAGAGTCCAGAGGAATGCCAAGTCGATTTAATTCAGGAACACCACAGGAAAACGGAAGCAGTGAACATGGGTGATAAGTAATGACATAATTCAAATCAATAAAAATAAAACGTACCTAACTAAAAAGTCGGCTATTAAAACGAGGTTTAATATTAATCAACGAGTATAGCACGAAACGCAAGGTAACGAACTATGAGTAGTTTGGGTCACAGGGCTACAACAGAACTGCAATAAAGTAATAACTATCCTACAATTATTTACATGATAAACTTACAAAGCGGCTAATCGCGTTTCATTTGTTAGTTTGGTTTCCGGGATCCTTATTGGCAAATGTGATACGAATTCCTACTTTTTTGCATTAAGATATCATGTGTCACTGCGATTTTGTTTGTGGAACTGAAACGACTACTCGGCACTCTTAACGGAAGTTGATTTCGCTCTGTAAAATGTTTTTTTTTGGTGATGTTTGAAAGACAACATTTATTCAAAACCAATAAGTAACGAAGAGGAACTACGGCGACGTGTCTTCAATGCAGCCCGAGACATATCGGAAACCAGTTTACGAAAATTAAACCGAAATTTTATTCGAAGATGCCATTTGTGCCTTAAAGTCGGAAGGAAACAATTCGAACATTTACTGTAAAAACTAATGAACATTAAACCCATTTTTTATTATCTTTGAACCAAGGTCAACCAAAAATCAATCATATTCTTCAAAGGAGCACAAACAAATGAGATATCGTAGAGTACAAGATAATTTTTTAGATGATTAGCATTGATTTCCGAGGATCCATATTGGCAAATGTCATACGAATTCCTACTTTTATGCATTAAGATATCATGTGTCATACCATTTTAGAATCGGCATAAAACACGCATGTTTTTAAAGTTATTTGCTCATTACATTTGTAGTAAAAAAAAGTTATGGCAGGTGTTCAAAGTTTAAATTACTATGTGGATGATAATTTAAGTCAAGTTCATTACAGTATTTTTCCAACTTGTACATTAGTTATTGACATAATAATGCTTCTATCATCTTAATCAACTATTCATAAACGCGCACAAATAAAAAAAACTAAATTCTAAAGCTATCCCAGTAAATGCGAGCACTTACAATGTCAAAAGAGGTGAAAAATTGGAAAAATCTTTAAATTGGTATAACTCGAAAACGGTGCAACTTTTACTGAGGTCATGTTAGGCTGGTTTGGTTCGTCTGAGGCTGGGGAATCTCCAGTGTCACTGTGACGTGCTATTTTTGGGACACCCTGTATGTAGTGGTATGTATTAGGGAATGTAATTACACCGGTTATTAACCGTTTTTGTATGAAAATAACCGGTTTAAACCGCTTATAACCAGTTATTTGCATTCCCTAGTATGTATTGAGTAAAATTCTTAAGCAGATTTATAAACGAACATCGGCGCAATGGAACAACAAATACCTAAAAAATATAAGGAAAGTAGCTAACGGTAATGTAGTTCAGGGCACTTGCCTTAAGCATAGTTTAGCCACGAGCAGTCGAGGCACCAGGTTATAGTCGAAATGTTCCTCTAAATGTAAAGGTTATGTCTTTTATTTATATTTGTGTCACTACCGACGTAAAATCAAACTCCCCGACAATTGTCAGTCACCAATTTCATAACAATTAATAAGAAGTTTTTCAAAAAAAAAGGGCTCGTAGTTAGGGACTAAAATTAACAACGGTAACTTTTCCATTACGTCACGATAACTTAGTCATACATTTATATTCTGCCTTCATACACTAATAGGCGGTATCTCACATTCAATAACCAAAGCTATTTCAATCCTCACTCATGTTATGAATTATAGACAAAGTTGAGAGGGCGCTAGTGCACGACAGACGTATGTCGGTAGTCCCTAAAGTGAAAAAATCGAAAAGTGTCGTAAAAGTTACTATAATATTACAAAACAATAATAAAAGTGTTAATTATGGATACACCTGCGTATTTGCGTGAAAAGTTATGAAAAAAGTGATCGAATAACACTACAATTTTAAAATAAAATACGCATTCAAACGTTAAACTTGTTTAAAAAATCAAGACAAAGGATTCCCAGTGCTAAGTTCGGAGTGCGTCGGCTATGTTCGGCACCGATCGGCGCGGAGGTCATTAGCGCTTATCACTAAAATGCATCTAAGTACCAGTCCAGCGACATTAGAAGCTTTATTTCAAAAGCATATCTAGCGCTCACGGTGGCTTGGCGGTTTAGTTGTCGCCTTCCAAGCAGCGGCCGCCAGTTCAAATCTTGGATCAGTGTATTGTTATTTTCAAATATGTTTTTTTTTTTTTTTGTACATAATTTTTTTTTTTTTTTGATAATGTTTAAATTATTTGCTATTTGGTACTATTAAAAAAAAATTAGTATGGATAATGTTACTATGCGTAAGAAACGAATAAGTATGGAAAAGTCGAGATCATTTGAATCTCTGTTGGAATTCAACGACGCAAACTCATCACAACTGTCCGATACTGCAAGCTTACCCACTCTAAATGAAACGCTTGAAGATAAATCATATGTAATTAGCTTAGAACAAGAAATTGCGTCACTACGGTCACATCTAGAGAGCGCAAATGCCGAAATTGACAAACTGTTACTCGAAAACGGCATACTCAGGGAAGAAGCTAAAATCGGTGAGACCAAGATAACTCAGTTTAAGCAAATGTATGTAGCGGCAGTCAGTACTGGCAAAAAGAGGACGATGTTGTATGATCGTAACCTGGAACAGAAGCGACTATCATTTACAACTGCTGATAAGATACCATTAATGAATAAACGAATGGACGAGGGCACCAAAGCATTACTTTCTAATCTTCCGGAAGGTTCTAATGTAAAAAGTGCCACAGCCCCGGACACTGAGGTAGTGATACATCAGCATGAGCAACTTAAATGTAATAATAAAGACAGCGTTCCAGAAGGCCCTAAAGAAAAAAGTGCCGCTGCCCCGGACTCTGCGGTAGTGATACAGCAGCATGAGCAGATTAAATATAAGAATAATAAAGACAACGTTCCAGAAGGCTCCATGGAAAAAAGCGCCACTACCCCGGACACTCTAATAGTGACACAGCAGCATGAGCAGATAAAATGTAATAACAAGGACATCGTCCCAGAGGTAATTATTATTAAGCATGAGATAACAAATAAGATATATATTTTTGGTGGAAATCAATGTCTTGGACTGGCATCACAAATAAAGAAAAATCGGGAGAGTAGTGCTGTCGCTACATATGAGGTAGAGGCATTCATAAAAACATTTGCCACGGCAGATATAATTCTGAACAGTTGTAATAAAGTGTACCCCACCAAATCGGACAAAATTATTTTGTGCATTGGAGAGGACGACAAAAATCCGAATAAAGTAGCACATGAATTGTACTGCACATTGAAACACCTTCAGCCAGCATGTGTCATAGTAATTGGAGTGGAACACAACAAACACCTAAATGAAAAAAAGTTGAACACCTTACTAAAATCAGTAACGAATACCTTTAAGGATACTTGCTACTTCATTGAACCGAACAAGGACTGGCGCCCCGCAATCTTCAAGAAATGTCTCGGAAGACAAATTTAACTATTGACACCCATGATTATTACGAGAAGTTTTTACCATGGCGTAATCTAAAAACACAACATAAGGATAAAACATCAGTATTAAACAGTAAAACCTTTTACAAGCAGGCGGAGACTGGTTTTAAAGATATTAGTAACTCTATTCAAACTACATTGTATGACTACTTCCCAGTTATGGAAAAGGAGGCATCAAAAAATCAAACACGTACTGCTACAGCAAGTGTTAGCGGTAGTACTTTGAATGACAACAACAAGGATCAAGTCGAAAACAAGACATTTTTTCGTGTATGACCGTATTAATGTTATGCATCAAAACATTGCAGGTCTTATAAATAAATCAGATATGTTAACCGTGCAACTAGACAAATTAGCGAGCAATAATAAAAAAATTGACATTTTGTGTGTTAGTGAACATAATATGAAACCTGGTGATGAAATTACTCTAGTGGTACCCAACTATAGTCTGGCAGCATGTTTCTGCAGAAACAATAGAAGAGGGGGATCTTGTATTTTAGTGAACAATGAACATGAATTTAGAGTACTTAGTCATGTAAGAAAACAATCAATTATGAATACTTTGGAATGTTGTGCGATTGAAATCATTAAACATGAAATTATAATTGTTTCTGTGTATCGAGTCCCAAAATTGAAAAATTTAAATATTTTCTTCGATAAGCTAGACGAAATTTTGACAAGAATTTGTAATAATATTAAGAAAACTGTAATTATATGCGGCGACTTTAATATAGATATATTGAAACAAAATTCGTATACATCGAGGTTTGAAAATTTGTTAATTAGTCATAATTTAAAAATATCAATCAGAGCTCCAACTAGACTACAAAGTCAAACATGTATTGACAACATACTTCATAACTCACGTGGCAGTAGAAGTGAAGTGTTAGAAACTGCTCTATCAGATCATACTGCTCAGATATTAAACTGTAGGGTAAAAAAAACATGTACATTTGAGAATTGGAAAGTATCCCAGGTAGATTATTGTAGAAAAAACCAAGTTATATTTAGAAAATGTCTATTGTCCTTAACTTTTTCTAATGTCTTCGAGGAAAATGACCCCAATAATGCATATAATAGCTTCCTGGACATCTTTAAAACTTTTTATGACATTTGTTTTCCTACGCAAATAAAAACTCGGAAAACTCGGAAACCAGCAAAATGGATATCTAAAGGAATTAAATTATGTAGTAAACGGAAAAGGGATCTACTTTGGCGATACCGTTCTAATCCATCAGAAGGTAACAAAGCTTTACTGGCATCATATTCCAGACGTTATAAAAAAATTATTCGTCTTACCAAGTATGCGCAAAATAATAATTTTATTAATACTGCGGATAACAAATCCAAAGCAACTTGGAAGGTTATCCAAGATAATAAACAGTTTTTTCCAAGGGAATCGATTACTGAAGTGTTGCATGATTGTAAAAAAATTACTCATCCTATGGAAATAGCTAACACTTTCAATGTTTTTTTTGTGGATCAAGTTATTGATTCTTCTAATAATGATAAGTTTAAAAAGTACGATATGGGTAGCTGTAGATTAAACTCTATGTTCATGCCGCCTACTACACGTGACAGCATTTATAGAACAATTATCCGTCTAAAAAATAAGAATAGCGTTGGGTTTGACGGAATATCGGTTAGGATTGTTAAATTTGTGGCGGACATTTGTGGCGGGTCCTTTAAGTTACACTTTTAATTTATGTATAGAGCAGGGCATCTTTCCGGATAATTTGAAGGTATCTATAATAAAACCCTTATTTAAGAAAGGAGAAAAATCGTTACTTACAAATTACAGACCTGTAGCACTTTTGCCGGTTTTTTCAAAGGTCTTTGAAAAGGTCTTACATGAATCCCTTTACAGCTATTTCCAAAATATAAATATTTTTTCTGAAGAACAAAAAGGCTTTCGCAAATGTAAAACCATAAATATGGCAATATTTGATTTCTTGGAAAGGGTTGTGAAGTGTGTAGATAATAGAGAGCCAATATGTGCGCTGTACATGGACATGACCAAAGCTTTCGATCATGTTGATCATGACATATTAATATTGAAATTGGAGTCTTATGGTATTCGAGGTAACATTCTAAATTTAATTAATTCTTATTTGCAGAATAGAATACAGAAAACGGAGATAATTAAAATAGATATTAAGTCAAGACAAGAGTATAAATACTTATCAAAACCTCGTGTAGTCAAATTTGGCGTCCCCCAAGGGAGTGTCCTCGGCCCCTTATTATTTATTATATACATCAACGATTTGCCCAGAAATATAAAGCATCCAATGGTCTTATTTGCCGACGATAGTACGCTCATCGTGAAACAAGACTGTGTCACTAACTATGAACTAGACGTTAACAATGCATTGAACTCAGTAAGGAAATGGCTGGTTTCAAATAATTTATTAATAAACTTACAAAAAACGTTTATAATGCATTTTAGCCAAAAATCATGTAAAAGTCATTTTAAGGTCATTAATGCCAACTGTGAAATTGAGGAAACCACGACGACCAAATTCCTGGGCATAGTAATTGACAGTAAATTAAATTGGAAAGAGCATATAGATGACATGTGCAAGAAAATAAATAGTTTTGCATATGCTCTGTATCAATTGTCTAAAGTAGCCAATCGCAGCACTGTGTTAGTATCCTATCATGGATTCGTGATGTCTAGATTGAGATACGGTATAATTTTTTGGGGTAATTCAACTAACCGAGATCAGGTATTTCTAGCGCAGAAACGATGCATTAGGGCAATATGTAATTTACAAGTTACGGATAGCTGCAGGCCGCACTTTAAGGCATTACAATTATTGACCGTGCCATCTTTATTATATACTCGAAGTCTCAGTATTTGTAAAAGCAAACTTGAATAAGTTTAAAACTCGTTTCGCTGGGAATGCGAGACGCAAGGTGCAGATTAGGCCTGAAATATGTAAGACTGCACTTTTCAAAAAAAGTATTTTTGGTATGGCACCGACTATTTACAATAAATTACCTGACTGTATAAGAAATTCAGACATTGATAATTTTAAGAGGAAAGTATTGAGTTTATTAATTGACGCCCTAGGAGGGGTGCACTAAAAGTTTCGGGAATCGTTTATTTAATTGTATAATAGTGTTCCAAATTCAACCTTTTTATAACCATAGAGGTCTTGTCGATTTATTACAACTGGCAGTTTGGAAAAAAAAGTAGACACTTTTTAGTCATTTGTTTTTAAAACGGAGTCGTTGCCGCCAAAATGGAATTAACGCGAGAAAATATAAGAGCTATGATTTTTTATGATTTTAAAAGTGGTTTATCTCAAAAACAATGCCTTGAGCGGATGACTTATGCATTCGGGGAGGGAGTTATAACAAAGACGACCGTGTACCGCTGGTTTTCCGAATTTCAACGCGATCGTGTGAAACTCAGTGATGATGTTCGTGAAGGTCGGCCCAAATCCGCGGTTACTCAAGAAAACGTCAACGCAGTGCGGGACCTGATCAACAATGAAATTCAGTCATGTTTAGGGATTGGAATGAGTCAAATCCAAACAATCTTGCAAACAGAACTGGGCGTGAGAAAGCTATTTTCCCGTTGGATCCCACACCTACTCACCGATGAACAAGAAGGGGCCCGGGTCAATTGGTGCCGAAAAAAATTAGAAAGGTTTAACACAGGAACTTCCAACGCAGTATATAATATCGTGTCGGGTGATGAAACGTGGATACATGCTTACGAACCTGAAAATAAAAACCAATCACGAGTTTGGGTGTTTGAAAACGAGCTGCGACCGACTAAGGTTGTTCGCTCCCTAAGCACGGCAAAAAAGATGGTCGTCACTTTTGTCTCAAAATCAGGGCATGTTGCGACTATTGCACTTGAGGATCGCAGAACGGTTAATGCTGAGTGGTATACTACAATTTGTCTGCCTGAAATCGTTAATATACTCAGAACAGAAAACTGCAAACGACGCATCATTCTTCATCACGACAACGCTAGCCCACACACCGCTCGTCAAACAAAGGAGTATTTGGACCATCACAACGTTGAATTAATGACCCATCCACCATACAGCCCCGACCTGAGTCCTAACGATTTCTATACTTTCCCTAAAATTAAAGAAAAGCTACGCGGTCAACGATTCCAGTCACCCGAAGAAGCAGTGGACGCCTTCAAAAGTGCCATTTTGGAGACTACATCTTTGGAGTGGAATAACTGTTTCAATAATTGGTTTGAGCGAATGGAAAAATGTATAAATATGCTAGGAGAATACTTTGAAAAATAGTAAATGTACATTTAACTCTTTACACTTGTCTATTTTTTATATTCCTGAAACTTTTAGTGCACCCCTCGTACTACCAAGATAGGGAATTTAGCTAATACTCAATATAATTAAATATTTAAAAGCAAAATGTTAAAGAAAATATAAAGAATGTACTTAAGTATGTATGAATAAACATATTCAAGAACTCTTTCAATAGAAAAAATAAAATGTACAGTCAAGGAATTAAATTTGCTACCCACCTTAGGTCCAAAGTCAATCTGACATTCTACAGCAATAAGGTTGAGTTTCCTATCAATTACAAATGACTTGGCATCTCTAATGACAATGACGTCTTCAATCAGATTTTCTTTGAAAAGGGTAGCAAATTAACTTCCGTGACCGTACAATTATTTTGGGTTCTTTTAAATAATATTAATAACAATAATAAAAGTTACGGATAAACTAATTTAGGGTCCTTATAAAAGTGTAAAAGTGGCCCTACGAAAGAATTATCAGATGTACGTTAATTTTCGTATCGTCATCGAGTAGTAAAGAATATATACCATAACGTTAAAAAATGAATGAAAACGTAAAGTATATTTTAAGAGTTCGTGCCATGAGGTTCAAAACACGTTTTTAACACACGGGATTCGAAAACGTGACGTTTCCGATCGAGCTACTGTATGTATATTATATTATTTTTTATGTGTGTATCGATTATGATAATGCTTGTTGCTTTATTTTAATCCCATTCTTAGTTTTTATTTAAAAAAACAGTTAAATTAAAATATATTTTAACAAAAATCAATATTAGTAAAATACTTACCGTAGATTTACAAACGCGTTATAAACTTTGTCCGAAATAAATGACTTTGAAATTTGAATTTCATTAGCCATACATCGTTAGCGCGGGAGCAAAAACAAATCTATTAAAAAAAACATATAGCAGAATGTATGTTTAGTTTAAATGGAATATTCTGCCTAAAAACTCATAGCCTTTAAGAAGTTCTTCATATCTAGGACGAAGTTTTCGCTGGAAACGGACAATCAAACTTGTCTTACACTGAGTAAACGCTTCTATAAGTCAACATGTCAAATTTAATATAAAAAAAATATTATGTCAAATCCTGTATTTTTAATTACAAAAATAGTTTTCACTTTTTAAATATAGGTTTTCCGTTTGTACTCATATTTAATTAAGATATATTTTTGTATGTTTTTGAACATATCAAATCAATCAAGAATGAAAAATGTCTAAAATAGCAGGAAAAGTGACTAGCGGTTGACTTTAGGATTGCATAGCTAATCTCTTTAAATATGGTGCTACCAATCAAGTCAAGTACAGTTAAGATATTTGAAAGAAAATTTATACATTTTGAACTCGTAGGTATAAACGTTTCTCGATAGGAGTGTCACTTCTGTTATTGCCTATTTGTCATACTCTTTCACTACTGTCAAATTGTTTTTGCTCCCGCGATAACGATGTATGTTCATTACACAAAATCAACATTGTAAATTCTTGTAATTTTCGAAAGATCTTTAAGATAGAAGTAAATATAAATATATTTTGTGCCGTCTGACCCTGTGGAAGTTAAAAATGTCTATCAACTCTTATAAAACTTACCGATTGTACGCAATCTTATATTGATGACTTGCAGAATCTCATTAGGGAGTTCAGGGTCTTCAATTCATTGTAAAGGCCCATAAAAGAGTTATTCATGTATAAAAATATCCTAAATACAAGCGTGATTTTCACTTTTTCAATACTTTTAATCAGTCTTCAACAGCCTCTCTTCTGGTCCCAGGAAAATTTATGTTGCTTTGACTTTTGACAAATATTGCATAATATAATGAAGCTATTATGATAATAAGTATTACAAAACGTTATTTCGCAAAATGTATGTTTGGCAAAGGATAAGCTTGCTCATGTGGAAAGCCTAACCCAATCTTAAAAAGGTTGATAAACTGTGACCAGCATTTCGCAAATCTAGTAAATTGCTTAAAAATTCACCACGCGACCCATTTACTCAATTACAAAACCATTATTTGGCCCAAAAGGAAATAGTCCCAATGCTGAAGATCGGGTGATAAAGTGAGTGTTCGAATGATGTAAAGGAAGTGCTCTCGTCAAACGTTTCCGGCTGAATGAGCTCTTGACGTTACTACGCGACCAGTGTCAGGCGAGCCTTTGTCATGGTAAAAGTAAAGGCAGTAAGCAAAGGTTGTTAGACTTAATCATGTTTCTATTATTATTATTATTTTCTCAAATTCAAACGCTTTGTCTTGTCTAGTCCGTTGATGTAGGAAAACATATCAATCTTATGTGGTCGTCTTGCACCGTCTTCCTTTTCTCTCTATCACTCTCGCAAGATTTTGGTGTGTTTTCCTGCGGAAACTACGCAGATTATTTGATATATATTTTAATTTAATATTTATAGATTTATATAATGCTAAACTAAGTGCCATTGTTATATTAAGTATATTTAAAAAATGACCGACTGCTGAGTTTCTTGCGACGTTTCTTCTCAGCAGTGGTCTCCTCTTGTGAAGCGCTGGTAGATTATTGACGTGTAAAAGTGCCCGTGCGGCCTACTTACTGAATAAATATATTTATCTTTATCTTTATCTTATCAAATCAAATATCTATTTTTATGAAATTAACTAAATTTTCACGTAATGATACACAAGAAACGACGACAAGAAATAGATCTCTAAAAAAACCTGTACAATACAATTTTTTTTTCGTTTTTTATTTTGAGTACTTACCATTAACTACGTAAAACTTTGAACAAATCCATGTATTTTTACTAGGATAGGTTCAAGCTAATCGACAACTGTACGTTATTCAGACCGTTCACAAAAGAAGCTTAAAATAGTGGTTCAGTAAAAATCATACAGTTATAAATATTACCTAGCAATACCAAAATCGCATGCCACAAATTACAACTTACTGAAACGTGTAATAAATATTAAAGCAGCCCCGTTTCGAACTGCTTCACGTTTTACCTGTGAAGATTAGCATGGTCCGATGGCCACAAGGCATAAGCGTACGTGGTCTCGACAGGCCCTCGGTATGAGAGCTTAGGTCGCAATCAAAGAGTTGGCGACGTTCTCAAAGCTGGACAATATTATGAGAATAGTCGTACAAAAAATATTTCTTTAGATTTACGAAATCAATTTAGCATAAGATTGAGTTTGGTCGATTGTAGTTATGAAATGTTGTGACTTGGTTGGGAACTATTATAAGAAGCTAGCTTCTTCTAGCTAATTGTTATCATACATATTTATAGATATTACCTTGCAAACTGTTTCATCATCATCATCATGTCAGCCGAAAGACGTCCACTGCTGGACATAGGCCTCCCCCAAGGCTCTCCACTCAGACCGGTCTGCAAACTGTTTAGCCATTAAGAAAAAGAAAAAGTTTTTTTGGTAAGACAAGAGACAACATTTGAACATAAGATTTAATCACAAATGGTTCATGCTAATATTGTTTTGGATGATTTATTATCAGACTCCTTAACTGAAGGATCCATTGACAGTAGGTACTAGGGTTGGTAAGTGTTTTTTGTTAAGCTGTTTCAGTTTTTAAATCCATTATTTGTCAATGATAATAACTGTCAGCAAACATAGGTAATTATACTTATTTCGAATAAACATGAATTATGGCACGGTGAAAGTGGTTGTACAATATCCAAGTAATAGAAAAGTTGGAATCACAAATTGGATTATAAATAAGAACAACGTAGAATATTAAAGACATCAAAAGTCTCTACTTACCTGTCACCTATTTTGGAGTAGCATTTATAGTATAAGACGGGAAAGTTTTCAACTAAGTCATGTCGAAAAGCTTTCAATAATTTATTCAGAAAAGTAACTAATAAAATACAGCACGTAACAAGTCTATCGATTTTACTTGTAAAATATGAATAAAATATGTCATAACGTTACACGTACACGAAATGTCTACAGTGTGACAGCCCTATGACATTATTTCAATGTATTTGCTCCATTGATAACGGGGTCTATATTATACTGGTGGTAGAACTTTCTGCAAGGTCTGTCCAGCAATGTTCGGTGAAGTTTCTTTGAAGTCCTCGGCATTGGCATCGCAAAATCAGTCTTAAGATTGCATTGTGGTGTTGAGATTGCCAATGTCTATAAATCTCAGACCCCACAGCCCTTTTGCAGCAGTCTTCATATATATGTCATAATATAATTATAGCGTGCTCTTTTGCAGTCTTCATATATACGTTATATACAGGGTGTTTGGTAGAGCGTTGTCAAAAAGAAACAAGCGAATAGAAGAGGCCATTAGCTATCCATTTCAGGTACTTTAACCCTTTATTTGTCTAGGGGCTATGTAATACCGAATTATTTATTTTTTTATTAAAAGTTACCAAAATTCGACCTTGAAACCCCGAAAAAAAAGGAACTATTTAGTGTATCCACAAAATTATCATTTTTTAGAAAGTTAAATGTTGTAGTGTTCGAATAAAAGTGTTTTTGGAAGCGTATAGCAACATTTAAAAAAAATGGGGGCTTTCAAAGTTTCAGAAATCAGTAAAGATTTTTGCAAGATTAACTTTACAACGAAATTTAAAAAAAACAAAAGTGATTACAACTCTTCCAATTTCCTAAAAACATCTCCAGTTTATGCCGATTCTAATAGTGTGCCACATGCATTACAAAACTCTTAATAATTTGAGTTATTTGCTAATAACTTCCACCCGGCCGTGAAGGTGGCGATTTTTGGGAAAATAATAATGAAAAAAACATAAACGCAAATCACTTAATCTTGAACAACTTGTAAATAACTTGCACAGGAGAGTAATGAAAAGCGTGTCTTCCATCAGCCCGAAGCACTGACCATACTTTCCAGATGCTCAAGTCAAGCGTTTCAGCAGCAACTCTAATGCAGGTACCATTTTGGGGATTTTGATTCAATAGCCTCAGATTTTCACTTATAACATTCTAATGAATTAATTCTCATCTTAGATATTTGTATCACAACGAGAAAACATCTAACTGCGTAAGACGTGGTAACTGAGTAGAGAAATTAATTCTCCCAAAAATCGCCACCTTCACGGCGGGGTGGAAGTTATTAGCAAATAACTCAAATTATTTAGAGTTTTGTAATGCATGTGGCACACCATTAGAATCGGCATAAACTGGAGATGTTTTTAGAAAATTTGAAGAGTTGTAATCACTTTTGTTTTTTTTAAATTTCGTTGTAAAGTTAATCTTGAAAAATTTATTTACTGGTTTTTGAAACTTTGAGAGCCCCCATTTTTTTTAAATGTTGCTATACGCTTCCTAGAACACTTTGATTCGAACACTACAACATTTAACTTTCTAAAAAAATTATAATTTTGTGGATGTACACTAAATAGTTCCTTTTTTTTCGGGGTTTCAAGGTCGAATTTTGGTAACTTTTAATAAAATAAAAAATAAATCGGTATTAAATAGCCCCTAGATAAATAAAGGGTAAAAGTACCTGAAATGGATAGCTAATGGCCTCTTCTATTCGCCTGTTTCTTTTTGACAACGGTCTACCAAACAGCCTGTATAATATAAGATTTTGATAAAGTAAAGTTATTGTAAAGCTTCCGTGTTTTATTTTACCATATTTATTATACATTATACGAACCTTGTTATATTAAGCACTGTTTTACTCTTTCAAGGGAAAAAACACAAGCACTAAAAAGAGTTTCTATAAACGTGACAAATTTACTTAGATTAAGGTTAATGCCATCAGAATTCTACTTCTAGATGGAATAAGTAATGGCACGATTTACTAGAAACTTGTAAATTGGTGCCATCGCTGTCATTTCACTTTCGCCAGATAACCGCAAGTTTCCTGTTGTTTATTGTTGATGCAATTGTATGATTTCCTTATTTAGAAACAAGTTTTTCAGTAAAATTACGTTTCAATGTTCATTATGTATTCGGCGTTCGTTATCGTTATCAAAAATTATCAGCTGTCAGACGGTCGTGTCGAATACTTACGTCAATTCTATACATTGTATAGGTTTTCGATAATCGTTTACGTTAGCGTTAAGCAGCTTGTCTAGCCTCACTTACATATTTTAAATCCTAATAATATTAAATAATGGATTAACTTGACTTAACAGAAACACCAGAGGCGCTACTCATGCTTGCCGGCTAGAAGATATAACAAGATGACTTTTGAAATAAAATCCGAATTCAAAGTAGGTACTTGAAACAGTTTTGGTGAAAAAAGGTAAGATGATAGAAGGAGGATATTAGTATCGGTCTTAAGAATACTTACCATTATCCTGACGGTAAACCACGCAGATAGACGCAGGTTCTATGTTATGCTTGCTCCTATATATCAGAAATAAATGAGCTGGTAAACTTTACGCTTTATTATATTGATTTCGCCTTAAGATCTATATTTTTGAAAATATTATGTAAATGATTGATAGTCTTGCTATAGAAAAATATACCTTAATCATCACTATCTTCATTATTCATTTTAATACACCGAACCAATTTTGCATGATGAATATTTAAACATTTTTACTTTTACTTTTATATGACTGACTGTGTAGTTGGTATGTCTTTACCGTAACTACTTCACCCGGGCACGGGTAGCGATGCCCTTACGGGGGGCATGCTGAACCCTAAGTTAGAGGTGCGGTGGTGGTCGCACCTCTGGAGGGGTGCCTCCGTCGGGAGTCAGGCCGGTCGAGCGCAGCTCGGCCGGCTGAGTATCTTGAAGGACTTCGTTTTCTTCGGTTGCTTCCAAGTGTTCGGTTTCTTCGGTTTCTTGAGTATGTTCGGTTTCTTCGGTTTCTTCGATCTTCTCGATCCCTGCAGTGATGCTATGAGGCTCAGGTCCGGATCTGGGGGGGTATTTAAACATTATCTTTACCCGAATATTTAACCCAAAACTCCCTACATCCATCCATGCTAAATCATTTATCCATTCGTTACCTTCTACTATTAGCTAAGCATTAACCTTCGAACGATGCCACTGAGTTGGTGAGTGCATCTCGCTTTGCTATAAATCTTAGAGCGTGGCATCTAACTTTGTTGCTAACTATACCCGGGGGCATTGACCAATCACTAGCTAATGAATATGCATGTTTGGTGATTCAGAATAACTCTACTCTTAGAGAGTTTAGATTAAAATCTTGACTTAGTTACGATTCTTATTAGTTTCGATGAAGTAGGTATGAGCACTACTACACAAAAAAATTAGTTTGATACCTAGTAGGTATTTAATTTATGTTTACAATCTCACACAAAATTTGACCTAGTCCCAAACTAAGCTCTTGTACTATGGGTATTAGACAACTACTTACTTACGAATACTTAAGTAACTTATGTAGATACATAAATAGAGAAAAAAACCGGGCACGAGCATGTCTAACCATGCTCAGAGTAGGGTTGCGACGCCGCGCCGTTGTCCAAACACAAAATCTATCATGATAAACAACAAGTTAGTATAAAAACGTTTTATGTGTAATCACCATATGTATGCGGCTTTCTGGGAAAATCATAATCGTATCGTATGGAATTTGTTTAACCATGAACACTTTTTTTTACTCGGCTCTTGAAAGGCTACGTTGCAGTTGTTGAGAAAGGGAAAGGGGAAGGGACGTAGCCATGCAACTCTAGCGAAAATGACAATTTTCGAGGTCTATATTTCTTAATTACATACATACATAAACACACGCCTTCATTCCCAGAGTGGGGTAGGCAGAGCTAAAGAATTACCAACAGGTATTAAAGACTACTTCTTAATTGGTTCGCTGTAATAACGGTTACAAATCTATTTAAGCCACCTACCATATTTTATAGTACAGTCAACTACAAAGAGATTAATCCACTTTTGGACCTTATTACAATGCAATAAGGAGAAAAAGTGGATATCTTCATCTCTTTGTAGTCAACTGTCCCTTTCCCTAACTAAATTCAGTTCATATATTAATCGCTTTCCAAAGGAATCCCCATAATATATGTTTTTCCCTCAAGCTTTATTGTTCAAATATGTCCTAACCGAGTTTTTTGTCTCTTAAATGTTTCTGAGTGCGGTAGTTAGTATCCAATTCCGGATCCGATAAATCTTATTTTTATAGATATACATATAAGGGAAGGCAATTATGAGTATCAATAGTGCATCCAGAGCACCAACGCCTGGGGCGAGCCAGCGCCAACGCCGTCCTGGCGATGATTGCGGACAGACTTGACTGTCCATATATAATGCACCGCTGCAACAGGCATGTTAAGACTGGCGTGGGATACTGTGTGATGTTGTAATGTACATACATAAACACACACCTTCATTCCCAGAGTGGGGTAGGCAGAGCTAAAAAATTACCATCAAGTCTTAAAACTTCTTGATAATTCTGTAACCACAATTTCTACAAGTAGGCTAAGATGTTTCCCAGTGTATTAGTGACAGGTGGTAATCCCATCGCCTATCAGTACTACAAGCCTTTATTCCCTTAGTCGCCTCTTACGACATCCACGAGAAGACATGGAGTGGCACTATTATTCTAACCCGGCAACCACATCGTTGTTGTAATGTAAATGTAGGCATATTAAGTGCATTTACAACGCAACATCGTTATAATACTTGTTTAATTTATTTAGGTTTTTTTGAAAATAATGTACCTAAATATTGTACCCAATAAGTACCCTTTAATTGCTTGAAATAAATGAAATTTGAATTTGAATTTGAAAAAGTATAGAATATTTATGTGTCTTTTTTTAATATTACGGATCAACGATAATCTGCGGGTTTAATTCGCCTATCAGCTCCAATTTCCGACAAATCCCACATTGATTCTTTTTTCCGCAAACTGAACTGCGAAACGGCGGTCTGAATAAGATCGCTTTATACTACGAGGGGAACGATACGACACGACGAATCTGAAAAACGTCGGAAGGTCACTTTTGGTTCGACAACGCCATTTTTCTCATAAGTTAAGGATATTGTGTTGATTTTTTAACAGTCTTATTCTAAAGACGCTCGTTATTTAAAACTTCTAAAATAAACTGGAATGATTTAATTACTCACTAATGCTAGGTTACATGAAAATAAACAGGTAATTATTTTTTTCATTACTCTGGCGTCTCAAAAATTGTTTTTAAATCCAACTGCGGTTACCAAACTGGAATCAGCTTATAAAAATATTTACGCATTCATGCAAGGTCGAATCAGGTAGGTTGACAAGCATAGAGGTATTCCATTATGGTCCTCCGGGTTGGCAGTGCATTTGCAGTCTTGTGAATGCGAATGTCTATGGGTCACAGTTTCTTCTTACCATCAGGTGGCATGTGAGCTCGTTTGACTTCCAAGGCCATAAAAAAAAAACACAGTCAGCCTACGCCACGGTCAGGCTAGTTTCTTATGCTCAACATTTACAAATAATTGCCATTAAAGAAAATGATTTAAATAATTAAACCATTTATAATGCATTTCGGTACATAATGAAAGTTATCAAACTAGCTGTCTTACGGGCTAGGCCCGGTTTGCAAATGGGTTCATTTCTTATGAGTATAATATTAGGTTATAGGTTTCATACTAAATATCGTTAGTCTTTTTATATTAGATATGCGTAAGAACCAAAAAGTTGTCCGCACTAACTCACTCAATTAAATTTTCTATGGGACTTATCCGTTGCGACACGAAAGTTAACCATACAATTGTAGAGATAATTTTATTTGCACAACGGAACTTTTTACGATTTTGTTGTTTTTATGGTTAACGCGCTTAACTGTGGTCCAACTTTTTGGTCCTTACCCATATAAGGATTTTTTAAATTAAATCGTTATGTTATCGTATCGTACGATGCAGCCCAAGCTTACAAAGTGAAAAGTATACAGGTTGGCATACACAAGTGGGATGGATAACGTATGTTGTTTACCGAACATTGGGCGATATCCGGCGGGTTCAGCCGGCATCACGTACGTATTTGAACATAGGGATCGCTGTTAAGTGCTTTTGTTTTTTTCTACCTGTCTGCCCGCATTTTTTGCAATAAGTAAATGCAGAATAAGTTCCCATTGATCTCTGAAGACAAAGTGCAGTAGAACCGATATTTCGCTAACATTTTCATGTTGGTTCTTTTTCATTTCTTGTTTATTTACTTCAAATATTTTTTGTGACGTGTATTGTGAAATTTTTGGTTTAGGTCTAGGTTGTTTAATTATTTGGGTTGATTTTTAAAGATTTGATATTCACTGAAAGTTAAAGTTTACGTACCAAATAATATATTAAGATACCTACGTTGAAATTAAAGTACTGAGGTGACACAACTACGGCGATCCTGAATAATGAAAAAGGTTATAATACTGATTTTATAATTGTATATCTTGACATAATTCTTGTTTTTTTTTAAAATATAATAGGATAGGACTGATGTTGGAACTGTTGTTTATTTTGATTAATATCTAGAAAAATATATATTTTAACCCGTGGAATGTGATACAACTGATTCTGGGATTGCGAAAGTTGACACTGACCACTTTCATTTTGTGGCAGTGCATTCTTGCTTTGTCACTCCGTCAAGTTGGTCTTCTATTTATTATTTACACACACACACACAAACTCACGCCTTCATTCCCAAAGTGGGATAGGCAGAGCCACAGATTAACTAGCAACTCTAAAACCTTGTTGATAATTCTGTAACCACATTTTGCATAATGAGGCTAAGGTATTATTTATTTATTATAAATTCCTGCTCCCATTATAAAATAAACAACGAGAAAAAGTAATAAGATTATAATATTTACATAGGGAAACACTCTTTACAGTAGTACTCATTTACTTGTGGGAGGACCTTGTTATTATTTATTTATTATTATTATTATTTATTTATTTATTCATAAAATTTGCAACATAACAGGTACCCATCTTATCCATTAACCTACCGCCAAGCAGCAGTGTTCCCATTGTTGTGTTTTGGTTTGGGGATAAGACAGCCGGGGACATGACTAGCATAGAGGCATTCCATCTTAGTCCTCAGGGTTGGCAACGCATTTGCAGTCTTAGGATTGCGGTCTTGTGAATGCGAATGTCTATGGGTCTCAGTTTCCACTTACCATCAGGTGGCCTGTGTGCTCGTTTGCCTTCCTATGCGATAAAAAAAAGTAAAAACTATGCTTGCTTCATTTTAATATGGCGACTTGCAAGTAAAATATTAGCTTAAGTGTTCTTCGTCGGAACAAATAACTAAGATAGGCAAATATTAGATAAGTAAACAGTTATAAAAAATCCCGAAGACAAAAGGCAACGTTGTCCATGCAACCTGTTCAGCATTTCCTGTTTAATAATACATTGCTTATTTTCTTATTAAGTTACGGGCATAAATGAAAAGGCGCTATGTCCACATTGACAGCGGCTTTAGCGAGCGCAATACTCGGTGGCGCAAGTTATGAGCAAACACCTACGGACCAACTACTTAGCCCTTGCACGTTTGAATACTGTTCTATAGTACAAATCGTAACTACTTTAGAAAAAACTCGTATCTGATGTTTCAAGATGTATGAGTTTGAACTTAATTCTCTTCGTGTTTCAGTTCAAAATCGTACTTCACAAAATATGAGATACAAGGTTTCTTTTCAAATCAATAACGAAATGTATTTAAAGAATTAATTGGACTATAAATATGTACTTACTACATATAAAGCGTTAATTTACCATATTAAAATGACGTAAATCAAATCGTAAAAAATCTTTGTAACGGTTTGATTTTGATTCAAACGCGCTTGCACTTACGATTATTTCATGTAGTTTAAATAGCTATATATAGTGTAAGAAAATCGGATATTATCCTGCAAAATTAAATTAATAGTATTCATTATCCTCATCATCATCTTCACTATCGTATCATCCGAAAGACGTCCGCTGCCGGACATAGGCCTCCCCCAAAGTTTGCCACAAGGTCCGGTCGTGTGCCACTTGAAATAATAGTATTTGTATGTATAAATGTGGGAGAAGCGAAAGAGATATGTCAGGATCGTAGCAGGTGGAAAGAAGTGGCCTCTGCCTACCTCTCTGGGAAACATGCGTAATTTAATGTATTTCTCATTTCCTTTAAGATATATAAATAACTTGAACAAATCAAAAAATCGCCCGTTCTCTTTGCAATGGGGTGTAGTTCCATAGTGACATAGGAAATAGTGAAGGAGGAAAGGGCATAATTGCACTTGTATTATATTGTACATTGTGCTCTTGTTCTACCGAACGTACGATGTGACTATTTTAAGAGTCACATTAACGAAACTTTTCAAGAAAAAAACTAAAAACACACTGAAATTCTATCAAGATAAATAGTTAAACGTGTTATGTTACGTCAAATAGTTAGGATATAGTAATAGTTAGGATAGGTATTATAGCACTCATGCTACGACGGAAGAATGCGCTCTATTCTCAAAATTAGGGTCAGCTGGTCCCGCTATATTCCGCGTCTCGAACCAAATCGCGCACACCTCTCTCCAAACAGCCTCTCGTAAAACTGCGTTGATCATAAAAATATTTGATTAGGCGCGTCGCACTCGACACCACGCCAATCCGGCGCGTTGAAACTTTTATTAGGTATGCCACGTGAATTATTCAGGACAAACGTAATTTGTGCGGCAACTGTCGCAATAATGAAACCTGAAACGTTGCAATTAAAAAAAAAAGCTATAAAAAGCCTTGATTTTTTAAATATAATTGCCTACCTAATATTGGAAACCGTCATCTTATGACAATACTATGTCGTAAAATATGATCACAGGTCATCATGAGTCAAAGATGCCTAGTTTTAGCATATTTATGATTACAATTTATATTTTTTTAAATTTACTTTGTCCCGTGTGGTTGTCGGTTCCGTGTGGTTGTCGGGTTAGAATAGTGCCACTCCATGTCTTCCCGTGGATGTCGTAAGAGGCAACTAAGGGAATAAAGGCTTGCAGTACTGTTAGGCGATGGGCTTGCCTCCTGTCACTAATACACTGGGAAACATCTTAGCCTACATGTGCAAAATGTGGTTACAGAATTATCGAGATGTTTTAAGACTTGTTGGTAATTCTTTAGCTCTGCCTACCCCACTCTGGGAATGAAGGCGTGAATTTATGTATGTATGTGTACTTTTACCAAAATTTATTAATAAAAATATTTTTAGTAGGTATTTAGCAAAATAAATAAATAGAAATTCTTCTCTATATTTTAAAAACCAGCTATTAAACCAAAAGTTGATGTCATTTGGCTGATTATAATTCTGCAGGTACCAAATTTCAACGTAAAGCACAATGCCTTGACGAAGTTAAATGACGTCGATATTCTACATTGACCTATTCACATGTTAAGTTAACAAGTACGATCATACTGTTGACAATACGATAGCAATAACGTCGACGCAGCGCACCAGTAACGACCATGTGGTACCTCTTCGACAGATTAGTTCAGCAGTTCAAACATAACATTAAAGTTACAAAGCACTAAAGTGCACGAGCTCAAACATTTCGACCATACGTCAAGTTTTCAAATCGCCTTTACTGTTCGAAAACACGTTGAACCTATTTGTAGCACGAACGCCTCAAACAAACTTACGTTTATATACATTATTTGCTTCATCAAGTTCAACTTGCTATCAAATATAAGTACTAGGGCCCGTATCTTTCATGACGTTGACGCAAAAATGACGTCCCTCTACATATAGTATGTACCCAAATGGTTTTAATGTAATTATTAACCATTAGTCGTCAATCATTAAATAATATAAAAATGAGTTAAGTAATCTATAGACGCGAAGAAAAATAAATACCTAACTTCAAATCTAAAACGTAAATAAAACTATTTGATTGAGGACAGCGGCAAAAATCATCGAGTAACATAAAAATAGCATTGACATTAAAAAAAGAAAACTGTCTCAATTTATCATTTTTAGTATATATTTATTATGCTAAATACCTACTAAAAATATTTTTATTAATAATTTTTGGTAAAAGTACACATACATACATAAATTCACGCCTTCATTCCCAGAGTGGGGCAGGCAGAGCTAAAGAATTACCAACAAGTCTTATAACTTCTCGATAATTCTGTAACCACATTTTGCACAAGTAGGCTAAGATGTTTCCCAGTATATTAGTGACAGGTGGCAAGCCCATCGCCTAACAGTACTGCAAGCCTTTATTCCCTTAGTCGCCTCTTACGACATCCACGGGAAGACATGGAGTGGCACTATTCTAACCCGACAACCACACGGGACCGACAACCACACGGGACAAAGTAAATGGGGGAAAAAAAAAGTGACCTGCCGTGATCCCTATTTTGATTGCGATTAAGCTGTATTTAACTATAATAATTTTAACGCTTTTTTATTTTTATTTGTACCTATTAATACATACCTAAACACATGCCAAATGAAAGTAGAGCACCCTGTGTGTAATATTTCGTCATTTTGACGTCGTCGTCGGCATCAAAAAAACTATCCCTGTTAATGAGTACCTACTAAATACGGACTAAATAGAGGGCTTTGATATACAACAAAATAGTAACAAATTTAGTCCTTTCTCTAAAATTAATTTATCTCGAAACGGAAATGAGTCCGTGGGTCAAGTGGTACTAGTATACAACAACTCGCACAGTCGAGCCTCGGGAGAGCGCGCGTCCCGTCTCAACCACCGGCCAAAGAATAATGCCCACCCGGCATCCCAGCCAAAACTTAGAACAAAGAACTATATCAAATATCATTAGATACCAGGACCCACGGCCACATTCGACAGTGCTTTCTTACAATAGTTACAATGCTACACTGTCCCGTTTCACCGAACAAAGACTTCCTCTGTGACAAACCACAAATCACACAGCTAATGCTGTTAATGTAAACATTGGGCCTGGAATGCACGTCACCTACGCGCCCAGACAATGAGAGTATCAAACGTTCACGTTTTTTCAATGACAACACGTCAATGTTACTAATTAAATAGAAGATAAAAAATCGTACTCGCGGTACAGCTACTTATGATGCCGACCGCACTATTAAATATTTAAAGGATAACATTCAAAGATACATTTAATTAAGAAACAAGTAAGCAAAACAACAAAAACAATACCAGTCACAAAACCACATATTTTCAGTTTTTCTGAATCAATCCACAAAAACTACAGGTACAGTTAAGAAACAAAACGAAATTGTCTAAAAATAAAGTTTTAAAAAACAAAAACCCGCCTTCAATCGCAAAAACTAACTTCTTTTAAAATGGCAGGTAATAGGTTAGTCCAACTGAAGTCGGCTTTTGGTTGAAAACATATTGTACTTCAGTTTGACTAACCGTTCTTTTTTGAATTTTTTAGGGATCATAATAAGCTTATAAAGTACGACTTCGTAGTTGATATAAAACTTTAAGACATTTCAAGCTCGCCGCAAGCAACGCCGCGGGAAAGTCATAGTCGCTCAACTATCTTAATCGAGATATCATATCGCCACCCTTGAAATAGATACCGTTGAGGAGTTCCGGTTGCCATCTGTGGTCTTCATTATCAGTTCCACTTCACCAAATGATAAGTACTTTCTGAATGAAAATACTAGAGTTGTTACTAAAAATACTAAAATCGCTATATATTTGCCTAGAATATTTGAGGGGTTCCCTCAATTCGTCACTGATTCTCTCATCCGATTCAGATGTGGTGATAACGGACCAGCTCGGAAGTATACTCTACAAATAAAAAACTATTTTTTTTATATCAGTCCACAATTGACGGACAAATCGGTAAACATACAAGATACATACAGTGTATAGCCTCCTCCTTTTTCGAAGTCGGTTAAAAACTTTTGCACCGACATTTAAAAGCCCTCGAGCTTACTAAGCACATAAATTTCACCTCGGCCTTTGTTTGCACAAAAATCACTCGCCCTGTTTGCTTTCACCATCAGTCATATATCCAAAACAGGGTAGAAATGGGCTGTGGATGCGATATAAATCAGAACATAGGGTTTTCATATTTAGATTTTCCTTTTTGGAAAACAAAATAAAAGTGTGAGTCATAGACTATTTTTACGATGTTATTTTTAGTTAGTTATGTTTGTTTTAGTTAGCGGTTGATAAACTCGTATTGTTTATATAGCTCTCATTTATTTTTAAGTAATTAGGGCCAAGTGAAAAATAATAGGATAGCAAGATCAAAGCAATACGGTTTTACCAAGTAGAGAAGAAGCCCTGAGGGTAAAAAACTGTTTCTAATGCACTACCGTTTAAACTAGACATTAATGTTAATACTGGGGTCCTAGTGAAAAAGAGTACAAGTCGACTTAACTCGTTATAAAAAGCGTATATACATGAACGGAGTATTCCAGACTTAAACCTATTTTCACTTTATCTTCAGAAGACTTATACAAATAGAATAAACAAAGATAGATTAGTTTGTATATTCGCGTGATCATTTAGGTCAACGGCCTGCAAAAACAAAATAAAAACCAATTCGTCACAATATTAAGGATATTGGTTATATCCTCAGTCGACCAAAAAATTCCTTGACTATTTTGTGACGTGTAGGATATTAAGGTTCAAAAGTAGTAATTACGCTTTTTGTGTCAACTTATTTATACATGCTATGGGTATAGTCGACCAAGAAACTTCATGCAGTAGGTAAACAATTTTTCGACAACTTGTTTACCTACTGTATGACAATACTTCGATCACTTTTCAAATGCATGGTTCACAAATCTATAATTATTTTGATAAAATTTGGAAGAACTTGAGCCTGGAGGAAGGACAAACACCTACCTACCTACCTAAGACAAGACTAAGTAACGAGTTCTTTGTGATAAAGTTGCAGGAAAATCTGTTGTAAAAAGGTCCACCAATCAAATATGATTTTTGCGCATACATTTGTAAGTGTTCAATTAAGTGATGTATTATTCACAAAATAAGTTTATTTTATGTGTTTCACTGCTGACTAACAGTACCTACCTAATTAGATTCTAAATTGTCTCTTAAATAAGTAGCTCTCGCAAGAATTTTAAAATAGGTACATTAAAAATTATTTTCGACATTATTTCGCAATACGCTTTTAACATTTTTTTCTTTGCCCGACGTCCGTCTGGCTTGCTTTAACCAAATTATACCGAGCCTAGTATCCCCCATGCATAACAGACTCCATTATAATTTAGCGCCTATGTCGATAAGCACAGTAAAGTAAAAATATGAAGTTAGTCACCTATAAAATACTTTTTGAATATGTGTGTTTAAGAAATAATATTAAAACATAAAATAGTAGAAAATTCACATTTTGGTGTAGCAACTTTTTGATGTGCTTTGATATGACAACACTGTCATTTCCCTCTTCTGTTATAGCCTCTGAATGATGGCGCATTGTTAAAATTTATAATACAGTCCACTGCTTAAAAACCCAGCTTGCTTTTTATTTATACATGCAAGTTTGTGGTCCTTCATCACCTGTGATCAGTGTAGTATAAATTCAGTGTACCTACGGCCAACTAGTTGTGATTTCGACCCCTATAGTTCGAACCGGCGGCCGTCGGTCGGCAAGTTGAGAAAATTCTATAAGTTTTCGCTTCCAATCATCGTTAAACACGGAATATCTACAGTGTTCATAGTGCGTTAAGGGATTTATCTATGAAATCTCATAGGATGCAATCAATAATTGCATTCCAATAACAATAAGATCATTGTGCAAGTAGGTACATGTTTTTCGTCAATGGCGGGTCAGTTTAACTTGGGTGCGTGACGTCATACATCGGTCTTGTCGGCCATAGAGAATATAGCTCTAAGTTGGCCATACTGCTGGTTTGAGCGCGAAGCGCGCTCTGCCTGTAAACGTCAGGTGTCAATGTTCCTGTCAGTTAACTGCGCGGTGTAAACAATAATAATAACTTCATATTAGTGCAAATCTGGTGTTTTCGTAAATAAAAAGTGCATACTTCGCGTTGTGAATATTTCACGTAGTGAGTTGCGTACATACGGTGAGTGTTTCCGTGCTATATCATGGATGACCTGAAAAAGTTGCGGTATGCGCGTGGACAATTGAAAGGTACTGTGACTAAATTGGATAATTATGTCAACGACCAACAAAAACTTTCGGCGGCGACTATTGAAATGTTATATTCACGTAAAGAAAAGTTAATTAGTGCTTTCAAAGAATACGAGCTCATACAGTTGGACATTTTAATGCTTGACAGCAATGATAGTGAAGATGTTTCTCTATTGGAAGAAAAGTATTATAATGTTATTTCCAAGTTAAATTCCGCTAGTAAGTTGTTAGTTGCGTCTGAGACACAGCAAAACAGTGCTATAACAGCATCAAAGCTGCCTACCATTGACATACCTGTATTTAATGGAAAAGAATTCACAAAATATACTCCATTTATAGATTTATTTATGGCTGTCATACACAACAATAGCACATTGTCAGATGTGCAAAAATTGTTTTATTTACGGAAATTCCTGACTGAGGATGCTTTGAATGTTATCATAAATTTACCACTTGTCAATGAATCATATACAGAAGCGCTTGAATTGTTAAAAAAGCGCTTTGATAATAAAACTAGATTGATTTCCAATCATATAAATATTATGTTAGATTTGCCATCTATGCAGAAGGGTACTGCGGCCTCTATAAGGTCCTTTATTTCAGAAGTGCAACAGCAGTTACGTGCATTAAAAAATTTGCAACAACCAGTTGAACACTGGGATATGATTATCATAGCTATTCTGACTAAAAAGTTAGATCAGTATACTAACAGGTCCTATCAACTTGAAAGAAATACAGATGTTCTGCCAACAATGACAGAATTTATAACTTATTTGGAAAAGCGCGCTATAGCTCTTGAAGTCAGTTCTAGTAGTACTAGCACTATCAGTACTATTACTGAACCTAAAAAATATTTTTCAAATAAAGTAAGCAATGTTGTTACTAAAAAGACTTATTCTTGTCTATATTGCGAAGGTTCAAACCATGCTATATATGGTTGCCCTCGGTTTAAGACGTCTGCTATTGAGGACCGTCTCAATTTTATTGAAAACAGAAAACTGTGTAGTCTATGTTTAAAAACACATTTGTTGATGATGTAATTTCAGGTTCTGATGATGAAAATCAACTTGTAGAGCTTAAACATCAGTTAATTCAATTATTGCAAAAAGGCAGTTTTACACTGCATAAATGGTCCTCTAATTTACCTCAAGTACTTGATGATCTTCCCAATGAGAAGAAGTGTTTTGAAAAGCTTGATATTAATAAAAATAATATTGTAAAGACATTGGGTTTGAAGTGTGATGTGTTAAATGATCAACTTACATTCACTTGTCCTAGTACCAATAGTGCAGAAATTCAAACTAAAAGAAAAGTTTTGAGTTTCATCGGAAGAATGTTTGATCCGTTGGGACTAATTAGTCCAATTATAGTTGTAGCTAAGTTACAGATGCAAAAATTATGGTCAATGAAAATAGACTGGGACACGGTATTGCCTCAGGAACAGCTAAATTGCTGGAATATCTTTTTAAACAATTTGATGTCCATGCGGACAATTACGGTTCCGAGATGTGTTAACAGTCATAACATAATTTTAGCTGAGTTAGTGGGCTATGCTATGAGATGCGTCTCGTATCCGGTTCGAAGGACCACAAACTTGCATGTATAAATAAAAAGCAAGCTGGGTTTTTAAGCAGTGGACTGTATTATAAATTTTAACAATGCGCCATCATTCAGAGGCTATAACAGAAGAGGGAAATGACAGTGTTGTCATATCAAAGCACATCAAAAAGTTGCTACACCAAAATGTGAATTTTCTACTATTTTATGTTTTAATATTATTTCTTAAACAATGTGTAAGTATATAATTTACGCAGAATGTTACATGACACGAAAATCTGTATTTCACACACATAAGTGATTTTATTTTAGGTACTTATTAAAATAGAATATAATTGTTAAAATAGTGTTTTGTCTTATCTATACTGTTACTGAGGGACTGTTAATAATAGTTTAGTAAAGTAGTTGTTGGAAACCTAATCATGTAACCAATAATATAAGCTACTAACCGCGTTCTGCAATAACCAAATTTCCATAAACCCAATTTTTTTACTAAAAAATAAATAAAAATTAACGATTCCTTTCCTTAAATTATATTTATTCTGTTTAAAAATATTAGTAAACAGGTTCGTTTTAAATTTTGAAATAATGTATTCATTAACCTGTTTTAACCTGTTTTGAATTAGTACAAAAAAATGTTCATGATGTTAGTCATGATTTCAAAGTCAAGTTAGTCAAATTTTGCTTGATGAGATAGAGATGAATAAATCGCATTTTACAGACTAAGGCGTGGACGTTACAATTTAGCTTACGATACTGAAGCAAGATGTGGAAAACCTTAACATTCAAACGTTTTACATACATTTCGAATTCATTACTTAATATTTCAGTAAATAATTATTCAGGTGTCGCGTTGTTTCAAATCTGTTTACCAGGCAATTGGGACGCCATGGAAAATATTTCCGTTTTCGAACCCCTCTTCCGCCTTCTCTCATCGTTTTTTCGATCCCTCTCGATCATTGTCGCTCCTATTTTTTTTTTTAATGGCTGCTATGATTCAAAATGACGTAGGCCGTAATTGAATGGCAAAAATGCTGAAAATCTTTTACGCATAACTTTATTCCCATGAAAATATCCATAATACAAGACAATGTTATAAGTTAAGAAAAAGACAACTCTTAACCTAAGTTAAATATTCTATGGCTTTAAATTCAATTAGGGTTACAAAAATCAGGTTTTGTTCCAATAATCAAAATATCTCACAACACGGAGACAACTTGATTTAGTATAGCCTACTTCTATAAATTATTTAATTTAAATTTATTTTAAATGGTTAAACTAAATCACGATGCCATACCTAAGAGATTGAACTTAAATGATTTTAATAAAGGTTTCGTAAGTCACAACTCACTGTATCAATAATGTAAAGAAAAACACACACAGATTAAAAAAAAGACCCACTAATTATTTAAAAATAGGGTCAAAGGAACAAGACTACTTAAACCTTAACCTTCTTTGACTTAACTTACTAAATAAATCTATTTGAACTCTGAGCAACGGCGACTACACGTACTTGGTACGTATAGGCATAAACTGATCTTAACCCCTCGTATATCAAAGGTGAAAAATACCAAGGTCTAGTCTCTTCGTACATTGATAAAACGTCGTCCACAAAAATAAGTAAAAATAAAAATATAAGGATATCCAAATTTTGAGCACAGACATTTAAGGGGTGAGTGAGATGCCCGTCTGAATCGTGTTAGAAATGACGTTCTCTTTGACGTGTCTTCAAACGGTCAGCTCACTAAAGATTAGTTTATCAATACAGTTCATAAGTCACAAACACATTTATGGAACACGTGTAAACTTAAGCCAAATGTCTTTGTTAACCACCCGCCCAAAGCCATGGTCTGTGACCGGTAGTTGGGACGGCGTCTTTGAGCAGGGTTCCACTTGGTACTTCAGAATGACTTGCCGTGAAATGCGGCTGATGATGCGCTTCGCTAGGTCCTCACCTGTAATAAGTAGTAAGATTAATAAAAATATTTCAGCCTTTATTTATCACATCACTCTGCTAGGTCATGTGCTAAAGGCACCCACATTTTCCTAACATTGGGAAACGTAATCAGACCGAGGATGATCTGCCCGACTTTACTTAGGTAATTTACGGTCAATAATGGGCTAACAATTATAAATTGTTATAACAATTTTATTATAAGTATAAAAACGTTATTTACTACGTTCGACCGTCGTAGTAGGATAAGTCGGACTCCTTTTTAAAAAACGACCAGAGGCTGCTCAGAGCTGTTAGACGGTCGCGTCGAGCGACTACGTCGATACCATAAATTTTGTCAGTTTTCTAAAATCGTTAACATTAACGTTAAGCATACTTGAAGCATTTAGCATCATCAACGAAGGTTATCGTTCAAAAAGTTAGGTGTTGGGCGGAAAATTCAGTAGAAATCCGTTTTTTTTTAAATTTGAATATGTCGTTAGCTTTCGTAGAACGCAACGTGTCTAGGCCCCGCAGGGTTTTTATTTCGTTTTTTTTTTTAACTTTAGGTACTATTTCTGAAGCGTTTTTTTTTGGTTTCATGTTTCATTTTCTTTTCTTGTTAACAATACAGAAATTGATTCCAAACAATATTATCAAGGGAATATTGAAAGAAGTTGTAATTCTGTAGCTCTGCCTACCCCACTCTGGGATTACAGGCGTGAAGGTATGTATGTATGTATTGAAAGACTTAGGATGGCTCATAATGTGAAACTCAAAATCAAAAGAAATTTCCAGCAGAAGTCATCCATTTAGAGCTGTAAATAGCAATAAATTTTATTTTAAAAATATTTTGGAAAAGCTTTTGTGTTCCTAAAAGTATTGATTATGCACTACTTTACAAAATGCATTTCCATTATTAATGTAATTATGTATTCGGATTTCAATAAACCGAAACAAAAACACTTTGAAATAGTACCGAAAAGCCGTTCTCTTTACAAATTGTTCATTTTAAATGAACGTTAATTAAAATATCAAATAGGCCAACATATTAAACATGTTACTTTAATTTATATTTGCATATAAACTTAATACGTGATCAAACAGACAATATTAATACACTGTATATAGAACAGTCAATATATTTTTATAAACTGCTTTTCAAGTGTTTGTTTTTTACAATAGGTACTTACCTATCACAATTAAATTAAATAACGCTGTATAAAAGTTATTATTAATAATTCATATTACGAGTACAATGCATTGTTTGAAAAATAATATCGGTCTTCCGCATAGTGTTCAATTTAAAAACTAAGTATAATGTTTCTTGAAAAGGATATAGAGGATAGGTATTGTTATATCTTATGCAGTTCCTTGAATGTCCGTCCTCCTTTCAATATTGTCTAGTCTTGAAACATAGAGGACATTAGATTGATTGGTACCTTTCAAAGGTACGGACGCAATACCATTTGTCGCATTGAGCTCCCTTTGCCGTACAAATGTCGAAGCAAGTGATGCATGTGAGGTAACCCTGCGTACCGTCCTTTACTCCAGTAGGTAACTATTGTATTGAAATACAAGTACCTAAGTAGTATTTTCAACTTATTGCAATATCTATATTTAAGCGACTAAAGGAATAAAGGCTTGTAGTACTGTTAGGCGATGGGCTTGCAACCTGTCACTAATACATTGGTAAAAATCTTAGCCCATTTGTGCAAAATGTGGTAACAGAATTATGAACAAGTTTTTAGAGTTGTATGTTATTCTCTAGCTCTGCCTATCCCACTCTGGGAACGAAGGCGTCGGTACGTATGTATATTTAGTATTTGCATTTCAAAATTATTTTAAGTGACAAATTATTATTTTTGTAACATGCGCAAGTGTCTGACTGATATTAATTGTCGTTAATAGCTTGTTGTGCCGTTCATTCTCAGTAACATTGTATCATTTTGAGGATTGCTCATGTAAAATATAGTAAAAAAAGTATTAATAGTATTCGGCTGTCTATCGCTTTCACACTCTATCTGGCATAACAAAAATACTAACAGATGCTAAAAAAAGTGTGACAGTGATAGACAACCAAGTAAGTACAGTCAGCGTCAAAAGAAACTGATCACTTTAATACCTTGTTGCTTTAATGTCACATAAGCAATGTCAAACAAGATTGTCTAATGTGTTAATGCGATAAAGTACAAAAGTAGCTTGAAGTTACCAGTTACTTTTGACGCTGACTGTACTACTACTACTGTGGTTTTTCTGTAAATTTAAAAATAAAATTGACTGACACGAAAGGACGTTGCAAATTAAAAAAAATTGGTTGCCTCAGCTCTTGACGTTTCTTTCAAAAGTAAATAATGGCAAACTTTTGAATTCAGTGATTTATTTAGAGGTCTTCTAAATCACGAATTTTAAAAAGCTGATCGAATCTTTCCAATAATTATACCTACGTCTTAGTTGTCTGGAAAATACCTACATGAATAATATATGGTAGAAACGCACATAAAAAACAATAGTAATGCTAATGACATATTATTATATGAAATATCACATAGGCTACTTTTTATCGCGGCAAAATGAATAGTTTCCAAGCGTACTTATTCCCCCAAAGGGTATTGGGTAGGGGTAAGGGTATTGGGTTTAAGGGGGAGATAACTGACTTCTACGCGGACGGAGTCGCGATCAACGAATAGTATTGTTATAAATTTTCAATTTCCAGATCACTGCAGACTGGAATATGAGACTCTTTAAAACTAAATATTATATAAAATTATACCTTAAGATGGATAAATTTTACTTCAGTGTACAAGTAGTGAACGTTTTTTGGTATATCTTCTTTACTTAAAACTCGTAAAATTATTTTAGTTAAAATGCTAAGCTCAGAACCGTTGATTTTTATTTAACCCTTGTAAGATAATAATATCATCTTATTATTCTAAGTATAGGGAATTAATTTTTATTTGTTCCCGTGTGGTTGTCACCATGTCTTCCCGTGGATGTCGTAAGAGGCGACTAAGGGAATATAGGCTTGTAGTACTGTTAGGCGATATGCTTGCAACCTATCACTAATATGCTGGTAAACATCTTAGCCTATTTGTGCAAATTGTGGTTACTGAATTATCAACAACTTTTTAAGTTGTAATTCTGTAGCTCTGCCTAGCCCACTCTGGGATTACAGGCGTGAAGGTTTGTATATATTATTATGTAGGGAATTAAAGCCTCGATGTACAACTTAACAGTGATTATAAAATATGTAGAAGGGCACTTGCGGTAAATTTCAACGAGCAATTTTATGCGGTACTCGTGGCCTTGATTTGTCTGACAAGAAAACCAAACGCCACGAGTTTGTTAACGTCCTATTTAGAAATAAGTTTGGGCAAGTCACTTGTTAAGGTTTATTTCGGTAGAATAACTTAGAAATATTTGCAATAGGTATCCTTGCGACACGGTACGCGATTTATGTCTGAATTGCATAAAAAAAAAATTACCACATATTATTTAGAAGATACTTAATACGAGCCACTTTGTTAAAAATATATGTTAAAAAACAATCAAATAAACTAATAATTTAATAAATTTTAAGTCAATTTCAATCCTTCTCGAACTAGCGTGAGTAACGACTCAAGTTTTTGAAGTCTACATTGCAAGGACTCGTCTCATATTAACGGAACCCTTTGCTTAAAAGACTTCCAAGTATATTCAGTCGTGAGTTGAGTCCTTCTTCGAGTCTTATCGAATCTTGTAATCACAACTCAAGTTTTGGAAAAGACTCAAGTTATCATATCGTCGGTGATAATGCAAAACCGCGTAACTAACAAATTTATGATAGAGCAAAATAAACCTTACTGTATTATTAAAAAGGTGCATTTTGCTCCTTATTTAGTTACTTTCTGTAGGCGTGCAACAAAAAGACTAAAGTAATAATAATGAAAACTGACTTTTTTATTTTCTATCTGAATATATGAAAGACGACTGAGAAAGCGACTT